>CM077010.1:84674703-87129703 GCA_039090855.1 Macrothele yani
GGTCTATTTCCTAGCAGTTGGTTGTAGATATATACAGGGTGTCCCATAAAGGCGTAACCAATTTCAAATAATCATAACAGTTTTAATTGAGCGGAGCTCTCTTTACGAGACTCGAGACAATTAGTTGTTCGGGCATAGGTACGAGATGACACATCCAATCATCGTGATTTTTTTGCATGCGATTGGACATCGTCCATGGTCGGGTTTTGACGCCTTCCGATTTCCGAAATTCCGTGTTATTGAGGAATACTCGTCCAAAAATTTGCATTTTTAGGGGGTTTTCCGGGTTTTGAGAAGGGACAGTTTGTTACCTTTCTCCTCCAAAGATCTTTCGCCAATCGCGGTCACACTTGCCACAGAGAAAGGGAAGGACATGGTGAGTGACTGGTTGGTATCATGGTGATTGGTCGTGTCGTATAAAAATAATGAACATTTAAAAGACTGACCAATTTTAATAATAATTGAAAAAAATCTGCTCTCTATGTGAGACTCGGGACAATTAGTTGTTCGGGCATAGCTACGACATGATACATCCGATCACCGTGATTTCGGCATGCGATTGGACATCAGCCATGATCAAGTTTTGACACCTTCCGATTCCCGAAATTCCTTGTCATTCAGGAATAATCGTCCAAACACTTGCAGCTGCAGTGGTCTAAGCGATGGCTTCTGATCATTCGTCCGAAAGGGGTCTGGGTTCGAATCCCGGCGAGGCGTGGATGTTGTGTTTATCTTACTGCAATCGCTCTCCGCCTTTCCTGGAACCAGTGACTCTAAATTAGGGACGGGCGACTGCTTATAGAGCTCATTGAGTTGCTCACGGTGGTCGTTAAACCTCCAATAAAAAAAAAAAAAACGCGTTTTCGTTGGTATTACCGGGTTTTGAGAAGAGGTCGTGTGTTACCTGTCTCCTCCAAAGATCTTCAGCTGATCGCGGTGACACTTGCCACAGAGAAAGGGAAGGGCATGGTGAGTGACATGGGGTTGGTATCATGATGATTGGTCGTGTCGTATAAAAATAATGACCATTAAAAGCCTGACCAATTTCTATAATAATTGAAAAAATCCGCTTTCTATACGAGACTCGGGACAATTAGTTGTTCGGGCATAGCTACGACACGATACATCCAATAACCGTGATTTTTGGCATGCGATTGGACATCATTCATTGTCAGGTTTTGACGCCTTCCGATTGTGCAATAGCTTCCCTCAAAATTTGACAACTGTAACCGAGTTATCGGTTACCGTTGGCGGCTTGTCCTAGTATAAATGATCTCAGTACACAACTTGTGTTAATTGACAGAACAGGCGATGAAGTTTTATAGACCCTCGACATGGGCACCATTTATCACCCGAACAATGTCTAAACGGTATTCCAGTTCCAACCATGTTCGTTCGAAAATGTCCGTATTAACCTTAAGGAGTGCGTGTGTAATTCCCCGCTTTAGATCAGCAGTGTTTGCAACAGGGGTGCTGTAAACCTCTCACCCTTGACGTATCTCCATAAAAAAAACAAAGTCACAGGGTGTTAAGTCCGGCAAACATGGGGGGCCATGCAATGGGACCACCACTCCCAATCCATTGGTATCCAGAGACCTTCCTACTATCAAAGCTCAATGAGGTAGCGCCCCATCTTGTTGGAAAATGACCGCAGTTGCAAGTTCATCCAACTGGGGATATACAAACTGCTCAATCATGTTCAGGTAATTAGCAGCTCTCACGGCCACTTCCTGAAAGAAAAAGAGTCCAATAACGCGGTCGACCATTATGCCACACCAATCATTCACTTTTGGGCTAGCATGTTCATGTTCCATTGTGCAATGTCGGTTTTCAGTTCCCCAAATTCTCACATTCTGTTTATTAACTATTCTAGAAACACGGAAAGTGCACTCATCCGAGAAACAGATTTGTCCCAGGAAAGATTCAGCACTTGCAATATTCTCCAACATCTCTTCAGCAAACTGTTTACGTTTCACATGATCATCTGGATTATGTGATGGATTATCTGCAATTTATACGGATGCATTTCCAATCTCTAACGTAACACTTTGTGCACTGGCGACTTTGGGGTGGCCAGCTGTCATGCTGCTTGTCTGATTGATTTTCGAGGGCTACGAATGAATGTTTGTCTCACAACCTCCTGCCTTTCTGGAGCCAGCGATGGCCGTCCAAGGCTTTTCGTTGTAAGGACTCTACCAGCTTCCTTGAATTTCTTGTACCACTTTCTGATGCTGTTACGCGTAAACGGTTTGCTCCCATATTTTGTTCTGAAATTCCACTGAACTTGCGTTTCGAATCGGATTTCAATAAACCACTCCACAATCTGTGCTTTCGTCGCAGGAAACATTGGGTACACTTCTAGAAAACTTGAGGGCATTCCTTACCACCTGCAGCAAACAGAATGCTGATATTAGTTTTGTATCAAAAGTTATCATCATTTGAAATTGGTTACATCTTTTTCGGACACCCTATACTTCCAGTTGAATAAATCGTGGAGTTTTGTCGTGGCAGTATCACTACCGTGGGTGGTATGTGCGTAAAAATAGGAAATCTAAATTTTTATACAGCCCCCGCATCAAACAGTATCCATTAGAAAAAGTTGCGTGACGTGCTATTTAGTCTAAAGAAAGTAATCCCGTCATTGTAGCTGCAAAAGTCGCTGAGACATTAGCGTTATGAATTACGAACATGTGTCGTGCGAAGCCCTGTATTTAGTGAATTTATAGCGCGTTTATCTCTTGTGTGTATATGATGTTTGACATTCGCTGCAGCGTTGTGATTGCACTCACAATAAATAACCACCGTCTTGAATTACTTCCTGTTACTGTATACGCTCATCGTCTCCGGCAACTGATATTTGGCTACTGGAAGGAAGCTAGTTTAAGTACAAATAAGATCGTATAACGTTTTACAGATTTGCTTGAGACAATGTGAATGGCAAATCAAAATTTGCATTGACGTCCAAGAGCGCATATTTAACGTGCCTTCATTGCCCTCCGAAATTAACATTTGTGTAAGTGTAATCGTAACCCTGCAGTGACTGTCAAACATCATAAACACAGAGGATAAACGCACGGGTTTATTCAGGAATTTCTAATTGGCAGCAGAATCTACACCTAATAAGATATGTACCTCACATTTGTTCCGTGCAATATTGATAATGGTAACGACGTTAGCGCCGCCCCGGTGGCGCAGTGGTCTAAGCAATGGCTTCTGACCATTCTTCCGAGATGGGTCCGGGTTCGTATCCCGGTGAGGCATGGATGTTGTGTTTGTCTTACGGCACTGGCTCTCTCCCTTCCCTGGAACCAGTGGCCCTAAATTAGGGACGGGCGACTGCTTTATAACCCAATGAGTTGCTCACAGTGGTCGTTAAAACTTCGATCAATCAATCAAAATGTGAGGGTGTTGTATGAAAGCACTTTTTTCGAAGACTTAATTTTCTTTTAATAGTAAGGTGTTTAACTTTTAAACCGAGGATTAAAGTTGGGAAAAACTTCAAAAAATAGAGAACTGTTCTGAATTTTTTATAGGTAAGAATGGTTGAAACCGGTAATCTTTTTTCCAAAACTATACGCACGGTTATTTTGTTTTTGTGCTGTTTTTATTTTTCTCTCTCATGTGTAAATGCTTCCTTAAACAAGGCTAAGGCGAAGAAGTATTAACATGGATTGCTGAAACAGTAGATTTTGATATTTTCACAAATATTGTGCATGCTGAAATAATTCAGAAGGTATATCTGAAAAATCTGTAGCAGACTAAAATGAAGATATAAGTAGTTTTGTGGTTGTTATGATGACTGACTTCAAACATACGCTTTAAAGAAGAAAAACTAAAAAACGAAACTTTAAACTGCTGTACACAGACGTTAAAAGCCGCCCCGGTGGCGCAGTGATCTAAGCGATGGCCTCTGATCATTCGTCCGGAAGGGGTCCGGGTTCGAATCCCGGCGAGGCATGGATGTTGTGTTTGTCTTACGGCACTGGCTCTTTCCCTTCCCTGGAACCAGTCACCCTAAATTAGGGACGGGCGACTGCTTATAGCCCATTGAGTTGCTCACGGTGGTTGTTAAACATCCAATAAAAAAAAACAGACGTTAAAAAAGTTATTGCATTATGGTAGAAGATATTTCAAGGTAAAGCTGAAGAATCCATGTAAATGCTAACTGCCGTTGACAGCTGTGTTATATGTTAATAAAAAGGACTTATACTATAAAAAAAACAAGTTAGTAAAATCATGCAATGCATTGATTATGATACGCTTTCCAACATACCAGAAATTATTACACAAGTTATGAGGATAATGGCTGTGGAATAAATCTCGCTCCTGTGTCCTGACCTTTGACCCCATTTCGATGATATTTAACAGAACCGGTTCACTATACCTCCGGAACAACATGATAACGTTTTGTCGCAATCGAAACATTTTTAGGTAAGTTATGATGCACAAGGGCAATGGAATGGATCCCACTCCAGTGTCCTGACCTTTGACCCCATTTCGCCCATTTTCAATAGGGTTCGTCCCCAGCTGCTCCCTACCACATACTAAAATTTCATCGAAATAGAACCATTTTTACGCAAGTTATGACGCATAAGGGCAATGGAACAAATCTCGCTCTTATGTCCTGCCTGACCTTTGACCCCATTTCGCCCATTTTCAATAGGGTTCGTCCCCAGGTGGTTCCTTACCACATACCAAAATTTCATCGAAATCGAACCATTTTTAAGAACGGGTTGCTTTCTTTAGACTAATTAGCACGCTGCACAATGGAGAGGATATAAAAATGTATTTTTCCTACTTTTATGTGCATATGAAAGTCCACGACAAAATTCCACGCTTCATTCTGATACTTTTTCCAATTGGAAGTACAGTGGAACCTCGGTTATACGTTGTTCAGTTATACGTTTTTTTTATTTTTATACGGAATTCTGCACTAGTCCCGATATTTTACTGCAGCTTCTAACGCTTTTTTAGTTCGGTTATGTGTGAAATCAAACAATGAAATGGCCATTTTCAACCTGACCCCTTTGATTTCCTTGAAATTTGGTGTGATTGTTAGGCATTTAGACTTATACATAAATCCCAAATTTTAGCTCTGTCCACCTACGGGGTTTCAAATTACATGACCTTAAAAATTAGAAAATCGTGACCTCCGGACAATCTTTGAGTATAGTTGTATCTCGTTACCTAATTGGGCTAGAAGGTTGAAATTAGTGTCTTTTTATAGCATTTTATATGAGCTTTTAAATCATGTGCTGAAAATTAGGTTGATCTTTTCAAGGTCACAAAAATAACCTTTGAAAATAACCTTTGACAAAATAACCTTTGATTTTTATTTAAAAAAAAACTATTTTTAAAATTTTGAAAAAATTATATGGCATCGTTGGACTTTTGCTTACTAATATGCCAACTTTCAAGTTCGGACCGCTATGGGATCATTATTTATAAAATATTTAACTGAAGTGAATCTCAACCAAAAATTCTCCAAAGGTGAAGAAATGACATTTTGCAGGTATTTGACAATTAATTAATAAGTTTAACCTAATTTATACATAGTATAAAATAAAGTGCCCGGTAGGCGTCTGTCTGTTTGTTCGGGCTAATCTCGAAAATCGCTGGATGGATTTTGATGCGGGTTTCACCATTCCATAGAGCATTTGTCGAAGAAGGTTATGGTGTATGAAACATTAATCTATGACAAAAAGGAGCCGTGCAGTAACGATTTTGGTGACAAGTCAAAGAAAAAACCGCCGTTCGCATTCTTTCGTGGCTTCCACTGCCTATGAGGATGAAGCAGACACGTGGCTTTTTTCATGGCAACGAGCCTTAGTAACGTAAGTGAAAGACAACCAGTCCCCGTCGAAATGATGGTGTCTTACTTTGAAAGTTTAACTTTCGAGTACAAAATGCGGCATTCGGAAACAAGTAATGAGATTGAAGGAAAAGATCTCTATGTGCTGAATGTAAGTATCTTCGAAGGTGACGCGAAAAATTTTCCAGAAGTGCAAATAGCAGATATTTTCTATTACTTCGTCTTTGGTCGAAGCGCCATTACCATACAACAGTTAGAGGCATTAAAATCATATAAAATTATCGAAGCATATAACAATTTCTCATCGGGCATATTCTTTTACATGGTAATTTAGTGAGATCACTAATTAGTGAGCAATTAGTAACTCTTCAATAAAAAGTGTTTTTCTATGCTCTGGGAAGCGATTTTCAAGACTTAGAAAAATCGAGAGAAAAATCTGGTAATCTATATACACTGCCGGAAAGTGAAAAAAGAACACCAAGAAGGAATTGGCGAACGATCATGAAATTTACATATGTTAATGGGGTCGAGTTTACGTAGTTGTGATGTTAATTTCGGGACCAACCGGTGAGCGCTTACGCCACAGCACGGCATAATATGCAAATTATCTTCGGTGGTATTTAAGGAGTACGGCGAAGTGAATGTAATCAGTCGTCGGCGTACGGACACGTGCGAAGACCCCGAAGAAGCTGCAATGCCTGGACATGGAAGACGTGTACGATTTCAGCAGTTATAGGACTTTGAGCGAGGTCGTCTAGTCGGACGCCGCGAGGCCGGGTAGTCGTATCGTCGTATTGCGGAGCGAATTGGACGGGAAGTATCGCTGGTGGTACGATGGTGGCGTAGATGGTCAGAGGAACATTCCCACACGAGAAGACGTGGAACCGGGAGTCACAGACGGACTGATGAGCGGACCGATCGACGCATAAGAAGAGCGGCGTTGTCAAGCAGAACACCCACTGCGACGCAAATCCGAGCTGCCGTTGCACCTGAGGTGATTGTGCGAACAATCCGCAACCGTCAACTTAATGCAGGACTACGTGCACATGTGTCTCTGGCATGTGTACCTCTGACTCCAGCACACCGTCAGGAACGGCTGCAGTGGTGTCGCCAATATCTGCACTGGAGAACGCAATGGCGATCTGTCGTGTTCAGCGATGAAAGCAGATTCTGCTTGGGAGACTCCGATGGCCTATGCGTGTTCGCAGACGCACAGGGGAGCGTTTCCACCCTTCTTGCATCCGCCAGCGACACACAGGGCATACACCTGGTCTCCTGGTGTGGAGAGCGATCAGCCATCACTCCCGTACACAACTAGTGTTTGTACCGGGTACGTTAAACAGCACCTCCTACATCAACAACATCATTCAGCCCGATGTTGTGCCATTTGTAAGGTCGGTCCATCATGGTGTTTTCCAGCAAGATAACGCACGCCCACACACGGCACGTGCAACGCAACATTCACTTCAGGGTGTGAGACAACTTCCATGGCCTGCACGTTCACCGGATTCGTCCCCCATTGAGCACGTGTGGGATTTTATGGGACAACGACTTATCCGGTCTCCACGGCCAGGCACGACCACCCCCGATTTACGCGTCCAGGTTGAGGATGCTTGGAACTCAATACCCCAAACTTACATCCAACATCTGTACGACAGACTCCATGCCAGAATTGCACAGTATGACGCAGTTCATGGCGGTTCAACCTCGTACTAACCATGTTACATGGAAATGTTATTTTTCAGTTTACCAGCAAATCAGCTGTATTTTGCCATAATGTTTTGATCACGTTATCCTCTGTATTCCGTTATTATGCTGTATAAATTTCGTTGGTATCAGACGTCTCCTTCTTAGTGTTCTTTTTTTACTTTCTGCCAGTGTGTATAAAAGTAAAAGTTTGTATATTTGTTTGTTTGTCCACTATACAAATCTACAGTTTTCAACTTAGAACCACCAAATTTGGTATACTATCTCATGGTACTCTAACTTAGACCGTAGAAGGGTTTTGGAAGGGATCGGAGCCCGGGCTGTCAAGGGGGCCCTCATACAAAATTTTCGTTATTTTAGTTAAAAATTTCTACAGTTTTCACTTTAGAACCACCAAATTTGGTATACTATCTCATGGTACTCTGACTTAGACCGTACACGGCTTTGGGAAGGGGTCGGATCCCGGGGGTCAAATGGCCCCCATACAAAATTTTCGTAAAAAGTTCTAAAGTTTTCAATTTACAACCACCAAATTTGGTATAGTATCTCATAATACTTTGACTTTGACCGTTGACAGTTTTTGGAAGAGGTCGGAGCCGGGGGACCAAGGAGCCCACCGCACAAAATTTTCGAAAAAAGTTCTACAGTTTTCAATTTAGAATCACCAAGTTTGGTATTAACGGAAAATTACAGGAATATATTTTTCATTCATAAAATTTCGCTCGCTGAACTTGGTGATTCCACGAATATTTACCCGGGAAATACCGGGTACCCCTGCTAGTACATTTATAAAATGCAAAGTGTGGCCATCATATGATGCAATAAATGCACTTTTAAATACATCTTTCCATTGCAGGTATTGTATATGTGAGGTGGGAGTGAAGGAAGACTGCTGGGAGTAAACATGAAAGCCATACTAAGACTAGATCATTAAAATGTGTTTTTGTGGCGAATTTCTTTTGTTGTTGTTTTGTTCCTTAATAGCATAGAATTACAAGTTCCCCGATTTTTCCAGGTTTTTAGCGAAAACGTTTGTTTCTCCCCTGAGGTTTAGCTGATTTTTGTGGCACCAATCCCCTCCCCCTACCGTGTATCCCACTGCTTTCACGGGGTGGCATACAAACCCTGCTATCCCTTGTAAACCAGAAACACCTTGGAGTATGACCAATAGCAAGTTTAGTTTTCAGTTTGCTTTTGAACTTTCATTACCTAATCACAGCTTTGTTTACATTTCATTAGTCAAATACAACAGTCAGCTGCAGCCATCTCACACTTCTGGTTTGATTCTGTTAGTTATTACACGAAGTCTTTAATATGGTACGCTGTAAGCTGTTATGCATTTGTTTTTGTTTACTCTTGTGGTCTCGAAAGGTATTACACCAAAGATATACTGCATGTAAAGAAATAGTTTGTCTCTATTCTAAAAAAGTAACTGCCGCTGTTTTAGAAATTTCGCGACACTCTTGTTTTCCTAGCTCGCAGCGCAAAACGTATTGAACACAAAAATATGAAATTTATATCGTTTGTAGAGAATTGTTTGGGGAACACGCTGAAATAAACCGTTTCTCGATTCTAGTCATTTAAAAAAAAATAGTGCTTTTTTTTGTTTTTTGTTTTTTGTGGGGGAAACTATTGCTGGAATTATACCCCCTCTTTAAGTGTTAAAATGTCACAGATTTCAGAGAGAAAGACAGACCTTTGTTATAGTTCTTTTTAAGAAAAGGGGACAGTATAATATGAAAAAGAATGTACACCCTGTTCTTCGGAGTGGATGGTTAAGCTTCCTATTCATAAGAAAAAAATCTGTGACAAGTTACAAAAAAGTATTTTAAAGACTAAATACACCTGTGAACTTTGAACTGATGACAGCTTCATCAGTTCAAAGTTCGCAGGTGATGAAACTGATGTTTAACCTATCACAAGTCAGAGTAGTAGTGAAGGTGAAATAAGTAAGGAAACACCTGAAAGTGCAATACAAAGTTTGAATGTATCTTTACAGTTAATTGGCTAAACTCCTTTTAAAAAGAAAAGAATTCATGAACAAAAACATACTTATGCAAATTTGGAAAAAATTACTTGGTTTTTACTAATGAAATTTATGTTAATCTTTTCCTGATGCTGAACTTCTAACATCTGACCTGAAAACGAAAATTATTGCGCAGTTTGAAGAAATGTTAAGTGATACCAAGTGAAAAGCTTAAAATCTGCATATTCTTACTGTACAACCAAAAATTTTGAGTTTTCAAAACTTGCTGGATGAATTCAGTATTTCAAATTGCATGGTAAGAAAGGTAAAACCATTTCCAAAGAGCGAGAGTTGAGAGGAAATGGGAATTTTATCAACTCCGAACCTAAAGCTAAGAAATATATTAGAACTGGAGACACCTGATCTGGTGCCAGATTTTTATTGCCATGATTGCATTGGCAGGCCAATGCCTGGGAAATAAGATTGTTGCAATAACAACAGTACTAACTAAAAAAAGATTTACAAAAAAAAAAAAGGGGGGGGGATTTGTTGTTAAATAATCTGTGAAAGATATTCACAAACAGTTTAAGATAACATACCCAAAGATAAAAATCGGCTTCTTAAAGTTTGCAGAACTGCATTAAAAACAATCATGTCATTGTTGGAGCAAGTGGTACATGTAGTATACATATGTGCATCACAATTAGTCGAAACTTTAAATTCATGTTTTTACAGTGTCATGTGGCAAAATTAACTACTGAACATAAACTCCCCATTAACAGCTATGAAGACTGCATTGCAAGAGTAATATGCAATTCTTTACTTCTTGGATGCTACTTCAATAAATGCCAATTTTGACAGAGGATCAGATTTACTGAAAAGTTTCATTATTGGTCCTGTTTGGAAAGAATAACATTGATTATGTGACATTTAAGCAGTGGGTATCTATTAACTAAACATCTGTTGAAACTGTGACAAAATCAACAGAAAAGTTTGTTGATTGTTTTTTTTTTTTAATCTTTTAAGACTAAAGGCACTGCTATATTATCGTTATTATTTGTATATCATTTTAGTTCACAAATTTATAGTTATTAAAGGTTTACTATTTAGCATATCATGGAGATACCTTCTGACTGAAGGATTCTTCAGTCAGTAGGTATCTCCATGATATGCTAAATAGTAAACCTTTAATAACTATAAAACACTAAACCTTTAGTAACCCTAAAACACTTTCACTTTTCATTACGTCATTTTGAGGCCATGTTTGGCGTGGGGGTATTTCATTTTAACATTTTGTAAATAATGATACCATTGCTGCCCCAACTTCAAAGTTGGCATACTAGTAAACAAAAGTCTAACGATGCCATATAATTTTTTTCAAAATTTTAAAATTGCACTGTTTTTAAATATTCAAGATCAAAAAGGTTATTTCTGTGACTTTGAAAAGCTCAACCTATTTTTTTTTCAGCACATGATTTAAAAGCTCATATAAATGCTATAAAAAGGCACTAATTTTAACCTTCTAGCCCAATTAGGTAACAAAATACAACTACTCAAATATTGTCCGGAGGTCACGATTTTCTAATTTTCAAGGCCATGTAATTTGACCCCCCCCCCCCCCGTAGGTGGACCGGGCTGAAATTTGGGATTTATGTATAAGTCTAAATGCCTAACAATCACACCAAATTTCAAGGAAATCAAAAGGGGGTCAGGTTGTAAGCCTTGTAGATTTGACACTGACGACCCTTAACAGAATTCATTTACACATTTTTTGCGATTTTACGTTAAATTTTGAATTTCAGATTGTCAAAAAAAATCAGTGTTTTTGGATTCTTTTATACGTAACCCAGTACGTTGCAACTTTGAGAGGATCGGGGCAACGTTTTTTTTTTTTTTCTTTCTTGTTGCAGGTATGAAATTCATGACGGAACTAAAAATTTACTAAATAACATTCACAGTTCTTTTTTTTTCTTTGAATTCAAGAAATTTGAAACAAGCAAGGATTAGTGAATATTTTACTCGGCACTAAATGTACTAATGGACATACTGCTTTAAAAAAGAGCGATGCTTATAAATAAAGAATGTGTAATAGGGTTATTGAATATAAAAAACAAGTTAGTAAAATCATGCAATGCATTGATTATGATGATACGCTTTCCAATATACTAGAAATCATTACTCAAGCTATTACTCAAGTTATGAGGAAAATGGCTGTGGAATAAATCTCACCCCTGTGCCCTGACCTTTGATCCATTTGGATGATATTCAACAGAACTGGTTCAGTATATCACCGAAATAACATGATAAAGTTTTGTCGCAATCGAAACAATTTTACGGAAGTTATGATGCATAAGCGCTATGGAATAGATCCCGCTCCCATGTCCTAACCTTTACCCCATTTCGCCCATTTTCAATAGGATTCGTCCCCAGATAGGTCCCTACAACATACCAACATTTCATCCAAATCGAAACATTTTTACGTAAGTTATGACTCATAATGGAGATGGAAGTGATTCCGTTCCTATGTCCTGACCTTTGACCCCCATTTCGCCAATTTTCAATAGGGTTTGTACCCAGGTGGTCTCCTACCACATACAAAAATTTAATCGAAATCGAACTTGTTTTACGTTAGTTATGACGCATAAGAGCAGAGGAATAGATCCTGCTCTTATGTCCTGATCTTTGACCCCATTTCGTTCACTTTCAATAGGGTTCCTTCCCAGGTGTTCCCCTACCACATACTAAAATTTCATCGAAATCGAACTATTTTTACGCGAGTTATTGTGCGGACGAACATGAGCATACAACGCGTGACGTAATGAGGCAGATGGGAATCGCGACCATCTGCTAGCAAGGTGTGACGTCATAAAACTTTAATAGTATCAACAAACAACACGTGACGTAATGAGATAGATGGCATAACCGCGCGCCAACATCTAATGGGGCGACGCCATGACACCACACTTGGAATACTTAATATTTTCTAAAACATAACCATAATTATGCATATAATTCAAGACTACACGCTTGTGATATTGATTAAGAATAAATTATCAACGTTTATTCACAATTAAAAGCTTTATTAGCATCGACTATAGTTTCGCAGAGCTTCTGGCTCTGCTTGTTTTGTCTGCTGACGTCATGAAAATACAGGCCGCGCCATCTTTTTCTGGACAATTAATATGTTCACAAGGATGAAAATTTGAACATCGATTAAAATAGCTTCATTTTATAACTTGGAATACTAAATATTTTCTAAAACATAACCATAATTATGCAATCCAACATTTGTTTGTCTACTGACGTCATGAAAATACAGGTCGCGCCATCTTTTTTCTGGACAATTAATGCATTCACAAGGATGAAAATTTGAACATCGATTAAAATAACTTCATTTTATAACTTGGAATACTTAATATTTTCTAAAACATAACCATAATTATGCAATCCAACATTTGTTTGTCTACTGACGTCATCAAAGTACAGGTCGCGCCATCCTTTTTCTGGTTTCAACACCACCAAAGGAAAAGTTATTGATTTTTAATATAATTATGGTTATGTTTTAGAAAATATTAAGTATTCCAAGTTATAATAAAGTTATTTTAATCGATGTTCAAATTTCCATCCTTGGGAACACAATTAATTGTGAAGGAAATGTGTACAAAAGTTTTTCCATTGGAAGTATAGGAAGCAAAATTACTTGACGTCCACCTTAATAATATGGGATAAGAGCGATGGAATGGATCGCAATCCTATGTCCTGACCTTTGACCCCATTTCGTCCACATTCAATAGGGTTCGTCCCCAGGTGGTCCCCTACCGCAAACTGAAATTTCATCGAAATCGAACCATTTTTACGCACGTTATGACGCATAAGGGCAATGGAATGCATCCCGCTCTTATGTCCTGACCTTTGACCCCACTTCACCCATTTTGAATAAGATTCCTCCCCAGACAGTCCCCTACCACATAGTAAACTTTCATTGAAATCGAACCATATTTACGCAAGTTATGACGCATAAGGGCAATGGAAGGATCCCGCTCGTACGTCGTGACCTTTGACCCCATTTGTCCCATTTTCAATAGGGTTCGTCATCAGGTGGTCTGCTACCACATACTAAAATTTCTTCGAAATCGAACGATTTTTACCCCAGTTATCGTGCGGACGGACGGACAAAGCTGGAGCATATACGCTTCTTCAACCTACGGTTGGAAAGCGTAAAAAAACGTATTAGGATTTACTACCTGTATTTCAAAGGTAAGACTTTTTTATTCGTCCGAGATGGGTCCAATTTCGAATTCCAGTGAAACGTGGATATTGTGTTTGTCTTACGGCACTGGCTCTCTTCCTTTCCTGGAGCCTGTGGCCCTAAATTAGGGATTGGCGACTGCTTATATCCCACTGAGTTGCTCACGGTAGGCGTTAAACCCCCAATAAAAAAAAAATAAAAAAATAAAAAATATCCTATATATTGGAAATATGCAATTGTATAGAATTTTTTAATCTTGTTTTTTATAATGGAATTAGAATAAAAAAATAATACAGAAGTCAAAACAGACATAGGCTTAAGGTAGCAAACAAAGTATTCCATGGCCTTACATTGTAAGGTCCCGGTGGCGCAGTGTGCCTTCTGACCATTCGTCCGAGATAGATCCGGGTTCGAATCCCGGTGAGGCATGGATGCTCTGCTTCTCTTACGGCAGTGGCTCTCTACATGGCATGGAAGCAGTGGCCCTAAATTAGGGACGGGCGAATGGTCGTTAAACCCCCAAACATCAGCAACAACTTACATTACAAATTAGTGTAATCTAAAATAAATGTATTGCCCCCCCGCCCCCCCCCCTTTTTTTTTCTTTTTAAAGGCATTCAAAACAGTATTTAACATTTTGAAATTTCCTTTATACGTTTTTTTGAAGCCGTCCCGTAGAAAAAGGTATAACTCAGTTCTACTGTACTGTATATGTCTACGACCAACCCTGAGGAAAAAACACACCACAAGACACCCGGTATACTCGTGAGCAGTAACATTATAACCTCCTTCCAATAGAGTGTTGGACGAACTTTCGCCACGGTAACCACTTGCACCTGGTATGGCATTGACTCCATTAGACATCGAGTGCTGTGTATCAGTGCGACAGAATGGACGAGACGCTGGCGTGAACCTGCGATTGCTGCGTTCCTCAGCATCCCACAAATGCTATACTCCAATTCCACATAAGAGTGTACCATTGCGGAAAATAGGGTAGCTGAATAACAGAGTCTCCGTCGAACGAAAGAATGGCATGAATCCGCGATACACTCCACTCCTGCTGTGTCCCTTGCTGTCAAACATTGCTTTCGCACTGATCCCTCTCCCGTTTACAGCTTTATGGCCTAACCGAAGTTCATTGCATCATCTTTCTTTCAAGAAAAGCAGTGGGTTATGAACAAAATCGGAACGGAATGGGGTCGAAACTTCGAAGAAACGTTTTCCCTACGGCTTCTTATCCTCTCGCATTACCCCTACTGTCGATTTATTGTCACTGTGTTCCGAATGTTGGTAGAAGTCTTCTCTTCCTTCCAGGCCATTCTCCCTTTCCAAGTCACGTACATTTTTCCCAGCTAGAGAATCCGCTGCCGAAAGTGCGAGGCACTTGAATGAGTGACTTCTCATATCACACTAATTTCTAATACGCTCTGTCACTTTAAAAAATTTTCATAAACATCAATGTTGCCTGATAAACTGCTGAGCACACAAAAGTGAATTCTGGGCAATAATTCTTTGATTGCATTTCGTTCTAAATATTTGGGACATTTTCGTGGAGAAGGTAGTTGTTCCGCGCCTTCCACAATAGTACCTATCCACTCTCAAGCTGACTTGGAGTATGGATGGAATTCTACTCGGGGAAATTTGTCTGCCACACCGAGCGCACCTAGCTGCGAGCGATATGCTGGAATGACGTTATTTTATGAGGTTGTACAGAAGGTATGCGGAAAATAGAGAAGCATGTATTTCAAGCTTAAAAAATCGTACAAAACACTTAACCTCATCGTCCAGGTAGTCCCCATTGCAACTGATAACCTTCCCTCGATCTACGACTTGAAATATCCCATTGTGTTAGAATTCTGGTGAGTGGGAGTTGAAGAAGTCATTCAGGCAAAGTTTCATATTATCGTCATTAGCAAAGTTTTCCTCACCGAGAAAATAACCGAAGGAGATGAAAGTTGACTAGGTCAAGGTCTTAGGGAATAAGGGGGAGCGACAGTATTTCCCATTCCAGCTCATACAATTCTTGCAGGGTCCGTAAAGCACCATGTGGACGAGTCTTATTCTGGTGAGAAACAACTCCACGGCAATTAATCAACGCTGAACGCTTTTCTTACTGTGCAGCATAGAGACGGTCCAACTGTTGGATGTAAGCATCGGCTGTGATGGTATTGTTCCGCAGTAAGAGTTCATTGTGAATTACAGCGCGACAATCCCTCCAGCAACTCAGTATCACCTTCCGTCCTTGAAGGGGTGACTTAGCGACCTTCTGTGGGGGTCGTCCCTGCTCGGTCTATGCTCTTTGTCGCGTAACATTCACTCATGTGACCCATTTTTCGTCACCCGTAACCAACCGACGCAAAAAGCCCTCTCGTTTTTCTCTTTCATGCAGAACAACAGCAATGGAGTAGCGTTGCATCCGATTCTGGTCAGACAACGCATGGGGTACCCATTTGCACAGTTTACACGAATATCCCAACTTCCGAAGTCAGGTGTTGATGGTCGTATTGTAGGTCTTCAGTTCCTCTGCCAGTTCCCGTACATAGTTAAAACTTTTGTGGTAAATTGCACCAAAAAGTGGTGTTATACCAACTGTACCACTTTCTGAGAAAAGATACACCATCGTGTTTTGCAAACAAAACCCAACAACGTGCTTCAACTTTTCACTACGTTATGGTACAGGGTTGCTAGCAAATTTGCACCATGTTGTTGGGTTTATTTTGCACCACAGAGTGGTGTATGTTTTCTAAGAAAGTGGTGTAGCTGGAGTAGCACCACTTTTTGGTGCAACCTACTACAAAAATTTTTAACAGTGTAGTGTTGGCTTGTTCGATAACACCTGTTTCAGTGTATCATCTTCAACCTTACTGGGTCTGCCACTTCTCGGCGCATCAGAAAGATCCTGTACACCAGTGTCGAATTTCCTGTACCAGTCATAGCAAGCACTCGGTCGGATAATATCGTCACCTAACGCGTTTCTCAATTTTCGAAGTGCTTCTGTAACTTTCACGCCATTCAAATATTCATAGAGCAATTTTGCACGCACACCTTCCTTCGATATCGCCATCGTATCGTCGCCACGTGCAACTAATCTTCACCACAACAGCGTACGTTCTGTCCTTAGGATCTATTCTTTTGCGCACAGCCCTCTGGGATGTTTACTTCACCGCTGGCCCGTGGTATCGTGCTTTACACATGCCATATACGATTTTTCCCGGAGACCTTCTTTACAACCTGATGCAAACATTGTGTGCCCTCGTGGATCTGAATGTGATCGAGGGAATCGGCATTGGAAACAAGTGAACAAACACCTAGATGTGCATTTTATGTGAGTCTAATTTAATGACAAAACATTTAAACTTCTTTCCAACAGTGTAGTTACAACTTCTGTTTCAGAGACCGGCTTTATTTTCTTTTTTATTTATTTATTTATTTATTTAGGCGTAATGCAAAGCAGGTCATTCGCTTTTGTAAATGTGCTCATTAAAGTTTAAAATGTGTGTCATTTTTGGAAATGCGTCGGATCATAATCTTTTCATTAAAAATGGCATAAAGGAGAAAGGCTTTGTCTTTAATGCCGTGTGCGACCTAGTTTTCGAATGGTCGACGTAATTGTTCCTGCGTTGCGAATTAGATGTTAAATCTTGTTGAAATAGAATTCTGCCCTTGCTTGCGTCTGAAAGGTGGAGTGCAGGTTTATGCTAGAATTTCATTCGCCAGCCCTTCTGCTCTCATGCGTCGAAATAGCTTGGAACTAATCGCTTGGCGTCCTATAATTGTAAACATGCTTCCTGAGTATTGACTTCATAGATCATCAATGCGATATTTTTTGGATATGCGTTATACAAAACCATCAATGCGTTGACATTAAGAATCCTTGTTAAAGGTAATATGGAGTGGGGGGGGGCGCACACGCAGAAGGAAATAAATACAGAAAGTGCAGCTCGCTGATTTTGCAAAGGAAACAATTTTTTATTTGCTGTTACAGGACTAGAAATATGCCCTCCGTGTGATTAAACTTGAGGCTGATTCGAAGCGTTCTGGTGGACGTCAAGTAATTCTGCTTCCTATACTTCCAATGGGAAAACTTCTGTACACATTTTCTTCACAATTAATGCGTTCCCAAGGATGAAAATTTGAACATCGATTTAAATAGCTTTATTTGATAACTTGGAATACTTAATATTTTCTAAAACATAACCATAATTGTGCAACCCCGCATTTGTTTGTCTACTGACGTCATCAAAGTACAGGTCGCGCCAACCTTTTTTTGGTTTCAACACCACCAAAAGAAAAGTTATTGATTTTTAATGTAATAATGGTTATGTTTTAGAAAATATTAAGTATTCCAAGTTATAATATGAAGTTATTTTAATCGATGTTCAAATTTTCATCCTTTGGAACCCACTAATTGTGAAGGAAATGTGTACAAAAGTTTTTCCATTGGAAGTATAGAAAGCAAAATTACTTGACGTCCACTTTATATTATAGATTTCGTGAATAATTACAATTCGAAAGACTTACATGTTAAATACGTGCGTGTAAAATTTAGAGCATTAAAGAAATGTTAAACAGTAAGCTAAAAAATGTCGGCTAAGCTAGCATCAGTCAAAATCAATTTATAATACGGAATGAAGCGTTAAAAGCCGAGAGATCATTCCGCGACTCCTTCCCTTGCAAGGGCGGGAGTTGTGCTCACTTTAGGTGAGATACAGTCATTTCAAAAAGATTCTCGTACTTGGAAAAGTAAAATTTAGAAGTGGAACAGATCACCGTGATCGGAGTGATGCGACACGAAAAGAAACATAAGAACATACGATTCAGTTGTCACACTAAGGCATAAATAGGTCCGCCCCTCGCGGACGAGGAATTTCGATAATCAACTGGGCCTGCTATGCGGAGTGTTGCACTCTGTAATACTTTTCCCACAAATACAGCACTTTTTTTTTCGAACCCGATTTTTGCTAATTTACTTCATTAACGCGTTATTTGTCCATGTCATCATCATGGTACGATGAAGTTTTAAGTCTTATTTACGTAACGTAATTTCAGTTGTTCAGAATACCGCCTTTGGTGTGAAAAACCAAAGACGAAGCGTTAAAAATGATTGAAGTGAAAGTTTTTTTAAAAAACCATTATGTGACTGTAAGTTTCATAAACTACTTTTAATATAGTTCGTTTGCAGGGCTTTTGTAAACAAGAAAACTGTTTTCTCCCCATGTAAAGTAATACAACTGTTCTATCAAATGTCGAAGTGCAGCGATTGTCTCTTTTGACTCATAAATACATAATAATTTTTTCCTAAAATCTGCGGATTCTGGATTCTTAGTAAGTACGTCTTTGTAGGCAATAATAAATCCATAAAATTTTTTAACAGTGACTTAGCATCTAGTAGTCACCTGTTGTGTTTCAGTTTCAACTAACCCTGTTTTTCCAACCCCTTGTTTTTAATCTTCCAAATTTCGCGTTTTCTTATTCAAAAAAAAAAAAAAACCCGCCTTTTTCTTGTTTTCTTAATCCTTAGAACCAACAAACCAGTCCAGCACAACGGTTCTAGTGACTCAGTTTGAGAAGAGGAGTTTTATCTTGTACGATGAAAGTATGTCGGGAGAGAGACGAAAAAAGTCATTTCTAAATAAAGACATATCTTTAACCTTTTAATTTGGGATGAGGAAGGGGGGGGGGGTGACTTTTCCACAATCCTTTTTTGCCGTACCTTTCTTTTGGCGCCTTAAAGTCAGATCACTGGTTCATCACCACCACCTTCACGTTAATGCACTGCCAGTGTGTTCATATTGGCTACAGATGAATGTCCATGTTACATGCCTTTTTTCATAACAGTAGAATTTTGATTTCTGTCTTCAGTTTATCTTGAAACGAATCTTCGTTGTACTGAAGCAGATGGCCTAACTGTCCAAACTTCATAAATTCAAAGACACAAACTGATAACCGGGTTGTGGCAGCTGGTTTGCCGATTGTTTTATGTAGTTTACTTAGCAAAATCAACTTTGCTTCCATCTTGTCTTGTGTGTGGCACGTGTTGACCATATGTGGGTCTTGCAACTGTACCGTAAAATCGTAATCAAGTGATGAAAGCAGGTGATTATGGTTTTAAGGTAGATTTTGGCTCTTAAAGACATGGACTGTAATGCTGCTTCCTTCACTCATATTATTACTAACCTAATTTATTCAAAGCATTGGCCATGTTGTTTCAGTGGGATATTATTTCTTAAATACATGTAGCGTCGTTCGAGGCCAGGGTACCTATGAAAATTGGAAAGAGAATATCCTGTTACCACATTCTCTTTCCAATTTTCATAAGTACCCTGGCCTCGAACAGTCGAACCTTTGCGCTTGCATTTCCACGAGTGTTGTTATTAATGTTGATGTACGCATCTTCAATACGGCAGGATTTCAAAGACATTAAAACTGCTGATGGTTTCACGTAATTAAAAGGTTTTCATAATCAATAGAAGTCACGCATAGGTAAGATCTATAGTGTTGTAGCCGCTTTTGAATCCAGCTTGTTCTCTTGGTTAGGCCATGTCCAATGTTTTTTTCAAGCGATGCTACAGTGCCTTAACGAAGATTTTATGAAAAAACTGATAGGAATCTGATGGGTCTGTAGCTTCTGAGGTCTTGAAGGTACTCCTTTCTTATATAGTAGGATCACTGTAACATTGCTCCAGTCATCAGGAATCTTCCCTTCATTGAGGCATCTGGTGAAAACTTTCGTAAGCGTTGTTTCCTTTTCTTCACTGGCTTCCTGCACAATGTCCATGGTAATCCCATCTTTCCCTGGAGCTCTTCCCCAATTTATATTTATCTTAATTTCATGAGGAGAACTTCTCCTCGGAGGACAGGGGAAAAATTTTTGTGGCCTGTACTGGATGTACCATCACTTTCCCAAAATTTTGTGCAGAACTCGTTAACTCTCCTAGGAATTTTGCTTGTATTTTCTTTTTACAATGAAATAGATATTTCATATTAAATAAATCTAATCTACCTATTTAAACACCGTTGCCTAGTAGTGGATTAACACCAGCCGCTTTGTAATAATTTCACGATGACTGCGGATTGGTGTCAGTGTAACACTAATCCGCAGTCATTAAGAAAGCTAATTTATCGGGAGTCATTAAACATAATTTTAGTTCGTTATCTCACAACAACAACAACAAAGCAGGTGGAGTGCTGATAAGTTTTAATTTCTGTTATATTTTTTACAATACTAAAATTACAGCGTTAGTTATCACTTAACAGGATATTCTGGTTCCTTATATGGCGTGTATCATGATGCTGTCTTATTTCCGCTTGAGAATAAAAGGAAGCGTTTGATTGAAGTCAGTGCTATATGAAACCTGTGTTAGTAGTTGCGTCAGTTTTCCGTTTCAACATATACCATCAGCGTCGTCCTGCCCAGCTGAAGAAATTACTTTTTGATATGCGATCTCAAGGCTGTTTTGAAAAGGTGAACTTGAAATGTAATGCGTAGGGCAGCTGGGATCGGTCCGATGCTGGCTTGTGTTGTGGGTGGAAATGCTATTTTCGTGTCCTTTTGATCACGTGGTCCATTACCTGTAACCGAAACGGCGAAGTACGAAACAGGAAAAATGAGAAATAATCAGCCCGTGGGAACATGCCCCTGTCTGCTTTTTATGTTGTTTGGAAGTAACTCCGTACTAGGAGTGTGTGCCAGTGAAGGCGGAAGGGAGGGAGTGCAGTGATTTTGTGTTGCGAAAGGGAGGACAATCTGTTACGCTTTCTGTCAGACGTTACGTTTCAAGTGTGCCAACTCCCATATTTTATTCCTCATGCGTGTCCTCAAGGTCGGGGCCGTAATCGCCGCTACTCTGGGCTGTGGCATTTCTTCTATCGAGAAAAATGAGAGCGATGCTTGCTTCCTGATTGGTTAATTCCAAGAAATTTTATTACTAAAACAAAAAAGATGTATTGAAATAGGGTGTGGCATTTTATTAATTTTATTTTACGCATTTCACCTCAAATAAATGAATTAGAGAAAAAAATAATAATAATCCCGTCTTTCCAGGAAAACGGAATATTTGACGAAAGCATGCGTCATCAGCCATTCAGAGAAGATGTACCCAGTAGGTTCTGTATTGATTTCCGCTGATGTAAATGTACAATGCTTTTACAAGAAATGAAGATTTATCGATTGATGGAGAAAAGCTGGAGATAACAGACACGTACGTTTATCTCGGACAGCAGATATCAAGTGAGGGTCACATTGATGAAGAAATTAATCGGCGTATAAAACTTGCCTGGAGAGCATTTGGAAGAAACAGCATAATTTTCAAGAGCAATATGCCATTATGTCTTAAAAGAAAAGTGTTTGATCAATGCATCCTTCCAGTGCATACGTATGGTGCAGAGACGTGGACCTTAACTAAAAGAGACTTACAAAGGCTGCAGATAACTCAAAGAAGCATGGAGAGGTGCATGCTTGGTGTAACCAGGAGAGATAAGAAGAGGAACTCGTGGATCCGAAAAATGACAAGAGTGGAAAACATCATGATCAGAGTTAAATCCCTGAAATGACAATGGGCTGGACATACTGCCAGAAGGACAGACCATCGATGGGCAGCCGAAATTTTAGATTGGATTCGAAGGGACTCGAAAAGACCCAGAAGATGACCATATGGGAGATGGGTGGATGAAATTCGAAAGTATGCAGGGGTGACATGGAGGAGACTGGCACAAGACAGACCGTTGTGGAAGAAACTTGTGGAGACCTTCGTCCAGCAGTGGATTGATAATGGTTGACAATGATGATGATGATGATGATGAAATGATGATGATGATGAAATGATGATGATGATGAAATGATGAACTAAAGGCTTCGTCGCCAGATGACCGATTGAAATTACTTCATTGATTTCGTTTTAATACTAATTACGTGCCTGCAATCTTGGGTTTGAATAGCGTGCGCGTCTATATGTGTGTGTGTATCTCAAAGAACCGTGGAAATAGCTTTCTGATTTGGCTGAGTACAAAGTATTGTTTTGGATGATCCAGTCCAGGTGGCGACGCTTGTCTTGTTCGGTGAATTGTTTAAAACAGTTTGTACAAAGAAAAAGTTGCCACTCGTGTTTACTTTTTAACGACCCCATAAGAATTGAAGACTGGGTGGTGTCCCCCTTCACTAATTTTTGGCTCCTGCTGCCAGGGAAAACGAATATTGATATGAACAAACATGCGTCTAACTGAAGTTTGAACATTAGTATGTTATAACTTCATTCAACCGCGATCTTGTATACGTGTTGGAGTTCTTGTATATGTGCTATTCGTGCATGAATCGCCATTCAGAAGAAGTACACTGGTGTGCAAAAATTAAGGGCGAAGAGGAGAAATTAGCATAACAACGGAACGAGCAGGCAGAATGGACCGAAAGACCACTCAGGGAGATAGACTAGGGTCCGGTACGGTAAGGCATGCGCATATATGCAGCATGACGTGGGGGAGGGGGAGGACATAAAGCACACGGGCGGTGTACGCTCAGCAATTTGGTGAAAGCTATTGCACGGTGTACATCGGTTTAAACGACGTCGAGTTGCTGCCACCGTGTGATATGGCCAACAGGCAATCCAGTAGACGACATCTGGATGACTTTACCCGAGGTCGCGTCATTGGGAAGTTGGAAGAAGGTCGAAGTGTGAGTAGTGTGGCCGAGGAGTTCGAGATCGCTCACAGCATCGTTTCACGAGCTTGGAGAGCATTTCAAACGACAGGAACAGCTGTCCGAGAGTTTAGCAGTGGTCGTCCACGAGAAACCACGGCGGCGGACGACCGGTATATTGTCCTACAGGCGAGCAGAGACAGACGGCAGACAGCGGGAGAAATCGCAAGTCACATGTAACAGACAACTGCACGTCCATTATCGCGTTTTACCGTGGCCACGAGGCTGCACAAAGGTGGTCTATTTGCACGACGACCAGTACGGTGTGTGCCATTAACGCCTGCTCATCGGAGACGGTGGTTTCTGTGGTACCAGGAACACAAGAACTGGACGCATCAGCAATGGGGTCGAGTTCTCTTTACGGATGAGAGCCGTTTTAGTCTGACGAGCGATTCTGGACGTATACACATCTGGAGAGAGCAGGGAACACGCGATCACACCTTCAACATCATCGAAAGGGACCGGTTTGGAGGTGGAGGAGTTCTCGTTTGGTGCGGTGTCATGCTTGGTAGCCGTACTGACCTCCACATCTTCCAAGGAGGTTCAGTCACTGGTGTCCGCTATTGTACCGAGGTTCTCCTGCCTCACGTGCGTCTGTTTAGAGGTGCTGTGAGTCCTGAGTTCCTCTTCATGGACGACAATGAACTCTCCAAAAGCTCTGCGACAGCCACTCATCGTACAGTGGCTGTCGCAGAGCTGTTGGAGAGTGAAGATATTCAACGCATGGATTGGCCCGCAAGGTCCCCGGACCTAAATCCAATCGAACACATGTAGGACCTTCTCGGGAGACGCTTGGTACCACGTCACCAGCCGCCAGCAACGATTCCGCAGCTGCGATTGGTGCTACAAGTGGAATGGGCCGCGATGCCTCGACAGCTCCTTGACAACCTCGTCCTCAGCATGGACAAACGTTGTAAATCCTGCAACCAGTCAGGGGTGATCATATCCACTATTAAAGACTGGATTTTTCTTGGCAGCCGCCTGTCACATGGACGTTTCTGTCTTCTGTCCAGTTGTGCTGGAAGCTACCTTTTCAATAAAGTGCCTTTGTATCCTTTGGATTCCTTGTTTGGATGGTTTTGCTCACTTGTCCCATATTCTTACATCTTGGGATCTTATGGTATGATTTAAGTCGATGTGGAGCACTTCTGCACGACGTTACATTCTAAAAACCGTCTCGTCCTTAATTTTTGCACGCCAGTGTAATTCGACACCAGTGTATACAATGTGATGCCAGTATATTAGGTACACCTGCTTCGTCACATAAATGGCTTACTCAGACATGTACGATGGTATACGTGAGCGCGGTATAAATCAGATCGACCAACTATTTGAGCGTCAATTACCGTTCGATTGAGGACCGGAATAGCCAGAACGAGTGATCTGGGCGGCTTTGAACGTGGCATGGTAGTTGGCGTGCAGGTTCGAGCATCTGTCAAACGGACATCTTTCTGGGCGTGTCACGTACAACCCTAGCAGGGGTTTAACGTGAATGTCGCGACACGCAAGAAACTTCCAACAATTGTCGATCGTGTGGAACAGTTGATGGATCAGACGAGATAGGCTAGAATCGTGCAGGCGACATGGGTGAAAGCTAGGAATCATTGCCAAGAATGTAAATGTTCTCTCTAATGCCCCCTCCCCCCCCATCCATCCCCGGCTTTTAAACCGTAACAAATTAGGAATGTGCCTGCATTTGCAGCCTTTATTTTCATTTTTGAATGTAATCCCACCCATCTGTGTTTGTTTATATAGTTGTGCCATTCTATTATATGGGGAAAAAGATATCATATAGAAAGAGAAGTCTCAATAGAGTCAAGGTCACCCAATTTGTCCCATGCTGTGAACGTGCACACTCCGTGAGGTACATTTGTCCCGCCCACGCTTCGCCCTTATCGGCAGCAGCGTTTTTGTAGTAACGCATAGAACATGCATTCGTTGATACAAATCAGAGTATCAACGAACACGAAGCTCCGAATGCAAAGTAAAATCTTTCGATTTACCTTCTATATCAAGTTGAAATGCAAAACGTTTATGGAATAAACTAACATTTAACAACCACACATGACAGAGGGAACATCGTCAATAAATTTCCTTTTAGTATTACAGGAAAAATTTTTGTTCTGTCTAACCCGTTTTCGGAAATTTGTCAAAGACAAAATTCTGTCTCCAGGACGGAAAACTTTCACCCATGGCAGGTGAACAGACTGGCCAGAGATGAAAACGGGTCAAATATTTTGGACCCGGACCCGGCCGTCACATAATTGGACCCGACCCACCCGGGCCTGACCCGGAGAAATCTGCTTTGAACTGTACATTTGAATAACATCATTGTCAATCATTATAAATCTACTGCTGGATGACGGTCTCCCCAAGTTTCTTCAACAACGGACTGTCTTAGGCCAGTCTCTTCCATCCACCCATCTCCCACGTCGTCTTTTTTCTGGGTCTTTACCTTTCCCTTGGAATCCAGTCTAAAATTTCGGTTGTTCATCGGTGGTTCGTTCTCTTGGAAATATGTCCAGCCCATTGCCATTTCAGGGATTTTACTCTGATAATGATGTCTTCCACTTGTCATTTTCCTTATCCACGAGTTCCTCTTTTTATCTTTCTTGGTAACACCAATCGCGCACCTCTCCATGATTCTTTGAGTTGTCTACAGTCTTTGTATGTCATTTTTAGTTAAAGCCCACGTCTGTACTTCGTACGTAAGCACTGGAAGGATGCATTGATTAAACAATTTTCTTTTAAGACATAATGACAAATTGCTCTTAAAAATTGTAATGTTTCTTCCAAAAGCTCTTCAATCAAGTTTTTTTGCGCCAATTAATTTCTTCATCAATGAGACCTTTGTTTGATATCTGCTGTCCAAGGTAAATGTAGGAATTGGTTATCTCCAGCTTTTCCCCATCAATTGATAAATCTTCATACTTCAGTTTTGTCGTCTGAAAATTCATTTTTAATCCCATTTCTTTACTCTTCTCAGCAAGTTCCTAGATCATACTCTGCCGCTCTGAAGTATTATTTCAAAGACCTTTGAAGGGTTCTTTGAAATATTCTTTTCTTTTCAAAAATAAAACGGAAACAAAACCGGGTCAGAAACACCTTGACCCAGCCCGTTTGACCTGCAAGAAATTGTCGACCCGTTGAGTCGTGACCCGTTTTCATCTTCTGGCCAGAGCCAGACAAATCACTACAGAATTCATCATTGGTCTGCCGAGGTCATCTCTGAACGTACCATGTATCGGTCCATATCGCGAATGGGCTACTACAGCCGAAGACCATTTAGCTAGTTTCCTTTCACCCCTCTGATCCACCTGTTGTTTTCGTCCACAAGATCGTGGGTCGCTGGAAATTTTTTGCGTATTACACCATTCGCGATAAATTCTTGTAACAGCAATGCGTGAAAAGCACAGGCGGACAGCAGTTTGATAGTTGCTCGTACCAGCACGCGTGGCGCCAACTATCATGCCGCGTTCAAAGTCGCCCAGATCACTCATTTTTCTCATTCCAACTCTCGAACGCTAGTTAATGCTCTAAGAAGAATTGCTTGATCTGATTTATCCCGCGCTCATAGAGCCAGTAGCGGATTCAGCAAGGGGACACTGGGGACCCCCCTCCTAAAGCAGGTTTTTCTTTTCAATATCGTAAATAATTAATATATTTATTTTTGTAGAATGATAGCAATAAATGCACTGATTTTCGTAAAAGTTTTCATAACAACTAAAATTTGCTGTAAATTTGGAGATGAAGTGTTCAGTTTGAGCTTTACAGGAAAAAAAGTGGAGGTTCAGATAAAAAGTTGAGAGCGGACGTGAAAAGAGATTTTAACTGATCACGAAAAGCAATGGGTGTTCTTTAGTCTGGTATCATTCGTAAATGGAAGAATGGACAGCAACCGTGTAGGGTACACTTTGAAGTGTGTGTGTCAGATAGTTGGATGACAGAGCGAAGTACGTATTATACCTCGATTGGGCCATAAAAAAAAAAACTAGTAACAGGTATCCAAGCTGGAAATGTTTCTATTAAATCAACCCACCTGAATAGAAGGGATCAAACTTTAAAATATTTTATTCAGACGTGAGATTTAAAAAGCATCATGCTGGTTTCCTCGAAAAGCGGGCTTCCGGACGACATGAAAATAGCGCTGCTGCCCTGGTGGCCCATTGGGCTAAACGCCGGCGTATGGCCATTTATCCGGAAAGGGTCATCACCGTCTCTAGATGAAAGCCTCACTGCGGATCAGGTGAGGTCACGCGCGTGGTTATCCACCGGAGTTTGATGCGATGTTTTGCAAGAAACGGAAATATATATTTTATTTTAATAGACCACGCGAGAACAAATGTTTCCTTTCTTACGCAAATACTTTTCATTGTCAAATATGTTACAAGTTACCACATTTTTAATTTTTACGAATTTCGTACTATAAATTAAAACTTTATCTCATTGTACCTGCATTATTACTATTACAGCTAAGCCGAAGATATCCCAGAAAAATCAATGTTGCAATCCCAGAATACATTCATCAACTCTTGCTAGTGAAGTTTGTCAGTATTTATTTACATAGGCCAAGAAGAATACCATGGCTTAAAGCCTGAAACTGAATATTTGTATTGGGTTGATGCATAAGTTAATGCCAGTTTTTTTCACCGCTCTACAGGAATGTATCACATCAGAAGGGAACACGGAATCAATCAACTATGTGCCCCCCCCCCCCATTGTATACGATGGTGTCCCAACATCTGGATAGGTCTGCAGTGCCATTCTTGAAAAAACGTGCAGGCAGATTTTTCTGCGAAGAAATCATCAAGGAAATTCTGGAGATCAACATCATTGTTGAACGTTCTACCACGGAATGCGTTCGACAGAGATCGGAAAAGGCGACAGTCTGAAGGGGCGAGCTCTGGGGAATAGGCCGGATGTGCAAGGATCTCCCATTTCTTGGCCTGAGTGACCATTTTGGTCATGTTTGCACTGTGAAGGCGTGCGTTATCATGTTGGTGGAGGACACCATGGTGCCAATGTGACCGTTTCTGCTGAAATGCTCTCTTCACACGACGGAGTAGCTCACAATAGAGTGCAGCTTTGATGGTCCGATTCCTTGGCAGCATTTCCCAGTGAATAATGCCTTCCAGGTCTCACCGGACACACATGATCTTCGCAGGATGAAGGTCATGTTTTGGGCGTGGGCGTCTTGTTTAGGCTTAACCATTCCCTCTTATGCCTGAAATTCACGTACAGGCACCACTTTTCATCTCGAGTAACAATACGTGACAGAAAGGGTTTATGTTGCTGAGGACAATCGCGATAACGGGCGATCAAGGAACCGCATATGGCAACACGCTGATTCTTATTGTCCTCGGTGAAAGTGTGGGGCACCCAAGACCCCAATTTGTGGACCTTTCTCATACGTTCCAGGTGTCGCACTACTGTGGTCTGATCACAGTCCACCTCAGTGGCCAATTTGCGTGTCGTTTGACGCGGATTCAAGTGGATGAGATGGTTCAAACGATCCTCATCAAAGTGAGATGGACGACCTGAGCGTACAAAGTCATTGAGGTCAAAATTGCCTCCTCGGAGCCGCTCAAACCATTTGCGGGCTGTCCTCGGAGCCATAGCATCCTCCCCATACACAGCACAAATTTGTCAAGTAGTCACGGCGGCTGTGGATCCCTTGTTAAACTCATAGAGAAGCAAATGTCGGAAATGTTCATTCCTCTCTACTTGACACTCCATACTTCCGAACCTGAAAACCAAAATACCGTTAGCCACAATCACACAACACAATATGATTTAGATACACGATATTACTGGCTACATTTTGATTTACAACTGGCCATCTGCACCGTCACTACAGACCTGGGAAACAAATACTTGTGAAATAAAACGGCATCAACCCAATACTTACAGACTAACAGAACACTTAATGTAACATGCAATCAAATTTATAACAAACTCAAAAATAAGACTACCTTGATAATGTAAATAAACATAAAACTAAGGTTCGAGTAGTTTATAAGTAATAAACTTTACTTATTTCTCAATCCCATATTGACAATTTTTATTACAAAACTAACATTTGTTTTAACATTATATGTACACCACAAGTTTCAATTCTGTAATGTTTGTAACTTTCGTTTTTTCGCTTGTTTGTTTTTTGAGTTCTGAAGTGTGTGTTCATTTAATTTTTTCTTGTAGTTGTTCAGAAATGTGTTGGTGGTAGCCCAAATTAAACAATTCAAGACATAGTTTCTGTCATGTCTGTTTTGGCAGGAATCTTCTAAATCTGGAAAGTATTGCTTTTCTTTAGTTAATGACGTTACAGCAGTACACACAATTGCCCTATGGTTGCCACGTTTGACAAATCTGTCTTCAACATTAGGTGAAATAAGTTCCTTTACTACAATGTAGCAGTGAATAGTAATTGATAAAACATCAGGGTGCGGGTAAAGCAATCCATCTATATCTTTTTTTTTTTTTTTTTTAAATCCAGTCATTGGTCATACTTAATGTTTTGCCATTTACAAGGAAAACACTGCAGTCACTAAATTTTAGTTTCTTAAACATAAGCACAATAACCTATGCATGTAAGGATTGGAAGTTCAGAATCCACATTAGATATATCATTTTCTAAAACACTGATCTGGAGGTTTGAAACATTTTCAGGTATCTGCATTTCTTTCCAGTCAGATAATTCACTGATACTATTGAAAGAAATATCTCCAAATTTACTTGAATTGATTAGCAAAGGTAGACTACTTTGGAGTCTAAATTTTGTTTCACATTCAAAACTTGACATGCAGAAATATGATACTGAGATCCTGCAAGCTGCCAATATTTTCCAAACCGGTTTTTTAGTTCATTAGTCTCTACTTATCTTACATTGGAGCATTTGCTTAGTTAGTTAGAGTGACTAAATGTGTAGTTAATTGGTGATGTGTTATGGCTTAAGTGTAGAAGTCGTAGCATTAAAAAAAATTATATTTCATCTCTTTAACTTAATTTATGAAAGTTAAAACTATGATTAATCACTATAGAAATATCATATATGTATTTCAATAAGCCGTATAAACAAGTGGCTTTCCTGAATTAAGCTATATGTGCTACATATATACTGTATCTCAAGATACAAAGGAATTTCAAAATAAAAATGAAGTTTTACCTTGAAATTTGTTTGTTGTGATTAAACTAAATGATATAACAATGGACATGGTTTGGAAGCTAGAATCGTCAAGAAATTCACTATATATCTAACATGGCAAAAGGGTAATTTTTTAAAATTATTTATCTCACGTGACAAAAGAGTAATTTTTTTAAATTGTTTACCTCACGTGGCAAAGAGAATTTTTAAGTGCAGTTATTACACTGGCGGAAAGTGAAAAAAGAACACCAAGAAGGAGACGTCTGATACCAACGAAATTTATGCAGCATAATAACGGAATACAGAGGATAATGTGATCAAAACATATTGGCAAAAACAGCTGTATTTGCTGGTAAACTGAAGAATAACATTTCCATGTAACATGGTTAGTACGAGGTTGAACCGCCATGTGCAATTCTGGCATGGAGTCTGTCGTACAGATGTTGGATGTAAGTTTAGGGTATTGAGTTCCAAGCATCCTCAACCTGGACGCGTAAATCGGGGGTGGTCGTGGCTGGCCGTGGAGACCAGATAAGTCGTTGTCCCATAAAATCCCACACGTGCTCAATGGGGGACAAATCCGGTGAACGTGCAGGCCATGGAAGTTGTCTCACACACTGAAGTGCATGTTGCGTTGCACGTGCCGTGTGTGGGCGTGCGTTATCTTGCTGGAAAACACCATGATGGACCGACCTTGCAAATGGCATAACAACGGGCTGAATGATGTTGTTGATGTAGAAGGTGCTGTTTAACGTACCCGGTACAAACACTAGTTGTGTACGGGAGAGATAGCTGATCGCTCCCCACACCAGGAGACTAGGTGTAGGCCCTGTGTTTCGCTGGCGGATGCAAGAAGGGTGGAGACGCTCCCCTGTGCGTCTGCGAACACGCATACGGCCATCGGAGGCTCCCAAGCAGAATCTGCTTTCATCGCTGAACACGACAGATCGACATTGCGTTCTCCAGTGCAGACGTTGGCGACACCACTGCAGCCGTTCCTGACGGTGGGCTGGAGTCAGAGGTACACATGCCTGAGGCACAGGTGCACGTAGTACTGCATCTAGTAGACGGTTGCGGATTGTTCGCACAGTCACCTCAGGTGCAGCGGCAGCTCGGATTTGCGTCGCAGTGGATGTTCTGCTTGACAACGCCGCTCTTCTTATGCGTCGATCGGTCCGCTCATCAGTCCGTCTGTGACTCCCGGTTTCACGTCTTCTCGTGTGGGAATGTTCCCCGGACCATCTACGGCACCATCGTACCACCACCGATACTTCCCGTCCAATTCTCTCCGCAATACGACGATACGACCACCCGGCCTCGCGGAGTCCGACTAGACGACCTCGCTCAAAGTCCGATAACTGCTGAAATCGTACACGTCTTCCATGTCCAGGCATTGCAGCTTCTTCAGGGTCTTCGCACGTGTCCGTATGCCGACGACTGATTACATTCACTTCGACGTACTCCTTAAATACCACCGACGATAATTTGCATGGCGTAAGCGCTCACTGGTTGGTCCCGAAATTAACATCACACCTATGTAAACTCGACCCCATCAACATATGTAAATTTCATGATCGTCCGCCAATTCCTTCTTGGTGTTTTTTCACTTTCCGCCAGTGTAGTTTACACACTGAGTGACCACTTTATTATGACCACCCCTCAGTACTTCGTTGGGCCCCTTTTGCCTTTAATACTGCATCGATTCTTCGTAGCACGGACTCCACGAGATGTTGATAGGTGGGTTGTGGAATCTGAGACCATGCTTGATGAATAGCACTTTTCAGGAGTGTAAGATTGCAGGGTTGTGGATCCAGCTGTCTGATGGCTCGTTCAACTTCATCCCACAAATTCTCAATGGGGTTGAGATCTGGTGATTGTGTGGGCCACCTAAGCAAAGTAAACTAACCGCATGTTCCTGAAACCAATTCTGTACAATACGAACTATGGCAGGACGCATTATCTTGTTGAAAGTAGCCATCGCCATTGGGATAAACTATCCACATGACAGGATGCACTTGGTCCGCAACGATGTTTAGATATGATGTGCCAGTCAGACGTTGATCAACACGAATTAAAGGGCCCAAAGCATGCCATGAAAACATTCCCTAAACCATAACGTTGCCTCCACCAGCTTGATGGGTTGTAGCAATGCATTTGGGGTCCATGTTTTCGTGCTGTTTCCGCCAAATTCTCACTCGGCCATCGGCATGGTACAACTGAAAACGTGATTCACCGGACCACATAATTTGTTTCCAATTATCGACTGTCCAATCCTTGTGCTCTTGTGCGAACTGGAGACGTTTTCTCTTGTTAACTTCAGACAGCAAATGTGTCCGAACAGGCCTTCGGCTGCCATATCCCATCCGATGCAGTGTATACGGCGAACAGTGCGTGCAGAGATCATTTGAGGGGATTCTTGATTAAGATGGTCTGTAATTTGCTGCACTGTTGCCCTTCTGTTGTCTGTTACCAGTCTGGATACTCTCCATTCCGCCCGAGCAGTCACTAGTCAATGACGACCACACGTTGCACGTAGAGACCCAATTTTTTGGCTGACAGTCCAGTCTTTAAACACTTTAATAACAGCTGCTCTGGAACATTTCACGAATGCGGCGGTTTCGGTGATACTCGCTCCATGGCTCCTACAATCATCCCACGTTAAAAGTCCGTGAAATCGCATTTTTTACCCACATCGTCACCCCAAAATCACTTCTACTACTGTCGCAAGCACTAAGCTTTCCCTTTTTATACTAGCCTCCCCTCTGGCGGCAACAACGTGCAGCCATAGCTCATTTGCTTAAAACTGTCAGGTGGTCATAATAAAGTGGCCACTCAGTGTATATTCTAATGATACTGCTTCAGTGAAATAAATGTTCATTACATGGTTTGTTTTGCATTATATCACCAGTTATTAGACAGTTTGTTTCTAAGATTTTGGGAGAGGATAAACATTAAAATCTTTCCATATATTTCCAAAATTTATGCTGTTACATGCTTATTTTTGAGGGACAAGAATTATTGGCCAAACTATCAGATATTAGGTGTGGTCCCACCTCCTCGATTTTACCGGTATTTTCTTATTGAAACATGTGATTTTCACTCGTTTTCCGCTGCTGTTTCCTTTACTGTGAAACATATAGGACTGGATAAAGAATGAAGTTACAAGAATACGTTGAAGCCCGATCCTTCTACAAATTAAATTTTAAAATATTTTCTGTTTTCTGCAGTCATCTAACAAAACGACACACACACACGCACACACACACACACAGTTTGATATTTTCTATTGTAAAATTTAACTATTTCCTAAAAACCAACAGAAATATTAAATCTTGATGATCTAAAGAGAAAAATCTTCAAATTTTCCTTTATCGAATTTCTAAACGTTTCGTAAGCACAATAGCTAAAATAACTGAAAATCAACAATCAGCATGAAGTATTTCATTTACTTACCCTGAAATGTTTTTTGCCACGTTTTCGTCCTTGGGGAAACGAAATAACGAAATAATTACCTCGACAGTTTGCAACACAGCATCTATGAGGCATTTCCAACAGAAATTTTCTAACAGCAAACACACACACACACACACACACAAAACACGTGGTGGACTTCTGTCTTTCTGACATCGTGGGAGGCACTAACTTGGTTATCGACCACAGAAACTTGACGACGGGCCGTGACTTCACATGTTAAACGGGATCGCGCGGTGGGGCCTTCGCTAGAGACGGCACTATAAAAAAATTTCTGAAATTCACGGACAAGTGTCCGTCATTTCTTTCGTGAATTAACGAAGCATGTTTCTGATACTACCTTTCCTTGAAATGACGGGAAAAAACCTGAATTTAACGGACTTTTCGTGCCACGGGAAAATTTTGAATTTTCAGAAATCTTTCCTATATTAACGGCAAATTACCGTTTTAGAGATCTGTTAACGGAAAATTGTGAATTTTTAGAAACCTTTCCAAAATTCCTTTCGTATATTAACGGGAAATCTCCGTTCTCACTTTTTCCGTATCCATATGACGACAAATTTCCTCTAATAGTAGCGATTAGTGGAAATACTTGAGGTTTGATTTCCGTAGCGAGATCGGATATTGTGGATAGCATATCGCATATATTTTGTTTGTTTTTTGTGGCCCAGGATATTTCTACTTTCCCCTATTTGGTGCACCAGCTACTTATTATATATTGTGTTACTGTAAGAAATCGGGTACTTACTGTACAGATTATTATACGATGTCTGTGTATCAGTCTTTGGACAGCTTAAGACAAAAGCTATTATAGCTATCAAGAATAAATTTTATATTTAGTTTTTTTGTGTGTGTGAAATAATATTATAAAAAGCACATTTCACCTTTTTTAAAGATAAATGAGTCATTGTCAGTTTAAAAAATCATGTTGCAAAGCAATTTGTTGCTTCGAAAAACCACGTTGAAAAATGCTTAATATTTGAAAAGTCCCTATAGGAAAAAAAAATAAATTATAAACCTATTCAGAAAAATAATAAGCTGCAACAGAAAATAAAATGACTAAATTACTCACATTAATGACAAAAAACAAAATTTCTTTGTCGTGGGATTCGTTTTATGACGTACGTGAGTCTGGTTGCCGAGCGTTTGTGGCTCAGTTGTTAAAGGCACAGGTTGCCTGTCCGGCGAGCTATAAAGTCGGGTGTTCGAACCTGACCTCTGCGGGTAAGTGCTGTACAGGGTTGTTGATTTTGCGGAATTTCAATTTAAGTGCAGAAAAACCAGAAATGGATTTTTCTGAAATAAACGGAATTTCTGTCTACGGAAATATCTGTGAAAATACGGAAGTTAAAATGAACGGGCGCTTTTACTAACGGAAATTTCTGAAAAACACGGATACCTACCGGCAACTTTGCTGCACGTTATTTTTAGAAATTTTCCGTGAATTCAAACCACTTATTTTTTACAGTGGGTGATGGAAGGGCCTAGGTTTGGAACCCGGTGTGGCATGCATGTTGTGTTTGTCTTACGGCACTGGTTCTCTCCTTTTCCCGAACCAGTGGCCCTAAATTAGGGAATGGCGACTGCTTGTAGCCCATCGAGTTGCTCTATGTGGTCGTTAAACCTTCAATTAAAAAAAAAAATAGCGCTGATTTTTTCGTTCCTGGCAATGCCAGCAAGGTGCAGCACTGCAACTTTCTAGTGTGTGTGTGTGTGTGGGTAGATCCTCCACAAAGTTCCTTTTTTTAGACCGGTGCAGCCCCCCCCCTAAAGTAAACTTCTGGATCCCCCTCCCTGGCTCACGTTACGGCTTTCGTGTTGGAGTGAGCCATTTATGTAACGAGGGCAGGTGCACCTAATAAATTAGCATTTCAGTGTAGTTTGTTAGTGTTGGAAGAATCATTTCTTCGAAAACTTCATCAAATGATGTCCACACATTTTCGGTTTAAATAGTTCTTATGATTATACTTGCTGTACTATGCCAGCATTCTATGGCTATCCAAGATCAAAATTTCAAAACTACTTGGGCAAACATTTTATTTTCTCAGCTTCTCTTACTAATGCAGTAGAAGTTGGAACTTAGATCGGAACCCTTATTTTTTCCAGTCATCCTGACCATTTTTATCACCGTTCTTTCCGCAATTGATTTTAAATAAACAAATATTAAAAACATTTCATTAATTAAAATTTGTATTTTATAAAAAGTAAGAAGCTCAAACTTACTTCTGGAATGCTTACAATTTAACTGACCAGCGGCTTACAATTTAACCGACCGGAATGCCTTTTCTCCGCCAACTAACATGGATGCATTAGTTAGTACAATGAACTTGGTTACGGTTTGCTGTGATTGGCTGGCGCTGATGTGTTGTTTTTAGAAAAGACTCGATATCTGCCTCTTTCTCGGTAATAGACTCAATATCTGCCTCTAATCCGCATTCTCGCGTTCACTACCTGCTCGCACGAGGCTACTTTGCAAGAAGTTTTTGAGAATGAAGACGACAATGAGACGAACTTAAAAGGCGGCTAACGACATTTAAGAAAAGTGTTATTTTGACTTTTGAGAGTCCGAATTTTATTTATTTATTATTATTTTTTCAGGTAATTGATTTTCGATTTATGAAAATTACTTAGGGATTTGGGAATTTTAATCTAAAATGCTTACTGCGCGGAAGATATTTTAGTCGCGCGGAGGAAGTTAAGTAGCTGCGCAGCTTAGAGGGAACATTGATGGCATCTTAATTTATGATTGCTGTAATCAAGTACAAGTAGCATGTCTCAAATTTCAGTGTTTGGTAGAATTTGTGGAATTCTAAAAGTTTTTATTTCCATTCCCCCTCATTTGTTTGTTTCAACGCCTTTTTCAGCACTTCTTTTGTAAAAAAGTTCATGCTTATGTTAGCGGTTTGTCCGCTTGTGAACACACCATATCTGTGCAGCTGTTAGTCCGATTTGAAAAATTCATTTCGCATTGGGAAGCCTGAAATGTGCGAATGACGATCCTTTATTTCGTTATTTTTTTTTTTTTTTTTTTTTTGTCAATGCACAATTTCGCCGCTAAAGGGCGTAAATACAGATGATATCGAATTCAAAATACATTTTATTCCATGTATTTGCTTCTAAACATCCGATTGAAAAAAATCTTTTACCTTTCAATTCCATTTATGTCGAAGACTAATTTACGTATAGTCACTTTTTCAAACTACACATAGATTTTTCGCTGGGGAGCATAAAAGTAAATTGCGTTCCTCCCGACATCTGTGCTTCCAAAGCTCAGATTTGAAAAATTCTCTCTGCAGCGGATCCAACTCCTGATGGGAAATCTTTTACATATAATTTCTAATATTTGGTAAAAAATGGTTTAGCCATCAGGGGGCGTAAGTGTTAATTTCTGCTTCTTTGCAGCAAAATCTGAGTTTCTAAAATCTCGACTGAAAAAATTCGTTCGTGGACCGGTGTCACTCAGGTCGATAAATCTTTTTGAAATATTTTCTTCTTAAAATGATGCATGGTTTCTCCGCCAAGGGGCGTAGATGAATATCTAACTTTTGTCGATATCTCAGCTTCTAAGAGTCCGATTTGAAAAAATCCTTCTTTGTTGGATAGTTTCCGGTGCGAAATGTTTTTCACACAATTTTAAGATTTTTCAAGTAATTTGTAGACTTTCCGCTAGGGGGCGTTAAGGTATATTGTTTTTTTTTCTCAATATATGTGTTTCTAAAACTCCGATTTGCAAAATTCTTCTTGTATCGCATGTAGCAGCTGATGGGAAATGCTTTGCATATGATTTCTAATATTTGGTAAAGAATGGTTTGGCCACCAGGGGGCGTAAGTGTTAATTTCTGTTTCTGACGTATTTGCAGTAAAATCTGAGCTCCTTGAAAACTCGATTGAAAAAATTCTTGAGTGGACCGATACCGCTCACCTCGAAAACCTTTTGGGAATACATTCTTCGTAAAATAATGCATGGTTTTATCACCAGTGGCGTAGATGTATGGCTTATTTTTTGTCGATATCTCTGCTTTTGAGAGTCTTATTTGAAAAATTCTTTCTTTGTTGGAGAGCGTTTCCGCTGCGAAATGTTTCACAAATAATTTCAAATTTTTCTTGACGCACAAGTCTGCCACCAGAGGGCGTAAGTTCACACTTCCGTTTACAGCAATATCTGCGGGACTAAAAACCCGATCGAAAAACTTCATTCTTCGGTCAGATACTACTAACTATGCAAACCCTGTGTGCGTACTTTCCCCCAAAGATAATGCACAATTGTGCCGCTAGGCAGCGCAAATGTTTAATCTGTTTTTCTCAATGTCTCTGCTTTTACATGTTCGATTTAAAAATTCTTTCAATAGCAGATGCCATTTACTTTTAGAACACTAAGCTATTATATGAGAAATTTTGCAGATCACAGTTCTGTTGGTGAATGGTGTTTGTGTACTTCATTTTGCAGTTGTATCTCTGCTTCTAAAAACCCTACTATATTTCATTTTTACTGTATTCCATTCGCTGCAATAGAGATGTAGGGCATTATCCTCTTTAAATAATGGTAAGATTTCCGCTAGGGACGCGAAGGGTGAAACTTTTTTTTTTTTTTTTTTTTTTCCCCCACCGCTATCTCTGCTTTCGGGAGACTTATTTGAAAAGTTATTTTTCCTTAGCATAGCTTTTTATATGAAGAATATTTTTTGCCGATTGTCAACTTTTGCGTTATGCAAAATTCTTTGGCTAGCATGCGTAGACTTACATCATGTTACCTTCTATATTTCTTCTTTTAACTGTTCGATTTGAAAATCCCTTTGTCTCTGATACCTTCCTTGTGCTGTGAGAAACTCTTTGTAAGCCATTTGTTGTTCTTCTTACATGCGTTTTAGCCGCTGGTGGAACTGAGTAGCTGTTTCTATTTCTGGTTGTTTTATCGATTGTGTAAACCGGTTGTTTGTTTTCCTAACCGGTTCCATTGACTTCGAATAGCTTTGATAAATTTCATTCACGTCAGCACAATTTCAAAAGACGGGCTCATTACAACCGAAAATTCGGTGTCATTATTCTTGTTTTCTCATGGAAGCATTTATTCCAAATCTCTCTCTCTCTCTCTCTCTCTCTCTCTCTCTCTCTCTCTCTCTCTCTCTCTCTCTCTCTCTCTCTCTCTCTCTCTCTCTCTCTCTCTCTCTCTCTCTCTCTCTCTCTCTCTCTCTCTCTCTCTCTCTCTCTCTACTCACTCACTCACTCACTCACACAGAGTAACAGCCGGTATGGATGCCGTAGTGAACGCAACTTCGCTTACTCACTGTGAGGATCCACGAAAACAGAATGAAGTCTGAAAAGCTTTGTCATAAAATACAAGAAAGTTTGAAGACTCCAAAGAGAAAAAAATATTTAGGACATTTCTCTTTAGTAACAACAACAAGCTGATCGTCGGCGGTCTAAGCGCTGGCTTTTGTTCATTCGTCCGAGATGGGTCCGGGTTCGAATCCCTGTGAAGCATGGATGCTGTGTTTGTTTTATGGCACTGGCTGTTTCTTTTCCCTGAAACCAGCGTCCCTAAATTTTGGACGGGCATCCATTTCAAAAGCAATTACTTCCTTAAAAATGCATCATTTGTCCGTTTACCGTTGTGCTTGGAGCAACATTTTTTAAGGGTGTGTGTGTATGTGAACAACTGAGATTCATGTACAGCTGGCGTATTTGAGTGTAGTTTCAAGATTCCGTATAATAGTTAATGTTGTGAACACCGCTTTCACTCCTGCCCTCCTATTCTTTCCTCTGGACTCTCACTTGCCTTTCCTAGAGGATTTATTAATTTCTGGATGATATCCAATCATCAATACCTGCAGCAATGTCAAAAAACTCTTTCCGCCTACTACGTGCCATTGACAGTAGGTCGAAGCAGTGTGGGTGTAACAACGCGAAGGCGAGCAAGTTTTATCCGCGACCTTGCATTGTAAGAGCGCGATTCATTTTTTTATATCTTTCCTATCTCTCATTGTTTTAAGCGCTCATATGTCTTTTATCACGAATGTCAACATATCAACGTCGCATTTCATTATGCGCTAAATTTGGATGCAGGAAGGAGCGCGCGAGTTCCACCCAAGTTACGAGTCATGAAAACACGTTGCTTTCCGCCAAAAATTCGCCCATCCCTAACTTAGGGTTTCTGCCTGAGAGAAAAGGCCACGCCATAAGACGAACGCATCTCCCTTGCCTCATCCGGGTCTTAAACCGCGCCCCCATTTCGGAGAAATGATCAGAAGCTACCACTTCAGAACACTCAGGCACCTGAGCGTCCAGACGCAGTTATGCTATAACAAATATAATATTAGACCCTACGCATAAGAAAAGGTGTTTACCCTCTTCCTGAGATTGATTCCTATAATACGGTGTAACTGAACTGTTCGTTGCGGTTCTGTGTTCGAGGTGTTTATTTATTTATTGGTCAGTAACCCGTGTCATGCTCGGGTGGAAATGCTATGACAAAATTATACATTTTTTGAACTAGCTGGAAGAGTTTTAAATTGAAATGATAAAAAACAGTGTTTCACTTCTTGTCAAACTGTTGTTAATGCTGATAATTTTATAATTCAATTTTTATGAACGTGTTTAAAGTATTATTTTCTAGGAGGTTTGGAAGATCTCGTAACTAATAATTTTCGAAAGTTTAGGGACTTCCTGCAGTGTTTTCATCAAGCAAAGATAATTAAATTGTGTTATTGATGTATGTATTAAATAACATCAGCTGACAGCGACATCCTCACAGCTGTGTAGCTGTCAAGGAACGAAGAGGATTAAATATTCGAATTTCTTCTCAACTGGTCATAACTAGGGTAGGAATATTATCGCGGAAAAAAAAAGGCAAAATTCGCTGGACTGCCGCGGGATAAATCGCGATATTTCGCGAAAAGTTCGTAGCTTTTCGGTTTTTTTGACACTTCAGTGTAAAGTGGCATAATAAAAATTAAAAAATTGGCTTTTTTGACACTTAAGTGTAAAGTGGCATAATAAAAATTAGAAAATAGGCTTTTTTGACACTTCAGTGTAAAGTGGCATAATTAAAAATTAGAAGCCTCTCTCGCATATGGGATACTGCCATTTATCGTGTCGGTTAATGACGATGTCATGCTCACAACCTGCGTTGATATGGAAATTGTTTTCAAAAAATAAATACAGTTAATAGCAATGTCAAATGTAATATCAAGTGTTCAAAGTAAAAACCAATGTTGCGATCCAACGAGCCGCCCAGGTGGCCTAGTTGTCAGTGACTTAGGTTCCTGGCTAGTCGTCATAGTTGGGTTCGAGTCCCATATGAAAGCATGGACGGTGTGTGTTTATCTTACTCCAGCTTTCTCCCTTCCCTGGAACAAGTATCCGTAAATCAGGGACGGGTGACTTCCTGTAGCCCTTAGAGTTATCCATGGTTGTTAGGCAAGAGACAATGAAAACGGATCCAACTAATATACACTGCTGGCCACCCAAAACTCAACACCAAGAAGGAAGCATCCGATTGGTCTGAAATTCGCAGCATGCGTCGCCCACGAGAGGACACGCAAACGATTAGCATTGCAGGGCATATGCAAACCATGTGAGCCCGGCACGCCACCGAAACGCACTATAAGAAGGGTGCACAGAAGGCAAGGTGTAAGTAGTGGAAGTGTGTTGTGCTGCCGGACCTGTGCGTGGGAAGCTTCCTGATGCCTCGTCGCAGAATACGGCAGTCATTCCAGCACGTTTCGGAGTTCGACAGAGAATAAATAGTGGCTTATCGCGACAGCGGTTTATCGTACCGAGACATCGGCGCCCGTGTGGGACGACATCCAGCCACAGTGAGGCGAGTGTGGATTCGGTGGGTGCAGGAGGGACGGACGGACAGACGTGAGCGATTGCCGCAGCCGCGGCAAACCACCGTACGAGAGGACCGGCATGTTGTGCGGCGTGCATTGGCGGCTCGCACCGCCACATCACGAACGTTAGCACAGGAATTAGGGTGTGTTGCGCAACAACCTGTATCAGCACGTACCGTTCTACGTCGTCTGCAGGAACGGGGACTTGTCACACGGCGCCCATTGCTCTGATTACCATTGAGGTTACACCACCGGCCAGTGCGGCGGCAGTGGGCCGTTGAACGCCGCACCTGGACTACGGAAGGGTACGACATTGTCTTCTCCGACGAATCCCGCTTGTCCCTGCAACACCACGATGGTCGGATCCGCGTGTGGCGGCACCGCGGCGAGAGACTGTATGACGCCTGCATTATGCATCGCCATACCGGTCAGTCGCCTGGCGTTATGGTTTGGGACGCAATTGGATATGACACCCGCACTCCTCTGGTACGCATCGCCAGTACACTCAACAGCCACCGCTACATCTCCGACGTTTTGAAGCCTGTAGTCCTCCCTTATCTACAGGACCTGCCAGCGGCCGCGTTTCAACAGGACAATGCGCGCCCGCACGTGGCACGCATCGTGCAACATTTCTTCACGGCCCATCAGGTGCCACTGCTTCCGTGGCCCTCTTGTTCTCCCGATATGTCGCCCATCGAACACGTCTGGTCGCTGATCGGCAACCGAGTGGCCCGGCAAGCATCACCCGCGGCTACGCCTGATGAACTGTTGTAACGTGTGAAAGCAACCTGGACCAACATACCCTAAGCCCACATCCAAAGCCTCTTTCGTTCGATGCCGCGGCGTGTAGCGGTCGTTATTGCCAGCCATGGGGACCACACGAACTATTGATGCCCGCGTGTTCCGTAAGTCGCACGGGACTGTAAGCTGAATCGTTTCATCTTTGTATCTGTTGTTATGTGTCCAGTAAGTCTGGTTTTGCTATCTCGGTCTTTCTTGGTGTTGCATTTTGGGTGGCCAGCAGTGTAATATGCGAAACTTAACATGATAGCTGAAAAAAAATTCACTCGTGTTATACAGGGTTATTGCAAATGAAATACAGTTTCAACATGTTATAAAATCAAAACTATTTAAGATATTGATATTCACGTTACACCATTTTGTAGGAAAACTCTTGAAATTTGTGACAGCAAATTACAGATGTTCGATGTATGCACCCTTAGTGACACGGCATATATCAACGCTGTAGTCGAATTCTTGCCAAACACGTGTTGACATATCTTCAACTCCAGCCATAGCTGTTGTGATACGTTGTTTTATATCAGTTAAATCAACAGGAAGGGGAGGGACGAAAACCTTATCTTTGATATAGCCCCATAAAAAAGTCACAGGGTGTTTGTTTCCAACTTCGTGGTGGCCAACACGTGAGCGACATGTCGCTTGTTGCGTGGCCAATCCAGCTCTGTGGAAGATTTTTGTTGAGGTAATTTCTGACTTCATGATGCCAGTGGCGTGGTCTTCATACTGTTGGAAAATAAAGTCACTGCCTTGGTGCAGTTGAGGAATCAACCAAATAATTAGCATATCGAAATTTCCTGTTACAGCGTTTCCTTGAAAAGAAGGGACCATGTACTTTTTTACGGGATATATCACAGGACATATTGCAACGGTCGTGACCACCCATGTAACGGTCTCAGCCACTGCCACCAATGCAACGGTCTCGGCCGCTATCTCACCGCGGACCACCAATGTAACGACTGTGGCCGAGCAATTATTATATTTCTTTTCCACGGTCATTCAACGTTGTCCTTGGCACGAAGACTGTATTATATGGGCACACACTTAAATAATTAAAACCAATCACATTCGTACACATAAATAATGTGTTCTGAAAATGCGCTGACTGCACTAAACAAACATTTAATTGACTATAAAAATAAAAATGGCACAAATACGTATAAAAATTAGTTGTCGGCTGAGCGTCAGTGTTGGGTCAACTTTGACTGAAGTTTACTCCCGTAAAAGTTTTAATTAACTTAATCCACAATTCAGTTCGTACAATTTACCAGTTCATTTTTTCTACTAATAGCGTAGCAGGTGCAACAACAATAACAAAATGTTTCTACTTACATGGATGGGGCTGTCACCCACTAATCCATAATTATTACCTATTAAAGGGTAATGCTCTTACGCTGCCGATATCTTTTGCGCGGGCTTCGTCCCGTCGCTTTCCCTCGGAGGGGTAGCACTGTTATCGTTGTTTCACACACACACACACACACACACACACACATGTTGTTAATGGAGCTTCGCCTCACCTCCTTTGCGGCATCTGGGAGTGGATGACCGTGATGACAATTCCACAACGCTGGGCAGCCCGAGTTCCGTATCTTAGCGTCGCTTCTCCTTGGAGCGACCAACGTCCACTCGCCGACTTCTTAATTTCTCTGTAGCATCGCTCTTTACTGGGCCAACCAGTCGCAATTACTGTATGGTTTAGCAGTACAGGCTTTGCTGCTTTGTCACGCGGATATAAGCATTCCGCCGCTTTAATGGCAATCTGGCCTATCCAGTTGCCTCGAGTTACTGCTCTCAGTTTCCTTAAAAATGCGGGCTGTTTGCTGCTTCAGTTTTCCCAAATCACATAGCAGCCCCAAAGACATCTCGTCTTTAACATCGGAGAGCGCACAGACAACTGAAATTTCTTCCTTATTTTCCACGCCAAGTGCGCAATCTTGTTTTTCGATCGGACCGCACAAAAAGAGAGCAATTGTTCTCGAAAATGCTTTAAACTATCGACGAATATACGATTATTCGCTCACCTTCTTGTTCCCCATCTTCATTTATTTCTGCAAGTGGCCCGCAAGGTCTTGCTTCGAACCGCACTTTCCAGTTGTTTTGACTGAACGTCAGCTGTGACCTACAATTTACGGCTTCAAAGCGCTAACTCCGACCACCCAACCCGTGTGAGAATTCTTCCTCTCTTTTCTTTCTAACCCCCGGATAAATCTTTCTCTGCTGTTTACGCTTTTTAACTCCGATAAAGCTTCGAACGTAATTATTAATACCTAATTAATTTCACGCCTATTAATTCCCGAATTAATGGTGGTGGTGGTGGGGGGGGGGGGTCTTAGCAATATTAACCTTTAGGGAATCCCGCATAAACTCCACTGTTGCTCTAGGATTTTCAGTCTCCGATATGTAAATGTTATGTTTATTAACTTTCCCACTTATGCGGAATGTTGATTCTTCACTGAAAATTAGACTCTCACTAAAACCATTTTTAAAACGCTCCTGCATTTCTGTATAGAAATCGCGACCTGCCGTTCTGTCATTGTCACTTAGACTTTGCAATGACTGCAGTTTGTAGGGAGTCATTTTATGCCGCTTCCTGAAAATTTTCCAAACAGTCGGTTGTGAAATTTGTAACTTCCAGCCTGCCATCATTGTGGATTTCTTTGGGCTGCATTAGCAAATCGCACGAACACGCTCCACTTGTTCATTAGTTACACGCGGTCTCCCGGATTTTTACCTTTACACAAACATCCTGTTGTTTCAAATTTCTTGTGCCAGTCGTAGATGGATTACTTACTCGGCGGTGATTTCTTAAAAAGGGGTTCTAAAACGCCATTGCACAACAGTAACAGAATTCGTTTTGCCTAATTCAACCACACAGAATGCCTTTTGCACTGCATTTGCGGCCATCTTGCGTGACTGGTCTTGTGACGGTAAAAACGTACCATCTTTTAGTGTCGCCACCTATATAATAAAATCGTTACTATTGGTGATAGAACGATGCATCGTGAATGCCATTACATATCTTACATAGTTTCATGGGCTCCCATAGCTTAGTTTTCAGGAGGGGTAACAGAAATTGTAACTACGAATAACATATACACACGCCATATGCAAATTTTCATTGTGCCTTCTTGTTATCTAACCGTTTTTACCACATACTGAACGCATAAATTTAATTGGAAACCAGAAGATCCAGAAACTGCATAAGAAAGATAGACAAATGAAATTGGACAAGACGCCTTATATGCGACAGAAAACCCCAGACATCACAAGAATGAATAATTAATGTCCTCAAAGCAAACTCCTAGGGAAAACCTCGAGATGTTTTTATCGAGCAGTAAATAGCTGCCGCAGAAGATGACATATTTTTCATTTCCCCGCCTTTCATACTTTCCCATACTGTACTAGTGCTCAAACATGCAATGGGAAATTTCATTATTACTTTCTACAATAAATTTCCACCTTTTCTACTGGAAATTTCCAACGGCTTCCCTATGTTTACTGCATTCACACAGGTTCTCTCACTAATGTACATTATTGTCATTACGTTGCATACTCACTGGATTTTAAATAAACGTCTTTGATTACACACATCCAGAAGTTGAACAGAAATATTAGCAATCAGAATTAGTGTTATCGCGAAAATCTCTGTAGTACTTTCGAAGCATAGAAAGGGCATGATTAGATTTCCAGGGGAGGGCAAAAGCCCCCTCTTTCCCCCTTCCGTATGGGCGTCCATGCATAGTTTTGGCTTAATGAAATGTTGAAATTGTATGTTTCATTGGTAATAACTCTGTATAAAAATAATTAATGTAATACCATATATAATAATATATTGTAATATAACTCTGTAAAAATTATTTTTATTATAAAGCATTTGTCGCGTAAACAGATTCGATTCGCGTTTGTTTTGAAGAGATATCTATAATTGTTAATCCTAACGTTTAGAAAATCGGAGCATGACTTAACGATTTGTGAAATTTGTTTAAAGGATCTCAGTTTGCTGTGAAAGATTTTCCAAAAATTTTTAGCGAGAGAGAAAGGACTTGGTAAATTTGCGCAGCTCGGATATGTGAAGAAAAATGAAGCGTTTCGCACCGAGGCCGATTAAACCATAGGGGCATCCGGGGCATTCGCCCCGGCCCCAGCGCCTTCAACGGCCCAAGCAGTTTAAGAAAAAAAAAAAAAATCATTTTCGGTAGAATTTTTTACAATTATTTTTTGTGTAAGTTTTGGGGTGCGAGGCCCTTAAAAAGCTTTTTTTTTAAGTTTTTTTTTGTTTCCAATCCCCCCATTTTCGAATTGGTTATCGCCGTTACAAATACTGAAATATATGCAGATTTCAAGTGATTATTGTATAACTACCTTAATATTTTCCGCATTCACGAAATAGCAAATTAAATTTCATCATTTTGTGACCCTTAGTTTTATATATTTGACAATTTGCGTGCAAACCAGATATTTAAATTTAAAAAAATAAAAAGAGCAAATCAAAGTTGGTTTCGAACTACATCTGGAGGCCATTTATTCAGTGACTAAAAAAATTACTAGAAATTCCAAAAAATCATGTAAGAGAGCGTATAAAAGTTTAAGAAGTCACTAATTTGTCACTTACTCCACTTTGCATTAAAAATCAATCACTAAAACATGTATCAGGAGAAAAAAACTGTTTATATGAATTTATTATTATACCTACACTAAAATATACGCTAGCTACCCAGGTAGCTTTTTGTCATTTTGTGAGGAAGTTTTTTTATAAGAGTCATAATACAACCTCAACCCCATCTCGCCGGAAAGAAAATCGTAGATTTTAGCAACTCCTTCCCCCCCCCCGGTCTCTCTGTCACTCTCTCTTCTCTCTCTGTCTCTCTCTCTCTCTCTCTCTCTCTCTCTGGAACATTCAGTCCATAGTATGGTCTTTTCTTAAGCTTAAAGTAATACTTCTTTGAAAGAATCATTTTGTCCTTATGATACTTTTCTTTATAACGTACTACAGAGGTGAAGCGTATGTCAATACATAAAAGTTACAGCGATAAATTCCGTCGGTACAGTTTATTTGGTAAAACATTCGGCTCCGGAGTATAAGTTCGTAGTCGTCACCGGCAAATTTGTAGATTTCTCATTGTGTGTGTTCCTTACGGACATTTTTCACGTAACGACTTCATTAAAATATAACATTTCCCTCCTAGTGCCAGCAATGAAATTTTGCTCCGGGGTCCCACAAAAGCGCCATCCTGCCCTATTTCGTACTTTGATCAGTTGCTGAAACCTAATCAGGGAAAGTCACGGTTTAGGCGTCACCGTTCATTTGCTGCATGTGTATGTCATAAGCAGAACGGAGAAGCAAAGTAATATGGGTGTTTTCAAAGAGAGTCCCTTTGCGTGACTTTCTATGAAAATACCCACATTAGAACAGATTATTAAAAATTTTCAACATCGTAATTCTTTATCCTAAGCCGAAGGAACAAACAATTTGTAGATGAACAAACTAAATTAAACACGCTCATGATTGTTGTCGACTGGTCCGCCCTTTTCCTCCCCTTTCTTTGTTTCTTTTTTCTTTTCTTTTTTTGTATTATAGTATATGACTGCCGACTTTGGTGTTTTCAACGCACGAATGAAGGCAGGAAAGGGTAGGGAGTGGTTATGACGACATAACATGACAGACGCCGAAGGAGCTGCTGAACATTAAGATACGCGAAATTCATGACTTCATTTTTAGTATAAAACTTCGATAGTGTGGTATTGCGTAATTTTATGGAAAGTAGATCAATGTGTCTACGTTCAGTGTTATTGTGTACTTGTGCGGTTTTCTGTTCTCTTACCGCATCGTAAGTGATAAAAATAAAGTAAATAAAAGGTCCATTTCCGATGGCAACAGAACTGATTTTCTAGTTATCAATAAAGGAAATACTTTTTGAAAAATAACACACGTATATACACACACGAAAGGAAATCCATCGGTAAATTTCTTCAAAATCCACGGCGTCAGTAAAGGTATTTGAGGAAACATTTCCTAATTTAAATTATTTTCCCTATCGTAAATATCTCCTTCGTTGTCGTTTTCTTTTTTTTTTTTTTTACCTTAATAAAGTTTTCGTACAACGCCGCGCATTTGGGCTAGTGAAAAGTGAAGCATCAATAAATGCTTTCCGCTTGTAGTGAGTGTTTCGATAGTTCTTCAGTTAAGCGGGGCACTACTATCCATCCTTGCGTCATGATGAGTTTCAGCCCAGAAAAAATTGAGGGAAGTTGGGACCGTTTCCAACTTTTCGTAAGGCAATTTGCCACATATTCCTGAGACCATTCGCTAGAAAAAAATAAAAGAGTTAGTCGTTTTGTTTGTTTGTTTGGTTTTTCCTGCGTTTAACGACTTCCCCTCCCAATTAACATCTAAAGCTGTTAGGAGTCTCCCTTCCTAGGTTAGGGACAGCAGCAGTTCTGTAGGGCAAACACAGCCCCTATTCCTTATCCATATGTATTTGGCTGCCAAACAATATTTTTTTCTTCGTCTTGTGTTTCATAACGATTTTTAAAGTGTAAGTCTTCATTTAATGTCAAAATAAATTTGCCATTTATTTTTGTAACTTTTCTGTTAGATATATATATATATCATCATCATCGTCAACCATTATCAATCCACTGCTGGACGAAGGTCTCCCCAAGTTTCCTCCACAACGGTCTGTCTTGTGCCAGTCTCCTCTATGTCACCCCTGCATACTTTCGAATTTCATCCATCCATCTCCCATGTGGTCTTCTTCTGGGTCTTTACCTGTCCCTTAGAATCCAATCTAAAATTTCGGCTGTCCATCGATGATCTGTCCTTCTGGCAGTATGTCCAGCCCATTGCCATTGCAGGGATTTAACTCTTATATATATATATATATACGTCTAAAATTTTTATTGTTCAGAAACATCAGAAAAAAATTGTCACGAATAATGTACAAATAATTCTACTCTAGTTGGACGATCGCAGTCTAAACACTTTGCAGTATTAAAGAGTATTTAGTCGCGATACTGGTAAGATAACTACTATATCGTGCTGTAAATGTACGAGGGGTGTCCGATAAGTATCCGGATTTTTATTCCTATCGATACAAAACCGTGTGTATGATCGTATGTATGCGAGAAAGAAGCGCCGTAAAAGCGGAGCGGCTTGATACTAATGGTAGGTGGCGCTGTCGATCAAAGCAATGGCGGCTACGTTAAGTGTTCAGTTCGAGCAACGAGCAGTAGTGAAATTTTTAACGAAAGAGGACGTAAAGGCCGTGGACATTACGAGACTTCGGACGGTGTATGGTTATGCGGTTATGTCTCGTTCCAGTGTTTATGAATGGGTTTCGAAGTTCAAAGCTAGCCACAAGAGCCTTGAAGATGAGGCACAGTCAGGTAGGCATAACACGGCTGTGACTGGGGAAACGATTTAACGAGTTGACGACTTGAATAAAAGTGACAGACGCATATTTGTTCGGGATATTGCCATGGAATTAAATATCGGTAAAGATCTGTTGGACGAATTATTCATGAACATCGCAGCTATAGGAAGATCTGTCCCAGATGGATACTCCGAAAACTTACAGCACTGCATAAACGCCAAAAGCTAGACATTTGCAATGAACTGGTACAGCGCTACGATGAGGAGGGTAACACATTCCTGGGATGCATAATCACAAGCGATGAAACGTGGATTCATCAGTTCGAACCGGAGACAAAACGGCAAAGTATGCAATGGTGTGATCCGAATTCTCCTCCATCAAAGAAGTTCGAAGTTGGTTCGACGGCATCCAAGGCCATGGCTACTATCTTCTAGGACAAAAACCGTATCATTCTGTATATGGTTGAGTACTTGGCAAAAAATGAAACAGTAAATGCGAAGGCCTATGTGAAGACACTGAGGAAACTTGTGTGCAGTGTATCCGGACCACACAGCAACATTGAAAAACAATCAAGTGTTGCTTCAGCATGATAACGCTCGCCCGCATATTGCTAAACCAGTTCAAGAAGAAATTGCAAAACAGAGGTGGACCGGACCGTAAGCAGGGTGCGTAAGAACGTTCTTCGAGATCTGTTCTTCTTTATTTTGATAGAATATAATTGACCCATGGAAGCGTCGACTTTTGGATAGTGAGATAGAATATATGTTACCCCTAAGCGCCGACTTTGGACAGTAAGGTTAATCTTGCCCTCTTCCAATATTTTTTCTGGGGTGCATTGTCCACTCAATATTTTTTGTCTTGGACAATTAAATAAGTGTTTTTTACGCTTTCCAACCGTAGGTTGAAGAAGCGTATATGCTCCAGCTTTGTCCGTCTGTCCGCACGATAACTCGCGTAAAAATTGTTCGATTTCGATGAAATTTTAGCATGTGGTAGGGGACCACCTGGGGACGGAACTCTATGGAAAATGGGGTCAAAGGTCACGACATAGGAGTGGGATGCATTCCATTGCCCTTATACGTCATGACTTGCGTAAATATGGTTCGATTTGGATGAAATATTAGTATGTCATAAAGGACCACCTGGGGACGAACCCTATTGAAAATGGGTGAAGTGGGGTCAAAGGTCAGGACATAGGAGCGGGTTGCATTCCACTGCCCTTATCCGTCATAACTTGCGTAAATATGGTTCGATTTCAATGAAATTTCAGTATGTGGTAGGGGACCACCTGGGGACAAACCGTATTGAAAATGGGTGAAATGGGGTCAAAGGTCGGGACATAGGATCGGGATCCATTCCATTGCCCTTATGCGTTATAACATACGTAAAGATGCTTCGATTGAGACAAAACTTTTTGTGTTGTTCCGGAAGTATACTTTACCGGTTCTGTTGAATATAATCGAAATGGGGTCAAAGGTCGGGTCATAGGTGCCAGATTTGTTCTACAGCCATTATCTTCAAAACTTGAGTAATAACTTGAGTAATGATTTCCGGTATGTCGGAAAGCGTATCACAATCAATGCATTGCATGATTTTACTAACTTGTCTTTTTTTTTTTTTTTTTTTTTGTTCTTTGTGTATGTTATTTTAAAAATACTTTAATAGAAATATCTCAAAAAATAAAAAAAAGTAAATGTTTATCCATGCTAATAAGGCTTTGGGTTTTTTTTTTAAATTATTATTCAGATTTATACCTTTGACGTCAGTCCAAATTTTCTACTCCACTAATAGAAAAAAATATCCAGTATCTTTCACATCCTTTAACTGATAGCTTTTTCTCCAGCAACTGGACCCTTTCCATAAAGTACCTCAGTACAACTAGCTCATCTGATTGCAAATAATAATTTTTTTTTCTATATAAAAATGAATTATCTGTTGTAAGATGGACCAAGCACCACGCTATGAGACCGCAGAACAAATTTATTTCCAAAATGCTAATGAATAACCAAAAAGCAATAGTAAAAACTTTTTTTTTTCCCCATGATATATATAGCCTTCTTTACTCATTTTGTAAGTAAACCATGACTACCTAATTGCCAGCTTTTTCATGTGTTTTCTTGAAATGCTTTGTTTAATGCGATTGTAAAAAAATAAAGTGTAAAGAATTTATCTTTTCCGCCTTTATTTGTTTTTTGTTAATTCTTTTTTTTTTTTTTACTCTTTTGTTCTTTGTTTGAGCATGCTTGCTGATATTCCATATTTTCTGTGAATGCTTGGTAATAAAATCTTTAGATATGCTGTGAATATTTGTTTCTAAATATATTAATATTTAATACGAATATTCGCTTTTTCTCGTTCATTTGCTTATGAGCAATTATAACTGCGTTTTTAATTATTAAAACATAATTAGAATTTCGTAGTTTACCTTTTTTCACATTTTTTATTTTGTTTTCCTCGTGCTCATGGTACAGACCATTTAATGCCCAACTTTTTAAGCCCCCCCCTTAATAATTTGGTAAATTCGCCCCTGCGTTGACCGGTAGTGTTCGCTGTGCTCCGTTATTCGTTTCAGGAATCTGAGATCAAGCAGGGTCGGACGTTTGAGGGAAGAACGTCTTTCCTTGATCGAGCCCAATCGAGCCAGCTGCTCTGTAAAGTTACCAGATAATAATAATAATGACTAATAAAACTGAATTCCTTTTTTTTTTTTTTTTTAACCTTGGGAGATAGAGGCTGAAGCACTTTTTTTTTTCCTATTTCTGGTAAGCAGTGTTTCAGTTAAATCCAGGGACGTATCTAGGAGGAAGAGGTTTGGAGGCTGTGTCTTCTCCTTTAAGATTTGACAGCTGACATTCAAGTATATTTGTTGTCGCCTTGATGTGCTGTTAAAAAATGTACGTGTGTACTTGGTCATAAATCTGCAGTTTTTGTTGTATGCCTTTTTCCGATTTATCTTTTGTTTTTAAATGGTTATAATGTAGAAAACGTTACGTAATGTCAGGTGTTTCATTAATTTGGTTAAAAAAAGAGATTGCAGGTAAAAAACAACAATGTGTTTCTGTAAAGTTTGTCGTCTGTAGGTAATTCAACCTCCCCATTGCAAAATTCGGAATACCTGTTGTGTTCAAATCAGATGTTATACTTTTTTTCATACGAATTTCCTTTAATTGCTTGTTTAAAATTTTTTATGTAGGAAATGCTTTATTATTTTTACCGTGCTTTATAGCCTGAGAAGTAACTGGGCGTACACTCACACAAAAAATATACATATATATATTGTTGATATGAAATTGATTTCTTATTAATGGTAAATCGTATTTTTACGGATTTCTCGCACTTAATATTTTTTTTTTTTTTTTTTTTTTTTAGATTTAATAAAACATGTGAAAAAGAATGGTATTTTAAAGCTATTTTTAAGCAGCGTAAAAGTTCTGAATAGAGAAGAAAAAGTCATATTTGCAAACGCAGTTGAAGTTTTACGTTTAGTACGCCAGATGGCAGCTGTAGCTTACGAATATTGGAAATCCTTTTTCATTGTTTTCAGCTGTTATTGCCATGGTAAACACTGTTTGACAAAAATGATTTCTAGGAATTCGGATTTAATTAAGGAATACGTTATGTTCTACAATTTTCGAAACAAACTGAAGAATATTTAGGTATGTTTGATTTTTAGAAACTATTTCATTGAGGTTTTACGTCAGTAATTTAAAGCCTTTTTGTTGTTGTTGTTGTTGTTGTTGTATTGATTTAAATCCTGCATTGTATTTTAAATGTGTTTTAGTAAGAAAGGATAAAAAAGAAATCTCTGATTTCAACGTTTGGCTATTATACTACAGTCGTGAAGAAAAGAAATCTTTAATTTCTTACCTGTAATACTACAATCGTGAAATAGTAAATCGCCAATAGGATTTCTTAGAAAAAAATGGTTTATCCTCTCTAAAATCAAAATATTTCGTCCTCTCAGTCAGTCTGTCTGTTTTTTTCCTTTGTGACAAAGGAAGAAAGACAAAACCTGTCTTAGGACTTGAATTTTATTGCCGACAAGTCCGGAAACAAACACGACACTTTGTGTTTTCTCAGAAATGTTTTTCATTTCTTTTAAATATTTACCTTTAATAAACCCGTTTCTTAAACGTACACACACAATGGATAGCTTTACCCATTTATCTTTATTTGTTACCCCCCCCTCCTTGCCCTACTTCCAAACTCATTTGCACTATTTCTCCCGACAGGAAGCTTTTATCCACGAACCTCCTTTCCCACCCTTTATGCAATTTCTGGTACACCACTGTGATGTACTATGAAATTCCACATTATCATGATTTTTTATTTCTGCGTGCTCTTCCCAGATCTTTGCAAAAATTTCGGCCTACGGGGGTAGACCACAAGAAAGAAGCAAAAATATGCAAGAGAAAATCAAGAGTCAAATGCACAATTAAAGGTGATACGTAACCTTAACTTATAATCCATGTGAAATTTGAATAACTCCATGCAAAAAACCCAATTTATTAGTAACATTCCTTATGCTCTTCAATCATTTTAAAATATAAAAAAAATTGTACATAGCCATCGCTTTGTATTGTCGCAAAATTCGTGCACACTCGTACTTTGCCAGCACTTCACATCTTAAAATTCACATACAGTAACACTTCTTCTTCTTCTCCTTTCAGCCATTCTCAGTCCACTGCTGGTCTAAGGCCTCCTCCAGTTCTTTCCATTTTTCTTTATTCTTGGCTATGGTTGACCGATTTTCCCTCACAAATTTCGACAGTTCTTCGCCCCACCTTCTATTAAGACGTCCTCTGCTTCGTTTCCCTACTTTTGGAATCCAGTTCGTTAGTATGGTGGTTCATCTCTCGTCTTCTCTTCTGGATAGATGTCCGGCCGATTTCCATTTTAGTAGCTTGTGGTAAAGAATGATATCTGTGATACGAGTCTGACTTCTTATCCAGGCGTTCCGTTTCTTATCTTTTAATGTGATGCCCATCATCAACCTCTCCATTTTTCTTTGAGTCGTTGCAAGTTTATTTGTCAGTGCTTTTGTCAAAGTCCAAGTTTCACAACCATATGTAATGACTGGAAGTATACAGAGTGATTGTAAACTCCTTCAACAAAACAAGAGGGGTGATAGTACACATCAAGACAAACAATAATTGCATTGGGACCTAGGGCCGCATTCCACTTCTAGTGCCAGAAAAGAATAAAGTTACATATACACGTTGAGTCTTCAACAGTGAAAACAAAGAGACATACCTAATTTATGAGTTGCGCAATTCCAATCGCATCAGAGAAAGACTCAAAGGAGCTGCTCAAACTGGCGTCCAAGGGCGTCGTTGCACAGCCCACACCGGCGAATGAAGGACTGTCGCACCCTCTCGTAGACTCCTTGTGTGGTGTTGATCTTGTCCGCAGCAACAGCAGTTCGCGCTACGAGATCTTCCAGGGAGTCCACAGGTGTCTTGTACACCAATGTTTTCATGTGCCCCTAGAAGAAGTCCAGTGGATTAAGGTCCGGGGAGCGTGGAGGCCAAGCCATAGATCCACCGCGTCCAATCCACCGCCTGGGATATGTCGCATTTAGAAAGTATCGGACCTCTTCGACTCACGTGATGTTCGCACGGTAATATCGCTGAACGGGTTCGGCTGCGTTTTTAAATGTTTGCTCCTCATCGTCTACGCATGTGTTCAGCGCACCTGATTTGCATCTTGTGCCTTTCATGCACTGTTTGGAACTCCGTGTGCCTGCTGGACGTTTTTCGAACGTGCTCTTTTCTAGCACTAGGAGTGGAATGCGGCCCTAGGTTCCATTGCAAGTATTGTTTGTCTTGATGTGTACTATCACCCCTCTTGTTTTGTTGAAGGAGTTTACACTCACCCTGTACACTCGTTAAATGTCTTCCTTTTTAAACAGAGTGGGACATCACTGTTTTGAAAAACACGCAGTCGTGATCCTCTCCAATGGGTCGACACAGTAACAACATTATGCCTTCATATTACACAGTCGGAATTTGTCGTCTTGTCTATAGGGAAGTTTCAAGTGCACTACGAGAATTTTGCATAAACTGGAAAGAAGTATTTTGTAAATTTACGTAGCCTGACAGATAAGGCAGTGCCGAATGGAAAACAAGCTATAGTTCCAAAAGCTAACCCCAAACCCGTGATCCTTTCCAATGGGTCAACATATTTACTCTTGCTTGTACGTTCTGTGTACATTCGTTGATTACCTACAGAAGGACAGAATGTATACAAATTTTGTTTCCTTACCCGAAATTATTTACATTTGTTATTTTTTATTTATTTCTTTATTTTTGTCATGGATTCTTCTGTAAAATCATCACCCTATATTATTTTTCTACTACTGTAGCTAGAGGCGTCGAACCTCTTTTTTGACAGCGGAGGAGCAAGATATCAGGATATGTATTGTTTGGTGAGAACATAAAACGTATTGTGCTGTTCTAAACCGGGCGTGACTATGTCATTTGAACATGCTACAGATAAAACGATTATATCGATAGCATCTAACTTAATATAAAACTTGAATTTTACATCTGTATAATAATTTTTTTTTTTTTTTGATATAGAACATTTGACTCATATAAACGATGGTAAGTTGTATTAATTTGGACACTTGCACATTAGTATGAATTCCACGAGAGGCCTAACTCTTACGTTATACATCGAGCAACACAAGTGTAAAACTATCTCATTCCTTTCTCCCCCTTACATTTTCTTTCTTTAAAGAAAGGCTGATTCTATTTTGCTTATATGAAATAGAAAACAGTCGTGCTCTTCTTATAAAAACACAATGCCTTTCAAGAATTTCGGGATAACTGTTTGCTTCAGGAATTTCGGGATAACAATGCCTTTCAGGAATTTCGGGATTCTATTTTGCTTATATGAAATAGAAAACAGTCGTGCTCTTCTTATAAAAACACAATGCCTTTCAGGAATTTCGGGATAACTGTTGTATAATAAAGCTGGTACTTTGTGAGACTTTTTTTTCTCTCATACTGATAACTATAAGGCTGGTCCTTTGTGAAACTTGTGTTTTATGTACTGGACATGCGAGGTTAGTTTAACTGACGTCTCAGGAATGGCATTAAAATACTCACCGTTTTCGGTAGTTAATGATTAAAATAGGAATTACGGACATAATTAAAAAGGAAGAAAAGTGAGGGGAGCAAATGTAAAGTTTCGCCCCTGCATGCAAATGGGTTCGGGAGCAGCTGGCCTTTCTTCACCCGCGGTTCCGATTCCGTAGCGTAAAAAATGTAGGTTTCTCTGATGTATATCCCCATGACCCTGAAAAGCAAGCATGCTAAAACAAAAAGTGGACATGCAAAGCGCTCATATCCTCTTGGTGAGTTGGTGTTCTTGACAGGAAAATTAGCCTTCTGTGTGCATACAATATGCACGAATTACGCTGTTTTCTTTTTATGGTAACTTGTACAGTATTGGCAAATACTAACCGCAGTGAGAGTGATGGCCCGAACTTCTAGTAAAAAGAGTAGGCCTTTCAAGGTAAGTGCATTTTTTTTTTTTTTTTTTTTTTTTTTTTTTTTGTAAGTGCTTGGCAATAATCTTCTATCGAAATTTTAGCGACTTGGTTTTTCTTTCAAACGAGCGTTCTTTGCGAAGAAGTCATTTTACTACTGCGTATTGTGCCGTGATTACCTAAAAAATTGCAGTGGCAGATAATATACCTCAGCTCTCACTATGTCACTTCTGTTAGTAAAATCATATATATATATATATATATATATATATATATATACCTATTCCGTCGAGCAGTAACGATGGCAACTGGCACCGTGGGACTGAGTCTAAATTCCACGTATGGTGTATTTGTTGGGTTCAATTTTCGGTTCTGATTGTGTTCCTTACCTGCAGCCAGTAACTGAATTACGGAAAGGCAACTTCCAGCAGCTTTCGATGAGCTTTATGATCTAAACCAGTGCTGTCCAACTCGCTACCCGCGGAACGAAATCGTGTAGCCCGCAAATGAAGAATAAACCAAATTTCATTTCTGAATAAAAAGAGATGGAATCAAATCTGAAATGTTACATTGCATTCCACACCAGCACGCATTTTGAGTGTCTTCGTTGGAACTATGAAATACAGTAGATAAGGTAGTTAAAAAAAAAAAACGAATTTTTATACAAAATTAGTGCATGGCGGAAGCCGTGCTCTTACATATGGAAAATTCAAAACGTTTTTAGATGAACTTGATGTGGTGGCTTGCTTCTGCACAATAGAGTCAATTGGTTTAGTGCTGTAAAATATTTAGTGGTATTTCTACAACTTTGTCCCTGTTTACTTGAAGAAATAAAATATGATACTGATCTGTGCCACTCAGTTACGTTGCTTTTCTTAACTCACTGGCTTTCCTAACTGATATGCATCATTTGAACGCACTAAGAATTGCTATGAAAGGGAAAGACAGATATCTGTAATATTTAAAGTCATATCGTTGGTTTTCGTAACAAACTGTCATCGTTAAAATCAAATCTAGAAAGAATCGATTTGACTTCGAATTCTTCAAGAAGAACTTTGATGAAATGACAATACTTCAGGAAACTACAAATTTTAAAGTATTTGTTCCTGACATTCTTATTAAGAATTTTGATGAGAGGTACAGACAATTGATGAACTCAAGCATACGTTTGTTCAGCAATCCATTGAATGCTGATATGAAAGCAAAAATTTCATTTATCGAATGAAATTCTGTGAACTTCAACCAGACGAATTTATTAGAGCTCGATCAGAGACAGAAGCAGAATTGTTTAAACATTTTTTCACTGAAAAATACCGAAACACAACAGATTCGGGTTACAAGTTTTTTTACTATTTTGAAGCACTTTTATATGCAAGAGAGCATTTTCTGACGTGAAATACATAAAGTCAAAACGTAGGAACTGCATGAATGACTGTGCTATTGCATAATTTGACTTTCAACCACAAGCATCGAAGTGGACATGGAACAACTATTAGTAAAGTTTAATCGTCCACGGTGCTGTCATTAAATGTAAATTTTTTGTTTTGTTTTGTTTTCCAAATTTTCATTGTTCTAATATTAATTAAAAGAACCTAAAAGTTTAAAAAATTAAATAGGACATCATTATATTTACATCGTCTTATGTGTATTAAAAAAAATGTGGCTTGCCATGTAAATCTTCTAAAAACCTTGCCCCGCAGTTATCTGTCTGTCTGTCTATCTGTATGTATGTATGTATGTATGTACACTGAAGAGCAATTGAATTAGAGATACCTGTATAGTAACGTGTAGCATCACCTTTCGCTCTGATGTCGGTGTCGATTCGTCTCGGCATGGACTCGACAAGACACCAGAAGCGTTAGGAAGCCATACGGATCCACGACCCCTGAACAAGCTCCCACAGTTCACGAAGACTTGATGGAGGGGGTCAGAGCCTCGAATATCTCTCTCGATGGCATCCCAGATGTGCTCGATGGGATGGAGGTCAGGTGACCTAGCTGGCCAAGGAAGCGAGGTCACGTCGGTGGAGTGTTCATCCAACCATTCGGATACAATTCGGGAGCGATGGCACGGTGCATTGTCTTGTTGCAGGATGAGGTCCCCAGTGGGATGCTGAAGACGCACAAACGGGAGCAAATGGTCGTCCAGGATATCCAGGTAACGTTGACCTGTGAGGGACGATGTCACACGTACCAGGGGTCCCATTCCAGTCCACGTAAATAGTCCTCAGACGAGAATGCCACCCTCACTAGCTTGAAGAGTACCCTGCTGGCAAGAAGGATCCATCGCTTCATGTCGTTTGCGCCGTACTCGTATCCTGCTATCAGCATGAACCAACGTGAATCTCGACTCATCAGTCCAGGCAACATTTTCCCACTTGTCTAGGGTCTAGTGGCGATGTTCCCGCGACCATGCTAATCTTTGCACCCTGTGACGTGCGGTCAGCAGCGGTACTCTCGTGGGACGATGGTTTCTGTACCCCATAGCGAGGAGATGGTTCTGGATGGTGTGGCTGCTTACATGTTTATTGCACCAGCGTTAAATTGCCGAGTGATTTCTTGCACTGTGGCCCGTCCATCCGCTGTTACAATGCGAGGTAGCCGACGATGACCCCGCTCATCCACACGCTGTTGTCCACGGCAGTTGGCCCTTGCAGGGATGGTTTTACCGGATTCGATGTACTCACGGTGCACCCGTGACACATTGGCTCGTGAAAATCCCATTGCCTGCACGACTTCCGAGATGGAGTGACCCATTGTCGGGCCCCGACAATTTGCCCATGATCAAATGCGCTTAGATCCTTCGTCTTACCCATACTGCGTCCGAATCTTACTGATTCCTGTCGCATCATTCCTTATATTGTCGGATCGCTGCATACGTCATGTCGTTTCCGTTTACAGGACCGCACACAGCGCCACATTTGCATAACGCCAGCTGTCTCTAATTCAATTGCTCTTCAGTGTATGTATGTATGTATGTATGTATGTATGTATGTATGTATGTATGTATGTATGTATGTATGTATGAGAGTAATATGACCACCCCGGAATCACAGTGTACCCGCCCAGGCGCGTCACAGAGTGCATGTGATAAGGTCGACCACATGGAAATTATAAGTGGCCGGCCAGGACACATGGGCCATAGTGCAATGACGGGCAGAAGTAGTGAATTGACGGACGTTCAAAAAGGAATGATCATCTGATACTCCGGCATCTCAGAAACAGCAGACTTCGTGGGCGGTTTGTGAGGTGCTGTAATAAGAGTGTACTACAGGGTGTACTAAGGTGTACCACAGAGGCACGCCGAGTACCTCCCAACGTCATTACTGTAGTGCCCCAAAGGCCATCAACCCAGAGGAGAACGTCGCCTTCGTCGACTGGTAAAGAGCAATCGACGCGCAACAGTGCAGCAATTGACCACGCAAATGAACGCTGGGATACCCAGGTACGTGTCCCCAATAACAGTAGAGCGAACCCTGCTACGCATGGGTCTCCGGAGTTGACGCTGCGTCAACGCGCCCATGTTAACCCAGGTCCATCGTCAACGGCGACTGTAGTTCGCATGGGACTACCGTCTTTGGACAATGGCAGAGTGAAAAAAGGCTGCCTTCTCCGGCGAATCGAGATTTCTACTCCACAGAAGGGACTTAGCGGTAGAAGTGACGGATACTGCGTCAGACACACGAGAACCAACATGAGGACACGCTTGTCGGTCAACTACATGTACAAGCCAGAGCGGTGGCAGTATACATGTCTGGGGGATGCTTTCCTGGTATGACCTGGGACCGCTGGTATCACTGGATGGGTCCCTGAACGCCAATGACTACCTGCCCATCCTCGCTGACCACATGCATCCCTTCATGTTGGACGCTTACCCTGGTGGTGATGGTGTCTACCAACAGGACAGGAGCCCTGCCATGTCACTAAGGGGGTGTATTACTGGTTCCAGGAACATGACAGCTGTGTCTCCGTTCTCCCTTGGCCGGCGAAATCGCCCGACCTCAATCCCATAGAGCACTTGTGCGACTATTTGGATCGACAGGTTCGGTTTGCCGACCCACAATCACGTCATCTCCGGGACCTTCGTGCTCTGCTGCAGTTCGAATGAGTACTTGAGCCGCGGGCAATCTTCCAGGGCCCCATTGCGTCCATGCCACAGTTGTCATTCGGGCAAAGGGTGGTTATTCCCATTATTAGGTAGGTGGTTATATTATTCTGATTCGACTGTGTATATTATACTGTATATAACACACAACGGTTGTTCCCAAACAACTGAGAATGTTTTTATAAAAAAGGATGCGTACCTTAATTATTATCGAAGAAGTATTCATCTTTTTCGAAATACTGTCCATTGCATCGAATATAGGTGTCCCAACGTTCCTCCAACCTTTTTGAATGTCTTCTGTAATTCTTCTTCTGAAATGCTGTTGAAGCGCCCCTTCACAGTTGTAATAAGTTGTTGATCAGTCTCAAATTTTCGTCCCCGTAATGTATTTTTTGAAATGGGGAACTACCAGATGTTACATGGGGACAAGTCTGGACTACATGCAGGTTGGAGCATCAATATTCATTTTCTCCCAATAAGAAACGACAGAACTGGCCACGTGCAGCCTTGCATCGGGCCGCACATTAAAAGAAATAGGGAACCCAAGTTAAAAGAAACGACAGAACTGGTCATGTGCGGCCTTGCATCGGGCCGCACATGAAAAGAAATAGGGAACCCAAGTTGAACGAACTCGTTTCATGCCCGAATGTTAGTTAGATTAAAATTCTGTGAATTGATTATTTTGAAATGCGAACCATATCTTCGGTATCTCTAATTCATAGGTGTCTATCTTCCCGTATAATAACACCTCTTGTTTTGATGTTTTCCTCTGTAACACTCGTTGAAGGTCTTCCTCCATGCGCGATTAAAGCCGCCGACTCACGACCATCCATAAATTATTTATGCCATCTGTAAGTGATTGATTTTCCTAGGCATTGATCGTTATAAGCCTCTTGCACAAGACGGAAAGTCTGTCTGATAGACTTCTTAAGTCGACAGCAAAATTTAATGGCGCGTCTTTGTTCCTCTTTCACATCCATTTTTTCCAAAAATCACAGCGCGAAAACACTTGTTAGGGGTACACGAAACAACGCTTATTAAATTGCGCAGTACCGACGATGCTTGCGTGATAAGCAAGTGTAGCCGGTTGCTATGTTTACTACTACAGTGAGTTCCGTTTTTTCAGGACTCGTGCCAAGGTCGAACGCAGTATTGCACATTTTTTTATAAAAACATTCTCAGTTGTTTGGGGACAAGCTATATATATATACACACACTGAGTGGTCACTTTAATATGACCACCTGACAGTTTTAAGCAAATGAGCTATGGCTGCACGCTGTTGCCGCCAGAGGGCGAGGCTAGTATATAAAGGTAAAGCTTAGTGCTTGCGACAGTAGTAGAAGTGGTTTTTGGGTGACGAGATGGGTAAAAAATGCGCTTTGACGGACTTTCAACGTGGGTTGATTGTAGGAGCTCGGAGCCATGGGGCGAGTATCGCCGAAACCGCCACATTCGTGAAATGTTCTAGAGCACCTGTTGTTAAAGTGTTTAAAGACTGGACTGTCAGCCAAAAAATTGGATCTCTACGTGCAACGTGTGGTCGTCATCGACTAGTGACTGCTCGGGCGGAATGGAGAGTATCCAGACTGGTAACAGACAACAGAAGTGCAACAGTGCAGCAAATTACAGACCATCTTAAAAAGGATCCCCTCAAATGATCTCTGCAGGCACTGTTCGCCGTACCCTGCATCGGATTGGATATGGCAGCCGAAGGCCTGTTTGAACACCTTTGCTGTCTGCAGTTAACAAGTGAAAACGTCTCCAGTTCGCACAGGAGCACAAGGATTGGACAGTCGATAATTGGAAACAAATTATGTGGTCCGATGAATCACGTTTTCAGTTGCACCATGCCGATGGCCGAGTGAGAATTTGGTGGAAACAGCACGAAGCATGGACCCCAAATGCATTGCTACTACCCTTCAAGCTGGTGGAGGCAACGTTATGGTTTGGGGAATGTTTTCCTGGCATGTTTTGGGCCCTTTAATTCGTGTTGATCAACGTCTGACTGGCACATCATATCTAAACATCGTTGCGGACCAAGTGCATCCTGTCATGTGGATGGTTTATCCCAATGGCGATGGCTACTTTCAACAAGATAATGCGACTTGCCATAGTGCTCGTATTGTACAGGATTGGTTTCAAGAACATTCCGGTGAGTTTACTTTGCTTAGGTGGCCCCCCACAATCTCCAGATCTCAACCCCATTGAGAATTTGTGGGATGAAGTTGAACGAGCCATCAGACAGCTGGATCCACAACCCTACAATCTCACACTCCTGGAAAGTGCTATTCATCAAGCATAGTCTCAGATTCCACAAACCACCTATCAACATCTCGTGGAGTCCATGCCACGAAGAATCGACGCAGTATTAAAGGCAAAAGTTGGCCCAACGAAGTACTGAGGGGGTGGTCATAATAAAGTGGCCACTCAGTGTATATATATATATGTAGCTTAAATGCAGTTATGCTTAGCTGACTCATGGGCGTGTGTGTAATTACACACACGCCCATGTTTCTGTTCGTTATAACGAATAGAATAGTAAATTATATCGCGCATTGAACAGGTGATTTGAACTGAGCAACTGAGAGAGACGAAGGTGTTTTTTGCTTAAGGTGTACTTTTGCAATATAGTACAGGTTTGCGGTGCCCTGAAATTAAAATTCAAACACTTTGTGCACGATAGCTGAACTGTCCAAAGCATGTTATGTCATAACATGGACTCTATGAAAATGCTATGACTTTTCTGTGAATTCACAACGTTAATTAGATTACGTCATTAAAAAGTTTAATTTTTGCATATACATTTTTAGAAGGAAACCCGTAAAACAATTTTATGAAAATATGCTGAATCAGAGCTTTTAAGATTCTTGAACTTCCGGAAATGTTTTTAAATTTTGAAATCTTTTACTTTGAAATGTAGAAAACAATAAAAAAGTGAATTATAAATAAATTATATTGACCTCAACATTTACCAAAGCGACGCAGTGTTAAAAGCAAAAGGTGGCCCAACGAAGTGAAATACGTACTTACCATGTTCATTAAGATAAAGAAGATTACCCAATGTATGTGAACAGTGACTTCTCGCCTTCGATCGTCTCCTTCATAAGAACGATGGTGACCTAAAAGTGAAGGACGTACTTTACCATGTTTATTAAGATAAAGAAGATTACCTAATATTATGTGAATAGTGATTTCCCACCTTCGACCGTCTCACTCATATGAACGATGGTAATGAATTTTTGAATTTATTACGAAAGTTTCATTACCAGGTATCTTTGTGAGCCGTGAAGTATTGACGGCGGTCTTAGTTTGTAATTTCAGTGCGTAATTTTCATTGTAGTATTTCACTCTATTTTTGACTTTCTTAAGAAAGCGAAACATTAAGACTCACTTTAAAGCGAATAATTTGTTTTATAGTAATATTCTTTTTTTTTTTTTTTTACCTCTGTGCTTGCTGTAAAGAATTAGAAGTTTTTAGTTTTATTTCTAAGAAGCGCTTTAATTCATTAAAGCGTGAAGCTCTTGGAGCCGAGATTGCTTAAAATTGGAGAGTATCTAGCTCCAGAGTACGCAGCACCGATACCTCGTGTTGTCAGCGAGCCTTGCAAGTATGGGATACACCTTCATAATATAAGAAATACTGTTATTTTTGCTGCTGCTATGTACTCATGATGAAACTTCAGAAGAGCTAGTGTAATTTATTCATTTTAATTTTTTTATCATTTCGGTCGCATAGAATTGTTTTTTTAGTAACCAGTCATTGCATTCGTCTAGTCCGATTGGATTTCCACTGCTAAAATTTTCTTATTAAGATTTCCACTGCTAAAATTTTCTTTCCAAAAAGTTAATCGACGTTTTTGTTTTCACAGAGCAGCAAAATCGTATATCAAATCAATATGTCGATATGATTATTTCTTATGGAGGTTGAAAGTGTGATAATACATGAGCTCCAGATTGGCTCACTTTCTCCTTGTTTCTCTCTTTCTCGTGTTTTTCACTGCTTCTCTGTCTCTTTGTCTTATTTTTTCACTCTCTCTCTCTCGTATCCCTCTCACACACACGCACACACACACACACACACACACACACACTCTCTCTCTCTCTCTGTCTCTCTCTCAGTCGTGTCGTATCCCTCTCACACACACATTCTCTCTTCTACACCTCACTCTGTTATACCTCACACACACTCTCTCTCTGTCTTATATCTCATCCTCTCTTCTCTATTGTGTGAGATGCATTTGTCCTGGTTACAAAGCTTTGATGAGTGATTGTGCAGGAAGAAAAGATGGACTCGTTCTGTATTTGTAGATTGCATTTCTGTTAGTACTTGATTAAAGCGGAAATATTCAGCTCCAGTAGTTTGTTTGGATTGCATTATGGTCTGCGTAAACCGGATTGTTTTGGGTTAATGATTGCGCATTTGGATAGCAGTGCCAGAACAGTGAAATGATATGGACACGAAAGCACTCTTAATAGACTGCCAGACAATATTCCCTCTAAGCGGCAATGGGCAATGCGCGCCTAACGCAATGAGCTGGGCCGGCATCAAAACCACTTGGGCAATTTTTTTTTTATTTTATCAGCTTCTCTTACTAATGCAGTACAAGTTGGAACTTGGATTAGAACCCTTATTTTTTATAACCCCCCCCATTTTTATCACAGTTCTTTCCGTAATTGATTTTAAATAAAAAAACATATTAAAAACATGTTGTTAATTAACATATAAAAACACTGGAAATTAGGAAAAGCATGTTTACTCACAATACACAGTTTCTTTGCATATCAAAATACCAAGCATAACAAGAAACAAAATAACAACTAAATGCGAAACAATTGGTTCAAATAGATCAAGTGCAAAATCGTTCTGATCTGACAGTCCTTTCAAGGAATAAATCGCCTCTCTACCCCCCCCCCTTTCCCCAAGCCGAAGACTCGACTGTGGGAATTTAGGAGTCTACCATCTTTGAGAGTACTCGGAAAATATTGTTCACCATTTATGAGGAAGTTGTCGGCTGATGTCTTCGGCTTTTGTGACTTTTCCAAAACTTGTAGACTGTCTCAAGATCGATATGTTGTCCACTTGCGAGATAGTATTTTATTCTCATCAGCATATCCAGATGGCTTACTTCCAGTCTGTTGCGTGATTTAGTTTTGATGCTGTTCATTTTGCCGTGATTGGCTGGAGCTGATGTGTTGTTTTAAGAAAAGACTCAATATCTGCTCCTTTCTCAGAGTGGGAAAGTCACTAATCCGTGTTTTCGAGTTCACTAGCTGCTCGCACGAGGCTACTTTGAGAATGAAAAAGACAATTCAACGAACTTAGGAGGAGGCGAACGGCTTTAAAAAAAAAAAAAGTGTGGTTTTGACTTTTGAGCCCGAATTTTATTTATTTATTATTATTTTTGCAGATAATTGACTTACGATTTATGAAAATTACTTAGGGATTTGGGAATTTTAATCTAAAATGTTTACTCCGCGGAGGAAGCTAAGTGGCTGCGCAGCCACGCACGCGCGCAGCTTAGAGGGAACATTACTGCCAGATATCTACTCCGTACAACTTCAAAGAAGCTCAGGATTGATGCAAGATTCATGGAATGGTCACTGGGAACCAATCCATAACATATAATGACAAATTTAGACAAACTTTCGTACAAATCGTGGCTCATTATTTTTGGGGCAAAGAGTGCAAATCTACAGGTACATACACTGTTGGCCACCCAAAATTTAACACCAAGAAGGAAGCATCCGATTGGCCTGAAATTCGCAGCATGCGTCTCCCGCGAGAGGACATGAAAACGATTAGCATTGCAGGGCATATTCAAATCATGTGCGCCACCGAGAAGCACTATAAGAAGGGTGCACAGAAGGCTGGGTATAAGTAGTGGAAGTGTGTCGTGCTGCCGGACCTGTGCTTGGGAAGCTTCCTGATGCCTCGTCGCAGAATATGGCAGTCATTCCAGCACGTTTCAGAGTCCGACAGAGGACGAATACTGACTTATCGCGATAGCGGTTTATCGTATCGAGACATCGGCGCCCGTGTGGGACGACATTCAGCCACAGTGAGGCGAGAATGGATTCGGTGGGTGCAGAAGGGACGGACGGACCGACGTGAGCGATTGCCGCAGCTGCGGCACACCACCGAACGAGATGACCGGCATGTTGTGCGGCTGGCATTGACGGCTCGCACCGCCACATCACGAATGTTAGTGCAGGAATTAGGGTGTGTTGCGCAACAACCTGTGTCAGCACGTACCGTTCGACGTCGTCTGCAAGAGCGGGGACTTGTCGCACGGCGCCCATTGCTCCGATTACCATTGACGTTACACCACTGGCGAGTGCGGCGGCAGTGTGCTGTTGAACGCCTCACCTGGACTACGGAATGGCACGGCATTGTCTTCTCCGACGAATCCCGCTTCTGCCTGCAACACCACGATGGTCGGATCTGGATCCGCGTGTGGCAGCACCGCGGCGAGAGACTGTATGACGCCTGCATTATGCATCGCCATACCGGTCCGTCGCCTTGCGTTATGGTTTGGGGCGCAATTGCATATAACACCCGCACCCCTCTGGTATGCATCGCTGGTACACTCAACAGCCACCGCTACATCTCCGACGTTTTGGAGCCTGTAGTTCTCCCTTACCTCCAGGACCTGCCAGCGGCCACGTTTCAACAGGACAATGCGCGCCCGCACGTGGCACGCATCGTGCAACAATTCTTCATGGCCCACCAGGTGTCACTGCTACCGGTGCCTGCCTGTTCTCCCGATATGTCGCCCATCGAACACGCCTGGTCGCTGATCGGCAACCGAGTGGCCCGGCAAGCACCACCCGCGGCCACGCCTGTTGAACTGTGGCAACGTGTGGAAGCAGCCTGTACCGACATACCCCAAGCCCACATCCAAAGCCTCGTTCGTCCGATGTCGCGGCGTGTAGTGGCCGTTATTGCCAGCCATGGGGGCCACACGAATAATTGATGTCTGCGTGTTCCGCAAGTCGCACGGGCCTGTAAGCTCAATGGTTTCATCTTTGTATCTGTTGTTATGTGTCCAGTAAATCTGGCTTTGCTATCTCGTGTCCTTCTTGGTGTTGCATTTTGGGTGGCCAGTAGTGTATCAAGAACATTTTGAACGTCCATCGTTATGGACCCTATTTAAAAAGTAGTTATATTTTAGGTTGTAGAACTAAAAAAAGAAAATTAGTTGATAAATACTCGCGTGTAAGTTTAATCCTTTGTTAACTGTAGGTGCTTACCCACTATCATTAAATATCTGAGCATCGCTCTTGGTCAGGCACTGCCTCACTTTTAATTGCGGGAAAAATTAGAAGTGCAACCCGAAACAATATTTATGGGCCCGAAATGGTATTTATGGGCCCGAAACAGTATTTTATTGGCCCTAAACTGTATTTTATTGGCTCGCGACAGTTCTGACTGCATAGCATTTAATATCCAATATCAAATAGTTCGCGAAAGGCGCTGCAAACAAATAAGCGACGATCTCCGAATTGATAGTCGTGTTACATTTTAGAAGTACCAGGTTTATCTGCCACTTCAATCCCGCAGGCTTTCACTTTTGCAACCACCTGATCTTTCGGTATGAAAACATTCAGTTGACTAGTGCCAGTTAGTTGAGACTGTTGATGCTGTAAATCGTATCATGTAGTAATACTTTGAGTCATGAAGATGGAACATCCACGCGTACGTTCTTAAATTTTAGATAAGATTACGAGTGTGTCAGCGCTATTTGGTTTTAACACTGATTTATAAATATTCTTAATCAAATGTACATGTGCTTAGTGTCACGAAATTGGTGAAACGAAGTGCAGTACGGTAAATAACAACATTAATAAAATTCTTAAAACCATCGGTGTTGTTATTGCGATAAATAGTGAGTGTGTGTGTTGAAAAACAAATAATGGAATTTGTGTTTGTTATGTAAGGGCCTTATAACACAGTAAAGGAAGCCACACGTGAAAGAACTTACAACACCATTAATTATAAATATTTCAGGTTTGACTTGGCATACGCAAAAATGTTTGCCAACTTCAGAATCAACATATGTATATTATTGGAATCGTTTATATTCATTTGAAAGTTCCGCTTAATCAGGAAGTTCGTTTCGAAAGTAGATAACACCAATGCATCTATTTTTGTGTAACTGTCACTAATATAAATATTCTTTCTCTTACTATACTTGTACGTGATAGCGATTAACACGTGGCGACCAATTTAGCCTTCAACTTTAATTTTTGAAAAATCAATTTTTCTATTTTCCATTTGAAAGATGATTCGATTTGCTGCGATTAAGGTGTTTTGGCCGCCCCGGTGGCGCAGTGGTCTAAGCGATGGCTTCTGAACATTCGTTCGACAGGGGTTCGGGTTCAAATACCGGTGAGGCATGGATGTTATATTTGTCTCACGGCCCTGGCTCTTTCCCTTCCCTGGAACCAGTGGCCCTAAATTAGGGACGGGCGACTGCTTACAGCCCATTGAGTTGCGATGCGAGTTGCTCATGGTGGTCGCTAAACCCCCAATAAAAAAAAAGGTGTTTTTTGTGCAAATTCATTTGGATGTGGGGCATTCAAACACAAATTGCGACAAGTTTATTATCGTTTCTTGCAATTTTAGTTGTGAGTTTATATTTTCCCCCTTTAAGGCATCCTCTTTCCACGAACATAAACATTTGGTCAAAGTTTGGCATTGCGAATAACTGTGGCTTACCGTAAATGTATTGCTTATAGTTTAGAAACTGTTATCATTTATCATTAAAAGTTTCGCTGCGCGGAAGAGTAAAAATAAAATAGAGAAAAAAAAAGAAGAAAAGAAAAGCCTTCCTCTTTATAGTCAGTAACGAACTGTGTCCTAATTGGAAGCCACGTATGATTTACTGTTTTTCCATTCTCAAATAGATGTATGAACTGCCAAGTAAGTCATTGTGCTTGCCTCAGTACGGCAATAAATTTTACCGATGGTTTGTTCTCATTTCGGAATTTCATCCCATTTCTGTCTTTTGTTTTATTTTCCAGACTCCTCTTCACATTGCATCAGAAAATGGTCACTTGTCAATTGCCCGCTTGCTAGTGGAATACCAAGCTGACATACTGGCAAAAGATAGTTCTGGTTTCACTGCAATGGACTTGGCAGAAAAATCGGGACATTCGTCTCTCATGGATTTCCTTAAAGGTGCCGCCGGTAAGTTCCATCTGCATTTCGTTGTCAAGCCGCAATTGTGCAAATCTATGTGTCGCGGTTTTAACTACGCGGTGAGTATGTGTATAAGTAATGTACTTTCATTTGATTTAAAGTGGTATGTATGCACAGACTGACTAACAGCTGGTATTGACGGATTTATTTTTGCATTGGACATTCCGGGAACATGACTAAGTTTTTTCACATGTGTAGTAAATTTTGTTTTTCGACAGCTATTGATAAATATCCAGAAAAATACATTAAAACATCTGTTGGATGTAAGTTTGAGACTTTCGGCAAACGCATACTAATTACACCCGACGGTACGGTGTCGTCCTTCTATTTCTGTTTCGCATGTATAAAGAAAGCTACAGTACATGATGTTTCTCGGAATATCGATTTTCGTCGAATCTGTCGGTGTCTGTTACGCTGTAATTTTATGTTGGTATCGTTAAGTCGATCGAAAGAAAACTTCCTGCAAAACCGATTCCCTTTTCACCCTTCCCAAAAGGGAATAATGAAAAATAAAATGAATTGGAGATTTAATTGAATGTAAACGTTAACATTTTTTTATGCGAATATGAAAACGAGGAGTCCAGTAAGAACGCTTCCTCGCTTGCGAATATATTATGTGTCTAGTGGAATAAAAGCTGTCGTGATTGAATAAAGTGGAGATGGTAGGTAGGTTTCCATAAGAACTTTTGTTGCAGTCTCTCTAGAGACTAATTTGTTTGTCATCAAAACAGAGTTCCGTTGCTAACTTATATATAACTTACGACAACAGTCTTAAAAGAATTGTTCTCTCTGTGGTCTAGAGGTTTTTTTTTTCATAGAAATGCAGATTTCATGATCACACCAACACATCAGTCAACCATCTTCCTCGCCACCAGTGAGGTGGCACCAAATTTCCATTGGGAGTGAGAATTTAGTTGAGTCCAAAAACTTACAAGTTAACAGATGCACGCGCCTTTTTTTACGCTTTCCAACCGCAGGTTGAAGAAGCGTATATGCTCCAGCTTTGTCCGTCCGCACGATAACTCACGTGACAATGGTTCGATTTCGACGAAATTTTAGTATGTGGTAGGGGACCACCTGAGGACAAACCCTATTGGAAATGGGTGAAATAGGGTCAAAGATCTGGACATAGGAGCTGGATCCATTCCATTGCCTTTATACTCATAACTTGCGTAAAAATGGTTCGATTTCGATGACATTCTAGTATGTGGTAGGGAACCAGCTGGGGACGAACCATGTTGAAAATGGGTGAAATAGGGTCAAAAGTCAGGACATAAAAGCTGGATCCATTCCATTGCCTTTATGCGTCGTAACTTGCGTAAAAATGGTTCGATTTCGATGAAATTTTAGTATGTGGTAGGGAATCACCTGGGCACGAACCCTTTTGAAAATAGGCGAAATGGGGTTAAAGGTCAGGACACTGGAGTGGGATCCATTCTATTGTCCTTGTGCATCATAACTTACCTAAAAATGCTTCGATTGCGACAAAACGTTATCATGTTGTTCCGGAGGTATAGTGAACCGATTCTGTTGAATATCAACGAAATGGGGTCAAAGGTTATTTGCACAAAAGCAAGATTTATTCCACAGCCATTATTCTCATTACTTGCGTAAAACTGCTTCTATTGCGACAAACCTTTAGTATGCTATTCCTGAGGTATACTGAACCGGTTCTGTTGAATATCATCGAAATGGGGTCAAAGGTAAGGACACAGGAGCGAGATTTATTCCACAGCCATTATCCACATAACTTGAGTAATAATTTCTGGTATGTTGGAAAGCGTATCATAATCAATGCATTGCATGAATTTACTAAGTTGTTTGTTGTTCTGCCTGCCCTCAGGGGCAAATACTTTATACGTGGGGAAATGATGACTACCAATAAATACCAGGGACATACCGAAAGTAATTAGCCACGTTAATATAACTTAATGTACTAACATAAAAGTAAATAAGTTATATTAACGTTGCTAATTATTTTCGGCAGCGCAAAGTAATCTCAGTTAACATTTTTACACTTTGGTCTCCGTCCGAACCACTTTGAGTTGTCTCTTCCCCGGTTGGTTTCAGGATTCTGTCAAGTACCTCTAAGTACGCAGTTATGGCCTCTTCAGTGGATGAAATATGACATCTCTGAAGCATTTTCTTGGCTTCCGGAAACAGAAGAAAGTCGCACGGTGCCAAGTCAGGCGAATGAGCTGCATGAGATGAAACCCATACTGTTTCAGCATTGACCAGCAAATATACTGTACTGCAGCCATATTTTCATGGTGAAGGAGTCCTTTCTTCGATCTCTACCACTCTGCGATGTCCTTTGGAATGTCCTGGGACGTATGCCATTCCGCAGTACCCGTTTGTTGATTTTCAAGGGCCATTTTTGCCACGTGTCCAATTTTAGAGAAGACAGATGCAACCATATTCATTCCTGCCCTTGAACTTCTTCGGCTTTATCCTGCGGCTGATCACTTTGGAAGCATCAGACCATCGCTTGCTGTTTCGTTTCCAGGTCATAGTCATATTTCCGTGATTCGTCACCAGTCATGGTGTATCTATGCTTTGGCCACCGTTGAACTTGACGAGCACGAAATGGCACCATTCAATACGACAAGACTTTTGTTGGTCCGTCAGTGAAGGTGAAGGAGAGGTTTCCCCAAAAGATTTTTTGCATCACTTGCTGGCACACGAATAATCGTGCGATTGTTTGCGCCGCTGTTGTTCCGATGTTGAAGGATATCTCTGTTTGAGAAAATAGTGATATGAAGATCATCTTTTATTGCTATCCTCACGGCATCATATTTTTCAGGTGTTACAGTGCTATGGGGACGACCATATCAAGTCTCGTCTTCCTGTGAATGTCGGCTCCATGCAGCCTAACTTACGAAACTAGTTTCCGTCTGTTGCTCGTGAAGGAGCGGAGTCCAGAAAGTGTTTGAAGCATCAGAACTTTGCTCCACACTTAAACTTTTTGGAAACCGTAGTAAATCATAGCAAAATCGCGTAGAGACAGATCCATCGCGGATTAAGGTCAGGCTGCACGCTGCTGCAGTTTCACCTTCAGCAGACTGAAAACCGGTTTTAGCCAGAAACGTGATGCCGTGGTTTTTTACTAATAACATTCTGCTCTTTCCAAAGAACCGTGTTTCAAGATCACCCGTTCTCCCATTTGACCGGAGTTAAAAGCTTTTAGCATAGACTGCGTAGTGTGGCTAATCAAAAAGTATCGAAATGGGTTTCGTACCTTCCATAAATGAAATAGCAAGCAAACACGCCATAAATATTAATATGTATGCACAGAGCATTTCATTGTGGCTGTTGCTCATGATCTGCCTTTACATTCAGTTTGCTTCAGTCCAGCGTCCAGGACTACTTCGAGACTGCTACTCTCAGCCCGTGTTAAACATTTATTTATAATCTGTGTAATCTGTTGTGCTCCGACAACAAAACCTTCTGATTCATGTGCGTAGAATGTCAAAGTTTTGTCTCTATCATTCTATCTATTTATGTCCGTCTGTTTGCTTGTCCGTCCACACACGCACAGAGCTGTTCTTAAAATCTTTAAATTCAGCTTTCACATTAATCCAAAACTTAGAAGGCATTCCTGGGAATCTGATTTGCTGGGAGGAAACAGAACAGATATAATTGAATTTCTTGCCCTTGGGTAATAATGAATTGTTCTTCTCTTTCAACTCAGTATTGTAATGCTGAAAGATTACCTTATCTTTCTGGTTTTAATTTTCAACTTTCAGATCAGGGAACTCATCCAAAAATCAGATCTAAAATTAGGCACAGGATCTTTAGAGCTTTAAGATTCAAATACCCTCATTGCTACTAATTCGGGAAGTAAAATTCTGTGATTCTAACAGCAGTAACTTTGTCTTTACATATTTCATAAGGAACTTACTGACTACTTCGAGTTTTCGGGCTCGAGACACCAAAAGGTTCGGAGCCACTGATTTTAGCACTGATGTCGACTTCCATTTGTTACCCTCGGAACTCTTAACTCGTTCGATTTGTTACAGATGCTTACGGAAAAAATGAGCGCATCACTTTCTAAATTTCGAAATGGAAGTGCCACCGCAGTTGTTTCCCGTTCATGTTTTTCTGCGCGTTCACCTGACGATAACACTGCGTATCAGTGTAGCAGTTTTTTTTATTGTATTTCAGGCAATGAGACGGTGTCACTGTGTTGATAACGACCCAGAGCACTAATTTGTTACCATTATATCTTTAAAAAGAGACAATCATTCAGTGAAGTTAAGCATCCGGGGACTCCTACAATCCACCATGTCTGCATTAGGGAAATTTCCCTTCAAAAAATGTATGATACGGTATTTTGCAAATTAAGAGAATGCCAGGTTTTTGTTTTTTTCGAAGATATTTTATTTTACCTGGAGCTTATTGGAGACTACATCGTCCTGTTGGATTTTTCGGTTGAGAACTTTCGCTTTTCGTCGATGGATGTTTTGCTATGTTGTAAGTTAGTAGTTTCTATTTTTCACCACTTCCTGTATATATTTGGTTTTGTATGTAGTACGTTAGTTCTGTAATGCTTTTTTCCACCAAAAATTTGCAACAGGTTATTTTACGGGGCAACAAATTTTATCAGATTAATTTATCATGCCGTACTTTATTAAGTGAAAGAAAGTTTTACTGTTGCTACACCGAGGGAACGGGGGAGACCCTGCTGGGCTCTCGGTGTTATTGAACGGAAACTGAAGTCTCACCTGCAATGGCCACTCAAACATATAATTGAATTTATATGAACCCGTTATGGAGTTATGTGTTGGCAGGAATTTTAACGTATGTCTGAAGCAATTTATATATATATATATATATATGTATATGGATTTGAACCACAACAGAAATTAAGCAAATCTAAGCTATTGCAAAAATCCGTTTTGGAAACAAATCGCTTGGAATACTATTGTAAAGATAATTATGCAGACATACACTATGTTGACAAAAGTCACCGCACACCCCTTCAAAAGCAAATGAACGGATCCGCTGCATTGTTACGATGAGCGGTACAGCTGCAAACGGTATAAAAACAAGCCTGCAGCTGACCGCGATCATATCGCACAGTGAGGTTGGGTGAAAATGTAGCGGCGGGAGAGAACTTACTTTGAGAAAGGAAAGATTGTTGGGTGTTATATTAGTGAGTTGTCCATAAGAGAAACCGAGAGGCGTTTAAACATACCCAAGTCAACTATTTTAGATGTACTGAATAAGTGGAAGACACATGGCGTATCTGAAGTAGCAAAAAACGTACCAGCCGACCAAAGAAAGTAAGTGATACAGGACGTCGAAGCCTCAGGAGAGTCGTTACAGCTAATTGACGAAGTATTGCACAAGCCCTCAATGTACAGGTAAGTAAAAATGCTGGAACCTCGGTATGTACACGTACCATTCGCAGAGAAATTGAATTCCGTGGATTACCATGGTCGTTCGGCTGCTCATAAGCCTTTCATCTCCACTATGAATGCTACTCGTCGTTTAGCATGGTGTAAAGAACATTTATCGTGGACCGTTGATCAATGGAAACAGGTCATATGGACTGATGAATCCAGATATATTATCTATCAGTCTGATGGGCGTGTGTGGGTATGGCGGCAGCCGGGGAACGCTATTTACCCCAGTGTACTGTTCCTACGGTTAAGTTCGGAACTGACAGTGTACTCGTGTGGGGGTGTTTTTCGTGGTATGGTCCCGGTCCATTGGTTATCGTGGACAAATCTATTAACCAGCACGTCTACCTCGATATTCTGGAAAATTATGCCCTAACAACTCTTTGGCAACAGTTCGCGGCAGAATTATGTACTGAATGGAAGCGCATACCTATCGCTGTGTCCCAAAACCTTGTCGAAAGCATGTCTCGAAGGGTCAGTGCATGCATTAAGGCCAAAAGTGGATCGACACTGTACTAATGTATGTCAATAAATGCCATGTTGTGTTTCTCTTCTAGGTGTCCGGTGACTTGTCAAATAGTGTATGTTTTCTCTATAGGTTTTTAATCCATCTGAAAATTTAAACACCAAACCTCGTATTGAAAGTACTGTGTACGACATACTGACAGCGGAAGAAATGCAGATATTCATCAAATGGAAAATGTTAGTGAAAATCTGTTAAGATTCAGAAAGCCATCTTCAGAATTTTATGTTTTGTTGTACCTAGTCTTCCCTGAAAATGTCTTGGAAAAAAGTACTGAAACAAAATGGTTAGTTTGTTCAAGTGTCACAGACGAATTATAGCGTGATGTGCTTACCGCCGTATTTGGAATACGATTTGTATTGTGTTTCTTGCTTGTTCGATGAGCAGACAAGTGTGCATCTCTGAAGCTGTAATGGGTTGACGGGCTTAGCGAGTATGATAGTGGGACGAATAGGATAAAACGGGGTATGAGATAAAAAGCTAAGAATGTTACAAAACTGAAGTTAATGGTGAGATGTTTTCAATGCGGTTGCAGGCATCCAAAGCCACAGGTTTGAATTCATAAATCTCAAAAGATCACATGGATTTTAAAATTACATTGGCATTGTGGGTTCGAGAGTACAACTTCGTTAAACCGCCATGTTTAGTTCATCGTGCTAAACTGGCAGTGAGCAAGGATGGCGGTTTAAAGAAGTTCAAATAAAAAAATGAGTAAAATTAATTGAACGACAGTATAAGGAAGAAATAAAACGAACGTACGTTCTTATTTATCGGATTTCCAATTTTGAGAATGTTGGGATTGAAAATACAGAAAATAACATGTCGAAAACTCTTAAAACAATTTGGTTTTCTACATTTCCCTATAACCCCAATACTTCGTTTATCATTACCATCGGCATTTACACAGTGAAATGTTGTTATTCTATCTTTCATCTAAATTCAACCTTTCTCATTTTTATTTGAAATCGGTTTTTTGGGTATCATTAAAACACGTCTTTTAATCCATAACCAAATGCAATTTCTAACATTATTTTTCTTGCCTTATCCACTTAACTTTCATCGGTTTCGGCTGTTTCACGATGCCGTATTCTCAATTATTGTCCGTGCCGATTTTGGAATCTTAGAAGCCACACATTACTGTAGTTAAATTTTCTTCAATTTGATATTATTTCCCAAACTTCCTCGCTTTTCCAAGAATAACTTCATCGGTAATAACTCCACGCTTGGCATTTATCTGACCAATCCATAGAACAAGAGATTTCTCTAAATTTCGTGTTTGCCACTTGTAAATTTTTGTTTTCAGGATCCCAACCATTTATGGGGGATCGCTCAATATGTTTCTTACTGTTTTTCTGCTAATTTACTTGTCAAAAATGTTTGGAAAGGTGATTTCCTAGCGCCTGATGACTAGATCCATGATTAACGATCTTAGAATTCGCATATAAAAAATTTCTCATGAACGTTCAACAATGTTTTACCTGTTTCTGGATGCTTTAAAATAAGCAAAAACTGATGAATGAAAAAATTTCATACAGGAAGCAGTCCCTGCGCGAGAAATAGTGCGTACTGACAGCGTTGGATAACTAGAGGTTTTAGAAACCGAAATATGTGACAGAAAATGTCATTTTTGTAATGGCGTATGGCCTTTATGGAAATGTTAAGCTATTGTTATTTGGTCGAATTGTGAAGGGAACCATATGTGCTGGGTAATTGATTAGTCCTGACCTCTACGTTTAGTAAACTTCTATATTTTACAGGACACACACACACACACACACACACACACACACACACACACACACACACAACACACACACAAGAGGTCAGCCCAGGCTATGAAGACGACAAGCTAGGCTATTTTCTTGCGAAGTATCCTGTACTACATGCCCAAAAACCTCCGATCCCTCTCTTCTTTCCATATGACACTTGCTGACAGTTTGTACCATAGCTAAACCTAGTATGCTTGTAAATTCTGTTTAATAGTGCATTTCATTCGGTAGGAATGCCTGCTGTCATATTCTCCTGCCAACCAATTGGGATGCAATATTCTCACTCCTGGCTTACGGTTTCGAAGCCTGGGTAGGGCGTAGTTGTATAATTACGTGTCTTTGCGTTTAACAAGTAACCTCACGATTGTTGATGTGCTTCTCATCCGATCTTGGATTGTCGCAAAACCTGAGCGTGTAAAATTAAGCTTTATTTAACAAAGTGCTAAACAGTATCAATCTCTTTGCCGCCTCAGTGGCAGAGCACTCAGAGGCTGTGTTCTCTGTCTGGTCGTCCGATTTGGACTTTCGGATTCGAGTCCCGGATGAGGCTTGGGTGGAGTGTTTGTCGTGGCTCAGGCTCTCTCCTTCCCCGGAACCAGTGGCCCCAAATTAGGGACGATCAACTGCGTATTATAACCCGTAGAGCATCGCATGGTGGTCATTAAACCTGAAATAAGCAAAAAAAAAAAAAAAAGTCTTGATTTACGGTTATTAATATGGGGCACATCGTTCTTTTTTTTTTTTTTTTAATTTGTTTAATAGGTAGGAGGGAAAACATTGCTCACTACTACTTAACTCGGAACTGAGGGAACTTAAATTCTCGTGTTGTATCTTTTTTTTTTTTTTTTTATATTTGTTTGTTTTTTGAGTTGAGGGTTAACGACTACCGTAAACAACTTAATAGGCTGTAAGAAGTCGCCCGTCCCTAATTCATGCCACTGGTTCCAGGGAAGAGAGAGAGAGACAGTGCCGTAAGGCAAACACAACAACCATGCCTCACTGGGATCATATTTCAGTTTTTGAGTATCGTGTTATTCATTCGCACTGACAAAATTTACTCTTGCGTTTGATGATTTACATATATATATATAGTTTTTCCCAAAACAACTGAGGATGTTTTTATAAAAAACTAGCAGGGATACCCGGTATTTCCCGGATAAATATTCGTGGAATCACCAAGTTCAGCGGGTGAAATTTTATGAATGAAAAATATATTCCTGTAATTTTCCAGTAAACTTATTTTAATTCTACGGTCTAAGTTAGAGTACCATGAGATAGTATACCGAATTTGGTGGTTCTAAATTGAAAACTGTAGAAAATTGTTCGAAAATTTTGTGTGGGGATTCCTTGACCTCCCCGGGCTCCGGCCCCTTCCAAAAACCGTGTACGGTCTAAGTTAGAGTACCATGAGATAATATACCAAATTTGAATGTACTAAATTGAAAACTGTAGAACTTTTTACGAAAATGTTGTATGAGGGGGCCCCTTGACCCCCGTCACCGACCCCTTCCAAAAACTGTCTATGGTCTAAGTCAGAGTATCATGAGATAATATACCAAATTTGGTGGTTGTAAATTGAAAACTGTAGAACTTTTTGCGGAAATTTTGTATGGGGGCCCTTTGCCCCCGGGCTCCTACCCATTCCCCAAACCATTAACGGTCTAAGTCAGAGTACCATGAGATAGTATACCAAATTTGGTGGTTCTAAATTGAAAACTGTACAAATTTTAACTAAAATAACAAAAATATTGTATGGGGGCCCACTTGACCCCTCCTGGCTCCGATCACCTCCAAAACTCTTTTACGATCTAAGTTAGAGTACCATGAGATAGTATACCAGATTTGGTGGTTCTAAGTTGAAAACTGTAATTTTGTATAGCGGACGAATAAACAAATATACAAACTTTCCCTTTATATATATATCATCATCATCATTGTCAACCATTATCAATCCACTGCTGGACGAAGGTCTCCCCAAGTTTCCTCCACAACGGTCTGTCTTGTGCCAGTCTCCTCCATGTCACTCCCGCATACTTTCGAATTTCATCCACCCATCTTCCATGTGGTCTTCTTCTGGGTCTTTTCCTGTTCCTTGGAATCCAATCTAAAATTTCGGCTGTCCATCGATGGTCTTTTCTTCTGGCAGTATGTCCAGCCCATTGCCATTTCAGGGATTTAACTCTGATCATGATGTCCTCCACTCTTGTCATTTTTCGGATCCACGTGTTCCTCTTCTTATCTCTCCTGGTTACACCAAGCATGCACCTCTCCATGCTTCTTTGAGTTGTCTGCAGCCTTTGTATGTCTCTTTTAGCTAAGGTCCACGTCTCTGCACCATACGTAAGCACTGGAAGAATGCATTGATCAAACACTTTTAAGACATAATGGCATATTGCTCTTGAAAATTATGCTGTTTCTTCCAAAAGCTCTCCAGGCAAGTTTTGTACGCCGATTAATTTCTTCACCAATGTGACCCTCACTTGATATCTGCTGTCCAAGATAAACGTATGTGTCTGTTATCTCCAGCTTTTCTCCATCAATCGATAATTCCTCATTTCTTGTAAAAGCATTGTACATCACTTTTGTCTTCTGAAAGTTCATTTTTAATCCCACCTCTTTACTCTTGTCAGCAAGTTCCTGGATCATACTCTGTAGCTCTGATGGGGTAGTTGCAAAAATGACTATGCCATCAGCAAAACGAAGGTGGGTTAGATAATCTCCATTAATCTTTATCCCTTTGTTTTCCCAGTTCAGTGATTCAAAGACATTTTCCAATGTGGCATTAAAGAGCTTCGGAGATATGGTGTCACCTTGTCTCACTCCTTTTCCAATTTTTATGTGTGTTGTATTTTCAAACAGCCGAATCTTTGCACTTGCATTTTCATAGATGTTATTAATAATATTAATGTATGCATCTTCAATACCGCAGGATTTCAGAGCCATTGCAACTGCTGATGGTTTCACCGAATCAAAGGCTTTTTCATAATCGATAAAAGCCATGCACAATGGAAGTTCATATTCCCTCGCTCTTTCAATTAGTTCTCTCAGTACGTGGATATGATCTATTGTGCTGTAGCCACTCCTGAATCCAGCTTGTTCTCTCGGTTGAGCCATGTCCAGTGTCACCTTCAAGCGGTGTGAAAGAACTTTAGTGAAGATTTTATAAACCACTGATAGGAGGCTGATAGGTCTGTAGTTCCTGAGATCCTCAATGTCACCTTTTTTATGTAGCAAGATCATTGTAGCGTTGTTCCAATCCTCAGGAATTTCCCCTTCATTAAGGCATCGAGTGAAAATTTGGGCGAGTACTGTTTCGATTTCTCCACTTGCTTCTTGTATGATGTCTACAGTAATTCCATCTTCTCCTGGAGCTTTTCCCCGCTTCATGTTCTTGATTGCATGTGCAACTTCTGCTGGAAGGACTGGAAGAACTCAGGTACTGGTACCTTTCATGATGTCTGGAGTACATGTATCATCCCTTTCATATAATTTGGAGTAGAAATCTTTCACTCTTGTCAAAATTTCGCCTCTATTTCTTGTTACAAAACCATCTTCTTTTCTCAGTGCCATAATCTGTTTTTTCCCCTTACTGAGATGTCCCTTTGCTATCTTTAGGCTTTGGTTGTTTTCAATTGCTTTAATTACTAGTTCACAGTTGAATTTCCTTACGTCTTCAGTGATACTTTTTCGTACTGTCTTGCATAGCTCTATATATTCCACTTTGGAAGTCACATCTTCTTTAGTTGTCCTCATCACTCTTCTTTTTTGCATCAACATTTTGGTTTTTCCTGATAATTTGTTCACATGCAATTTGTTCTTAGACCCAGCTAATTTTGTTGCTGTTTCCATAAGAGCTTTGGTTACTTTTCTGTTAACTTCAGAAATATCCACTTCTTCCGATGTTAGGCCTTCTAAAGCAGAGAATCTGTTCTTCAGTTCCAATTTGAAGGTATTATGGTGTTTTTTAAGGTTGGTTATGTCAATACATTTTGTTTGTCTTATGAGCTTGCTACGTTCGAGTTTAGTGTTGAGGTGCATCTTACATCTCACCAATCTATGGTCACTGCCTGTGTTGAACTTATTTAGCACACTGCAGTCTTCGATGACGAATTTTTTGTTACACATAATAAAATCAATTTCACTTGTCGTCCCATTTGAATGTCTCCATGTCCATTTCCTGTGTGGCTTTTTCTTGAAAAAGGAGTTCAAGATGAAAAACCCTTCTGCCTCTGCAAACTCTACGAGAGTATTTCCACGCTGGTTTCTGTTGCCGTGACCGAATTTACCTACTGAAGTTTCATTCTGTTGCCGTGACCGAATTTACCTACTGAAGTTTCATTCTGTTGCCGTTGCCCTATTTTTGCATTGAAATCTCCCATAATTATCTTCAAGTGCTGCTTACCTTTATTATTTAGATCACGAATTTCCTCATAAAATTCTTCAATTTCTTCTTCAGCATGACTTGTGGTGGGTGCATAAGTTTGAATAATCTGAGCCTGGTATCTTCTCGAGAGTTGGATAACGAGTCGTGCAGCTCTGTCAGAGGAACTTTCAACTTCTACAACTTTATCCTTCAGTTTCTTGTTTATTATAAATCCAACACCACTAGTTCTGCCTGTATCTGTCCCACGATAGTAGAAGAGATGTCCACTTTTCAGTTCAATGAGATCTTCTCCTTTTCTCCTTACCTCACTTAGCCCGACGATGTCCCACTTGATCCTTTGTAGTTCCTCTTCCAATTCAAGAAGCCTTGAATCAGAAGATAGGGAGCGCCCGTTATACGTCGCCAAGGTCAGAATCAGATGGCAGCCTAGTCCGGTCCTCCGGGGATTCTTAGCACCCTCTGCCTTCATGTCGCACTGGCCGCTGCCTAGGCCAGGTACATTCCAGCTGCCGGAGACTGACCACACCTGTTTATTACGCATGCGTCGTCGTCGGTAGTGCGTAGTTTAATAAGCGTTGTTCCGTGAACCCCTAACAAGTGTTTTCGCGCTGTGATTTTTCGAAAAATTGGATGTGAAAGAGGAACAAAGACGCGCCATTAAATTTTGCTGTCGACTTAAGAAGTCTATCAGGCAGACTTTCCGTCTCGTGCAAGAGGCTTATAACGATGAATGCCTAGGAAAATCAATAATTTACAGATGGCATAAATAATTTATGGATGGTCGTGAGTCGGCGGCTTTAATCGCGCTTGGAGGAAGACCTTGAACGAGTGTTACAGAGATAAACATCAATACAATAGGTGTTATTATACGCGAAGACAGACACCTATCAATTAGAGATATCGGAGATATGGTTGGCATTTCAAAATATTCAATTCACAGAATTTTAACCTAGCATTTGGGCATGAAACGAGTTCGTTCAACTTGGGTTCCCTATTTCTTTTCATGTGCGGCCTGATGCAAGGGCGCACTTGGCCAGTTCTGTCGTTTCTTTCAACTTGGGTTCCCTATTTCTTTTCATGTGCGGCCCGATGCAAGGCCGCACGTGGCCAGTTCTGTCGTTTTTTATTATGAGAAAATGAATATTAAGTTGATGCCCCAACCTGCATATAGTCCAGACTTGTCACCATGTGATTACCGGTTGTTCCCCATTTTAAAAAAGACATCACGGGGACGACAATTTGAGACTGATCAACATCCTATTACATCTGCGCAGGAGTGCTTTAACAGCATTTCAGAAAAAGAATTCCTGGAGGCATTCAAAAAGCGGGAGGAACGTTGATACTCCTGTATTCCATGCAATGGACAGTATTTCGAAAAAGATGACCACTTCCTTGATAATTAAGGTACGCATATATTTTTTTTTATAGAAACGTTCTCAGTTGTTTTGGGACAATCCTTGTATTTAAAAACGGTCGGTTAACTATCGTACGTATTTGGCCTTGATCGCTGCATTACAAAAGTTGATAATGTATCTCTCTGATTAACGCATCCCTCCCCCTTATCTCTATCCTCTCAATCAGTGTTTGCCATTGCGATAGCGAATTTTTTTTTTTTTTTACATTATATTTCCGTGTGCTAACATTTTTAGAGTTTTTATGTAAAACCGTATCATACAAATACTCTCAATACTTCTTTATTGTATCTAATTATATCATTAGAAGTAATCATTGCAGCGCTTTCCGAGAGAAAGTAGGCTTTGTTTTTTTATAAGTTCCGTCATGCTCCGATGTCAGGTTTCGCGACTCTATATGCGACGAGTCTGTAAATAATAGACCGCCGTCAATACTTCGATTTCATAACGCCGTACAGTGTCTTCGGAAATTCTGAGTATGTGCAATATAAGCAACATATTGCAAGCCACGAAGTACGCCGTTGTTTGACGACATCTGTAAGGTCGACATTGTTACATGCTACAGCATCGATCGTTAATCGAGCGGACTTTCAGAATAGTCTAGCTGGTGATGCAATCTGGCACGTGAAATGGAAGTCATTAAGTAGGAAATTCGCTGAAACGGTGACTGCTTTCTTCTCAGAAATATTTTCCCCTCAGAAATAAGGAATCTAACAAGCTAACGAACATTTTTAACATTTCGTCTGTATGTTTGTCAGGTTTGATTTCACTACATATATAATTGATATCCTTGAAATCGCGGAAACACACTCACCTTCTTTCTTTATTATACATTGATGAATTTATAGGTCGTAGAATAAATTTACAGACTGGGCTTTTCAATCGATAAGGTACGAACTTTTTTATTATGTATGTATAGGGTGTCGAGGAAAGTCGTAGACCAGACCAATATCTCGAGAACTATGATATCTAGTGTTCTACTTTTTTGTGCAAGTATAGAAAACCCTTATGGCAGTACATGATGAAACAATATTCGGTCCCTCTCCCTCAAGGAAAATAGATAACGGAGGTACGTTTCCCCTTTGGAGAAAGGGGATACAAAGTCAATTACAAAATTACAGTGCGTGACAAAAATATTACAAAATAGGTTTGTCCCGTAGCAAAGGATGCCGCCACGGTGGCGCAGTGGTCTAAGCGCTGGCTTCTGACCATTCCTTCGAGATGGGTCCTGGTTCGAATCCCGTGAGGCCTGAATGTTGGGTTTGTCTTACGGCACTGGCTCTCTCCCATCCTTGGAGCCAGTGGCCCTAAATTAGGGACGGGCGACTGTTTATAGCCATCGAATCGCTCGCAGTGGTCGTTAAACCCCCAAATAAATAACGACAAAAAAAAAATTAAAGGAAAGGATCGAAAGGAACTCACAAGTCAACACAACCAGGCAACTCTGTGATCCCCTCTATTTGCAGCAAATTTGCCTACATATCCACTTTCGAGACATCTGCATTTTTAACACGATATTTAAAGGTGTGAGCAATGTACTCGGTGTTCTTTATCAATGTTCGATGTCCGAAAACAGCGGTTTTTCTGTAGTTGTGGTTTTGGACGTAGCTTTAACAAAGGCCATTTGCGATCTATTTTTCTTACGCACAATGGTAAATTTTTTGGAATGTTTTTGATTTATGATGAAAGCAATCAGAATGCTCCTCTTGCTGGACTGGTCTACCTAATGCCGGACATCCTGATTATAGGACCATCAGGAACGCTGTTCGTAGATTTCGTGACACTGACAGTATACGTTGACGCTCACGTACAGGCCGTCCATGGCGGAATGATACGGATCTTCTGGCATACATGTTTGCTCATCCTTACTGCAGCTTACAGGACGTTGGCGAGGAGAGTAGATCGAGTAAGCAGCGAGTGCTACATATTTGCAACGCCACCAAATGTGTCCGTATTCGTGTCACATTTTCATCAGACACTGCATTCTGGAGATCCAGAGAAACGACTGAAATTTTGTAACTTCGCTTCGAATACTTTAAAAGAGGATCCAGATTTCATGTCGAACAATTTATGGACAACCGGTCGTAGTTCACACAAGGTGGTGTAGAAAACAGGCATAATAAGCAGTAACGATAAAAGAATGACTTCGCACAATACGTGAAATGAAATGAAAATCTCACCGTATATGCACGATATTTAATAAAATACGAAAGATATTTACAGTTAAAATACCCCACTAGCACTTTCTGGGTAACATTTACCCCATCATCAGGAGAAACAGAGGCAATGCAGTACTCCTTTATATAGTAGTGCAACAATGCATTATGGGTATAAGTCATCAAACGTCGCGTGGGTCGTGACTGTTGCCATTACAACAGTGTAACGGGTATAATTTCACAAATTATTAATTTAACATATCAATACAAGGATTTGTTACAAATACAAAGTTATGATCAATTTTATATATTGTTGGAATTGTTAATATATATTACCATAATTTAAAGTAGAGGTTGGTAATACGCTCTTTCCAGATTTTTGATATGTCCACAGGCAAGTAGTCATTACAGCATTTGTCCCCTAAAGCTTCGATGTACATACTTTCGACAAAATGCAGCGAATGTATATATGCTGGAGTGTCCAGTAGTTTAATGTTTTCCCAGTCTGGTTTTAGCATTCGGTTTACTACATTCCTTGATAATGTGGTGTTATTGCTGTTGATTCGGATATCATATTTGTGTTCCTGGACACGGATACTCAAACTTCTTCGTAGTTGTTAACATGTTCTCCTGTTGAGGGGTCCAGCAGTGGGATATTATACACACCCCATTTGTTCATAATATCTGATGTTGCTCGATCCTTTTTAACTGATTATAGGAGGTTCTTCGAGCGGGTGCCGAATTGTATGTTATGTTTTGAACAGATACTAGATAGTGTGTTAGAGATATGGAGGTGCTGGTCAAATGCTCCCACGAATCGTTTATTAGGCCTTGTATCTGGCTTCAGATTAATAGTTCGTTCACTTGATATTCTAGTGTATAATCTATTAACCATTGTCCTGGGGTATATATACACTGAAGAGCAATTGAACTAGAGACAGCTGGCATTATGCAAATGTGGCGCTCGAGGCGGCCCTGTAAACGGAAACAACTTGACGTATGCAGCGATCTGACAATAAAAGGAGTGATGATACGGGAATCAGTAAGAGTCGGACGCAGTATGGATAACACGAAGGATCTAAGCGCATTTGATCGTGGGCAAACTGTCGGGCCCCGACGAATGGGTCACTCCATCTCGGAAGTCGTGCAGTCACTGGGATTTTCACGAGCCACTGTGTCACTGGTGCACCGTGAGTAAATCGAATCCGGCAAAACCATCCCTGCAAGGGCCAACTGCCGAGGACAACAGCGTGTGGATGAGCTGGGTCATCGTCGGCTAGCTCGCATTGTAACAGCGGATAGACGAGCCACAGTGCAAGAAATCACTCGGCAATTTAACGCTGGTGCACAAAAACGTGTAAGCAGCCACACCATTCAGAACCATCTCCTCGCTATGGGGTACAGAAGCCATCGTCCCACGAGGATACCGCTGCTGACCGCACATCACAGGGTGCAAAGATTAGCATGGGCGCGGGAACATCGCCACTGGACCCTAGACATGTGGGAAAATGTTGCCTGGACTGATGAGTCGAGATTCACGTTGGTACATGCGGATGGCAGCATACGAGTACGGCGCAAACCACATGAAGTGATGTATCCTTCTTGCCAGCAGGGTACTCTTCAAGCTGGTGAGGGTGGCATTCTCGTCTGGGGACTGTTTACGTGGACTGAAATGGAACCCCTGGTACGTGTGACATCGTCCCTCACAGGTCAACGTTACCGGGATATCCTGGACGACCATTTGCTCCCATTTGGGCGTCTTCAACATCCCACTGGGGACCTCATCCTGCAACAAGACAATGCACCGTGCCATCGCTTCCGAATTGTATCCGAATGGTTGGATGAACACTCCACCGACATGACCTCGATTCCTTGGCTAGCTAGGTCACCTGACCTCAGTGCCATCGAGCACATCTGGGATGCCATCGAGAGAGATGTTCGAGGCTCTGAATCCCCCCCCCCCCACCCTTAAATCTTCGTGTACTGTGGGAGCTTGTTCATGGGTCGTGGATCCGTATGGCTTCCCAAAGCTTCCGGTGTCTTGTCGAGTCCATGCCGAGACGAATCGCCGACGTCATCAGGGCGAAAGGTGGTGCTACACGTTACTAGACAGGTATCTCTAATTCAATTGCTTTTCAGTGTATATATTCTAGTGTATAATCCATTAACCATTGTCCTGGTTCAATTTTGACCGCGGACAAGACGCATCTGACGGTCATATTGGATAGCTCATGCTATAGGGATAAAATGCTTGAAGCCATATCTTCTATTCCGCATAAAGTAGTTGAGGGTGAACCAACAAAAGTAAGATGTGCAGCGTTAACCCGATTGAAGAATTCTTACAACTTCCCTGAAGATTTTTCTAAAGCTTTTATTCCCTCACCTGGTTGTCGTGTGCCCGATATTTGTGGGCGTGTCAAACTACGTAAAGAGGGGCTACCTATTCGACCTTCGGTCGCGACCACTTGAAAAAGCTCTTGCCCTATATTTGGCTAAGTTAGCAGAAAGCTCCCCATATTCTATTAAAAGCTCCGCTAGGGCAATAGAAAGGATCAGAATGATTCAGCCACATGCTGGCCCTTTCATATTAGCCTCTCTAGATGTGGTTTCACTCTGTCCTAATGTACCTGTGGACGCCACTCATCATATCATAAAGGCCAAACCTGCTGAAATTAATGTTCCCACCACTGAAATCTCTGCTATTATGAACGCACTTCGTTTAGTTAAACGGTGTTCATATTTCAAATTTCTTGACAGAATCTACTTACAAACCGAGGGTTCCCCCATGGGATCCCCACTTTCCCGCAGTTTTAGCAGAAATCCTGCTACAATATATTGAGAACAAAGTTCTGAATGAATTCCCTTATGTTCCCAGTTTATGCCTTAGGTACGTCGACGACATCCTTGTGTTCTGGCCTCACCCAAAGAATGATTTCAAACAATCCGCCGACGCACTATCTTTTGTATTTCCTACTGTCGGGCTGACGATAGAACTTTAATCTAATTTCTCTTTGCCTTTTGTGGATTTTCGTTTATTTCGTGATTCAAATACTAACTCACTGTCCTTTTGTGTCTATCGAAAACCTACCGATTTGAACAGCCTTATCCCGTTTAACTCCTCACATCCAACTCCACAAAAATTTTCTGCTATCGATTTTCTTTTTAGAAGAGCCTTCACACATTCTTCAAATGATAGTTATTTCCAATCTTGAGATACAGTTCATTTTCAAATTAGCGGATAAACATGGATGCCCCAGGACAATGGTCAATAGATTATACACTAGAATATTAAGTGAACGAACTATTAGTCTGAAGCTAGATACAAGGCCTAATAAACGATTCGTGGGAGCATTGGACCAGCACCCCCAGATCACTAACACACTATCTCGTATCTGTTTAAAACATAACATACAATTCGGCACCTGCTGGAAGAACCTCTTATCATTAGTTAAAAAGGATCGAGCAACATCAGATATTATGAACAAATGGGGTGTGTATAATATCCCACTGCAGGACCCATCAACAGGAGAACCTGTTAACAACTACGTAGGCTCGACACGAAGAAGTTTGGGTATCCGTGTCCAGGAACACAAATATAATATCCGAAGCAACAGCAATAATACAGCATTATCAAGAAATGTGGTAAATGGAATGCTAAAACCAGACTGGGAAAACATTAAACTACTGGATACTCCAGCATATATACATTCGCTGCATTTTGTAGAAAGTATGTACATCGAAGCTTTAGGGGACAAATGCTGTAATGACTACTTGCCTGTGGACATATCAAAAATCTGGAAAGAGCGTATTACCAACCTGAACTTTAAATTATAGTAATATATATTAACAATTCCAACAATATATAAAATTGATGATAACTTTGTATTTGTAACAAATCCTTGTATTGATATGTTAAACTAATAATTTGTGAAATTATACCCGTTACACTGTTGTAATGGCAACAGTCACGACCCACGCGACGTTTGATGACATACCCATAAGGCATCGTTGCACAGCTATATAAGGAGTACTGTATTGCCTCTGTTACACCTAGGGCCGCGAATGGCCTAGTGGGCAACGTTCGTGACTGCCAGGGAAAGGACCTCAGGTTCGGTCCCAGGCAGGTACGAACGCTCGATCCACTAAATATCCGCTGTGCGTCAGATGGGCATGTTAAGCCGTCGGACCCCGGGTACTGCCCCCCCCCGGTAATAAATAAGGGCGTCTTCCTCCCCCTTCCTACTTCGCTTCCGTGTCACTTTCCTATCGGGCACTCTAGCCCAAATCTCCTAGCTTCCTATTTCTAAGGGTTGTTTAAGACCTGGGGTCAGACACTACCTTCCTAAAAAATCCTCTACATATGATCATTTGATCCTCTGTTCCACCTGATGATGGGTAAATGTTACCCCGAAAGTGCTAGTGGGGCATTTTAACTGCAAATATCTTTCGTATTTTATTAAATATCGGACATTGACGGTGAGGTTTTCATTTCATAATAAGAAGTATTATTGGTTACCGAACACACCGTATGGACGTCCACCAACCTTTGGTGTGGCCTTTTTTTGTTTTGATTTTTTTTATTTGATCGAAAATATTTGAACACTGAACATATATATACATCCGTTAAGAGTGGATAGATGGATACGGCAGATTTTTTAAACAATTTACCATTACAGCTGTTTAACAACACGTGATATCAGAATGAGGGGGCAACCAGTGCGTAAGAGTGTAAGAGTAGGTAGCACAGTGATTGGACGGTCTTCTTCACCAGCATTGAACACGGCAAGGATGACACAATAGCATGGCCATCAAGGTTACCAGACCTTACTTAGTCCTTTGGACGTTTTCCTTGGGGGCACCTGAAGTCACAATTGTATGCGACACCACCGTCAAATCCCCGCACGGGGATAACTGGTTATCCAGTTATTTGGGGAGTAGCGCCCCCACGGCCCGAGCCCACCTTGTGACGAAACATCTTGATAACTCGTCTCGTACGATAACATCACCGAAAGGACAGCTGTTCATCCAGCTGCTGGGGTTGGCGTCCCCACGGCCCGAGCCGACATGTACTATATGTGATGATTTTCACATTTTTTATGTTTTTTTTTTTTCACTTGACACGCTTCCGCCTCAGTTGTAGACTGCTGAGGTTGTGATTATGCGCCAGCTCTGGATTTTAGTTTTTCTTTTTCTTTTCTGTCATCTCCGTTTTATGTTCCTTTCTTTGTTTTTCCGAGCTGGTTAGCTAGACCTACCTGCACGTTTGCCGTGTGCGGTGACCCGTAAAGTGGAAAAGGGGATGCTGGAGGCTGAGGTTTCTGGAGGCCAGGGTGTTGTCTTCGCCAGTTGCCAACACTCCTCTTTGCCCCCTGCTTTACCCTAAATGGGCGGCTAGAAACTAACCCACTCCTAGTCAATGAGGTCTGTGGCCGAATGGAGCCCAGACCTCTAACGGCTTGTCGTTTCGCACGACAGGGTGAGTCTGGGGATAGGGTGGGCATGCCAAAGAGGTGTTCCCCAGGCATGGGAAAGTCTGGGTGCACGCTGAGCGCATGTCTGCCCTATCAACTTGCTATATCTGCTTCCTATCCCTAGAGTCGTGTCCTGCGTCCACTTGGGCTTGCAGACCTTCGGTTCTCCCTTGTTGGGCTCGATTGTGGGTGGGGAAGTCGACGGGTGAATTCTTAACATTTTTCATGGCTGTTAATTCTGTTTCCCACGAACCAACAACCAAAAAGGTATAGAGGGAAGACTTAGCTCCTTCCGCTAAGAAACATGTGCCTGATTGTTCGAATGCTCGTTTCTTTTTTGTGCACTCATTGGACCCTTCAAAGCCTTTGAGTGCCAAAAGTCCATTTTGGATAAAAAAAAAAAAAAAGCACTTAAATCCATAGCAAGCTCTCCTAAGAGCGTAAAGAAGCTCTAATCTGGGGATCTTCTGGTAGAAATGTTCACTGTGACCTACTGTTCCACACTTATTAACACAACCACGCTGCTTGAGACTCCGGTCAAAATAACACCCCATGGATACCTAAATTCATCTCGAGGTGTTGTCTCCTCTCAGGACCTCATTGAGTGCACTGATGATGAACTACTTGAAGAACTGAGGAGTCAACACGTTACGGGTGTGCAGCGTATTCTCTTTAGGCGGAATGGGCAGTCCGTCCCATCCCGGAACATCATTTTAACATTTAATAGCCCTTCCCTGCCTACTTCCATCAAGGCAGGGTATCTTCACTTTGAGATACGTCCGTACATCCCTAACCCTTTGAGGTGTTTTAGGTGTCAGTCTTACGGCCATTCTCAGCAGTCGTGCAGGAGCAATCCTAGGTGTGGACGCTGTGGTGCCACAGAACATCTTTTACCAGAATATGTGGCCGAGTTTTGTGTGAACTGCAAGGGTTCACACGCAGCATCAGCCAAAGATTGTCCCAAGTGGAAGGAGGAAAAAGAAATTCAAAGGCTAAGGACGGTGGAGAATATTTCCTATCCTGAGGCCAGAAGGAGAGTAGTTCCTGCTTCTTCTGATCGGCGATCATATGCATCAGTGGTGGTTGCCAAATCTACAATTGGCATTCAAACCGACATTCAGATCTCTTCTAAATGTCCCTACAAGCTTGACGATATCATCGCAGCTGGGCTGGAGGCACTCCAGTCTCGAGCTAGGGGTCTGAAAGCGGCATCCACCACTTCGCCGAAGCGTACTCACATCACCACCAGTAAAGGAACTCAGGCAACTTCTGGCAAAAACACCAAAGCCAAGGACAACAAGAACGTTTCTTCTCCTCAAAAATCTCAGCAAACAACTCAACGCCGAGCGCCTTCCGTTAAAACACTTGGGACAAAGCATGCTCCCATCTTGGCCCCTGGTCTTACGCCTCCAGATCTGGGGGAACCCTCATCAGAGGTGATGGATCCTGACCTCGTTTGATCATTTCTTTTTCATTTCACTTTTAACCATGGCTTCAATCATTCAGTGGAACTGTCGAGCTTTTCGGACGAGTTTTGATGACGTGAAACATCTGCTTTCGTTGTACTCTCCGGTGTGCTTTTGTTTACAGGAAACAAAACTTAAACCATCAGACCTACTTTCAGTTCGAGGCTACAGTGCGTATCGGACAGATAATGCATCGGGAAACATCCCCTGTGGGGAAGTCGCTATTCTTGTCTCTCACAGTGTTCCGGTGTCTTCCGCTGCGATATCAACAACTTTGCAGGCCGTGGCGGTTCGAATAGCTGTGCCTGTGCCTCTTACTGTCTGCAGTGTCTATCTGCCGCCGGACGAGAACGTGAGCGTCTCTGTTCTGGAGAGCTTGGTCGATCAGTTGCCTTCACCCTTTCTTCTACTGGGTGACTTCAATGCCCATCATCATTTGTGGGGTAGTGTCGGCATCAGCACGAGAGGTCGTCGCACAGAGTCTCCTCTGTCCTCGGCCTCTCTGTGCCTTTTTAACACCGGTGCTGACTCGTACTTCCATGAGCCGACAAGATCCTTCAGTGCGATCGATTTGACTTTGGGATCACCATCGATTATTGCTGATTGGTCGTGGACGGTGTGCAATGACCTCCACGGGAACCATCATTTTCCAATTATGCTCTCGCACTATGCGAACATGTCATCTTCTGCCTCCCGCCCTCCTCGGTAGAGGATGGAGCTCGCCAGATGGGAGGTCTTCACATCGTCAGCAGTGATATCTTCTGCCATGGTGACCCAGGAGTCAATCGACGCAGCTGTTCTTGAAGTCAAAAATTGTATTCTTCAGGCAGCTGATCTTTCTATACCAAAAACATCTACGACGCTCCCCAGAAGTCCGAAGCCTTGGTGGACCCCTGAAGGCTCAGCGGCTAGGAGAGCTCAACATAAGGCCTGGTCTACGTTTCGGCGTTATCCAACCGATGCCAGTCTCGTGGCATTCAAACGATCAAAATCCTATGCTCTGTTGGTGCGTCGACGTAGCAAGAAGGAGTCTTGGATCCAGTATGTTTCATCTCTCACTTCACGTGCCAGTTCGAAAAGTGTGTGGGACAAGATTCGTAAGATATGGGATAACTACAGCTCTCACCAAATCTCCATTCTCGAGAGTAACGGCTGTACATATGCTGAAGTCGGGGAGATTTCTGACTGTTTGAGGGAGGCGTTTGCCTCCGTGTCGAGTGGCCTGGCGTATGCTTCTTTTCAAAGAATTAAATCCACTGCGGAACGCCAGAGAATCTCCTTTGTGCCTTTTAACAACACAAGTTATAACTTCCCCTTCAGCATGGTTGAACTCAGGGTGGCGCTACATCTGTCGGTCCCGATGGAATCCACTATGACATGCTCCGTCATCTCTCGCAGTCGTCTCTCGAGAATCTCTTAATCCTTTACAATCGTATTTGGTCGGAGCACAGTTTCTCGGAATCTTGGCGAAAAGCTTTTGTTTTGACTTTTCCCAAACCTGGCAAGGATCCCAAGTCTCCCCCTAGTTATCGTCCAATTGCTCTCAGTAGCTGTCTGTGTAAAGTTCTTGAACGCATGGTTAATTCCCGGTTAGTTCATTTTTTAGAATATCATCAAGTACTTTCACCATCACAAAGCGGCTTTCGCCGTCATCGTTCACCTCACGATCCTCTCCAGCACCTTGAGACATCTGTGCGCGAGGCGTTCGTGCGTAGGCAGCACCTGGTTTCTGTATTTTTTGATATTGAGAAAGCCTATGATCGAGCGTGGCGGTACGCTCGATCCGTGACCTCCACGCATGTGGGTTGCGAGGAAATCTTCCAACCTTCGTTGCAAATTTTCTTCGCAATCGTGTGTTCCAGGTGCGCCTGTACACGACGCTCTCGGCACCGTTCCATCAAGAACAAGGTGTTCCTCAAGGTTGCATTTTATCTGTCACATTGTTCATCCTCCGCATTAATTGTCTTTTTCACAAATCTTCCTCCTGCGGTTTCGGCTACTGTTTATGTTGATGTCTTGCACATTTTCTGCTCGTCATCAAGCATGAATTTTTTTGAAAGGCAGTTGCAGTCTACGATTAACCAGATTTTTAAAGCGGCGAATAGCAATGGTTTCGTATTTTCTCCCGACAAGATAATGTGTGTCCATTTCTGCCGGAGGCGCGGCCTCCATCCTGACCCAGAGCTGTATTTAAACCGTGAAGCCATACCAGTTTTGACCGAGACCAAGTTTCTTGGATTGACCGTTGACCGTGCGCTTACATTCCGTGCGCACGTTCAGCGGCTAAAGACTTCCTGTCTGCGGGCTCTATCTATTCTTAAGATCCTTTCGAGAGTCTCCTGGGGTGCAAACAGGGTGTCTTTAATTCGCATTTACCATTCCTTAATACGGTCGAGACTGGATTATGGTTGTATCGTGTATGGCTCTGCCCGTCGTTCCGTTCTCCGGCCTTTGGATACTATTCACCATCAAGCGCTGCGTCTTTGTACGGGAGCATTTCGAACATCTCCGATTCTCAGCCTTTACGCTGACGCGAACGAACCATCGCTTGAATTAAACCGTCTGCAGCTATCGGTTCAATTCTACTTGAAACTTCGATCTCTTCTGAACCATCCTTTATACGATGCACTTTTTCATCCCCAGCATGCTCGTTTATTTGAAAGGCGGCCCTCGTGCATTCCAACCTTTGGTCTTCGTATGGCGGCCGTAGCTCGTGGTGTAGGGCTCGACTTGTCTCTTGTTGTAAAGACCAGGGGCTTTGGGAATCCTCCATGGCACCCACTTGGTGTCATGGTTGATACCACCTTTACATCTTTCGATAAATCCTCAACCCCTGCGTCAGTGTACCAGCATCTCTTCGCTGAGCACCGTGCCCTCAATTCTGACTACACTCCCATTTTTACTGACGGCTCCAAGATGCTTGGAGTCGTTGAATCCGCGGCGGTTTGTGTAGATGACATCTCTGTTGCGCGGATCCCAGCTGAGGCCACGGTGTTTTCGGCGGAGATGCATGCTGTGTATCTTGCACTACTTCATGTTCAGTTGGGCTCTCATCAACGGGCTGTGGTGTACACTGATTCTTTAAGTGTTGTACAGTCATTGTCATCGTTGGACTGTTGTGACCACCCTTTTCTTTTTAACGTACGAAGGCTTCTTCGTTCTTTGCTTGAGGCCGGTGTCCAGATGCAAATTTGTTGGATTCCCGGGCATGTTGGAATCTCGGGTAACGAGTGTGCTGATGCGGCTGCTAGATCTGCTTCCTCTTTGGTCGTCACACCCTTGCCACTGTTTCACCGGGATTTCCGCTTTATCGTTCACGACCATATCATGCGAACGTAGCAGGGTCTGTGGGACCAAGAGGTGGAAAACAAACTGCATCCTATTAAACCTAATCTTGAAATCTAGAAATCCTCATATCGTCGGAACCGTAGGGAGGAAGTGGTGCTTGCGCGTCTCCGCATTGGGCACTGTCGTTTCACTCAGCGCTTTTTGCTGTGTGGCGACACTGCGCCGATGTGTGAGACGTACAGATGCCGACTCACTTTCACTCATATTTTGTGTAGTTGTGTTCGTTTTCGTGATGTGCGTTTTAATTTCTTTCATTCTCATTTGTTGACCGAGGACGCCGCTACACTGCAGCGGCTCCTAAATGACCACTGCAATACTGTTGCTGTTTTTCATTTTTTAAACAAATTGACTTTTTTAAACGTACCTAGATTTTAGCCCTATCATCATTCTCATTCCTCAGTTTTACTGAATCAGCTAGATTTTAATCATTGTACCATGTTTTTTTAATACTGTTTGTTTCATTGTCTATTTAGCCCTTCCATCATTCTCATTGTTCAGTTTTACTTGATCAGCCAGATTTTAAGTTTTATACCACGCTTTTAATACTGTTTGTTTGTCTTGTGTCTGGCGCTCTTTGGCCAAACATGGCCCTTGCGCCATACAAAATCAACCAACCAACCAACCAACCACCGTCGAATATACTAGATCTTCAACAGTGAATCGCAACTGCAGCATGCACCAGTGTTGGTGAGGATATGCTGAACAGCATAGGGAAACCGCTGATTAACCTCATATAGTTGCTGATGGTGGACACTGTGAGTATTCGAACATGAAAGTTCAATTTTGTATGCTATAAAGACCGTTTTGTTAATTCACATGTTGTGGCATTATCTGAATTCTCGGATGCTGAATCCTGGTGTTTAAACTATTCTATCGTGGGATTTCGGGGTTCTTTTCTATCCCCTATTTCGGGACAAACGGATTGTGTGTTATGTTTGCCATGCGGTACATTTTTTAAAATTGATTTCGTTTCCGTATCTCCAAAGGGGGAGGGCGTGGCTGTCCCCTTTGGGAGCGAGGGTGTTCAACCCTGTTCTTCCATTTAGTGCCATAGGGGTTTCCTTTCCGCCTACGCAAAACCTAGTTCTCGAGATATTGGTCTGGTCCATGACTTTCCTTGCCACTCTACACTGAAGAGCAATTGAATTAGAGATACCTGTCTAGTAACGTGTAGCACCACCTTTCGCCCTGATGACGACGGCGATTCGTCTCGGTATGGACTCGACAAGACACCGGAAGCTTTGGGAAGCCATACGGATCCACGACCCCTGAACAAGCTCCCACAGTTCACGAAGATTTAATGGAGGGGGTCAGAGCCTCGAACATCTTTCTCGATGGCATTGAGGTCAGGTGACCTAGCTGGCCAAGGAAGCGAGGTCACGTCGGTGGAGCGTTCATCCAACCATTCGGATACAATTCGGGAGCGATGGCACTGTGCATTGTCTTGTTGCAGGATGAGGTCCCCAGTGGGATGTTGACGACGCACAAACGGGAGCAAATGGTCGTCTAGGATATCCCGGTAACGTTGATCTGTGAGGGACGATCTCACGCGTACCAGGGGTCCCATTTCAGTCCACGTAAACAGTCCCCAGACGAGAATGCCATCCCCACCAGCTTGAAGAGTACCCTGCTGGCAAGAAGGATCCATCGCTTCATGTGGTTTGCGCCGTACTCGTATCCTGCCATCAGCATGTACCAACGCGAATCTCGACTCATCAGTCCAGGCAATATTTTTCCACATGTCTAGAGTCCAGTGGCGATGTTCCCGCGCCCATGCTAATCTTTGCGCCCTATGGTGTGCGGTCAGCAGCGGTACCCTCGTGGGACGATGGCTTCTGTACCCCATAGCGAGGAGATGGTGTGGCTGCTTACACGTTTTTGTGCGCCTACGTTAAATTGCCGAGTGATTTCTTGCACTGTGGCCCGTCTAGCCGCTGTTACAATGCGAGCTAGCCGACGATGACCCAGCTCATCCACACGCTGTTGTCCACGGCAGTTGGCCCTTTCAGGGATGGTTTTACCGGATTTGATGTACTCACGGTGCACCCGTGACGCAATGGCTCGTGAAAATCCCAGTGCCTGCACGACTTCCCGAGATGGAGTGACCCATTCGTCGGGCCCCGACAATTTGCCCACGATCAAATGCGCTTAGATCCTTCGTCTTACCCATACTGCGTCCGATTCTTACTGATACCCGTCGCATCACTCCTTATATTGTCGGATCGCTTCATATGTCATGCCGTTTCCGTTTACAGGGCCGTCAACAGGGCCACATTTGCATAACGCCAGCTGTTTCTAAATTAATTGCTCTTCAGTGTATATAATATTGTTATACTGGGTAACTTTAAAGTTCGTTTAAATTTCAAAACTTTATATCAAAAGAGCAAATGCATGCATTACAGTGCGGTTTGCACGAATAGTATCAGCTAGTGCGGGAAATGTGTTTGGCAGCGGAAAAACATTTAGTTCAAATAGTTGCCAACAGAGGGCAATAACGGCTAAAAAGTTTGAAAATGCAGTGAAAATCAATGAAAATACATATGTTGCTTTAATTTGGTGACACTATCACAACTGTAATTGCTCAACATGTCCTCCACCACAAGGTATTACAGCATTCAAATGTGTGACAACTCCAGTGACCATCTCGTAGAATATCCAGGTGAATGCAACAGACTTCGCTGCGAATGGGTTTCTTCGGGCAGTGTGGAAGGTAGTGGTGTAGCTACTGTTAGGGCAGTTAGTGCGGTTGTCCTCCTAGAATGTTCCTACCAGGGGCGTAAATTCGGGCTCTGAGGGGCGTAAAAAATAGAAAAGCACAACGTGAATGAATTTCCTGAAAATTGTACCTGAAATGGAAAGTTATATATTTCAGTACTTTTTTAAAGACTTTAGTTAGCAGCATATTGTATTCCGCGCAGTTAATAAAAGTACAGAGTAACCTACACTGTGAACCACTGATATGCATGAAAGTGAATGTCAGAAGCAGTGGATGGAGATGTGTAAAACAATATGCAGGTATGCATTAACCTCCATGACATCACCAAAACGTCATAGGGAGTTAATTACTGATTCGTGCTGTCTCTCTCTCTCTCTCTCTCTCTCTCTCTCTCCCCCCTCACACACACACACGCACGCACGCACGCACAACTCCCTTAATGCGTGTAACCTTGAACGTAGTTTTCCCAAACCCTACCCCGAAAGCATCGTTTTATTGTTGTGTTCACTACCTAAAACTCGTTAGTTCTGTGCTGCTGGTTCGTTTTAAACTCCGCATTTCGGCGGAGTGCTGTGTGGTCGGCGTGCTCGTAACTTTTACTTAATATTTACAACCCGTTTGCTCTTGTGTATTTTTACCCGAGTTTTTACGTTTTTAGTAAAATTATGCAAAAACCGTAAGTGAGATTTTTGGAAAGATCGTAATATTTTTCTATCACAGAGGTATGAGAAGGTAAAAATTGCGTACTGTTTGAGTGGAAGTGAGGAATTGTTAACTCTGAGGGGCGTAGTTTTAAATCACGCCCTCCCAGAAAAGAAAAGCTCGCTCCATGCTTGGTGCAAGGTCTTCTGTGGCACACCGTGGACTTTAATTGATCCCACAACCACAAATCCGTAAGTGTCAGTGCACCAAATGTGGTGACATTAGGACAATAAAGTTCTGTACTGGAGATGCTACGTCAGCTCTCATACACACTATCCTGCACAAACGTGACTGTGTGCAGCACATTTTGTCCATGGAAACATGGTAGCCCGTTTTCTTGCCGCAATTTCAAGTTTCGTTTAGCAGCAGTTCCTGGCCTGGGGCATGGTTTTTCAAAAAAAAAAAAAAAAAAAAAAAAAAAAGGGCCGAGAATGACGGATGCAGTGAATTCACCCCACACCGTTATTTGTGGTGAATGCAGTGGTTCCTCTATGTACTCATGTAGATTATCCTGTGCCCATACTTGGTAATTATGTGTTGACAGACCCATGTAACTTCTGTCCACTACACATTTAACAGTCCCTGTGATCCACAGTGAATTTTGCTGGAGCCCATATGGCAAAATCCTCACACTGTGTGGTATCCGCCTGTAACAACTGGTGTCAATTTTGCCGTTTGTATGCGTACAGATTTAACACACCGTGAAAAAATACAGTGTACCGATGATCTCGGTATGCCCAAACATATTGATGCTTCACGAACACTGTTTGTTTGACTTGTCATTTGAGATGCTAGTTCGTCCATTTGGGGTGCCACAGCTTTCGAACGGAATTCCCTTAACCCTGGTCTTCCGCGTCGGAGGCGATCCATCAAACTTTCAGTTTCCTCAAATTATCTCACCAGACACTGCAAACTGGTACAGGTGATAGGACCCTTGGCCCTTCTCAGTACCAAGGCTTTATCCGGCAAAGTTAACATCGTAGCAACAAACACTCCTCTTGAACACCGTTTTCAATAACGAGAAGGGTGAAGGTAAATCACAGACGATTAATAGCTGCAGCTCATCACTTAAACGTTTTTAAAGGCATCACAGTTGCATGTCTTTCATGGTTTGCATGCGTGTAAAACGCCCCATCTCATCGCACTTTCGAACTAACATTTTTCCGTTACCAAACAGAATCACCCTATACTACTGATGCTTTTCTTGCAAACCACACTGTAATACACACATTTGTTCTTTTGTTTTAAAGTTTTGAAATTGAAATGGACTTTTGAGCCATCCGGTTAGTACAGTATATGCATATGGATGCCGGTCAAAACGCCGACAATCAAAACACCGACCCCGAAACACCGACACCGAAACACCGACAGTTAAATCGCCGACATGTCGAAACACCGACAATCAAAACACCGACAAATCATAACACCGACAATCATAACACCGACATTTCAAAACACCGACAATTATATGGACTCTAAGCCGGCGAGTAGAGGAACTTTATTCCGAGTAATTGCAAAATCACAGTGGGTGGTACGGGGGATGACAACACCCAACGAATGGATGTGCTTCCCTAGCGGTGAACGATGCAACTTTATTCATTTCTATTCCGACCGACCACAACATACTTTTATTCCGAGATATGGCAATACCTGAGTGGATGGGTGGGAATTGGAATGCATAGGAGTTGGATATGTCGATGCTTATGTGCTGCCCCTAGCGGTGAACAATAGAACTGCATAAATTTTTATTCCGACATCTGGCAACATATTTTAATTCCGAGCAATGGCAACATCTGAGTGGATGGGTGAGAAGGGGATGCATAGGCGTTGGATATGTGTATGTTCATGTCCCCTAGCGGTGAACGATAGAACTTTATTGATTTCTCTTCCGACCGACGGCAACATGTTTTTATTCCGAGCGATGGCAAAATCTGAGTGGATGGGTGGGCAAGGGGATGCAAAGGTGTTGGATATGTGGATGCTTATGTGCTGCCCCAAGCGGTGGACGATGGAACTTTTTTGAAGTCTATTCCGACCAATGGCAACATATTTTTATTCCGAGCAATGGTGGGAAGGGGAATGCATTAGTGTTGGATATGTCGATGATTATGTGCAGCCCCTAGCGGTGAACAATAGAACTGCATAATTTTTTATTCGTTCAGATGGCAACATATTTTAATTCCGAGCGATGGCAACATCGTCGTAGATGGGTAGGAAGGGGGATGTTTAGGTGTTGGATATGTGGATGTTTGTGTGCTGCCCCTACCGGCGAACGATGGAACTTTATTGATTTCTATGCCGACCGACGGCACCATTTTTTTATTCTGAGCAATAGCAACATCTGAGTGGACGGGCGGGTAGGGGGATGCATATGTGTTGGATATGTCGATTCTTATGTGTTGCCCCTAGCGGTCAACGATGGAACTGCATAATTTTTTTCCGACCGATGGCAACATATATTAATTCTGAGCGATGGCAACATCTGAGTAGATGGGTGGAAAGTGGGATGTATAGGTGTTGGATATGTGGATGTTCATGTGCTGCACCTAGCGGTGAACGATGGAACTGTATGAATATCTATTCCGAGCGACGGTAACATATTTTGATTGCGAGCGATGGCAACATTGAGTGGATGGGTGGGAAAGGGGATGCATAGGTGTTGTATATGTGGATGTTCATGTGCTGCCACTAGCGGTGAACGATGGAACTTCATTGATTTCTATTCCGACCGACGGCAACATATTTTTATTCCGAGCAATGGCAACATCTGAGTAGATGGGTCGGAAAGGGGATGTATGGGTGTTGGATATGTCTATGCTTATGTGCTTCCCTTAGCGGTCAACGATGGTACTGCATACATTTTTATTCCAACCATTGGCAACATATTTTTATTCCGAGCAATGGCAACATCTGAGTTGAAGGATTGGAAGGGGAATGCATACGTGTTGGATATGTTGATGATTATGTGCAGCCCCTAGCAGCGAACAATAGAACTGCATAAATTTTTATTCCGAGGGATGGTAACATATTTTTATTCGGAGCGATGGCTGCACTGTTGCCCTTCTGTTGTATGTTACCAGTCTGGATACTCTCCGTTCCGCCCGAGGAGTCACTAGTCGATGACGACCACACGTTGCACGTAGAGACCCAGTTTTTTGGCTGACAGTCCAGTCTTTAAACACTTTAACAACAGCTGGAACACTTCACGAATGCGGCGGTTTCGGTGATACTCGCTCCATGGTTCCGAGCTCCTACTATCATCCCACGTTGAAAGTCCGTCAAATCGCATTTTTTACCCATCTCGTCACCAAAAAATCACTTCTACTACTGTCCCAAGCACTAAGGTTTCCCTTTTATATTAGCCTCTCCTCTGGCGGCAACAGCGCGCATCCATAGCTCATTTGCTTAAAACTGTCAGGTGGTCATAATAAAGTGGCAACTCAGTGTATGTAGATGAACTGGAGGTGTAATCAGGGGCAAATGCCTAGACTACATGCAAACATAACTATGGCTGATCCTGAACTTTGGGATAGAATACTAGATTGTTTCCTGGCAGGTGACAGCAAACAATAAATTTATATTACAAATTATAACTATTACTTCCACAAATTAAATTACAATAAACGGACTTTCTTTATCAAGATATGGATAATGGTACTTGCCATGGAAACATGATTTTTGTCACATAAAAAGAAATAGCTGGTTCCTAAGATATTGAAATATTTGAGACACAATGCCCTTGAAAATTGTACAGTTTCTTCCATAAGCATCGTTAGGTTGTTATCATTCCCTTCTACCACCCACCCATTTGTGCATCCACTCCAATGTTGCCATCTCTCGGAATAAAAATAATGTAGTTCCATCGTTCAACACTAGGACAGCACATAAGCATCGACATATCCAACACCTATGCAACCCCCTTCTCACACATCCACTCAGATCTTGCCATCGGTCAGAACAAACATTAATGCAGTTCCATCGTTCACCGCTAAGAGGCATCACATAAGCATCGACATGTCCAACATCTATGCATCGCCCTTCCCACTCATCCACTCCGATGTTGTTGCCATCGCTCGGAATAAAAATGTTGCCTTCGCTTGGAATAAAACTTCATAAAGTCCGTCGTTCACCACTACGGATAGCACATAGGCACCGTTTGGTTGTTGTCATCCCCTTCTATCACCCACACATTTGTGCATCCATTCCGATGTTGCCATTCTCGGAATAAAAATAATAAAGTTCCATCGTTCACCTCTAGGGAGCAGCACATAAGAATCGACATGTCCAACACCTATGCATCCCCCTTCCTACCCATGCACTCCGATGTTGCCATCACTCGGAATAACAATTTATAAAGTTCCGTCGTTCACCGCTAGGGGTAGAACATAAGCCTCGTTTGGTTGTTGTCATCCCCTTCTATCACCCACCTATTTGTGCATCCACTCCGATGTTGCCATCTCTCGTAATAAAAATAATAAAGTTCCATCGTTCACCGCTAGGGCCAGCACATAGGCATCGACATATCCAACACCGCATCCCCCTTCCCAATCATCCACTCAGATGTTGCCTTCGCTCGGAATTAAAATATGTTTCCATCGGTCGGAATAAAAATTTATGCAGTTGCATTGTTCACCACTAGGGGCAGCACATAAGCATCGTTTCGTTGTTGTTATCCCCTTCAATCACCCAGCCATTTGTGCATCCACTCCCATGTTGACATCTTTCGTAATAAAAATAATAAAGTTCCATCGTTCACCGCTAGAGGCAGCACATAAGCATCGACATATCCAACACCTATGCATCCCCCTTGCCACTTATCCACACCGATGTTGCAATCGCTCGGAATAAAAATATGTTGCCATCGGTCAGAATAAAAATGTATGAAGTTCCGTCGTTTACCGCTAGGGGTAACCACATACATCGATTGGGTGTTGCCATCCCCTTTCCCACCCACTCTGTTGTTGCATCGCTCGGAATAAAGTTCTTCTACTCGCCGGACAATTATATCAATCTATATAATTGTCGGTGTCATGGTTGTCTCGGTTAGGATTTGTCGGTGTTTTGAACTGTCGGTGTTATGATTGTCGGTGTTATGTTTTGTCGGCGTTTTGAACTGTCGGTGTTTTGATTTGTCGGTAATTTGATTGTCGGTGTTTTGTACTAGAACCATGCATATACGCACGGATACAAATAGGCAATAAAAAATGATTAATAAAGAAAAATACTATAAGGAGCTTTGCGCGCTGGTCAAAAGTTGTAATATCGACGGCGTGTACTTCGCCTCGTAACCACGAAAATACCTTTAATATCATAACTGCATAGCAAAAGTTACTAAAGGATGTAAATTGTATTATTAAACCGCACCTTTAAATGACATTATTCATGTTAAATTTTTAAGTTGTTGAAACATATTTGTGTTTAACCACATGAAGAAGAAACATGAAGGAATGCTGTAAAGATTCATCGTTCGATATCAGAGGCGTAACTAGGCACTTCTACGCCCGGGGGCAACCATAAAATAATGCGCCCCCATCTGCGTTTCCCTCTTATGTAAATACTCTTATAATACCAATTTGCAGTTTTTTTCTCTCTCTCTCAAATCAAAATTGACGTCATATCAAACTCTTTCTCTCAAATCAAAATTAACGTCATTCAAACTCAAATCAAATTGACATCATATCAAGCAACCTTTGCTAAATGCTTCGGAGTTCAGACCTTCGGTACCATATCAAATGAACTTAATGCAGTTGGTAGTCGAGGCTCAAAGCCATGGAAATTATCGAAAAGCCCCCAGAGAATCTTCAACAATGTGAACTACATTATTATTTTGCAACGTACCTAACTAAAGAAAAACCGCAGACTCCATTGTTCTCGACGAAGGCCGTGGTTCTTCTTTGGTTGAACGGACTGCACAACCGCACCTTCATTCCTTAATGTGAGCAACTAACATCGCCTAAATGCTTTCAAGAAATTCGGATTTTACGCTGTAAAGGCTGCCGAAACTGGCGAACCATACTATGAGCAAATTCTGTAAATAGATAAATGAAAAAAGTATGGTGCTCAAAAATGTACCAGAAACTGGTGCAAAAGTTTCAATTACATTTTTAATAAGGTTGCAAACAGTGATATTTGCTCTCCTTCTTGAGCTGCGCCTGGGGCAAGCGGGGCCTGCCCTAGTTACACCTCTGTCGATATTGTCACGTGTGTGCAGTACTGTAAGTAAACACTGGCGTACCCAAGGGGGAGGGATTGCAGGGGTGCATTTGCTTCCCATTTGTTTGTAGTACATTCATCCTAGTATAAATCCTAAAATATTCATCCTAATATAAAAGTAAGCGAGGATGATGTACAAAATATTTTGCTGAATTGTAAAAGAAATTTGGCCATTATTTCATAAAATTCTGTGTTCATTTAGCGGCTTCAATACAGATATTTAGCTAAGTTCTACAGCTCCAAAAAAATTTTCTCCTTCGTATTGATTATGCATTTATTTCGTGATCAATCGTTTGTTCTTAGTTTCATACATTTAAAGAAAAACAGGACATTTTTTCGAACAATTCAGTATATATTTTTCGCCTTATCAAATATGAGATTGAAAGCCGTAGGGCGCTATTTGCATAAATTTACTTTCCGAATTCGAATCGACTGATGCTTACGTCCTTATGAAGAATTAATGGTAGACATTTTATTTGCGTTGCGGGTTTTAATTACGCATTTTTAACCATTTTTTTATTACATATTTTGCTTTTGCTCTCGCATTACAGTACCGCTTTTAAAGTAAGGTTTTTATTTGACAACCAATTTTTTTTAATTATCAAAGCCTTATAATATTTATACCGTGATTAATAACCAAAAATGTCAGTAATCTACTTTTAATCGATTAAAAATCGATTTTAATAAATTTTTTGATCGACTGAAAACATATGCACCCCAAAAATAATTTCTTGAATACGCCTCTGAGCACTGAATAACCAGTTCATTTTTTAATTCAGTGCCACAATTTCTTAAATACTTATCTTTACTTTTTTTTATGAAATTATTTGTATTAGTCTCTCTGCCCTCAAAATTACGGTAGTTCTTAACATAATTTTGCTTCTTTAAGCGTTATTTTTCGCATCCGGCAGTTTTGTTTCTCTCATCATTTCTAGTTTTGCCGAAGTACGTAAACAAGAGCCACAACGCGCATGCGTTCTGCCACATACTGCTGCTCGTTTTGTGTAGATGCTATAAGAGAAAACCTCTGCTCCGGTTGACTTCACTGGAAGGCTTAGCAAAGAATTAAAGGAAGCGGGGGAAAAAAAAGTAAATTACTTTACTCGAAGGCTAAGCAAAGAATTAAAGGAAGTGGATAAAAAGTTTCTCTGAGTTACACGTACAACATTGCAGTTAAAAATGTTGCTAGTAACAAAAATGCGGAGCAAGAAGTAGTCAGCAATGAGAAAAATTCTGGAGAGTCAAAAAAAAAAGTTTCTCCGAGTTACACGTATAAAATTGCAGTTTAAAATGTTGTAAGTAACAAGCAGGCGGAGCAACAAGTAGTCAAAAATGAGAAAAATTTTGGAGTCAGAAAAAAAAGTTTCTCCGAGTTACAAGTATAACATTGCAGTTAAAAATGTTGTAAGTAACAAGCAGGCAGAGCAACAAGTAGTCAGCAGTGAGAAAAATATTGGAGAGTCAGGTGTATTCTTCCCACAAGGAGAAAAAATTCTGTTACCAATAAGGAACAAGTGAGTGAGAAGGGTGTATTCTTCACACCGGTGAATAAAAATAATCAAACACTCTAATAAAATGAGCACTTTAATTAACAAAATTAAAGAAAATTTGGATGACAATATTTGGGTAGGTGATACTGTTAAAAAAAAAAAAACAGGTGAAAGTGTTAAAAAAATCGTTGCTGGAGATGGTGTGAACTGCAACAATTTGATAGCAGAACTATCGGCTAAAATTGTCAGCAATGAAGAAATGCTTCTGTTAAATGCTGTTACTAATGCCCAAGATAGTATTACTGTTAGCAGCATAGCCGAAGAGGAAGGCAGCTTAAAAAAAAAGAAAGGCCCTTTTCAGAGCACCTCTTTTTTTTTTCTGAGGAAGAAAAAAAAAAAAGTCCTTTTTAGGGCATTTCTTTTTTTTTCTGAGGATGAAGTTTTAGTAACTGAAAGAAATGGCCTTAACATTCTAATTTGGAATGCGCAGGGTATCAAAAGACAACACAGAGGATTTTTAGCCTACTTAAAGTATAAAAAAAATGACGTTGCGTTAATTAATGAGTCATGGCTAATTGATAAAATTAAATTCAAAATACCCAATTACAAGGTCTATAGGAAAGACAAAACCACCAAAAGCGGTGGAATTTTGACCGCGGTTATTGATAGCTTAGAGCAAAGTGAAACACCTTGCAACACTGAAGACGGATTAGAAGCGCACTCGGTTATAATTAAAACTAAAAATAACCCGTTCAAGCTTACGGCTTTGTATAATCATCTGTTACATACGGTTACCAGTGAAGCTCTGGACAAACTTTTTAAAGAAGACATCCCTACCGTAATAGCGGGGGATTTTAATAGCAAACATCGCTATTGGTACTGTCCCAGAGCTAATAAAAGTGGGAACAATATTTTCAGATATCTCTTAAATAAAAATATTGATCTGGGGGCACCTTCCGAACCCACTAGAACGGCGTTAAGAGAAACTAGTAATGTGCTAGATTTTGCGCTATTCAAAAATAATAGATATTATTTTGAAATCTATACTGCAGCAGCGCTCTCCTCTGATCATAACCCCGTTCATCTGCAGCTTTTTACTGACAAAACTGTAATGGTAGCACCCAAAATGGTCACGAACCTAAAGCAATTTGAAGAAAAAATTAAACTAGCACCACCTCCAGCATTCGGAGATTGCAATAGCAAAGAAGAAATTGATAATGCTATTGAAACCTTTAACCTTGCCATTAAAAAGGTTATGGAAGAATGTCAAACTTCTGCCAAAGAAACAAGAAACCCGTACTTTCTGCCCAAAGAAATTTTGTATCTTATTTAGGAGAAAAATAGGTACCGCAGTAAATGGCAAAGAGCCAGAAATAAAACGTTCTATGACCTTTATTGCTTCCTAAACAGGCAAATCAAAAGAGATATCAGAAAATTTGAAAATGGTACATGGGGACAGTTATTAGAGGAAGCACATATTGACTACTCCGAAGACTCGGATAAAAAAAATAAAATGACCCTGTGGAACCTTACTTCAAGTTTGCAAAATAAAAATATCAGATTTCTCTCCCACCCCTCCAGAAAGTAGATGGGACGGTAGTTAGAACCGACGAAGAAAAAGCGGAAATCTTTGCAAACTCACTCGAAAAACAGTTTAAAATAAACGATATCCCTGACACTGATGTAGCCATTAAAATGCAAATGTCCCTGGATACTTATTTTAAACATAAAACTCTACAGTCAACACCAAAGTGCACAACTCTATGAAGAATTTACTAGTAAAAAAAGCCTGTGTTAACATCCCCAAATAAAAGCAAACAGAAAGGTTCGTTTAAAAAAATCGGAGGACAAGGCATAGAAAGCAGCAGCCAAAAGTAGTAAATGCTACGACCTCTCTTACGTCCGGTAACAGGACACAACCTACAGAAGTCAGACAGCAACCTCAAAGTGAAGGTGCTACGACCTCTCTTACGTCCGAGCCGCGGATGGCTTAGTGGTTAGCGAGTCAGACTATCGATGCACGGTCCTCAGGTTTGAGCCTGGGCTGATCTTTCAGAGATGGTGTGATTTACTAACGATCGCTGAATATCCGCCGTGCATCGGACGAGCACGTTAAGTGACGGCCCCCCGGCTGGACCCACTGGTTAAATGAGTATCCTTTCTAGACTTGCTCTCATTCCTTCCATTTCTGTGTCCTGCCCAAAAGGTGATTTCGCTGTAGGTGGCTGGGACCTAAACTCTACTCACTGTGGACGGAAGTCGTACAAGAAAATGACAAATAATCTCTTACGTCCGGTAACCAACAAACTGCAAAAGTCAGACAGCAAGTTAAAGGTGCTACGACCTCTCTTACGTCCGGAGCGCCAAAAACTGGAAAAAAAAAAAAAAGAAAATTCAAGAGACCTTTTAAGGGCCAAAAAATTTTTGTTCCTCCAGACTTTGGAAAACCACTACCCATCAGTGAAAGGGAAGTTAGGTTTCACATTAATAATCTTAAAAAAGCACCTGGCAAAGATGGCATAAATAATAAAATTATGAAAATATTACCGGAAGAGTATGTGCAAATACTATTCCGGTAATATTTAGAAGAGTATGTGCGGCTATATTCCTGGATGTAGCAATCCTGACCCTTACCAAAATATACAATTTTGCCATTAAGTTAAATTATTTCCCTGATGATTGGAAGACAGCAGAGGTAATATTATTAACCAAGCCAGGTAAAAACCCGGCAATTCCTGAAAATCACAGACTGATTTCGTTGCTCCCAACCATGGGAAAGATCATTGTTCAAATATTATACTTGTTAGGATGCAACAGTTCTGTGAAGAATACCCAGTTATTCCATTTATTCAAGGAGGTTTTCATGACAAACACTCCACAGTGCACCAGCTCTCGAGAGTCACTAAAAAATTTGCAGAAGGAATAATGAAAAAGAAACACACAGCGGCTATATTCCTGGATGTAGCTAAAGCTTTTGATAAATGTCCACATGAGGCAATATGTACAAACTAATAGCACATGATTTCCCACCTTGGATTATTCATATAATCAAGTCTTATCTTGAAAACAGAACTTTTTGTGTAAAAATTAATAGGAAAAAATCTTCAAAAAAAAAAAAAAAAAAAAAAATTGAAGCTGGTATACCACAAGGCAGTCTACTTGCTCCTACGCTATAATCTATTTTTACGTCAGATTTTTTAAATTTGAACAACAAGAACCTGACAACAGCACTTTATGTTGACGACACTGCACTTGCCTATACTTCCCTAAATAAAAATCAAGCATTATTTATGTTGGAATACTATGTGGAAAAACTGGAGAATTACTCCCTAGACTGGAAAATAAAAATTAATACTGACAAGACCCAAGCAATTATGTTCTCCCGTAAAATATACAATTACAATCCTGACTTTGAAATTGAATTGTATGGCAAAAAAATACCTTGGGTAAAGGATGTCAAATATTTAGGCCTCATTATGGACCATAATATGAGCTGGAACAAGCATATTAAGGAAAACCTGGCTAAAGCTCTTAACATAAGAGGATGCCTCCAACCCATAATTAAAAATAAAAGGCTTAGCAAAAAAAAAAAAAAAAAAAAACTTGTTATGGAAAGCATGCTTCAGCCCGGTGATTACCTATGGCTGTCCTATCTGGGGTAACTGCAGAAAGCAGCAAAAAAATATTATTACCTCGTTTCAAGATAAAACTCTTCGTATGATGGTAGGACTCGATGGCAAAACATCCAATAATGCTATCCGTAGTATGCTAAATATCAACTCTATATATTATACTATGTATGATCTAGCTCAAAGAATTACGAGAAAGCTAAGGAACATCCCAATCCTCTTGTCAGGGAGGCCCTTAACTAAGTTGTCAATGATACTGACAAATTTAAAAGACCGAAAGCTATTTTAAATAAAATTCCTGAAAAAAGGAATCCAGTTCACAGTTATACCTCCAAAAAAATCAGAAACAACTGGGACTAGAACGAAGGTATTCTTCACACATGGGAAGAAAACAAGGTCTTCTTCACACATGTGAAGAAGGCAGGAATTGATTATCAGGAATTTTGAAAAAAATAAGTGCCCTTTTAAGAGCCTAGCAAAATGTTGCAAAAATGAATTATCTTTTTTGTGCTGAATCTCTCTTCCCCTAACAAACAAAGTGTTGTTTGTCTTGTCTTTTTTATTAATTTTTTTTTCTTACGCCTTAGTTCTGACTAAAAACAAACAAACAGGACTTAAATTTCTGCGCTGTTGCACACAAATGTGAACAAGCAGACAAGTAGCGAGAAAAAAAAATGATTGGCCCTTATACTACTACCGTCTCATTTAATAACAAATAAAAACCTTGTGGCCTTTTTTTTATTTTTTGTTTTTTCTGTTGTTTACTCAAATTGAGTAACTTGAACCTCAATCGGTAGAAACTTATGTTAATACCACCTTAGCTATGGTTACTCTCGCCACGGCAAGCAAAACTCAGCAATGCTGAGTAAAGAAACAAATAGTCGACTCCGAGAGGAAAACTGAGCAAACGGCCAGTTTTGTTTTATCCGTTGTTGAACGTCGATATTCCTCTGGGAAACTTATTCTGTGTGTGATGTCTTTTTCATTTCGGGTTCCCTCTTTCCCGTGTCCTTCCCTTCCTTTTTCCTTGTACTCATCTGTGGCAGCGGTGTACCGGGCTTTTTTCTGCGGAGAGAAATGTTGCTCGGAACGGCTTGTTGTTGCAGGTAAGTATGTAATGCAGCTTACAACTTCACTACTTAACGGGAAACCGTTTACTCCTTCTGCTCTAATACTTCCATACTTTTCTTTCGTGCTTATACTATCAGGGCAATCTGTTCCTAACTCTCTCATTTTCTCTTTCACCTGCCAAAAGGCGCATAGCGCTGTGGGTTCGGGTCTTTCAACCTAAGCTAGGAATCATCATTATTATTATTTGCCATAGCTAGCAGATAGCTGGCACGTGCGCACCGATCACATACGTCCAGTAAACAGAAATTCTGGTGCATACCTTGGCTCCACTTTATCAGTGCTGCCGTAAGCTTACGCGAGGCCCTCTGCGAACTCTCCCTGCGTGGCCCTCTGTCTAACTTATAATGTTTGCTAAATCAACCTGGCTAACGGTATTTTGCGCATGTACGCAATAGAATATTTTTATTTTCTGATAAGGTGTTGATAAGCTTTTCACTCATTTATTTGTTATAGAAGGAACTGATATTTTTCCTAAACTTGTAACCGTAACTGCTATTATTATTAAGCTCAACCGTCGTTCTCCTTTGCAAACTAAAAAATAGAAGGTAAATGTTAGTAATACTATGCACTATGCAATATGAATTTTTTAAATCTGTTTTACTATAGCTGTGTATTTTAAAAATGAAACTTATGCGAAACAAAAAGAAAAATGTTTTAAATAGGTGCATCAATTTCCTAGTGAATTGTAACACATTAAAAAAATGTTCTTTAAAAGTTAGAGAAACAGTCATCGAATTTCATGAATATGCTGGTATGTAAAAGGAAAACTTCACGTTTTACCTGTCATGCAAAGGAGACCTTTCTCGCTATTTGTCTACCAGAATCTTTAATAATATCATCGTAATTTAGTTTTAATGCCACATCGCGTTCTATTGGCAATGTAGCGAGTGCAGTTAACCTTTCTTGAGACATTCTTGTCCTCAGATACGATTTGATTAATTTCAAGCGAGAGGAACTTCTTTCCGCACTCGCGACTGTTATCGGCACAGTTAACATGATTATGTACGAGATAGCTACGTTAGGGAAGTGATTTTGCATTCCGTTTAAAAATTGCAATTCTAGGATGGCAGTATTGACGTCGTCCGGAACTAGTTCTCTGACTAATTTCAATTCTGTGAATAGCTTCTCTCCGCATATATCGCGGGAATTTCCTGAACGAAGGGTCAAATCCAGGTTTTTGCAATATTTCATTAGATCTTCGTCATTCATTTTTCATTTTTGGTAGAGAATAAAAAATCTAAACTTGTCATTGAACTCCTTATATTGTTTAAAACGAGATTTCAGAGACTGTAAAGCAGTGTCTATAATAGGATAAAAATACTCTATTTTGAAGACTTCCTCTGCAGATTTTGTATTTCTCAAGAACACATGGTCTACTTCGTAATCAAAGATTCTTCTTTTTTTAGCCACTCTATGCTCAGAAAATTTTGGTTCAACACCTAACTGTTCACAAACTTCACGAGCGGCCAGAATTGCTGAATTGAAGCCTTCATTTCGAAATTGGTTCAAAAATTTAATAACCCCCTGAAGCATATTTTCTGCCATGTCAAGCTGCGTGCTCTCTGATTGAAGTGGTTTGTTCACACTGTTTACAGAAAGGAGTATGTCATACGTCCCTTACTTCTTTTGCTTGGTATCTAATGGGTTTAACACTTTCTACACGGCTTTCTCATCTAGTGTCGCAGGACTTTTTAACAGTAATATAAGGAACATTACACTGACGGGGAAAAAAATCCCAACACCAAGAAGGGGTTGTGTTAGATAAACGACAGTTGGTAGGCGGTGAGAGTACATCTGTAAGATGACGTCTATGCAAATTTTGCGCTCGGCGCATACGTGTGGCGCTAGTAGCGCCCCTCGGAACATGCAAAGCATGTTTGCTGTAAATACGCGCTGTAACGTTCGTGAGTGTTAGTTATCGTTGAGATTCGACGTAGGGGTGTTGATGTTAGTCAAGAATGCCTTTAAGAAGACGAAGAAGCCATTATCAGCAGCTCACGGAGTTTGAACGAGGTCGTGTAATAGGGCTACGAGAAGGTGGATTTTCTTTCCGCAATATTGCAAAAAGACTTGGCAGGAATGTAGCCACTGTGCATGATTGTTGGCAGCGGTGGTCAAGGGAAGGTACTGCCTCAAGAAGACCGGTTTCCGGCAGGCCACGTGGCACTACTGAGGGGAAGACCGCCGTGTACGGCGTATGGCCGTGGCTCATCGTACCGCGTCTGCGGCAGCAATTCGAGCTGCAGTTGCCACCACAGTGACACAACGAACTGTTACAAATCGGTTACTTGAAGGACAGCTCCGAGCCAGACGCCCTGTAGCGTGCATTCCACTTACTTCAAACGACTGCCGTTTGCGACGTCAGTGGTGTCAAGCTAGAGCTCATTGGAGGCCGGAGTGGAGATCTGTTGTGTTTTCTGATGAAAGCCGGTTCTGCCTGGGTGGCAGTGATGGCCGTGTGTTGGTTAGAAGGAGGCCAGGTGAGCGTCTGCAACCAACCTGTCTGCGGCCGAGACACACTGGACCTACAGCTGGAGTTATGGTCTGGGGAGCAATTTCCTATGACAGCAGGAGCACTCTCGTGGTTATCCCACGCACCCTGACGGCACAGTTGTACGTCGGTCCGGTGATTCAACCTGTTGTGCTGCCATTCATGAACAGCATTCCAGGGGGTGTTTTCCAACAGGATAACGCTCGCCCGCATACCGCTGTTGTAACCCAACATGCTGTACAGAGTGTCGACATGTTGCCCTGGCCTGCTAGATCACCAGATCTTTCACCAATCGAGCACGTATAGGACATCATTGGACAACAACTCCAGCGTCACCCTCAACCAGCATTAACTGTCCCTGTATTGACCGACCAAGTGCAACAGGCATGGAACTCCATCCCACAAATTGACATCCTGCACCTGTACGACACAATGCATGAACGTTTGCGTGCTTGCATTCAAAATTCTGGCTGTTACACCGGTTATTAATGTACCAGCATTTCACATTTAAAATGGCTCTTCTCGCGCTTACAATAAGCTGTGATCTTGAAACCTTAACCGATTAAATATGTTACCTATACAAATGTATTGCCGCCATTTCATTCCTCTACAACTATTTTTTCGTGGTGTTGGGATTTTTTTCGTCAGTGTATTTTAGTATAATGTTCCATCGATAAGATATGCTGCAAATATAGAATAGATTCTACCAATTACACCAAAAAAAGTAATCGCCTTAGCAGAGCATTTAGCCATGTCTCTTAAGAGTAAATTTAAATTATGGCTTGCACATGGCATGAAAAATGCTGTAGGATTTAACTGAAGAATTCGAGCTTGGACAGCATTATTTACACCCTTCATATTAGCGCCGTTATCATACCCCTGGTCCCTGCAGTCATTTAAGCTCAAACCAAGCTCATCCAGGGCTACCAAGAGACGACCAGAGAGGTTTTTTCCAGTATATGACAGTTTCTATAAATTTAATGAAGTGTTCCTCAACTTTAAAATTTTTCCTTTGAAATATTAACAAATCTAACGACCAACGACATTTGCTCCAGATGACTTAAATTGAGAGTGCAATCTAGTATAACTGAAAAGTACTTTGATTTCTTAACGTGGTCTACATTTGATTTTGTTACTTTAGATGCCATTAGATTAATAAGTTCATTCTGAATTTGGCTACCCAAATAATGGTCGTGAATTTCGCTATTTTTGATGCGTCTTAAATGCACTTGTAAAACAGGGTCAAATTTTGCAATCATTTGTATCAACCCAAAAAAATTGCCATTGTTGGGCGAGCACAGAGTGTTGTTATCACCCCTAAAGGCAAGGTTGTGTTCAGCCAAATACTGAATAACATATAAAATGCGTTTCAGGACTTCGTGCCAATGTTGCTTTTCTTGAAAACTGAGTGAGCTTTGTTTGTCGTCAATGGTGAGGTTTTCCGCCAGTCTAAGCTCGCACTCAGTCCACCTTTTCATACATTCTACGTGATTTTGGGAAATTTCATGACTCTTCAACCTATGACTTAAATGTCTCCAGTTGCAAAACCCTTCACGGTTTTTGCGACTGAAGACCCTCATTTGTGTTTCCGAATAATTAATTTACAGCAAAAACAGAAAACTTTATCTGTTTTCTTTGAGTAAATCAACCACCTCCTGTCTGTTTCTCCGTTGTGGAAAATACGCTTATAGTGTTCTGGCGAAAAGTGCCGCTTCTCGTCATCATTTGGGTAATCATAGATAGCTTCCACACAAATCGTGCCCTTTTGCAAGCTTACGTCAAACTGTGTGTTGTTTAAAACAGGCGGCCGCTCACCTGGATCTAACAGTAGAACACATTCTTCACTTGTTTGAAATGATGAATCACATTCCTTCACATCAGATATTCGTGTAAGCTGGTCAGAGACACTCGCAACATTGTTATCACTTGCCCTGACTTAAACCACATCCACATTATTATCACTGGATTCTTTATATTCGATGCAATTTGAAGCAAACGATGAACTGAAGCTGAAGTTGGAGGTAGTAAAAATTTATCGAAGGCACCTTCCTGATTTCGTAAAAACATTTCTCTTCTCTCCCTTTTCTTTGCTTATTGTTAACCTGATTCGAAATTACGGAACTTATCCGTTCTCTAGACATTTCAACTCAATTCACTTAACGCAAACTCTATTTTAAAAAGTTAATTAGTTACATTCGAAGTAGAGAAGTGAACCTGGTTAAAACAAGCACGAATGTACAACCGAAGAAAGTTAATAGGTCGCCAAACACAGCTGCCAGTTGACTTGACACACACACACACACACAATTGTTTTTGCTTTGGAAAAACAGCTTGGGAAAATCCACAAAACGTGGATCCCAAGATAGGCGGTAAAACTGAAAGAATGTCGCAACGTGATGTCCGCACACACCCGTCAATCAGTTTCCAGCGGCGAGAAGGAAATATATTGCTGTCGGTGCTGAGGCGTGTGTTGGACTTATCAAGGTAACACCATCTGGCCCCGCACACCAGACTCAGGGTTACAGAAGCACGGATCTTAGTGCGCTGCACTTTGAATTAGGAAGGGGGAGTGTATGTATGACATCACTGTGATGTTTGTGTAGGCGAACTCGCAGAGAACTGGGATGGTAATTCATATGTTTTGAACTGTCGGATTTTTTGTGTGTGTACTTAATTTTATATTTTTGTTTCTTTCTCTCTTTTGTTTTATTTTATTTTATTTATCCACCAGCGCGAGGCCCTGTGCGGTCGCACGCGCCACACACCTTTAACGGCGGCCCTGCTCTGTATGTCGTTTAAGAAAGTTAGTTTGCTTATTATTTTTTTCAGCGGGTGGTATGAGAGATTAGAAATTGTCATTGTTATTGCCATTATTTATTTTTATTGTATTTAACATTTGATGTGCTTGAATAAAAGAAGTACTTTCATGGTACATTATCATATTTTCGTTGTGAGCTGAGCCTGTATTTCGATAACATTGTTTTGCGTTTTGGTGATGCGTTTTTAATTAAACCAAACAGAAAGCACTTTTCGTTCCGTGCCTTCTTGTATTCGACAATATATTTGTGAATCTTAAGCGAAGTGCCTCAAAAATCTCTCACCATTGTGGAGAATTTTTCAAATGCACGCGAGATCACTGGCGACGACAGCCGCTCAGAACTGGGTGAGCTATTAGGGAGGCTAAGCGTGATGGGAGGGGGTGCATAAATTTTGAAGGGCCAGGCAGAAATTTTGGCAAAAAACTCCGTTAATGCGGATTTTACCTGACGCTGATAATACTATCCCTAGTCAAAAAAATTTTTCAGGTGCGTATGTACTGTACGTAGTATTTCTTCAACGTATGTAGTATGGGAACCATGGATACGAGTCTCCATGGCAAGTTACTATTTATTCGCAATTTTAGCTTACTTACATCGTGTTTTCTTTCTTTCTTTCTTCTTTTTCTGTCACAAGGCTGTTTATGAATTTTGATTTGTAACCTGACAAAGAATACTCCCCCTTTCCCTCTCTCATCTTTTAAATTATAATTATAAAAATGGTGTGTTTCTACTACTCTCTTAGAAATGCGCTCAGAGGAATCCCTCCATTTCCTAGAAGTACAAACACTAAATTTAACAAAAAAATTATATAACGTGAAAATTTTATGTAACGTGAATTCGAAAAATTCAGGTCCGTTTATCCAAGTTCCCCAAAATCTTCGACGTTTGCACCAGCCATATGTTCTAACAGCTTAAATATTTTGCGGTTCTAACAACTAAAGGGTGGGCTCAAAAAAAAAAAAAAAAAAAGAAATTGGGTGGGCTAGCGTCACGCCTGCGCGAGATCAATTTGATTTAATACGTGATTAAGGACCAACCCAGTTTGTGTGATAGACCAGTTGTTACAAACTCTGTTTCGGCATAAAAGTTTCTTTGAACAAATAGCTGTAAAAATTTCTGAAAAAATCGAACTGTCACAGACACTGTTTCCGCATGACAGGTACTCTCAGTAAGAGACGTAAAAAATTGTAAAACGTTTGAATTGCATATCCAGCTGCAAAGACTGCCTATCCTACGCCACTGCTCATGTGTGTGTAAGATGAACCCATTCGCGATGAATCACTACAACTTATTGCGCTGAAGTAATGTTCATCTGCGGCTCATCCGTATTACAGGAGCACTTTCACTTTTAAGGTTTCGCCTTGGAGCATGCTGTGGAAGGAAAAGGGAACAACATTGTTTGTTTCTTTTGCAGTGCGTGATAAATAAAGAAAAATCATGGGGGAGAGGGGGAGGCAACAAAACACCCCATACTACTGGAAAGAAGAGTATCTGCCCATTAGAAAACTTTCGATACTTTTCATATGGGTGTTCAATTTGTGTTATTGACAAACTAGCCTGAGCCAAGACTTTCCAAAGGTAGCATGGGCTTTTTCTAGGCTTCCATTAAATTACAGCACTACCACAAATAATCTAAATGTCATTTTTTAAGGTATCCAAAATTCTTCCTTCATGAATTCCATTAACTTCTCCCATTCCTAAATACACTATCTATCAACAAGTAATTGGACACCTGTGATAGCAAAGGAAAACGAAGTTTATTCAACTTCAATAGTTGGTGGAGCCTCCACGAGCGGCGATTACAGCTGCGACCCTCCGGGGCATACTCTCAACCAGGCGTTGTACGACGGCTAGCGGTATTTTCTTCCACTCGGCTTGGAGAAGACAGGTCAGTTCCTTCACCGATTTCGGACGGTGGGGGCACCCCTTAAGTCGACGCTCCAACTCGTCCCAGAGGTGCTCGATAGGGTTAAGGTCCGGGCTCTGCCCAGACCAGTCCATTCGATCAACCCCATTGTCACCATACCAAGCCATGGTGGACCTCGCAACACGACAGGTGGCATTGTCATCCTGAAAGTAACATGGGTCCACCCCGTAAAACTGCCACAAAGTAGGAAGCGCATGGTCATCCAAAATGGTGCAGTAGGTTTCGGCGTTGAGTCTACCAGGAATTACGAGCAAAGGTCCCGTGCCATACCAGGAGAAACACTACCATAGCATAATTCCACCGCCGCCGAACTTCACAGTTGGCACAATACATTTCGGCAGGAGGCGTTCTCCAGGCAGACGCCAAACCCAGACCCTGTCATCTGAACGTTAGAGGGTGAACCTTGATTCGTCGCTCCAGAGAACCTGTTTCCACTGTTCAACGGTCCACTGTCGATGTTCTTTGCACCATGTTAGCCGAGCAGCGCTATTGTACTTTGTGATCAAAGGCTTGTGGGAGGCAGCACGTCCATGATAACCGAGCAGATGGGATTCCTTACGGATGGTATTCATCGAAAGAACACTTCTGGATGCCTGTTAAAACTCCTCGCGGATGTGGCCCATCGACTTGGTGCGGTTCTTCCGAATTTCTCTGGCCAGCACCCGTCGGTCTCTAACTCCCAGTTTTGTGGGTCTGCCGGGTCGGGGCACATTCCGACCGTCACCTCTCATCTTCCACTTGCCAATCACGTAGGCCACTGTCGATGTTGGGTACTTCAACTAGCTGGATATGTCACGTATGGATCGGCCATTTCTGTGATACCCGACGATTGCACCTTTCTCGAAATCAGAGAGCTCCGAACTGCCTGGCATCTTGCATGCGACTAGTTGCGTTGTTGGTTCCCACACGATATTTAACGGCGGCGGCCGTGACGTGTATCAGGACCGCAGATATCGTCGATTGCAGGGGTGTCCAATTACTTGTTGGTAGATAGTGTATATGTGCATGAGCTGAATGCAGTATTTATTTTTTTGGCTTGTTTTTCTTTTCAATATTCTGAACCATGAAAACGAATACACATATTTCCGTCCTTTCTGTAAAGCGAGTTTTATACTTGCATTTTTTTTTACCTTGAATTCCATTTTAACGAATCGTTACACATCTTCATTACATTTACACATTCTTACAGTCATCGTTAATGGCGAAGATAAAATGCAAGCCCTGTGACGAGAGTATTTAATTTATGTCATGTTGTCCACTGCACACCTTACTGGATACTGATGTCGCACTTAATTGTAATTCTTGTCATGAAAGTTATCCCTTATTGCCAATACACTATTTTAATTATTTCATTTTGTAGCTGGTATCTGTAGTTAATCCCGGTCCTGCGGGCCATCTAGTCTGCGGTTTTCCACAGACTCCCTGTATTTGGGGACGCGAATGCGTAGATGGCTCCCTGTGAAGTCGACACCGGACGCACTTTGTTCCTTACCCGTATGCAGCAGAGAAATGGCAAGCGGGCTGCATTAACCCATTTATGCCTAAAGTGGTAATATTGAATTTTTCATAGAACTCATCATGAATTATACTTATTGCACTTTCTTGAAGGTAACAAAAAATTGATATTTTTTTTCATAATTTTGAACAACGTTAGGGGTGTGTCTTATATGTGCGGCGCCAGGTATTCATAACATGTTTTCTACTACATTTATGCAGTATGATAATCTTTGAAACATTTCAAGTGGAGTACTTTGTCACACTTTTCGCATCTAGTTGTGGCTTTCTGATAACAATGGGCACATCTGGTTTGCTTCTCCTGGGGAATAACCGTATGGTTATATCCGGCGCCATCTATTTTTGATGTCTGGTGTTTAAATTGGCAAGCATTTTCAAAACGTCCTGCATATAGGACGCCAGGCGTAAATGGATTAATATGTCAGTAATCCTCAAAGGCCCATAGTCGTCTTTGTGGAACTCAACCCGCCATGGGCGGACGAGAGAGAGAGAGAGAGAGAGAGAGACAGATTTGTAGTTGGACGTTGATGTTCTATTTAATCATGATGTGTTGGATGAAACGATCAGTATTTTCTTCAATAACATTATCCTTTTGTAATGCACAAATTCAAAGGTCCCGTACTGCCGACCCACGCCTTGTTCAAGCATTTTGGAAACGTCCTACATATAGGACGCCAGGCGTAAATGGATTAATATGTCAGTAATCCTCAAAGGCCCATAGTCGTCTTTGCGGAACTCAACCCGCTATGGGCGGACGAGAGAGAGAGAGAGATTTGTAGTTGGACGCTGATGTTCTATTTAATCATGATGTGTTGGATGAAACGATCAGTATTATCTTAAATAACGTTATCCTTTTGTAATGTACAAATTCAAAAGTCCCGTACTGGCGACCCGCGCCTTGTTTAAATTTCTTCATAGCTTTTATTACTAGGAGGGAAACTTGATTATGCTATGGATATTTGTTTCCACAGATTGGATACTATTCTTTCATTTTTCACAAAAACATATTGGAGGCTGATGACGATTAAACCAAACAAACGCCACTACACCAAGTTTCTTCTTCATAGGCTGAGCCAAGATATTCACTATGGGTGAGGTATGTAAGCTTCTGTACACTTATCCCCAGTCATTGCATTCGGCATGAACAAAAGTTCTGTTTAGTTGATGTTGAAGACCGAAAAAAGTCTTGATGATATCGACAAAACAATGCAATCTAGTTGCAGACAGTTCTACAATAGAACGCGAGTCAACATCGAAGGTAGAAATGGCACTTGTTGCTCAAGAGGAAAAGGAGCACGTGGTAATAAACATAACACAAGGCTTAATGGTTAATTGTAATAGGAATAAAAGATAATCAAAGGTTTTTTCTAATATATATAAGTTTTTTATATATTGCTTCGTTATAAACATTTCAGAATGTCTAAATAAAAGATGCATCTCCATTGTGTTTTTAATAACTTTTTCTGGCAGGCGCAACACTGCATTGTCTGCTACGTTGCTTCCAGACATGACATCTGTAGTATACCAGAAGTTGTAGTTAATGGAGTATTGTGTGAGTTTTAATGGTTCGAGCAGTATGTAATAAGAAAACAATAAGTAAATAAAGATTAGATACATTGAGAAAAAATTTGCGATCTCTGCACAAGCTTTTCTCGAATGCATTTTTTTTTCTAAATTTTTGTTTTATTTTTCGATAGAAACTTCAGCTTTTTATTTTTTTATTTGCTGTATGCATCGTGGTATCACGAAAATTTCTCATTGGGATGAACGCTTACAGAAGAAAGGGCGATACTGTATTTTGAAAATTATTGCGTCGTTCGTCAGACCCGCCAACGATTGGTTGTCATGTTTGTGGTTCTGTTACATACCCACAGCCAATAACCCCAAATCAGGGGCGGACTTTTACTCGTATCCATTCAGTGAGCCGAACTATGAATCAAAGTGATGAAATGGGGGAGGGGATATATTTAATGTTTTAAAGCCATGTACTGATCGGGTCTGGTACGATTCGTCCAACGACGATTGGTCCAATGCCGATTCGTCCAATGGTACGATTGGTCCAATGCCGATTCGTCCAATGGACGATTGGTCCAATTCCGTCCTATCTGTCCGAAGTGCTACTCGTGCTATAAAAGTCTCATCTGTTCTGATTCTATCTCCGATGTTATACGAAAGTATCGGTAGTCCAAAGAATGTAAAATAATGTTACATTTCATGCGTAATATTGTGGTTACAGATTTTTTTTTTTTTTTTTTTTGGAATCGCGTTTTCTTGTTATACTGTCCTTGCTGCCGTATGAAGTTACTGATGTACGAGCCGTTCTATCAACTTCAATTTTTCTCTTTTGCATGAAATAATATAAAGTACTAGTGTTCCGTTTCTGTTTGTAGAATGCAGTGGGGTTTTCCGCCAACTGCCCAATGGAATGGAAACAACTGGTCGGGGTTTGGACAGTGGCCTTTTCAACAGTTTTTATTCCAGCGATGTCATATTCATAATGTTTACATATTAAATCAAGTTAATAATTTTGCACTTTTACTTAAACACGAAATATTAATTCATAGGCCCTAGGCCTAGGCTTTTTTAACAGTTTTAATTCTACCGATGTCAGATTCATAACGTTTACATATCAAATCAAGTTAATAATATTGAGCTTTTACTTAGGCACGAAATATTAATTCATAGGCTCTAGGACTAGGCCTTTTTAGGACTTTTTATTCTACCGATGTCATATTCATAACGTGTACATATTAAATCAAGTTAATAATATTGCGCTTTCATTTAAGCACGAAAAATTAATTCATAGGCCCGCGGCCTAGGTGCCTAGCAAAGACCTCAGAAATGATACGATGAGTGCCTTTTATAAAGTTTTATAAAATGTTTACAAATACCAAATATATAGGTTGTAACTTAAAATCTTCAAAAAATGCCCGCGGCCTAGGGGCTTTGCAAACAGCTGAGAAATGCTCCATTGAGTGCCTTTTACCAGGTTTATGTAAAATGTTTACAATTACTAAATATACAGAAATTATCTTTCAAAATGATATAAAGAGGAGAATAATTTAAATTATTATTCCTTTCTGGAAAATAAAAAAGTTTACCGTTGGTAAGATGATACCATTGGACGAATCGGCATTGGACCAATCGTACCATTGGACCAATCGGCATTGGACGAATCGGACATTGGGGCAATCGGACATTGGACCAATCGGCATTGTACCAATCGTCCCTTTGGAAGAATCGGCATTGGACCAATCGTCGTTGGACGAATCGTCCGGGACCGGTACTGATCGACCAACACAAACGTACACCACTTTATGCATCGTATATTGTAAAGCACGTTTTAAGTTACTTTAAGGAATGACGGCTTCCTGTAAAGAAATTAATTCAAAGAAACGGTAGAAGTTTTCGAAATTTTTGTGATGCACATAAATTTTGCTTCAGAATGGTCTGTTATACACTAGCGTGCAAAAATTAAGGACGAGACGGATTTTCGATTGTAACGTCGTGCAGAAGTGCTCCACATGGACTCAAATCATACCATAAGATCCCCAAGATGTAAGAATATGGGACAAGTGAGCAAAACCGTCCAAACAAGGAATCCAAAGGATACAAAGGCACTTTATTGAAAAGGTAGCTTCGAGCACAACTGGACAGAAGACAGAAACGTCCATGTGACAGGCAGCTGCCAAGAAAAATCCAGTCTTTAGTAGGGGATATGATCCCCCCTGACTGCGTTGCAGGATTTAAAACGTCTGTCCATGCTGAAGACGAGGTTGTCAAGGAGCTGTTGAGGCATCGCGGCCCATTCCTCTTGTAGCGCCAATCGCAGCTGCGGAATTGTTGCTGGCGGCTGGTGACGTGCTGCCAAGCGTCTCCCAAGAAGGTCCCACACGTGCATAAAAAAACAAAACAAATTTTTCTTTACTTACTGTAAAACGGTTTACTCCGTAATACTTAGAAACACTTAGGAGAAAGTGTTTCTACGTGAGGTTGGTTGAAAGAAGCAGTAATATGAGGCGTTTGAAACCATGGGATGCGAAATAATGTTATACCCATGAATTCAAAATTGCAACTTTTAATGATGAATATCATAAGTTAGTAATTTTGCACAAAAATAACTTAACTTACGACATAGTTCGTGCACTTAGGCCTCTTTCAGACGATACGACTTCTTGCCGTGTGCCATGTCCGACACGGCGCCGTGCTTAGAAATAACCATAAGTGTCTATGGATAACTTCACACGTTTCGAATCCCGCCGCGCCAATCGCAGCTGCGGAACCGTTGCTTGCAGCTGGTGACGTGCTGCCAAGCGTCTCCCGAGAAGGTTCCACGCGTGTTCCATTGGATTTAGGTCCGGGGACCTTGCGTGCCAATCCGTGCGTTGAATATCTTCACTCTCCAACAGCACTGCGACAGGCACTGTACGATGAGGTGTAGCGTTGTCGTCCATGAAGAGGAATTCAGAACCCACAGCACCTCTGAGGAACTCAGGACCCACAGCACGTGAGGCAGGAAAACCTCGGTACAATAGCGGACACCGGTGACTGAACCTCCTTGGAAGATGTGGAGGTCAGTACGGCTACCAAGCACGATACCGCCCCAAACGAGAACTCTGCCACCTCCAAACCGGTCACTTTCGATGATGTTGGAGGTGTGATTGCGTGTTCCATGCTCTCTCCAGATGTGTATACGTCCAGAATCGCTCGCCAGACTAAATCGGCTCTCATCTGTAAAGAGAACTGGACCCCATTGCTGCTTTGTCCAGTTCTTGTGTTCCTGGTACCACAGAAACCGCCGTCTCCGATGAGCAGGTGTTAATGGCACACACCGTACTGGTCGTCGTGCAAATAGACCTCCTTTGTGTAGCGTCCTGGCCACGGTAAAACGCGATAATGGACGTCCATTTGTCTGTTACATGTGCCTTGCGATTTCTCCCGCTGTCTGCTGTCTGTCTCTTCTCGCCTGTAGGACAATATACCGGTCGTCCGCCGCCGTATTTGCTCGTGGACGACTACTGCTAAACTCTCGGACAGCTGCTTCTGTCGTTTGAAATGCACTCCAATCTTGCGAAACAATGCTGTGAGCGACCCCGAACTCCTTGGCCACAGTAGTCACATTTCGATCTTCTTCCAACTTCCCAATGACGCGACCTCGGGTAAAGTCATCCAGATGTCGTCTACTAGATTGCCTGCTGGCGATATCACACGGTGGCAGCAACTCGACGTCGTTCAAACCGATGTACACCGTGCAATAGCTTTCACCGAATTGCTGAGCGTACACCGCCCGTGTGCTTTATACCCCCCCCCTTACGTCTATGCTGCATATATGCGCATGCCCTACCCTACCGGACCCTAGTCTATCTCCTGAGTGGTCTTTCTTTCCGTTCTGCTTGTTCGTTCCGCTGTTATGCTAATTTATCCTCTTCGTCCTTAATTTTTGCGCACACCAGTGTATGTATAATAAGGGTTATAATGTAACCCTTTTTTGTGTGCGAGACTGGTGTTACGCTATGTCTAAAACTATGACTAAGGAAATGTTGAACTAAAAGAGAATGCGATGTGTTAGTTGCACGGGATAGTTTAAATTAAGGGCTTACGGCCAGACGAAACATATAATATATACAGAAGTCAAATATACGATAACCTTGTATTGGTCCAGCAATATTTGATGAAATCCAAAATATATAGCACTGCGAGTTTACACATATAATTCCTTAATTATCTGTCGTATAATCTATCTGAACAACGATCGAACATCTCCACACACACACAGACACACTAAACAACTGCTGTAACGTCCTTTCTATGTAACGTTCTTATCACATTCATACGTTACTCTCTCTGACCTCAAAATTGTGGCCAACATCATTCATGTGAGAGAGAAGATATCACGGTAAGTTTGGAAAGTGCAAAAGAGAATAAACTCAAATTTACATAGGAAAAGGGACTAAAAATGAAAGTTAAATTAGAATATACGTCACAGGGCAATCAAACATTTTGGATTATTTTATCCAGGTTCATCATACACTTGAGCATTCGGGCAGATTCTTTCTTCCACAGTGGCGCATTTTCTCTCTCTTATTTTAAATTGAATTTGGAGACAGACTCTGCAAGGCTTACCTTCTGTTTCTTTAAACATGATTATCAGTTTAATCTCACAAAGTGGCTGATGACAGATTTAATTGTTTTCGTTAGACCGTGGAATTTTAACTTTCTCAGTGCATTGTTTTCTTCACAAGCAGTTTTTCTATAAAAATTTATTAAAGAGCGAATGTTTTTTAAATGAAGCGTTCCATGTTTCTTTTCTCCTATTTGTTACGTTGTTAATTCGCAGTAACTGGGTTCTTAAATATAGTTAATTGTTCCCGTTTCCTGACATATAAGTAATAATCAAAATTTTGTACCAAGCAAATAGAAGCGTGGTTCGACTTTGTCCTCTCCTCTTTAAACACCGTAAAGAGTTTTAAAAGTACTCAGGGTTAACAGAAATCCATATCTTTATGTTGACACCCAAGTTAAATGAAATGTAAAGGTAAATAGAAAACGTGTTTCGACTTTGTCGTTCCTATTTACCTGGTATATTATTTTTATTGAGTTAAATAATACACCAGGTAAATAGAAACGTGGTTCGACTTTGTTCTCTCCTCTTTAAATATCCTAAAGAGTATTAAAAATACTCAGGGTTAACAGGAATCCTTATCTTTATGTTGACACCCAAGTGTTATCTTTTACTTCGTTTATTCTAGGGAAAACAAAATCATGGGCTCAGTACCACTTTGTCGGTCAGTAGGTACGACAAATCTTCGCGTTGGTTAGTCTGAGCCGAAAAATATCGGTCTACGCCAGATAGATGAAATTTTCGAGTTGTAGTTATGCATAGTTTTCCCGGCAGGTGGTGTAAATTTCAATTTCTTTTACTTTTATTTATTTACCTTTTTTTTTTTTAATGGGAAGACTTCTGCTTGTGCGCTTCAGAAAGAAATAATTTGTGGCACGGGCACGTACAGTGTGTTAGGTTTGAGATTTTTAACTAGAGGCGTGCACATTACTCCCGGGAAATCAGTTGCAGACTTTTTCCTTTCCTCTTTGTGTAGTCAATTATTTCAGAACTAGCGTATAGCCCATCCTAGGACGGTTGTTTTTAAGCTTCAAATAAATATTAATATATAGGGGATGTCGCCCATCTTATGACGGAGTGAAATTTTTAATTGAAGCAGATTGAAAACAAATAAAATAGACGCCGGATTTCTGTAAGGAAATATAGTAAAAATGTATATGTTAAAAACTCATTCATGTCAGAACTAAACATTTTATGCTATTTATTTCCGTTTTTCAAAAGACCTCGCGATAAATAACGTTCTGTGTAAAATATTTGTTGTTTAACAATTGTAGGTTAGAGCGTTTAGATAGATCGATATTTTTCAAAATGTGTAACATAATCAGCACTAATCTCGGAAAGTTGTTTTCGTGTAAACTTACCTTAATAACGTTTTCTTTGATCTTTCGCATTAAATGTCTTTTCTCCTGCATACTTGTTATTCCCTTCACGGCTTGTTTTAGATTGTCCTATTCAACGGATAACTTGAAACTTCATACCGAAGCTTTTTCTACAAAATAATGCGACATCTGGTATTGCAAATCGGAACTATCTAAATTTTTGACAATATACTATTGGGGCGACATCTACTTTTAGATGCAATCTTGCTTACTTTGACATCTCAAGATTTCGGTTTTTATTGTAGTTTAGAGCGTTTAGGTAGATCGATTTTTTGCAAAATGTATAATACACTCACGGACAATGAAATTTTCGCACTTAGAAGAAATCATTTAACTTTGCGAATAGCTAGAGTGCGTGCTGGTATGCAAATGATCCACGTTTGGTGCGATTGCGCATGACCGCATACCCTGTAGTGGCTCTGGAAGCACGAATCGGCAGCCTTTTAAACCGGCGTGTAGTCCATGCTCCATGAAAGCGAAAAGCACCAAACGTGGATATTTTGCATACAAGAGTACAGAGTGACAAAAATGCCAGGTAGACGCCAGAGACGTCAATTTACGGACTTTGAGAGAGGCCTGATCATCGGGCTGACAACCGCAGAGTGGTCGACGCGCCGTATAGCCCGCCACGTGGATCGTTCTGACCATATCGTCCGACTGTGTTGGGAGCAGTAAAAACGTGACGGCACTGCCACACGGCGGAGCGGCTCCGGACGAACCAGGAGGACCACCAGTAGAGGGGATTGACGGATCGTGTCCAGGCACGAACGGATCCTACTGGGACCCGGTCCACGAAACAGGCAGATGTAGCGGCTCTTGTGTGCCTACGAACCATTTCCCGACGCCTCGTGGAAGCAAATCTGCGATCCCAGCGCCCCTTACGTGTGCTGCCATTAACACCGGAACAGCGCCGGCTCCGCGTGCAGTGGTTCCAGGCCAGAGCGACGTGGAACGCCACAGACTGGCGGCGTGTGGTGTTTAGCGATGAGTGCCGCTTCGTTTTGGGGACAGGTGATCATCGTGTCCGGGTGTGGAGGTCAGTAGCACAATCCCAACCTCGCTGTCGAGCGCTACACCTCCCCCACTGCAGGTATTATGGTCTGGGGAGCCATATCTACGATAACCGATCAGCTCTGAATAGTGGTACGTGGATCATTGACGGGCCAGCGGTGTGTGGATGAGATCCTACGGCCCCATGTGTTCCCATTCCTGGCCGGGATTCCAGGTGCGCTATACCAGCAGGATAATGGACGCCCGCGCACGGCTCGGGTTGCCCAGGACTGCCTACGTCACTTCCATGGCGTGCCCGCTCCCCGGAGATGTCCCCTATCGAGCATTTGTGGGACCAGTTGAAACGCCTGCTGCCGCCGTGCAGCACTATTCGGGATTTGGAGCACACTGTCCGACACCTGTGAGCCAGTCTCCCGCAGGACGACATCAGGTGTCTGTTCGCCTCCATGCCAGACCGTATTAGAGCATGTAAGGCCGCACGAAGCATTGCGACGCGCTATTGAAGATGACCGGACTGCGTGCCACAGGTCACATTGTAATTGTCCTGCAGCTCTGTTTTTGCCAACATGTGTATCATTCATCTGTATCATTACGCCCATAAAATTTCAGTTCAATCTGATGCTTCCTCCTTGGTGTACAAATTTCGTTGTCCGTGAGTGTAAAATCAGCATTAAACTCGGAAAATTAGTTAAATTAAAAAAGTAAAAAATAATTAAAGCGTACAAATTAATGTTTGAATTGTGCTAAATTAAATTAATATACAAACGCAACTTGCCGTTATATTAAGATTTTAATTCGAATTTTGTAGATTGGATAAATAGAACTCGAGTCATTGATAATCCAATGTTTTTAAATTATCACGCGTTCACCTTGGCATCTCAATGCGATCGTGTACACACTCAACTTGCTGTGATGTTAAGAATTCAATTCGAATTTTGTAGGTCGAAAAAATAGAATTCCAGTCATTAATAATACAATATTTTTAAATTAGCACGCGATCACCTTGACATCTAAAAGTGATTGCATGCTATTATATAGCAGGCAATCATTTTGACATCGCGAGGGCACACACGAATTTATCAATAAGTGATGACGCAAAAATGCAGATGTTGGTGTGACGTCAAGCGTTCCAGAGAGACGGATATGGGTGTTTATATTATTAATTTCATATATTAGTGACTGGAAAATGAAAAATTTTATTTCTTAGATTGCGTTGGTTTAGATGCAGTTTAATTTGTGTCGCATATAATAAAGCACTGCAATTTGTAATTTCTGTTTTGTAAAGTTTGATTGAGAAGCTTATAAAATACGATTTGTATCAATTATTAGTTTTTGTTTGTTCTTCTTTTACTTTGCAACTTTCCCGAAAATTAGTGTTTCAGTTTTACTACGCAGCAAGCAGTCGCGCATGATGCCAATATAGTTTGGTTACTTTTATAAATAGCTGATCTACAACAGCAAAGCAAGCTTTGCCGTTTCTTATCTTGTTCAAAAGATAATAATTCATAGAATCCGGTCATCGTATCTGAACTTTCAAATTACACTTTAAAAAGGAATAAAGTGCTAACAGTTCCTCATGATCTAAACAAAAGGTAATTTAGTGAATAAACCGAGCGACGTCAAGTTGTTATTCCATTTTTACATTTGCATGTACTTTGTACTTTTGCTGGTACGGCCTTCTGCTGTTTAACACTGCTGAGAAAGCAGCGGCCCATATCGTCTGCTCTATCAAAGCCAATTGTCTGCGTAGGGGATTGCAGGTTATGAGAAACTTACTTCCGTTGTTTTATGCACACTCTCGAACCCAGCTTTTAACCAACTCTTTGTTTTTAAGATAATTCATTTGTAATGGATTTGTCTGAGAAAGAAAAAGTCTGCGTGTCATAAAACTCTTGGAATTCAGCTTTTTTATTAGCCAGCCTGCACTTTGTTATTACGTGTTTCTATTTCCACTTGACTAATGTTTCCTTCAGGAAACCTTAAAGCATCTTTGTGTTGCAAGTAGTTCACATACATAATTTGGCATCAGCTTATCACCACATGTATTTTTTAACTGCTTGATTGATTAGTTTACCGAGCAGGAGCCGTGTGTGGCCAGAGTGACGCACAAAGGACGTGACTTAAAAATAACGGAGTAGTGTTGATCATTTAAGATGACATAAATTTTACTACCACTTTTCAGACTGCTTGCAGATTTTCCTCCGTGCATGGTGATAGAACTCTCTTTCATTCTTTTTCTGACAGATTGTTGATCGTGAGGTGTCGATGATTTTAAATAGGAATGAAGAGCTGCCGTGAAAGATGACAGTCAAGAATGTATGGAATGTGAAAACCGATTTTTATGTATCAGCTTCTGTGAGTTGATATAAGTAACACTCGCACGCGATCAGTTGATATGGGAGAAGTGGCGTCCACACGGTGTAAGCACTGAATACTTGAGCCACTCTCTCCAACTACTCTTTACCGTTATTATTATAAAAAGATGATTCCACCCCTTGCAGGAGAGATGTTTTTTCTCTTCCTTCCGAGACGGGTACGAAGTATGTGAAGTGGTATTTCCTTTTAGTTGTCTAGGAACGTCCTTACTATCCTACAAGTATTCTAGGATAGCTGCCTTTTTTAGTTCCATACAGATATTAGGTTGAAGCTCTAGTGTCTGTATAGAGCTGTGAATGGTCTTCGGTACAACTCCTGTGGCTGATATCATTATGGGGACGGTGGTGACGTTCTCCATATGCCACATTTCTTGACTTTGTATCTTAGGTGGTTATATTTTCACAGCTTTTCTCCGTGGGTCTTCTGGATGCTGCATGTGTTTGGCACGGCTATGTCAGTGAGGTATGTAGATTTCTTCTTCTTGTCGACCAGGAAGATGTTGTGCCGTTTGTGGGGGATGATCTTATCTATTCTGATCGATCTGTCCCAGTGCATCTTGTGGGTGATGTTCTCTAGGAGCTTTGTTGGCTCATACTTGTTTAGGGGGCAGGCTCATTTGCAATGAGATGGTGCTTTCTTGCCAATTTCTGATGAATGATCTTGGCAACTTCATTGTGCCTGTTCGTGTACTCTGTTTGCGCGAGGACTCTGCACCTTGCTGCGATATGTTGGACGGTCTCTGTCGCTTGATGGTATTGCCGATATGTGTCGCGTTCCACTGACGTGTCCTTTAGGATATGCTTCCGATAGTTTCCGGTGTTTACAACTTGATCTTGTACAGAAATTAGGAGCCTTTCGTTCTCAGGGAAGAGTGATCCGCTTGTTAGCCATGCATTGGAGGCAGTCTTATCCACATGGTCGGATTGAAGACTGTTGTAGTACCCTCCGTATAGAACTTTCTTGCCCCAAGCTTCTTCTTTTGGCTCCCTAGCTCTAATCTCGATGTTCTAGGTAGAGAGGCCTATTATTATTATTATTATTATTATTATTATTATTATTATTATTATTATTATTATTATAGTCAACTTTCTTGGGCAGAACCGGTAAGAAAAAGGCGGAGATATTCATCTCTAGCCAGGAAATTCAGCAATTTCTTGGTGATGTGACAAGTTTGTGGAATGACAGGATTTTAGATTGGGTGAAGCAGTCTCTGTGGTAATCCTAATTCCTCGAGATTTTTTAGAAAGTTATTTTGCACCACTGTGGTTGCCGAAATGACAACTGGTACCATGTGTGAAATTTTGCGTTTCCAGATCCTTTGCATTTCCATTTGCGCAGGTTCTCGTATTTCGAGATCTTCACAGACTCTGTTCTTTGGATGTTTTCGATAAGCGGAATGGCTACGCCTGTTAGTTGTGTCTTCTTCAGTGTTTTGTCTACAAGTTTAATGTCAGGTCTATTGTGATCATGGGGATTGACGTCTGTTACGATGGGTTTATATAGTAAACTGATGTAATGTTTATTCTCAAGAATAGGTTATGTTTGGTACTTGCAATAAGGCGGAGTATATCCTTAGATTAGGCCCTATTTAACACCAAGGTCTTGATGTAGGATCTTGGCATTATTATTATTCCTCGTTTTGTAATCATTCCGCACTAGGCGGACTATGTCCACATCCCGTCCTTGTGCTGTAAAAATACCGGTATCGCACCCGCACTTCATGTCTCAAACAGACTGCACAATAAAACAAGTGCCCCGCGCACTGCTTGGATTTCATGATCAGTACACCTGTTGAAAATTTTATGTCTCAATCGATGTTCTGTCATCACGAAGCAGGCGTTCGGCAATGTTCGAACAAATGGCAGTATTCAAATATCTGGTGCAAAACAATAAAAAGTCACCTAATGATTTGGTTTCCTAAAAACATATAATGCGTCAGATATTGCATACATTATTTCTGTTTGCCTGTAGCAAGCGTTTTCGTAAAATAAAAAATCTGAAAGAAGGTGACACCGAATTATCGGGAATAATGAGCGCGTCGTTTGAAACAAAAGTATGTCTCATAATATCAAATGCAATAATTATTGAACTTTTATTTGAATATGAATACACACAAAACTGAGTGTTTATGATGACTGGCGTTCCGTTCGTCATGAAGACTGTAGTTCGATAAAAAAAGGAACTTTTTGAAGTCGGTCTTTGTAGTAGCGGAGAAACAAGTGTTAATTTTTGCTCTTTACAGAAAACTGTATTGCAATAGTAGAAAATTCAGGCAATTTAATTTTTGTACGGAGGAGGAGATTCAGCTCATATTGACAGGAGTACTGTCGATTGTTTTTTCTTCATAGGAATGGAGTACTATGGATCGTTTCGTCATCATAGGAATGGAGTAGTATTGATTGTTTCTTCCTCACAGGGATAGAGTACTATCGATTTTTGTTGTTTCAAGGGAAATAAGATCTGTGAAGGCGCGAATAAAAACTTTTGGTTTCGCTGATAAATGATGGACTCCGGAATTTACAAGTTTTGGTAAAATTTTATTTTTAATATAGAATAAATCGAAATAACAATACGTTGTGTTTTTTTCTTCTAAACGTAATTTACATATATTTCCAGTTATAATAAGTAATTTTTGTATCCAATTTTATGTTTATTTTTAAGGCGGAAAGTATTTTCGAATTATTGTTTATAAATCAAACATGCTGCATTATTTATATTTGTACATTTTCTCTTATTTCCTTTTTTGTTAACTAACTTATTTTCTTATTTGTTAACTAAGTGAAATCGTAAAAGAGCCGATATTGTTTATAGAAATGTACTCATTCCAGAGATTTTCACGTCACTTTGAAATTCGAAACAGTATGCCCATGAAGATGTGAGAATAATTCCGCCAGATATGCCGTTTTCTGTATTCAGCATTTACCAGTAAATTTGTTTCCTAGTTTGAAACAATGTTCAGCTAAAAAAAGTACTTTCAGAACGGCCACAACATGCATCATATTTCAAAATTCAATACAAATTTAATTATCAGTTATGTGAATATGAAACGGAAACCAAACAGATGTATTTTACAGTTTTATTTCTATAGACAAATAAAGAATTATTACACCCGAAAGTGTTCTTCTTTCTCCATAGGTGTGAACGTTACGTGTACCATTTTTTTTTTTTAAGTTTTCGCTTAGCAAACGCTGTGAATAATTGGACACTATACGAATTTATTAATTCGTTTACTTCGCTGAAAAAATCTGTGGAGCAATCCTATATGAAATATTGACGCAACAAAAGGATTTTCAGATGCAATAATTTTTGATTATGTATTCAGTGTAGCCAGAAACAATATGCTGCTTCCAAAACAAAACGAGTTTTTGAAATATTTTCCATCATTTCGTTCACAGTTTTGGGGCAAAATCTCCTCAGTTTCAGGGTTTTCAGAGAAGCATGACCCGTAAATCCACCGGGCACGGAGCCCTCAATTGAATGTTGGGAACATGTGTGTTTTTCCGCATATTCTTCAACTTTATCTAGTTCTTCCAAAAGATCTTCTGTTTGTCTTCTCATTCATGATGTTGAACATAGGAACTTATCTCTAAAACTTTTTTCCTTACTGCATTTCGGAGTGATAGTTTAAGAATTCTGACGAATGGTTTTATAGAGGCTACTAGAGATAGAATTGAGTCCACATTTTGTTACTCCACCCTGACTTCTGTTTGTTGGACAGTGATTACCGTAAATTAAATTGTAATCCCACGTAACCTACCTATACGTTTAGGTTAACTTAGTCAACTGATTCTACTAAGCATTAACTTCATGAGCTATTGTGTAAGATATGTGCAGTTTACATGTGTCTGTGTGCGTTGTGCACACGTCTTTTCTGGATACAAAACTACTAAAGTAATTGACATGTAGTCTCGAAGTCAGTGAATTACTATTAATTCACGTAAACACAATAACCTATTGAACATTATAAGTTGGTGATGAAGATATAATTATATTGATAATTATATCCTCATCATCAACCATTCTGAAACCACTGTGGATGAAGATCTCCCCAAGTCTCTTTCACAGCTGTCTGTCATAAGCAATTATCTTCCATGTCACTGTGGCATGCTGTTGAATTTCATCCACCCATCTCCCTGATGGTCTTTTTCTTGGTCTTTTCCTATTACTTGGTGTCTATCCCAGTGCTTCAGTTATCCAACGGTAATTAGTTCTTCTAGTGACATATTGCCACTTGGGAGCCTTTACTTTGATCATGATGTCATCAACTCTTGCAATTTTCTTGATACAAGAGTTCCTTTTCTTGTCTTTTACGCCAGGCATGCACCTGTCCATGCTTATTTGTCTCACTCTCTCTGTGCCTTTTTTTGGTTAAGATCCATATCAAGTAAGAACTGGAAAAGATACATTGGTTAAACATTTTTCTTTTTAGACATAGTTGTAAATACTCGTGAAAACCGTACCATTTCTTCCGAAGTCACTACAGCGGAGCTTGATACGCTTGTTAATTTATTCCTTGATATGGCCCTCACTTGATATCTGTTGTCCAAGTAATTATAGATGTAGGCCTCAGTTACTTTTACATTTGCCTCAGCAACCTCGAAATCTTGAGTTCGCCATCAAACATGTTTTATAAACCTATGTTAAATACTGAAATTCACAAATATACTAATATTGTCATTATTCGTTATGTTCACAATACACCAGATGTTTTTGTGACTGGAGTTTTCATCTGCCAGCGATTCGGAGTTATTCTGAAATCTAAAAGTCAGCAAGGAACCTTTGTATGAGGTGGCAAGCTCCAAGTAGTGTCACTTTTCACAAATGTGTTGTTGTTAACCTGTCGATTCCGGTCTGTACAAATCTTTTCTTGAGTTTTTTGGAATAATACCTAATGCGCCAGCAACCACTGCTGGAACAACTATTGCTCTTTTCTACCGGAGACGTTAAATTTCAATTTGTGTGTCTCTGTATTGTGTATAATCTTTTTTTAGCTCATGTTTCTTCAACTCCACTGTAGCATGGGATGGCAACATCTGTTATTGTAACTTTCTTTATTCATGATGTATTATCAGCTAATTTTTGGATGTTTCAATTTTTGAATTCCAAAAATTGTTTTGCTTCAGCATTTTCCACATTTTTTTCAGGTTTATGCTGTCACGAATTTCTCGCAGATGATAAACAATATTTTTTCCTTATAAGCTCCCATGCAGCATTTCATTAGATTATGTTTGAGCTATCTTGCTACATGAGCTAATTGTAGTGTCTTGTTTTTCGTCTTTTTTTTTTTTTCCTTTGCAAAGCCTGCATTTACTATCGTTCGTGACCTTCTTAATGTTTCCTTTCGTGACACTAGTTCGAAAGACTTTCTGTAGTGCGGCAAAATTTAAGCTTTCTGTTTTATTCTCCAGAATTGTGTTTTGTATTCATTCCCAGTTATGTTTCTTGTCTGCTTTAACACGCTGTATATGTCTTTCATGTATTGACCTCATAGTTGTTTGGTGTGCCATGCATTGACTGCTTTTTTTAAGTTTATTTTCGGTGACTATTTTTTGTCCTCACATATCAAGTTGACTATTGTCAGAGGTGATTAAAAAGCTACTGAGGTTTTGGAAAGGTATAGGATCATTGTTTGGCGAAACAAAAAAGGGATTTTTGGCTTTTCGGTTGTCTTTCAGGTTTAATGAATATGTTGTCCCAAAGCAAGACGGAATGTTTTCTCTTACGATTACCGGCTAAAATAAGCCTGGAGGAGGAGGGGGTGGGTATTTCCTGGGTGTTTCGCAACGACGTTTAGGTAGAACGATTAAGCTCGCACTAAAGCGTAGTCGAGGCAAGTGGTATTAATAGCGAACTACTTGGCCTCGCAGAAACGAATTAGCAGAGTTATTAACAGAGTTTCTTTTTTCACTAGCAGAATGATAAGCACTAAAGCTAGATTAATTATGCTTGGAAAATCCATTAAATTTCTTATTAAGTTTTGGACGAATGGAGTCTTGACCCTTATTTTATGTGTATAGTCTTATTTCGACGAAAGTGGTTTACTTCCTCAGATACATTTAAACATAGAGGGACTAACGACATCTTGTCGCCGAAGAAACGAACTGAATAAATATGTGATGCCTCTCGTGAATCCCAAGACTAATTTTTTAGTCCATAAGTGAAGTGGCGGAAAGGTGCGAGGGTCGTTATAGAATTAAATTGCTATGTGAATCTAGGATGTTAGTTGGTTAGACTTCTTTGCCCAAATTCGTGTACTTCATCTTTGTCAAGGGCTGACCAATCTTTTACTCGCTTCTCTTGCTTTGCGACATTGTATGCTGTAATTTTTAATTCGCTCTTACCTCTAAGTCTTAAATCACTTTTAAGATTTGTAATCCAAGCTGCAGTTTTATTGTTTTCTTTTGGATTATCGTTTACTTTTCTGCAGAAGTCGACAGTTTCATCTTTAACTAGGCTGTACTGATGCTTTTGCCCTGTTTTGTAAATTTTAAACTGTTTCTGATCATATCGAAATAGAACATTTTGTCGGAATTTCAAAGTTATGCTTGCCTCATATCCGTTTTAAAGTAGTCGTTGCTTGTTGTTTCAGCATTTTCACCAGTTCTCTTTTCGCTCCCAGGTGATGTCTTTTCAACAGTTTTCTTTATATATCATATTTTTCAATTATCTTTAAACTTTTTAAGTAATTGCATCATTTCGAATCCCATTGAGTGCCTGTTCAAGCCGCATTTGCCTTTCGAATTTCTTTTGTGTCATTTTCTTTTATTATTTTTGTATTATGTTGTTGTTTTTATTGTAAATCAACTTACTTACATCACTTGTAATGTGCATAAATATTTTTAACATCGAAATTCACCGATATTTTTCATTCAGTTTTAAGTGAAATAGTGTTTTTATGACTTAATCATTAAAGACATAAAGCCATGATTATTCGTCTAACACGAAGTACCTTTTGGAAAACAGCGCTGGAACATTATTGTGGAAACAGTAATGCAGAAATTTGTGTTACCATGTAGATATTTTATTGATTTAAAAAATGGAACAAAGGGGGTCAAAACTTGGTTAGGAAGCTCGATCCATCTATGCCGAAGTAAAATTCTTGACTTGTTGGAAGAGTGATAATTCTACATCTCCCCACGTTTGACATATTTTGGACTGCTATGTACAATGGAAATATCTACATTATACTAGTATGTACAATGGAAATACTTACATTATACTGGTATGTACAATGGAAATACTGTATCTATGTATTGGATTGGTACTGTATATCCAGTGGAAATACGGAGGATGAGTCGAAAGTTTTGCAATATTTGCATAAACGTGCATGTGCTGCGGCGGGTTTGTCACGTGTTTAAACTAGTTCAAGTAGCACACTGCAGTCAGTCGAAAGGGATATAAAGTTGTAGTCGTTGCTGTGGACAGCATTGCATGTCGTCGTTCTGCCTGTGTTTGTGACGCTTGAAAGATGAACAGCCACAACCGGCTAATTAGGGAACTTTTGCTTTACGAGTTTGAACCCGGCCATAACGCTCCTCAAACAACACGAAACATTTTTCATCAGAAAGGGGAAGGTTCCGTGGACCACAGCACCGCAACCAGATGGTTCGAGAAATTTCGCTCAGGTGAGAAACCTCGACGATCAGCCAAGGCCAGGTAGGCCGCGAACCGTGGATTCGGAAGCCGTGCGCCATGCCGTAGAGGCAAATCCAACAACCCTCACTCGGAGATTATCAGGCAAGGTGGGCATATCACAGACCACCGTAGTTCGTCACCTTCAAGACCTCGGCAAGGTCTACAGGAGCTGCCGCATTGTCCCTCACGAACTGACACCAGATGAAGCAACCCGCCGAGTTAAAGTGTGCACGAAACTCCTAGAAAACCCGCGCGATGTACGTTTCATCAAGAGAATTGTTACTTGTGATGGGAAGTGGGTCTATTTCCGTAATTCTAACACACAATTGCAGTAGTTGAGCCATGGCCAGCTTCCTGAGCCTGTTGCCAAACGTGGGCGCTTCGAGCACAAGGTGATGCTCTGCGTTTGGCGAAATTTCGAGGGGATAATCCATTACGAATTTGTTCCAGACGGTCGGACCCTCAGCGCCAACCTCTACTCTGAACAGCTGGAGCTGATGTATGCCGTTTTGGAGAAGTACCCGACACTGGTGAGCAAACAACGCGCTCTCCTGCAGCATGGCAACGCTCGGCCTCATACCGCGCGAACGACCCGAGCAGAACTCCAGGAACTTGAGATCATCGAACTGATGCCACACCCAGCATATAGTCCGGATCTTTCCCCATCGGATTATTACTTGTGCCGGTCCATGGCCCACTTCCTTCGCGGGCAGCACTTCAACAACCAGGAGGAGGTGGCAGATGGGGTGAAAGAGTTCTTCGCCTTGAAGGCCAAAAACTGGTATCGCTGCGGAATCAAAGAACTGGCAGACAGATGGCTAAAGACGGTGCAAAACGATGGCTTATACTTTGAATACTAGTCAGCTTTCGTCGAACGTATGAAGACATAAAGTGATCCAAATATTGCAAAACTTTCGACTCACCCATTGTATCTACATTGGACTGGTATATCTAATGGAAATGTCTTTTTAGTGTGTTGAAGCGACACAGCAGTTCTGAAAAACCTCATTCACCTTCCTACTACTAATGTTCAAGGAACATTGCTCGTTTTTCTACTCCTCCCCTTTTCTTTATTTATTTGTGCCAGTTTTACAACTCTTCGGGTGTTTTCCTCGCACCTCGCTGAGTTTTTAGACTGATTGTTTTTTGGCATGTTTAAAAGGAAAAGTTGTTATTTTTACTGGAACAAAACTTGAATTGATTCAGAAGAGTATGAAAGATGTTTAAGTGATCAGTTTAATTAGAAAATGCATTGATGGCGAACAAATATTGCGCTGTACAAACAAAGCGTTTATACTCTCGGGAAAGCAAGTTGAGTTACAAAACAAATTTCTTTTTGCTACAGTTTTTTTAAACCTGGTCTTACTGTATATGTTCCTTTTTTTCTTATTGTTAATCAAGAAGTACCTATGTGCTGTGTTTGCAGTACATGTGCGTTGTTTATAAATACCAATTCGCAGGTTAGTTCAACATTCCTTATACTGATTGTATTTGGGGTTTTCAGTTATCAGGGGAAATTCATTCCGTCTCTGTAGCTGAGTGGTCACAAGCAGAGATGGAAACGGGCCACGGATCAAACGGGTCGGGTCAAGGTGTTCTAGACCCGATTTCGACCCCGTTTTATTTCCGTTTTGTTTTTAAAAAGCGAAAAAAGTATTTCAAAGAAAAATGCGTACTGTGGAATTTTGTGCTTGATACTGGTGCAAGAGGAGTAAAAAAAATATTTGTCATACAAAAGTATTAACGTCACTTTCTTAAAGCAACGAAGATTTTCTCCAACCGAAGATACGGCGCAGACGCTAGACTCGCCGATACCGTATCATAAAACGATACTGCCTTCGCGTTTGTTTTCAGTGCGATTGCCCGGAGCAAGGTACAGGTCTGTCGCTTGCTTGTAGGGTGATTAACTCTTTCACACCTAGCGTGTCACATTGTAAGATTGAGAGTTACTTTTCACGTCGCATCTTTGCGATGTAAATTCAGAATTCGGGGGTTTTCGTTTGACGTGCTAACACCCCGTTTCCATTGCATGTCGTGTCGGAATGCCTTATTTTTTAACATGAATTAATGTTTTTAATATTACGGAGACTGAAAAAGGCATCGAGGCAAACACATACGTGCTTCTTGAAAACATATAGGGGTAGAGTGAGTGCAGGAAGTTGTTACGTCTCATTAAGAAACCAGAGTATGTTTCATAGCTACACCAATTTTCACAAGCTTATGATGAGTTCAAAGTTTTCGAAATGAGAATGTTGATTTGATGAGTGTTTGTTCCTTCTGACGGGCAATGATGAAATTAACATCCACATTTTAGAAACGTTCATATACATATATATATATATATATATATATATATATATATATATATATATATATATATAACATTGACAAATAAGGACAGAAATAAAAAACGCAAACTTCAACTCCAAAGAAAAAGCCACTGAACCAAAATCCAGAAAAATATCAAAGAAAGATGTGATTGAGTTTGCGCAGACGCCTTATATTTTTAGGTTTTAGCCTTCATTTCAAAGGATTATACTTTCAATTTTTTTTTCTGTTTTTATCGCGGTGTTAGCACGTCAAAAGAAAACCTCTGAATTTATATATATATGGATGTAAGGTCAGGTGATGCGCAATATACTGCAGCCTCTCCTTGACAAATGTCAATCCCGCCTTCTCGTGGTGCATCCTGTTCCCACTAAAGGGGCTCTGACGACCGCAAAATATCGGTATAACTATACCATCGGGATTAGAGGAAATGCTATCCTACACTCACCAACCCGCTTGGCCAGCGTGGTGAGTTATGGCCAAACCCCTCCAAAATGACTCCACAACTTAAATCTTGGCCCTTAGAGTCCGGCAGCTGGAATGTACCTGGCCAAGGCAGCGGCCAGTGTGACATGAAGGCAGAGGGTGCTACCAATCACCGGAGGACCGAACTAGGCTGCCATTTGACGCTGACCTTGGCTACGTACAATTGACGCTCCCTATCTTCTGATTCAAGGCTCCTTGAATTTAAAGAACTACAAAGGATCAAGTGGGACATCGTCGGGCAAAGTGAGGTAAGGAGAAAAGGAGAAGATCTCATTGAACTGAAAAGTGGACATATCTTCTATTATCGTGGGACAGATACTGGCAGAACTAGTGGTGTTGCATTTATAATAAACAAGAAACTGAAGGATAGAGTTGTAGAAGTTGAAAGTTCCTCTGACAGAGCTGCACGACTTGTTATCCAACTCTCAAGAAGATACCAGGCTCAGATTATTCAAGCATATGCACCCACTACAAGTCATCCTGAAGAAGAGATTGAAGAATTTTATGAGGAAATTCGTCATCTAAATAATAAAGGCAAGCAGCACTTGAAGATAATTATTGGAGATTTCAATGCAAAAATAGGGCGACAGCAAGAGAATGAAACTTCAGTAGGTAAATTCGGTCATGGCAACAGAAATACTTTCGTAGAGTTTGCAGAGGCAGAAGGGTTTTTCATCCTGAACTCCTCTTTCAAGAAAAAGCCACACAGGAAATGGACAGGGAGACATCCCAATGGATTGACAAGCGAAATTGATTTTATTATGTGTAACAAAAAATTCGTCATCGAAGACTGCAGTGTGCTAAACAAGTTCAACACAGGTAGTGACCATAGATGTAAGATGCACCTCAACACTAAACTCGAACGTGGCAAGCTCATAAGACAAACAAAAATGTATTGGCATAACCAACCTTAAAAAACACCATAATACCTTCCAGTTGGAACTGAAGAACAGATTCTCTGCTTTAGAAGGCCTAACATCGGAAGAAGTGGATATTTCTGAAGTTAACAGAAAAGTAACCAAAGCTCTTATGGAAACAGCAACAAAATTAGCTGGGTCGAAGAACAAGTTGCATGTGAACAAATTATCAGGAAAAACCAAAATGTTGATGCAAAAAAGAAGAGAGATGAGGACAACTAAAGAAGATGTGACTTCCAAAGTGGAATATATAGAGCTATGCAAGACAGTACGAAAAAGTATCACTGAAGACGTAAGGAAATTCAACTGTGAACTAGTGAGGAAAGCAATTGAGAACAACCAAAGCCTAAAGATAGCAAAGGGACATCTCAGTAAGGGAAGAAAACGGATTATGGCACTGAGAAAAGAAGATGGTTCTGTAACAAGAAATAGAGGTGAAATTTTGACAAAAGTGAAAGCTTTCTACTCCAAATTATATGAAAGGGATGATACATGTACTCCAGACATCATGAAAGGTACCAGTACCAGAGTTCTTCCAATCCTCCCAGCAGAAGTTGCACATGCAATCAAGAACATGAAGCGGGGAAAAGCTCCTGGAGAAGATGGAATTACTGTAGACATCATATGTACAAGAAGGAAGTGGAGAAATCGAAACAGTACTCGCCTAAATTTTCACTCGATCCCTTAATGAAGGGAAGATTCCTGAGGATTGGAGCAACGCTACAATGATCCTGCTACATAAAAAAGGTGACATTGAGGATCTCAGGAACTACAGACCTATCAGTGGTTCATAAAATCTTCAGTGAAGTTCTTTCACACCGCTTGAAGGTAACACTGGACATGGCTCAACCAAGAGAACAAGCTGGATTCAGGAGTGGATACAGCACTGTAGATCATATCCACGTACTGAGAGAACTAATTGAAAGAGCGAGGGAATATGAACTTTCATTGTGCATGGCTTTTATCGATTATGAAAAGGCTTTTGATTCGGTGAAACCATCAGCAGTTACAATGGCTTTGAAATCCTGCGGTATTGAAGATTGATACATTAATATTATTACTAACATCTATGAAAATGCAAGTGCAAAGATTCTGCTATTTGAGAACACAACACACATAAAAATTGGAAAGGGAGTGAGACAAGGTGACACCATGTCTCCCAAGCTCTTTAATGCCACATTGGAGGGTGTCTTTCAGTCGCTGAGCTGGGAAAACAAAGGCATAAAGATTAATGGAGATTATCTAACTCACCTTCGTTTTGCTGATGGCGTAGTCATTTTTGCAACTACCCCATCAGAGCTGAAAAGTATGATCCAGGAACTTGCTGACAAGAGTAAAGAAGTGGGATTAAAAATGAACTTTCAGAAGACAAAAGTGATGTTCAATGCTTTTTCAAGAAATGAAGATTTATCGATTGATGGAGAAAAGCTGGAGATAACAGACACGTACGTTTATCTTGGACAGCAGATATCAAGTGAGGGTCACATTGATGAAGAAATTAATCGGCGTACAAAACTTGCCTGGAGAGCTTTTGGAAGAAACAGCATAATTTTCAAGAGCAATATGCCATTATGTCTTAAAAGAAAAGTGTTGGATCAATGCATAATTCCAGTGCTTACGTATGGTGCAGAGACGTGGACCTTAACTAAAAGAGACATACAAAGGCTGCAGACAACTCAAAGATGCATGGAGAGGTGCATGCTTGGTGTAACCAGGAGAGATAAGAAGAGGAACTCGTGGATCCGAAAAATGACAAGAGTGGAAGACATCATGATCAGAGTTAAATCCCTGAAATGGCAATGGGCTGAACATACTGCCAGAAGAACAGACCATCGATGGACAGCCGAAATATTTTAGATTGGATTCCAAGGGACAGGAAAGGACCCAGAAGAAGACCACATGGGAGATGGGTGGATGAAATTCGAAAGTATGCGGGAGTGACATGGAGGAGACTGGCACAAGACAGACCGTTGTAGGGGAAACTTGGGGCGACCTTCGTCCAGCAGTGGATTGATAATGGTTGACAATGATGATGATGATATATATGTATATAAATATATATATACACACACACTGTATTGACAAAAGTCACCGGACACCTAGAAGAGAAACACAACATAGCATTTATTGACATACATTAGTAGGGTGTCGGTCCACCTTTGGCCTTAATGCATGCACTGACCCTTCGAGACAGGCTTTCCCCAAGGTTTTGGAACACAGCGATAGGTATGCGCTTCCATTCAGTACATAATGCTGCCGCTAACTGTTGCTTAGTAGTAGGCCTTGATTCCGAACTTCTTAAGCGGCACTTTAATTCATCCCATAGGTGCTCTATGGGATTAAGTTCAGGGCTCTGTGATGGCCAGTCCACACACGATACGGAATTATCGTCAAGCCACGCCGTAACAGTCCTTGCTTTATGGCTTGGTGCATTATCCTGCTGGTACCAACAAGGCTCGGTTCCATAGTATTGCCACAGAGTTGGTAGGGCATAATTGTCCAGAATATCGAGGTAGACATACTGGTTAACAGATTTGTCCACGATAACCAATGGGCCGGGACCATACCACGAAAAACACTCCCACTCGAGTACACAGCCAACTTCAAGCTTGACCGTAGGAACAGTACATAGTGATAAATAGTGTTCTTCCGGCTGCCGCCATACCCACACACGGCCATGAGACTGAGTGGAGATGAAAAGCTTATGAGCAGCCGCACGACCACGGTAACCCATGGAGAAGTTATCTGCGAATGGTACGTGTACATACCGAGGTTCCAGCATTTTACTCACTTGTACACTGAGGTCTTGTGCAGTACTCCGTCGATTAGCTGCCGGTACGTTTTGCTGCTTCAGGCACGCCATGTGTCTTCCACTCATTCAGTGCACCCAAAACAGTTGACGTGGGTATGTTTAAACGCCTCTGGACAACCCACTCTCGGTTTCTCTTATGGACAACCCACTCTCGGTTTCTCTTGTGGACAACCCACTCTCGGTTTCTCTTATGGACAACCCGTCGATTAGCTGCTGGTACGTTTTGCTGCTTCAGGCACGCCATGTTTCTTCCACTTATTCAGTACATCCAAAAGAGTTGACGTGGGTATGTTTAAATGCCTCTCGGTTTCTCTTATGGACAACCCACTAATATAACACCCAACAATCTTTCCTTTCTCAAGGTCAGTTCTCTCCCGACGCGATATTTTCACACAACGTCACAGTTCAATATGATCGCGGTCAGCTGCAGGCTTGTTTTTATACCGTTTGCAGCTGTACCGCGCATCTTAACAAAGCAGCGGATCCGTTCATTTGCTTTCGAAGGAGTGTCCGGTGACTTTTGTAAACGTCCTTGTGGGAGTGGGCGCATTATTTATGCACAAGAAAATAATGAACTGGACATTATGCTTATTGTAATTAGAAAAAAAAACATACACTAATAGACTAATGTGATGAATATTACGCTTATTCGATTTTATGTTAATGTGTGAGGTATTCATATACATATATGCAATTATTTAAGGAACTCAAAATGGTTCAACGCATAACAGAGCAATGGATTGTTCCAGAACATTTTCACAAAGAGTGAGAGCACGACAAAAAGATTCTGAAGTTCTCACGCTCTGAGGAAATGGATGCCATGCCCAGGTAGATAGACATCAGCAGTTAAACCAGGCGACATCCGCTGGTATTGTAAAAACAGCGAGCAGACGCTTGGATGTCTAGAAACCTAGACGTTACCATTGTACCCATATATCCAGTATGCTTTGTATTCGATGTTTCTTGTACTTTGTGGAAAGTTAAGTCTGTCAAAGGGAATACCGCTATTGGAAACATCAGAAGTGCCGGTCCCCTACGGTAGGAAGCGAGAGGTTCATAAACAAAAAGAGACGCGCTAGTGTTGGTGACGTCGACACCAGGAAAGAGGGGGTGCATGGAGGGAGTAATATGTTTGGGGAGAAGAGCGGCTGACAGGTGCGCAGCGCCGACGAAGTCGGGAGAGGTAGGCGTATGACAGGACAGAGTGAGTTAGTCTGTTTTCGGGAATTGCAGGAGCAAGGTTGCCGTTAAGCAGGGCTCGAAGGGTTTCGAGTTTTTGACGGGCCTAGCATTATGGGTCCGGGAGTTCAGTCGGGGTACTGAACGGCGTCGAAGTACCTTTGTGACGATAAGTTTTTCTTAGCAATGACACAGGTCCCTATGATAGGGAATATCACTTGCTTTATTTAATTATCCAGGAAGGGATAAATCTGACGCAACAACGGAGAATAAGTGCAGAGCGGAGTTGGAATAAGATTAGGGATAGGAATATTTACCTGGAGACACAGGTCACTCCTCAGACGAGGAGGACTCTCTCCCAAGCGTAGGAACGTATTATCGTGACAGAGACGTCAAGTTTACTTTGACTGTTTACTATATCGGCTATATCGGCATTAGTTGAGGGACGTCTGATCGACATCCGGAAAGCGGTATTCCTACGGACAGACTGACTTCCAACTTCAGTTATTTTTCATAATAAACTTCTGTTAAGTTTGAAAACGAATCCTCCTGTGTTATTTTATCGCCAGAGTAATTTATGCTTGGATTTTCGGTCGTCTCAAACTACCTACCTGATTCGCAGATAATCAAATCATAGTAAACCGGGGAAGGTTTCGTCTGTTCTCCCAATCAGAGTTTGGGTAAGTTCTGAGGAACGAACCTTTGAGATATTCCCATTGACTGTGAGATGTGCCTATAGCGTGGACGCCTCAGAGGTATAATTATTGTGGGCGTGTCCACATAGGAACTAAGTACGTTCGCTCTCACAATCTTCTATCACTAATTTTTATCAATATAGTGTATATACTCGTAAAAGTGCGATTTGCAAAATTCATTTTGCGAAATGATACCATTCATTTCGGAGAACATTTTGCATGCATTTTTGAAATTTTCGTAATGCATAGTTTTCCCGTTGGGCGAACTATGGCGTAAGCGTGTTTGCGACTGTATTTTTCCATCTAAAACACCGATATATTTTTTTTCTGTTTGCTATTCGCTATCCCAAAGAATGCGAACATTATTAACTTTAAAGAGTGCTAAATACTTTTTTTTTTAATGCTGCCTGAGCTTCCAAAGTTTGCATTTGAAAAATCATTTTCCACTGCGTAGCTCCCGCAATAGTTATTTTGAATTTATATTTTATTTTTTTCATAATGGTCAGTTATACTGCTAAGGGTACCAGTGTATATTTTTACTTGTGAGTATTTCCGATTTTGAAAATCCTATGGAGTGCGAGCAAAAAACAAAATGTTTTTTCGACACACCTTTTACTATGAAGAATATTTGGTGCTCATTTTTCTTCAAATAACACATTTTCCCTGCTAAGGGGCGTTCGTTTCGGTTTTCTTCATGTCTCTGCTTCTAATGGTTGGATTTGAAAAACGCTTTGCTTCAGATATCTTCTCCGGTATGGGGAAGATTTTGCGTTCAATTTGTGATTTTTCGTAACATGCTGCTCCTTAGTGAGCGCATATCTCTATTTTTATTTTAAAATGTTTTATCGATTCTAGGAATCTGGTCGAAAAAATTTTTTCCGACTGGTTTCATTCACTAGGAAGAAAATTGTGTATTTTAATGAATGCGCAATTTTTGCCGGAAGAATTAAAAACCACTTGCTCATTAAACTCGAGAATCCGGTGTTTTCTCTCTTGTTTTTTAATATCCTTGTTGCATTCAAAGATTTGAGGTGGCATGAGACATGACGATTAGTAAAAAAAGTCTTAGTGATATTTAATTTAAGATTATGTTAATAATATGCTTTCTTTAAAAGGGTCGAAGTCCTTACGTATTACGAAATTATGGTAGACCTGCAGTTTGCCAGATACCTCCTGTGCCGGAATTTTTTTATATATTTACGTGTTTACGTGATATTCGTTTGTTGCATCAAAGCCAGTCGTAATTGCATAGAGTTACACAAATTATTTTTTGAAACCAAAATTTGGTTGATGTGGTCATGCAGCTGTGTCCAGATGATCACTTGGGTTTTCATTGTTTTATTCGGGCATTCTTCCCCCTCCGCTTTATAGGTGTGCTCTGTAGTTTTTCTCCGGTTGACGTCGCTCCGTAAACGTTCATTTAAAGTGAATGTGGAGTTTCATCCGGAAACTGCGTAGCGTGGACTTCGGAATTTACCACTCTCATGAGTGGTGACCCAGAACTCCTGTCCCACTTGCTTCGGATGGCATTCGCTGTTCTCGGACGCCTACCGTCACGCTAAGTTGAGAACAACTGTTGGCATGCTCGTCACCACAAGGATTATAGTTCTTCCCAGCAGGCCTCACCTTTCGATATGGCAGGTAAGGGTTCTTTAGTTTCTGTAAAATCTTTGTGTAGCTTATTAAAGTTTTCTGCAGCTTCATTTCCACCAGCAAGTGCCATAAATGAATCGGCAAATTGTTAATGATTGCGTTACATCTCCGTTGCTCATTTCTGTGCTTCTTTCGGATATTGAGTCTGCCCGCAAGAACTTGCTATTTTCCACTGGTGATAAGATTGTTCTTTTGCGTCGCTTTGTTACAGAGGGTCCTCATACAACAGCATGACAGCAAAATATAATTTTTGCCGAATTCTGGTGTTCTTCCAGAAGCAGAAACGTAATTGCAAATTTTCGGCCCGTAAGCAAAATAATGAGAACGCCTTCCCCGTCTCGCTTCTGCTCCATTTGTGAAACTGTAACAAAGAAAATAAAAATGCATCCATTTTAAGTTGTAAAAACATTTATTTCATTAGCAAAAGAAATCTTATATTTTTATTGATAGGCAGATTATAAAGACTCAAATAAAAAATCCTTCTTGCTACTTTTTGCATTTTCAAAATCTCTAATTAATCTTTGGTATTTAATTTATCTGCCTTATGGTCTTCAGTGGCAATTAGTGAAATATATTTGAATCATTTCTAACTCATTATATTTCGCAAATAATTTTAAACCATTCAATGATCTTTTAGAGATAGCTGTTAATAGGTACTGTGAGATAGAAAATAAGTGCTGTATGGATATCCGGGTGGATACATGGCAAATTGTGCAACTCCATTATTAATAATTCTGCGGATTCTTTTATTGAATTTATTGGTTTAATTTCGTCTATTATAAGGCTATTTGAACCTATGTGCAAAAGTTGAATGGAGAAATTTTTACTCAGGTCTTTATCATGTCTTTTTTTTAGATTTTTTGCATACTTCAAAATTTCACTTTTCGTCAGTGTAAGCAAGCTCTGAGGACCCATAAATGCGAAATTATTAGCAATTTTTCGCATAACTTTTTGGGCCAGCTGACAACGTGGAATCTTAAGCATTGCTTAAACGCGCTTATTAATATTATGCCACTGACCAGAAGTGACGTATGTAAAAGGAATTGATACCTCATAAAATGTTTTTTTAGGTGTCAGTACCACAGCACTTGGGCAACGTTTTGGGATTTTTCAATGTGCAAATTTGAATCCTTTTGACAAAATAATTATCTCTGTTTTAGGTCATTTACCACTTAAATTGTATTTACTAACGTGCAAAATATATCATTTAAATATATGAGATACTGACAAAAATTTTACCTAATGTATGTAAGTCGCGGCCCTTCTTGCGTACTTGGTCGCGGCCTTTTATTCATACGTGCAATTTATACGACAGAATTTACATTAGGTAAGTTTTTTGTCAGTACCTCATATGTTTAAATCGTTACAAAAATGTAAAAAATTATTTTTCGTGTGAGATAGCTGTTTTGTTTTTACATCGGTGTGTAGTGAAGCGTTCTAATATCAGCATGTATTGGTTAAGAATTACTTCATAGACTCGTGAATTATTATGTTATCAACTTTTTTAATGTTGAAATTTTAGGTACGTTTTGATCCAGCGGTTTCCCCGCATTTCAAAGCTTTACGCTACCTTTTCAAGCTCATATTTGTATCATGACCGGTTCATTTCAGTTTGTGTGGGTTTTTTTTTTTTTTTTTTTTCGTAATTTCTTTTTAAATTTATATCGCTTTTCAGTTTTGTTTTTTTCAAAAAACAACTGGAAAGCGATGTTAATTTTCGATCTTTGAGAGCAATATTTCTGTCTAATAGTTAAAAGAAATAATAGTTTATGTTATGTACTTTCATGGAGACCTGTTTGTTGGAAAAATGCATCCAGTCTTTGAAGTTCCTTTCTGTAGTTGTATCACTCTCTGTACAGTGCTTTGGAAAATGAGAATTACGATCAATTTAATACAATACGTAACCTTTCGCCAATATGACCTACATGACTTGGACATTTCCGCAGCGTGGGACTATGTAACGTTGTAAATCACAATGATTCTTTACCCAATAATTTGTTTGTATTTTTTTTTAATTTATTTATGGGATTTTTTCTGTATGTTTCGACTTTTCGTAAAACTAGAACGTGTATCGGATAGAATCAATAAGTGACTGTGTCAGTGCGGTTATAACGTGTATCGGATAGAATCAATAAGTGACTGTGTCAGTGCGGTTAGTTTCATTATTACACGCATAGTCAAACTAAGACATTATGATGATGCAAGGTAAAATAAAAAAAAGAAATAAAATGGAGCACCGTTGAAAGACATACATTTTATCCCCAAATCTTAAAGCTTTGTTTGGGTAAAATTTAAAAAATGAGAAGGTTTTCAAAGCACACGGTTTCAATAAACCGTTGAAAATCGGGTACTTTCAGTCTCATTAAGGAAAGATATTGTTTGGACTAAAATGTTTGTTTGGTTCAATCCGTGGCATCTATAGAAAAATTGCCAGAGACAGAACTTAGATGCAGTAAAAAGTGTAAAAATAAGAAGGTATGCGATAATGATATACACTGAAGAGCAATTGAATTAGAGACAGCTGGCGTTATGCAAATGTGGCGCTGTGGGCGGCCCTGTAAACGGAAACGATATGACGTATGCAGCGATCCGACAATATAAGGAGTGATGCGACGGGAATCAGTAAGAGTTGGACGCAGTATGGTTAAGACGAAGGATCTAGGCGCATTTGATCTTGGACGAATTGTCGGGGTCCCATGAATGGGTCACCCCATCTCGGAAGTCGTGCAGGCACTGGGATTTTCATGAGTCACTGTATCACGGGTGCACCGTTAGTACATCGAATCCGGTAAAATCATCCCTGCAAGGGCCAACTGCCGTGGATAACAGCTTGTGGATGAGCGGGGTCATCGTCAGTTAGCTCTCATTGTGACAACGGATAGACGGGCCACAGTGCAAGAAATCACTCGGCAATATAACGCTGGTGCACAAAAACGTGTAAGCAGCCACACCATCCAGAACCATCTCCTCGCTATTTGGTACAGAAGCCATCGACCCACGTGGGTACCGCTGCTGACCGCACATCACAGGGTGCAAAGATTAGCATGGGCGCGGGAACATCGCCACTAGACCCTAGACATGTGGGAAAATGTTGCCTGGACTGATGAGTCGAGATTCACGTTGGGACATGCTGATGGCAGGATACGAGTACCGCGCAAACCACATGAAGCGATTGATCCTTCTTGCCAGCAGGGTACTCTTCAAGCTGGTGGGGGTGGCATTCTCGTTCTGGGACTGTTTACGTGGACTGAAATGGGACCCCTGGTACGTGTGACATCGTCCCTCACAGGTCAACGTTAGCGAGATAATCTGGACGACCATTTGCTCCCATTTGTGCGTCTTCAACATCCCACTGGGGACCTCATCCTGCAACAAGACAATGCACCGTGCCATCGCTCCCGAATTGTATCCGAATGGTTGGATGAACACTCCACCGACGTGACCTCGCTTCCTTGGCCAGCTAGGTCACCTGACCTCAATCCCATCGAGCACATCTGGGACGCCATCGAGAGAGATGTTCGAGGCTCTGACCCCCCCCCTCCATCAAATCTTCGTGAACTGTGGGAGCTTGTTCAATGGCCGTGGATCCGTATGGCTTCCCAACGCTCCCGGTGTCTTGTCGAGTCTATGCTGAGACGAATCACCGCCGTCGTCAGGGCGAAAGGTGGTGCTACACGTTACTAGACAGGTATCTCTAATTCAATTGCTCTTCAGTGTAGTTAATCAACGTTTTTTAGAATGCACTCGGTGTAGCTGAATTACAGAAATGCATCGGTGGTATCAGAATAATGGGACTTTTTCATATATTTTTAATTGTCAATGTAGTTGAATCTGCTGGATGTGTCTGAAGTGTGGTATTACTTTTTTTTTTTTTTTTTTTTTTGCAAGTTTTAGTTTTGAAGATTTGCCGCTTTCATTGGAGAGGTTAACAAAATTCGTACGCAACAGTAGTTTTCGAAATAAAAAAAAATACACACTAAATTGTGAATTGGTTACTTTCTTTCATCAAACAGTTCAGAGCTTTATTTTGTAAGTAAAAATGAAGTTTTGCTTGAAGTTCAGTTTTCAACTTTTTATCTTATACGTACTTTGACATTTTTTCCGCCAGACAGTGCGTGGGTCCAAGCCAACCTTTGCATACTGGGATATATCACTGTGCTCTTTGGCCATATATGACTTCTGCGCCAGAAATGAATAAATAGGCAAACACAAACCTCAGAATGTGCATCTCATTCTGAAGTGGTGAGGAATTTTGCTGTGTCATAAATTTAACGTACGTTATGCAGTACTGGAGAAATATTAATAAGTCTGTCTAGGGCTGTAAAACGGTTTTCAAAGAAATGGATTTAATACAGCTAATAAAAAGTGGGAAAAAGAAAAAGTTTTATATGTTTCTTTGGATTCTTGATAATATCATCTCTATCCTTATCTGTATTATTACGACCCGATGTTACATAATGTGTCTCATGGAATGCTGTGCCGTTTCGTTTTCAGCTTCTTCGGTTATGGATGCAGCGGTTAACGCTTCACTGAAGCCATTTCGCTGGTGTGTTTTTTTAAATAGCAAGTTATTTTATCCATTGCATTCGTGCATGTAGATCTTTCTAGTATAGGACTTAGCATATTAGAAATCACATTTTAAATGCGATCATCGTTCCGAGTTACTGCACTGCATAGAAAACAAGGTAGTTTCCCAGTTAGTGTGTTCCTCATGCGAGACTAAGTTGCATTTCTTTGAATTTTCATAAATTTCTGGTCAGACCGGTAGTATATTTTCAGCTAAAGGATATGGCAGAAGTTTTACCTTTTAGATCTTGCTTTTTCAGTTAGTTGTACGTAGATATTCGAAAATTAATCAAGATTTCTATATAAACATATGCCTATTCATAGAGTTGCAGAAAAACAAAAATGAACTATAAATTACACGAAAAGAAAATATTATTTCTAGTGAAGCAGCAATATTGTCTTCAGTATTAGAGAATGAGAAGAATGACGCAAGATAAATAAATAAATAAATAAATAAATAAATAAATAAATAAATAAATGTGTTTTGCAGTCCTGAATCCACAGGACTGCAAAGCACAGTGAACAGGGAAGCCATTCCAGGGTGAGAACTGCGGAATACTCATTCATCTATGTTCTAGTCACCACGGTTCTTTGGGAGGTGCATTGTTCTGCTGGGAAACTACATTGCTCTGTGAATGCAGGATGCCTATAAACGAATGCACGTGGCCTGCAAGTATGGACATGTACCCTGGATCGATCAGAGATTCATCTGTATTTATGTACCATATGTCCCAAAGTGCGCCAGTTGAACGCGCCCCGGACCATAACTAAGTTTCCACCAACCTGAGCAGTTCCTCGTTGGTATGGCGGGTCCATCGCTTCGTGCGGTTTCCACCAGATCCACACTCTCCGTCTGCGCGAAATAACTGGAAACTTAACTCGTCGGATTAAAATACCCGTCTCCAATCCTCCAGAGTCCATATCCGATGTTCTTTCGTCCAGTTGAGACGTACAGTCCGGTGATGTGTCTTTATCAATGGGACTGTGGTGGGTCCCCCATGACCTGTTGCGGCTAATGATCGCTTGATGGTCTTTGTGGAGACGTTTCTGGCTGTTTCCTCGTTGAAATCGGCGGTGATTTTTGCCACTGTCGCTCTCCAGTTGGTTTCAAATATTCGAGACAGACTTCGACGGCTACATTTTCCGCCCACAGCGTTGTCCAAGATGCGATGTTATTGTGGAAATGGCATATATACTCTTGATACTGTCGAACTTTGATGCTACAATTCCTGTACCACTTCAGCGATCGAGGAACCCATGCGTCGGGTACCCACTGTCATCCCTCTTTGAAACCTTCGTAATTCACCACGTTTACCCTTAACTAGCATCGAATAGCCGTCTACGGGAATGCAGTGATGTCCTCCTACCTATATAGCTGCCAAGCGGTGAATTCGTCCATTAGCGAGAGGGGTGACAGCTTTGTGTTGCCCAGAAACCAGGTATCCTATGATTTCTGTCCTCTCATTGTAAATCTAATCAGTTTCTTGAATCGCACAGAGACTTAGATAGCAAAACCTATTTATCTGGAGAAATTCAGACTACTAGATTAAGGATGATGATTTAATCATTTGAAGAAAAGAAATCATGTTTTGGAAACGAAAGATTTATTTATAGTTTAACAAAAATTTAAGAAAATACGCCGGTTTCCATAAATTAAGCAACAAATGGAAAAATCGTGATAACTCAAAAAGTATGCAACCGATTCGGATGAAATTTGGTGGTAAGCTTTATCAGACCAAATGCAACAACAACAAAAAAAAAAAACAACAACATGTGATACAAAGTATTTACATTTTGTATGAATGATGCAAATGTGAAAATACAGAAATATAGGTATCAAGATGAAATAGGAAAAGGTATTTCAATACGGAGTATGGTTACCCCGAACAGCAATACAGGCCCGACAGCGATGTTCCATGCTGTTAATTATGGTGTTGAGCAGTTCCGTAGTTAGCTGCATCCACTGCTTCAGCAATGGATGCAGCTAGAATAAACAGTATGTATATTTCTAATAATCGAAAACCCGAATCTGTGCAAGCTGAGATTTGTTTTGAATATTCTTGTTTCCGATCATTGCACTTTCTCAAGGCACTGAGTATTCGCGCATCACTGAAAGTTTGTTTCATAATAGAAAATTGAAGCAGAACCACGAAATCCGGTTTTTTAGAACGTCTTGTGTAAAAAAAGATCGTATTTGTGTTATCGGTTTGTCCGCACCTCCGTCTGTGAACACCGTATCTTTGCAACTATTAGTCCGATTTGAAAAATTATTTTTACATTTGGAAGCTTGAAATGTGCCAATGGTGATCCTTCATTTCGTTTTTTTTTTTTTTTTTTTTTTTTTTTTTACGGTATGCAATTTCGCCGCTAGAGAGCGTAAACGCAGATGATATCGAATTCAAAACACATTTTATTACATATATTTGCTTCTAAACATCCGATTGAAAAAAATCTTTTACCTTTCGATTTCATTTATGTCGAAAAGCATTTCAGGTATAGTCACTTTTTCAAGTTACGCATAGATTTTACGTTAGGGGGCGTAAAAATAAATTGCGTTTCCCCCAATATCTGTACTTCTGAAACTCCGATTTGAGAAATTCTTTCATCAGTGTATACAGCTCCTGATGGGAAAACCCTTGCATATAATTTCTAATTTTTGGTAGAGAACGGTTTGGCCACCATGGGGCGTAAATGTTAATTTTTGCTTCGGATGCATTTGCAGCAAAATCTGAGCTTTTAAAATTTGGATTGAAAAAGTTCGTTCGTAGACCGATACCACTCACGTCGATAAATGTTTTCGAAAATTTTTCTTCTTAAAATAATGCATTGTTTCTCCTCCAGGGAACGTAGATGTATATCATATTTTTGTTAATATCTCTGCTTCTAAGAGTTCGAATTGAAAAATTCCTTTTTTGTTGCATATAGTTTCTGATCCGAAATGTTTTCTAATAATTCCAAAATTTTCAAGTAATTCATAAGCTTTCCGCTAGGTGGCGTAAAGGTAAATTGCGTTTTCCAGAAATATCTGCTTCTAAAACGCCGATTTCAAATATTCTTCCTGTATCATATGCAGCTACTGATGGGAAATGCTTTGCGTACAATTTCTTATATTTGGTAAGGAATAGTTTGGCCTCCAGGGGGGCGTAAGCGTTTATTTCTGCTTCTGATGTATTTACATCTAAACCTGAGCTCCTGAAAACTCTATTTAAAAAATTCTTTCGTGGGCCCATTTCGCTGTCTTTGCGAAAGATTTTCAGAATACTTTCTTCTTACAAAAATGTATAGTTCTTCCGCTAGGGGACGTAGATGCATATCTTATTTTTGTCAATTTCTCTGCTCCTAAGAGTCCGATTTTAAACATTATTTCTTTGTTCGAGGGCATATCCGCTGCGAAATGTTTCTCATGTAATTTCAAATTTTTCTTAACGCAGAAGTCTGCCACGAGAGGGCGTAAGCTCCCGTTTCCATTTACAGCCATAGCTAAAAGGAACTCAAATTCCAATTGAAACACTTTTTTTCGGTCAGATACTACTAAATGTGCAAACTCTGTGAGCATATTTTCTTGCCAAAATAATACAAACTTTCACCGCTAGCGGACGCCAATGTTTTTCTTAATATCTCTGCTTTTAAATGAGCTATTTAAAAAACTCGGTCAGCATCGCATGCTATTTACCTTGTGGAACACTTTAGGTTAGTATTTGAGGAGTTTTATAGTTCACAGGTCTGTCGCTAGGTGGTGCTTTTGTACTTCTATTTGCAGCTGTATCTTTGCTTCTAAAAACTTTATTGAGAAATTGCTTTTTTTACCGTATGCCATTCACGACATAGAGATGTGCAACATTATCCTCTTTAAATAATGCACAATTTCCCGGTAGGTGGTGTAATGGTCAATTCTCTTCTCTTTTTTTTTTTTTTTCCGCTACTTCTGCTTGCGGGAGACGTATTTGAAAATTTATTTTTCCTTAGCATGGCATTTTTCCATGAAGAATATTTTAAGCCTACTTTCAACTTTCCTGTTATGAAAAATTCCTGAGCTAGAAAGCGTACAGTTATATCATGTTTCTTTCTATATTTGTTTTTTGAACTGGTCGATTTGAAAATCTGTTTGTCTCCGATATCCTTCTGCTATGAGAAATTTTTTTATGTTATTGTTGATTTTGTATCGTACGTTTTAAACGGTGTTAGAAGAAACGTAGCTGTTTCTATTTCTGGATGTTTTATTGATTGTAAAAATCCGGTTGATATTTTCTAACTGATTGCTTTGACTTAGAATAATTTAATTCGTGTCAGAAACGGTTCAAAAGATGTGATCATTACAACAAAAAATTCGGTGTCATTCTTTTTATTTCAAATATTTAGAAGGCACAGATATAGAAAACGAGGATGTAAATATCAAATATAACTGAAAATACGTATAAAACTCTATGCTACTTGTCATTAATCACGTATTACAAAAACCAGCTTTGAAAAGTCCACATTCGAGCCGGGTACAGCCACACATGAACACGGAGTCCAAATAGTCCAAATTAGGGCAGGGGATGATTCGACCTAATGAAATAAACCCGCAAATAAAGTTTATGCTCTACTCTGATATACCGAGCCTTGAAAAGGTTCTTTTTCACAATGATTAAAGTCGTCAGCTCTTATAAATATCCCATATAATATAGTATAAGGACTGACGCTGCTATTAACCTACTGAATGGATACAGATTAATGTCTATGTGCACCAAAAAACACATGCCATGTTTGAAGTAAAGTTTCACTTACCCAAAACCCGCTATTTAAGTAAATTAGGGCATTAGTACAGTCAAAATGATGCAGATGCTTAATCCATGCCCTATTTCGAGAATTTCTTTTTTAGCCGTCCGTGGCATTTCGGAATATATAGCACATCATTGTGTTTGCAGTGGAACACATTGAGAAAAGGTTGACAACTCATTCGGAACACATCGGGAAAGTAATTCCGGAAAATTTATTCGCACTGTGCTAAGAGAGAGTGGAATGCTTTTGCCAAAAAGTGTCCCGAATGTGTTATGTAAAAATACTAGTTTCTTCTGTCATAAAATATTTTATGGTGGAGAGAGCTTTGATAACACATGCGGAACAGGTTGATACACATTCGGAATACTTTGGCAACATATAAGGAACGCAATGATCACCCAATTTTTGGAAATGGCTTTCGCAAAATGCTACGAAAGTGTGCGATCTATTCCAAATGATTTGTTATTTTTCACCTCAAAAATTCACTTTTCTTTCATAGTTATTGTGCTTAACATACGAATTAATGGGAACAGCTATGTCTTGTAATTTCAATTTGCGCCTGTCATATATTAATTCCACGTGTCAATCTAAAACAACATAATTTTCTTTGTTCGAAAGTATGAACGTTTGTCCCCTTCTGTCGCCTACAGCGGACGCATATACCACTTTGCTTTGTTGTTATAGCAAAAAGAACCGATTTTTAATAGCTGCTGGTGTGACACCATATCATCTAAATAATTCTGGCATGACGCCAGAGATGCATTACGTCACACGATCAACTCTTTTGAAACAGGAAAGTGTTACGTCAGGACTTTCAGTTCTACTTTGTCGTTCATAAACGACATATAGAATTTTTCATTTAGAATCCTATCGTCTGTTAACCCTTTTTATAGCACTTTTGGCTATAGATACCTTTCAATTCTTTATTCTTGAAGAGTAGTTGTCTAATTTCCCACGTTGACCAGACAGCTTGGGAAATGCATTTTTTCTGCTACTGCCAGCATGAGGAGAATCAAATTGCATCCGGGACTGACTTGGCAAGGAACCATCTACGCATTGGCGTCCCTAAGCCCAGGGAGGCTGTGGAAAACCCCGAAAAAACCGCAGACTAGATGGCCGGCAGGTCCGAGATTCGAACACCCGACAAGAATTCTGTCGAATGAAATTTAATTTTAAGATTTACCTTGCGAACGTAAAATTTTTATTTTAGATTTTCAAACCAGTTTCTTTTCTCATTTAAGTCTAAAAATTGAGAGTTCCAATAAAGTAGGTAACAGTGTGTTTTTATTATTTCACGCGTATACTGAAGAAACATGATTTGGGAACTTTCTTTTTCCTTAAACTACGAAATTTCCAGAATATAACTTTTTTTTTCCAGAGTATAACCAGTTTTTATTTTATTTATATTTGTAGAACAAATGAAAAAGAAAAGAAAAATTCAGTTGGATCCGTATTAAATTACATTAAGTAAGCTTAATGCTCCAAACGCTACTGGTTACGGTTATTTTCTTAATGGTAGTCGAAAACGTCTAATGCCGAAGAGGCGATTTGCGTGCGATCAAAGCTGCACACGTAGATTCGGCTTCTGTATTGCAGCGAAAGGCAGTTCCGTTTTGTATATTACCGACAGTTTAAGCAGTATATAACTACAATGGAAAATATCAATGAATCGGAACAATATGCAATTACATGCTGATTATACTATAATTTGAGACGGAATGGACACAAGAACAAATCTACAATATAAAAAAAATAAAAAAAATCAGGCCCCAGAATTCCCTCACGTAGAAAACAATATGCAGTTTTCGTTTGCATGTCCACAATTTCATAATTTAACGAAGCTGTAAAAGTATTTATGTAAGAAATACACAGAAAACACGTACGAAGCTCTCGTTTTGTGGAATGTACTGGTTTTTTTTTTTTTTTTTTTTTTTTTTTTTGCGTTTTAGAATTAAACAATATACAAGAGGCAGCTATGTAACCAATAGGAAAAATTAAATATGGAAGGCCTCTTTCAGACAATACAAATTCTTGCCGTGCGCCGTGCATACCAAAGAACGCGCCGTTGTACAAACGGCGTTTCGAAAAAAGCCACGCGGCTTCACGCCATGTTTTGTTGACGATGTTGCCCGACACTATGGACAGTCACGAGAAATTGGTGTATCTTTAGTATTTGTATATCAAAAGTAAAAAGCGTTCACTGGTCAGGAAGTGGGTTCATCCTTCAAATCTTCAGAAGTGTTCAGTTCCTTGAAGACTTTCCACGATGCTCCTGTAGTTTCCATTCGTGACTTGTACTCTTCTAATCTCTCATCCCAAAGAACTGGTCTATTTGATACGAGAGTTGTCAGTAGTTCAACATCTACTTCACAAGCCTCCATTCTTCAGAAACCAAATTAAACAGATTTTAAAATTCGCGAACAAAGCACGACACTTCTGTGACGCTCTCAATGCATGTACTAAACCGTAGCGGCTTTGTGCGCCGAACGGCGTAAAGTCGGCAAGTCTGAACACATATATTTCGCTCCGTGTGCATTTCACGCCGTGGACGGCGGGGCGTCGTGCCGAATTGAAATGGACGCCGTGCTGACAACGGCAGCCGTCCACGGAGAAAAGCCGTACACGGCGGGATTCGAAACGTGTGAAATTATCCATATACACTTATGGTTATTTCTAAGCACGGCGCCGTGTCGGACATGGCACACGGCAAGAAGTCGTATCGTCTGAAAGAGGCCTAAGTACACGAACTATGTCGTAAGTTAAGTTATTTTTGTGCGAAATTACTAACTTATGATGTTCATCATTAAAAGTTGCAATTTTGAATTTTTGGGTATAACATTATTTCGCATCCCATGGTTTCAAACGCCTCATATTACTGCTTCTTTCAACCAACCTCACGTAGAAACACTTTCTCCTAAGTGTTTCTAAGTATTGCGGAGTAAACCGTTTTACAGTAAGTAAAGAAAAATTTATTTTGTTTTTTTATGCACGTGTGGGACCTTCTTGGGAGACGCTTGGCAGCACGTCACCAGCCGCCAGCAACGATTCCGCAGCTGCGATTGGCGCTACAAGAGGAATGGGCCGCGATGCCTCAATAGCTCGTTGACAACCTGGTCCTCAGCATGGACAGACGTTTTAAATCCTGCAACGCAGTCAGGGGTGATCATATCCCCTACTAAAGACTGGATTTTTCTTGGCAGCCGCCTGTCACATGGACGTTTCTGTCTTCTGTCCAGTTGTGATCGAAGCTACCTTTTCAATAAAGTGCCTTTGTATCCTTTGGATTCCTTGTTTGGACGGTTTTGCTCACTTGTCCCATATTCTTACATCTTGGGGATCTTATGGTATGATTTGAGTAGATGTGGAGCACTTCTGCACGACGTTACATTCGAGAAACCGTCTCGTTCTTAATTTTTGCACGCCAGTGTATAATAATTCTGTTCTTGAATAATATTATCTGGGCCTCTTTGTGTTTTTCTGTAGCAACACCGAATCATTGTATCTGTTCTCGATTAAATGATACAAATCAAAATCAACTTTCGCAATTTAACATTATCTGCATTTTCCCCCGTAGCTCACTGTACACGTATTTATTGGTCGATTCGTATGAAATTTGGAATTTAAGAGTTTTATTATGGACTGAATAGAATGCGTGTAAAATAACATACTTCTTATATGGAAAAATGTGGAGATAGAGAGCTAATTAGCATTTTTTCTTCGCAACACATGATAGTTCCCTTCTAGTGCTTTCCAACGGTACCTTACTTGTTTACAAGTGGCAAACGATTCCAAACTTTAAGGGGGTGGCTCGTTTTTTTTTTTTTTTTTTTTTTTTTGAGGTCTGTTGGTATTTATGCTGTTTAAAAAGTAAACTGTAAATGATCCTATAAATATTTTCTCAAAGAAAGAAAAAGGGGTGCGGACGCGGGTTAAGGTGTTAGGAGAAACTGTGATATTGTTTACAAACCATGCCGAAAAAATCTTTGATTATTTAAAAGCTACTGAGCTGCTGTATATGTGAGTTCCAGTGTTTCTTTCTCAAAATGTTTTTTGTTGTATTGTTGTATTTTTTTTTTTCGGAGAACAGTACATTTGATTATCTTTCTATTGTCCCACCCGTCATGTGTTAAAGGAAATGCTTTAAGTTCCGCATTCATTAATTCTATTGAAGAAACATTTGGTTTTTAAGGGATGTATGCATTCCCCATAAACAGCATAAACAGACATGCTATTTTTGGCGTCTGAAACGTGGGAGCATTTCGAAGTTCGTGTGGGTAGAAATGCCTTTTCGACCAACGCATCGGTTCACTCTCCTTACTTTTTGAATGTCAGTATTAGTAACTCCTGTTCTGCTTTCCTTCTCTGAAGAAGTATGAAATACAAAAAAGAAAGTAGGTAATTGCGATTTTCATGTTGTGTTTGTCTAGAGGTTCCCAAAGCGAAGTCGTAAATTAAACATAAAAATTAAATATTTTGATAAATTTCTGTTAGCGAAAAGCTCGTTCCACTGCAACCCTTTATATCGCGTGTGTGAAATGAAATCAAGTGTATACATATATCTTCGTTTGAATTAAAACATGTGTATTACGTTTTAACACAAAGTTCTCTAAAACATTTGAAATTTGAGATAAACCACAGTGGACTCGTCTATTTGTCTGTATACGTATTTTTTTTTTTTTTTTTTTTGCCTTAAAAAAATTGTCTCATAAGGCGTAAAAATCTCGTTATCACCGCACTGCTAATATGTTCTTAAATTTCGTACAAGACAAGAAAATTTGAAAAAAAATAAAAAATAAAAAGAGGAATGGAAAAATAAATTTAAAAAAAGGATTACATGGTTTATGCAAGTTTATTTTAATTTGGTAAGATTTATTTTTATGCTTAATTGGTGCGATGAAGCCAAGTTAGGCACATTTTGTGTTTTTCAAGTGCTGTATTAAATTTTCAACGAATGACAGATTCAAAATAAAAAACATTCTTTTCGCCTGTTGTATGAGTTACGGTAATCATTTTTTCCCCGAAATTTCTCACTCTGTCGCTGGAGATTTCGGAAAAGAAAAAACAGAAACTTGTTATTGATGTTTTGAAAACGTGTAATAAGCAAATAAAAGCAACCCCCCCCCCCCTTTTCCCTGATAGTTTCTCCAGATCTCTTTAACTGTGACTCCCTCAAGTTTTAAAAAGCAGATTTTGAAGTTAGGCAGTGTGCTTATTATACAAAAATGTTTTCCGATTTGAGGCGTTGGGAGCTTTAAGTTACGAATGAGCAATTTTGCCTAGCATTAGACGCTCACGACAGAAAACATTTTTAAAATGATAAAAAAAAATTCTCCTTAGTATTAATAAATTCAGTTTTATGCAATTATTTGTCATTTTTATGTTTTCTGTTTGTATTACGAAATCGTTATGATCTTGTATTTGTGTCATGTCTAAAACACTAAGCCATTTGCTCTCGATTATGTGATCACCGGCAATTTTTTTTCCAAGGCATACATGGAGCAAATTTTATAACTCTTTTTGGTAACAGAAAAAAATTGGTCACTGTTAGAAATTCTAACGTAAAATAATGATAGGGAAAAAGAGAAACGAAAAAAAAAAAAAAAAAAAAAAAAAGAAGCATCTTTTCGAACGTCTATCTTGCGACATAGTGCTTTCTGCAATTCTGAGGGTCGGGAGGAGTAGGTTTGTAACTCATTATCGGTGCAGAACAAATGGAAAATTCTTGTGAAACAGACATTGTGTTTATTTCTTTTTTTCCTTTTCGAATAAAGCATTTTTTACATGTGATGCACAAAACGACGTTATTTCGTAAATATATCTCGAATGAGGTCGTTTCTGTACAATACAAAAAGATGCCATAGCACGCACACGTTGCACCACGTATTGCGTTTTTAAGCATTTGACGATATTACATCCAATTATGTTTCCAGTAAGGAATGTAAGCTTGATGTCCACCGGAAATATTTACCGTTAAGAAAGAAGCACAAACTTATGTCGTTTAGGTTCAATGAACAAAGACTGGAGAGGGTGACCGAGATAATATTATTGATTTTGATAACGGAAACACACAGATTGTTGAAAGGCTGTGTGTGTGTGTGGGGGGGGGATGCTCCCGTCACGTTTAAAACAGAAGCGATAAGTAAGTCAATTAAACGAGTATAAAAAAAAGCCGTGGGGGAATGGCACTCTGAAGAATGAAATATATATATGAACAATAATTTGTGAAAGCACAACAAATGTGTAAATAATAAATGAATAAATAAATCTGCACACACAAAGTCTTGTTGAAATGATGAAAGAAGTTGCCTTCTCATAGGTGGAATGTCGCGCTTACGATACAAAGCATCGTACTAAAAACGGCATTAGTGTAAATAACTAAGGTCATACGAAGTTTTAAAGATGACAATCCGATTTTTGGCGTAAATGTGACAAGGATGGTAAGTCAGATAATATCCGAAAACTTGAAAATTTTCATCGTCCTGGAGCGGGACTTCGAACCCGCGTCTCCCAGAAAACGCCCAGGTATGCTAACCGGGCGTTTTCTGGGAGACGCGGGTTCGAGCAAAACCCCCTAAAGATTAAGAAAGCCTCCGAACGGGTCTGTGATGTCAAAGCTAGTGGGCCGACCGACTCAAGCCTCGAGCTCTCCGCTCCTGAAAACGCCGACGAAGTACCGCGGTGTTTACGCAGAGAAATAATTTCTCGAGTGCTATAGTAGACAATTTGCGCACACAATAATAAATCGACCGGTTTTTTTTTTCTCTTTAGTTTTTGTCCTTAGATAACATTAAAAGATTAGATTCTTAGCTTTTATTTTTTTTTTCTCAGTTTCCAGCTATGATATCCGTAAATCGGGGAATTCCTAAGTTTTGCTCTTGTGCTGGGAAATGATTTCATGAAAATTTTCCATTAGTTTTCAATTTGGCTAAAGGAGCAGAAAAATAAGTTTTTTTCACGTATAACGTGAAAAACCCATCATTTTACGTTAAGCAATTTTGCAACTACGATATTTTTAATGGCAATTTGCATTAATGACAAATTGGTAGGACTGTATGAACATAATCATTTCACTTAAAACTTTCAGAAATTCCCTTCGCGTTCAATTTATTAAAATGAAAGAAAAAAGAAGACTTTTCAGTAATTACGTAACGAACGCAAAAGCAAAATTTCCGATTTAGTGAGTATATTTACTGAAAATACGGTAAGATGTGTGCTCAAATCTTGCAACTATTTCTAGAAGGTAAAAAAAATTATAAATTAAAATCATTTAGGAAAAAGTTCTTTGTCAAATGAACATGGAATATATTAATTCCAAACTTTCGGATACATTTGTTGAACATTCCAATAAACTTTTATTTGGGCTAGCCTTCAGATTATCAGCGCATCTGTACATTTCGTGCGAATTCTTGTTTTAATTAAGACTCTGATACACAGCAATTTTATGAAGAAAAATGACATTTGTTTTACGGAAATAAAATGTTGATTAATAAATAACGTAATTATTTATCGCCAGTTTCTTTGCCTGGTTAACCTTAGTACTTAATGCGCTGATAATATATGTACACCTTTTTTTTTTTTTTTTTTTCAATTTGGACACTACTAACTACTAATTTTGTAAAGAAAAACAACTATTACTTTATGGAAATGAAATGTTGAATGGTAATTCATACCATTATTTAAACGACAATAAATAATGAGCTGATAATCGAAAAGCTAGCCCATAAATTTTACTCCGTCAATAAAAAAATAAAAAAACCGACTAACAATTCACTAAATTATAATTGTATTTACAACGAAAGCAGAAAATGCTGCCATGAAAACTTAACTAACCTTTGAATTCACGGTGGGTTCAAAATTCTTCATTGGTACGGAAGAAATCCGCCTTCTTCGAAAGCTTTCACTGTCAAGAAAGCTGAAAACAGTGGCTTTTGGATGTGCTTTGTAATTAGATCTATATAAAGGCACTCAATATTTTCCAGGCATGTATAAAAATGCTTACTTACGTGCACGACTACCGAAACCTCAATACTGATCAATGCCGCATGAACGCGATGACTAATATCGGCATTCCCTTTACGTTTGCCTTTTGACCTCTCTGGAGAGAGGGATTGCGATGGCCCTTTGACCGTGATGTCACACTCCTTCGTAGTTCGCGCGCTGGGGCTTTTTCTGCAGGGTGTTTTGGTTCTAGTCCGGCTTCAGGACGATGAAAAAAAAAAAAAAAAAAAATTCAAGTTTTCGGATATTATCTGACTTAAACCATCCTTGTCACATTTACGCCAAAAATCGGATTGTCATCTTTAAAAATTTGTATTATATGGCGTAATCCCGTATTTCTTTCATGAACTAAGGTCATATTTGCATCCTGTTTAGTGGGACAAGTACATGAACATTAGAGAGCGCAACATCTGTACATGTTTTCACCTCTCGCTGTAATACCAACTCTAATGCAGATACGAAGTGAATCAAAAAGACTCCTAAATAATGCCCTGTTCTGTAGTTCTCCAGATTTGCTGCATCTCTCAGTCACGTTATGCACTAGAGTCAGCACTGTTCTCCGACTTCCTTTAGTGACATTTCGAATGTTCTTATCTAGCAATTGCACCACGCAGGCCATGGTAGCATGGAAACGGCATGCAGACATTTTTTACATTTTTGACCAACGCCTGTAGCATACGGCGTGGCATTATCGTGCTGGATTGTGGCGTTTGGCAGGCTCTAAAGGAGTGGAATGACAGAGAGTGGAGAACATGGGTGGTCAGAGAGTGGAGAACATGGTGGTGCCATTGCCCACCCAGAAAAATTTGATGCCGGAAAAAACTGAACTTTGTACTCTAGTCTAATATAGAGTCAATTTTTCACGACTAACGCAAACGCTGTCTTTTATGTGTTCTAAGAAGAAGCAAGCTGAGGCACACAGCGCACTCGTGCTGAGAATTTGAAACCCGCGAATATCCATCGTTCATCGGTAACAACACCAAGAATCGGCATTTGCCTTTGCGTTCATATAGAGCGGGAGCGGGGCATGGGAATGCTGTGAGTTAGAAAGGCGGAAGTGGGTTACAGGTCAGACGATATTTGGCACAGCATCTATATATTAATTCTATGAGGTTTTTTACTGTGAGTCCTATTTCGAGAGAACGGCTGAACCTAAAGATATATGGTTGAGGTATCAAAATAACGGTACATGTGCCAGTCGAAGAGAAAAATGAGATTGGGGCAACGGTTCGGGCGTTGTGGGGCGGCAAAGTTCCCATGTAAAGTCTATGGAAGAAGCGTGCAGTGGACATTCGATCGCCTGCGGTTGACTCACGCGCTGTTGAAGGCGAAGCATGATACTGAGATAGTCCGAAGTCTTCTCTTTTGTGAGCGAACCGTTGCGCAAAGCAACGCTAGCATGCATTTGTATCAAAGTTCTTCTCATCGGAACAGCGAACACTCTCGAAGACCTGATTGCGTTATGCCGTTGGACTGTGTGATGTACACTGAAGAGCAATTGAATTAGAGATACCTGTCTAATAACGTGTAGCACCACCATTCGCCCTGATGACGGCGGCGATTCGTCTCGGCATGGACTCGACAAGACACCGGAAGCGTTGGGAAGCCATGCGGATCCACGGCCACTGAACAAGCTCCCACAGTTCACGAAGATTTGATGGAGGGGGTCAGAGCCTCGAACATCTCTCTCGATGGCATCCCAGATGTGCTCGATGGGATGGAGGTCAGGTGACCTAGCTGGCCAAGGAAGCGAGGTCACGTCGGTGGAGTGTTCATCCAACCATTCGGATACAATTCGGAAGCGATGGCACGGTGCATTGTCTTGTTGCAGGATGAGGTCCCCAGTGGGATGTTGAAGACACACAAACGGGAGCAAATGGTCGTCCAGGATATCCCGGTAACGTTGACCTGTGAGGGACGATGTCACACGTACCAGGGGTCCCATTTCAGTCCACGTAAACAGTTCCCAGACGAGAATGCCACCTCCACCAGCTTGAAAAGTACACTGCTGGCAAGAAGGATCCATCGCTTCATGTGGTTTGCGCCGTTCTCGCATCCTGCCATCCGCATGTACCAACGTGAATCTCGACTCATCAGTCCAGGCAACATTTTCCCACATGTCTAGGGTCCAGTGGCGATGTTTCCGCGCCCATGCTAATCTTTGCACCCTGTGATGTGCGGTCAGCAGCGGTACCCTCGTGGGACGATGGCTTCTGTACCCCATAGCGAGGAGATGGTTCTGGATGGTGTTGCTGCTAACACGTTTTTGTGCACCTACGTTAAATTGCTGAGTGATTTCTTGCACTGTGGCCCGTCTATCCGCTGTTACGATGCGAGCTAGCCGACGATGACCCCGCTCATCCACACGCTGTTGTCCACGGCAGTTGGCCCTTGCAGGGATGGTTTTACCGGATTCGATGTACTGACGGTGCACCCGTGACACAGTGGCTCGTGGAAATCCTAGTGCCTGCACGACTTCCGAGATGGAGTGACCCATTCGTCGGGCTCCGAGAATTTGCCCACGATCAAATGCGCTTAGATCCTTCGTCTTACCCATACTGCGTCCGACTCTTTCTGATACCTGTCGCATCACTCCTTATATTGTCGGATCGCTGCATACGTCAAGTCGTTTCCGTTTACAGGACCGCCCACAGCGCCATATTTGCATAACGCCAGCTGTCTCTAATTCAATTGCTCTTCAATGTATATATACAACTAGACGAAACTCGTCGGAACCGACGGTTAGTTTGTTTGTTTGTTTTTGTAAAAGAATAAACTCATATGAAACAACAAATGTAACTTTATTTGATTGACAAAATCATTCGACCTCTTCAGTAAAGACAATAGTCCAGGTTCGTGATTTTTTTTTTTTTTTTTTTTTTGTCTGAAGGTTTAACGGCCATGGTGAGCAACTCAATGGGCTATAAGCCGTCACATCTACATCTTCATTCTATAATGTTGTTTGCTGTGAGACCTATTTTGAGAGAACGGCTGAACGTAAAATATGGTTCAGGTATCAAAATAAAGGTCTTACCCTGTATAGATGTGCCAGTCGAAGAGAAAACTGAAATTGGGGCAACGGTTCGGGCGTGGCGGGGCGGCAAAGTTCCCATGTAAAGTCTATAGGAGAAGCGTGCGGCCCTTATCTACATTAGGTGTTCAATTCAGTCTCAGACTTGGTGTGTGCATGGTGTTCTATATGATCAGTCCTAAAGTAAGTAAATACTTTATTGCATACTTACCCTTGACAGAATGTCTCTCCCGTAGGAAAAAAAAAAGAAAACGTAAGAGCCTTACTGGAAGGCGTGAGCGATCAATGGGTCTCTACTATATGTCTCAGACAAGAGAGAATGAAGAGTATTCGCAACGCGAATCTCATTCCAACAACATTTACAAACACAGTTGTGACTGAAGATGAGAGTGGCCGCCCCGGTGGCGCAGTGGTCTAAGCGATGGCCTCTGATCATTCGTCCGAAAGGGGTCCGGGTTCGAATCCCGGTGAGGCATGGATGTTGTGTTTGTCTTACGGCACTGGCTCTCTCCCTTCTCTGGAACCAGTGACCCTAAATTAGGGACGGGCGACTGCTTATAGCCCATTGAGTTGCTCACGGTGGTCGTTAAACATCCAACCAAAAAAAAAAAAAAAAAAAAAAAGAAAAAAGAAGATGAGAGTGAAAAAGTGCGTTATCCAATTGAATTTTTGCACACGATCGAGATGAGTGGACTTCCGCCTCACATTCTACGACTGAAAAATGGTGCAGTCGTGATGTTCATCACGAACCTGGCCGTCCCGGTGGCGTAGTGCTCTAAGCGCTGGCTTATGATCATTCGTTCGAGAAGGGTCCGGATTCGAATTCCGCTGAGGCATTTATGTTGTGTTTGTCTTGCAGCACTGGCTCTCTCACTTCCCTGATACCAGTGACTCTAAATTAGGAACGGAACGGGCGAATGCTTATAGCCCATTGAGTTGCTCACGGTGGTCGTTAAACCTTCAGTCCAAAAAAAAAAAAAAAAAAAAAAAATCACTTGTTGAATGAATTTGTCAATCAAATAAAGTTTACATTTGTTGTTTCATATGAGTTTATTCTTTCCCAAAGAAAAAAATACTAACCATCGATTCCGACGGGTTTCGTCTAGTCTGTTTTTATGGTGTTTTAGCAGCAGTTCGAGCAGATCTTTCTGTTGAGTAAGTTACCCCGTGTCGGATGAACAATTTGTGTGTGCTCACCTATGTTTAACGAATTTAATAATGGCTGATTTGCCACAGCGTACAGGTACAAATAGTGCGTATTTTTGGAATGGTGTGGTAGAAAACAAAAGAAATTAAAAGCGAACGTACCAGGTACAAGTGCGGAAAATTCTGGGCATAAATAAAGTAAAACTAATAACCAGTTTTTTAAACTTTAAGGAAGTCTTATCTGAGTTGAAATTCGCAAACTGTGTTTTGAACACCAAAATGAATGTTTCTTTCATTTGTGTTGTAAATTAGAAGTACCGAGTCTTAGTCTACCTAATGAAATAAAATAGTGTATATTAACTTGCCTTGGGTTTTGTTATATGAGGTCTGTTCTTTTTCAGGGGTACTTTATGCGATTCAGAAAACGTGGCTCACCCAAATATCTGCTGGCCTACCCAGACAAAATCGTCTGGCGCTGCCATTGGCGGAATACCGTTGAACGGACTAATTACCCTTGATGCGTATGATAGCTGGCCGACTGTCGTAAAGGATTGTACCCGACATCAGTATCCCATCGGTTGGGGCTCTACGGTGAACGGCGTGAAAGCCCTTTCATCGGTACTTGGTCACATGCGAGTGGGCGATCGTTCTGTTCCCTCATCGATGAAAACGAAACTTCGCCAATCGTCATGCCACTCCATTCTTTACACCGCCACAATGTGGTATGTTGTGGTTTCATGTGAGCGGTATTCAGAGGAAAGAACACCTCCCTGGCATTGCAGCTTCGTGCAAACGTTGACGGACAGTACCGAAAAATACCGACGGTGCACCCTCTATAGTTATGTCACTGGATATCTGTCGGGAAGTCGCGTTACTGATATCCATCTGACAAGTCTGTCGATTATCCCAATCCGTAGTAGTCACTGTAAGACAACCAGATCCTGATCGACAACGTTACGCATGCACTTTCCCGCGCTCATTTCTCCCAGAAGCGCCGATTCTTCTCTCATCACGTTCCAAATGCCCTGTGTAGTCCGCCCGCGTCATGCACAAATGATACGTTTTTGCTCAAACGCGCTGAGTTGATCAAATATCCGTCTGCGACGTACGCGAACGGCATTGACTTTGAATGCAACTAGGCTTGCAGTTCAGGTTCGGTTTTTTTAATCTACACTGTTCACTTTTCCCCTTCACGACAACGTTCCCAACAATTAATGGAATCCGTGTCGTCTGCCGTATTTTAAATGTATCCGAACCTCGAGTAGTATTTATCTGTTCATTTAATTTTGAAAACTTTAAAGAAATTATAAAGTTGCGTAAAGCGAGAAATGGAAATAACAACAAAAGACGAATTTTAAATTTCTACTAAACAATGGAGGAAGGCCAAATTAAAGGTTTTTAGGAATCAAAATCGCTGAAAATCTTAAGGTATTTATGATAAATGCGATACGCTACGCCTTTGTCCACTGTCTACATCTCGGGTGAAATATCAAATAAAAAGTAACTTAGCCTGTGTTTTGTAGCCATGGTAGCAGCGTACATAATGACAGTTAATTGTGAGAAATTATGCCTTTGTCCGTAGCAACAGGAACGTTCAACTCATAACCGAGTTTGTCGTGACGTTATGCATTCGAATTCGTGGGTCGTGTTATTTAGCAGTAAAATCACGTTTTGAAATTTTCAAGCAGGACCTCGGAGATGTTTGCACTTCCCCAGTGAATCTTGTAAAATGTTATGCAGTACTTTCTTTTTCAACCGCTAGATGTCATGAAAGAATCTAAATAATCGGAAGTCAAAGACCTCTTAATTTCGGCACGTGCTTTATTTACCAAGATTTGGATGCATTGGCTAAAGAGAAGAAAACGATAAAAAAAAACAGCGCTCTTTTACATAGTTTGTTCGTCCTTGCATAATGCACTATGTGGTAATCGGAAATAATCTTTTCTGGCTTTGGAACTGAACAAAAAAAAAAAAAAAATCCCTTTTGCTATGAAGAAACTTTTCTTAATCGCTTCACGCGTTTGTTGTCTTGGGTACAAAAACAAATACCTAGGAAAAAGTTAAAAAATATGTTTTGCGAAAAATTATTTCAACTAGAAATAACAGATCAAAACAGAAAGATTAATAATAATTTTTCCTCGTATTTGACAGGAATTCGAAAAGTGTTAATATTAAAAATGGCTCTGTGTAATTTTCCAGTTACTCCAATTTCCATGTAACTGCGGTGAGATTCGGATAAATTTGAAGCTAAAAACTAATTTTCTCAGAATAACCATTTCAACTAGAGAATCACTAAATTGGTTACTTTCGGTTTGAAGTTGACTTTTCACTTTCGGTAAAATTCTGCCACACAAAAAGTGTCAATTCAGTTTTAGCTGTTTTTGTAAGATTTTCTATTCCTGCCTTCTTTTCTTTTTTCTGTGCGCACTTCACTATTTAAAATCAACTGCATATTTCCAGGTTGTTTTTGAAAATTTATAAATACCCGAATAAAGTAAAAAATCTTACGAAGTACTGCTTTTAAAGCAAAAATGTTTTGTAGCCTTCTTTCAACTGTAAAAAACAAAGGCCTTTTTGTTCTCTCTCTCGATTTGTCTTTTACAGTCGAGACGATTTTAGGTATTCACACATATATGAAAGGAAAATTAATGTCTTTATTTTCTACGAGAATTTGATTAAGAACTAAACAGTTTCGGGTAACGCTGTGAGGTGTCCGGTTTTGCCCAGACTTTCCTGCCGTGTTTCTATCTCTATCGTTGTTTAGAATCAGACGTGGAAGTACCCAGATTTTGTATTTATGATTTTCAAATAAGCAAAAATTGAATAATGTGTCATACGTGATTCTTGATTCTGTGCAATATGTCATGTTTATTCTCATTTCAGATGCTTTTGACGAGAAAGTATTTAGCGTGATAGGAAATGTATGAACTTGTGTTGCGCTAGTAAAAAACCCAGTTACGTAGGGGTTTTATTTGTTTTTTTTTCAGTATTTCTTTCTGGTATACAAAGTTTAAGAGCTCCACTTCACGAAATTAGAACTTCTTAATAGCTGCTGCGCATAACTATAGATAACGAGAGTGAGAGAAAAAAAAAAAAAAAAAAGCAGGGTGGTCGGGAAGTTTTTTGTTTGTGGCGTCTCCAGCAGACCTAGTTATGAACTTTCTCTGTGGTACAATTCAGTTTCTTCTGGAAAAAGTTTCAGGAAACTAAAATTTCTTAATTTTTACTTGGAGAAGAATGGTTATAGATCCGGCAAAATTTTAATGTGGTTTGATCTTCTTTAAAAGTTTGTTATATTTCGAGTAACTTTTTAAAATATTATTGATATTCACTGAAGAGCAATTGAATTAGAGATACCTGTCTAGTAACGTGTAGCACCACCTTTCGCCCTGATGACGGCGGCGATTCGTCTCTGCATGGACTCGACAAGACACCGGAAGCGTTGGGAAGCCATACGGATCCACGACCCCTGAACAAGCTTCCACAGTTCACGAAGATTTGATGGAGGGGGTCAGAGCCTCGAACATCTCTCTCGATCACAACCCAGATGTGCTCGATGGGATGGAGGTCAGGTGACCTAGCTGGCCAAGGAAGTGAGGTCACGTCGGTGGAGTGTTCATCCAACCATTGGGATACAATTCGGGAGCGATGGCACGGTACATTGTCTTGTTGCAGGATGAGGTCCCCAGTGGGATGTTGAAGACGCACAAACGGGAGCAAATGGTCGTCCAGGATATCCCGGTAACGTTTACCTGTGAGGGACGATGTGTCACACGTACCAGGGGTCCCATTTCAGTCCACGTAAACAGTCCCCCAGACGAGAATGCCACCCCCACAAGCTTGAAGAGTACCCTGCTGGCAAGAAGGATCTAATGCTTCATGTGGTTTGGACCGTACTCGTATCCTGCCATCCGCATGTACCAAAATGAATCTCGACTCATCAGTCCAGGCAACATTTTTCCACATGTCTAGAGTCCAGTGGCGATGTTCCCGCGCCCATGCTAATCTTTGCATTCTGTGTTGTGCGGTCAGCAGCGGTACCCTCGTGGGACGATGGCTTCTGTACCTCATAGCGAGGAGATGGTTCTGGATGGTGTTGCTGCTTGCACGTTTTTGTGCACCAGCGTTAAATTGCGATTTAATTTCTTACACTGTGGCCCGTGTATCCGCTGTTACAATGCGAGCTATAGCCGACGATGACCCCGCTCATCACCATGCTGTTGTCCATGGCAGTTGGCGCTTGCTGGGATGGTTTTACCGGATTCGATGTACTCACGGTGCACCCGTGACACAGTGTCTCGTGGAAATCGCAGTGCCTGCACGACTTCCGAGATGGAGTGACCCATTAGTCGGGCCCCGACAATTTGCCCACGATCAAATGCGCTTAGATCCTTCGTCTTACCCATACTGCGTCCGACTCATACTGATTCCCGTCGCATGACTCCTTATATTGTTGGATTGCTGCATACGTCATGTCGTTTCATTTTACACGGCCTCTCGCAGCGCCATATTTGCATAACTCCAGCTGTCTCTAATTCGATTGCTCTTCAGCAAAATTCATTGTTCGGAGTCATGTCCAGCGTAATCTGGATTTAAAGACCATGTCATTCAACGGAATGTGGCTTCTTTGAAATGAATTCTGCAGTTTGATCTGTCTTTCAGCCAAACGGTAGTTGACTAATAAATATCGGCAAGTCACTTCGCGTGCTGCTCCAATTAAATAGTGAAAGTTAATCGCGGATTTCAAGTTAGCTATCAATAGTTAAACATTGTATATATAGTCTGACCACCCGTCGTACTGTTGGCGAACTTCCCGTATACTCACAGATGCACTGAGTCTACTGTATCTGCCGCTTAAATGCCATTATCTTTTCAATTTTTATAGTAAGTACTTCATAAAGAATCAGTGAACAGGGAAAAGAAATCTTAATTGGAATGTAAAAGGTTTAATTATTTTCGTCTAGCAATTTCAAAACATTGGTATATGTAAAAGGCGTACTTTGTTAATAACGTTTAATAATAGCTTTTAATGTAATAGGCTACCTGATAGTGTTAATTTTATTATTTTTTTGTCTTGCAAATACATAGAAACGTTAAATTTAATAGTTCTTTCATTTTAATAATATGTTTAATACTGGAAATACGTAGGAATCTTTTTTAGAGTGCGAATCTTTCTTTGTTAATTGGAGTGCCAGTGTGTCTCCCTAATTATTCTGGTGGCGGACGGAATTTTTTGGAGGCTCAGATTTCAGGGTGTGCTAGGCACCGAAGTTTATGGCACAAGTAGTTATTTTATGGCCTGCGTCTGCACTCGAGATAGAAAATGTGCAACGGGCAAAAAGTTATTTGGTGAGTGGACAATATGTTTTCAGAGGAGCTAAAACTGATTTCTAATCGGACGGCGGTTAACGCCTGGGCTAGAGAAATGAAGAGGTAAGAGGGGAGTTCATTCAGTTCGAAGAGGGAGATAGAAAGGAAGTTGATGCTTAGGTCAAATGAACGAGGATCTCTCGGGCCCCGCGCGGAGTAAAATAAGAGTCCTGAAGATTAACCGGGTGTGAAATTAGATCAGCTGAAAATTAAGCTCGAATCCTGTGGCCATGCTCTACAGCTTATGGCGAAAAATAGAAGCAAAATTTTTTTATTTCAAGATTGAGTGCGTCTTACTGCCGCTACGCTTATATTATCGTAGCTTTACTTCTTGAACCTGCAACAGATTGACTTTGATAACCTGCTAAGAAACATAAGATTTTATATCGAACCCGCAGCGCTGCTACAGATACTTGTACCAGAGTTGTAAACGGGTCAAAAATTTTGGACCCGGACCCGGTCGCCACATAACTGGACCCGACCTGGACAAATCTGCTTTAAACTATAAATTCGAACATGTCATCATCATCATTGTCAATCAATATCAATCCAATGCTTGATGAAGGTCTCCCCAAGTTTCCTCCACAACAGACTGCCTTGGGCCAGTCTCCTCTATCCACCCATCTCCCACTTGGTGTTCTCCTGGGTCTTTTCCTGTCCCTTGCAATCCAGTCTAGAATTTCGGTTGTTCATCGGTGGTCCATTCTCCTGGCAATATGTCCAGCCCATTGCCATTTCAAGGATTTTGCTTTATCATGATATCTTCCAACTTGTCATTTTCCTTTTCCACGAGTTCCTCGTTTTATCTTTCTTGGTCATACCAAGCATGCATCTCTCCATGCTACTTTCAGTTGTCTGCAGTCTTTGTATGACTTTTTAAGTAAAGGTCCACGTATCTGCTTCATACATAAGCACTGGAAGGATGCTTTGATTAAACACTTTTCTCTTAAGACATAATGACACATTGCTCTTAAAAAATTTTACTTTTTCTTCCAAAAGGTGTCCAACCAAGTTTTATACGCCAATAAATTTCTTCATCATTGTGACCCTCGCTTCATATGTCCTTCCTAAGTTATATGTACGAAATGGTTATCTTCAGCTTTCCCCCATCAATTGATAAATCTTCATGCATTGTAAAAGCATTGTGCTTCAGTTTTGTCTTCTGAAAGTTCATTTTTAATTCCATTTCTTTAACATTCTCGGCAAGTTCCTGAATCATACTTTGCAGTATTATTTCAAAGACCTCTGAAGGGTTCTTTAAAATATTTTTTATTTTATTTTCAAAAATAAAACGAAAATGTAACCAGCTCGAAATATGGTCAGGAACATTTTGACGCGATCCGTTTGACCCGCTAGAAATTGGTGACCCGGTGATCTAAGACCCGTTTTCATCTCTGACACGTACTACGTAAGAGATACATATTTACGCTTAATTGTGAAATTCAGGTTTTTTTATGTTCATTGAGTTTTCTTTCATAGAAAAATGTAATTGCACATTTTACTACAATCCTCAATAAATTCCCGTAATGTATGACGTTTGTTTTCTTCTTAGTTGCGTAATTTATATAGTATTTAATTATTTTCATTTGCTGTTTGTTTTCTGTAGCCAATGTTTTGCAATATATTTGTTAATTCACATAATTTAATTTTTAATGTAACGAAAGCGCATAGTTTCCGTTGGTTTAAAATATAACTGCAAAATTGAAACCGATTAGCTGCAAAACATGTTTCGTTCACAGTCCCGCTCATTTAAATTCGGAGAAAGCATAATATAATATACACTATATTGACAAGAGATGTAAGGTCAAGTGATGCGCAACATCACAGCCTCACCTTGACAAATGTCAATCCCGCCTTCTCATGGTGCATCCTGTTCCCACTACAAAGGGGCTCTGACGACCGCCAACAGCGGTATAACTATACTATCGGTTGATAGTATAACTATACTATCGCGATAGTATAACTATACTATCGCTGGCCAAGCGGGTTGGTGAGTGTGGGATAGGAAATGCTATCCCACACTCACCAACCCGCTTGGCCAGCGTGGTGAGTTATGGCCAAACCCCTCCAAAATGACTCCACAACTTAAATCTTGGCCCTCAGTCCTACCTGGCCAAGACAGCGGCCATTGCGACATGTTGTACCTGGCCAAGACAGCGGCCATTGCGACATGAAAGCAGAGGGTGCTAAGAATCACCGGAGGACCGGACTAGGCTGCTATCTGATGCTGACCTTGGCTACGTATAATGGACTTCTAATTCAAATCTCCTTGAATTGGAAGAACAACTACAAAGGATCAACTGGGACATCGTCGGGCTAAGTGAGGTAAGGAGAAGATCTCATTGAACTGAAAAGTGGACATCTCTTCTATTGTCGGACAGATACTGGCAGAACTAGAGCTGCACGACTCGTTATCCAACTCTCGAGAAGATACCATGCTCAGATTATTCAAACTTATGCACCCACCACAAGCCATCCTGAAGAAGAAATTGAAGAATTTCACGAGGAAATTCGTCATCTAAATAATAAAGGCAAGCAGCACTTGAAGTAATTATGGGAGATTTCAAAACAAAAATAGGGCAACTGCGACAGAATGAAACTTCAGTAGGCAAATTCGGTCACAGCAATAGAAACCAGCGTGGAAATACTCTCGTAGACTTTCCAGAGGCAGAAGGGTTTTTCATCATGTACTCCTTTTTCAAGAAAAAGCCGCAAAGGAAATGGACATATGAGGCATCCCAATGGATGGACAAGTGAAATTGATTTTAATATGTGAACAAGAAATTTGTCATGGAAGACTGCAGTGTGCTGAACAAGTTCAACACAGGTAGTGACCATAGATTGGTAAGATGTAAGATGCACCTCAATGCTAAACTTGAGCGTGGCAAGCTCATAAAACAAACAAAGTGTATTGACGTGACCAACCTTAAAAAGCATCCATAATACCTTCAAATTGGAACTGAAGAACAGATTCTCTGCTCTAGAAGGTCTAACATCGGAAGAACTGGACATCTCTGAAGTTAACAGAAAAGTAACCAAAGCTCTTATGGAAACAGCAACAAAATTAGCTGGGTCTAAGAACAAGTTGCATGTGAACAAATTATCAGGAAAAACCAAAATGTTGATGCAAAAAAGAAGAGAGATGAGGACAACTAAAGAAACTAAAGAAGATGTGACTTCCATAGTGGAATATATAGAGCTATGTAAGGCAGTACGAAAAAGTATCACTGAAGACGTAAAGAAATTCAACTGTGAACTAGTGAGGAAAGCAATTGAGAACAACCAAAGCCTAAAGATAGCAAAGGGACATCTCAGTAAATGAAGAAAACGGATTATGGCACTGAGAAAAGAAGATGGTTCTGTAACAAGAAATAGAGGGGAAATTTTGACAAGAGTGAAAGATTTCTACTCCAAATTATATGAAAGGGATGATACATGTACTCCAGACATCATGAAAGGTACCAGTACCAGAGTTCTTCCAGTCCTCCCAGCAGAAGTTGCACATGCAATCAAGAACATGAAGCGGGGGAAAGCTCCAGGAGAAGATGGAATTACTGTAGACATCATACAAGAAGCAAGTGGAGAAATTGAAACAGTACTCGCCCAAATTTTCACTCGATGCCATTAATGAAGGGAAGATTCCTGAGGATTAGAACAACGCTACAATAATCCTGCTACATAAAAAAGGTGACATTGAGTATCTCAGGAACTACAGACCTATCAGCCTCCTATCAGTGGTTTATAAAATCTTCACTAAAGTTCTTTCACACCGCTTGAAGGTAACACTGGACATGGCTCAACCGAGAGAACAAGCTGGATTCAGGAGTGGCTACAGCACTATAGATCATATCCACGTACTGAGAGAATTAATTGAAAGAGCTAGGGAATGTAAACTTCCATTGTAAATGGCTTTTATCGATTATGAAAAGGCCTTTGATTCAGTGAAACCATCAGCAGTTAAAGTGGCTTTGAAATCCTGCGGTGTTGAAGATGCGTACATTAATATTATTAGAAACATGTATGAAAATGCAAGTGCAAAGATTCGGCTGTTTGAGAATACAGCACACATAAAAATTGGAAAAGGAGTGAGACAAGGTGACACCATATCTCCCAAGTTCTTTAATGTCACATTGGAAAATGTATTTCAATCTCTGAACTGGGAAAACAAAGGGATAAAGATTAATGGAGATTATCTAACTCACCTTCGTTTTGCTGATGACATAGTCATTTTTGCTACTGCCCTATCAGAGCTGCCGAGTATGATCCAGGAACTTGCTGACAAGAGCAAAGAAGTGGGATTAAAAATGAACTTTCAGAAGACAAAAGTGATGTACAATGCTTTTACAAGAAATGAAGATTTATCGTTTGATGGAGAAAAGCTGGAGATAACAGATGCGTACGTTTATCTTGGACAGCAGATATCAAGTGAGGTTCATATTGATGAAGAAATTAATCGGCGTATAAAACTTGCCTGGAGAGCTTTTGGAAGAAACAGCATAATTTTCAAGAGCAATATGCTATTATGTCTTAAAAGAAAAGTGTTTGATCAATGCATCCTTCCAGTGCTTACGTATGGTGCAGAGACGTGAACCTTAACTAAAAGAGACATACAAAGTCTGCAGACAACTCAAAGAAGCATAGAGAGGTGCATGCTTGGTGTAACCAGGAGAGATAAGAAAAGGAACTCGTGGATCCGAAAAATGACAAGAGTGGAAGACATCATGATCAAAGTAAAATCCCTGAAATGGCAATGGGCTGGACATACTGCCAGAAGGACAGACCATCGATGGACAGTCGAAATTTTAGATTGCATTCCAAGGGACAGGAAAAGACCCAGAAGAAGACCACATGGAAGAATGGGTTGATGAAATTCGAAAGTATGTGGGAGTAACATGGAGGAGACTGGCACAAGACAGACCGTTGTGGAAGAGGCTTGAAGAGACCTTCGTCCAGCAGTGGATTGATAATGGTTGACAATGATGATGATATTGACAAAAGTCACTGGACACCTAGAAGAGAAACACAACATAGCACTTATTGACATATATTAGTACTGTGTCGGTCCACATTTGGCCTTAATGCATGCACTGACCTTTCGAGACATGCTTACCGACAAGGTTTTGGAACACAGCGATAGGTATGCGCGTCCATTCAGTACATAATGCTGCCGCTAACTGTTGCTTAGTATTAAGCCTTGGTTCCAAACTTCTTATGCGGCGCTCTAATTCATCCCATAGGTGCTCTATGGGATTAAGATCAAGGCTCTGTGCCGGCAAGTCCACGCACGATATAGAATTATCGTCAAACCACGCCGTAACAGTACTGTTCCATAGGATTGCCACAGAGTTGGTAGGGCATAATTGTCTAAAATATCGAGGGAGACGTGCTGGTTAACAGGTTTGTCCACGAACACCAATGGGCCGGGACCATACCACGAAAAACACCCTCACTCGAGTACACTGCTCAGTATCATCATCATCATCATTGTCAACCATTATCAATCCACTGCCGGACGAAGGTCTTTCCAAGTTTCCTCCACAACGGTCTGCCTTGTGCCAGTCTCCTCCATGTCACTCCCGCATACTTTCGAATTTCATCCACCCATCTTCCATGTGGTCTTCTTCTGGGTCTTTTCCTGCCCCTTGGAATCCAATCTAAAATTTCGGCTGTCCATCGATGGTCTGTTCTTCTGGCAGTATGTCCAGCCCATTGCCACTTCAGGGATTTAACTCTGATCATGATGTCTTCCACCACTCTTGTCATTTTTCTGATCCACGAGTTCCTCTCCTTATCGTTCCTGGTTACACCAAGCATGCACCTCTCCATGCCACTTTGAGTTGTCTGCAGCCTTTGTATGTCTCTTTTAGTAAAGGTCCATGTCTCTGCACCATACGTAAGCACTGGAAGGATGCATTGATCAAACACTTTTCCTTAAGACATAATGGCATATTGCTTTTGAAAATTATGCTGTTTCTTCCAAAAGCTCTCCAGGCAAGTTTTGTACGCCGATTAATTTCTTCACCAATGTGACCCTCACTTGATATCTGCTGTCCAAGATAAACGTACGTGTCTGTTATCTCCAGCTTTTCTTCATCAATCGATAAATCTTCATTTCTTGTAAAAGCATTGTACATCACTTTTGTCTTCTGAAAGTTCATTTTTAATCCCACTTCTTTACTCTTGTCAGCAAGTTCCTGGATCATACTCTGCAGCTCTGATGGGGTAGTTGCAAAAATGACTATGTCATCAGCAGAACGAAGGTGGGTAAGATAATCTCCATTAATCTTTATCCCTTTGTTTTCCCAGTTCAGTGATTGAAAGACATTTTCCAATGTGGCATTAAAGAGCTTCGGAGATATGGTGTCACCTTGTCTCACTCCTTTTCCAATTTTTATGTGTGTTGTATTTTCAAACAGCCGAATCTTTGCACTTGCATTTTCATAGATATTATTAATAATATTAATGTACGCATCTTCAATCCCGCAGGATTTCAGAGCCATTGTAACTGCTGATGGTTTCATCGAATCAAAGGCTTTTTCATAATCGATAAAAGCCATGCACAATGGAAGTTCATATTCCCTCGCTCTTTCAATAAGTTCTCTAAGTGCGTGGATATGATCTATTGTGCTGTAGCCACTCCTGAATCCAGCTTGTTCTCTCGGTTGAGCCATGTCCAGTGTCACCTTCAAGCGGTGTGAAAGAACTTTAGTGAAGATTTTATAAACCACTGATAGGACTGTAGTTCCTGAGATCCTCAATGTCACCCTTTTTATGTAGCAAGATCATTGTAGCGTTGTTCCAATCCTCAGGAATCTTCCCTTCATTAAGGCATCGAGTGAAAATTTGGGAGAGTACTGTTTCGATTTCTCCACTTGCTTCTTGTATAATGTCTACAGTAATTCCATCTTCTCGTGGAGCTTTTCCCCGCTTCATGTTCTTGATTGCATGTGCAACTTCTGCTGGGAGGACTGGAAGAACTCTGGTACTGGTACCTTTCATGATGTCTGGAGTACATGTATCATCCCTTTCATATAATTTGGAATAGAAATCTTTCACTCTTGTCAAAATTTCGCCTCTATTTCTTGTTACAGAACCATCTTCTTTTCTCAGTGCCAAAATCTGTTTTTTTCCCTTACTGAGATGTCCCTTTGCTATCTTTAGGCTTTGGTTGTTTTCAATTTCTTTCCTTACTAGTTCACAGTTGAATTTTCTTACGTCTTCAGTGATACTTTTTCGTACTGTCTTGCATAGCTCTATATATTCCATTTTGGAAGTCACATCTTCTTTAGTTGTCCTCATCTCTCTTCTTTTTTGCATCAACATTTTGGTTTTTCCTGATAATTTGTTCACATGCAACTTGTTCTTAGACCCAGCTAATTTTGTTGCTGTTTCCATAAGAGCTTTGGTTACTTTTCTGTTAACTTCAGAAATATCCACTTCTTCCGATGTTAGGCCTTCTGAAGCAGAGAATCTGTTCTTCAGTTCCAACTTGAAGGTATTATGGTGTTTTTTAAGGTTGGTTATGTCAATACATTTTGTTTGTCTTATGAGCTTGCCACGTTCGAGTTTAGTGTTGAGGTGCATCTTACATCTCACCAATCTATGGTCACTACTTGTGTTGAACTTGTTTAGCACACTGCAGTCTTTATTGACGAATTTTTTGTTACACATAATAAAATCAATTTCACTTGTCGTCACATTTGGATGTCTCCATGTCCATTTCCTGTGTGGCTTTTTCTTAAAAAAGGAGTTCAAGATGAAAAACCCTTCTGCCTCTGCAAACTCTACGAGAGTATTTCCACCCTGGTTTCTGTTGCCGTGACCGAATTTACCTACTGAAGTTTCATTCTGTTGCCGTTGCCCTATTTTTGCATTGAAATCTCCCATAATTATCTTCAAGTGCTGCTTACCTTTGTTATTTAGATGACGAATTGCCTCATAAAATTCTTCAATTTCTTCTTCAGGATGACTTGTGGTGGGTGCATAAGTTTGAATAATCTGAGCCTGGTATCTTCTCGAGAGTTGGATAACGAGTCGTGCAGCTCTGTCAGAGGAACTTTCAACTTCTACAACTTTATCCTTCAGTTTCTTGTTTATTATAAATCCAACACCACTAGTTCTGCCAGTATCAGTCCCACAATAGTAGAAGAGATGTCCTCTTTTCAGTTCAATGAGATCTTCTCCTTTTCTCCTTACCTCACTTAGCCCGACGATGTCCCACTTGATCCTTTGTAGTTCCTCTTCCAATTCAAGAAGCCTTGAATCAGAAGATAGGGAGCGTCCATTATACGTAGCCAATGTCAGCATCAGATGGCAGCCTAGTCCGGTGCTCCGGGGATTCTTAGCACCCTCTGCCTTCATGTCGCACTGGCCGCTGCCTTGGCCAGGTACATTCCAGCTGCCGGAGACTGAGGGCCAAGATTTAAGTTGTGGAGTCACTTTGGAGGGGTTTGGCCATAACTCACCACGCTGGCCAAGCGGGTTAGTGAGTGTGGGATAGCATTTCCTCTAATCCCGATGGTATAGTTATACCGCTATTGGCGGTCGTCAGAGCCCCTTTAGTGGGAACAGGATGTACCACGAGAAGGCGGGGTTGACATTTTTCAAGGAGAGGCTGTGATGTTACGCATCACCTGACCTTAGATCCCAGAAACAGTATACACTGTGGTATATAGCGTTCCCCCGGCTGCCGCCATACCTACACACGGCCTTCAGACTGAAGGATCGTGTATCTGGATTCATCAGTCCATAGGACCCGTTTTCATTGATTACGGTCCACGATAAATGTTCTTTACACCATGCTAAACGACTAGTAGCATTTCGAGTGGAGATGAAAGACTTATGAGCAGCCGAACGACCACGGTAACCCATGGAATAAAGTTCTCTGAGAATTGTACGTATACATACCGAGGTTCCAGCACTTTTACTCACCTTTACACTGCGGTCTTGTGCAGTACTCCGTCGATTAGCTGCAACGACTCTCCTGAGGTTTCGACGTCCTCTATCTTTGATTTTCTTTGGTCTGCCGGTAGGTTTTGCGGCTTCAGGCACGCCTTGTGTCTTCCACTTATTCAGTACATCAAAAACAGTTGACGTGGATATGTTTAAACGCCTCTCGGTTTCTGTTATGGACAACCCACTAATATAACACCCAATAATCTTTCTTTTCTAAAAGTCAGTTCTCTCCCGCCGTGACATTTTTACTCAACTTCACAGTGGTATATTATCGTGGTCAGCTGAAGGCTTGTTTTTATACCGTTTGCAGCTGTACCGCGCATCTTAACAACGCAGCGGATCCGTTCATTTTTTTGAATGGGTGTCCGGTGACTTTTGCTAATATAGTGTATATAATGTACAGGACCGTAACAAGCTTTTCTTATCTGGGAGGGCGAGTCTTAAAATTGCGCCCATTCGAGTTCAGAGTTACGCCGCCTTCAAGTTTAAAATCACGCTACTTCGAGTTCCCCTCAAATAATACGTAGTTTTTCCGTTATAGGAAAGTTTTGTGATCGTTCAAAAATCGCATTTCAGGTTTCTGACATACTTTTATTAAAAATGCAAAAACTAGGTAAATACCACGTAAAGCGTAATGAATGTGAACGCCGGCAACACAACACTCCACAGAAATGCAGAACGAAAAACAAACCAGCGCAGAACGGACGAGTGTAACAATAGGAAGAAGCTTTAGTGGGTAAGGCTTGGAAATATTCCGTTCTAGGTTAAACGCTCAGAGAACTTTCTGCGACAGAGCACATATAATTAGTTAGTTCTTCATCCCAGCAACATGTTCGGAAAGGTAATGGAGTTTAGACATACTGTTTTTTCTATGCCTCCCTTCACTGTTTTGGAAAATTTTCTGCACGGATATGAGATGTTCACACCTCATAGTGTATGGGTACTATGTGCCCTATATAATATAGTTAACAGCATAATACTGTATGAGACTAAGCGAAGTCTTGAAAATAAAATTGCTGAAAGGTGTAACTTTCGTTTTTAGTTACAGTTTTTATTTTTTTACATCCCCCATAGCATGAATTTATGCCCCTGGAATTCGACCATTCTGGAAGGTCATTTCAGGTGGCATACATTTATTTTTGAGGTTGGCCTATATATATGTATATATATATATATATAGGTTCGGGGAAACGCTGTGAAGGTCATAAATATCGAAAAATCATGAAACCGGCTTTTTTTTTTTTTATCTTCGCTTTCCCCTGCAGGTGTCTCTGAGATCTCGAGTGTCTGTTTTGTGTGCGAAGATCTAGTAAGTCGAGACCGTTTTTCCAAAAGCACAGTCCTTGCTAACTGTCAGATGTCACAATATGTAGATTAACGCTTCAGTGATCTTTTGATTTGAAAGCTGAGTTCGGTGAAACCGTGTGTGACATGTTTGAATACTTAGAGCGGAATGAAACGGAAAGAATAGCCAAGCTTCGAGTGCATGGCTATGCAACATACATAGAAATTTAATATCTGGGAAACACCTTCCCCAACACTCTTGTTTCACGGACAAGATTTCGGTTTCACATGGAGAGTCGCAAATAAAAGAAACGAGAGCGAATGTCTGGACGCCCCTGTTTCTTTGAATTGTTTAAAGCTGACATATTGTTTGGTTGCTTTTGTTCTTGATTTTTGCGATTAGATGGGGGTAACGCCCCCATTAGTTGAAAGTAACATAACTGGAAGGCGAAAGCAATAACGAAATCTGAGCTCCAGTTTCACGGCTTTTCAAATTAACTTCTGTTTCAGTGTAAAATCTGGGTTCGAATTAAATTCTGCTTCCTAAACTAAATATAACGATATGGTTCCGCAGTAAATCGCATTATTTGTGCTGCTTCGTAAATATTAGTCTCGTCTTTATCTATCAGACTCTCGTCAGTACTCCAAGGCAGTGGCTGTGGACAATTTTTGAGCACTTAGGTGTTTTAATTACTTCGTGGAGAGTACTTGAAGCAAATTTTTTACAAAAAAATGTAGGATCTGCGAATGTCTGAAATACAATCTAACCCACATATAACGAGCTCACATAATTCGAAGTTCTGCACAAAGCCGAACAATTTTTGTAGAAACCGCATGTAGCAAAGTTCAGTACGGTTACACTGGTCTACAAAAAAAAAAAACTTTTTTCTGTCCCAAAGATGTTATTTGCCAATCTTTATAGTACATATTTGTCGCGCTGAATTCAATAATGAAAACCATTATTCTCTATCACGTAAGGTTTTTGTGTGACAGTTACGTAAATATTTTACATTAATATCATGTACACTAAGGAAATTAATTAATGTTTAACGTACCTAAAAGGTCATAGTTGAAGATTTCCTGGAATACTTTGCCTCAGGAAGGTCCCTTATGAGAATCCAGCAGTAATCTGTTAACATACTCTAACTCCACTTCCCTTTAAATCTTTTTTCGATTCTTGAAATGTCCTAATGAAAGCGTTCACCGTGTTCATCATTTACGGCGCCCAGGTTTTCGGGAAAGAAATCTAAGTGAGAGTGAAGGAAGTGGATCTTCAGAGACATATCGCAGCCTAAGTCTTCATATGCTTTCAACATCTCATGTACTACATCCGTATAGTTTTCAGACTTTTTGTTGCTTAAACTGTTTTTCACTAAATTCTTGAAAGAAACCCATGCGCGTCTTTCTAAGTCATTCAAACGTCCTTCAAAAGTTTCATCTTTCATTAGTTCTCTAATTTGTGGTCCTACGAAAATTCCTTCTTTAATTTTTGCATCGCTGATTTTGGGGAATTTCTTTTTCAAGTACAAAAAACCACTTCCATTTCTGTCCATGACTTTCACCAAAATTTTCATCAAACCTAATTTGATATGAAGAGGTGGGAGATAGATGTTTTTAGGATCAACTAAAGGAGCATTCATTACGTTTTGTTTCACCAGGTGTAAGAGATTTACGTGAAGGCCATGTCTTCCTTTTGAAATGACTTATACGATCCCGGCTGTTCCACTCGCACAAAAAACAGCAAAATTTTGTGTATCCAGACTGTAACCCGAGCAGCATAGCGATCACCTTGAGGTCTCAACATACACTGAAGTGCCAGAAAAATTGGCACACCAGTCTAATACTTGGTAGGTCCCCCACGGGAGCGCAGGACTGCAGAAATACGACGGGGCATGGACTCCACTAGCTTCTGGAAATATGCTGTTGGCAATGCACACCATACTTCCTGCAGAGCGTTCCACAATTCGGGTGTATTTCCGAGGTCTCGGATTCTTGTGTTCGATAGCGCGTTGGATGGCATCCCAAATGTGTTCTATCTCGTTCAGATCTGGGGACTTGGGTGGAAATGGAAACACCCCAAACTCAGATGAATGCTCTTCTAACCATAATGTCGCGTCCCGACACTTGCGTGGAGGTGCATTGTCCTGTTGGAACAGGCCCAACCCATCAGCATGAATGCAGAACATGAACGGGTGTACCTCGTCAGAAAGGATGCACACATAGCGTTGAACGGTCACAGACGTTTGTAGACGTACCTGGGGTCCCAGTTAAATCCAGCTAAGCATACCACATACCATTACGGACCCCCCCTCCACCCACCAGCCGGTACAGTTCCCTGTAGGCAGGCGGGATCCATGGCTTCATGGAGTTTGCGCCACACACGAATCCTTCCATCTACCCAATATAGTTGGAAACGCGACTCTTCAGACCAGGCTACTTGTTTCCAGTCATCGAGTGTACAGTGGCAGTGTTGTCGTGCCCAAGCGAGGCGCATAGCTCTGTGTCGTGCACCCATCAAGGGGATTCGAGTTGGGCGTCGGCTCCCAAAGCCCATAACGTGCAGGGTACGTTGCACAGTCCAGACGCTGATGCTTGTTGAGGCTCCAGCATTGAATTCCGATGATACCTGCGAGAGTGTTGCACGCCTATCGCGTGAAACGATTCTTGACAGCCGACGATGGTCACGTTCACCCAATGTCTTTTTACGGCCACACTGGTATCGTAGGTCGGAGGTTTTGCCGGAATTCTTGTAGTCACGGTACACCCTTGCAATGGTCGTCCGTGAAAATCCGAACTTCGTTTCTACCTCCGAAATACTATGGCCCATCTCACGAGCGCCAACTATGACACCGCGTTGAAAATCGCTGAAATCGTTATTACTTGTCATTCTCATGCCGAAAACAGCTCTGACAGCTGGCAAGGATGTCTATCGCTTTATATATGCACTGGCGGACCCAACCGAGTACGCGCATAGGTGACGTTGCTATGTATTTTGCATAAGCTCGTCTGTACCAGTTTTTCTGGCACTTCAGTGTATGTTCCAAATGAATTTTTCATGCTGTATCTCGTTTAGAATAATCTTCATATTTTCATAGGGTTTTTTTTTTCATATTAATAGCATGTGCTAGTGGAACTGATGGGAATTTGTTTTCATTGTGCAAAAGGACAGCTTTTAGGCTAACTTTTGACGAATCTATAAACAAACGCCATTCCTGTGCGTTATGAACATGTCCTAGAGTGTCAATCACTGATAAAATATCATTACAACACACTATATCTCCTTCTCGCGAGAAAAACTCTTTGAAATCTTCTTGACGATTTTGAAAGTAGCATAAACTAGTTCCGCGATCAAGAACGTTCCACCCTTTTACTCGTGATTAAACATATAACGCGATCAAGAACGTTCCACCCTTTTTTTTTTAAACATATGAATGAAAATTTAAGCTCTGAAGAGGATTTACCGATGTAAATGAAAATTTAAGCTCTGAAGATGATTTACTGATATAAATGAAAATTTAAGCTCTGAAGAGGATCAGAATGAAGATCACGCTGATCGACATGATTCATGTTTCGACATTTCTAATGGGCCTCATTTATTGACACAAGGAGACCTAAATGATTTAGTGCTGCGTGATTTAAATTTATCTAAAAAACAATAACTTTAAAAAAATATATAGAAAGCAATAACTTACAGAGCTTATTTTCATTTATATCGGTTAATACCGGGTGAGCAGCCCCGGTGGCGCAGTGGTCTAAGGCGCTGGCCTCTGATCATTCGTCCGTAAGGGATCCGGGTTCGAATCCCGGTCAGGCATGGATGTTGTGTTTGTCTTACGGCACTGGCTCTCTCCCTTCCCTGGAACCAGTGACCCTAAATTAGGGACGGGCGACTGCTTATAGCCCATTGAGTTGCTCACGGTGGTCGTTAAACCTCCAATCAAAAAAAAAAAAAAAAAAAAAGATACCGGGTGAGGTGGTATTTTGTGTATCCAGACTGTAACCCGAGCAGCATAGCGATCACCTTGAGGTCTCAACATATGTTACAAATGAATTTTCATACTGTATCTCGTTTATAATTATCTTCATATTTTCATAGGTTTCTTTCATGTTAATACTGTAGCATGTGCTAGTGGAACTGATGGGAATTTGTTTCCATTGTGCAAAAGGACAGCTTTTAGGCTAACTTTTGACGAATCTATAAACAAACTCCATTCCTGTGCTTTATGAGCATGTCCTATAGTATCAATCACTGATGAAATATCATTACAGTACACTATATCTCCTTCTTGCGAGAAAAACTCTTTGAATCTTCTTGACGATTTCGAAAGTAGCGTACCCTAGTTCCGCGATCAAGAAGGTTCCACCCTTTTAGTCGTGATCCCAAAAGTTCTGCCTGTTTTTTTAGATAAATTTAAATCACGCTCTAAATCATTTAGGTCTCCTTGTGTCAATAAATGAGGCCCATTAGAAATGTCGAAACATGCATCATGTCGATCAGCGTGATCTTCATTTTGATCCTCTTCAGAGCTTAAATTTTCATTTATATCGGTTGATACCGGGGAGGTGGTATTGGTATATCATCACTGTGGGGAATAGGTCGCATCGCTGAAGGTAAGTTGGGATATTTTAAACTGTGTTTCGACTTACTTGTGATTCCTTTTGTATTTGTTATACAAAAATAACAGTCCGAAGAATGATCTTTCGGCTCTCTCCACACCATTGGAACTGCAAATGGCATATGACGACAACCGTTTGCCCACCCCGTTAAAAGTCTTGAACATGTAACACAACAAATATGTGGGGCCCAACTCTTGTCTTGATCTCCTACTTGGCAACCAAAGTAAAGCTGATAACACTTTCATATTAACGTGGTAAAGTTCAGCTTTTGAGGTTTGAATGTCAATTCACCGCACACATAACAAAACGTGTCCGGATGGTTCAGGCACTCGCGTGGCATTTTGCAGTTTTCATACACAAACAAAAGCTACTAATAAAGAGCAATAGCAGAGCGTTCACTTCGGCTGCCTACAGAGAACTGAAACATAAGACGTAGTCGAGCAGTCAAGTGAGCAGCCGGGAAGGGTGCAGGTGGCGCAATGTCTATGACTCATTCGAAGGTGCGGACAGGAAGCCCCCCTCCCCTTTGATAAAACACAAACGCAACAGTCTGTATGTCAGCTGCAGCTTTTTTTCTTCTTTTTTTTTCTCATATGAATAAACGATGCTATGTGCTCCTTATCAATACTGGAATTATTTCTCGCAAAAAAAAAACTGTTTTTAAAGTAAAAAAATGAAAAAAACATTTTCTTATACCTCTAAAACTATACGTGTTAGCAAAATTTCAATAGCAAATCTGGATACCTCGTATTAAAATACCAAAGAATAAAAAAAAAATTGTCTGGGATAAAACATGTGTTTACCAGTGTTATCAGCAAACATAATAAGTGGCATTCACCCAGTTTTTGCTCCTTCCTCTTTCACCGAAAAATTAAAGATATTACGTTCTATTTATAGGATCCCGTAGTTCCCCTTACACAGGTCAGTTTGCATAAAAATAACAGTGTTCTTTTATAAATCCCCCCTACCACGCACACCTCCTCGGCAAATACTGTTTTATCCCCTTTCCAGCTTCTTAATCCGCGCACCTGTTCGTGTGGGGCAGAACACTGGGTTAATGACGTCACACTAGCGATATAACTTTCGACTGGAATTCCAAAATACTTCAGAGATGTCATCCCGCTCTTCAATGAGTGTTGTTCAAGTGCTCTCGCCTAGATAACAAGAATGAGGTTTGTCACATTCAGTAAATTTAGTTGGACCTTGACTGCCCAGTAATCTGTGCAGCGTGCTTATGAAAATCATCGCTTTACAAGGGTGAAACTGCAACATTCAGTGTGAAAATCAAAGCAATCAGTTTAGTAAGAAAAGTAGGAGTTAAAAAATTCCACGTCGCGAAAAAGTTTGGTATTCTACCAAATTCTCTTTCTACAATTTTAAGTAACAAGGGTGAATTGAAACCGAAGTTTAGTGATGGTTCATTACTGGTTGAAAATAAATTTTTCTAGAGGGAATTCGCACATATGTGAATATAGTGAAAGGCATTCCGGGCAAGAATGAGGATCGATCAAGCGACGAAGAAGAAATCACTATAGAAAATAAACAATTTTAAATAGATTTGCTCTTGAAAGTTTAGAAAATCTTAGAGTTTATTTTGCATCTAGAAACATCTGAACCTCTACTGCGTTAGACGAAGTTGGAAAAAAATTAATAGCTGCTAACATAATAATCAACAACTGGCTGATATTTCCAACATAACTTATAAGCAACAAAATAAATACAACAGGTGAAATTTCTCTCTCGGATTTTCTCAAATTCCTTTAATTTTTATTTCAATTAAATGTTTTGCTTATTGCAAATCTCATTCATGTTTTTATTGCAAGCTATAATTTGTAATTAGCAAGCAGTTGCGTAGCTGGAAATGTTGAGGGGCCCAGCTGTTCCGTAGAAATATACACTATCTACCAACAAGTAATTGGACACCCCTGCAATCGACGATATCTGCGGTCCTGATACACGTCACAGCCGCCGCCGTTAGATATCGTGTGGGAAACAACAACGCAACCAGTCGCATGCAAGATGCCACGCAGTTCGGAGCTCTCTGATTTCGAGAAAGGTGTATTCGTCGAGTATCACAGAAACGGCCGATCCATACGTGACATATCCAGCGAGTTGAAGTACGCAAAATCGACAGTGGCCTACGTGATTGGCAAGTGGAAGATGAGAGGTGACTGTCGGAATGTGCCCCGACCCGGCAGACCCACAAAACTGGAAGTTAGAAAACGACGGGTGCTGGCCAGAGAAATTCGGAAGAACCGCACCAAATCGATGGGCCACATCCGCGAGGAGTTTCAACAGGCTTCCGGGAGTGTTCTTTTCATGAATACCATCCGTAAGGAATCCCATCTGCTCGGTTATCATGGACGTGCTGCCGCCCACAAGCCTTTGATCACCAAGTCCAATAGCGCTGCTCGGCTAACGTGGTGCAAAGAACGTCGACAGTGGACCGTTGAACAGTGGAAACAGGTTCTCTGGAGCAACAAATCAAGGTTCACCCTCTACCGTTCGGATGGCAGGGTTTGGGTTTGGCGTCTGCCTGGAGAACGCCTCCTGCCGGAATGTATCGTGCCAACTGTGAAGTTCGGCGGCGGTGGAATTATGCTATGGTAGTGTTTCTCCTGGTATGGCACGGTACCCTTGGTCGCAAGACCTACTGCACCATTTTGGATGACCATGCGCTTCCTACGTTGTGGCAGTTTTACGGGATGGATCCATGTTACTTTCAGGATGACAATGCAACCTGTCATGTTGCGAGGTCCACCCTGGCTTGGTATGGTGACAATTGGGTTAATCGAATGGACTGGCCTGCGTAGAGCCCGGACTTTAACCCTATCGATCACCTCTGGGACGAGTTGGAGCGTCGACTTAAGGGGTGCCCCCACCGTCCAAAATCGGTGAAGGAACTGACCTGTCTTCTCCAAGCCGAGTGGAAGAAAATACCGCTAGCTGTCTTACAACGCCTGGTTGAGAGTATGCCCCGGAGGGTCGCAGCTGTAATCGCCGCTCGTGGAGGCTCCGCCAACTATTGAAGGTGAATAAACTTCGTTTTCCTTTGCTATCACAGGTGTCCATTACTTGTTGGTAGATAGTGTAGTACAGTTATGTCAGGTATGGCAATGCGTATTGCCACGAATCTCATTTTACATACGGCATTTTCTTACATATTTTACCGGCAACATATGCAATTGCAAGTATAGATTGCTTAATGTAAGTTTGTCTACTCACCAATATTCGGATCAACACTAACGGAAGGATCTCCTCCTTATTTTCTCATCACTGAACGACATATGGTTGCAGGAATATTTGTTATCTATACGGCAGCTAGTTGCCTACTGACTGTGCAGCAGCGTATGGTGGTATATGAACGATCGACAGGACAAAGCCTGACAACGAAGTATCGTCTCCGAGAATCGACAAGATTAAAATCGCGGCTGCGTGCGTAAGGAACCTTATCGTAGAATACGGCTCAATCGAAGGAAAAAAGAGAAGGCAGGAAAAACAAATTCTCGGAGTCATTTTCGTAATAATAAAAATAACTGACTCAACCTGACGATCGGCGAGTGCTTAATAAGCGCAATAATGTACGATAAGTATACGAGTAATGTCTCTAAAAAATTTGTTTCGGTATTCCTGAAGGATATTTTATTTAGAGTAAAAATTAGTCTCAAAAAGTATCCAGACTGGTTGCATAAGTTTGAAATCGCTCGACACAGCAGGAAGCGGTTTGGCACAGGTTGACCTTGGAACCTATTACGCACGTGCCGTGACTCGCGTCTCCCGTGCTCTTCCGGTTTTTTGTACAGTAGAGCTTTGTTCTTACGTGTGTGAAGCTGTTCGTCGCATTTGTCTTGTTGGAAAGATAAACGAAATTGTATCAGATTTTGTCAGAAACTTGACGAAACTTGCAAAGACCCTATTTTGCTACTGTGGATGAAAATTCACCCATGCCTTAGGTTTGTAATTGGTACAAATTGCAAAATATTTAGTTAAAATAATGACATATTAAATAAAAACATTTTTTTTCGTATAAAGGCAGCAGTTATAATTAATCCATAGTTAATTATAACTCTATTATAAGACGTGTGGGTGAATATTCACCCAGAGTAGCAGTGGCGTTTAAAAAATATGAGTAGCATTATAAGGTTAAAGTTACGGAAAGTCTGCGGGGAGGATTGTATAAGTCGAGTTTGAGTGGCATAAACGTTTTAAAGATGGTCGTAAAAGTGTTGAGAAGGATGAACGGTGTGGAAGACCCGCAACCAGCAAAAGTGAAATCAGTGTCTAACTTGTGGCCACAGCTGTTCGGGATTATCGCCAAATCACCATTCGTGAGTTATCTGAAGACTTCAACATTAGTTTCGGTTCAGTTCAGTCAATTCTTACGAACAATTTGGTTATGAGACGCGTGTCTGCCAAGTTTGTGTCAAAATAGGTCGCAGCTAAGCAAAAACAGGCCCGTGTTTCAGCTGCCAGTTGACCTGCTTGAGTGCGCCGAAACGACGAAAACGTTTAAAAAACTATCGTAACATGGTTATGAATGGTGGGTTTATGGGTATGACTTTGAAACTAAGGCCCAGTCTTCACAGTGGAAGACCCCAAATTCTTCCAGACCCAAAAAAGCACGACAGAGCCGTTGCAATGTCAAGAAGATGCTGACTGATTTTTTTCAATCATGAAGGAATTGTGCATCATGAATACGCTTCATCAGGCCAGACAATCAACAAGGAGTGAGATTTTGCTAAGCACCGCATTGCATAGGTACGACATCCACCCTATTCGCCAGAACTCGATCCCTGCGACTTTTTTTCTCTTCCCAAAAATCAAATACCACTTTAAAAAAAGGAGCAAGATTTCAAGATATTGAGAAGATACAACAGAATGCGACGAAGCAGCTGTTTGCTATTTCAGCAAATGACTTCAAGACATACTTCGAGCAGTGGAAACAGCGCTGGGCTAAGTGTTTGGCTTCGGAAGGGGAATACTTCGAAGGCGATTAAGTTTCAAATCTTTAAGTCATGTACCTTTTTTTTATTTTTTAAATAAACCCAGCCTGGATTCTTTTTGATCACACCTTGTATGCAGTCCAGTGGGTAACAACAAACATAGCTAGGAAGCATTCTGTGCGAAATGTTACATTTTTACAAAAATAATTCGTAAAGGTATATTGTAACAAATCCTGGAACTTTGTTTGCATCTTTGAGTTCCTAATTCTCATGTGATGTTTCGAAGGAAATTTTCCAAACCGCACGTTACTTTTGGCTAAACACACAAACAAGACAATATATTACCACAAAACTCTATTTCTAAAGCCTGGGAGTAGTAATACTTAATTTGACGATTAGTGCTTTTTTGAGTCTTACCGCTTGTCTTCGGCTCCTTTGTAGCCGAAGAAATTATGCAACTTTTGAAGGGAGCTAAGGGGTTGTCTTTGATCAGGCCGTCGCTGTCCACGCGTAGCCCTTTCACCATAAAACTGCACTGTTCAGTCGGTCGATCAACTTTCACCGTGGGAGTTCAAAGTCATCGTTAACTATGCCCCGGGACTGCAACATTCCTTGCCAGAAATTTAAAGAAATGAGTATCTTTAGATAGATAAGAAAAATAAAATTCAAACTGATGTATTTGCGAGTGACTGAAAACGATTCCATGATATGACTGTGCAGATTGTCTGCGTTAAACGTTAACTCCCGAATGTTAAACCTCATCCCTTTGCTTTCTATTTATCAATTTGTTTTCACTTTATTTCCCATTTTTGCTCGTGTGAAACGACGCAGTCGTCTTGTTTTCGTCTTGATTGTGTTATCTGTATTTCACTTTCTCTACGGCTTGTTCAGACTTAATGGAGCTATTATACATGATCCATGAGATTTCACGGTTCAGTTACGATCCACATATCTACCACTCGCTTGAATAAATTTGAACGCCCCTTGGAATGGCAAATTTCTTTTCAAGAATAAGAAAGGCACGTCAATTATGTGCGGAGATCAGACTCCATACGACTGTTCTGGAAGAGTTTATGAACAGCTTATTTTTGCCATTCATTTATCATGGGTACGAGCCAGCTTAACCCCCAAGAAATTGCAATGTGTTCTCATCAGTGATCTTTCCACACTTTGAGCGTTTGTGCTTACATGCGGTGTTACTACAGGCTCTTGGTTACTATGCATGCAGGTTTCTGAAATCAATGTTTTAAGTGAAATCCAGTTTCATCCTCAGAATGCATGCGTGATGTTTTTCTTTTAAACATAAATGGAATGATGTATATGTGGTTGTGTTTCTGACAATCTGATCTCTCTCTCTCTCTCTCTCTCTCTCTCTCACCCATATATACAGTATAGTGGTGAATTGAGGACTGATGAGTGTAGATATACTATGACTCTCCGACCGGATGTTTACTACTTATGCGTGTTACTTAAATAATAACTGAAATACAGTGTATATTAAAACTTGGTTTCCAGCTGAGAAAAATCAACTCGAGCGATTGTTTTATAGCGATGGAGGATATCTAGTATTCATATGACAATGCCAAGCAGCACAACGGTTTGTCCTTGAACATAACAAAGTGTTAGGTTATAAGATAACTGAGCTGCTGTTAACTGATAAAACTTTTAAGATGCCAGGCTATATTACGCTGTAGATTTTTATTTGGATGTACCTGTACATAAATTTCTCGTTCAACATAGTCTTTTTTTTTTTTTCCGCAGTTAGGCGAGGTCTTTGCAGCTGAACCTCTTTTTCTGCTCAGTTCTGTCTCGTGTCACATTACTCTATATTTTTCTTCTTGATGTCATTATTTAGACAAGACAAACAGTCCTACCTTCTCATCTTAGATGTTAATATACTCCGTTTCATGGAAGATTCATATTCACAACTCAGCATCCCATATAATTTTCATCGTTTCTTATTACGTACTCGTACATGTCTGTATCAGCGCAGACTTGCTTCTTGCACGTTCTTCGAAATTTCTATCCTTTTAAGGACTGCTTTTATCATCTCATTCCTAGTTCTATCCTTTCTGGGTACAATCATCCATTTCAGTATCTTCATTTGTTCAGTCTCTTGCTGTTCTTATTTCAGTAGTCAAAACTTGGATTTTCAGTTGTCCTGATAACTATCGGCTGGTTCTTCCAGGTGATTGGTGGTCGACGTTCCCAGGATCCGGACCGACCTTTGAATATGTAAAAGTGCCTTAGAAGTAAACGGATCAGGTAAAAGCAACCCAGAAAAAGAACCTCAGAATTTTCAAAAGCAATTTGGAATTTGATTTGTTGTTTTTATCATTTAGCACTTTTTTCATAAAATTTTATTAGGCCCTATTAATTATTTCTAACAGTTTTCATATAAAGTTGCGTCATTTTGGCAAATTTAAATAAAGAAACGAATTTTACATGAGTCAAATGCTAATAATATTTAGTTCTTCTTAAAATATTGTTCTGCCATTCTGGAGGATTCCAAATATTCGTTGTGAGTAATACAAATCAGTGACTTTGAACACATGTTACTTGTATGTCACTTTTCCTAAGATTATGGGATGGAAAATATGTTTTGGTTTTTTTGTTTGCTTGTTTCGTGGTTTAAGCTACTGGGAGCATCTAGGGCCGTAGCCAGTCTTCCATCCCTGATTTTGGGGCTGTTGATTCCAGATAGTGTAAGGGGACAGCGCCGTAGGGCGCGTACACTGCCTGTGCTTCATTCAGGGCTCGGGCCCGGCACGAACGACTAGCTATAAGCCAGCGCCTCTGACCAATCGACCATCGAGCCGTCCTTTTGTTGTTACCCATAAGGATTAGAGAATGAGCTCAGGTGATTACTTTGCTGAAGCTGGTAGCAAATTTATTAGAAATTACCTTCATAACCGTAAAACAATTGTCACTTAGCTTACCTGTGTAATTCTATGATAATTTCCCTCCTAGCAGTGCAGTCTTATCCTAAAGAGAAGCTATCTGCTATGACTTCATTTTGATTACTGCTGGCTAAACAAAGGAGTTATCATTCTCTTCACTTTAGAACGCGTGTGGTTCGTGAGAAGCCCATTTATGCGTGATCTATTTAGTTTCATCCCTGAAATACGAATATTCGCTTACGATATGAGTATGCTGTCATATATAAAACACAGTATTCGCTATTTTTCCGTACGTGAACATCTAAAAATATTCCTTTCTGGTGCTTTTCTGTTAAACTAACCATGAAAAGTGCCTTAGAACCGCTAAGCCTATATAGAAAAAAGTGCCTTAGCACCGCTCTTCTGCACCACTGCTGCATGAATACACTCGTATATTTCTTTTAAGACATAATGGCATTTGCTCTTGAAAATTGTACTGTTTCTTCCAAAAGCTCTTCGGCCAAGTTTTATATAATCGGCGTATAAAACTTGGCTGAAGAGCTTTTGGAAGAAACTGTACAATTTTCAAGAGCAAATGCCATTATGTCTTAAAAGAAAAGTGTTTAATCAATGCATCCTGCCAGTGCTTATGTATATAGCAGAGACATGGACCTTAACTAAAAAAGACGTACAAAGGCTGCAGACAACTCAAAGAAGCATGGAGAGATGTATACTTGGTGTAACCAGGAGAGATAAGAAGAGAAACTTGTTAATAAGGAAAATGATAAGAGTGGAAAACATCATGATCACAGTGAAATCCCTGAAATGGCAATGAACTGGACATATTGCCAGAAGAACGGACCGCCGATTGACAACCGAAATTTTAGACGGGATACCAAGGGACAGAAAAAGACCCAGAAGAAGACCATGTGGGAGATGGGTGGAGGAAATTTGAAAGTATGCTGGAGTGACATTGAGGAGTCTGGCTCAAGACAGACAGACAGTTATGAAAGAAACTTGGGGAGACCTTCATCCAGCAGTGGATTGGTAATAGTTGAAAATGATGATGGTTATGATGATGATCATTATGATGATGCTATGGTACATTTACATTTTTCCTTTATTATTTTTAGTTTTGGGGTTTTACGGTCACATTAACAACTCTGAGAGCTGTGAGTGGTCGCCCATCCCCAACTTGGGGTCACTGTATTCAGGCAGGGGGAGAGTGCAAGCGCCACAGGAGAAGCACACCGCTCATGCCTCATCCGGAACGCTCTAACAGTTAGCCGGAAACCAGCGCTTCTGACCATTCGTCAACCGAGGCTGCTTGTATTAGTTGTTCTTGGCATTTTCACAGCTGCGAATTGAAGAAATGTGGAAAAAGCATATTAGGAGTACTCATGGCCAACATCAGTTGAACAGTTCTCTTGACTCACACTAAAATATCTTATAATTCCTACCAAGAAAAATGAATTTTAACGTATAATTTCTACAAAGCCATGTTCGTGAAGTCGTTCCTTCAGCTACCTAGAAAATTTTACTGGCTAAACAGTTTATAGAAAAAAAGAGAAATGAATGAAATTTAAAAATAATAATAAAACAACTCATTCGCACGAGACGTTTATGGATACACATTTGAAATGTGAAGTTGTCAAACCTTGATGAGATTAGTGTCGGCGACTGTTATAAATAAATTCAGAATAACCGGTCACCAAAGCTAACTAACTACAAAGTTAAAAATAAAAGGTTTTGCCATTTTTTCTTTCCCATTTGACGTAATGCATTCTTTTGGACTTTTCCGAACATTCATACGAAAGATCAACAGCTAATGTGATTTAAATCGTTATTCAAGCAAGTGCATACGCTGCACACGATGTTGCATCATTTCAAACGTGGCGTCTTTCCACATTGCGTAACCGGGTTTGCGAATTAATTCCAGCAATAGACATTATTTTATTCCACGTGATCTACAGCGATGGACATGGACTGGAGAGACGCCATGTTGGAAATGATTCAACAACAAGTGGATCTGTTGTTAACAGCTTCTGGAAAAACATCTTAAAAACGTATGTGTATTCCAAAATGGTGTTAATTCAGAATGTCATATTAAATAAAAAGTATTTTAAGGGTTGTCAGCAAAGTTTCTTTAGTATGATGATTTTTTTTTTTTCTATTTTGGGTTTATTCTTGCTGTTGTGTGTTTATTATTTCAACACAGACAGGAAAGAGGCGATCTAACGCAGTGAAACAAGCTGTGCTTTTGAAGCATGAGAGATTAGCAGGTGGTGGGTGACCTTTTTCTACCTAGACTTCCGGGCTGCTTATTTTGTACCTGGATAAATGTCGAACAGCAGCGTGAAGCTCTAAAGTGTATCTCTGTCTGTTACAAGATGTATGGGTTAACAGTGTAATGATCGAAATTTGCTAGTGCTTTTTCCTGATAAATTGCCTGCAAGTGCAAAACTGCTGTAGTATATTCATGCACACCCACAGGCTCTAGGCACGTGACTAGGACAACAGATTTCAGGGCGCAGCAGACATTTTTAACCCTTTCGAAAACAGCCTCGACCCATCATTAAAGTCATGTTAACGTGTAGCAAAAAATCAAATTGCAAAAAATCAAATTTATCTTTTCAAACATAATACAAATAAATGAATAAATAATCAAATTCGTTTATTTATTCATTTATTTGTATTATGTTTGAAAAGATAAATATTGGAATCAATACTGTAACCTGAAGTTCCTCGTGCCCACCTTTTGTATATGCATATTTAAATTGTGTTCCTGCGCTTTTTGGTTTACCATGGCTCTTTCGTCCAGACTCCTTTTCTCAACGGTTCTAAACCTACAGATTTTGGCGGGGAATTTTTAACTGAAGAATACAAGGCTGAAAAACTTAAGAATGTTCTGTGATCTATTAGGAAGCAAAGGAATTTTTCAGGTGTTTGATTGTTTGTGTATCGCTGTTTAACAGCAACTCTAAGGGGCTATAATGTACACACAGTATTTTTGTAGGACTTCCGTTCACAGTGAGTAGAGTTTAGGTCCCAGCCACCAACAGCGAGATCGCCTTTTGGGCAGGGCACAGAAACGGAAGGAATGAGAGTAAGTCTAGCGACTTTGACAGAACAGTTTGTAGTGAGATTAGAGTACAGTAGATGGCGCCACCGTACAAGTACGATGTTGCACATAGAGGGGTGAGAGAATTTCAGGGGTTGCAGAGGAAAGGATACCCATTTAACCAGTAGGTCCAGCCTGGGGGCCGTCACTTAACGTGCTCGTCCGATGCACGGCGGATATTCAGCGATTGTTAGTAAATCACACCATCTCTGAAAGATCAGCCCATGTTCGAACCTGAGGACCTTGCATTGATAGTCTGACTCGCTAACCACTAAGCCATCCGCGGCTAAGGGGCTATAATCGGTCGCTTGTTCCTAATATGGGACCACTGGTTCTAGGGAAGAGGCAGAGCCAATGCCGTAAGACAAACATACCAACCATATGCCTCATCCGGGATCGTAACTCGGGCCCATCTCGGCAGAATGGTCGTAAGATAGCGCCTCAGTTTCAGGTGATTGAAAGAGCCCCTTTACACTGATGCTACCTCTAAGGTAAAAGTTTTCTATTGCAACAGTGACAACCGGAAATTTGAAACTACATAAAAATTGAATGTTTTAAATAATATCCAGATTTTGTATGCTATGCAAAAAGAGCATTCATTGTAATTGAAATAGTCAGCGCAGTCAAAAATGTGTTCGAGTTTTAAGCTTTCCTAGAAGGAAGTTCGAGAAGTAAAAAAGAAAATAAAAGCGCTCAAAAAATTTACGGGTTCTCGTGACATTTTGAAGCAAAAAATGTTTGTGTCTTTTCAACCGCGAAAAGCATTAAAAAGATACCAGGGATAAAAAAAATCGATTCATTGTTACTTTTTTTTAACAAATGCTGAAAAAAGAGATTATCAAACAGATTTCCGCATAATTTAAATAAATTAAATTACCCCCCCCCCTTTTTTTTTTGTAAGGAAACAGATATAAAAATAAAAAAAATCACTTAGGAAATAGGAAACGGCTTTAGAATAGTGCTCCAGGCGGCAAAAACTGTGTGTTCGTCTCTTCTTGTAATGTATATATGTGGTTCTATGTTTTTCTCACATAAAAATCCGCCGGAAAATATTACCATTACATAAGAATGGCAAATGGTGATGAGAAGCATGATATTAGGCGTTTCATGGAACGACAAAAACAGTAAGATTTACTCAAGCGCTTGAAAAGTACTAGGCCGCTCCGGTAGCTTAGTGGTCTAAGTGCTGACTTCTGACCATTCGTCAGAGATGAGTTCAGGTTCGAATCTCGGTGGCGCATGGATGTTGTGTTTGTGTTACGGTACTTGCTCTCTCCCTTCCCTGGAACCAGTGGCCCTAAATTAGGGACGGGCGACTACTTACAGCCCATCGAGTTGTTGATGGTGGTCGTTAAATATTTAAACAAAACAAAAAAAGTACTGGTTGATATGAAACCAATAATAATCATTGTATACTGCGCTACTACCGAAACGATGCATGTTTAATACAGTAATTTTCAAAAAGCGATGTTCTCTGGCCTGCTGGGTGACATGTAATTCATAACTTCTTTTTTCTTTGTCTCCATGCAGAAAAATTTAAAATTTCTCATTTATCTTTATTGATTAAGGTTTTAGAAGGTTTCATAGGTTTGAATGACATCGTATGACTATAAAAATATATTTGTATATTTGGTGTGAGGGCCGTTCTTCACGTTCGTACGTTCCACTTCCGTACAAATTTCGTACGCTATGCATTTACACTTATATGCTGCTTTTCATACATCAAATTCCGACTATCATACATCATCTAACAAACAAACATCCCGAAATGCGCATCATAGGAAAGCGAAAATATACAGTACATGCAAATAAGTTTTTGAAGGTTGAAAATCCTCAACTGTGCGTGGGTAGGAGCATATCTCAAGATTAGTTAAAACGTCAAAAAATATTTGCATAGAACTACGAAGGAAGTGGTTCTGCTCATGTACCAAGAAAACAGTTACCCGAATACTTTTTAAGACAAATTAAAGCTGGATTTCGTTATTCAATTTCCAACCACTAGTGCCATTTTTTTTAATTTTTTTTTTTTTTTTCCGTTTCTCGCTCTAATGGCCACCATGAAAATCTCTGATGGGTTCTGAACGGTCGCCCGTCAATAAATTTAGGGCCACTGGTTCCAGAAAAAGGAGAGAGGGCGAGAGCCAGTGGGCGCCCTTATGAGTACTTTTATGGGGGGGGGGCGCTAAGAAAAATCTTTACCTCCTTCAAGGCTGTCAAACATTTTAGTAAATGTACAAGATACTAAAATACAACAAAAATAATTGATACAATCATTAATATCTTATTATTTTAAAAAATGGTTTCGCCTATTTTAGTGTTTTAAATTTATCTAAAATTTGGCTATACGAACGGCTAGGGAGGGGGCTGGAGCCCCAAGCCCCCTCCCCTTTTGGGAGCCTTTGGAGAGAGCCAATGCTGTAAGACAAGCACACCTACCATTCCTCATAGGAGTGGAACACTGACCCATCTCCGAAGAGTGGTCAGAAGCTAGCATTTAGTTTAGACCACCTCTCTAGTGCTTTGAGATATTGACAGTGATGCAGCTTGATACTGACTGCTTCATCAGAAGAAGGCCGACTTTTTCTTGAAATTATTTACAACCCGGTAATACACGATCAACAAGTACCCAAAATTAAAAACATTTTATTTAGCTAAAGTAACTAGAATTTGTGACAAAAAACAGAGCAAAAAACAAGAAAGAACTACAAAATTTATTTGTACTGTCTGTATTCTGTAATGCAACCGATAACTTTCATGGTGCTCCCTGTCCTAGTTTTCTTGTCTGTTAATGCAGTCAGGTGGGTAAAACATTATTGATGGCGATTTTTAATATTGTGTATTTTTATTAAAAAATACACGATGTGGTATTTTTAAGTGATATTATCAGAAGTGTGAAATAAACTTAGGAAAATATGCTTTTTTATATTTTTATTAAGATTATATACACTCACGGACAATGAAATTTGTGCACTTAGAAGAAAATATGCTACGACCGCGAAACTTTGCAAATAGTTATAGAGTGCGTGCTGGCATGCAAGTGATCCACGTTTTGTGTGAGTTCTCATGACCGCTTACCCTGTGGTCGCGCTGCAAGTACGAACCGGCAGCCTTATAAACCGGCGTGTAGTCAATGCCCCATGTATGCAGAAAGCACCGGCCGACGCAAGCAAAGTACAGATTGACAAGAATGCCGGGTAGACGCCAGAGACGTCGATTTACGCAATTTACGGACTTTGAGAGAGGCCTGATCATCGAGCTGGAAACCGCAGGGTGGTCAGCGCGCCGTATAGTCTGCCACGTGCATCGTTCTGACCATACCGTCAGACTGTGTGGGGAGCAGTGGACGTGTGATGGCACTGCCACGCGGCGGAGCGGCTCCGGACGGACCAGGAGGACCACCGGTAGAGAGGATCGACGGATTGTGTGCCAGGCACAAACGAGTCCCGCAGGGACCAGGTCCACTATACAGGCAGATGTAGCGGCTCCTGTATGCCCACGAACCATTTCCCGACGCCTTGCGGAAGCGAATCTGCGATCCCAGCGCACCTTGCGTGTGCTGCCATTAACACCGGAACAGCGCCGGCTCCGCGTGCAGTGGTACCAAGCCAGAGCGACGTGAAACGCCACAGACTGGCGACGTGTGGTGTTTAGCGATCAGTTCCGCTTCGTTTTGGGAACAGATGATCATCATGTCCGGGTGCGGAGGTCCCCGCGTCAACTGCACAACCCCAACCTCGCTATCGAGCGCTACATCTCTCCCACTGCAGGCATTATGGTCTGGGGAGCCAAAGCCTACGATAGCCGATCAGCTCTAGTAGTGGTACGTGGATCATTGACCGGCCAGCGATATGTGGATGAGATGGGCTCCTATTTCTGGGCGGGATTCCAGGTGTGCTGTACCAGCAGGATAATGCCCGCCCGCACACAGCTCGGATTGCCCAGGACTGCCTAGGTCATATCCAGACACTTTATGGCTTGCCCGCTCCCCGGACATGTCCCCTATCGAGCATGTGTGGGAGCAGTTGAAACGCCAGCTGCCGCCGTGCCGCACTGTCTGGGATTTGGAGCACACCATCCAACACTTGTAGGCCAGTCTGCCGCAGGACAACATCAGGCGTCTGTTCGCCTCCATGCCGGACCGTATTGCAGCATGTATCGCCGCACGAGGCAGTGCGACGCGCTATTGAAGATGACCGGACTGCGTGCCACAGATCCCTCTGTATTTGTCCTGCAGGTCTGTTTTTGCAATCATGTGTATCATTCATCTGTATCATTACGTCCGTAAAATTTCAGTTCAATCCGATGCTTCCTACTCGGTGCGCAAATTTCATTGTCCGTGAGTGTATATAATGCGAAGGGTGAATTTTGTTCGCCATTCCGTATATAACCACCAGAAAGGCATCGGATACCCGCTTGAGTGGCTACCTGTCCGATGGCGAGTTCCGAATGATGCCTAGGGGGCGTGTTTGCTTTACGGTGGTGGTTCTTTCTCTTCCGGAGCCCTAAAATTTTGGGACGGACGAATACTTATAGCTCCCTTAGAATTGCTCATGGTAGTCGTTAAACCCTGATGTAAAAAAAAAAGTTAGCATTTTCCTTGGTTGAATTCAAATACTGTAATTAATGACACATATGTTTTTTTTATTTGGAGTGAATAGGAATTTTTGTTTACTTTTAATGGAGGAAACGAAATCTCTTTTATATCCTGTTGCTTGTCTTTCGTACAGGGGTTTTCAGGAACGCATTATGCGCTAAAGTATGAGACAACCTGTAATTGCTTATGTATAGGATGGTAGGGACTGGACGTAACCTGATGGCTGAATGGTTGGGAGGCCACTCATTTGCACTAAATATTGCGATGAGACGCGAGTGTTATATTTGTTCTGTGGTTCAGGTTCACTTCCGTCTGTTGGCGCTGGTAACCAGCATTAGGGATGTAGCACAAATGGGATCACCTGAAGGGGGGGGAGGGGGGGTCCTAATGCCCAAAAGTTACCGCTTCGTGTAAGAAGTAGCGCTGTGGAAGAAAAAGAATGCTTAAACGCATCGAACTTGCATTGTTACATAGCGCCAAACTCAAGAGAAAAATCAATACCCGAACGATAAATTGCATTATGCAGACTTATTCGGTTAAGGCTGACAGTAGGTTGCAGTCTAACAGATGTTACTGCCTATTAATACCAAAGAAACGCCATTTAAAAAACACCGAAAAAATTACTCCTACTTAGTTTTGTTCTCAACATTTGAGACTACTTGTCTGGAAGCATAGCGAAGAAGTAAACATTTTTTGGAGTGTTACTGATGCCATAGTATAGTAATTCCTTAACTACGCATTATAGAACGTTTAGAGGTTCGTCTACAATGCTTTGCACCAGTGATGTCGAAACATGCCTGTATAAATGATACTTGTACATGAAACTGTCATCAGGCAGACAGAGAAAATTTCAATCTCAAGGACGCTATGTGGTATTTTTATCTTCAGCAAATACCTGAAATTTAAATGCCTTCCGAAGCGAAACGATCAGAAAATTCTGCCGTGACTACTTACTGAGTCTTGTAGTGGTTTTCAGTTATATAAGGGAGTCTGCTGAAACAGGTTGCAAAGTATAAAGAGGTGAGGGGGTCGGATTGATAGCAACGGTTGGTGAATCGTGAACGACAGAAAAATAATGAAGAAAAAGAAAATGCGTGTGTGACATTCCATATTTCTTTTTCCATCCTTGGGATTCGTAGCTTGTCTCTCTCATTTTTTTTTTCTTTACTTTTCATCCTGATCCCGCACTGCACGTGATTCAGCTACGTTCCTCCTCTAACATCTTGTTTAGTGTCGTCACTTCCTCCTGTGACGTCACCCATAGTGCTATTATCTCGTTAGGCTATCTGCCTCGGATTTCTGCTAAACGGCTGTCAACTTTTCGAGCTGTTTCTTTCATAGGAGAGCGCGTTTTATGTTTTGCTTGAAGGTAGCGAATGACCATCTGCGAACACAGATCGTCGTTTTCTTTGCTCGTTGCCGTGCTCCAAGAGTTGTGGAATGTCGAGCAGAATGATGATGGGTATCTCGAAGTGGTTTATAAACTGGTTTTAAAATTTTCTGAAATGGTTATATTAAGAATCATTTCACCGTAACACGATGTCACTCAGTGTGTTTCAGCGTCGGCGTTTTGTTTGGATTGACGACTGCTCACATGTTTTGAATGCTTCATTCTGCTGGGATGTTATGGGTACTTCATGTGTTGCTGTGTTGGAAGATGATTATTCTCGTTAATTGCTAACTTGTGTTAGTTAGTGATGCATTCCTTGAGATTGAATCGGTTTCTGCGCCACGGATGGCTGTCTCGTTCCACAGAAGTACTTGGTATAGAAGTGAGCTCCGATGCGTATGTGCATTTTGTGGACACTCATGACATATATGTGGGTAAGTTAACTTTCTGATTTTGAAAGCCTGTAGAGTTATTTAAAAAAATATATTCCTTTGTGAGGTTTCTTGCAGACGATGTTTTGCCTGGCGAAAACTTAATGTAGCTCTTGTTTTCTTATCCGAGGGCGAAAATGGGTGTGCGAGAATTTTTTTATGTAACTGCTCGAATATTACAATTTTGCCCAAATTAAACACGAGTCACTCAGCTTTGTGACTTTTGCGCCTTTATAAGTGGGAATATTTGTATAATTTATTCTTCTTCAATTGTTAAGCGAAAGGAACATATTTAATCTATTTATGCGTGAGCTGGAGAATTAAGCTCAGATGGGCTAGACCAAAGGGGCACCCCGGGCCCCGCAGTTTAGGACAAAAAATCATTTTCGGTAGAATTTTTTACAATTATAATTTTTTGTATGGAAGTTTTGGGGTGCGAGGCTCTTAAAAATACTTTTTAAGAGTGTTTCTTGTTTCTTTGTTTCCGATCTCCCCATTTTCGAATAGGTTATCGCCCTTTGCCGTATACAAATACTGAGATTTGCAGATTCCAAGTGATTGTTGTGACTACCTGAATATTTTCCGCGTTCATGAAATAGCAAATTAAATTCCATTATTTTGTGACCCTTACTTTTTAATATATAACAATTTACGTGCAAACCAGATACTTAAACTTAAAGAAATAAAAAGAACAGTATCAAAGTTGGTTTTCGTACTGCATTGGAGGCCATTTCATTTATTCGATTACTAAAAAATTACTAGAAATTAAAAAAATCATGTCATTTTGAATTTTTTAAAGTTCATAAATTCATGTCATTTTGTGAGGAAGTTTTTATAAGAGTCATAATACAACCTAAACCCCATCTCCCCGGAAAGAAAATCGTAGATTTTAACAGTTTTTACTCTCTCTCACACACACACACACACACACACACACACACACACACACACACACACACACTCTCTCTCTCTCTCTCTCTCTCTCTCTCTCTCTCTCTCTCTCTCTCTCTCTCTCTCTCTCTCTCTCTCTCTCTCTCTCTCTCTCTCTCTCTCGGAATTTCCGATCTATACTATGGTCTTTTTGTTAAGCTTAAAGTAAATACTTTGAGATAATCGTTTTGTCTTTACGATAGTTTTTGTTATGACGTACTATAGAGGTGAAGCCCATTTTAAGACTGAAAAGTTACAGCGATAAATTCTGTTGGTGTAGCTAAATTGGTAAAACATTCGGCTCCGGAGTAGAGGAATGCGTGTTCGTCATCGGCCGGCAAAATTGTGGATTTCACATCGTGTGTGTTCTTTACGAACATTTTTCACGTAACGATGTTATTAAAATATGAGAATTATTTCCTACTACAAGCAATGAAAACTTGCTCCGTTGCCCCGCAATGACATTTCGCACCGGCCTCCACAAAAGTTCCATCCGGCCCTGCAGATGGGGATCATTGACTTTACATGACTTCAAAAACACGGCGAACGCTTGGCGGCAACGAGGCTGGAGCCTAGGAACCGTATTTTCCAGTTGCACGCCTTAGCTGCTAGGTAACCCGCTGGTAGTCTTCAGTGTAAACTAAAAAAATATGAGTCCATCACCCAACAACAGAAATCATTATAGTATTTCTTAAAAGACAACACTGTGCTCAAGCGGAAGCTATCGTAATCTAGGATTTTGCAGAAAATTGCTCCTGCGTCCTACAGAGTGAAGTTCGATCTTATTACTGGACAAGTAGGCCTACGCTGGGAACAGTTCACCCGAGTGTTGTGCACTACCGAGAAGAAACTGAAGCACGTGGACTTAATGTTCATTTCTGACTGTTTGATAAACAATACTTTTGCGCTTTATATATTTCAGAGCAAGCTTATCCCACTTTTTAAATGCCACAGTGCTACTCAGTATAAAAACAGATAAAAAAAATCTTGAACTTGTGTCGTATAAGTTCAAGTTTTTTCTTGTTTTTTTTTTTTAATCTTGAACTTGTGTCGGGCTGCGGATGGCCTAGTTGTCAACGTTTGTGACTGCTACGGAGAAGACCTCGGGTTTGATCCCAGGCCGGTACGAACGCTCGAACCACTAAATATCCGCCGTGCGTCGGATGGACACGTTAAGCCGTTGGGCCCCGGTAATAAATAAGGGCGTCTTCCTCCCCCTTTCTACCTCGCTTCCGTGTGACTTTCCTATCGGACACTGGGTTGTTTAAGACCTAAGGTCATACACTCCCTTCCTAAAATCCTCTACGTATGATCTGATCTGATCTGAACTTGTGTCATCACAAAAGCGGTATTAAACTGAATGGCATTTCTTTGCAACATCTCACGGGAAGAGTGCATGTGATGGCTTACGGGGGTGCTCTGTAAAGGGCTCCACTGCAAAATCAAATCTCCAGCACCCCTACAATAATCAGATCATGACACCAAAGGGCCTTTTTGAGTTCTTGAAGCAGAGTATTTATGACACTCAACAAGTAATGACCACAACTTTAGTGAAAGGATACTACGTGCTAGATTTCAAGATGCACGAGCTACTTCAGGGACGCAGAAAATTCACTGTGTTGTGCCAAAATCATAATCTGATCTCATTACCAAGCTTTATTAATTCAGTGACAATGAAACGATCACCAGGTTGTATCTGAAAGTTTTTCCACTGGGAGCCCCTATTCAGCTCGCACTGTATCTTTTGGTTATATTGCTGTTAAATATGATGAATCATGGTGTCTGGCATGTGTTCTTGTCAAACATGATATGGTTGTCAGACGGAAATTCAGCTTTCTCCACCTGAGAGGGTCATCTCCTTCATTCATCTTACCTGATGCTCCAGATATACAACGAACTGCAGCTGATACTGTGCTAACTCAAGTGAACCCTGTTACTTCAACAACATGTGTTTACACATTAGGTAAAAGTAACCCTTTATGACGTTCAATTATTTTGTCACAAAAACTTAACAAACTAATGAAGTCAATTTCCTATTCCTTTGTACAAAAAATATTTATTTTTTTTGCAAATATATTTGCCTGTCTTCCTGGGCTGTTTTTTTAATGCCAAAAAAGTGTATAAAGACATATTCTCTTATGTTCAATAAAATATTTTCCACTTTGGATATTATGATTGAGTTTGGTAAGTGAAAATCGGTTTTTAAGATTACAAAGATTACATTAGTTTGAGTTGGAATTCGTGTAAAGTACAACATTCAACTCTGCAATTTCTTTTCCCTGATAAACACAAGTGAAATTATAGAAGAAAATAGCATTTAAAACCAATATTCGTAGAAACAATTCTGTACAGAAATCAATTGTTGAGCATTTCATTCTTGGTGTGTATACTAAAATCTAATGTAATGTTTATTTTAAAAAAAGGAAAATATGATCCCATTTATATCCCATTCTGAAATTTTGCAGATAAACTCATGAAATATCTCAATTAAATATTAAAAAAAATTAAAAATGGTGTTTCTGAGATTTTCAAAAATCAAGATTTTGAAAATCGGTCAAACATTTTTTTTTCTTTACAATTAGTATGTGCTGCATGTCAGATTAAAGTCCTTTTAAAAAGCTTCAAAATGAGCCGTAGATGATCTCTCTATACCTATGGACATTTTTGTATAACAAAGTGCACCTAAATTTTGCAGTTTTTGCAGTCCGCAAATATTTGTGTGAAAAAATTACTGCTACAAAAATTCTAAAAACTTCGGTTTCCCATGTGTGTTCCAAAAATCAAGCAAATCTGGAATATCAATATTCAGATCGCTGGCTGATTTGACATGGAATGACCCTGATCTGTAAAGGGGAACAGTTTGAAAAGTAGCCATTTTTCAGTCTTGTGCAAAAAAAAAAAAAAAGAAAAAAAAAGTAGTATAAAATATGCCATTTTTAATGAGATATGCAATTCATACATGAATTACATTATTCTTTTATTTTCTAATGGCCTCGTACCCCTTTGTAAACCGCCGGGGTATCTGAGGCGCCAGCTTCTGATGATTCGTTTGTTCTACGGTTCTCTCTCTCACTCCCCTGGTAGAACCAGTAGCCCTAAATTAAAGACGGGCAACGGCTTAGAGCTCCCCGATTTGCTCATGGTTGTCGTTAAACGCCGTAACAAAACAACAACAAACTTTTTGTAGGAAAATTATCCAGTTTAGTATGCACTTTCTATTAATATGGTTCAAATATTTGACTGGACTAAAACAGTTGAACTCGTAGATATGTACGATGCCTCAAAAGTAATTACTTGGATGAATCAGAACTTGTGAATATTTTTATTTGAGGCATTATGGACTTTTCACAACATATAAATGAAAGGTTTCTCTATAGGTGACAACAATGCAGTTCTTATTTCATTATTCCAAACCTGCTTGACCTGTCTCGTGTCTGTGGTCACCTCAGAGGGACAACGAAGTGTGATAATTCGTGATCCCAGAATGTCGCAGCAAAAAATACTCATTAGATGGCCCATGTATTACTCTTCGAGATAAAGTCGTATGTTGGATCTGTCTACCGATAAATGCCACATGGTACATGTTTAGTAAAGCAGATCTGTATTTTAAAATAAAAATACTGTACATGTACTGTATGTATCCACACACTTTCCACTGTAAAACAATAGCCAAAAACAAAAACATTTAATCAAAGAAATAAAAGTATACATGTATATTTAATTATATATTGTTCGTACGTATTTGGTTTGAAGTTTTTTTGTATTGTGAGCTCAGGTGGGCTCTGAAATCAACCTTCAGAACAGCGAGCAAATATGGAGGTTCCAGAGTGTCCGATATTGAGAGTTTTACTTGTAATTGAAAACACTTTAGCTTCAAGATAGTTTTGTACTCTTCCATTTCTCTTATTTGGTTGTTCCTTGAGCGCGCTAAAGCTACATCATAGGAAAAATACGCTGTTTTATGTACTGAGGCGTGTAAGTGCCTCGACAAGCATACGTTCTTAAAGACGCTTTTATTTCTTATCAAATTTGAAAAGTTGAAAGGCGGTTATGGTTGCTCGGAGTGCATGGCTTTTTGCGTCGTATTTCATAGCGTGATGATTTTGATACGGAAGTTTCCATACCAGATCTTCTCCTTATGATTGCGAGGTGAACGATATTCCTCACGCTCGTTAACACTGTTAGAACAGCTGGTGCATTATGTGCACACGCCAGGTTTTTAAAAGTGTCGTCGTCACATCATTTCGACGCCGACGTTCAGTAGTTTTCCAGACCTTTGCGCGCTCACTGTTGTCCTCCACGTGTACATGTGAGGTAAGTTTCGCGTAATTAAATTGTATTTTTGTGGGTGGAAAGTGTTATATAGCTGCAGTATATTTTAGAACCTATTTGTTTCATTTACATCGTTAAGTATTATCAGCGCACCCCATTTCTACTTGTGACTGCTGTTTGGATTTGACTTTAGCTCTATCGTAAAAATAATACGTAAAACAATTATGATTTTCGTGTAACATTTTATCCGATCAGTGCGTAGAATTGTCGGTGAGGTGCATTAAACATAGCTGTCTCCATGGACTTTTAGTTGTGTGCATAACCGTTTTAGTTGTATGTGTAAACTCATGTATAACAGTCGAGGCCCGATGGCGTCTTATTTGTGACCATTTCCGACTGTCCTTGCGGTAATCCTTATATACTTCAATATTGATTTTTGAAGTAAAGATAAATATAGGTTTCGCTTTAACTGCTGGTTACCTGTTTTTTTTTTTTTTTTTTTTTGGTTTTCACGATGTAAAGTTATTTCATGTGAAAGTGTTATATCTAACTGCTGACTACTACGCGTGCTATTGAGAGAGACAGAGAATATCCTTCAAATATATCAGTAAAGTGAGTTTTTTTGGAGATGCGATTACCATGTATCTATTTCATGAGATAAATGCTTCTAAAATCAACGAAAGAAAAAAAGACATTGTATGTAATGTTAACAGATTTTGAAGTATTGTCAAATGTTTACTGAAACCGAAAATATGGCAAAATTTTAGAAATTCTAAGTGTAGCTTTCAAAAATTTATCATGAGAGTCATGAAAAATTAACGTGGAAAAAATTAGAAAAATGTTTATTTGAATTTAAATGAATTACAGATTTATTTATTTATTCAACCGAGGTGAATAGGAATCAGTTACCCTACGTTGGTCGCATCGGTACTGTGATGAATTTCATGCAGCGTTTTTGATTTATTCATAAGATAGCGTCACCATTTACAGTAGCAGTAATAAATACGGGAAAATCAAAAACAAACGAACAAATGAAAATCTTGTGAATATTCTTGTTCAGTAACAGGCTTTCATAAATAGCACTTACCCCGTATATTTGAACGCTATACCTCGACCAGTGGCGTATAGAGGATACTAGTACGGGAACGGTTTAGCGAAAACAAAAATGTCTTCTCGGAAATAGTATTGCCGACGTTTTGTTTAAAGGGACGACTACTGGATTAACGAATTTTGATTAATCAGTTAAATTTTTTTAACTGATTAATCAATTCACTCCCAACAATGCACGGTATACGCAATCTTAAATGGTAAGAATAAGCAATGCCCCGAGTACAGTGTGAAATATTTATTTCCTGACTTCAAACGTAACTCAATTCGACGTGCTGTTTTACATAGTTCATCAGATTAGATATTTCTTCACTCAGTTATAGTTCATCAGATTAGATATTTTATCACACAGTTATAGCAATTAAGAGTGAATAATATGCTGCTTCTCCCAAATTTATGTGCTGGATGTAGCAGATTTTTGTGTTACCCGAATGGAGTCAAAATGAACTCAGGGGATTGCTTTTATTAGATCGAATAACCGGCTGCAAGCAGTTTAGTAGAAATGTTCTGCACTGCCGTAAAACACTTATCACTGAGCCTTCACGATTGTTTAATCTTTCTCTTTTTCTCTCTCTGAGCAGTGCAATATTAACCCCACAGCAGTGCAGAGCCACCTCCTATAACTTCATTTTTACTTCCGTCAAGACAAAGTTCACATTTTCTGTGTACCAGTAGCCTTCTGATTCGTTTTACGCCCTACTCCGCGATTCGACTGTATCGTCTAATCTCTATAGTGTTTCTTTGTTTTTGTTTCTGGGTTTAACGACTACCATGAGCGACTTGCAAGGCTATAAGCAGTCGCCCGTCCCATATTCCGGGATAGTGGTTCCAGCAGAGGAACAAATTCTGTGACATCAGACAAATATACCATACATCCCTTGAACACGAGCTCTGCTTGGACGAATGGTCGGAGGCCAGAATCTCAAGCCACATGACCGTCTCTGCAGTTTGAACATTAGATTAAAATGCATATTGGGATAAAGTCCCATAAAATGGTGTTACACACGCTCCTATACAGGAGCCCAAAAGCGACCAGTTGACATCAATGATAATGAAATATTATATCAGAACTTAAAAACATCGCTACATATTCAACATATTTCCTTTAAATTTTGTAAGCTGATATTTCAGATAGCCGGACAAAAGCACCAATGAAACTTATTGAACTACATATATTATGCTCACATTACTTCACTTTCAGTCTTCGTTGCTTGCCCATGTGAGATGTAAACATACACTGAAGTGCCAGAAAAACTGGTACACAAGTCTAATACTTGGTGGGTCCCCCACGGGAGCGCAGAAATACGACGGGACATGGACTCCACTATAGCTTCTGGAAATATGCTGTAGGCAATGCACACCATACTTCCTGCAGAGTGTTCCAGAATTTGGGTGTATTCAGAGGTCTCGGGTTCCTGTGTTCGATAGCGCGTTGCATGGCATCCCAAATGTGTTCTATCACGTTCAGATCTGGCGACTTGGGTGGGAATGGCAACACCCCAAACTCATATGAATGCTCCTCTAACCATAATGTGGCGTCCCGACACGTGTGGAGGTGCATTGTGCTGTTGGAACAGGCCCAACCCATCAGCATGAATGCAGGACATGAACGGGTGTACCTCGTCAGAAAGGATGCGCACATAGCATTGGACGGTTGCAGACGTTTGTGGACTTACCAGGGGTCCCAGTGGAGTCCAGCTAAACACACCCCATACCATTACGGACCCCCACCAGCCTGTACAGTTCCCTGTTGACAGGCGGGATCCATGGCTTCATGGGGTTTGCGCCACACACGAATCCTTCCATGTGCCCGATACAGTTGGAAAGGCGACTCGTCAGACCAGGCTACTTGTTTCCAGTCATCAAGTGTCCAGTGGCGGTGTTGCCGTGCGCAAGTGAGGCACATAGCTCTGTGTCGTGCACCCATCAAGGGGACTCGAGTTGGGCGTCGGCTCCCAAAGCCCATATCGTGCAGGGTACGTTGCACAGTCCGGACCCTGATGCTTGTTGAGGCTCCAGCATTGAATTCCGATTATACCTGCGAGAGTGTTGCACGCCTATCGCATGAAACGTTTTTTGACGGCCGACGATGGTCACGTTCACCCAATGTCTTTTTACGGCCACACTGGTATCGTAGGTTGGAGGTTTTGCCGAAATTCTTGTAGTCACGGTACACCCTTGCAATGGTCGTCCGTGAAAATCCGAACTTCGTTTCTACCTCCGAAATACTATGGCCCATCTCACGAGCGCCAACTATGACACCGCGTTGAAAATCGCTGAAATCGTTATTACTTGTCATTCTTATGTCGAAAACAGCTCTAACAGCTGGCAAGGATGTCTATCGCTTTATATACGCACTGGCGGACGAAACCGAGTACGCGCATAGGTGACGTTGCTATGTATTTTGCATAAGCTCGTCTGTACCAGTTTTTCTGGCACTTCAGTGTGCATATCAGTTCATCCATGCCACTTGCTTGGTATCTTCTGCTGGACTACACCATTAAAGAATATTTCATGTCTATAGTTCAACACAAATACGAAACTGTTGCACACTTCTAAAAAAGGTGGGAGTGGGAAATGAGTTAAAATTATTTTAAGACTATAAGTTAAGATCAGACTTCATCGACTCGGTACCAGTTTCACCAACCAAAGTGTTTGAGCTTTGTTTTGAGGCTCCTGTACAATAACGTGTGTAACAGTATTTTATGGGACTTTATCCTAATATGCAAGTATACACTGAAGAACAATTGAATTAGAGACAGCTGGCGTTTTGCAAATGTGGCGCTGTGGGCGGCCCTGCATACGGAAACAACATGACGTATGCAGCGATCCGACAATATAAGGAGTGATGCTACGGGAATAAGTAAGAGTCGGACGCAGTATGGGTAAGACGAAGGATCTAAGCGCATTTGATCGTGGGCAAATTGTCGGGGCCCGACGAATGGGTCGTTCCATCTCGGAAGTCGTGCAGGCACTGGGATTTTCACGAGCCACCGTGAGTACATCGAATCCGGTAAACCCATCCCTGCAAGGGCCAACTGCCGTGGACAACAGCGTGTGGATGAGCGGGGTCATCGTCGGCTAGCTCGCATTTTAACAGCGAATAGACGGGCCACAGTGCAAGAAATCACTCGGCAATTTAACGTTGGTGCACAGAAACGTTTAAGCAGCCACACCTTCCAGAACCATCTCCTCGCTATGGGGTACAGAAGCCATCGTCCCACGAGGGTACCGCTGCTGACCGCACATCACAGGGTGCAAATATTAACATGGGCGCGGGAACATCGCCACTGGACCCTAGACATGTGGAAAAATGTTGCCTGGACTGATGAGTCGAGATTCACGTTGGTACATGCGGATGGCAGGATACGAGTACGGCGCGAACCACATGAAGCGATGGATCCTTCTTGCCAGCAGGGTACTCTTCAAGCTGGTGGGGGTGGCATTTTCGTCTGCGGACTGTTTACGTGGACTGAAATCGGACCCCTGGTACGTGTGACATCGTCCCTCACAAGTCAATGTTACCGGGATATCCTGGACGACCATTTGCTCCTGTTTGTGCGTCTTCAACATCCCACTGGGGACCTCATCCTGCAACAAGACAATGCACCGTGCCATCGCTCCCGAAATGTATTCAAATGGTTGGATGAACACTCCACCGACGTGAGCTCGCTTCCTTGGCCAGCTAGGTCACCTGACCTCAATCCCATCGAGCACATCTGGGATGCCATCGAGAGAGTTGTTCGAGGCTCTGCCCCCTCTCCATCAAATCTTCGTGAACTGTGGGAGCTTGTTCAGGGCTCGTGGATCCGTATGGCCTTCCAACGTCGTTCCGGTGTCTTCTCGAGTCCATGCCGAGACGAATCGCCGCCGTCATCAGGGCGAAAGGTGATGCTTCACGTTACTAGACAGGTATCTCTAATTCAATTGCTCTTCAGTGTATGTATAGATTGATCAAGTATATGTATAGATTGAACTTTAACATTAGGTTAAAATACTAATATGTTTGCATACACAAAACGGTTTTTCCTGTTTATACATACATGATCATCTAAAAAAATTCCTTTGCCGCACTTTTCTTTCCAGGTTACCTCGAAAAATACCTTTGCGATGCTAAGCCTAAAAAAATAGTGTGTTAGCGCCGCGAAGGCTCCGTAAGCCCCTTCTACGTCATTGCAGATCATGCGTTCCTTTGGTATAATAAAAGAACCCGGTGTATACCATGAAAATATTCTTCAAACCATTACACCGTCATTATCGCCCGCCTGCGTTGTTGGCTCCTAAAAAATGGATCCATGGCCTCTTGTGGTTTTCGCCAACTCATTGTGAAACGGTTGAACTCAGATTCATCAGTCTAAACAGGTTTTTACACGTTTCCACTGTCTGGCGTTTCCGGACGTTATCCCACTGCTACTGCGGTTTCTTGTTTTTCGTTGATAGGAGGGGAATTCGGGTACATAGTACTACCTGGGTAGGGAGAGTCGTTCATTCTCATAGGCCGGCTTTACCACCACCACCACTCTTTTGCTTGGCTGTAATTCGACTATCTTCATTGCATAAATCGTGTCAGAACCACCATCGGTCCCTTTCATCAACGAGCTTTTTTCCGACCACATGAATTCCATTTGCTAGAGATTTTTTTTAGTTGTTGTTGAACCATTCCCGATAAACTCAAGCTAGTGTCATGCAGGAGAAACCCAGCACGGATGCTCTTTCCGAGATATACACAGACTCGTCTGGCGCTAACAGGCTACTAGGTCATATTCAGAGTCACTTCAGTCATCGTCTTGCCCGTTCTGTGGTTGAACTGCACACACACACACATATGACATCCCTGAGCGTCAGCGTTTCTTCTTTAAGTGATCTGTTTTCTTTCATTTAGGGGTTTAACGACCACCACGAGGAACCGTAAGGGGTATAAGCAGTCTTCATACATGAGATTCTTCCCCAAATTCGCGGAATTCCGCTTTTTTCATCATCATTTGGGTAATTTCTCGAGATCGATGCAGAACTGGAGAGGAATTTTTTGGGGGAGGTAGAGAGGGGTAGTTTTCCGTCTGGCGACGATATTTCGTCTTTCAAAACTTCCGAAAACGGAAGTTACGCAGAGTGAAGATTTCCCCCGTAATAGTCTTTTTTTTCTCGTGATGTACTGCATTTCAGCTTAAAAATAGCTTAAAAAGTTTCTGAAAAATGGAAGTCGGCCGAAGCGATGATTTCTCCCGTAATCGTATTTTTCTCTTCCCGCGATGTTCTCACTATCCTGTGTTGTTATTAAATGTTACTTCCCCCCATATATGTCTGCACTTAATCTTGATAAGGAAAGGGATATTTTCCAAAAACGGAAGTAACGAAATTTGAAAATTTGTTAAAATTGATGCATGGTGTTCAAAAGTATTCATATTCTGAAAGTTACACCATTTCTCTAAAGTAGTGAAAGCTTTGATATCATGCATTCATGGCCCTCAGGCTGAAAGTTCTTTCAGCAGGATGGATAAATTATTGTCATGTGAAGTAATAAGAGGGGAGAAGAAGTGGTGAAGAAATAGGAAGGGAATGATATCAATCGAAAAAAAAAACTGTAGTAGCGAAGATTGTATTAACTGCAGAGTCAACAAAAGCAATGTAATGTGGCTTTGGAACTTGCTGAGATAGCAATACAAGAGGAAAATTGAGCTATGGTCTAGCAAGTACCCCCCCCCCCCTACAGAGGCAGAAGGGTTTTTCATCTTGAACTCCTTTTTCAAGAAAAAGCCACACAGGAAATGGACATGGAGATGTACATCCAAATGGGACGACAAGTGAAATTGATTTTATTATGTGTAACAAAAAAAATTGTCGTAGAAGACTGCAGTGTGCTAAACAAGTTCAACACAGGTAGTGACCATAGATTGGTAAGATGTAAGATGCACTTCAACACTAAACTCGAACGTGGCAAGCTCATAAGACAAACAAAATATATTGACATAACCAACCTTAAAAAACACCATAATACCTTCAAGTTGGAACTGAAGAACAGATTCTCTGCTTTAGAAGGCCTAACATCGGAAGAAGTGGATATTTCTGAAGTTAACAGAAAAGTAACCAAAGCTCTTATGGAAACAGCAACAAAATTAGCAGGGTCTAAAAACAAGTTGCATGTGAACAAATTATCAGGAAAAACCAAAATGTTGATGCAAAAAAGAAGGGAGATGAGGACAACTAAAGGAGATGTGACTTCCAAAGTGGAATATATAGAGCTATGCAAGACAGTACGAAAAAGTATCACTGAAGGCGTAAAGAAATTCAACTGTGAACTAGTGAGGAAAGCAATTGAAAACAACCAAAGCCTAAAGATAGCAAAGAGACATCTCAGTAAGGGAAGAAAACAAATTATGGCACTGAAAAAAGAAGATGGTTCTGTAACAAGAAATAGAGGCGAAATTTTGACAAGAGTGAAAGATTTCTACTCCAAATTATATGAAAGGGATGATACATGTACTCCAGACATCATGAAAGGTACCAGTACAAGAGTTCTTCCAGTTCTCCCAGCAGAAGTTGCTTATTCAATGAAGAACATGAAGCGGGGAAAAGCTCCAGGAGAAGATGGAATTACTATAGATATTATACAAGAAGCAAGTGGAGAAATCGAAACAGTACTCACCCAAATTTTCACTCGATGCCTTAATGAAGGGAAGATTCCTGAGGATTGGAACAACGCTACAATGATCCTGCTACATAAAAAAGGTGACATTGAAGATCTCAGGAACTACAGACCTATCAGCCTCCTATCAGTGGTTTATAAAATCTTCACTAAAGTTCTTTCACACCGCTTGAAGGTAACACGGGACAAAGCTCAACCGAGAGAACAAGTTAGATTCAGGAGTGGCTACAGCACAATAGATCATATCCACGTACTGAGAGAACTAATTGAAAGAGCGAGGGAATATGAACTTCCATTGTGAATGGCTTTTATCGATTATGAAAAGGCCTTTGATTCAGTGAAACCATCAGCAGTTACAATAACTCTGAAATCCTGCGGTATTGAAGATGCATACATTAATATTATTAATAACATCTATTAAAATGCAAGTGCAAAGATTCGGCTGTTTGAAAATACAACACACAAAAAAATTGGAAAGGGAGTGAGACAAGGTGACACCATATCACCGTAGCTCTTTAATGCCACATTGGAAAATGTCTTTCAATCACTGAACTGGGAAAACAAAGAGATAAAGATTAATGGAGATTATCTAACCCACCTTCGTTTTGCTGATGACGTAGTCATTTTTGCAACTACCCCATCAGAGCTGCAGAGTATGATCCAGGAACTTGCTGACAAGAGTAAAGAAGTGGGATTAAAAATGAACTTTCAGAAGACAAAAGTGATGTTCAATGCTTTTACAAGAAATGAAGATTTATCGATTGATGGAGAAAAGCTGGAGATAACACACACGCACGTTTATCTTGGACAGCAGATATCAAGTGAGGGTCACATTGATGAAGAAATTAATCGGCGTACAAAATTTGCCTGGAGAGCTTTTGGAAGAAACAGCATAATTTTCAAGAGAAATATGCCTTAAAAGAAAAGTGTTTGATCAATGTATCCTTCCAGTGCTTACGTATGGTGCAGAGAGGTGGACCTTAACTAAAAGAGACATACAAAGGCTGCAGACAACTCAAAACAGCATGGAGAGGTGCATGCTTGGTGTAACCAGGAGAGATAAGAAGAGGAACTCGTGGATCCGAAAAATGACAAGAGTGGAAGACATCATGATCAGAGTTAAATCCCTGAAATGGCAATGGGCTGGACATACTGCCAGAAGGACAGACCATCGATGGACAGCTGAAATTTTAGATTGGATTCCAAGTGACAGGAAAAGACCCAGAAGAAGACCACATGGAAGATGGGTGGATGAAATTCGAAAGTATGCGGGAGTGACATGGAGGAGACTGGCACAAGACAGACCGTTGTGGAGGAAACTTGGGGAGACCTTCGTCCAGCAGTGGATTGATAAAGGTTGAAAATGATGATGATATATATATATGTGTGTGTGTGTGTGTGTGTGTGTGTGTGTGTGTGTGTGTGTGTGTGTGTGTGTATGTGTGTGTGTGTGTGTTTGGAGCAATGTCTTTTAAAACAATTTGTTTTGTTCTGAATTGTAATTGTATATTGCGAATGTAATGATGTGCTCCAGTTTGATATTTAAATAAATAAATTAGAGTGAACAATTTCATCTTGCTGCGTTATATTCACACTTTCTCTTCGCTTGTGTTTTGTTTTTTCATCCGGTGAAAAAGTTCATCTTTTTTGTTCGTTGGTTGTTCTCATGTAGGAGTCTTACGTCCCTAATTTAAGACCAGTGATTTCAGGCAGGTTGGAGAGGGTGAGCGCCCTAAGACAAACTTATCCCCAATGCTTGATCTGGGACTCAAGCCCAAGCCCAGCTTTTATGACTAACCAGAAGTATATACGCCTCGGACCACTCGACCACCGGGTCGGCCTTTCTATTAGTAGAATGATGTGTACATATAATGGTGTCAGTAGTAGTGGTCTGTTTTACGGAAAATAAGAGGTGTACCTAATAAAGTGAAAACTCAATATGAAGGAACAGTCAAAACTTGCCATCGTACATGAGGATATTATCTTTACCAGTTGCCGAGCCAACTGTGTGAATAACTGAAATCTTACCGTATTTTAACACATAATGCGCCACCTTGTAATTCTGTCTCCGTGTAATCTTGTTTACGTGACGAGGAATTTGTGTGAACATTGTGACGTCGGCCACGTGTTATTCGCTACTTCCAGTTGCTCTGTGTCCTATCTCGAGACCGTTGATTCATAATTCTGTTTGTATCGTATAGTATCCGAACCTGCTAGCGGGTACAGTAACGTGCAAAGCATTTCTCTCCGATTACAAGTTATAAAACCTATTTCGACGGCTTCAACCTGAAAAATATTGCTAGGATTTAACTTTTTCGCATATAATCTGCCACACTTATGCCAGAAATTACTATAAGTGCTATGTGCCACCATATCGAGGATGCACGCACTGTGATCTGTGTTGCAGATTTGGCATAAGCAATGAGGCAACCCATAATGAGGCAACCCTACCCACAAACGACCGCATTATACGCATTTAAAAATTCAAATTGCTCAGAATCCGCCTGTTGTGCAGTTATGCAGTTTTTATTTAGATTTTTAGCTCGTCATTTGTAAAAAAAGATCGTGCTTATGTTATCGGTTTGTCCGTCCGTCCGTCTGTAGACACGATATCTCTGCAACTATTAGTTCGATTTGAAAAATTCTTTTTGCATTGGGAAGCTTGAAATATGCGAATGATGATCCTTTATTTCGTTTTTTTTTTTTTTTTTTACGATGTATAATTTTGCCGCTAGAGGGCGTAATTGCAGATGATGTCGAATCCAAAAATACTTTTTATTACACATGTTTGCTTCTAAACATCCGATTGAAAAAATTATTTTATCTTTCGATTCCATTTATGTCGTAGAGTATTTTAGATATAGTTATTTTTACAAATTACGCATAGATTTTCCGCTAGGGGGCGTAAAAGTAAATTACCCTTTCCCCGATAACTCTTCTTCTAAAACTCCGATTTGAATTTTTTTTCTTCAGCGGATACATCTCCTGATGGAAAATCTTTTGCATATAATTTCTAATTTTCGGTAAAGAATACTTTGGCCACTAGGGGGCATAAGTGTTAATTTTTGCTTCTGATGAATTTGCCATAAAACTGAGCTTCTAAAATATCGATTGAAAAAATTCTTTCTTGGACTAATGCCGCTCACATCGATAAATCTTTTCGGAATATTTTCTTCCTAAAATATTCCAGCGTTTCTCCGCCAGGGGCGTAGATGTATATCTTCTGATTTGAAAATTTGAAACATTCTTTCTTTTTTGGATAGTGTTTTCCGTTAGACATGTTTTTCATATAATTCAAAATTTGCAAGTAATTCATAGACTTTCCGCTAGGGGGCGTAGCGGTAAATTGCGTTTCCCCCTATATCTCTGCTTCTAAATCTCCGATTAAAAAAATTCTTTCTGCACCCGATACAGCTCCTGATGGGAAATTCTTTGAACATAATTTCTAATTTTTGTAAAAAAATGGTTTGGCCACCAGGGGGCGTAAATCTTAATTTCCGCTTCTGATGTATTTGCAGCAAAATATGAGCTTCTAAATTCTCGATAAAAAAAAAAACGTCGTTTGTGAACCGATAATACTCATGTCGACAAATCTTTTAGGAACATTTTCTTCTTAAAATAGTGCATGGTTTCTACGCCAGAGGGCGTAGACGTATATCTTATTTTTGTCAATATCTCTACTTCTAAGGGTTCGATTTGAAAAATTCCTTCTTTGTTGGATAGTGTTTCCAGTGTGACATGTGCTTCATATAATTTCAAAATTTTCAAGTAATTCATAGACTTTCCGCTAGGGGGCGTAAAGCTAAATTGCGTTTCTCCCTATATATCTGTGCTTCTAAATCTCCGATTTGAAAAATTCTTTCTGCACCGGATATAGCTCCTGATGGGAAATCGTTTGCACATAATTTCTAATTTTTGTAAAATAAAAATGGTATGGCTACCAGGGTTCATAAGTGTTAATTTCTGCTTCTGATGTATTTGTAGCAAAATCTGGGCTCCTGAAAAGTCGACTAAATTTTTTTTTCTTGGACCGATACGGCTTATATGGATAAACGTTTTGAGAATACTTTCTTCCTAAAATAATGCATGGTTTTCTCACCAGGGGACGTAAAGTCACATCTTATTTTTGTCGATATCTCTGTTTCTAAGAGTTCGTAAGCTCACGATTCCGTTTACAGCAATATCTGAGGGATTAAAAACCCGATTGAAAAACTTCTTTCTTCCGTATCAGATACTATTGTTTTCCATACCGGTTCCATTGACTTTGAATAGCTTTGATAAATTTAATTTGCGTCAGAACGGATTCAAAAGACGTGCTTATTACACCCGAAAATTCGGTGTCATCTTTTTTGTTCATAATTGTTTTCGCACATGTAGCAGTACTGCATTTACTCTCATGTCATTCTAGACATGGGTCTTTGCTGTTTTTGTTTCCACGCCAGAGGAAAAATACAAGATTTAGACCAGTAGCAGCAACACTGTCGTACACATACCCATTGCTGAGAATAGTAGAAGCCAAGCCACAGTTTCTGCCATGAATGCTGCAGCTCAAAGAAGTTAGCATGTTAAAATCGAGCACAGTGCTGATCTTCTATACGCCATGTGTGCGACTTCCCTACTTGCAGAAAAGAGCATTACAAATGCACCAAAGAGATCAGTTCATGTGCGCATTTTGGAATGCTTACGAAATTGCAATATGTGAAATTAACAACAACAAAAAGAAAAAAACCCTGTCAAATACGATCTGATATACAGTCATCTTTGGCACGGTCACTCAGCGCTAAGAACTTTTTATGCCTTTCAAAAAAAATATCGGGCAGCATTGCCCGCCGAAATTTCATCCTACCTTTCATATGAAAACAAAGAAAGAAAGGAAGGTTTCTTTATTCCTTTTTGAAAAAAGAACGAGATGAGCGTCGAAATTAATAAAATCTCTAATTCGTTACCATAAGAAATGCATTTTTAAAATTTAATTTCGAAGCTGAATACTTGTCTGAGATTTTTCCTCGTACAACGCTGTTTTCCAAGCACAACGTTCATTTTGAACTGAGCGTGACATTGCCAGTTGAGATAACATGGTGTATTAAGAAACATCGCACGTAGAAAGTAAAGAGTCTTCTTGTCTTACTTTCTTACACGATCGGAACTGCGTAGATGATTAAGTATGAAAGGAAGATTGAAATACTCAGTATTATAATTTCTTAAATTGCGTCAAGGCCGTACGTAATTCAGGGACGCCGCAATGGAGAAAGGTCCATTCCCTTTAACAATTCCCTGTGTAGGATGGGAGAATAATCCCGTTACAGGTTCTCCCCGTGTTGCAAGTTTGGAGTTGGGTGTAGTAAAGTGAAGTTCATTGATGTGCATAATGTAGATGAGTAGGCGAGAGGACACATTCTGATTTCCATTAGCAGTGGATATCATGTTTGTGGGCCGACCAGTATAAATACACAAAGAACAAAGTAAAGAAGAAATTAAGTAAATAAATATTTCGGCCGATCTCAGAAAGGTCGGAAAATCAATTTCTCTAGAACGATTTTGCAAAATCGCCCAAAAGTTTTTAGCCTGTAACGGTTTTAAAGTGTAGAGCTTTAATTGCAACCATGATTACAAAATTCTTGAAATGTTTTATAAAGGTTATGCTTAGCGATAAAGATTTTTTTGAGAAATGTCTGTGTCGCGTTAATTTGTAATAATACCGAAAAGTTCTATTTCGCGGTTCACTGTCGTTTGCACCACGGGCTGAATGTATTGCAGTGGTGACCGTGTTAATGAAAACAGAGCTCCGTCCTTACGTAGAGTTGGGAACAGGAAATGTGGAATCTTTTGCTAGTTATCATGTTGGTGTTTGTTTTAGAACTGTATGCATGCAGACGCATACATACTGATTTGCACTCTTGATTGTTGTTCGTTTATTGTAAGTTTTGGCACAAAACCATATTTTACGAAAGAGTGCCGTTTCACTTATACATGTGTTTGCATGGCATTCTTATGAATGTATATATAAAAAAAAACGGTGTATTTTATGCTATTACTTTTACTGATCGTCCGTTTCTCTGTGGGTATAGTACCTATCCTTCTGAAAGTTATATTGAAATAATTCGGTTACTTCGAATTTATGTAAGTTTGGCAAACGGTTCATATGTATTTTCGTCATTTTACGATGCATAATATTGCTGCTAAGTGGCATAAGTATATTTCACATTTATCGCAGTATTTTGATTTCCTGATTTTCACGAAACAGATCGGATTTTTTTATTTGTTTTTTTTTATTTAACACTTTATGATGATTCCGGGTTGAGTAGTATGCTATGATTTCACTTACTACCAAATTCTCAGAGTAAAGGATTTATTCTTTTGCTAAGTTGCAGTTTAAACATATGACTGCAGCAAGTGTTATAATCTCAGACTTAGAGTAGAAAACGATATTTTTGTAGACGTAGTGTACACTGGCGTGAGCAAGGTGCGTAATCATCCCTTTTAAGTTGCATAGTCCCTGTATTTACACCAGTTATCATGACTTGACTGACTGCCAGTCATAGCCCAAAAAGAGAATAACTCATTGGAGTCCAGACGTGACGTTCAGTATAGAAAACATAACGAGAAGCGACGAAAATTTACAAATGTGAAAAGTCAACATAAACGGAACGTTAAAAAATGGCAGTACATGTCACAAGTTGTCATATTCACCAAGACTTTTCATTAATTTTTTAATGCGTAATTTTTTCCGTAGACAGTTCACATTATTTCCACTACATGCAGAATGATTTGAAATAATGGATCTTATAGAGGTTATTATACGCAGGGTTTTCCTGTTCTGCAATTTTCCTGGTTAGTATGTATTTTATATTTGTAACATCTGTTCCTAGGAAATGCTCCGATTTTTTTTAATCAAATAGTCAAGCATATCTAAAATTTTTGTTATATTCTCAAGTGCAGAATTTTTTCTGACAGTTTTGGGTAGAAGGACTGGAAACACTAATTTTGTACCACATAGAAGTAATCGTGATCAAGATTTTCACTTTTCATTTATTTATTTGCATAAAATTCTTAATCTGAGTAGCAGTGAAACTCTTGTAGTCCTTGCAAATTCAAATCTGCCTTAGATTAACATTTAGTTTGCTCTTGTGCATTCTGAAGAGATCTTCAAATTACATGCCTTATTTTCGTACTTTTTCGTCCAAAAGACAAAATTCTGTGCTTTTTATGATGAGGGGGTGCATCGTAGATCTTCGAAGCTCCGATATTCATATAATCATCTTCCAAGAACTTCTCTCAAACTTTCGTTCGAAAAACTTTGTTGGGATTTAGCCTGAGACTGAAGAGAACGGGGAATTGTATTCCGTGTGTGTACATTATGTCCGAAATAGAATTAGTTATTTAAAACCGTAAAGTTAATGATAATCTCTTGCAGACTTCGTTTCGAAAAGGCATGTATTTCACATGATAATGCAGCTAGGTTAACTTAGGTTTACAGAACGACGATCGGCTTTTCTTTCGTCCCACGCAACATCCAGAGAACCACTCAAAGACGCCACCCCGGTGGCCGAGTGGTCAAAAACTTAGTTTTCTGCTTAATTATCCGAGCTGGGCGTGATTTCCAGTCCCAGATGGGAATTGAGTGGCGTGTTTGTCTTACGGCGCCAGCTTCCTCCCTCGCTGGAACCAATGGCTTTAAATTAGGAAAGTGAAATTGATTACACGGTCCTCAGAGTTGCTCATGGTGGTCGTTAAACTCTGAAAAAAAAAAAAAAAAGCATTGCTACGAACAGAGCACTACCACGTAAGTTATGAATTACACACATATCCGAAAATTATTGATCTCATATACACTATCTACCAACAAGTTATTGGACACCTGTGATAGCAACGGAAAACGAAGTTTATTCACCTTCAATAGTTGGTAGAGCCTCCACGAGCGGCGATTACAGCTGCGACCCTCCGGGGCATACTCTCAACCAGGCGTTGTACGACGGCTAGCGGTATTTTCTTCCACTCGGCTTGGAGAAGACAGGTCAGTTTCTTCACAGATCTTGGACGGTGGGGGCACCCCTTAAGTCGACCCTCCAACTCGTCCCAGAGGTGCTCGATAGGGTTATGGTCCGGGCTCTGCGCAGGCCAGTCCATTCGATTAACCCCATTGTCACCATACCAAGCCATGGTGGACCTCGCAGCATGACAGGTGGCATTGTCATCCTGAAAGTAAACTGGGTCCACCCCGTAAAACTGCCACAACGTAGGAAGCGCATGGTCATCCAAAATGGTACAGTAGGTCTCGGCGTTGAGTCTACCAACGCCGAGACCTACTGCACCAAACCCAGACCCTGCCATCCGAACGCTCCAGAGAACCTGTTTCCACTGTTCAACGGTCCACTGTCGACGTTCTTTGCACCACGTTAGCCGAGCAGCGCTATTGGACTTGGTGATCAAAGGCTTGTGGGCGGCAGCACGTCCATAATAACCGAGTAGATGGGCTTCCTTACGGATGGTCTTCATCGAAAGAACACTCCCGGATGCCTGTTGAAACTCCTCGCGGATGTGGCCCATCGATTTGGTGCGGTTCTTCCGAATTTCTCTGGCCAGCACCCGTCGGTCTCTCACTCCCAGTTTTGTGGGTCTGCCGGGTCGGGGCATATTCCGACAGTCACCTCTCATCTTCCACTTGCCAATCACGTAAAAGCCACTGTCGATTTTGGGTACTTCAACTCGCTGGATATGTCACGTATGGATCGGCCATTTCTGTGATACCCGACGATTACACCTTTCTCGAAATCAGAGAGCCCTGAACTGCGTGGCATCTTGCATACGACTGGTTGCGTTGTTGTTTCTCACACGATATTTAACGGCGGCGGCCGTGACGTGTATCAGGACCGCAAATGTCGTCGATTGCAGGGGTGTCCATTTACTTGTTGGTAGATAGTGTATTTCCATAGCATGCTTTTATTCCAATAGGCAGTGGATGAAAATATTTTAATACGCAGTGAACAAGCACATGTACACACATAAAGAAGCATGAATTTGTGCTTATTAATAGAGAAAATCGATAAAAGAACAGAACATACCATTTTCTGACATTGGCTCACAATAACTAAAATTGGCAGAAAAAAATTAAAAAATGTTCATGGATGATTTTAACAGAGTATATGTCCACCCCTGACGGCAATGCATGATTGGCATCGGTGGGCCATGCATTTCCCAAGATTGTAGAAACCTCCCTCAGGATCTTCTGGACATCCTTCTTTCAACGTAATCACCAGGTCTTTTTTTGGTGCCAGGTAAGTGATCGCGTTCAGCAACGTACCTCCGCAGAGCGTCCCAAGCCTTTTTGGATTGGGTTCAGTTCGGGGGAGTACGCAGGCTACTCCATTCGGTCAATCTCTTCGCTCTCTAACAGTTCATCAACACATGTTGATCGATGAGAACGGGCGTTATCGTCCATAAAAACGAAAAAAAAAATTCCACCGTACCACGAAACAGTCTTACGTGTTCTAAACTGACCTCCTCACAATAACGCAGGGCATCCATTGACCCTTTCTCCAACATTAGGAGCTCTCCATTGATCATAATCCCAGACCAGACCATTACTCCACTACCCCTGTAATGATCAATTTCTTTGATGTTTCTGGCTTCATAGAAAGTGCGGGGTTCTCGCCAGATGCATTGCCGCCTAGAGTCCAACGATAAACAAAATCGGCTTTCATCTGTGAACAGAACATTGGCCCATTGCTCTTCACTCCATTAGAGTATTCACGACGCCATCAATAGCGAGTTGTTTGCGTGCTGGGGTCAAAGGAACACAGTGTACAGGTTTTCGGGCATACAATCCGAAATGATTCAAACGCCTTGACACGGGTTGAAGCGATATTTTGGTACCCGTGCTAGATAGATTCCAGCTGTTTTGCTAACTTGCCAGCAATTATTCGGCGAGATCATTTAGCCGTTACAACAAGATAACGATCTTATGATTGGAATAGTTTTGCGTGGTCGACAACTACTGGACCTTTTGGTAGTTATTCAATGTTCAGAAAATTGTTTCCAGATCCGTGATACCGCACTCCGGGCAATTCGGAACTCCTTCGCTGCGACTCTCGTTGTCCGCCCTTCTTCCAGTTTACCAAAAATTTGCCCAGGAGTAAAATAATCCAGATGAGTTCTTTTAGATGTACTACACGTCGCCAAAACAACAAAAAAGCACATCTTCACTTCAACACCTACAAAACAAACGATTTCTTCCCACTCAAGTTTTAGCTTTTATCCCCCATTGGCAGTACACAACTGTCTCGTGATTCATGACAATTTGCCTATGACCAAACACTCTCACATAGCTTTATTCACGTTACCTGCGTATCAGTTGTTACAGCTAATTCATAGACATTATTTTACCTAATCCTAAGCAGCCTTTATAAGGGTTGACGCAGAGCTGCTAGAGCATTTTAGTGGTCGCTTCTTGTTGTTATTAGGGTACTTTCTCTTACGTGTTTCGATGACGTCAGAATGTTTTTACCGCTAGCCAAGGACTCGCGAGTCCGAAATTTAGCCTTTATCGTTGATCCTTAATTTTTGGACTTGAGTACATAATAGCGCTTGAGCAGCCCTCTACGATCTTTACATTTTATTCCTTGTCTTGACCCGGATTGACGCCCAGAGATATTTTGCACCACTGTGGCTTTTTACTATTGTGTTAAAGGAAATTAAACAAAAGAAAAGACTATTCCACAAAATAGGTGTGTGACATTTAGTATCCAATTCCTCCTTAGATGAAAAGTTCAATGTGAAATCAATCAACGTAATTTAACTCTACCTTCCGGCCTACTATCTGATCATAAACAGTATAATTCCTTCGTTTGAACGTTTGTCTCGCTTTGGTGGTGCAGTAGAAAGAGCACTTGTTTTTTTTTTCATTGTCGAATCCCTGCCAAACTAATATACTTTTTTTATTTAATTGTTGTAATGTTCATGAAACATACTTTCACATTTGAACAATCACAAACAAGAAAGAAAGAAAGAAATACCTGGCTATTAAAAAATTACATATCTTATTTTTCTCCGTCATCACTGACGGGCTTTCACCTAGTTAATTGCAATCAGACAGTCTACAACAATAAACAAAGCATTGCCGTCTTGCCACCCTCATCTTTGAAACATAACGTTACGGTTGTTAGGTGGCTTTTACCCTCCAAACTTAACGGGAAACCGTATAATCACTTTCAACTGTCCTCTTTTCATTTGCTTTTCATTTTCGTGTGTTCTATTATATGCTTCCAAGGTTCCCTGACATCAAAATCACTTTGACATGAGGGAAGTCAGGCCCAAACCTTGTGGACTCTATCAGTGTCGCTGTCTGCTAACTTTTGCATCAGGGAATAAATCTGATTAGCATATTATCCATTTCGTTAGCTTCACGTTGGAACACAAATCTACTTGCTCTCTTGCTTGAGACCAAGTGGCTTGTTCCTGGAAAGGAGCCAGCCGGTCTGGTTTTGTTCTTCAGTTAGGTGTGTTTCGTGATGTTCATTAAACGGTAGTAGAATTTTTTTTTAATTAGGTTTTGAATAAAAATTGATGTAGTGCGACAGAAAAGGTCAGAAAAATTGTAGACATAACGCCATTCACCTACAGAAAGAAAATTGATCCGTGAATAGAGGAAGCAAGCGGATGAATTACGAGAATTGGAGAAATTGGTGCAGTCATTGCTTTCACATGTTGCAAAATGCCTTGAACTACAAAAAGAGCGGAAAAGCTGGAGCACAAAAGCTGGATCACAAATCAACAGAAGAAACGTAATTTCGACGTCTACAAAGATGACCATAGGTGAAGCAAGAAACTGATAAGCTTTTCACAAAGTTACCGATTCTTAAGAGATGACGTTTTTGCTGTGCATTTATGAAAAGGAATAATAACCTACACGTTTCCATGCACACGAGTTAGAGCAACACTAACGATGCGGTAAAAATTTGAAAAGATCTTGCAGTTTGAGAAATCTATGATTTCTGTAAAGCACAATTCGTATTCGTTAGATTGGTTGTATGCACAAAGCTCCATAAGCATTCGATGTTTCATCAAATAAGCTGTGGACATTAAGGTGGATCCACCTAAAATCTTCGCCTTGTATTTCCAATGGGCAAACTTCTGTAGCCATTTTCTTCACAATTAATGCGTTCCCAAGGATGGAAATTTGAACATCGATAAAAATAACTTCATATTATAGCCTAGTATACTTAATATTTTTTAAAACTTAACCATAATTAAGCAATCCAACATTTGTTTGTCTATTGACGTCATCTATGTACAGGTCGTGCCATCTATTTTCTGGTCTCAACACCACCGAAGAAAAAATTATTGATTTTTAATATAATTATGGTTATGTTTTAGAAAATATTAAATATACTAGGCTATAATACGAATATAATATATACTCCACAACTTAAATCTTGGCCCTCAGTCTCCGGCAGCTGGAATGTACCTGGCCAAGGCAGCGGCCAGTGCAACATGAAGGCAGAGGGTGCTAAGAATCCCCGGAGGACCAGACTAGGCTGCCATCCGATGCTGACCTTGGCTACGTATAATGGACGCACCCTATCTTCTGATTCAAGGCTTCTTGAATTGGAAGAGGAACTGCAAAGGATCAAGTGGAACATCGTCGGGCTAAGTGAGGTAAGGAGAAAAGGAGATCTCATTGAACTGAAAAGTGGACATCTCTTCTGCTATCGTGGGACAGATACTGACAGAACTAGTGGTGTTGGATTTATAATAAACAAGAAAGTGAAGGATAAAGTTCTAGAAGTTGAAAGTTCCTCTGACAGAGCTGCACGACTCGCTATCCAACTCTCGAAAAGATACCAGGCTCAGATTATTCAAGCTTATGCACCCACCGCAAGTCATCCTGAAGAAGAAATTGAAGAATTTTATGAGGAAATTCGTCATCTAAATAATAAAGGTAAGCAGCACTTGAAGATAATTATGGGAGATTTCAATGCAAAAATAGGGCAACAACAACAGAATGAAACTTCAGTAGGTAAATTCGGTCACGGCAACAGAAACCAGCGTGGAAATACTCTCGTAGAGTTTGCAGAGGCAGAAGGGTTTTTCATCTTTAACCCTTTTTTCAAGAAAAAGCCACACAGGAAATGGACATGGAGACATCCAAATGGGATGACAAGTGAAATTGATTTTATTATGGGTAACAAAAAAATTGTCGTAGAAGACTGCAGTGTGCTAAACAAGTTCAACACAGGTAGTGACCATAGATTGGTAAGATGTAAGATGCACTTCAACACTAAACTCGAACGTGGCAAGCTCATAAGACAAACAAAATATATTGACATAACCAACCTTAAAAAACACCATAATACCTTCAAGTTGGAACTGAAGAGCAGATTCTCTGCTTTAGAAGGCCTAACATCGGAAGAAGTGGATATTTCTGAAGTTAACAGAAAAGTAACCAAAGCTCTTTTGGAAACAGCAACAAAATTAGCTGGGTCTAAGAACAAGTTGCATGTGAACAAATTATCAGGAAAAACCAAAATGTTGATGCAAAAAAGAAGAAAGATGACGACAACTAAAGAATATGTGACTTCCAAAGTGGAATATATAGACCTATGCAAGACAGTACGAAAATGTATCACTGAAGACGTAAGGAAATTCAACTGTGAACTAGTGAGGAAAGTAATTAAAAACAACCAAAGCCTGAAGATAGCAAAGGGACATCTCAGTGAGGGAAGAAAACAGATTATTGCACTGAGAAAATAAGATGGTTCTATAACAAGAAATAGAGGCGAAATTTTGACAAGAGTGAAAGATTTCTACTCCAAATTATATGAAAGGGATGATACATGTACTCCTGACATCATGAAAGGTACCAGAGTTCTTCCAGTCCTCCCAGCAGAAGTTGCACATGCAATCAAGAACATGAAGCGGGGGAAAGCTCCGGCAGAAGATGGGATTACTGTAGACATCATACAAGAAGCAAGTGAAGAAATCGAAACTGTACTCGCCCAAATTTTCACTCGATACCTTAATGAAGGAAAGATTCCTGAGGATTGGAACAATGTTACAATGATCCTGCTACATAAAAAAGGTGACATTGGGGATCTCAGGAACTACAGACCTATCAGCCTCCTATCAGTGGTTTATAAAATCTTCACCAAAGTTCTTTCACAACGTTTGAAGGTAACACTGGACATGGCTCAACCGAGAGAACAAGCTGGATTCAGGAGTGGCTACAGCACAATAGATCATATCCACGTACTGAGAGAACTAATTCAAAGAGCGAGGCAATATGAACTTCCATTTTGCATAGCTTTTATCGATTATGAAAAAGCCTTTGATTCGGTGAAACCATCAGCAGTTACAATGGCTCTGAAATCCTGCGGTATTGAAGATGCATACATTAATATCATTAATAACATCTATGAAAATGCAAGTGCAAAGATTCGGCTGTTTGAAAATACAACACACATAAAAATTGGAAAGGGAGTGAGACAAGGTGACACCATATCTCCGAAGCTCTTTAATGCCTCATTGGAAATTGTCTTTCAATCACTGAACTGGGAAAACAAAGGGATAAAGATTAATGGAGATTATCTAACTCACCTTCGTTTTTGCTGATGACGTAGTCATTTTTTGAAACTACCCCATCAGAGCTGCAGAGTATTATCCAGGAACTTGCTGACAAGAGTAAAGAAGTGGGATTAAAAATGAACTTTCAGAAGACAAAAGTGATGTTCAATGCTTTTTCAAGAAATGAAGATTTGTCGATTGATGGAGAAAAGCTGGAGATAACAGACACGTACGTTTTTCTCGGACAGCAGATATCAAGTGAAGGTCACATTGATGAAGAAATTAATCGGCGTACGAAACTTGCCTGGAGAGCTTTTGGAAGAAACAGCATAATTTTCAGGAGCAATATGCCATTATGTCTTAAAAGAAAAGTGTTTGATCAATGCATCCTTCCAGTGCTTACGTATGCAGCAGAGACATGTACCTTAACTAAAAAAGACATACAAAGGCTGCAGACAACTCAGAGAAGCATGGAGAGGTGCATGCTTGGTGTAACCAGGAGAGATAAGAAGAGAAACTCGTTGATCCGAAAAATGACAAGAGTGGAAGACATCATGATCAGAGTTAAATCCCTGAAATAGCAATGGGCTGGACATACTGCCAGAAGGACAGACCATCGATGGACAGCCGAAATTTTAGATTGGATTCCAAGGGACAGGAAAAGACCCAGAAGAAGACCACATGGAAGATGGGTGGATGAAATTCGAAAGTATGCGGGAGTGACATGGAGGAGACTGGCACAAAACAGACTGTTGTGGAGGAAACTTGGGGAGACCTTCGTCCAGCAGTGGATTGATAATGGTTGACAATGATGAATATGAAGTTATTTTTATCGATGTTCAAATTCTCATCCTTGGGAACGCATTAATTGTGAAGAAAATTGCTACAGAAGTAATAGAAGTAATTGATAAGAAGTTTGCCCATTGGAAATACAAGGCAAAGATTTTAGGTAGATCCACCTTAAGGTTCTAAATACGCAGCATTAAGACCTCTCGTCACAGCTGGACACTGTACTTTCTAGCAAGATGCGACTGGGAAATGAAATTGGCTTCCTTATTAATAGGATATATATAAGAAAAACAGTGCCGAAAAATGATTCCACGAGGGATATTTATACATGTTCATACTAGCGGTGGATGAATTAAAATTAAATAAAGCTGTGGTTAGGTAAAATAGTGAGTTTCCCAAAAATTCGTCTTTCGTAATTTGTGATCATTTCAGTCCCTTGTAACGGAAGCAATAAAAAATTTGCTTAAAGAACTACAAACACAGTTAGCAATGGTTCTGGACGACTAACCAGCACCCATTGGTTCTCGCAGTTAACAAATTTTTCGAAAAAGTATTAATACATGAGGAATAAAACCAAATAATTGAAAACCCGAAATCACAAATTGACTTAAACGGAACAAATGAAGCCTCCAACATATTACTCAGATTTACCAATAGTTGAGAAATTTCTGTTTGTTTGTTGTTTTTTTAATAAGAGGCACGGTGAAACCATTCAAGGAAATCGGAATGAGTGATGTTGTTGAGGTACTGATAAGATGTTTCTTGGAGAAAGTGAAAGTTCTAGCAGTAACATTAGTAATGATGATTGATTGTAAGTAATAAAGAGAGTCTTGCGGAATTTTACAGCTAGTCGAGTCTTCATTTGACTGCCATTTCCCTAAATGAACACTTTGCGAATTGACCGTCTTGGTGGCCAAGTGGTTACAGGCGCTGATTTCTGGATGGTTATCCGTGCTATGCCTAAGGCACGAGTAATGTATTTGTCTTATGGTGCTGGCTTTCTTCCTTCCCTGGAACCAGTTGCACAAATTAGGAATGGGCGGCTGCTTATAGCCCTTAGAGATACTTATGATGGTCGTTAAATTCCCCAAACAAACAAACAAAAATGCACTTACGAATGTGAGATTAAAATCAAAATGCAATGTATTAGAATTTTATGACATTTTTTAATAAAATAATTCAATGGTTTATATTTCTATCACTGTAAAATTTCTTTTTCGAAAATTTAACCTTTATCTTATCTTCTTGGTATGTTGTGTGATCCAAAAAAATTCCGTGGTAATGATTCTGAGTAAAATTTTTTTTTCTTTTTTTTTGGTTGACGTTTTAACGACCACCGTGATCAACTCAATGGGCTATAAGCAGTTGCCCCCTAATTTAGGGCCACTGGCCCCAGGGAAGGGAGAGAGCCAGTACCGTACGGCAAACAACATCCATGCCTCATCGGAATTCGAACCCAGACCCATCTAGGACGTATGATCAGAAGCCATCGCTTAGACCACTGCGCCACTGGGACGGCGAGCAACATTTAACCCATCTGCAATAGCCGTCATACCATCTCAGTATTTTACGTGTGATTCATATCAGTTAGTTAGTTAGTTAATTGATTTTTGTTGCGCAAGGGCCAGGCATGGCCAAAGAGCGCCAGAAACATAACTATCAGTTAAAGATTTTTAAAAGCGGGGTGAAATGATTAAGAGCAGACAGGCTTGGTAAAAGTTAGAAAGGAGAATGATGAAAGTTGTGAAGACTAGTTAGTTAATTAGGTTCATATATAAATTTATTAATTTACTATTATAATTATTATAACTTTTTCCCCCTTTTTTTTAAATAAAAAAAAAACAAAAAAAAATTTTAAACAATGAAAAGAACTACTTGCATACATATGTACTGCTAAACAGCAATGATTAATGCTATATTTTTTAACTGAGGGTGCTTACGATTTCGTACGTGCTAATAAAAGTGTAGCAAATCTATATCGTTAAATTTTTGAACAAGATTCATGGGTTAATTTGTTCTGTATGCAAATATTCTGCTCTGTTACCTACATCTGTTTTTAAAGGAAATGCAAATAATATTGATTTTAGTTCTCTGCAAAATCTTAAAAATTTATTATCGAATTCTTGTCGCAATATTAATATTACCTTAGCATATTCTTGGACTCTGTACTAAAGAATCAAGCGTAACGTTTAAAAAGAATTTAAGACCTAGAAAATGTGCAAAGTTTTTCGATTTTCGAGTTTTTTGTTTTCCTGCAATTGAAAATCATTTCTGCAACCAGATGCGAACCGTGGGTCTGGAATTTTGAACTGTTGTAGAATACAGGTTCTGACTATTTATTATCATAAACGAAGTTCCATCATTTCAGTAATAAAGTCATAATGTTTAGATGGCGGTTCTCCACCTTTTCGGCATCGTAATGAACTGATTTTGCCTTCGCCACTCTGAAAAGTAATACCGTAAAGGTATTTCCGAGTGACTGTTTTTTTTTTTTTTTTTTTTTTCTTTATTTGAAATTTTCATTAAAAAATCGAATTTGGAAAAAGGCGAGAATTCAATCAGAAAACCAGGAAAAAGGATGCAAAATCGTGGTTTGTGGTTGCAGCAATTCGATTGAAAAAATAAGTGTTAAAATGGAACTTTCAGAGTCGTCAGGCGCAAATATATTGTTACCTTCCTCAGCTGAAAAATAATGCTGTGAAAAAGCGGGTAACAAGAACCGAAATGTTAGTTCACTTTTAACGTTTTTTTACCCCGTATCCCATTTCCGTAACTTGGAAGCCTGTGGGAAGAACACCTGCCACCCATGCGATGTTAAGGTTCATTGTTCCGACGATTGACCCGTTTTTAGTACGTATGATTTCTTTTTCTTTCTTTTTTCTTTGACAGGGCTTTTTTTTTTTTTTTTTTTTTTTTTTTTGTCTTTGGCATTATGTGTTGGAGACATCTCCTAATACATATAATCCGTAATGGAGGTGCTCTCTATCAGTAGAAACTGCAATTTGGTTGAACTTACCGAGTAAGGGGCACTTGTACATTGGCTCCCTTCTATTCCTAAAACTTTTTCATCATGCTCCCCAAAATCGCGGAAACAATGTACCAGACAATCTGTCATTAAATAAATAAATTAACATTGGCATTACAAATGATGAATTCTTCTTTCAAAGATATTCACCAATAGAGTTGCAGAATTTAAATCTGTTCATATAATGAAGTCCACATTGCATGAAATAGTTTTCAGTATAAAGGTAATTTCTTTTATTTTTCTTACAAATATTTTTTATCGCAATATTATAACGCACTTGAATATTTCATACTGGATGAGTTGGGTAAATAAGTGCTGGTACAGAAAGATACTGAAAAGAAGCTATGCTAGGTACTGAAAATTACTGAAGAAAGTCGCGTTGATTACTGATAGTCACTTCCAGAAGGTGGCAACTATGCTGTGAGCACTCCGTTTACTTCGGTTTTTGTTTTGTTTTTAGTTTTTTAGAGATGCAAAAAAAGGGGGGGGGGGAGCTTCACATTTAAGAGTAATGTCTTTTAAATTCTCTGAATTACATATTTTCGTTTTTGAGTTCGTTATGTAAACTCCAAATTCCGAAAAGGTGAGGTACTTAATAGTCAGCTTAACTCCATTTACGTTGTTAAGTTGTTTGCACCAGCACATATTTCTCCAATTCATGTGTGTGTGCGTGATTTTTAAGTGAAAGACGGGGCCTTAATCGCATAGTGTTACCAACAGTCCAGCCCTGTATTTATTAGACTTGTTAATTTAATCTGTTGAGTTCTGTGTTGAAGATATTTTTGGGGATACTACATATTACTTCGGTATAAAAATGGGATAATCTCCACTGTAATCAGAAATGTTCTCATGACAGATATACAGTATCTGTGAGAGTTTTGTAGTCATGAAAGAGTTTGCAACTCTTTAATAGAAATTAAAATCATACTGAATTATCTGGATCATCATGTGAATTTTTTTTATTTATTGCGTTCCTCGGATAACATGCAATCATTTGATTGAATGATAAGGCACTATCAGGTATTCAGTTGTACATAGTAAGACACTGCTGCCCCAAAAGTTGCATGAGGCGGCAGTCCGGCGTTGCGTTTCGCTCAGATAAGTGAAAGAAGACGTACCTTTTTCATGATCTGTGAGCAAATTGTTCATTTTACATGTAAGACTCTTATTTGCATTTACCAGTTAAGTAATCTCATATCAAATAGAAGATTAAATTATTTTTGTGTCTTGTTCCACTGAATCAGACCGGTAACGCAAAGTAGGAATGAATGAAGTGCCTGTGCTATCAACACTACCAGGTGTGTTTGTTAACAAAGAAAATGTAAGTAGTTTTTATATCTGTGTACAGGTTATAAAGTTTGCTTTAGATAATGAACAACTTCTGTGCAGCGACTTTCCGAAGGTAAATGTTATGTCTCAGTGTGTGACATAAACTTTCTTTTTATTATTTATTTATTGCATTCAAAATTTTCTTCAGATGGAATGAGCTGATGTATATGTGTTGAGGCTCTACGGCAAATGCATCTTCTTTCTTAATGTATTGACTCATTTAGAGCGCTGTAACTTATTACAAGCTGTGCGAATGAATAATGACAGTGCCGTTCGACATTTTGTGTGCTCAAGTTTGATGCAAAAACTTGCCATGTGAATAATGTTGAACCAGAGATAATCCTTATGAAAAATACTGCCGGTAATGAGGGTTATCTCTTGAAATTTTATGTTATGTTAACCGTATGGTGGTGTAACTTCCATTTAGATAAACACGGGATTATTAATCTTCTGATCAAAAATGCGGGTGTCACTAATTTGTCTCTCGGTGGAAATTCAGAAAGTGATAGGGAAAATGATCGTACTCGAATATACAGTCCTGCAAAATTTGAGTCACTGAAAATCGTCTGCAAGTTTTTGGCTGATTCTAAAGGTATTTGGTGTGTTAATTTAAATTTTGAATACAATTTTCCTCTAATACGTAAGGATTTTTTCATTTCACAAAGTGGATGTGAATATATGGGATAATATTAATAGCTTACTCACACAAAAAGTTTATTTCATTACAAAAAGTTAAAAAGCATTTAATGCACAAAAAATGTTTCAATTAGCCATAGTCCTTACATTGACTTTTTCTTTTGCCTTCAAGGTTTCGTTAGGTACTTTTTCTTCTCTACACAGCTTCTTCGATGTAGAACCGGGCAGTAGTCTGCCACAGGGGAGTATTGAGAGGAGGGGCAAGGGGGCCTTGCTCCCCCGAAAGTGTTTCATTCTTTTGTTTTTGGTTAAAATGTGACTTGCATTAGAAAAAATGCCTTAATTTATTAATAATGCCTTAATTAATTTAAAATGCATCAACTTTTTTTCTGTTTTTGGTTAAAATGCGACGTGCCGTAGAAAAAATGCATTAATTTATTAAAAATGCATCAACTTACATTAAAAAAATTTTTAAGTTTTCGTGCCCCCACCCCACCCCCTTTAAAAAAACCTATCTTTACACGCCTCTGGTCTGCCATCATGTTGATGCTTCATCTTCCCTGGTTTTGTCATTCAATCTCTCTTTCATATCTCGGTGCAGTCTGTAGCATGTATTGTCATTCAATCATAGTATATATGTATTGTCATTCAATCTCTCTTTCATATCTCGGTGCAGCCTTTCTCCTTGTTCCTCCCTAACGGCTCCAAGGTTTTCAGGAAAGTAATCCAAGTGAGTGTTCATAAAGCGCACCTTCAAGCTCATTAAACAACCTATTGCTTTGAATTTTTCTAGTATGTTTTCTACTATTTGCTTGTAGTTGGAATCTTTGTAGTTTTCCAGAAACTTCTTTACAATTTCCTCAAAAGCATTCCAAGCCTATCAACAGTTTCCATTTCTGTTTCAAATTCACTGTCGTTTAAGAGTTTTCGAAAGTTTAGTCCGACAAAAATGCTTTCTTTCAATTTGGCATCTGACAATCTCGGAAACTTTTTACACAGATAGTTAAAACGATATCCTTCTGTTGGCAAAGCTTTTACAAACCGCATCATAAGTTTTAATTTGATATGAAGAGGAGGTAGCAGAGCTTTTGTTGGGATCAACCAAACTTTCCCGGATAACATTTTTGTTTCCTGGTTTTAAAGCAGCCCTGCTTGTCTATAGTTTTTCGATCTAGTGTTGGCCCTTCTTTCGGCTGTACCATTCGCTTAAAAAGTATGAGTATTTTGTGTATCCTACTTGCTGTCCAAGAAACATGAACGGTACTTTAAAGGTCACCACATATCATCCATCTGTGATCACTGCAGTTGAGCTCCATGAGAACTAAGGCTACATTTTTGCAACTTTCTTTGCTCGAACTAATTAACTTTTTGCAGTATGAACAAGGTTTTACCGGCCCTGGTTGTTTCTTTTTATTGTAAAGATAATCCTTTTACAGTAGATTTGTCAAATGATAGTAAATTTAGTAAACAAAGATGCCAAAATTATAATAATTGTTTTATACGTAAAAACAGACGAATTAATGGATAGCGAAATTAAGTTTTTATTTTTGTGGAAAAATGGTTTGTGATATAATTTTTTTTCTGGTTTTCCTGAAATTGACACCGAAAAATCTATGGAAAAGTGTGAACATTTTTAAACCATTTTTACATCACATACCAGTGATGTTATTATCGCTCTGGTATGTGATAAACAGAAAGACTTGGTGGTTTTACCAGATGACTGGAAGAAATATACCAATATGTTAGAAGAGTTATGGAAAGTAGAATTATTATTATTATTATTATTATTATTATTATTGTTATTATTTTTGTTGTTTTCTTTATTCGAAGTTTACGAAATACAGTCTATGACAATCAAATAAAAACAACAAAATTATCATAGACTCGTGTTGTTGAGCTGATACGAGTTTCCACCGGGGACCTAGGTATCATTCAAGAATCGCGGTAAAATATATGAAATTATTATTATTATTCAGTTGATTTTCTCATCTACAGCAGTGGCATCTGTAGCGTGGGCCACTTGTCAGTACGGACATGAAGTCAAGTAAAGACATAGTCACTCATTGTTTAAAAATAGTCGTTCGATGGGGCACGTATCGAGAATTACTGCTTCATGGATTTTGGGCCTTAGGTATTGTAGACCTAAAGCATTAAGCTGAGTTATGAGAGTGAAAAATTATTCCAGTTACAGAGAAAATCAGTGGACATATGTGAATTGTTTTCAGCTTCCACATCTCATCTGTTTAATCTCTGCAGCCAATTCCACATACTTGTTGATTTTTGTTGCATATGTATTTAAATATTACGGTCCAACGGTACCGATATGTCGATAATAACTGCTTCTTTCTGCCTTTTGTCATATAGCAAGCACTATGTTTGGGCGATTGGCAGAGATGGTTACATCCATTTTAATCTCACGGTCCCAATATAATTTGTATTGTTTATTATCTAGTAGCTCAGTATATTGATATTTATAGTGTGGTACTTCTGACGCTGATAGTTCTGCATCGTGTGCTAATTGTTGATGAATCATCTTAACAAAATTATTATGTCGCTGCATATAATCAACGTTTGCTAACGTGGCGCATCCCCCGCAGATGTGTTCAATGGTCTCACTGCACAAACCACATCTTCTACATTTGGCGTATTGCAGATCCTCCTTCAAAATGTATTTTCTGTAATCTTTGGTTGCAATCACTTTGTCATGAACAGCCATCATAAACTTAGTAGTGTTTCCATATAATTTCCCTTGCTTCTGCCACTGATTTGAGGCTTTCTTGTCAGCTTCTAGCTTGTGTAATTGGTTTGGATGAGCCCCATGTAGTTCCTTTTGCTTCCATTTTCGAATCTGGTCTTTTGTAGACGACTCTTCTATTTTAGCATCTGGTTTAATTAACATTAGTGGATTGTTCTTTTTGTCTGCAGTACGTATGACATCAAACATAGTATTTTCATTATATTTGGGGTGAAAGCTGTGAGCAAATTATATTTCCGCAGTGAGCAAATTTGCGCTTCGTGAATGCGTTTTGTATAAAGAATGCTTTATTATTATTATTATTATTATTATTATTATTATTATTATTATTATTATTATTATTATTGTTATTATTATCTTTATTCGAAATAAACGAAACACAGCTTATATGACAATCAAACATAAACAACAAAATTATCATTGACTGGTGTTGTTGAGCTGATACGAGTTTCCACCGGAGACCTAGGTATCAGTGAAGAATCGGCGTAAACTATATGATGTCCCAAGTAAATCTGTCTTCTGCAGCTCTGTAGGTGATAAATCAGAAATTTGCAATTTTTCAAAATGAATAAATTTTTTTGCCATTTTTCCAAGTGCCCCGATGACAATGGGGACTACAGTTGTGTGTTTAGTCCATAATCGGATAAATATATTATTATGAAGAAAAGATTATTCCACCTCTTCCTGAGGTTTTTCTCTTTCTCCCGGGACGGGTACGACGTACCAAATTTGGGAATTGGTATTTCTTTTCTCTTCATTGTCCAGGAACTTCCTTACTCTCCTACAAGTGTTCAGGATAGCTGCCTTCTGTAGTTCCATGTAGGTGCTAGGTTGAAGGTCTAGTGTCTGTATAGATCTGTGAATCGTATTAGGTACAACTCCTGTGGCTGATATTACTATGGGGACAGTGGTGACATTCTCCATATACCACATTTCCTTGACTTCGTATCGTAGATCGTTATACTTTGACAGCTTCTCCTCATACGTCCTCTGGATATTGCACGTGTTGGGCACGGCTATGTCAATGAGGTATGTTGACTTCTTCTTGTCGACCAGGACGATGTCGGGCCGATTGTGGGGGGGGGGGGTCTTATCTGCTCTGATCGATCTGTCCCAGTCAAGGAGGCTATATTACTGGAGACACCACTCCTATCCACGCAGCATTGGCCGCCATAAGTCACCGTCTGTGCTCCAAATGACGTCATGAGCAGGCACGACGCAGCCGCAGAAGAGAAGCTGCTTGGAAACCAATGGAGCAAAAGCTTCTAAGCGTATAAACAGATAAAATGAGTTTTTCAATAATCTTTATGAATGGATACACAAGCTTACTGTTTCATCAACGGTATAATTTAGTTCATTTTTGCCTGCTTGTGACGTCACACCACAGATTAGCTGTGACCTATGGCGGCAGAGCCAGTGGTGTCTCCAGTAATATAACCTCCTTGGTCCCAGTACATCTTGTGGGTGTTGTTCTCTAGAAGCGTTGTTGGCTCATTCATGATGTAGGGGATAGGCTCAGTTGTAATGAGGAGGTGTTTTCTTGCCAATTTCTGATGGAGGATCTTGGCGACGTGATTGTGCTTGTTCGTGTACTCTGTCTCTGTGAGAACTGCACCCTGCTGTGATATGTTGGATGGTTTCTGGCGCTTGATGGCATTGCCTAGATGTGTCGCTTTCCACTGATGTGTCCTTCAGGATATGCTTCCGGTCAGGGGCGAATTGGGTAGACGAAACTTGGCCGGGAATTTTCGTCTTGTGGGCCACTACAGAAACGCATGTATCCATAGGTAAGCATTTTCTTCATGAACAAAATTTCTGTCAACTCCAGTGTGAAAGAGAACTGTTGAAATATGCATTTTAAAAGTAATTCAGTTGTGAACGAATTTTAACAGCAATTTAAAAACGAAGGAATTTAAAAAAATCCACTCATGATTGAATGTAACATCAAACCATGCTCAAAACCGAGTGTTGTACCAGATTATTATATGCATTCGGCCACTAGAAATGGTTTACTGCGCAACGGTATTCGTACCACCTCCTTGAACTGACGCTTTTTTAAGTCTACCCCCCACTATTTTGGTTCATGAACTACCATTTTGATCCATGAACCAGTACTGATAGATCGTTGTTTCTTTTAAGATAAATGAGGGTGGGATACGGATTTCGGAACATCTCTGCTGAAATATCGCTTTGTGCTCTCTATGTCTGTACGTGGATAAGGATGTGGGGACGATGGACCATCAAAATTGTTACTAGTGCCTCCTTAAAGATCACAAAAGGAGGGTATGGCCTAAAAATGACTCTTTAGCTTAAAGTCCAATGACCTACCATTAAACGTAACTTGGCTTAATTTATTTATAGCAGTGTGCTTGGTCCGGCGGCAAATTTTTCACTGAAGTGGAGAGAATTTTGCATTCATTTTAGACAAAACGCCCAACACGTATATACACAGAAGTAATTGTTTAAAGACAATAACCCTTCAAACAGATTATATACACTGCTGGCCACCCAAAATGCAACACCAAGAAGGACACGAGTAGCAAAGCCAGATTTACTGGACACATAAGAACAGAAACAAAGATGAAACGATTGAGCTTACAGGCCCGTGCGACTTGTGGAACACGCAGACATCAATAGTTCGTGTGGCCCCCATGGCTGGCAATAACGGTCGCTACACGCCGCGACATGGAACGAAAGAGGCTTTGGATGTGGGCTTGGGGTATGTCGGTCCAGACTGCTTCCACACGTTGCCACAGTTCATCAGGCGTAGCCGCGGGTGGTGATTCCCGGGCCACTCGGTTGCCGATCAGCGACCAGACGTGTTCCATGGGCGACATATCGGGAGAACAGGCGGGCCACGGCAGCAGTGACATCTGGTGGGCCGTGAAGAATTGTTGCACGATGCGTGTCACGTGTGGGCGCGCATTGTCCTGTTGAAACGTGGCCGCTGGCAGGTAAGGGAGGACTACAGGCTCCGAAACGTCGGAGATGTAGCGGTGACTGTTGAGTGCACCGGTATGGGTACCAGAGGGGTGCGGGTGTCATATCTAATTGCGCCCCTAACCATAACGCCAGGACGGGCCGGTATGGCGATGCATAATGCAGGCGTCATACAGTCTCTCGCCGCGGTGCCGCCACACGTGGATCCGACCATCGTGGTGCAGCAGGCAGAAGCGGGATTCGTCGGAGAAGACAATATCGTGCCATTCCGTAGTCCAGGTGCGGCTTCCAACGGGCGCCGTGCGACAAGTCCCCGCTCCTGCAGACGACGTCGAACGGTACGTGCTGACACAGGTTGTTGCGCAAGACACCCTAATTCCTGCGCTAACGTTCGTGGTGTGGCGGTGCGAGCCGTCAGTGCCTGCCGCACAACATGCCGGTCCACTCGTTCGGTGGTGTGCCGCGGCTGCGGCAATCGCTCACGTAGGTCCGTCCGTCCCTCCTGCACCCACCGAATCCATACTCGTCCACTGTGACTGGATGTCGTCCCACACGGGCGCCGATGTCTCGGTACGATAAACCGCTGTCGCGATAAGCCACTATTCGTCCTCTGTCGAACTCCGAAACGTGCTGGAATGACTGCCGTATTCTGCGACGAGGCATCAGGAAGCTTCCCACGCACAGGTCCGGCAGAACAACACACTTCCACTACTTACACCTCGCCTTCTGTGCACCCTTCTGATAGTGCTTCTCGGTGGCGTGCAGGGCGCACATGATTTGCATATGCCCTGCAATGCTAATCGTTTGCATGTCCTCTCGCGGGCGACGCATGCTGCGAATTCCAGGCCAATCGGATGCTTCCTTCTTGGTGTTGCATTTTGGGTGGCCAGCACTGTATGAACCTCAAATGAAGTTAACTATTCTTATTCACAAGTACCAAAATAATTATTTGTTCTTTCCAAACAATTCAGACAAAGAGCATGCAAGAAAGTGGGCCGTTTCTCGAGTGGTCCACCGGGAAATATCCCTATGTCCCGGTGGGCCAATTCGCACCTGCTTCCGGTAGTTTCTGGTGTTTACAACTTTATCTTGTATAACCATCAAGAACCTTTCGGTCTCGGGAAAGACTGATCCTTTTGTTAGCCATGTATTGGAGGCAGTCTTATCCACATGGTCGGATTGCGGATCGTTGTAGTGCCTTCCGTGTAGGACTTTCTTGCCCCAAGCTTCTTCTTTTGGCTCCCTCGTTCCAGTCTCGATGTTCTGAGTAGAGAGGTTTAGGGCTGTGTACTTCTTGTCACTCTGGTTTGAAGGCCGCCCGGGTGGCGCGGTGGTCTAAGCGCTGGCTAGTGACCATTCGTCCGAGATGGGTCCGGGTTCGAATCCCGATGAGGCATGGATGTTGTGTTTGTCTTACAGCACTGGCTCTCTCCCTTCCCTGAAACCAGTGGCCCTAAATTAGGGATGGGCGACTGCTTATAGCCCATTGAGTTGCTCACGGTGGTCGTTAAACCCCCAATCAAAAAAAAAAAGGATCGCGAAGTTTTGTTTGTTCGCGTACTATGAGGAAAGCATCGGAAGAGAGCGTCTAGAGTAATATCGTAAAGGGAATTATAATCATATACAGCATTTTCATCTAAAAGATTTTTTTCATTTGTAAATTTAATTTTTAGTTAAGTGCAGGTCAAAGTTGCGTCAGGAAGCTCTTGAGGCAGCTTGGTTGTTCTGATAACCCGTTTCAGTCTCAACTTGTGAGCAGTTAGTGAAACTGAAATGACCAGTTGCACGATTTTCAAAATTTTAAAAAACTCTGCACATGTATTTATTTCTTTTTCTTCTTTTTGTAAATAGAAACTAAAAGAAATTATATATGTATCTATATGTACGTATATCACAAAATAGATATTTCTTCGCTCCAGCCCCCTTCATCTTCCGTTCTTGCCGTCACTTGCGCGGGTTTTGTCGAAAAATGTGCGCGCATTTTATTCGACATATAGGGATTTTTTTTTTTTTTTTTTTTTTGCGTATCTGCATTGGAAATAACTTTGAATGCTAGGAATATTAGAATTCTCGAATCTCTAAAGAAACGAATTTTTGAGAACTGATGATCAAAAATACTCCAGGTAATAGTGATTCGTGAAATTCGTTCCAAATTGAATTCAACGATTTTCTGGTTTTCGTTCGAATTTAATTAATAAAGCTGTATAACCTATTTGTTTCCTGACTCTTAAATCAAAATACTTGGCATCTGAACCCCGTTTTTACGTGTGATGCGAGATTTACAAGACTGTGCTCGTCTGTTGTTACCGATTTGATCGACAAGAACCTAGGGACTACAAGTGATTTTTGTTGTTTTTAATCCAATGTTCTTTCCAGATACTCTTTTATAATTTGTTGATAGCAATTCGGTGGTCAGCATTTTATTTTGTACAGTGCGGATTTATGTCTTTTATATAGTTTAGTTTTTATACGATTATACGCGTATTATCTGCCGGAAAATATGGTACTTTAAAGTTGAAAACATAATTAAAGAACATCCATTAATGTTTTGTTTTATAAGCTCATTGAAATAACATCAGTTACCTATGATACTGAGCAGAATGTTGTTTTTTTTGACCGACACAAATTCTAGATTATGTGTATTTGTGCGTCGCGAAGCTTGAAACTTATATCTGAAAACGTATATGTATCATCAGCAGAGGTCACATCTATGGAGAAACCCTTCTGTTTGACAGGCCTTTGAGTTCTGGACAATAATTTTTTTCCCCATCAAAAATTTTAAATGTATCCCCAATTCTGAAAATGCCATTTCTGTTCCTGGAAGGTACTGCAAAGATTTTCGCAATAACACTAATTCTGATTGTTAATTTTTCTGTTGAACTTCTGGATGAGCGTGTACGCAGTAAAATGGGGGAAACGTTGGGAATTTACAGTAGAAAAAGTGGAAATTTACCGTAGAAAATCATAATGTTGAAGTTTTGCATTGGATGTTGGATCACATCGTAGTACGTCCAGTATGGAAAAACATGAAAGGCGAAGTAATGAAAAATATGATATCGCTATTTGCAGTAGCCATTCACTTCTAGAAAAAGATCTGAATTTATTTATTTTTTTCACGACTTAATCTTTAAGGTCAGTAGCGCCTAACTCCAATTGTGTGGGAGCGTATACTTTCAAATTTACATCATCAGCATCGTCATTAACCGTTGTTAATCAACTGCTGGATGAAATCTTTTCCACAACTTTCCGTCTTGTGCCAGTCTCAGCCATGCCACTTCATCATGCTTAAAACAAAAGGAAAAAGAGGGAAAAAATAATAAGAGAAAAAATAAATTGTGACAGGAGGAACAAAATTAACAGTTGCTTGCTGGTAAAAATTGCTAGTATCCTTTCTCTCTCTCTCCGTCTGTCTGTCTACCGAAAAAACAATGTGAAGCAAGTTGGAAACAAATTGTGAAAATGCGGAAAATATTGTAAACAGTAATCTGTGGATTTCTGCTAGATCACACATGTGTGAAAGACTCAAGTGTCGTTCTCAAAATTAACGAACAAGGCAAAGAAAATGCCTCCATCAAACCTAACATTTTTTTTTTTTTTTTTTTGCTTGTCAGAACCCATTACGCTTTAATAGAGCCCTACCAAAAACACAGATCATAAGAGAATGTAGATAAAGAATCTTACACTCATTTATGCAAACTCATAATTTTTACTAAATTGTCAGATACACATGTGCTATATAGGCCCGACCAGACGTCCAAGAGAGATAGACCACCAGATATTCCAAATAAAAGTGATGTTACAATAAATTCGCTGTTATAAAACTTCCAGGAAGAAAATAAGAAAATATTGCCCACAAAGAAATGTTTACTTGTAATCAAGTTGCAGTAGATTGTTAATATATACACTGAAGTGCCAGAAAAACTGGTACAGACGAGCTTATGCAAAATACATAGCAAAGTCACCTATGCGCGTACTCGGTTGCGTCCGCCAGTGCGTATATAAAGCGATTGACATCCATGCCAGCTGTCAGAGCTGTTTTCGGCATTAGAATGACAAGTAATAACGATTTAAGCAATTTCCAACGCGGTGTGTCATAGTTGGCGGTCGTGAGATGGGCCATAGTATTTCGGAGGTAGAAACGAAGTTCGGATTTTCACAGACGAGCATTGCAAGGGTGTACCGTGACTACAAGAATTCCGGCAAAACCTCCAACCTACGATACCAGTGTGGCCGTAAAAAGGCATTGGGTGAACGTGATCATCGTCGGCTTCAAGAATCGTTGCACGCGATAGGCGTGCAATACTCTCGCAGGTATCATCTGATCTGAATTCAATGCTGGAGCCTCAACAAACATCAGCGTCCGGACTGTGCAACCTACCCTGCACGATATGGGCTTTGGGAGCCTACGCCCAACTCGAGTCCCCTTGATGGGTGCACGACACAAAGCTATGCGCCTCGCTTGGGCACAGCAACACCGCCACTGGACAGTTGATGACTGGGAACAAGTAGCCTTGTCTGACGATTCGCGTTTCGAACTGTATCGGGCAGATGGAAGGATTCGTGTGTGGCGCAAACCCCATGAAGCCATGGATCCTGCCTGTCAACAGGGAACTGTACCGGCTGGGGGGGTCCGTAATGGTATGTGGTGTGTTTAGCTGTACTTCACTGGGACCCCTGGTACGTCTACAAACGTCTGTGAGCGGCCAACGCTATGTGCGCATCCTTTCTGACGAGGTACACCCGTTTGTGTCCTGCACTCATGCTGATGGGTTGGACGTTCCAACAGGACAATGCACCTCCACACAAGTGACGGGACGCCACATTATGGTTAGAGGAGCATTCATCTGAGTTTGGGGTGTTGCCATTCCTACCCAAGTCGCCAGATCTGAACGTGATAGAACACATTTGGGATGCCATGCAACGCGCTATCGAACACAGGAATCCGAGACCTCGGAGTACACCCGAATTGTGGAACGCTCTGCAGGAAGTATGGTGTGCATTGCCTACAGCATATTTCCAGAAGCTAGTGGAAACCATGTCCCGCTGTATTTGTGCAGTTCCGCGCTTCCGTGGGGAACCTACCAAGTATTAGAATGGTGTACCAGTTTTTCTGATACTTCAGTACATATACAGTATGTACACTCAATGGGCAACACATTAGAGATACCTATACCTTAAAGCGTGTTGATCCTTCTCTAGCGAATAACAGACTGTACACGCCGAGGCATCGACTCCGCCAGATGCCAGTGGGTTTCTGGAGGTAATGCCAGCCATACTTGTTGTAGCATTGTCAACAACCCCTCCCGAGATGTCGGTCCAGGATCCATGGATCTGATGTTCAGCTTGAGACACCTCAATTAGCTTCCACAGTGTTTAAATCCATGGACTTTGGGGACCACTGGATGATTCGAAAGTCAAATGAGTGTTCCTCAAACCATGTCTGGTAGGTTGCTGCCCGGTGGAGCTGCGTATTATCCTGCTGAAACACCATCTACCGCAGGATGTGCTAAGGCCATGAAAGCATGTAGGCGATCAGCCAGCGCATGCTCTTAGCGCGCAGCGGTTAAGGACCTCTCGAGGCACATTAAGGGCCGTAATGTGTCCCATGAGAAGGCTCCTCAAACTATCACAGAACCACCACCGCCTTGAACAGAGCCGCCCTGGCACAACGGGGCCATGGCTTCATGCTGTCGACGCCACACCCTCCCCCTCTCCCGTCAGCTCGGTACAGCTGAAAATGGGATTCATCTAACCACACGACGCGGACCACTCTGAAGAGGTTCAGTTTTTATTTTAAAGGCACCATGTAAAACGTAATGTCCTATGACGAGCAGTCAACAGTGATACACGAGTAGGGCGTTGGCTCCCGTAGCCCATGGTACGTGGCGTGCTTCGTGCCGTTCGCTCGCTGACGCTTGGAACTCCGATATTTAACCTGTATGTGATTTGCGGGGCCCTTGCCCAACGGTTGGTCTGTACGAGCCTGGATAGTCTACGTCGACCGCGGGCATCAATGGCGTGTGGTCGACCACCGCGTGCTCTTTGGGCGCTGGTACGACTGCCGATGGTATAATCGCGGTACTCCGTTGATACTCTTGCCCTCGGGATCCTTAGGGTTCTTACTACTTGGGCGATAGAATGACCCATCGTCGTGTGCCGACAATGCGTCCACGATCAGAGTCGCTCAGATTACCACGTTTATCCATGTTCGTCGATTGTGCTATACTGTTGGGAAGCCCTGCTGTCCATTTATTTATCGCTTGCATTCGTTTTGGGTCTGTTACAGTCTGCGCGGGGGATGCCCATGTTAACTGCCCATCATCGCTATCTCTAATGTTTGTTATGCTGAGTGTGTGTGAATGGTCTACCTTGCGCCAGTCTCCTCCATGCAGTGGCGGCTCGTGGTAAGCTGAGATGGAGGGGGGGGCTTCATCTCAATTTTGTAGATATCACGATATCACAAAATATATATATCATCATCATCATCATCATCATTGTCAACCATTATCAATCCACTGCTGGACGAAGGTCTCCCCAAGTTTCCTCCACAACGGTCTGTCTTGTGCCAGTCTCCTCCATGTCACCCCTGCATACTTTCGAATTTCATCCACCCATCTCCCATGTGGTCTTCTTCTGGGTCTTTTCCTGTCCCTTGGAATCCAATCTAAAATTTCGGCTGTCCATCGATGATCTGTCCTTCTGGCAGTATGTCCAGCCCATTGCCATTTCAGGGATTTAACTCTGATCATGACGTCTTCCACTCTTGTCATTTTTCGGATCCACGAGTTCCTCTTCTTATCTCTCCTGGTTACACCAAGCATGCACCTCTCCATGCTGTTTTGAGTTGTCTGCAGCCTTTGTATGTCTCTTTTAGTTAAGGTCCACGTCTCTGCACCATACGTAAGCACTGGAAGGATGCATTGATCAAACACTTTTCTTTTAAGACATAATGGCATATTGCTCTTGAAAATTATGCTGTTTCTTCCAAAAGCTCTCCAGGCAAGTTTTGTACGCCGATTAATTTCTTCATCAATGTGACCCTCACTTGATATCTGCTGTCCAAGATAAACGTACGTGTCTGTTATCTCCAGCTTTTCTCCATCAATCGATAAATCTTCATTTCTTGTAAAAGCATTGAACATCACTTTTGTCTTCTGAAAGTTCATTTTTAATCACACTTCTTTACTCTTGTCAGCAAGTTCCTGGATCATACTCTGCAGCTCTGATGGGGTAGTTGCAAAAATGACTACGTCATCAGCAAAACGAAGGTGGGTTAGATAATCTCCATTAATATTTATCCCCTTGTTTTCCCAGCTCAGCGACTGAAAAACACCCTCCAATGTGGCATTAAAGAGCTTCGGAGATATGGTGTCACCTTGTCTCACTCCCTTTCCAATTTTTATGTGTGTTGTATTTTCAAACAGCCGAATCTTTGCACTTGCATTTTCATAGATGTTATTAATAATATTAATGTATGCATCTTCAATACCGCAGGTTTTCAGAGCCATTGTAACTGCTGATGGTTTCACCGAATCAAAGGCTTTTTCATAATCGATAAAAGCCATGCACAATGGAAGTTCATATTCCCTCGCTCTTTCAATTAGTTCTCTCAGCACGTGGATATGATCTATTGTGCTGTAGCCACTCCTGAATCCAGCTTGTTCTCTCGGTTGAGCCATGTCCAGTGTTACCTTCAAGCGGTGTGAAAGAACTTTAGTGAAGATTTTATAAACCACTGATCGGAGGCTGATAGGTCTGTAGTTCCTGAGATCCCCAATGTCACCTTTTTTATGTAGCAAGATCATTGTAGCGTTGTTCCAATCCTCAGGAATCTTCCCTTCATTAAGGCATCGAGTGAAAATTTGGGCGAGTACTGTTTCGATTTCTCCACTTGCTTCTTGTATGATGTCTACAGTAATTCCATCTTCTCCTGGAGCTTCTCCTCGCTTCATGTTCTTGATTGCATGTGCAACTTCTGCTGGGAGGACTGGAGGAACTCTGGTACTGGTATCTTTCATGATGTCTGGAGTGCATATATCATCTCTTTCATATAATTTGGAGTAGAAATATTTCACTCTTGTCAAAATTTCGCCTCTATTTCTTGTTACAGAACCATCTTCTTTTCTCAGTGCCATAATCTGTTTTCTTCCCTTACTGAGATGTCCCTTTGCTATCTTTAGGCTTTGGTTGTTTTCAATTGCTTTCCTCACTAGTTCACAGTTGAATTTCCTTACGTCTTCAGTGATACTTTTTCTTACTGTCTTGCATAGCTCTATATATTCCACTTTGGAAGTCACATCTTCTTTAGTTGTCCTCATCTCTCTTCTTTTTTGCATCAACATTTTGGTTTTTCCTGATAATTTGTTCACATGCAACTTGTTCTTAGACCCAGCTAATTTTGTTGCTGTTTCCATAAGAGCTTTGGTTACTTTTCTGTTAACTTCAGAGATGTCCACTTCTTCCGATGTTAGGCCTTCTAAAGCAGAGAACCTGTTCTTCAGTTCTAACTTGAAGGTATTATGGTGTTTTTTAAGGTTGGTTATGTCAATAGATTTTGTTTGTCTTATGAGCTTGCCACGTTCAAGTTTAGTGTTGAGGTGCATCTTACATCTCACCAATCTATGGTCACTACCTGTGTTGAACTTGTTTAGCACACTGCAGTCTTCTATGACGAATTTTTTGTTACACATAATAAAATCAATTTCATTTGTCGTCCCATTTGCATGTCTCCATGTCCATTTCCTGTGTGGCTTTTTCTTGAAGAAGGAGTTCAAGATGAAAAACCCTTCTGCCTCTGCAAACTCAACGAGAGTATTTCCACGCTGGTTTCTGTTGCCATGACCGAATTTACCTACTGAAGTTTCATTCTGTTGCCGTTGCCCAATTTTTGCATTGAAATCTCCCATAATTATTTTCAAGTGCTGCTTACCTTTATTATTTAGATGACAAATTTCCTCATAAAATTCTTCAATTTCTTCTTCAGGATGACTTGTGGTGGGTGCATAAGTTTGAATAATCTGAGCCTGGTATCTTTTCGAGAGTTGGATAACAAGTCGTGCAGCTCTGTCAGAAGAACTTTCAACTTCTACAACTTTATCCTTCAGTTTCTTGTTTATTATAAATCCAACACCACTAGTTCTGCCAGTATCTGTCCCACGATAGTAGAAGAGATGTCCACTTTTCAGTTCGATGAGATCTTCTCCTTTTCTCCTTACCTCACTTAGCCCCACGATGTCCCACTTGATCCTTTGTAGTTCCTCTTCCAATTCAAGAAGCCTTGAATAAGTAGATAGGGAGCGTCCATTGTAAGTAGCCAAGGTCAGCATCAGATGGCAGCCTAGTCCGGTCCTCCGGGGATTCTTAGCACCCTCTGCCTTCATGTCGCACTGGCCGCTGCCTTGGCCAGGTACATTCCAGCTGCCGGAGACTGAGGGCCAAGATTTAAGTTGTGGAATCATTTTGGAGGGGTTTGGCCATAACTCACCACGCTGGCCAAGCGGGTTGGTGAGTGTGGGATAGAATTTCCTCTAATCCCGATGGTATAGTTATACCGCTATGGGCGGTCGTCAGAGCCCCTTTAGTGGGAACAGGATGCACCACGAGAAGGCGGGGTTGACATTTGTCAAGGAGAGGCTGTGATGTTACGCATCACCTGACCTTATATATATATATATATATATATATATATATATATAGAGAGAGAGAGAGAGAGAGAGAGAGAGAGAGAGAGAGAGAGAGAGAGAGAGAGAGAGAGAGAGAGAGCAAAGGGGCATCTCAGTAAGGGAAGAAATCATATTATGGCACTGAGAAAAGAAGATGGTTCTGTAACAAGAAATAGAGGCGAAATTTTGACAAGAGTGAAAGATTTCTATTCCAAATTATATGAAAGGGATGATACATATACTCCAGACATCATGAAAGGTACCAGAGTTCTTCCAGTCCTCCCAGCAGAAGTTGCACATGCAATCAAGAACATGAAGCGGGGGAAAGCTCCAGGAGAAGATGGAATTACTGTAGACATCATACAAGAAGCAAGTGGAGAAATCGAAACAGTACTCGCCCAAATTTTCACTCGATGCCTTAATGAAGGGAAGATTCCTGAGGATTGGAACAACGCTACAATGATCTTGCTACATAAAAAAGGTGACATTGGGGATCTCAGGAACTACAGACCTATCAGCCTCCGATCAGTGGTTTATAAAATCTTCACTAAAGTTCTTTCACACCGCTGAAGGTGACACTGGACATGGCTCAACCGAGAGAACAAGCTGGATTCAGGAGTGGCTACAGCACAATAGATCATATCCACGTACTGAGAGAACTAATTGAAAGAGCGAGGGAATATGAACTTCCATTGTGCGTGGCTTTTATCGATTATGAAAAAGCCTTTGATTCGGTGAAACCATCAGCAGTTACAATGGCTCTGAAATCCTGCGGTATTGAAGATGTATACATTAATATTATTAATAACATCTATGAAAATGCAAGTACAAAGATTCGGCTGTTTGAAAATACAACACACATAAAAATTGGAAAAGGAGTGAGACAAGGTGACACCATATCTCCGAAGCTCTTTAATGCCACATTGGAAAATGTCTTTCAATCACTGAACTGGGAAAACAAAGGGATAAAGACTAATGGAGATTATCTAACCCACCTTCGTTTTGCTGATGACATAGTCATTTTTGCAACTACCCCATCAGAGCTGCAGAGTATGATCCAGGAACTTGCTGAGAAGAGTAAAGAAGTGGGATTAAAAATGAACTTTCTGAAGACAAAAGTGATATTCAATGCTTTTACACGAAATGAAGATTTATCGATTGATGGAGAAAAGCTGGAGATAACAGACACGTACGTTTATCTTGGACAGCAGATATCAAGTGAGGGTCACATTGATGAAGAAATTAATCGGCGTATAAAACTTGCCTGGAGAGCTTTTGGAAGAAACAGCATAATTTTCAAGATCAATATGCCATTATGTCTTAAAAGTGTTTGATCAACGCATCCTTCCAGTGCTTACGTATGGTGCAGAGACCTGGACCTTAACTAAAAGAGACCTACAAAGGCTGCAGACAACTCAAAAATGCATGGAGAGGTGCATGCTTGGTGTAACCAGAAGAGATAAGAAGAGGAACTTGTGGATCCGAAAAATGACAAGAGTGGAAGACATCATGATCAGAGTTAAATCCCTGAAATGGCAATGGGCTGGACATACTGCCAGAAGGACAGACCATCGATGGACAGCCGAAATTTTAGATTGGATTCCAAGGGACAGGAAAAGACCCAGAAGAAGACCACATGGAAGATGGGTGGATGAAATTCGAAAGTATGCGGGAGTGACATGGAGGAGACTGGCACTAGACAGACCATTGTGGAGGAAACTTGGGGAGACCTTCGTCCAGAAGTGGATTGATAATGGTTGACAATGATGATGATGATGACACACAGAATATGGAAGGACAAAAAATTAAAAAACATTATGTGTGTGCCAGTGGCAGCGGAGACACACTCGAAGTCATGTACTTGTTCTCAAGTGTCTCATTGTGACCCCTAGAAATATGACAATAAATATTTTTTCTTCTGATACACTCCCTTTGGAACTTCGACTTGATACTGACCACTGCAACTTGGACAGCGATGAAAAACATTTTGTGGAATTTTGAAACGTCTACCAGAATTTTACGACAAGTTGTTATTGTGATACTCACACACCGGCATTCTCTTTAATAAAAACGGATTGCAAACATATTCAGTCCAGTTTTAATTTTGAAGCCATGATAACAATTTAGTGTAGAAAATTTTTTTTTCAAAAATTTACCAACTTTGTAAATTTTCTAAACAATGATATCTGATTAAATATTTTTTTCAAAGCAATTAAGTATAATGCACTACCTCAATTGAAATGTGCAGCTTTTTTTTTTGGGAGGGAGGGGGGGGGGATGCAGCAAAAAAATAAAATGTATCCAGTGGAGTGACTTCAATGATTTTTGGTGAATAAAAATTTGCATTAGTTTAAAAGCGAAAATTTTGCTGCAGAAATTAGTCTCTCTCTTTTTTTTTTTTTTTTTTCCAATTTATCCAATACTGAACTCTATTCTTAATCGCAATTTGTTCACATGCCCATTTTGACCAGAAGAGAAAATATAAGTAAAACTTTTTTGCAAAAGTCCTGGCGACTGAATGTCTGTTATTATCAAACATGAATAATCTCCAGTTTGATGGGAGTAACATTGTTGTTAGAATTATTACGTTGAATAAAAGCAGGAACAAACCAAAAATTGGAAGAAGAAAAAAAAAACAGGTTGTGTAGTACATTCAAACATACTTTATTTAATACTTTATTTCAACATTCATTATTTTTAATTCATTGCCCTATTTTATTTCTTATTCGGAAGTACAAAAACTGTGTTAATCAACAAAGCACACAGGCCCGGCGATGCATTCCCACCCAACGAGAGGCTGCATTCGCGAGCAACCCTGGTAGTGAGAGCTGCCATCAATGCAGTCCCCAGGGAAGTTTTATTCAAAGGAAACAAACTTATGTGGGAATAGGCAGAGTTTCCCACATGAGTTGGTTTCAATAGCCGTTAGAGCAACAAGCAGGGCAGCCCGCCAACGTTCCTTCCGCTCCCAGTGGTGTTATGCAGGAGAAACTTCCAGTTGAGTTCAGAAAACTTCAGTTGTGGCGTTATGCTGGAAAAACTTACAGCGGTGTGCTCACAAAACTTCTCTCTCTCTTGGTACGGCATGAAAAAAAAATGTTTTGGGTAGCGGGTGGGGGCTACAGCCCCATAGCAGGAGCTGCCCCTATCTCCATGTCACTCCCTCATGCTTTCGAATTTCATCCACCCAGTATATATATATATTCTGCACCCACACACCACAAACACACACACACTCTCTCTCTCTCTCTCTCTCTCTCTCTCTCTCTCTCTCTCTCTCTCTCTCTCTCTGTGCATTTTTTCTGGTTTGTGATGTATTAAAAATCCACTGCAACTTGATTATAAATAAATATTTCTTTTTTGTGGGTAATATTTTTTTCTTGCTGGAAGTTTTATAACAACAACCCAAAATGTCATGGCCACTTCCTCTGTTTCAGTTTCCTTAGCGAAACATGTCCTCTCAAAACAAATACAATCTGAAACAAACAAACAAAAATAATAATAAAAAAAATCTGATAAAGAAATAAACTAGAATGGTCAGTGTGAAAAATGCCCCCTAAAGTGTTTGGGCCCAGCACCCTGAAAATGATATGACAGACCTGAGAGTATTTAGAAGGCATGTTGAACCCCTTCCCCTGTTAGTTCTTTCCATAGGATGATATTACATGTGCCACTGAAATACACTAAGTATCACACATAGCTGGATGCTGTATTACATCTATGCAGTATCTGATGATTACAAACTGTACCCCACATGTCTTTCACACTGTGGGGACAGTAATTTAAATCTCTGCTTCCCTTTAATGTTAGAGACATAATAATTTTTCGCGAGTGTTACACTTATGAAGATAACAAAGGCTTTTCTTTTAAACGCGTAAAATGATTGTGTGTCATAAATAATGCTGAAAACACATTGCGATGGAAATAAAGCATTGCATAAATAATGTTATGATGCAACTGACATTTTTATAATCAAATTTCATGTGCTGGGGATATTTACTGTCATACTTTTGAAGCCTTAACTTATATTACATGAAAACCACTTTTTTCTTATCCCTACATATTCGAAAGACATTTTATTTTGTTCTGTGCATATGCATCTCTATAATTTCAGCTGGTTTTAATACATCTTTCAGTGTGCATTTTCATGTATAAAAGTGTGTTATGTTTATTTTCTCTGTATTTAATTTGTCGATGACAACAATATGACCATCTCTAGAAAGCATCCTAATAAAATTACTTTTTGCATCAAATATATGTGAGCATCATTTTAATTTTTCTTAGTTTACCATTTAGGCACCATAAATGTGCACCCGTATCTGCCAGTATTTCTCATTTTTCATGCGGTGGATTGCAAAAAAATTGTTTAGAGTGTAGCAGAGTCAAGTCAGATTAGAAGTTTTATTTTTTAAACAGAGATTTGTGTTGTGTGGTGTAATGTATATTTTTGTTTTCCATGGTACTTCTATTTAGAGACTGACTGGAAAAATGATTTTTTTATTCTAGTAGACATGATCCTCATTTTTCGTTTAATTTCCTCTTTTCTGGCTCATACTTTTCCACTAAATAGAGAAGTGCATGTACATTCCTTACTCAAAAATTCAGTTTCTGGAAGACAAGAGCGAAAATTCTTTTCTGAGTCTAATAGATCAAAACTTTTTTTCTCTTTTCCTCATAACCAGTTTTTCTGCAGGGTACTGTAGGCAATATTTGTATTTATTGTGATATCTTCATTTAGAAAATGGATTGGAAATATTCTTTTTACTTATATCACCTAGAAGAAAGTATACCCAAGATTTTTCACATATTTTTTGGTGCAGATTTTTTGTACTAGATGCTTATGTGTTTATTTGCTTTTGAAATTCAAACTAAAGTGATTATCTTTCTATCACTTATAATGATGGTCATGAAAATCAGGTGCTTCTGAGGCACCTCATGTGCTAATTTCATTTATATCTGTGAGTACCGATCTTATTCATTTTAAGATGTACTCCATGTACTTAATTTGTATTTTAACCTTTCTGAGGGTTGTTTCTGTGAAAGCTTGATGCAATGCTCAATCTGGTGGATTAAAGTGAGTGCAGAGTGTTTTATAAAAAATGCCTTGTATCTCAACAAAAATTACTTAGTTCTCATACAACCATTTCTTAACATGAGTGCATTTTAAACTTCCCTCTTTAGTCATTTTGTTACATGTTTAGTATATGTTATTTCTTTGTGAAGCTATTTTATATTACTCTATTGGAGCTAATGCTTATAGTTTTTTCATTTGAAGATATACAATGTCATCATTTTGTTCATGAAGTCTTAAATTTCAGGTGCAAATGAATATAGATTAAAATGTAGTGTACATTTTTGTTTACATGTAATGTGAAATGACGTGCACCAATTTTTGTACTTTATTGGAGCTAATGCTTATAGTTTTTTCATTTGAAGATATACAATATCATCTTGTTCATGAAGTTTTAAATTTCAGGTGCAAATGAATATAGATTAAAATATAGTGTACATTTTTGTTTACATGTAATGTGAAATGACGTGCACCAATTTTTGAATTTCATTCTGATTTTTATGTGTTTGCAGATGATCGCGAAAAACATAGAGAAGAACTTCATGTCGGTAAGCCTCCTGTTATTATTATTATTATTATTGAATTGGCTGCATTTCAAAATGCAGTAGAGTGTTCATTTTTTTCAGAGTTGATTGGCCAAAAATCTAAAAATTTCAACAAGAATCTTCTTACACAAAGGTAAAAGTAGTCTCATGAAAAAAAAAAAACGTCATCAATTGTCTGGCACATGTGTGATTAATTGATTTGCAATTTTCCTCTAAAATACTGCTAGTCTTTTTTACATTAATTTACAACATCAGTATTTCTCACCAAAGTCATAATTCATCAGTCTTATTCAGTTTTGGAAGTTGAGTTGAAACAGAAGAATAACAAGTAAGAAATACTTAAAACACATGAATGTTAATATAAATTATGATTTGTGCATTGTGAATTATGGACAAATTTAAATGTATTTTATTGAAAGCGATAACGCCACTCTATTGACTCTTCTAGCATTGCCAATCAGCAGACTTACAGAAGCTAGAGGTTAACAAACTCCATTAGGACTAGTTGTAAATGCATTTATGGCACCTCTATTCATAGTGATTGTGGAATAACTTTTTTACGGGTCTTATAGAGGTTATTTTTCATCAAAGTTGGTTGTCAAATTTTCGAACTAAAGCCTAGTTCGTCATCAGGACTATGTCACTGGAGTAGTTGCTGCCACTCAATTGGAAGAGTCCATCCGCAATTATCGTTAATTGTGGTACTTCTTCTTCTTGTTATTTCGATCCCTTCTTCTAGTTTCCTCTTTACTAAGTTTGACTGGTGGGCGATTATTTTTACTGAGTCCCAATTTATGGAGTGTCCACTTGCTTGTATATGTCTGTCTAGCCCTGTTTTGTTCCCAATGTTCCTAATAGCTGCTTGGTGTTCTTTCATTCGGACCTTAATACTTCTCCCTGTTTCTCCTATATAGCTGATTCCGCAGTTACAGTCGATGCAGTAAATTACTCCTTCCTGCAATTGGATGTCCAATTCTTTCTGCTTTAAAGCTGGCAGGAATTTCTTTATTTTGTTATTAAGATCTGGAGCTAGCCTGATATTATATTTTGCTCCGATCCTTTTCAGTTTCTCGAAAAGTCCCTTGTGGTACGTAATTTTGCTGGTGAATTTGAAGTTGGTTTTTTCCTGCTTCTTTTTTGGCACTTGTTTAAATATTTTCTCAACATATGGGGAGGGGTAATTGTTTTCTGCCAATATGTCCTTTAATTCTTCTTTGTGAAGATCTTTTTGAGTAGCTGAAGAGACCAGGATTTCAATTTTTTCCAAAAATTGTCTCGCCGTATTCGATTTAATATAATCAGGGTGGAATGAGCAGAAGTCTAACATCTTCCCTGTGTTGGTGGGTTTTCTAAAAAGCTGAGTGAATATTTTTCCCTCTCTTGAGGTCAAGGTTAAATCTAGGTAATTGATGCTATGGTCTTTTTCCTGTTCCAGGGTGTACTGCAAGGTATTCTCCAGTAAGTTAAATTCTTCCAGAATCTGAGAGGGTAGAGATTGGTCCACAGTATCTACTATAATTAGGACATCATCCATGTACCTTACATAGAGAGCAAACAAGGAGGGTTGTATAAGGATTTTTGCCTCTAGTTTACTTATATAATAATTTGCTAGCAGAGGTGCTAGTGGAGAACCCATTGCAAGTCCTGAAGTTTGCCTGTAATATTTCTTTCCAAACTGGAAGAAATTATTCTTGAAGGAAAATAGGAGCAGTTCATATATGCCAAGTAGTATTTCTCTATTGTGATTATGGAAGACTATTTTTTCTGCAAGGTCATCTGCAATGAATTCCAGTAGGCGGTCCAGGTTAATGTTGGTATACATAGAGACTATATCCAGGCTTGCCATTACTGGATGAATTATTTCTGGCAAGTTGTCCAGTTTTCCTTTTAGCTGCATGGAATTTTTTAGTAGGTAGGGAGGAGAAGGGAAAATATCTCTGAGGTGACCAAGTAAATAATAATTAATGTTGGAGAGTGGCGAATTTCTAGTGTCTATTATAGGTCTTACTGGATGGCCTTCTTTGTGAACTTTTATTGTACCATAGATCTGTGGAATTCTTGACTGGATTTTGGAGAAGTTTTTGAAGAGCTCATTAAGCTGTTTTTTATTTCTTAAAGAGCTGATTAATTTCTTAAGATTTTTGACAGTTTGATCTATAGGGTTACCATTGAGTTCTTCATAATAAGGCTTGCTCAATTCAGCTTCCATTTTATTGTAATACTTCTCTTTTTCTACCAATACCAAAACTTTGCTCTTATCTGCTCTCAGTGCTACAACTTTATCATTGGCTTTGAATTTTTTAAGGTCAGCAATGGCATTTCTATTAAAATTGTAATCAACTTTTACTGGCTTTTTTACAAATTTTGAGACGCAGTCTGAGAATTCTTTCCTTAAAGTAACTGCTGTATTTTCATCTTCTCTTTCTACCTTACTACAGATGCTTTCTAAATCAATCAGTATACGTTTTTTATCAAGTGTTGCGGAGGAAAGGTTATAATTATATCCCTTATTGAGGAGATTAATCAGGTTTTCATCTACTCCTTCTTCCGTCAGATCTATGACATGTTTGTTAGTGGGGGATGGTATTAACTGTGGGCCAGGTGCTGTAGACATTAACTTTGGATTCAACCACTTATTCTCTTTAATCTTCAATTTTTCCTTAAACTTTTTGTTTTTATCTCTCACTGCTATAGCTAACCAATTATCAATATTTTTCTTTTCTGCTTCCGGAATTTCACCTAATGAAGAGGTCCAAATACGAGGCTTTAGTTCGAAAATTTGACAACCAACTTTGATGAAAAATAACCTCTATAAGACCCGTAAAAAAGTTATTCCATTAGGACTTTGAAATTTCATTAATCCAATACAGGATACACTTGTTGTCTGAGTCCTACACTTATAGATCAAACTTACTGTAAACAATGTGCAAAAAGTTCCCTGCACTCATGAAGATTTTTTAGATAATCCATGTCAACAAGCTACCTCAAATCCTTTCAGACTGACAGTAGACTGTTGCTTCATTCTGTGGAAAGCAGTGCATTGCGAGCTTATCTCTGGCTGTTTCCTCATTTGCTGGAGAAAAGAGATATGTAATTGCATAAGATATCAAATCTTTTAACACTTTTCTATTCTTTTATTTCTGCAGGCCCACGCTCTTTCATAGAGTGAAACTACTATACCAATCACTTAATTTCCCCAAATCCATGCACATTATCCAGCATGCTTATGCTATCACTAGACATTTGCTTATTAACATAAGCACTGCCTGACAACTATGTAGTGCGTGCTCATGTCACACACAACTTTTGTAGTAGTGCTTGATACATTTTCCAATGCAATGTTTTTTAGCCATGAGTTAATGAACTTAGTACTAGTTGTTCCATGCACTAATGGAATCCTAGCAATTTTCAAGATGATGGGAAGTCTGGCACTGATTATCATAAGGGGAGTACTTGAACACATGTGGTAAACATTTCACATACTGTGAGCATCTCAAGGATGAGCATTTATACTGTCATCAACTATGCTTTCAAAACTCAAGAAAAGGCTAAAACCTTGTTAGTTGAACTGCACTGAGCTGAAATAACATGACTTATGAATGATGTGATGGAATTATGAAGATGTTCCTTGCCACATGAATGGAGGATCTATTCTGACAGATTATACCCTTAAGTTTTGCCCTCATCCAAGAAAAGACTTTCAGCTTGTATAAAGATCTATAGAAGGAAATAGGAAAGGAAGGAGCAGCCAAGGTGTTTTGGCTGTGAAGGACTGTCTGGTTTCACTGCTTCCAAAACAGATCTTGCTTCACAAAAATTGAAGTTTAAGAGACAGTTTTCAGTTCAGATTTATGAGACAGTTGAGGAGTTTCTTGGAAAACCAAGGAAGATTAAGCAGATTGGATCTTTTTGCTGTTCTAAAAACCGTGACAAAATTCCTGTCCTTGAAATCTGACTACACTCATCGTCAAAAAACAGTTGCACCGAGAAGGAAGCAACCGACAGGAATGAGACTTGGTGGGTAGGTTTGACATCGCGGGGCAGGCAAATGATTCAAGTATGACGCTCGGCCGCGCATGTGACACCAGCAAGGAGGGGTCACAGCGCTGTTCCTGACTGGTTATATAAGGTCGTCCCGTTGCATGTGCTTGCCATTCTGACTCGTGCTGTTGTGTTGGTTGCATCCTTTACAAGTGAAGTATGCCTCGGAGAAAAGTTCTGAAGCAATTAGAGCACTTGGAGGAGTTCGAGAGGGTCCGCATTGTCAGACTCCAGGAAACGGGATGGTCTTATTGCCGTATTGCGCACCATACCGATAATGCGGATATTACCATAGCATGCTGTTGGCAGCAGTGGATAGAGCAAGGCATGCAACAGTGACAGGAAGGGTCGGGGAGACCTAGACAAACCATGGAGAGAGAGGACCGACGGGTTGTCCGAAATGCGCAGAGTGACCCAATAGTCACGATAGTAGATATTCAGCATGCAGTGGTGCCCTCCATGCATCATCCAATTAGTGCCTGCACCATTGGCAGATAGCTGCATGATGCAGGACTATGCACACATAGACCGTTATGATGACTGCCCTTAACACCATTGCATTGCTGCCAAAGACTGCAATGGCGTTGTGCCAGACTGTCAAGGAGCCACTCCGAATGGCAGTGGGTGATCTTCAGTAATGAGTTCCGCTTTTGTCCTGAAGGAGACGACCAATGAATCTGTGTGCAAAGGCATTGTGGTCAGTGCCAAGACGAAGATTTGTTGTCGAGCGTCAGGTGTTCAGAAGGCATAGTGTCATAGTCTGGCGTGCAATTGCCTATGATGCCAGATCACCTTTGGTGTTCATTACAGTCACTTTGACAGCCCAACGTTACGTTAATGAGGTCCAGAAACCAGTGGCCTTATCTTTTCTGAATGCTCACTCTAGTGTGATTTTTGAACAGATCAACGCTCGTCCGCATACTGCTGCTGTCTCGAGAGCTTGCCTTCAAGGCACTGACCCTCTTCCATGGCCAGCCACATCGCCAGACCTATCACCGATTGGAAATGTGTGGGATGCTATTGGACGCACTATCCACACTCCACCCCTAATGCACAATCTGTAGAAACTGTGTTAGAAGATTCAAGCTTTATGGGATGGCTTATCACAGGACACCATTAGGAACCTGTACAACTCCATGACGAGACATCTGGCATGCTGTGTGAGCAAACATGGTGGCCCGACGCCATACTCAGAGACACTACTTATTGGCATCTAGCTCAATAAAAATTACCGATATCAGTCACAATGTTTAAGCATTTATTGTTCCTGGTAACCTTTACCTTCCTCCTGAACAGCATTGCAATCTGACACATCCTTCTGGGTGCAACTATTTTTTTGACAATGAGTGTATTATACGTAATAAATCATTTTTAGTAAAACTTAATTGAATGGTGTTTCAATTTTTTAAAACAAAATTTAAGCCCAAACTAAATTGATATCCTTCTAGTAGATAAAGCTTGCTTACATTCTTTAATTAACAGAAACGTGCAACAAAAGTTCGGGCATGCATTTTGATATTCTTAGCATCTCAATAACCTCTGTAACTAGTCTCAACAAATTCTGTTCTGGTGAATCTCAAAATCTGTTGTCGTCAGTTTACTTTTCATGTTAAAATTACCTCCTTAAAATTACTTCCATATTACCTCCTATTGAAATTATCTCCTTAAAATTACTTCTATATTACCTCCTATTAAAATTACCTCCAATTGCATTCCACAAGTCCACCTTCCACAAATTATGATAGGTAAATCATCTCACCCACGTAGTTCAGAAATGTGCTGGATTTGTTCAACTTTGTTTCATCATCTTAACTTCATAAAGCATTTCATGGTGCAGGTACTTATGTTTTCAAGAACAACTACATTTCATGTAGATTAATAAACCCATTTATTTGGCCTCCTGAGGGAAAAAACCAGTTAATATTCAGAATTCTGAAACTGCTTTTTGGAAGTTATGGTATTCAGATGTGAAATAACAGTTTGATCAGACATCCATGATGCGTTATTCATTAATTATAAAATGCTGATGCCTATTTAAAAAAGGCACAAAACATTTTAGTATTTGAAATGCCTCTTTTTTCTTTAACAAGATCATAGAAACAGCATAGTCCAAATAAAATAATATTTGTATAAAAACTGTTCAGAACTGTGTCCAGTGCTGAAGTAATAAAGAAAGTTACTGCTTGTTTTTATTTGTTACTGAAGGATTTATTTATGATGCTAAAGCTTGCAAGGTGTTTCGTGAATTCCTAGTTATAGTTCTGTTAGTGATCGTTAAGAAGTTATTAAGTTTAACGTGTGTCTGCTCTAAACTTCCAGTTGTGCTAGAATATGTCTTCAAACATTCTATTGGAATTGATAGCATAATATTTTTTTTTATCTTTATTTATAAAAATGTGTATTTATTTATTTTTCAGATTTATTATGTGTGCATGTATTCTGAAATCTTGTATCATTATTTCTTCCTCTTATTAGCATGTATATGAAATTTTAGTACCTCATTTGTGATTCCAGTAGCTAATAGTAATTTTTTATTTAATGTTTACAGGCTGAAATATGTATAGATTGCATAATGAAAACTTAGTTAATCAGCTTCTGTTTGTGAATAATTTTATGCATGGTACATAAACTTTATTAAGTATTTTTTTCATATTCTTCATTTTTACTTTCTGTTATGGTTGTATTAGTAAATAATAAGTAATATCTTTTTGAAATCAAGACGCACAGTTTGTGGAATTTTAAAACTCATGTTTTCTCACTCTGTTGTTTATAGCTCTTTGGGAAGCATGCAGTAAGGGAGACACTGGGAAAGTAAAGCACTTACTTTCCCAGCTAGGTGCAGAAGCAGAATTAGTTATCAACAGCACACCAAATGGGTGCAGTACTTTGTTGTTCAAGTAAGTATCAAAGTCTGTGTGTAGCTTACATTTATTTTCTTAAAAACACTTTATTTTTGTTCTCAAGGATGGTGAATGGTTTCGAACATCATCTCAGTAGCAGAAGTGAAGGTAACACTTTCGCTTTGTGTGCTAAAGAGAGAAGGTTATTTGGACTCAAAATTCCTTGTTGTTCCATAAAATGAGTGCTTTCTTACAGATAATAGATATCACCTTGAATTTCCCCCTGCCTTAATTGTTCTGAGTTTTTTTTTCTGTTAGTTCAATTGTTAATTTTGTCATACTTATTTTTGTTTCTTAAAATATTGGTTTATTAAATTTTGCAGAACTTGTGAAGAAGGTCAAAAAGAAATAGTGAAGATACTGCTGGAGCATGGAGCTGATGGGAGGATACATCCTGTTACAAAATATTCACCACTGTACATAGCATGCTACTATGGTCGTAAAGATATAGCCAGTATTTTGATAAAAGTAAGTTTTTTTGTTTTTGTTTTTTTGGTACTTAGATTTCATACTCTCTTAACTTGTGATATTTGGCAGGATGCCTTTAAACTGTATGCATTTGTCATTTCACTAATGCTTCTGTGATTAGTGCAATTTCTTTGTGCTGCTAGAGTGTCAGGGTATTGTATTGTAAAACTAATTAGGCTACAAAACTAGTGAGGAAGTTGGATTTTGCTAATGTTGTGAAAACTATGTTTGAAAACAATTCAATATAAAAGCATTTTTATCACAATGATAAATGCTTTAATTAACATGTTAAACAATATCTAATTAGAGTAATAGTTCAGTATTCATACTATTTCCATTTAGTTACTTTCTACACATTATTCCACAGAAGCTAGAAGACGATGTGTATCAATTCTGCACTTGATTTTGTGAGTTAAATCTTTAGCAGTGAAATACATAAAATCGTTTTACTTTGAAAAATGTCTTGAAATAAGTCTTTAAGCATATGTGTGTCACCATTTTATTTATTAATATGATTTTACTTAAATACATCACCCTTTCCCCAGCACAAACTTTGATGGCAGGATTTACTGGAACTTTGTGAAGTGCTTTGGAACTGCTTTCCTTTCAGGACATTGACAAGCCAGTGATTCTTCTACCTCGAACCCTATCCTTTCCCCCCTCCTTCCCCCTGAAACCTGTGAAAGAATTCTTCTTCTGTCTGAATTTTGCTTTTATAATTCCTTTGGCAATTTCAATGGCATTTACAGATTACTTTTCAAACTACAGTTATTTTGATTTGGTGAGTTAAGTTTTTAACCCTACTTGTTTTTAAATAAGCCTAAAATCTATAACCCTAACAAAGTGTGAAACTGATATGTATGCCCTTTTTGGCTTCTTCAGAGTAATGTGTAGAAAGTGATTAAATGGAAATTAACTGCGCAATTCATACTTACATATGGCCATAGTACATGCTTTTCTTGCAGCCTCAGTAACTGTTATATACTATATGCATTCCATTCCATTTTGATACTTTCACTGTGTGAGGTTTTTTCTATTGATATAACCTCCAGTGATAGGCCACTAAAAATGCTGCCTCATTTTCATATTATTCATTCTGTCAATCCTGATGTGTCTCTCAGTGTCTTTGCTAGTCCCTTAGCTGTTTGCCCTTTCACTCTAAGAAGTAGAAGCTACTAAATCGAGTGATTATTGCTTTTTTAAATATCTGGAAACTTTACTCTCCTATGTCATCTACCTCAAACTTTGGAAAAGATAATGTTGTGAAGTTTATTTATTTATAATCGTTCCTGATTTCCATGTTCATGTGCAATATGCTTTGAAGAATATTTTTCTTCTGTTTTTTGGTAAATATAATAGTCATAGTCATTACCCCGTGTTTTATTACAAGAGTTGTGATAAACATGGGGTAACAACTTAACAAATGCTGATCTGTTCCTTAACAGAAAAGTCTTTCACCTTATGCCACTTGTGAACAATCAGCAAGGACCCATAATGATATTCCTTCTGTGTGTTTAACTTTTATGAAATGTTTCTTGCGTGGTCTTGGTCTAATAACTTCTCACAAAAGCTTTTGTTACATAACTTCTTCCTTGAAAGGTTGATTCTGTTTGTCATTTACACTCTTGTACTTCTTTCTTTTCTTTTTTTATTGGGGATTTAACAACCACAGTGAACAACTCGGTGGTCTATAAGCAATCACCCGTCCCCAACTTTGGGACACTGGTTCAAGGGAAGAGAAAGACAAACACAACATTCATGCCTCACTGGGATTCAAACCCAGAACCACCTCAAACAAATGGTCTGAAGCCATCACTTAGACCACTGCACCACTAAGGCAGTCTGTTGTACTTCATTGGCGATTATGAAGCTGAAAGTTCATAGAACCTTCACTGTGATGATCACTTTCAGATTCATCAGTAGATGTCACATGCATTTTGTTTGAAATTGCTATCATTTTCTGATTCTAATTCAAAACTGGTGATGTCATTTTGTCTCTGTGATTCATTCTCCTCCAGTTTTTTTAAAATAACTTAGAGCATCCTCAAGGGTAAAACCATGACAACAAGACACTCTCATAATAGGACCTCCGACATTTTACAGAACATTTTTGATGAACTAGCTACCTAATTAGTGAAATGTAAGAATCATTTTCCATGCATACATTGTACAAACAGAATCACTTCCATTTCCAATATACAGTACACAATCGAGTCACATTATTTTTACCACCTCCTACTTTTGACATGCACAGCACGTAGCCAATGAATGAAGGCATGTGTCGTGAGCTGGCTTGGAGGGCATGTAAGGTGTGCTGTGTAGGCATTCTGAAGACATATCACTCGTTGCTGTCATGGATAAAAGGAGTGATTTATCAAATTTGCAAAAAGGGATGATTATCAGCTTTCGGGCCAAGGGTGGCAGTATTTCTGAAACAGCACAGTTTGTGAACTGTTCGTATGGTGATGTGGTTAGAGTGTATCATGATTGGAGAAATGGCACCATTGCGAATAAGCGACATGGAGACTGTGGACCACCACGTGCCATTGATGTGAGAGGTGAGTGTCACTTCGAAGGTGCATGAGGGTCGATCGACCCGCTACAGTGGAGCAACTCACTGGCCAAATGAACCAGGGGGCTACAGGAAGTGGGCCGAAAATGACAATTCAGTGAACCCTGCTACATATGGGGCTCTGATGCTGGCAGATGGTCACTGCACCTATTCTAACAAAGGTACATTGGCAGAAAAGGCTTACATTTGCATGTCAGTATCGGAATTGGTCCTCCACTGATAGGCAAAGGATTGCCTTCTCCGATGAGTCATGTTTTCTGCTTCATCGAATGGATGGACGTTGGCGTATAAGGAGAGAAACATTGGAGAACAAACATTCTTCAACCATTGCTGGAAAAACACAAGCTGATGAAGGCAGCGTTATGGTCTAAGGAATGTTTTCGTGGCATTCTCTGGGTCCAGTCACACCTGTGGAAGGCACTATGGACTGAATCCATTATGAATCCATCCTTGCAGACCACGTACACCCATACATGCTGATTGTCTTCTTTGGGGCGGATGGGATCTTCCAACATGACAATGCAACATGCCACATAGCTAGAAATGTCCAAGAGTGGTTGGATGAGAACGATGAAGACTTCTAAGTACTTCCCTGGCACCCTAATTCCCAGACTTAAACCCAGTTGAACATCTGTGGGACCATCTCAATCATGTTGTTTGCTCTATGGATCCTCCACCATGCACCCTCCAGCAGCTGTCAGATGCACTGCAGTCAGCATGGGTCCACATATCTGTGAACACCTTCCAGCACCTTATTGAGTCACTCCCAGCCTGTCTAGCTGCTGTCAGAGCTGCACATGGTAGTTAGTCTGGATATAAGCTGGTTGTCAGAATAATGTGACTCAACCGTGTACATATATATATGTATATACAGTTTCAAGGCTTCTTGAATTGGAAGAGGAACTACAAAGAATCAAGTGGGACATCGTCGGGCTAAGTGAGGTAAGGAGAAAAGGAGAAGATCTCATTGAACTGAAAAGTGGACATCTCTTCTACTATCATGGGACAGATACTGGCAGAACTAGTGGTGTTGGATTTATAATAAACAAGAAACTGAAGGATAAAGTTGTAGAAGTTGAAAGTTCCTCTGACAGAGCTGCACGACTCGTTATCCAACTCTCGAGAAGATACCAGGCTCAGATTATTCAAACTTATGCACCCACCACAAGTCATGCTGAAGAAGAAATTGAAGAATTTTATGAGGAAATTCGTGATCTAAATAATAAAGGTAAGCAGCACTTGAAGATAATTATGGGAGATTTCAATGCAAAAATAGGGCAACGGCAACAGAATGAAACTTCAGTAGATAAATTCGGTCACGGCAACAGAAACCAGCGTGGAAATACTCTCGTTGAGTTTGCAGAGGCAGAAGGGTTTTTCATCTTGAACTCCTTTTTCAAGAAAAAGCCACACAGGAAATGGACATGGAGACATCCAAATGGGACGACAAGTGAAATTGATTTTATTATGTGTAACAAAAAATTCGTCATAGAAGACTGCAGTGTGCTAAACAAGTTCAACACAGGTAGTGACCATAGATTGGTGAGATGTAAGATGCACCTCAACACTAAACTCGAACGTAGCAAGCTCATAAGACAAACAAAATGTATTGACATAACCAACCTTAAAAAACACCATAATACCTTCAAATTGGAACTGAAGAACAGATTCTCTGCTTTAGAAGGCCTAACATCGGAAGAAGTGGATATTTCTGAAGTTAACAGAAAAGTAACCAACGCTCTTATGGAAACAGCAACAAAATTAGCTGGGTCTCAGAACAAATTGGATATGAAGAAATTATCAGGAAAAACCAAAATGTTGATGCAAAAAAGAAGAGTGATGAGGACAACTAAAAAAGATGTGACTTCCAAAGTGGAATATATAGAGCTATGCAAGACAGTACGAAAAAGTATCACTGAAGACGTAAGGAAATTCAACTGTGAACTAGTGAGGAAAGCAATTGAAAACAACCAAAACCTGAAGATAGCAAAGGGACATCTCAGTAAGGGAAGAAAACAGATTATGGCACTGAGAAAAGAAGATGGTTCTGTAACAAGAAATAGAGGCAAAATTTTGACAAGAGTGAAAGATTTCTACTCCAAATTATATGAAAGGGATGATTCAGAAACTCCAGACATCATGAAAGGTACCAGTACCAGAGTTCTTCCAGTCCTCCCAGCAGAAGTTGCACATGCAATCAAGAACATGAAGCGGGGAAAAGCTCCAGGAGAAGATGGAATTACTGTAGACATCATACAAGAAGCAAGTGGAGAAATCGAAACAGTACTCGCCCAAATTTTCACTTGATGCCTTAATGAAGGGAAGATTCCTGAGGATTGGAACAACGCTACAATGATCCTGCTACATAAAAAAGGTGACATTGAGGATCTCAGGAACTACAGACCTATCAGCCTCCTATCAGTGGTTTATAAAATCTTCACTAAAGTTCCTTCACACCGCTTAAAGGTAACACTGGACATGGCTCAACCGAGAGAACAAGCTGGATTCAGGAGTGGCTACAGCACAATAGATCATATCCACAAACTGAGAGAACTAATTGAAAGAGCGAGGGAATATGAACTTCCATTGTGCATGGCTTTTATCGATTATGAAAAAGCCTTTGATTCGGTGAAACCATAAGCAGTTACAATGGCTCTGAAATCCTGCGGTATTGAAGATGCATACATTAATATTATTAATGACCTATGAAAATGCAAGTGCAAAGATTCTGCTGTTTGAAAATACAACACACATAAAAATTGGAAAGGGAGTGAGACAAGGTGATACCATATCTCCGAAGCCCTTTAATGCCACATTGGAAAATGTCTTTCAATCACTGAACTGGGAAAACAAAGGCATAAAGATTAATGGAGATTATCTAACCCACCTTTGTTTTGCTGATGACGTAGTCATTTTTGCAACTACCCCATCAGAGCTGCAGAGTATGATTCAGAAACTTGCTGACAAGAGTAAAGAAGTGGGATTAAAAATGAACTTTCAGAAGACAAAAGTGATGTTCAATGCTTTTACAAGAAATGAAGATTTATCGATTGATGGAGAAAAGCTGGAGATAACAGACACGTACGTTTATCTTGGACAGCAGATATCAAGTGAGGGTCACATTGATGAAGAAATTAATCGGCGTACAAAACTTGCCTGGAGAGCTTTTGGAAGAAACAGCATAATTTTCAAGAGCAATATGCCATTATGTCTTAAAAGAAAAGTGTTTGATCAATGCATCCTTCCAGTGCTTACGTATGGTGCAGAGACGTGGACCTTAACTAAAAGGGACATACAAAGGCTGCAGACAACTCAAAGAAGCATGGAGAGGTGCATGCTTGGTATAACCAGGAGAGATAAGAAGAGGAACTCATGGATCTGAAAAATGACGAGAGTGGAAGACATCATAATCAGGGTTAATTCCCTGAAATGGCAATGTGCTGGACATACTACCAGAAGGACAGACCATTGATGGACAGCCGAAATTTTAGATTGGATTCCAAGGGACAGGAAAAGACCCAGAAGAAGACCACATGGGAGATGGGTGGATGAAATTCGAAAGTATGCAGGAGTGACATGGAAGAGACTGGCACAAGACAGGCCGTTGTGGAGGAAACTTGGGGAGACCTTCGTCCAGCAGTGGATTGATAATGGTTGACAATGATGATGATACAGTATATGCATAAAAGCTTTCACCACTTTCCATGTTATATAAATAAAAGCTGGTAACAGCTCAGTCATTCCAGCTACTTAAGCAAAAGCTGCCGTTCGCATTGATGTAGGAGCAGAATCCACAAACTTTGTTTACATAATCAGTTCTTAGAAAACAGAAAAGTTTCATGTTACTCAATGTGGATGAGATCCTCTGTCATTGCTGAATTTTCACATGAAATTTCTATTCTGGACTGATGCATTATTGCCAAGTAATAATTTGGCAATTGTCAGTCTAAAAATGCTCATTTTTACATTTCTTCTTAAAATATGAATTCAAAAATCTGTATATTATTCATCATTGTATTTCATAAAAATTTTGAAAAATTGTAGCATTCACATTTAATAATTATGCATAAATTCATTAGTAACATGATCACAGTGATTTGCTGTTTCTGTGATTCTATTGGTAATGCATATAACTGTGCAGGAATGAGGCATCACAATGTTTACCATCTTCTGATTTACAGTAGAGGATGCATTGGGAAATATGCCACATTTATATCTCCCATTCCCAACATCTTACAACATAAATGCAGACCCTTTGACATTAAATGCTATTGTTTCTGTATTGATAATGTAAGCATGAAATGCTGTGAAGTGGGAAAGTATTAAGTGGAGACTCCTATAACATGCTATTTTCTGGTATTGCAGTTTACTACTTATCCGTATAACATAACAAACACTGAACTTTCATTTCAAAATTATACTTTTGAAATGAGAAATCAGGTTTTATTTGATTAACTGATAAAAAATCTGATTAATTGTGCATCATGCAGGTACAATTTCTACAGTGTTGTAAGCTCTCTCTCTCTCTCTACAAGGACACAAATAAGGGGTTAGATGTTGCTAGTATGTGAACTGTTTGCTATACAGATACACGTAGCACATTGCATCATGTACCTATTTGGGTGGAGAGAGGATATCAATATCAAAAAACCACTGCTAAGTGTAACATTAGACTCCAACCTGAAATAGAACCTTGGTGGTAATTCATGGCCCCAATTTCAGATTTAATCTGATTTGCTATTGGGTTGGAGATGAAGTAATATTTTTCTGGAGCATCCACTTCAAAACAACAAAACAAAGAATGATAGTACTACTATTACATGATTCAAGATCAACTTGAACTTTTCATTGTAACTCTCTATTTTCTTTACCAGTTGCAAGAGAATCTATGTGGTAAAAGAGAATCTATGTGGCAAATGCATTTGAGACTCCCCTTCATAACAGTAATAGTTTTGTTCACACAGCACATACAAGGGTATGTGACATAGCTGCAGTAGTTGAAATCAGTGTTGGTAGGGTGTAAAAAAGCACCTACTGTTCATAAAAGTGTGTGCATGTTAGATATCAAAGACATTGAATTTGATCAGAAGTCGTTTTGTGTCACTATGTGCACAGAACATTTGCATTACTTTAAGTCTGAGGGAGATGCATTTCTTCAGCAGATCATGATCAGTGACATCACTTGGGTTAATTATTTTACTCCAAAAACCAAGTAAGGCAGATCTGAATGTCACCACAAGGATTCCCCATGGCCAAAGAAATTCAAGGCACTGCTGTGTGTAGGGAAGTTGGTGGCTACATTGTATTCTAAGATGCAAATGGGGCTCTTCTGGAGATTTTCTTCCACAAATTGCAACAATGAATGCACAATATTACCCTTCCCTCATAAAAAGAAGCTTTGACCTGCCATCTGCACGAAGAGGCCAAGAAAATTCTGGAAACTTGTCATCCTGTTACATGACAATGCTAGGCAACACATGGCTCATGCAATAATAACAGTTGTGGCATCAGTGAGGTGGGAAATACCCAGCCATCCCGCCTGTAGTCCTGGCTTAGCTCCAACTGATTTCCTCCTATTTGGTCCACCTAAGGAGTGTTTAGGACAGAATAAATTTACTACAGGTGAACAACTACAAGAGTGTTTTGCCCTACAGTGGCTATGACAGCGACTCAAATCCTTTTACATGGTTGGAATGCGAAGTCGTATATGGAGGTGGGACAAGTGGTTTAATGATAAGAGGAAGTACTTAGAGAAGGACCCATAGTTTATAAGTACAAGTGTTCCTATTGATTTCTTTTGTGCAAAAAAGTTTTAGGTTAACCTTGAACCCCCATGCATTTCAGGATGTAATAAGACCAATCTTTCTTATGTGAGACAGGAAACATTTCCTGTAGTTCATGGGTTTCCTCATAACATAGGTTCTACTAAAAGATGAGAACTACCCATTTGTGACGTAAGTGCTGCTTATCCATAATGTACTAAATGCATATATGATGGGAAATCAAGTCAACAAATATTTTCTAACAATGCAATAGTATGTGTATTCCATTGTGAAGATGTGATAACCATTAAAATTTTTGCACTGCGTATCATATGGGAAAGGTCTCTATCATCATCATCATGCATTAGCAGCAGGAGGAGCACAAAAAAATTCCGTACACCTTCCAGCTCGCAGTACCTAATTGATCATCTGACAAATTGCTAACTTCTAACTTTTTATAACAACCTGTTGTAGGCTTTTTTTTTTTTTTTTTTTTTAAATATCCGTCCAAAGATTTGAACTGGTAGTTTGGAATTCATGAGATGGAAAACTCTTGGTAGCCACTATCATTGGTTAAATAAAGGAAGGGAAATGTTCATTAAGTGCATTCATTTCATTAGCTGCATGTAGCCAGATACAAATGAACATTGAATATTTGACCCTACAGCATAATGATAAACTTCTGTAGCTGCTTGCTACATTCTGACGGAATAAACAGGTCCATCTCTCTGAGCAGTGGAATGCTTTTGACATCTGCAGGCTGATTAACCTTCACCAAGAACACAAATATGAGCTTTTATTCTGAAAGTTGTATTCTGGCTCATAAAATCAAGTTACAGATATGTAATTTTGTGTTTCAGCATGTGATTCCAATTTTGTGACTGTAGCTGGAGAACCAGAACAAAGGACTTTCTTGCCAATGGCACTGACCAATGTAAAATGTGTGATTGTGTAAAAAACTAAAATATGAATCATACTGTTATGACTTGTTTTTATATATTAGAACATTAATTAATTTTTGAACAGCCCCTCATGTAGACAGAGATAACAAACCACAAAAACATTGGTAACCTTTAGATATGCAGCTAATAGGGAAAATAATTGATTGCCTGTATATTTTCTCTTTTTGTTTCCACATCAGATAGCAAGTTTTCTATGCACAAATTTCCAGAATATCATTCATTCCATATAGGTTTTCAATAGTGAAAATATCTTACTTAAGAGAGATTTTGGTATGTATGGAACAAATATACTTTTACATTATAGCCCTTGTGCATAACATATATGTATAGAGAGGGAGAGGCATAGTGAATTTAAATTAGCCCAATTTTAGTTGAGTTCACTGTGCAAAAACTTCCGAATTACAGCAACAATTTTTTGTGTTTGTATATAGGTAAATCAGATACAGTTAGGTCAGTTTCAGTGAAATTTCTCTCAATAAAATTCCCTCTTCAAGAGCTTTACACAGAATAGCTCATTGTCGAAACTTTATATAACATTGAGCCATGTGGTGCAACAACACACTATGATTAACGGAACACACTGTTACATGAATATCTGACTGAAATTATAATTTCAAACATTGTTGATCAGTACATACTTACATACTGAGAGCAGCTATGTTAATCTCATTCTAAACTTGATATTGAAATGTATGTGTCAGTGATTTAAATGTTAGTGTAAGATGCCAATGTCTGGTAAAGAATTTGTGTGTATCTATGGATACTTAAGAAGCTTGAATCACTGGTCTTTTTGCAATGCATTATTTGTATGATAATTATATGATAACCTAATTTTTGATATTTTCTTCTTATGACAGCAACAGAGTAAAGAAAAATATTGCTCCCTTCCATTTGTTTTAATTGTCCTTTTTCTGAGATGTCCTTTTGTTCTAAATTTGTAATAACCCTGTTTTTTTTTGTTTTTTTTTTCTTCTTTTTGAATTTAGATATTCCCTGAACTAGTCCGAGTAACAACGGTGGAGAAATGGCTTCCCATACATGCAGCAGTTATCAATGGTCATGTTCCTGTTTTGGATTTGCTCCTTCGTTTCTCCTACCCAACATCAGTATCGCAGAAATATTTCGACAAAACTGAGCAATGGGAGTATCAGTTTGCTTTTGACATCAATGCAAAAGATGTTACTGAACAATCTGTACTTTATGTTGCTTGCTTGGTTGGAAATCAGCGCATTGTAGATACTTTGTTAAAGTTTCGTGTGAGTGCCAAAAAAGTGAAAAAAGAGGATAAAGACTCTGAGTCTAGTAAAAAGGATGGTCAAAAAACTTCAGAATGCATTGTCAGTCCAACAAAGAAAAGGCTGTCCAATGGCATTCAGAATATGATATCAAGGTTAAGCTTAAGGAACAATACTGAATCAGAAGAAGAACAAACAGAATTTGATATAAATCCAGTGGATTTAGATTTGTATTGTAACAACAACACAGAGACTGCTTTACATATAGCTGTAAAGAATAAATATCATAATATTGTGTCTTTGCTTTTACAAAATGGTGCAAATCCCAATTTATCTATTAGGTTCTCTCAAGATGACGACTGCTTTGGTTCAACATCAACAGCACTTGTTGAAGCTTGTAGAAATCGCGATGTTAATATGGTTGACTGCTTGGTTCGCTACGGTGCTCGTGATGACAGCTGCAAGGCTTTAAAAGTTTCTACTGCTCACAAAGATGAACACATTGTATCGAAACTCCTTACCTTAAAAGCTTATCAGGACCCAGAATTTAAAATTAATAAAAAAGCACTTGATATCATTCCATCTACTCATCTCGGAGGTCTACTTGGTAGTGTAACGTTTAGTTCTATGTTTCCTACTACACCTGTGATGATCAACTGGCATGGACAAAAGTGTCTTCATTATGTTCGTGAAGAGTGGCTTGTGAATGCAAGTATGGCACATAACGTTAAGTTAAAACTGACTCCTCGCAGTCAAAGTACTGCGTTGATGGCTATCACAAGGTTAGATATATCTAATAATGAGCTTTCTGAACTTCCTTTATGCATATTTCAGATGGCCTCATTGAGACATTTAAATGCTGCTCAAAACAAAATATTCAAGCTGCCAGAAGCAGAACATCAAAACTCATCACCCAAGCTGAAACAGGCTGTGACACAGTCAGGATGGTGTTGTCCTGTTCTTGAAGAAATCCACCTTCATGACAATCGGCTAGACAGTGTACCTCAGTGTTTGTTTACATTGCCATCTCTAACAGTGTTAGATCTGTCAAACAATAAATTACAGTCTCTTCCATTTAAGATGTGGTCTGCACCTAAACTTCGTGAACTAAACCTTTCACTTAACATGCTTCATGATTTACCGTCGAGGCCACCCCCTGCTCGATCTGTGTCTGCATCACGTTTGACTCCAAGCATTGCAGAAGATGTTATTACTTCGAATGAATCTAGTCCCAGGCACTCAACAATCGATCCCATAACTACTGATGGTTCGCCACATCCTGGTGCCTCTCCATCATTATCTAGCAGGCATGCTTCCATGAGTACTGATAAAAAAGACAGTGATTTGCGGACCCAAGACTTGCATCATCATAACTTGTGGAGTCTAAGTGTTAAAGTAAGTTAATTTAAAGTTGCACGTGGCTTTTTTAAGGCCAGCTTGGACATTTTGTTACCCCAAAGCAATCAAGTAGTAGCAGTTGCTTTTGCCTCCCAACCCCTGCCAATGTTAATTTTAATGCATATGTATAGAAAATGAAATTTAAACTCTGTAATGCATTTTCTGTTTTGGTGACATTTTGAATTTTATTTAGGTCATTTCAGATACCTAAGAACGATCCTGCTGATACAGTATTTTTATTAATTTCCTTTTTCTTGTGCATAATCTCCTTTATCCACATCACTGTGCAGCATGAAATCCCGCCTTTTGGTTTGCTCATGCATGTACGCACCCAAACACAAATTGCTCTAAATTTTAATTTTTTTGGATTGTCAAACTAGAAAATTCATTTATTAGTTGATTGCTGTTCAAATGTGATGTATGTATGACTATCAATGAGCTGTTAAAAGAAGTCCTTACCCTCAGGTGCTCTTAGGATGTGGATTATATATTTCTTATTGTTGAAAGTCAAGAAAAGTATCTCTTTTTTATTTGCATCTTATATTGTTATTTAGTATGATAGAAAAGTTTGTAAATCTGCTGCTTTGTATTTTCTATCTGAATCAATAAATTCCTGTTGTATTTTTATATTTTTATTTTATCTAATAGTATTAAGTTTTTCTTTTCTCGTCCTGTGAGTTAAAACTATCTGAATTGTCACAGCATTTCATCAAAGTACTGATTTCTCATTCTTTCAAGTTTAAAAAATAAAAAAATATGTTTATGCATTTTTTTATTTTTTCCTTTACTAAATAATTATGGCATATAAAGTACAACACAAACTGTTAATTTGAAATTAAACAATCACAGATTATTTTGTTCATACTCATGCAGAGCAAAACAGATTGTTGACGATGTATTCCAGAAATGCCATTATATTGTTCACATTGTCTGTGTTTATGTACAAATAGATAAAGAACCTCTTGACAACTGTTTATCAGCATTATGTACATAATTTTTCACCTCTTCAGTAATTTTCCATGTATATTTTTTTCAACATATGACCACTTTACCAGCAATTCCTTTTTCTTAGAAGCACCTTGGCTACTATCTAGAGCCTACCAAAATTTTCAAGATTCAGCTTTTTGTTTTACTTGCATTATAAAAATTCTAAAAAAATTAAAATTGCTCATATTAGGTTTAACATATTTTGATCTTCCATGACTTTTTAAGTGTTACACTGGTAAAAATGTTTGGGGAAATGATCTCGCTTAGCTTTAGGAAGCACATGTTTAAGGTCCATGAGACTTTTTTTGAAATTAGTTTGCAGGTTGACCATCACTAATCTGGCATCATTAGGGCTCAAGGTGTGACAGAATAGTGATTTTCCCAATTTGCTGATGATATGCTTAAATCCCTCTAAATAAGCACTTTTAATCCACTACAATCTATCTGTAGTACTATACATTAAAGAAAAATTAAAGGGAAAACATTAAATGAAGAGCAAATTAAATTTCAATTAACTGAATAGTGAACGGTACAAGTTGTATATATTGTGATATGGTACACTGTACAGCTTTATACCATGTCTCCTGAGAGTTACACACCTTCACTTACATGGAATTTAAACATGCTTTGCGAGTACTTTATCTAGTAGTGAACTTTTCGCACCTGTCATTGTTTACCTTAAGTACATCTGTTTCTTTGATAAACTGTAAGCAAAGAATTGAAACAACCATTCTTTATGTTTTTCTGTGTCGTCATACACTGTGAAAGAGCTAATGTTGTACAAGCTTCTCAGAAACACACAGCTATCAAGACTTTTCAAAAGTTCAACCTTTTCTTTCATGGATAATGTAAGGTCTTTGCACCAAGTAAAATACTTCCTTTGTTCAGTGAAGACATGATTTGGGCTAACTTTTAAGAGCTAAATCATAAAATTAAAGCCCAAATATTCAAGCAAAATGCTTATTTTGTATATTTTTGTATATTTAGCCACTCTGAGGAATTAAAGCATATTTTCACATTTAGAGCATGTTTTTGCTTGTATCCTGAATTTTTTTTAGAAAAGCACTTTTGAGAAACGAAATTGTTGTTCAGACTTAACTCTTAACAGCATTGTTCTGCAATAGTGAAACCACTTGTTAAAAAATTATCTCTCATTACAGAATGATGATATACTGTATATGTATAGTGATACTGAAACAAATCTACTTGCAACCAAAACAGGAATGTTTTGTCTACTCTCCACTAAACAACTGCACCAACAATGTGAATGTTTCTTTTTGTAGGAAGACCACGTTCACTGAAACCTAAGCTTTCTACTCTTAAGGGTCCATGCTTGTAAGGGCTAACATGAAACTTTTTCTGTGCATCAAAATCCATGAGCCAGACAAATTGCTTATCAAAATTGATGCCAGACTCCTTAGCAAGAGAGAAGGCAAAATAGTGTGTGGCACCCCCTCCTCTCCGAGCGCATGGAGAAAGATAGGATATGCAGATGATCAGAGCACTCCACAAAGGTCATTTGACTATTTTTTTCTTTTGGCAATTCATGAATAAGCAATTGGAACTACTGTAGGTGTAATCGAGTTTTGAATTCTCATTGATCTGTCAAAATTCAGATGAAAGAGTCCTTATGTGTTGTGCCTCATAAGGACGATTTCTGACACTTCTGTTATTGTTGACTGGTAATTAACTGCACAATATTGTTTAATACGGCTAAAGCAAAAGCACTCGACAGTACGGGATGAAGAAAGTTTCTGATGGATTTGGTCCAGATGCATTTTTAGTGAATGGAATGATATTGTTTGGAAAGTGTGTGAAAAGTCTGTTCCAGTAAAAAAAAAAATTGCATTTGCCAACATCTCGAGACAGCCAAACATCAGTCTTTGGCTAGCCGTAAGTCAACAGGAAAAACATACCTAATTTTAATTATGTGTCTACATCCACTGATGAATCAAAATTTTTTCTGGATTTATGCAAAGCCTTTATCAATGCAGGAATTCCACTGTAGAAGTTAAAAAATTTATCCTTAAAACATTTCTTGGGAAAGTGCTCAAAAGAAATAGTTACAAATGAATCAACTTTGAGATAACATTATTTACGGGATGAAGAAAGTTTCTGATGGATTTGGTCCAGATGCATTTTTAGTGAATGGAATGATATTGTTTTGTAAAGTGTGTGAAAAGTCTGTTCCAGTAAAAAAAAAAAATTGCATTTGCCAACATCTCGAGACAGCCAAACATCAGTCTTTGGCTAGCCGTAAGTCAACAGGAAAAACATACCTAATTTTAATTATGTGTCTACATCCACTGATGAATCAAAATTTTTTCTGGATTTATGCAAAGCCTTTATCAATGCAGGAATTCCACTGTAGAAGTTAAAAAATTTATCCTTAAAACATTTCTTGGGAAAGTGCTCAAAAGAAATAGTTACAAATGAATCAACTTTGAGATAACATTATTTAGAGAAGAGTTATACAAATACCGTTCTAAAGATCAGAGAAGTTCACAAGAAATAAATCTGGATATCTATTGATGAAACCATAGATACTGTAAGTAGATATGTAGCAAATCTCATTATCGGAACTATGGACCCAGATAAAACATCTCAAGCATTTCTAATATGTGTCAAAGAATTAGAAAAAATTAACAGCCCTACTATAGTGCAGCTGTTTACGAAATCTTTAAACATTATCTACCCTGAAATAATAAACTATGATGATGATGTATTACTTTTTATTATAGACGTTACTAGTTATACATACATGAGATTCTTCCGCGAATTCGCGGAATTCCGCTTTTTTCGGCATCATTTTGGTCATCCTCGAGGTCATTGCAAAAATGAAGAGAAAATTTTCAGAATTTTTTAGGGGGGGGGGGGTCGTTCTATAGAAAAATCCTTGAAAAAGCGGAATTCCGCGATTCCGCTTTTTTGTGGTGTAAAAGAACTAAGCGCTTTCTAGCTGAGAGCGTTGTTTTTGGAGCAGGCGCTGGGGGGCAAGAAGAAATGTTGGAGGGTGGAGTCAGGAGCTCAATTCGTTTACTGCTGTCAACAATGGATGGGGTCAGTCACTTGAGCATCGCAGCGCGAAGGGTGGAAGCTCCGCCTACTTCGTGCTTTAGGTAAACTGCCGCAGCCCACGAGCCATTCCGTGTCTTGCGGGAAATCGCCACTCCGCATTCTATCCGTGACGTCATCGCCAGGAACTCTCTTGTAATTTGCGATGTATCCGAATGCGTTCCCACTTTTCTGAGATCGTTAGAGAATCGAAGTTCTCGTGAAATCTCTTTCTACAAAGGACGCACATAAATTACGGAATCTCCGTAATTGCCAAAAATTATGGAATCTCCGTAATTATTACGGATTTCCCCGGGATTACGGGTGACTAACAAAAAATTATGGATATTCAGATTTTCGCTGTTATTAAGAAAGTTTTAATGGTTTTGTAAATAATCGATGAAAAACCTCTGAATAAAGTTCGTAACACAGCCCTTTGTATCCTTTTTTTTTTTTTTCTTCTGAGGTGGCGGAATTTGTTTTGCTTGTTCGAAAGTGTAAAAAAAAAAAAAAGCACGGCACTAGGATTGCATAAATCCGGCGTGCTTCTTTCGGCATGGCCCGCTATTACGTGCTTCTTTCGCTGTGGCCCGAGATTACGTCGGCCTGAAGCATCTGAATAAAGTTCGTGACGCAGCTTTCTTTTCTTAAATTCTCTTCCCCCATCCCGAAGAGAAGGAATTTATTTTGCTTGTTTGAAAGCCAAGTGGAAAGGAAGCACGGCGCCGCGCCGGGATTACGTATAGGCATGGCGTGCTTCTTTTGCCGTGATCCGGAATTACGTTGGCTCGGACGTGCTTCTTTCGCTGTGGCCCGGACTTGCGTCAGCCTGATGCCTCTGAAACAAGTTCGTGACGCAGCTCTTTGTTTTCTTTTTTCTAATGAGGAGGAATGTGTTTTGCTTGCTTGAAAACTTAGTGGAAAGAAAGCACGGCGCCCGGCCAGTATTACGTCGGCCTGAAGCTTCTAAACAAAGTTCGTGACACAGCTTTCCGTTGTTGTTTTTTTCTTTCTGAGGAGGAGAAATTGTTTTGCTTGTTTGAAAGCTAAGTGGAAAGGAAGCATGGCGCCACGCCGGAATTACGTAGGCCTGGCGTGCTTCTTTTGCCGTGATCCGGAATTACGTTGGCTCGGACGTGCTTCTTTCGCTGTGGCCCGGAATTGCGCCGGCCCGATGCCTCTGAACCAAGTTCGTGACGCACCTCTGTGTTTTTTTTGTTTTTTTTTCTGAGGAGGAGGAATGTGTTTTGCTTGTTTGAAAACTTAGTGAAAAGAAAGCACGGCGCCCGGCTAGGATAACGTCGGCCCGTAGCCTCTGAACAAAGTTCGTGACGCAACCCTGTTTCTCTCCTTTCTTTCGTTTTTTCCTAAGGAAAAATGTGTTTTGCATGTATGAAAGCTAAGTGGGAAAAAAAGCACGGCTTCGGGCCAGTATTACGTCGGCCCGAACCCTCTAAACAAAGTTCGTGGCGCAGCTTTCCGTTTTTTTTTTTTTTTTTCTTTCTTTCTGAGGAGGACTTTGTTTTGCTTGTTTGAAAGCTAAATGGAAAGAATGTGTCATGAGTGGCCCAAAAACATGGTTAAAAACAAGAATTCGGCAGAGAAAATCTCCCCACTTGCTTGACATTGATGGAGATTCATGTCACCATATTCACAATGCAAGTAAAAAATTTTGCAAGCCATTTTAAGCTTACATTGAGAAATACTTTATTGACTTCTTCAATTACTTTAAATGGTCGGCAGATCAACATGAAGCCCTTGCTGAAATTTGTGAAATTATAGGGCTAAAATTCACTGAAATTAAGAACATGGTGCAATGCAGGTGGTTGTCATTCTATCATGTGGCATTAAACAGTTTACATATCCATGATGCCCTTTTGCTGCTGTATTATGGATTTGTGCAGCCTAATGAAAGACCAATATACATGGATGTGATAAATAAAATATGTAAAGATTAGAAAGAAAAAGTTAAAATTCCAGGAGCTTTGGAAGAAATTACGGGAAAAAAAATCTAACAGAAGATGGAAGAAAATGGAAATCTAGAATTGTTGCAAAATTATTTGAAAGCTCAAAAAAAAAAAAAAAAAAACCTTGCTTATATTAAATTTTTATGTTGCAGCTCTACCTCTTTTGAAAAAATATGTATGCTTATTTCAAGCAAAGGAGCCATTAATTCATAAAGTTTTTGATGAGCAGAAGCAACTATTCTTGGATTTCTTAGCTTGTTTCTTAAAACAAGAGATACTGAAAGGCAAACCTATGAAATATTTGATAAGGCAAACCTGTGAAAGATTCTTGGATCAGGAACATTATTTTGAAAAGCGAATCAAATGACATTGTGGGGAATTTTTTTAAGCCAGGCTGCTGAAGCTTATATTCAGCATGCAAAATACATGCAAAAGACACTACCATTATGTAGTGATCTTTTAATGTACATATCATTGATCCTTCTACAAGGGGACATAATCTAACTTTAAAAAGACTGAAAAACTTCCACAGTTTCTTTGAAATATATTGAATTCAGAGGAAATGGAAAGCTATGCTCTAGAAATTCACCAGTATCAGTTTGAATCACGACTTCCATCTCCTGACTTTGTAAAAATTGATGCGTGGTGGGCAAAGGTGTTTGACCTCTACAAGTACACTATGTTATCTAAAGTAGTAAAAGCCTTTATATCATGCTTTCATGGTCCACAGGTTGAAAGTTCTTTCAGCATGATGGCTGAAACCATAGATATAAAATCAGGAAGAATGAACATTGAAACCTATTCAGCTATACAAACTGTGTAGTATAAACTTAAAGCACAGGGTAAGTCTGCAGTTAATTTCTTCAGTAAAGAAATTTTTTTCCAAGAAGCAGTTGATGCCAACCTCTGCCAAAATCTTAGGACATCAGAAACAAGTTATACCAAAGAAATAGAGAGGAAAAGAAAAGGAATTATCAGCAAAAAGAAAAAGTTAGCAATGGATGTTGTTCAGCTGCAGTCAACGTAAAATAAATATGGCCGTGCAGCTTGCTGAGAAGAAAGCCAGGCTTGCTCAGAAGAGGAAATTCGAATTGTTGTGCAAGCAAGTACAACAAAAAAGGGGCAAAATATCTTTGAAGCAATCTGTTTAAAAACCATAACTTCTAGTCATGTTTTTTTTTAATTTGTACATATTCAAATACATATTCCAATTATCATTTAGTAAGAATCTGTGAATTTAACTTATTTCCACACACATTTCATTTTTGAAAAATTTGGTACATTAGAGTGCTACTAAGCCAACAAGACTGACTTATCTCTTGTACTCTGATGTTTGACCAAAACTAATCTGTGGATATGCTTTTAATTGCTTGACTAAATGCACAAACTTTCCTAGACAAATACTTTTCACCCCAGGATTTAGCTAGTAAAGATTTACATGTATGTTTTAAATCTGATTTTTAAAAATATCTCATTTTATTTTGTTCTTGATTCATTACTTTTCTATTGTGAATATAATAATGTGCTTCACTTTAATATTTACTTACATAATTTACAGAAAATAATTCCATATGGCTTGTGCAATCTTAAATATTGTATATGCTGTATTTGAATTTGCTCACACCGCGCGTTCGCGTGTCCCAATTTTCCACCCAGTTAAAAAGTTCAGCTTTTTTTGTCATCGGCCGGTCTCATGTATGGTTATATGAAAAAGGCTGGTAAATCTTTACAAGTTTTATTTTCAATTACAATTCATCTCACATTTTTGCTTCTTGCATTACACAGAGTTTCAGAAGAAGTGAGGATATTATTTCCTAATTTTGATGGATTGATATCAAGTGTGAAGAAATTTTCCTGAAAAGCTCCCTCTTGGGTTCAATCATTTATGGAAATGGCTCCAGAATTAAATTTTTTGCCTCAGCCAATTTTAACAAGGTGTCCCGGGAACATGTATTTCTGCTGCAGTTTATTATGCTTCACAAATGGAATGAATTTCTGATATTGTGAATACCCTTTCAGTTGTGAATTCCTGTATGATCATTAAAGCCAAACAACTTTTAAGAAAACCAACTGTCAACAGTGAACTGGCATTTATTAATGCTTATTTTTCCTATGCTACTTCCAACAGCTATATCTACTCTAGAGAAAAAGGAATAAAACTTGAGTAAATTCTTTCAAAGTGATAGAAGACATCAAGAAAGACATTAAGAATTCACCTGGTGTTCAGGGACAACATATACAAAAAGTATTCCAAGACACTGTTTAGTAATACTGGTTTAGAAAAAAATTTAAACATACCACATACAAAATTCTTCTAGCAGAAAATCTTTGAAAGTATGTCTCCCACTTACATTGTGTGCTTTAAATATGCACCAATAACCTCTATGGGTATGGAAAGGACTTTTTCCTACATATAAGCATCCTTTCACTGAAAGAAGGCATGCCTTTTTCTTTTGGAAGTATAAAAAAGTATTTAATTATCAGTGCAATTGTGAAAACATAAAAGGGTAAAATGTAGACGCATCTATTTCATGTAAATATGTGAATTTTACAGTAAAACTTTCAAGTATGTTGAATGCATAGTTCTACTATTTTTGCTCATATTTCATTATTTTTAGTGCATAAAAGGCTTGATTATTTTGGAGGTGTTTAATGCTTGAATATCCAGGCTTTAATCATGTAATATATGCATATAATACATACTAGCAACCAATGCTACTCATAGGGTCACAAAAACGTAGTGGTAGGCATATTGAGTTAGTGTCATGGCAGTCCAAGAAATTTGAAATTGCTCCTGCTGAATTATGCCAGATTATTGATGGAATTGGATTACTGATCGCAATATTAGTGATGGTCAACTTGTTGTATATTTATATTTATTATGAGTACAAATTCCTGGTGCACAATGCCCATATCATAAAAAAATATGATCAACATGACTTGGTTCTCAATTTCATGGCCCATGACCAAGACTCTTTTGATCCTTGGGATGACTGGGTGTTCCATCTGATAACTGTGCTTTAGTTTTGGTATCATAAGTTGTTCCTATACTGATGTATGGCAGTGAAACCTGGGCACTGCAGAAAAGACATAGGAATCGTTTGTGAGCTGGGGAGATGCGTTACCTATGGGGGGTTTGTGGAAAGACACTCTCAGAGCATGTGAGGGATGAAGATGTGTTGCAGATGTGTAATGTGAAGCAAAATGTTGTTAGTAAGGTGGAGACTAATATTCTTAGGTGGTTCAGCCATGTTGAAAGAATGAGTGATAAGGTGCTTACTAAGAGAATTTATTCAGCCCAAGTGACAGGAAAGAAAGTTAGAGGGAGGCCGAGGAAATAATGGGAGGACCAGATTCAGGAATGTCTGAATGAGAAAAAGATTATTAGTATGAAGTACAAAAGGTCTTGTGTGCAGCGTGTGATGGATGTTAATGAAGCTCCTGCTGTGTGCAGCGTGTGATGGATGTTAATGAAGCTCCTGCTGTGTGCCGAGTTCATGGTAAATGGAGACATTTGATACACCAGCATTAAATAAATTTTAGTTCCATCAGGTAAATGTTTACTCAGGAGATGGTCTTTCTTTGAGGAGCTAAATTCTGTATCTCAGAGAACAGCTTAGTGATATGTATGTATGTATCATAGGTAAATCTCGAAGCTTGATCGCCAAAATAAATTGGCCTGTGACAACTTATCCCTTCATCGATTTGTCATGGTTTGTTTACTGGCAATTAATTTTCTGCAGTCTGTTTTATCATCTGTCAACACTCATGTACCCAACTTAGTGTCGGCTTGTCGCATCCCCAGTTCGTATTGCCATAGTGGCATACATGAGATTCTTCCGCGGATTCGCAGAATTCCGTTTTGCTTTTCATCATTCAGGTGTTTCTTGAGATTTACGTAAAACTGAAAAAAAATGGGGTTGGGGGGGGGTCGTTATCCGTCTGGGAACAGTATTTTGTTTTTCAGAACTTTCGTAAACTGAAGTTAAACGGAGTGAAGATTTTTCGTGTAATCGTAATTTCTTTTTTCTCGACATGTTGCCTCTGTTGTTGTTGAATATTTTAGCGTATAAATGTTTGTATTTCAGCAAGAAACTGTAGACAATAATTTCCAAAAACAGAAGAAGTTAGATGATGCAAAAATTTCCATGCAATTTTCAAGCATCAGATTCGAGGAAATTTCTTCTCATTTTCTCCAAGTTATCATTTGAAATATTTTGGAGATTGATGGATAAGTGAACAGAATTTTTTTAGAGATTGGTTGTGCTAGTTGTATGGGGAGTGGGGGGGCAGTCATTTTTGTCTGAGGACTGAATTCCGTCTTTCGAAAGCGGAAGTTTGCTGGAATGAAGAATTTTCTCATAATTGTAATTTTTTCCCTCGTGGTGTTCCCACTATCCTGTTTTTGTTAAATGTTATATCCCACCTTCCCAATAAATATTTGCATTTCAGCTTGATAAAGGAGGGAAAATTTTCCAAAAATGGAAGTGACAAAGTTGGAAAATTCGTAAGAATTGATGCGCTGTGTTCAAATGTATTAATTTTCTCCAAGTTTCACCATTTATCTAAAATAGTGAAAGTTTTAATATCATGCATTATGTTCCTCAGGCTGAAAGTTCTTTCAGCATGATGGATGGAATTATTGTCCCTGAGGGCATTAAAAAATTCAAGAAAGAAAAGTGACAATGAAGAAATGGAGAGGGAAAGATATCAGCAGAAAGAAAAATTAAGCAATGGATGCTGTGGAGCTGCAGACTCAACAAAAGACAAATATGGCTGTGGAACTTACTGAGAAGAAAGCAAGGCTTGCTCGCAAGAGAAAGCTTGAGCCGATGTTCTGCCAAGTACAATAACAAAACAAGCAAAAAAAAAATCAGTGTTTGAAGCAATGTGATTTTGTTTTGAATTCAGTAATTTTATTATGTGAATACAGTGATGTGTTCCAGTTTAATATTTACATGGGTAAATTACAGTGAACAATTTTGTCTTACTCATGCTGCATTATATTCATGCTTCCTGGCAGTGCTTTCTGATTTTTCACTTGTTTAAAGGATTCAGCTTTTTTTTTCTTCATCAGTCTCATGTATATAGTGGTCAAGGCCAATCTGTAGGAGATCCTCGGTTTACTTACTCTCTAATGATTGATGTATATCCATTTCCTCACTTGGTGACAACAGGTCATCTCCTATTGAAGGGATTGTTTTCCATTAACTCCTGTCCACTCTTAAATTTGTTGCATCAGTAGCTGATTTCTTCAGACCATTATTGCCACGAATAGTGTTCAAGGCTTGTAGCATTTCTGTGGTACTTTTTTAGCTTGCTCATGAATGTTCTTCATTCCTATTGCAACATCAAAAATGTTTTGTAAACATCTGCACTTAAGTACTTCCATGTATGATTGACACAATTTTCTGTGTTGTTGTATCATGGCTGATTGCCTTGTCTCAACACTAATCCCTTCTAGTCAACTGCACTGCCATAGTGTTGCCTGTCTGCACTGAAACTTCTTGATATTTGTACTAGAACACCAGAAGTCACTCACTCGGGCACTAAATGGGAATGCTTGCGGACAAAAAAAATATATCACTTCCAAATATTATAGGACAAACTTTACATATAAAGTTTAATTGAAATATATGTATATACTTTTTAGCATACATGTGTTTAATGTCTGTTTATGTGTGTGTGTGTGTGTGTGTGTGTGTGTGTGTGTGTGTGTTTATTCTTTATCCTATGACATGTATGACTTCTACACTAAGAGGAACATCTGAATGCACTGAACAATGAGAGTTAAACTATTAAATCATTCCTGTCCAGTTTGGTTTCTTAAAATGGATTTAACCCTCTCCATCATTGAAATGGATTGTTTATTTGTCATTGAGATTGGAAGCTAACCCAGAACTTTTAATAACTTCCAAATACATGGATAGAGTTCCTTTTCATAGGCAACAAGACGTGTGGTAACTTTGATTATTAGTTTTTCTGATGCCTGTGTTCATTTCCATTTCTCATAACATGAAAGATATTTTGATTTTACTGTTGTACAAACTACAGATTTTCAAAATATGGTTCTAAGTGATTTAGTAAATTAACTTTGTCTAGATTATACTTTACAGTCCCTACTGCACAGAGACTGCTGTGTTCTCGCACATGGAGAGAGAGAGAAACAGAAGACAATGCTCATAAGAAGTGTAATGAACAGAGAAACTACTTTGAATATGTAACATAATGCACTGTATATTCAAATTCATTTGTAATAACTGTAGCTAAAAGGATCACCTATTAGGAAGCAAAGTTGAGTAGAAAAACAACGCACAAACTGCATGTAATCATGTCTTAAAAAGTAAATGTTCGAAATGACTGTATGAAAAGAATCTGCAGGTGAAAAATTTCTGGTGAGGGGGGGGGGGTCCATATCCCTAGGACCACCTCCTTGGCTAAGCTGCTGTGTGTGTATACTTCCTCTGTATCTGGGCATGACTTTATTATCTCAAAAGTTATATCAATATAGAAAATCTGTTTTCATGCACAGTTTCATCAATATATTTCCTGTTATCAATTCTAAAATTACATGACATCCACATTCATATTTTAATTCTACCAATCTATAAAAAAATTACGCATTTCATGTATTTTACAGATTTAGTGTAGAACTCTGTTTTTAATACAGAAGCATTCAGTGATGAATTTCTGGTGATTTCCAAACCCATGGCTTTCCCAGATAAAACCTTGTCAGGGTAATTTCTTGCTTTAAGTTGTATGGTTGAGGTAATTAATTCTACCAATCTATAAAAAATGTTATCATTTACATTATTCATGCAGTTTTGTCTAATCAACATATATGTGCATATTTCTTATCTGAGTAGGAGGCATCATGCATGCATACATGCATAAGGTTACAGCAGTTTGAAACACCTTTAGTTTTGCCCACTATCATGACTGTATTCATTAATACATTTGTCATGCAGTTCCATGGAATTCAGGCTGTGGATATCCTAGTCGTTGAAGTAACCAACTGTTAACTTGATGGGTGTGAGTTTGAAAACAGATGCTGATATAGTGAGCCTTGAATATTTATCACTTCTCTTTAGAGTGTGCTAAGTCCACAGACTCACGATTAAGATCCCCCATTAAAAATAAGGTCATCACCTCCCCCATTCTGTCTACTGTGCTCTGTCTCTCTCATGACTTTCCTGTCAGGGTGCTCTAACCCACAGCTCCATTACTCCTGCTTTCATAGCTGACACAAAGGTTTCTTCATACTAAGAAAGTCAGGTCTAAACCTAACCTTGAGAGGAATCCCTAAGAAAAAAACATTAGGTGTATTGTGCAGTGTCATGGAAGTCAAAGCTGGCAGGAGAGATTTGAAACCTGTTTCTAGTCTAATATATACTATCAACCTGAGTTGAATTGATTATGTGGTAGTTCAAACAAAATGTATTGCAATTTCACCAACTGCTCTTTAATTACTGTTGCACACATTCTACTACACATGTAGGTATTTTTTCAAAGTTACACAATGATTCTTAAAATTGACTTACTTCAATGCAAGCTAAGTTTGCGGGCCTTCGCTCAAGGTCAGACTTCAAGGTTGTCACACATATTCTTGGTTGTTGCAGTATACACTATATTGACAAAAGTCACTGGACATCCCTTCAAAAGCAAATGAACTGATCTGCTGCATTGTTAAGATGTGCGGTACAGCTGCAAATGGTATAAAAACAAGCCTGCAGCTGACCGCAATCATATCGCACTCTGAGGTTGAGTGAAAATGTTACGGTAGAAGAGAACTGACTTTGAGAAAGGAAATATTGTTGGGTGCGTTATATTAGTGGGTTGTCCATAACAGAAACCAAGTGGCGTTTAAACATACCCAAGTCAACTGTTTTAGATGTACTGAATAAGTGGAAGACACATGGCATGCCTGAAGCAGCAAAATGTACTGGCAGACCAAAGAAAATTAGTGATAGAGCACATTGAAGCCTCAGGAGAGTAGTTACAGCTAATCGATAAAGTACTACACAAGACCTCAGTGTACAGATGAGTAAAAATGCTGGAACCTCGGTATGTACACGTACCATTTGCAGAGAACTTCATTCCATGGGTTACCATGGTCATGCGGCTGCTTATAAGCCTTTCATTTCCATTCAGAATGTTACTCGTCGTTTAGCATGGTGTAAAGAACATTTATCGTGGAGCATAGATCAATGGAAACGGGTCCTATGGACTGATGAATGCAGATACACAATCCATCAGTCTGACAGCAGTGTGTGGGTATGGCGGCAGCCGGGGAAACACGATTTACCATAGTGTACTGTTTCTACAGTCGTGTTTGGAGCTGGCACTGTACTCGTGTAGGGGTGTTTTCCGTGGTATGGTCCCGGCCCATTAGTTATCATGGACAAGCCTGTTAACCAACATATCTACCTCAATATTCTGGACAATTATGTCCTACCAACTCTGTGGCAATACTATGGAACCGAGCCTTGTTGGTACCAGCAGGATAATGCACCGAGCCATAAAGCAAGGACTGTTACAGCATGGTTTGACGATAATTCTGTATCGTGACTGACCAGCACATAGCCCTGTTCTTAATCCCATAGACAGGGATCGCATTCCTCCTAAAATTCCTAAAATTCCTAATATTTTGTGACCCTCCTTAAATTCCTAAAATTATACCTAAAATTTGCTATTCATCCTAAAATTTTCGTAAGCTTATTTATTAAAAACACAACCGTTATTAACGCCAATAAATTTACCATTACGCAGGGTGCGCACGCGTGCTTGAAAACCTGGAAAGTCCTGGAAAATCATGATTACGTTTTCAAGGCCTGGAATATCCTGGAAAAACGGTGTTTTTTTAATGCCGTCTTGAAAAGCCTTGAAATTTGAAATTAGTGCTTAAAAATGCCCTTTTAGGAAATCGTGTTACTGTTATTCCTTCATTTTTTAAAGTTCCTTTTCTCTGTTCTCAAAGAAACCACCGGCAGCGGTTTCCGATGTGCACCAAATCCTAATTTGGCGGGGGGGAAAAAAAGAAAAAAAAAGGCACTACTTCCAGTGCAATAAAATTGGATGATTACTAGTAGGTCGAAGGGGAGCTTGATGTCCGTCCGACAATTGAGAACAGAAGGGGAAAGAAGAGGCATTTAGCATTTGCAGGGGGTCGCGTATGTACCAAGTCAGCTGGCATCCACCAGTGAGGAGTATGCCTGAACAACACATTCATCTGCTTCTTGTTTATGTGCATGCCACCCTCCCTCCCCTCAAGAGACTTCCACTACTTATGATAAAAAATAAGAAAACTATCTCTGCGAATTTTTCACGAAAGTGGCTGAAATTTTTACATTCACTGTAATTGGATTACAGAAGCTCACTTTCAAAATTCCAGTTGAATCGGTTTAAAACTTTAAAAGTTAGCATTGGTAATTTTTATTATAGACAAGTATGTGTGCCTCTTTGGACAGAGTGAGCCTCCAGCAGAAAGGGTGTTACCATAGCAATGGTTGATTGACAGCTGGGAGCGCTGATCTGAAGCCCTTGGTTGGGAAGAAAGCAAACACCTGTTTATCACTTCCACAGCACAAAAGGACTAGGAGAATATTTTCAGAAATCCATTTTTCTGAATTTTGAAAATAACACAGTAAAATTTTTACAGTAGTTAAGATACATCACAATAAAGTTCTAGTGCAAATTTCGCCAAATTCCGTTAGGAACTTTAGCAGATGAAAAAAAAAAAAAAAAAAAAACGTTGCATAATCGGATTGAAGAAAAAGAAACAGTAATTATAAATTACGGGAAAAGCAAGTGAATTTTTTTTTTAGATGCCATCTTTTATTTAAACAGAGTGATCCTTAAATTTTTTTTCTGTGATGATATGGACTCTATTTGAATTACAAACACGTTTTTATTCAGACGTCTGAGTTACTATTTTAATAAAAAAATCATCTATAATTAAAAAGTTTTCAATGGATTTAAGCAATATTCAGCAGATAAACAAACGTATTTTAGTAAATTGCAACATCATGACGTAAATTTGGTAATTTAATTTTGTCGAAAATTGGGGAGCATTTTTTTTTTTTACAGTTTCTATTATAGTTAAAGTAAGGAGGAAGGGTGCAACTTGACAGTTCAGTGAGCTGCAGGTGGTGATTTATGGCGATGTGCCAAATGAAAAGAAGCCATTCCATCAGGTAATTCCAAAGGTTGTGTTGTGTGGACGCGTCCTCCTGCTGTTTGATCTTAATTGGAATGTTTTTGTGCATGGGGGGAGGGTTCGAGAGAAATATCCGTTCAGCTTTACAGCTTTCACGGCTCTTTTTTTTTTTTTTCTTGGTAATAAATAAAAATCATAGTTGCTGCATTCACCATTGATCCATGTTTGCATTTCTTGAATATAAACAGCAGACAATCAGAAACATAGTGTTGGGCGGGTCTTGATGATCTTCATTTTGCATATGCTGAATTCAGTTCTGTGGGAATAAGGAATGACTTATACTGTGAATATATACAAAACTACATATTTTTTAGCTGAAAAAATAGGTCTATTTGTACACAGTAGCTAAAGTGTGAACTCAGATGAAGACAATCAGACATACGGACGTCTGATTCCATAAAAAAAAAAACATAGTTTTTTTATTTACACTACAGGTAAAAAAGCAAAAACATGTTTTTAAACGTTATAAAGAAAAACGGATTTTTGAAACGCATGACTTGATGATCTTAATTTCTGAAAGTTTCTTTTTTCCACATCCTTTTTTTTTCAATTACAATACACTGTAACAGGATACTGTGTGTTATATCACTTAGAGATATGGCAGATTTTCGGTTGCTGATATCCGCGATCGTAAGCGGTAGTTGCATTGCGATTGTTGATGATGACAAGATAAATACTGGAGTGATGTAAAATGTTGCATAAACTAAAAAATAAAAAAAATAAAGCCCTCCCCCCACCCCGAACTTTTATGCGGTCATCATAGCTGATCAACCATTTCATTCCATGAACATCAGCACATTTCAATCATTTGAACATTGGGGGTATCTGAAGGAATTCAGCCGTGCTTAAGCGCCCTAGCGCAACGAAAACATGCTAATTTTGGACAGTTCTATTCTCTTCCCCTCTACCATCCCTAATAATTGAGAGTGCATACATTGAGAGTGTTTCAAATATTCTATTTATGAGCTAGTTTTCGCGCTGTTTGTTATGCTTTTATTTTCGAAGAAAGAGAGGGAAAATAAGGAAAAGCAGCTAGAGAAAAAAAGAAAAGCTGAGTTTGATGACAAAATAAAAGAAAATGATGCAGAAATAAATAGGCTTAAAAAAGATAAAGAAGCCTCCCTAGCAGTAATTCAAGAGGGAACAGGAAGAATGAGAAAAGCTGTAGAAAAACAAAATACTGTTGAAATAGCAGTTGCCTCTAACTTGATCATACAAGGTTCAGCTGAAATAAAGAAAACTGAAAGTAAATTAGTTGTGGTGGAAGCAGAAAAAGATAGGCTAATCAGGAAAAGGTTAAAACAATAATATGAAAAAAGTAATTCAGTGAACAATTGTACATAGTTCTTGGTTTTCAATTACCTTTTTAGGATATTATAGTTTAATGTGAAACCTGAAAACTTTACTGTGAAAATCGTGAATTGCTTCTGGTTCAACAGCATATTAATGTTCAAAGTGAAACTTGAATGTGGTAAATATACTTGAATATGATAATAACACGTGAAAAGATAAGAACTGAACATTAGAAGTAAATCATACTTAAACTTTAGACATTAGACGTTATGCAAAAAATTTGGGTGTGAACTTCGACCATATATACTAATGGACTGCGCATTGGCAATAGCTGCATCAAAGCCGCCATGGCTCAAACATTGGGCACGTCATCATCAGACTCCAAATTTCGTGTACAAATGCTGTTATGATTACTAATTTACGCTGCAGAACTTCAGTGTTTTCGGTGTATTATGTGAATGCACCTCATATATAATGAAAACTCTTCAGGTAAGTTTACTTATGAGCTATATACATGCATGATCGTGTTGTTTACATTTTGTGATTTATAATGTGATGAACATTTGCGAAGAATTTGGAACATGCATTCCATTTTTTTTCTTAAGTTACTATATTTTTATATCAATAGCTGCAAGTTTCTGGTTAAGTAATTGAACTTTATTGACTTAGGTATTTAATTCGTTTCTTACCTATGAAAAATCATAGAACTTTCTTTACTATATCGGTCGGAGCAACCATAAGCACAGCAGGTGTAACCCATCTTTTTGACTGTTGTCATGTGATTTTATGTTGGAGCCAGAAATTTTGATGTCATGCGCAGTCTATCAGTATATATGGTTGAAGGGTGTGAAGCAAACTCTTTACAATGTATACAAAGTTGTTTTACTAGATGTATACAAATATATACATCTAGTTTTTATTGAAATACACTCCTAAAATTTTCCTAAAATTTTTCTAAAAATTCCTAAAATTCCTAAAATTCTTACCTAAAATTTTCCAGAAGTATGCTATGATCCCTGCATAGAGCACCTATGGGATGCATTAAAGCGCCGCTTAAGAAGTTTGGAGCCCAGGCCTACTACTAAGCAACAGTTAGCGGCAGCATTATGTACTGAATGGAAACGCACATCTATTGATGTGTTTCAAAACCTTGTGGAAAGCATGTCTTGAAGAGTCCGTGCATGTATTAAGGCCAAAGATGGACCAACACCATACTAATGTATGTCAATAAATTCTATGTTGTGTTTCTCTTCTAGGTGTCCGGTGACTTTTGTCAATATAGTGTATATTGTTGCTTAAAGCTGTGTCCAGATGATTCGTGAAAAATAAAATGTGATATGATAAAAATGATGTAGAGATACTAAACAAGAAAAAAATATATACTTGAAGCCAAATACCAAGCCAGGTGTGAAAACGAATATAGATCATCCTGACTCACCACACCAGTCTTCAATGCAAGCTAAGTTTGCAGGCCTTGGCTCAAGGTCAGAATTCAAGGTTGGCACACATGTTCTTGGTTGTTGCATTATACATCATTGCTTAAAGCTGTGTCCAGATGATTCGTGAAAAATAAAGTGTGATACGATAAAAATGATGTAGAAATACTAAACGAGGATAAAACATATACTTGAAGCCAAATAGCAAACCAGGTGTGTAAACGAATTGGAAAATTAGAACAATACCTAAAACCATGGGTGCCAAACAAGTTTCATTTGGCCTGGTTGCCGACATCATCAATGGCTATATCTTATTTCACCAAATGCCGATGCACGCTGTGATTCTCACTTATATGACCGCTGTCTGCTAACGTCACAATCCGTGCTCATTGGCACTTTCCAGGGACATTCTTGGTGTTCCATCTGGTGAGTTCGTGTCCTGTTCTTCAGCCTTTACTTGTTCCCATGCTATTTGCCTTTTGGTTCTTCTCGCTGCCTTTGTGATGATATGTTGATTTATTAAATGCCTCCAGGCATATGATAGAAAATTTGTGGGGTCTTTGCTGTTGCAGTTATAATTCCTAGTCTTTTCTATCATGATTGCCTTAGATGTCAAGATCTGCCTGTGTGTCTTATGGGATGTCAAGACTCTGGAATTAGCCCAATCAGGAACACAATTGTTCTCCATACAGTACTGAAATTTGTTCCTGATTGGGCTAATTCCAGAGCCTTGACATCCCATAAGACACACAGGCAGATCTTGAATCTTGACATCCGAGGCAATCATGATAGAAAAGACAAGGAATTATAACTGCAACAGCAAAGACCCCACAAATTTTCTATCATATGCCTGGAGGTATTTAATAAATCAAGATATCATGACAAAGGCAGCGAGAAGAACCAAAAGGCAGATAGCACAGGAACAAGTAAAGGCTGAAGAACAGGACATGAACTCACCAGATGGTGCACCAAGAATGGCCCTGGAGAGTGCCAATGAGCATGGATTATGATGTTAGCAGACAGCGGTCATATAAGTGAGAATCACCGAGTGCATTGGCATATGGTGAAAAAGGATATAGTCACTGATGATGTCGGCAACTCAGCTAAATGAAACTAGCTTGGCACTCATGGTTTTACGTATTGTTCTCGTTTTCCAATTCGTTTTCACACCTGGTTTGCTATTTGGCTTCAAGTATATGTTTTATCCTTTTTTAGTACCTCTACATCATTTTCATCATATCACTTTTTATTTTTCACTAATCATCTGGACACAACTTTAGCAATGTTATATACTGCAACAACCAGAATACGTGTGACAACCTTGAAGTCTGACCTTAATCCAAGGTATGCAAACTTAGCTTGCATTGTAGTAAGTCAATTTTAGGAATCATTGTGTAACCTTGAGAACATGCCTACATGTGTAACAGTAATTAAAGAGCAATTAGTGAAATTCCAATACATTTAGTCTGTTTCCAGTCTACTGCCCATGTTTTTTTGTTATTAAAACAATCACATGGACATAGTTCCCTCAGAAGGAATTCTGTGGATTCATGATGCTATGGACTAAACCTGTAATCAGAAATAATTGGTGTCCTCAGTTAGCAACCTTATTTTATTTTGAACATATCTTTATATTGTATACAACATATTGTCTTTAACCCTTTAACCAGCTAAAACGAAATAACTTATGGTTATCAAAATGGGCTTAAATAAATTTTGAAGATGACCTTCCGATTTTTGGCGTAAATGTGACAAGGATGGTAAGTCAGATAATATCCGAAAACTTGAAAATTTTCATCGTCCTGGAGCGGGACTCGAACCCGCGTCTCCCAGAAAACGCCCGGGTATGCTAACCACTACACCACCCAGAACGACCAAGTTTCAAGTTTCCGATCAATTTGAATATAACCATCACAGGATTCGCTAGTCGAAGCAACCGGCATTCATGTTTAGCGAATCTGGCGGTTAAGAATCTTATCCCGTGTTTGCCCGGAGAAGCAGATAAATCATGAAAGAAATACGGGATTACGCCATATAATACAAATTTTGAAGATGATCTTCCGATTTTTGGCGTAAATGTGACAAGGATGGTAAGTCAGATAATATCCGAAAACTTGAAAATTTTCATCGTCCTGGAGCGGGACTCGAACCCGCGTCTCCCAGAAAAACGCCCGGGTATGCTAACCACTACACCACATGAATGCCGGTTGCTTCGACTAGCGAATCCTGTGATGGTTATATTCAAATTGATCGGAAACTTGAAACTTGGTCGTTCTGGGTGGTGTAGTGGTTAGCATACCCGGGCGTTTTCTGGGAGACGCGGGTTCGAGTCCCGCTCCAGGACGATGAAAATTTTCAAGTTTTCAGATATTATCTGACTTACCATCCTTGTCACATTTACGCCAAAAATCGGAAGGTCATCTTCAAAATTTGTATTATATGGCGTAATCCCATATTTCTTTCATGATTGGGCTTAAATAAGCTCGAATGAATCTATTCGCTGTCTGAATGTGGGCTGAACGCGTTTGAAATGTGAACCTGAGCTCCAAAAATCGTTGCTTTCCATTTAGCTTAGTTATTTAAACAGGTAATTTAGCCGGATTATTAACACTAATTGTTTCTGACTGACCATATGATAAAAGAGCTATAACAATTGCGACGAACTCGACAGAAGAGGGAGAACATGTTTGAGTAAATTGTTTGTACCTAGTGGTGTGGACTCGCATCGTTTCTTGGGTCATGGAGACCATGTTTTGGGTCATAGATTTCCTGTCATGTGTTTGGTCACGGAACAGAGAAAGAAGGACTAGAAGAGAGCACTTCCCACCAGTGACAGGTCTCTGGTTGTTAAAGGGTGAAGGGAGAGGAATTGTTTTGCCGTCAAAACAACTATCTTCTGTAAAACCCTGCCGCTAAATATAATCATTTCTGTTTGAGAAACGCAAAAAAATTGGGGCACCATTTGGTTCTGGTACATCGGCTGCTTAAAGGGTTAAGCAGTAGTGTTTAAATACGACACAAAACTGTGAAAATGTAGCAACTGTTCTTTTGTGATTGCTTTTAAAAGTCTATATTATCAGTAAGCTTTATTTTTTTCAACAACAATAGTCACAAAGCATATGGTGTAGATCTAAAACTTAGTGCTCTTCTCTTAGGTTGTTGAATCTTCTCTTGATGGTGACATGGACAAACTACAGCAGTGCCAGCTGATGGCTCTCAACCTTGCTCATAATGCTTATGAAGAAGTTCCACCTATTCTTGCTTGTTTTGCTGTCAACTTAGCTCGCTTGAACCTGAGTTACAACCGGCTGACAGAAATGGGTCCAGTTAGCAGTTATCCATGTGGTCTGAAGCATCTTGACTTGTCTCATAATCATATAAAGCACTGGTTTTCACTTAGGCGAGTTGATCCTGATGCTAACCTGGATGGTAGTGGATGTTACAGCCAGTGGGAGATGCCAGTTATGTCACATAAATCAAAGGCACCTAGCCTATCTTCTGCAGGTAATATTTAATTTTAGCTGTGATTGCTTTCATAGTGATATTTGAGGCCAAACATTGTCTAAGATTAGCTTAAATGCTGAAATTTTGTATACCACCTGTGACGTGTGGGATTTTAAGGTACATGAATTTTCAGAGAAAAATCACATAAATCCAGGGCTCCCAGCCTAGGAATTTTTAACAGTTTTTTAAATGTTTGGCAGCCATATAGAAATTTATTTCTGCTGTAATTGATGTTTTTTCATTAAAATTTTATATAACTTTTGTAAGTTTTTCATTCTTTAATTTTGGTATTTTTATAGTTGCATGTTTTTACCCAGTATTTCATCAGTATTTCTATAACTTGTTCACACTTTCTGTACAAAACATATATTTTATGTTTGGAAAAACTAGCTTCCAAAAATAATATAGTCATCCAAATTTTAGAATAGTCATTCATTCGTAAACATAACACAGCAGGTTCTCAAAAGTTGGTGTTTGGACTTGATGAGGTACCTCTCATACAGTTATGTGAACAGAAATGTAGAAATCAAAAGAAAAAAGTAATGCCAATTACTTTAAATTTTCCCCATCTCTGTCATCCCATTGCAAGATTTGCTACTTCTGACAAAGCATTGCCTCTATCATTGGAAGGCTAGTTTTACAGCATCTGTCTTAGTCTAAATCTTCCTCTTGGTCTGGGACTCAGTGGATGATTTAAAATTTTTGGGCTTTAGGCCATCCTTGCTTGGAGCCCCCCACCCCCCACCCCTTCCCCACTGCAAAATATTGTACAAACATAAGTACATCACTGATAATTTGGCTGTTTACAATAATTTTTTATGTACCCTTCTTTAAAATTGCATATGAATGTGTTTTATCGTAATAAAAGCACTGAGAGGAAAATAAATATTTAATATTTTTTTCGCATAAATATAAAATACTAATGAGTCAGCTATCAACAACATATTTAGTTGTGAAGAAAAAAATTAAAAAAATCTGACTACATTACAGTTTTAAAATTCAACCTGAACTGTTATCAGTGTTAAAATAATTTTTAATTTTACCTGTTTTTACAAGTCCACTCAACATGCTTTCAAGCAGCAGAGTCTTCAATAATACTCTGCATCTTCAAAATCAAGTTCTTTTGTAAGTTCAGCATTTGCAACCAAAGTAGCTAAACTGGGGAGTCTAAAATCCATGGATGAGTTCCCAAGATATCTGTCACCTCTTTTAACCCTTTGAATCCTATTGACCGGTAAACCGGCCTGAAGAAGCGACGCATATACCTGAATCGCCGGTTTACCAGCCCCTTCATCTACCGTCATTACCCTAAATGGGTTGTGAATGAAAGGGTAAGGGGATAGTTTGGTGGTAGGGATAGCGAATGAAGAAGTGGGGGGGAGCTTGGGAGCTTATGGTTCAAATTTCAAATGGTTAAGAACACTGGAAAACCTTTTACTATATGCATGAAAAGTCATCTTGCTCGGGAAAAATTTTAATGCAGTGTCCAGGTTAGGAAAAAGTAAAGTTAAGTGCTTCTAATAAAGTACTTTCAGGAATGTCCCTGGCATGATGGCCCTACATTGAAATGAAATGACACAGTCCATGGTTTGTGGTGGAGACGTGACATCCGTGATCATTATTTGTTTACTGAATAGCTGTTTCATCCCATGCAGTGAGCTCACATTTCCCTAAGGCCACTCTTGCTGCTCGTGTGGCCCACACAACCCAGTAGCCCTATGCTATTGCCTAGGTTGGTCTAGGCGTAAATCTACCCTTGCTGAGACTTGAGACTTAACAGTTTTCTCTCCTGTATAACACATGTGCCCAAACCACCCAAGTATATTTCCTCTAACTTTATTTACTACAAAAGAAGTGCCCAACTCAGATCTAATACTTGCATTACCGATCCTATTACACTACTGATTCCACCATTTTTTCCTGAAATTTTTTATGTCATTGCATATTAGCTATATCTGATCTCTTAATGAGACCTGTGCTGTACACCTAACTCTCACTGGCATAAAAGAGAGCAGGTATGCTACCAGCTTTGTTGTTTGTTCTAATGCTTAATGACTTCATGACTTCCTCTAATTACTTTCAGTACTGTAAATACTTAAAGGGAATTATAGAGGATAAATTTATTAAGGTACAGTACCTCTTTTTATTGTTTGGCCAATCTCCTCTTAGTGAAAATAGTCTTATACAGCTGATATGAAACTTTCCCTGCTGTTCTAATTCTGTTGCCTAATTCCTTATTAAGCTTTCCTGCCTCATCTATTACTACATCCAAATAGTTAAAATTGGTTACCTTTTTAGTCACTTTCACCTCATATACACAATTAATATTTTTAGCAGTTCAACTTAAAACAATAGTATTGTATTTAGGTGATATATTATATATAGAATCATCGTGTACTTTTTGTTTCTCATGTTATGTTGTCTTAGTTAACAATAGAGGCATGTTATATGATAACATAGGGCATCTTTAAGTTATTTAAAAAGACAAGAAAAGAAAACGTGTACCTTGTTCAGGTTAAGTAGAAGTTGCACTTTCTAATATCGCAGATTGTGGCTCAACAACTTGGTGCCGAATCCCCAACGTATGATGGACTATTCATTAAAATCTATACCACACATGAATGGGGTGGTTGAAAATAATGACATAGTTGAATCTTTAAGGGAACATACTAAGTACAAAAATTATGGAAAAAATGTTATAGTTGAAACACGAAGGGATTAAAAGAGATTATGGTGATGAACTGCAATAAAACGTTATTCAAAGAAAAAGGAGAAGACTGTTGCTGATATACATAGGAGATAAACTGAGTTGAAAAAAGTTAAGGAAGTAAATGTTTGAATTGAGACACAAAAAGATTAAACCGATGAAGTGCAATAAAATGCTATTTTTGAAAAGATGATATTGTATTATAAAATAGGAAAAGAAATGTGAAGAAAACCTTTAAAGAAAGTGATGTGAGGTAAATTACGAGTGGAGATGAAAAGTACAGAATGATCCAGAGTGGTACAGGCCTAGCAGATTACTATCCTCCACTGACAGCCAGAAGCATTTCGGCCACCTAATTCATGGCCATCCTCAGTGGCAACTGATGTAATTGCTGTTTGCAACTGCCGTTCTTTGCTGTGGTACAGGCCTAGCAGATTACTATCCTCCACTGACAGCCAGAAGCATTTCGGCCACCTAATTCATGGCCATCCTCAGTGGCAACTGATGTAATTGCTGTTTGCAACTGCCGCTCTTTGCTGTGGTACAGACCTAGCAGATTACTATCCTCCACTGTCAGCCAGATGCATTTTGGCCTCCTAATTCATGGCCATCCTCAGTGGCAACTGATGTAATTGCTGTTTGCAACTGCCGTTCTTTGCTGTGGTACAGGCCTAGCAGATTACTATCCTCCATTGACAGCCAGATGCATTTTAGCCGCCTAATTCATGGCCATCCTCAGTGGCAACTAATGTAATTGCTGTTTGCAACTGCCGTTCTTTGCTGTATTCAGGTCTACGCTGAGTCTGTATAGAGATAGTAAATCTGATCAAAGCATTGAAATATTATTATTTGTTTAAGCATTGACATAACTTACAAGACCGGAACAGCTGTGTGTTTCACTTAACTAAATATTGACAAAGACTGGCTTAATTATTCTAACTATTTCTATAAATGTATATTTGTGGGGTTTTTTTTCATGCAGACTCATTGCTTTTAGGCAAAATTATCCCTAACAGCAGAGTTTTACAATTTTTAAAGACCACTTTAAAATAAAATAAGTTTTGTTTTAAATTAACTCATTATTTTTACATTTTGTTTTTATCTAGGAAGAACTCAGTCACCTTCTCTTCATTCCTGGGGATCGATGAAATCTCTTAGCGGGTCTGTGTGTGCACATCGTAGACATACCAGGCTAGAAAATTTGAGGACACTCATTTTAGCTGATAATCAACTCGATCATCTTGTTTTAGTCATTGATGATGACGATCTAGAAGAAGAAGATTCAAAATCTCAAGATTCGTATGACACAAGTGGGACTCCTGGAAGGGTACTGTTCCCTTTCTTTTTTCTTATTGTGTGTGTGTGTGTGTGTGTGTGTGTGTGTGTGTGTGTGGCTATTTAAACTGCAAAATAAATGGTAATTATTGTCAGCATATAAAATTGTGAAATTCAATCTATGATTCCATAGTAAACCTTCAGCATTCTTTCATCCTGTATTGTGATGCAGTTTATCATTTCACAGTTCAGTTTTGAAATAAAGATTCACTTAATGTGTACTTAAATTCTATTTTAATTTGAAGAGCATTATTATTATATATATTAACTTGAAGAGCATTATTAAATTGAAGAGCATTATTTTTCATATCTTCTTGATAAATATCGAGAGACCAGAAACATTTAAAATTACCAAACACCTCAGAAGATATGAAGAATAATGGAAATCTCTTACAGTTAAAATGGAATTTAAGTATTTTAATCTGAGTAAAGCCTGTGAGTAAGTGTTTTTAATGTGTACTGTGTCTAAACTGTCTAAACTTGAAAATATTTTCAAAGTTCATGTGAGAAAAAAATAAACTTTTTAGCTTAAAATCAAGACAAACAAACAAAGGTTATATATACTAATACCACAGTACCAATACTAGTACCAAAGTACCAATACTAGTACCAAAGTAATAAATGATTGGCTGAATATAATCCAGATACTATATAAAAGGAAGCTAAGATGTAGCAAATATATCCAAAATGCCATTTCTTAGATGTCCATGACCCAATCACAATTAGACTAAAAATTCTGTAACATGTAAATTAGGCAGTATATAAAATATATATGAACTTAACCGCTTTTATAAGAAGTTGTTACTGTACAAGTGTTTATTCGGTGTTTTCCTTTTCAGAAACTATTAGTTTTCATCAGTGCCAGATTTAGACAATTTTTGAAGGGGGCAAAATAAAGAAATGCTGCCCCGTATATATATATATATATATGTAAGGTCAGGTGATGCGTAACATCACAGCCTCTCCTTGACAAATGTCAACCCCGCCTTCTCGTGGTGCATCCTGTTCCTACTAAAGGGGCTCTGACGACCGCCAATAGCGGTATAACTATACCATCGGGATTAGAGGAAATTCTATCCCACACTCACCAACCCGCTTGGCCAGCGTGGTGAGTTATGGCCAAACCCCTCCAAAATGACTCCACAACTTAAATCTTGGCCCTCAGTCTCCGGCAGCTGGAATGTACCTGGCCAAGGCAGCGGCCAGTGCGACATGAAAGCAGAGGGTGCTAAGAATCCCCGGAGGACCGGACTAGGCTGCCATCTGATGCTGACCTTGGCAACGTACAATGGACGCTCCCTATCTTCTGATTCAAGGCTTCTTGAATTGGAAGAGGAACTACAAAGGATCAAGTGGGACATCGTCGGGCTAAGTGAGGTAAGGAGTAAAGGAGAAGATCTCATCGAACTGAAAAGTGGACATCTCTTCTACTATCGTGGGACAGATACTGGCAGAACTAGTGGTGTTGGATTTATAATAAACAAGAAACTGAAGGATAAAGTTGTAGAAGTTGAAAGTTCCTCTGACAGAGCTGCACGGCTTGTTATCCAACTCTCGAAAAGATACCAGGCTCAGATTATTCAAACTTATGCACCCACCACAAGTCATCCTGAAGAAGAAATTGAAGAATTTTATGAGGAAATTTGTCATCTAAATAATAAGGGTAAGCAGCACTTGAAAATAATTATGGGAGATTTCAATGCAAAAATAGGGCAACGGCAACAGAATGAAACTTCAGTAGGTAAATTCGGTCACGGCAACAGAAACCAGCGTGGAAATACTCTTGTTGAGTTTGCAGAGGCAGAAGGGTTTTTCATCTTGAACTCCTTCTTCAAGAAAAAGCCACACAGGAAATGGACATGGAGACATCCAAATGGGACGACAAGTGAAATTGATTTTATTATGTGTAACAAAAAATTCGTCATAGAAGACTGCAGTGTGCTAAACAAGTTCAACACAGGTAGTGACCATAGATTGGTGAGATGTAAGATGCACCTCAACACTAAACTTGAACGTGGCAAGCTCATAAGACAAACAAAATGTATTGACATAACCAACCTTAAAAAACACCATAATACCTTCAAGTTGGAACTGAAGAACAGGTTCTCTGCTTTAGAAGGCCTAACATCGGAAGAAGTGGACATCTCTGAAGTTAACAGCAAAGTAACCAAAGCTCTTATGGAAACAGCAACAAAATTAGCTGGGTCTAAGAACAAGTTGCATGTGAACAAATTATCAGGAAAAACTGAAATGTTGATGCAAAAAAAGAAAAGAGATGAGGACAACTAAAGAAGATGTGACTTCCAAAGTGGAATATATAGAGCTATGCAAGACAGTACGAAAAAGTATCACTGAAGACGTAAGAAAATTCAACTGTGAACTAGTGAGGAAAGCAATTGAAAACAACCAAAGCCTAAAGATAGCAAAGGGACATCTCAGTAAGGGAAGAAAACAGATTATGGCACTGAGAAAAGAAGATGGTTCTGTAACAAGAAATAGAGGCGAAATTTTGACAAGAGTGAAAGATTTCTACTCCAAATTATATGAAAGGGATGATACATGCACTCCAGACATCATGAAAGATACCAGTACCAGAGTTCCTCCAGTCCTTCCAGCAGAAGTTGCACATGCAATCAAGAACATGAAGCGGGGAAAAGCTCCAGGAGAAGATGGAATTACTGTAGACATCATACAAGAAACAAGTGGAGAAATCGAAACAGTACTCGCCCAAATTTTCACTCAAAGCCTTAATGAAGGAAAGATTCGTGAGGATTGGAACACCGCTACAATGATCCTGCTACATAAGAAAGGTGACATTGAGGATCTCGGAAACTACAGACCTATCAGCAGTTTATAAAATCTTCACTAAAGTTCTTTCACACCGCTTGAAAGTAACACTGGACATGGCTCAACCGAGAGAACAAGCTGGATTCAGGAGTGGCTACAGCACAATAGATCATATCCATGTGCTGAGAGAACTAATTGAAAGAGCGAGGGAATATGAACTTCTATTGTGCATGGCTTTTATCGATTATGAAAAAGCCTTTGATTCGGTGAAACCATCAACAGTTACAATGGCTCTGAAAACCTGCGGTATTGAAGATGCATACATTAATATTATTAATAACATCTATGAAAATGCAAGTGCAAAGATTAGGCTGTTTGAAAATACAACACACATAAAAATTGGAAAGGGAGTGAAACAAGGTGACACCATATCTCCGAAGCTCTTTAATGCCACATTGGAGGGTGTTTTTCAGTCACTGAGCTGGGAAAACAAGGGGATAAAGATTAATGGAGATTATCTAACCCACCTTCGTTTTGCTGATGACGTAGTCATTTTTGCAACTAGCCCATCAGAGCTGCAGAGTATGATCCAGGAACTTGCTGACAAGAGTAAAGAAGTGGGATTAAAAATGAACTTTCAGAAGACAAAAGTGATGTTCAATGCCTTTACAAGAAATGAAGATTTATCGATTGATGGAGAAAAGCTGGAGATAACAGACACGTACGTTTATCTTGGACAGCAGATATCAAGTGAGGGTCACATTGATGAAGAAATTAATCGGCGTACAAAACTTGCCTGGAGAGCTTTTGGAAGAAACAGCATAATTTTCAAGAGCAATATGCCATTATGTCTTAAAAGAAAAGTGTTTGATCAATGCATCCTTCCAGTGCTTACGTATGGTGCAGAGACGTGGACCTTAACTAAAAGAGACATACAAAGGCTGCAGACAACTCAAAGAAGCATGGAGAGGTGCATACTTGGTGTAACCAGGAGAGATAAGAAGAGGAACTCGTGGATCCGAAAAATGACAAGAGTGGAAGACATCATGATCAGAGTTAAATCCCTGAAATGGCAATGGGCTGGACATGCTGCCAGAAGGACAGATCATCGATGGACAGCCGAAATTTTAGATTGGATTCCAAGGGACAGGAAAAGACCTAGAAGTAGACCACATGGGAGATGGGTGGATGAAATTCGAAAGTATGCAATGGTGACATGGAGGAGACTGGCACAAGACAGACCGTTGTGGAGGAAACTTGGGGAGACCTTCGTCCAGCAGTGGATTGATAATGGTTGACAAATGATGATGATGATGATATATATTTATTTATGAACCAGAAATAGCACATTAAAACTAATGCACATACATTTTTGAAAAAAATTAACACAATAATATAAATATACATACAAATGTGCATATAAATGTTTATTAGCAAAAATGAATTAAATGACGATGTCCCATATATGTTTTCAGTTTAAAAAAAATAGCATAATAACCGTACTGTTTGGAATGTTTTTAGGACCAGAAATAGTTAATTATTATCCTGACATAAAAATTTCGCTTTCATAAAAATCTTTTTTGACACTTTATTTTAAACATAAACTTATTAAAATTATAAACATTTAAAGGCAAAAAAGTAACGACATTTGGTGTTTATATGGTGGTGGGTAAATAAGGTGAATAGAAATGTACTTACCATTAAAAATAAATAACCCGAATATATCAGCAGAAAGAATTGTTTAAAAAACACATCAGCAGGAAAACATTAAATTTGGTCTGCAAATGCGGATTTTGGTGGTAAGATATATATTTAGATTTTGGTGATAAATATAAATTCATATCAACAAAAAAATATCCGAATATATGGGCACTAAGCAGAAAGAAAAGTTTAAGATAACAACCATGACGTTTTGTACGAAAACTTGAAACATATTTTACACTGGACTGGCGAGGCGAAACTTCATAGATTTCAAAATTTAACTTTCCTAGCCATTTTCTCTGCAAAAGTTTTTACGGTATCCTCATAACTGATTGTATTTGTTATGTCACTCTCTATAGATAATATCGCTAGGCTTGATAAGAGATCTTGGTGCATGATTTTATAAGCTTCATTTTGCTAAACATCCTTTCACATGTTGCTGACGTTGTTAGCAGAGTAGCATATATCCTTAATGAAAAAGTTAGGGAATGCGTTCTGTAACCCATTCATATGAAACACAGATAGTAAATCAGTGCAACTCAACTGATCTACATTTTTACAAAAATACTGGGCTTGATCTTTAAGTGATTCAAGTTCCAAAGAAAATTCTAGCCCATTTAAATCTTTGGAATAGTTTGTTGCCAGATGTATTGCACACATTTTTAAGTCTCCGCTATTAATTTTCATTATTTTCTCCCCGCAAAGAAAAGAGAAACCTGTGTTTATGGTTTTGGTTCTTTCAGTTCTAGCTTTCAATTCGATTAACATGTGGTTAAAAATAATTTTTATGTCTTGCTTGAACAGTTCTTCTGACGAAAACCCACAGGATTCATCATTTCCAATTTCGCCGGCCATCTTCTTCCTCTTAGATTTCCTTCTTTCTTTTAATGCTACCTCAACAGATATTACAGTTGCAATATTTGTTGCTTCTTCAAGCCAACCTTCAAAGCTACAGTTTCGTATTCTCTGCAAAGTAGCGATCAAACCTTCCATTAAACAGATTGATCGTGTCACTTTTTTGAATTTCGATATTTATACAATTAACTTCTCTCAATATAGAATTCCATATAACAAGATTCAGGATGAACTTAAAATCTGTTATAGTGTGAAAAAACTTCCTGCATCAGACTTAACTTCTGGAGGGAAATTTCGGCTTTTTATTTCTTTAAGTCCTTGAGCCACTTTAGTCAAATTCGTTTACAGAGCATCCACAGATTCCCGTTTGGCAGACCATCTTGTATGGCTGGTTCCTTTTAAGTTACTTCCGGTGTATTTCTTCATAATTTGCCATCATGCAGTCAATTATGCAAAAAGCAGAATACCCTTTGCACAATACCAAAAAGATACCACGCTTTTCCGCAGCATGGGCACCCACCAGATTGAGTGAGTGCGCTATGCACAGCACAAACACCGCAAACTTGTTTTTTTCTTGTATCCTAGCCTGGACTCCTTTGTAAATACCAGCCATGTTTGATCCGTTGTCATAAGATTGTCCTCAACAATCGTAAGGCGATCTCTCTCTAATTTACTTAGAATTGTTTGAGATATATATTCTCCAGTTTTACTGTGTAAGTCTATGAAGTCAATAAAACTTTCTTTTATTTCGCATTTTCCACTTTTGTCAATTTTTACGTACCGAATGACCTCACTCGTCTGCTCACAGTGAGATACATCACGTGTGGCATCAAACATAATAGTGAAGTATGTCGCAGATAATATCTCTTGTACTATTACTTCACGTACTTTTTCAGCCATGAGTTCTATGATTTCAATTTGAATAGTACTGGACAAGTAACTCACTTGCCCCTTTTTCAAATTTTCCAATGTATTTTGTAACATAGAGTTGTGCTTTGATAAAATTAATATCAGGTTTAGGAAATTTCCTTGTGTTTTTGAAGGACAAGCTGTAGGTAATGTGCGCCCTTCTCCCTTCTCATTCCCCGAAGGTAAGAACTCGTTTCTTGAAGTTCTGAAGTCCCTGCTGTTTAATCCTATAATCTCAGACCCAATTTTTATCGACCTTGGTAGTTTTTTTACGAGAATTTAGATGTAGAAGCTAATTTTTGCATGATAATGATGAATTTCGACTTTTTTTTTATTTATTCCACTCAGCGATTTAACTTTGCTAAAACGTTTTCCGGTTAAAGTTATAATTGGCTCGAATTGTGGTGCCTCCCTCTCCAGACTGCCGACCGGGGCAGTTGCCCACCTTCGCTCCCCCTAGATCCGGCCCTGGTTTTCATTGTCATTGGCAACGTACTAGCATTTGGGTGACCTGTTGTTATAAAGGTCTGTAAGTAGAATGAAAACATAGCTGTGTTAACACAGGTCACAAGATGATTAATTTTGTACAGAGAAACTGTGTGCTATCTGTAGAAAAACAACTCAAGAAGCAGCAACCATGACAGACCAGCACAGGGACATCCATGAGCCACTAACTGACCAGGGAAATCACTATATAGTGATAATTGCTAGGAACAATAGCGAGAAGAATGGTAGATAGTTGTCTTAGTAAATTCCTGAAGCCACAGAGAAAAGGATCTTTTAAACAAGCAGTGTAACGAGTCTTGAGTAGTGAAAGGAGATGTTGTCAGGCTTAAAGTCAAAGAAATAGTCTAGGGGCCGACCCATGTCCTGTTGGAAAGGTTGCGTATACGGAGTTTCTTTTCAGATATCATTAAGTATGTGTCATGTAATGCTTTTCATCTTGGATACATGACCGAAAGGTCGTCAGTTTTTTTCAAAATGGCCGCCAAATATGGTTAATGGTTTTAAACGTATAACAGCATTTAGTTCGAAATGTGGCCAAGTTTGGTATCAAATGAAAGCTCTTATTCATGGCAATGCAACTAACCACACTTTATTTACATATTGTAATATACATTTGAGCAAAATACAAAATATTGTCTGAGCCACAATAGATATTTTATTTATTATGTATATTGCAGCAGTTTGCTTGTACATTCTGGTCTTGGAGACCAACTTGAAGACCCAATCAGTAATAAACATCTAAAAGAGCTATTGATAAACCACTATTGTGAGCATGTTATGTTTTCTTATCCAAAAGAAAGAAAGAAATCACAGTTAGTGTTTTCATCAGGTACTGAAACAGTGTCCATTGTAAACAAGATACGATCAACTAATATTGTAAAATCAGCAGCTGAAATTTTACGGAAGGAATGCAAAGAATATAACTTTCAACTAGATGATAAGTTTTGTGATGAACAAGACTTGCGTACGTCATTGAACAAGTACTAAGATACTCGTCCAAAATCATGTGATGAATTTTTTAGCAACCTTATTCCAGGATGTAAGAAGTCAGTGGAACTGCAAAGGAAGTGTGATACAGTCTTTCAGATAGTCTTCAATATTGTGCATGGTGGCAGGAAGAAAACTCCATTGCAGATAAGTACTGCTCAAGCAATCCATGAAACATGTCGATCGAAGTTACTCATTACAGCATTTAATCACCTTGGAATTTGTGCCAGCCATGATACTTTAGAGTGACAAGACTATGCACTAGCATGTAGGACTGTGACTCTTGGAGAAGGACATCATGTTCCACTTGGTCCTGTTATTTTGCCAAACAAACATATTAAAGCATCAATGAATAACTTTGATTAGGAAGAAGATACACCATCTGGTATAGGCAGAACACGTGGCACAGTATTGGTTATCTTTCAAGATAACAACAACTTGCTACAAACTAAGCCTACAATTACTTTGACTGACTTTTCATTTGATAAAAGGAAAAAAACATTTAATGAAAAGTTGAGTTGTCAGGAGCTTATCACATGTTTCAAACCCAAGACCTGTGGTGAAATTTCAGAAGACTTTGCCCCATGTAGTAAGGAACTCGCAAGTGAGCCAGCAAAGATTGCAGCCCAGATAGATCATGCTTGGTATCTTGCTCGTTTTTTTCGAGAGACATCTATTCCTGAATTTGGTTTTCCTGAAATAACTGGCATACCTTCTTGGAGTTCCTTCAATTCGTTGGTTACTACCAAAGTCTTACCTAAGACGAACATATCTTACACCCTAATTCTACCTCTTCCTGCAACCAATATATCTTCTGTTTATACGACAATGGTAAATTTTCAAGATGCAATGTCACAAATTCAGCAAGATGATGGTTCCTTATGGTGTGATGAAGGAGTGTACCGCCTTGCCAAGGAAATACAGTTGTGGTTTCCATATCAGTTTAAAAACAATTTCTTGGTACTTGGATCATTCCATATATGCAAGGTTTTAATAAACTGCATTGGTCTTTACCTCCATGATGGTGGAACGAAGGAAGCGCTAATTGAAACGGAAACATTTGGGTCAAAGGTTGTAGAAAGTATTATCAGTGGCAGTCATTATGCTCAAGGAGTAAGAGGATTAACTCTATTTGCAGAAGCCATCAATTGTCTACAGTTGATAGAGTTTTTTTAAGGAGAATGCAGATCTCCAGAAGTTTTCAGCTATATTTGAAGAGGTAAAGTTACTACAACTGTTCTGCAAAGAAGATGGGTTTGAGGCAGGAAAACAGGTTGAGCAAGCATGCAATCTCATGGAAACACTAGATAAAGAATTTGAGAAATTTATCGATAAAGATAGCAGCAAGTCAAAATTGTTTTGATATTGGAAAACGTTTCTGAATCATATGTTTCCAATACTTAGCAACATGATACAGGCAGACCGAGAGGGGAACTGGGACTTACATATGTGTGCATTTCAAAGAGCACTTCCTTTGTTCTTTGCATTTGGAAAAATTAATTATGCAAGATGGGGGTCTGTATATCTTGAAGATTGCAAGAAATTGGAAGAACTGCATCCCAACATTTACGCGTCATTCAAGAAGGGCAGCTTTGTTGTTCAACACGGAACCAGAAAGTTTAGTAGTGTTGGAATGGAACAAGCTCTTGAGCAGGTCTATAACAAACCTGCAAAAGGTCATGAAGGCATCATAGGGCTTACTCGTCAGAAGCATGCAATTGCACAAAGAGATGTCATTAAACATGAAAAATTATGCATAAGCCAGTTCCATCGAAAAATGTATGGTCTCCAAGACCAGTATGTATAGCAAACTGCTGCAATATACATAATAAATAAAATATCTGTTGTGGCTCAGACAATATTTTGTATTTCGCTCAAATGTATGTTACAATATGTAAATTAAGTGTGGTTAACTGCATTGCCATGAATAAGAGCTTTCATTTGATACCAAACTTGGCCACATTTCGAACTAAATGCTGTTATACGTTTAAAGCCATATACCATATTTGGTGGCCATTTCGAGAAAAACTGACGACCTTTTGGTCACGTACCCAAGATGAAAAACATCACATGACACATATTTAATGATATCTGAAAAGAAACTCCGTATACGCAAACTCTCCAACAAGACATGGGTCGGCTCCTGCACTAAAAGAGATCATTGTGACTTTAAAAGTTTAAAGCTGTTGCAAGGCATCATGCTCATGCTCCATATGTTTGAAAGCAGAACTTTCACAGATAAATCAGTGAAGAAAGAAATATTCCTCATAATACACTCACGGACAATGAAATTTGCTCACCTAGAAGAAAACACGCTACAACCACGAAACTTTGCAAACAGCTAGAGTGTGTGTTGGTATGCAAATGATCCACGTTTGGTGCGAGTGCACATGACCGCACACCCTGTGGTGGAACTGCAAGCACGAACCGGCAGCCTTATAAACCGGCATTTAGTTGATGCCCCATGAAAGCAAAAAGCACCGGCCGATGCAAGCAAGAGTATAGAGTGACAAGAATGTTGGGTAGACGCCAGAGACTTCAAGTTACACAACTTACGGACTTTGAGAAAGGCCGGATCATCGAGCTGAAAACCGAAGGGTGGTCAGTGCACCATGTAGCCCACCACATGGATCGTTCTGACCATACCATCTGACTGTGTTGGGAGCAGTGGACACATGACAGCACTACCACATGGCGGAGTGGCTCCGGACAAACCAGGAGGACCACCGGTAGAGAGGATCGACGGATCGTGCGCCAGGCACGAACAGATCCCACAGAGACCCAGTCCACTATACTGGCAGATGTAATGGCTCCTGTGTGCCCACGTACCATTTCCCGACGTCTCACGAAAGCGAATCTGCAATACCAGCACCCCTTACATGTACTACCATTAACACCAGAACATTGCCGGCTCCACGTGCAGTGGTGCCAGGCCACAGCAACATGGAATGCCACAGACTGGCGATGTGTGGTGTTTAGCGATGAGTGCCACTTTGTTTTGGGGACAGATGATCAACGTGTTCGGGTGTGGAGGTCCATAGGTCAGCGACACAATCCCAACCTCGCTATCGAGTGCCACACCTCCCCCACTGTAGGCATTATGGTCTGGGGAGCCGTTGCCTATTATAGCAAACCAGCTCTAGTAGTGGTACGTGGACCATTGACGGGCCAGCGGTATGTGGATGAGATCCTATGGCCCCGTGTGCTCCCATTCCTGGCAGGGATTCCAGGTGCGATATAACAGCAGGATAATGCCTGCCCACACATGGCTTGGGTTGCCCAGGACTGCCTACATCATGTCCAGACACTTTCATGGCCTGCCCGCTTCCCGGACATGTCCCCTATCAAGCATGTGTGGAACCAGTTGAAATGCTGGCTGCCACTGTGCCGCACTATGTGGGATTTGGAGCACACCATCCAACACGTGTGGGCCAGTCTGCCACAGGACAACATCAGGCCTCTGTTCACCTCCATACCGGACCGTATTGCAGCATGTATCGCAGCACAAGGCAGTGCGATGCTCTATTGGAGATGACCGGACTGTGTGCCACAGATCCCTCTGTAATTGTCCTCCAGCTTTGTTTTTGTCATCATGTGTATCATTCATCTGTATCATTAGGTCCATTAAATTTCAGTTCAATCCGATGCTTCCTTCTTGGTGCGCAAATTTCATTGTCCCTGAGTGTACATGGGAAATTGATAGAATATTTAAAGCAAACAGAATATAAATTCTGAATTTACTTGTAATACTTACTGGTCATCCATGTAACATCTCTCAGAAAACTTCAAAATTTCATTGCTCTGGAGCAAGAATCGAACCCGCATCTCCCAATTTCCATTCGAGTATGCTAACCATTACACCACCTAGGACAGTGAAGTTCCAAGCAACTAAGACTAAGCAAATATAGCTTAGGAATCTGAACATTTTCAGATTTATTTTTTTTCACTAGTCAAAACATTGTTGCTTCCTCATAGCGTTTTGACCCATCTCCCATCCAGAAACGGATGTAGCTCGGAAATCACCAGTACCGCAGATAAATCAAGGAAGCAAGAAATATTCCTCATAACATGGGAAATCAAAAGTATATTCAAAGCAAACAGAATGTAAATTCTGAATTCGCTTGTAGCACTTACTGGTCATCCATGTAACATCTACCAGAAAACTTGAAAATTTCATCGTCTGGAGCAAGAATTGAACTTGCATCTCCCGATTTTCGTTCGAATATGCTAACCATTACACCATCGAGGATAGTGAAGTTCCAAGCACACTGTCCTGGGTGGTGTAATGGTAGCGTACTCGAATGAAAATCGGGAGGTACGGGTTCAATTCCCGCTCCAGGTTGATGAAAAGTTTTCTGAGAGCTGTTACATAGATGACCAAGTAAGTGTTACAAGCAAATTCAGAATTTATATTCTGTTTGCTTTGAATATGCAGAACTTTCACTTTTCAGAAACACAGAGATGAGGTTCTTATGCTTTATGTGGAGTTCTTTTGTTACCCTATGGACTCCTGGCTCCATTTTGTGAATGATAACAGATATCTACATTAGATGAAGCTGACCAATGAGCTTTCCTGCAAAATGGAGATATTTAGCAGGTGGACCAGCCAGTCAGATATCCAAATCCAAAATTGACTGAACAAAATTGGAATGCTCTACACAGATTCATCACAGTTTTGCTTGACCAAATAGGAAAAAATTTCATGGAGCCATGCTTGTTGTGTATAAACGTCATGTTTGTGGAATTTTATATTTGATCAAAAATGTGTTAATGAATTTTCCTAACATTAGACTTCCCATATTGTAAATATTTAACGGGAATTATCGAAGATAAATTTATTAAGGTACATTACCTCTCAAATTTTTCAATCTATACACTAGATCATCATCAGGAGTTCTTGCGTCTTACTACTTCCACAGGTCTGGCGACCAAGCCTGATGGATTTTCCATCCAGCATGGTCATTGATGTTGCCACCTTATGTCTTGTAAATTTCCAGGGATTCCTCTAATTTCCGGATAATTGCATGGGATTGATGTTTTATCACTTTTAAGGAATCCCAGTCCATTTTGTGGCCAGTTTGTTGTATGTGCCTGTTTAATCCTGTTTTATTTGAGATGTTCATTATTGCTGCTTTGTGTTCTTTAATTCTAGTGGTTAACCTTCATCCTGTTTCTCCTATATATAGTAATCCACATGAACACTCGATTTTATAAATGACTCCTTCCTGGAGTAAAGTGTTTTCTTCTTTTTGTTTAAGGGATGGTAAGTATTTTTTAATTTTGTTATTTAAACAACCTGGAGCTAACCTAATTTTATATTTAGTGCTGATTTTCTTTAGTTTTTCAAACAGTCCCTTGTGGTAAGTGACTTTTCTTGTAAATAAATATTCAATTTTTTTTTATTTTTGTCTGTAGTGCCAGTTCTGTTCCTAGTAGGATTTTCTTCCAGTAGTTCACGAATTTCTTTTGAAGGGTAATCATTTTCTAATAAGATTGATTTTAACTTATTTTTTTGTTTGTCCTTAGCTTCTGAAGATGAATTCAGCTTTTCAACTTTTTCTTTAAATTGTAAAGCTACATTTTTTTATATATAATTAGGGTGATCTGATTTATAATTTAAAATTTTTCCTGTATTTGTAGGCTTCTTGTATAATTCTGTGGTAACATATTTTCCTTCCCACTTCAAAGTAATATCTAGGTAATTTAACTTATTTTCGTTTTGCTCTTGTAAAGTGAATTTTAGTGATTCATTTTGGGAATTAAAACCTTCTAGAATTTTTTATGAGTATCCACTCGAATCTTGATCTATGATGAAAATGATATCATCCATGTATCTAATATACATGCAGAAAATTGAAGGTTTCAATAGGAAGGCCTCTTCTATTTTACTTACGTAATAATTTGCTAGGAGAGGTGCTAATATGAAGAGCCCATTGCTAGCCCACATCTTTGCTCATAGAAGCAGCCTTGGAATTGAAAAAAATTGTTGTTTAGAGCAAACACTGTAAGTTCATAAAGGTCTACTGCTTCTTCTTTATTATATTCATGAAACACTACTAGGTCAAGATAACCTATCAAATATAACAGGGTTAGGTAGGCACATACTACAAACTGGCCACAAAATGGACTGGGACTCCTTAAAAGTGATCAAACATCAATTCCATGCAATTATTCAGAAATTAGAGAAATCCCTGGAAATTTGCAAGACAGAAGGTGGCAACATCAATGACCATGCTGGATGGAAAATCCACCAGGCTTGGTCACCAGAGCTGTGGAAGTAGTAAGACGCAAGAACTCCTGATGATGATCTAGTGTATAGATCGAAAATTTGAGAGTAATGTACCTTAATAAATTTATCCTCGATAATTCCTGTTAAATATTTAAAATACTGAAAGTAATAAGAGGAAGCCATGAAGTCATTAATTATTAGAATTAGACTTCCACTTTTCTGGCTGCTGATAACATATTGCATTGATGTCATTGCCCTTGCAATAAAAATGCTGGTTGATAGTTTGTCCTTTGGGAACATAGTCATGGTGCCAGATAACTTTTGCAATCAAGATAGCAATGAGTTTCACTATGGTCTTGTTGTTTTTTATCAATATCATGGAATCTCTTAAAAACTTATTGATTTCTTGTAACTTCTTATTTATAAGTGACTTGTAATTATTTCACATAGTAGCTATCTTTCTGGGTTTGTGACAAAAGTTAATGCACACACACACACTTTGTTCTGCATTTCTGAACAAAATTAATGTTGATTTGTGGCAAAAATATTGCTATTTTGAGCAATGGTGGTGTAATATTAAAAAGATGTAATGAGTGACACTGAGTTTGAGTATTCACAGAAATGTAAGACCTGCACTTACAGGTGTTATTGTCATGCACTGCAACTCATTGAATATATGTACCCTGTCTAGACACATTTTGATCAGACACATGTTGTGAATACATATTGTATATAAATGTTATCTGATTTGATATATTTAGAAAATATTACTGAGTATTAAAATTTTTCTCTTTTTCTTCTTACAGGATAGCAGAGCATCAGTTCGCCAGAAAATTCTGTTTCCAAATTTGTCGATGCTTGATGTAAGCAACAACAAGATAAAGGATGTGCCTACAGCTATTTCCGAATTTGTTAATTTATCGGTTCTTAATCTGAGTGGAAATATTGGAATATGTCATCTACCACCTGAGATGGGATTGCTGAGCAAATTATGGAATCTCAATACACGAATGTGCAACTTGAGTGAGCCTCTGCGTAGTATGATTGATAGTAAGAAGTACAAAACAATGGATGTCATAGGATACTTGAAATCAATCTTGGAAGAGTAAGTGGCATCCTGTATCACCTACATTCCATCACATCAACATTACATGCAGAATGTGAGGTATACATGGAATTAGTTTTTCAAGATAGTTCCTTTAAATGAGTGCATGTAATCTGATCCACTACTGCTTCAAAACCCAGAATTTTGGTAACAGTTATTCTTTTAATATATAAACAATTATGATCATTAGTAGCAACATACCTGAGATCTTGGCAAACAAATCCACCTTCATGTTGTTTGAATGGATGCACTTGTGTTGTAAGTGTATGTGTGAGTTTACCGTTGAAAAAAATAAATAGTGAGTAGCCTTTGATTTATAACTCATATTACTTGAACAGGATTGAACAGTGAGTATTTGTTATGTGAAAATACTGGACAGTGGGGTTATTGCAGGTGACTGAAAAGATTAAAAAGAAATATGTTTGGAGTGAGAGGTGCACCCCATCAAAAATCCCCTTTTACATCTTTGAAAGCTGGAAACTATCAGAAGTCTGCTAAATGACATTTCAGTGGAACATGCCACATGCAGCATTCTCAGAAAGTAGAATCTCATGCCAGCTGTGTAATACAGGTGCAAGAACTGGATACTGATGGTTTAGAATGGTTAGTCTTTTACAACTAGTCGTACCAGTTTATCCAGCAAAATTCAGTAATTCTCAGCCTAAAAGAGAAACTGGTTTACTGTTGAAGTATAGTTTCATCTTAAGTGGGTGCATGAAATCAGAGAAAATGTATGTGTGGACTGTTGATAATCCTCATGCATTGCACTAAGAATCACTGCATTATCACCACAAAATCATCATTTGCTGTTGAGTTTTCATCCCACATTTCAATGCTTATTTTCTTCAACCCAATCATTAACACAGTAGTTTACTTCATAATTTCACAAAAATTTTCTCTGCCAGTGAAGTGGCATTGAATTGATGTGCTACACAAGTTGAGCAGTAATCTCAAGCTTTCTGAATGACAGGAATCAGTAAATTTATATATGATTGCCCAGACCTCCAGATTTGTCTCCAGACGAAGACATAAAGATTTCACAGCTTTGTGTTCATGCAAAAAATTTTATTTTCTAAATCAGTGGAGCAGAAATTGTTAAAGCCTTAACCTGGAAACAAGCCTTAATTAATGGCATAATAATGCCAGAGTTCACATACTGGAGGTTTTTTATTTTAGTTTTATGAGAAGTGATATTTTTAAATGATGAGGTTGTTGTATGGTTCATTGCCATTGTGGCTGCCAAAGCTTACGAAAATTTTGATGCATACTCGATATTGAGCTGTTATTTTGTTTATGAGGTTAGAAATATACATAACATCCTTCCAGTCTGAAATAGCAATGTTGGATGTACATTATTGTGTTGTATTGCTTCCTTTGAAAATAAGATAGCATTTCCAAATATATTTAATGTTGTTCAAGTCTAGCTAGGCTGGAACACTGTTCAACATGTTGCTTGTTTTGTATATAAAGTAGCAAGCAGTTTGCTACTCAGAAAGCATAAAAGCATCCCTTTTCCCAATTCCTCACACCATCTCCTTCATTTCATAATCTCTGCTAACAACAGACAAGGAAAATTTCACTATGCGAACTCAGGAATTATTATTCCATTCTCTGTGTGATCAAGGCATGTGTCCTGCTGGAAGTCATGAAATTTTAATTTTCAGATTTATACACTGAGTGATCACTGAACTGATAATTATGATTTTTCATTGTATATACCTTATCCTAATTTGGCATTGTCAGTAGACACACTGCTGTACTATTCTCTTATTTGCTCAATAAACAATTTGAAAGATCACTGAACTGAATTGTGACTACCTACCTAATACTTCATAGGTCCTTTTTTCACCCTCAGTACAACAACTGTCTGACATGGCATCAATTTATGAGATACCGAAATCAGTTGGGGGTATGGGCAACCAAGCTGTGTGCAATGCGGCCTTCAATGCAGGTATGGAGGTGATTGGTATATCCAGACACCTGATATGCCATTCCACAGTGTCTCACAAGTGCTCTATGGGATTGATTGATATCAGGGAAGTTTTGAGGCCACTCAATATGCTGGAAGTCTGAACTGTGTTCCTCAAACCATTCCTGCACAACATTGGACCTGTAGCTCAGCACATTGTCATCTTGAAAGACACTGCTGCCATTTGGAAAAAAGTGCAACATTGTTGGGTGTACAGAGTCAGCACAAGCAATTCACAATAGTGGGCATCAGTCATATGTTGTTCCACTTGCACCAAGAGTCCAAGTTCCTGCCAGGTAAACATGCCCCACACCATACAACCACCTCCACTGGCTTGCACTGGGGAGACCATGTAGGATGGATGGAGTGCCTCATGTTGTTTGCACCAAATATGTACATGAGCATCCACAGAGTGGAGTAAAAAAGCAACTCGTTAGACCATCATACTTTTATCCAGTCATCCGACGTCCAACTTGCATTATCTTTGCACCATGTGAGTCTTTTGCTCAGATGAACTGTGGTTAGGAGAGGATGTCATTGGGGCCATCTGCTGTTATAGCCCATACATGCGAGCATGCAACGCATAGTCATGACAAATACTGTTCCGGGTTGACCTCTGTTGTATTGGGTTGCCAACTGTTCAACAGTGCTGCGTCTGTTGGCCTGTGCGAGTCATCAGACCCCGCACTCACCTCTCACATCAACCTTTCGCTGTCCTGTGCAGTTTTGCCTCTGGGTCCTTGTTTGGCCATTTTCATGCCAGTCCTGATACTCTTTAACTATGGTGGCTTGTGAACAACCCTACAGTTCAGCCGTTTGGGAAATCGAGGCATCCACTCTCCAAGCTCCCACAATCTGTCCTTTCTCAAAGTCCAATAAATCCTTCCATTGTGAATTTTACTACATGTCATGCTATGAATTTGACTACCTACTGCTCCACTCACACCTGGTATGTGCCACATCGGTTGACTAATCACAACCTCTTGGAAATCACATAGTCAACGAGCTGCATCCACTTTTGATAGGAGTGATCATAATTTAGTGATCACTCAGTTTAAATTTAGTTTCAATACATACATTTTGTCAGCTCTTCAATTGCCATTGTTAAGTAACGTCTTTTTTTGATTTGGTTTCCTTGTGACTTTTTTATCTATAGAGAATACGCTAGAATAAACCAGAGGTGAAGTAAAACAAATACTTGGCAGGAAATTGAATCTTTTGCAGAGAACACATAACAGAAAATATTTAACAAATCTGAAAATTTGGTTGTAACTCTGCCTAGATTGGTGTTGTGGACCATTTTTACATTGGTTGTCACTGCCAAGATTATCATGATCTTAGACTTGGTGTCAACAATTTTCATGTCATTTTTGCTATTAGTAAAATTCTGGATTCTTCATTGAGAGATTCATCTTATAGAATAAAGATGGGTTTACACATATGAAGTAAGTACTGCTTATTTCACATGTAAATAAACAGTTTTGCTTAATTTAACTGGTGAGAAAAAAGTGATTAAAGAAGACTTGCTCATCAGTTTCAAGGTATTTTTAAAATATCTTCGAACTATTTGTTTTGTCATATCAGTTCAATGTAATTTTTAGAAGCTGAGTGAGAACCACACTTATGAAGATAGTGAAAATGTAATTTTTTTCTGTTGTAATGAATATATTTGATTAAAAAAACAAAAGGGTGCATTGCATGCTTACGTTACCCATGCTGTTTGATGTATGAGTGAGAGTCCAGTAAAATTTTAAAATGTGCAGCTTCGCTGTTCACAGAAGTTTAAAAGTTGATAAAAAAAAAAAAAAAAAATTTCAAAAAGTAAAGCACAACTAATGATTGCTCTTACTCAGATGCCAAAAGAAAAACAGAGGGTGTATAAATTATAATAATGTATTGATGTAACTTATGAAAACACTTAGCATAAATGCCCATGTTGTGAAGCTCTGTCATAGGATGCCCGTCTGTCTTGTCTCTGGCGCTCTTTGGCCAATCATGGCCCTTGCGCCATAAAAATCAAACAACCAACCAACCAACCATAGGATGCCCAAGAGTTCCCTGATAGTAGTAGTCTATCATAAAGGAGGCAAGACTTATTCTCTTCAGAAGTTTTCAGTTCAGTTTTGTCAATGAAGCATTTCTAGTATTAGTTCAAGTAGAGGTTTACATGTGTTAAGAGATAAAATTCATAATGATTAGTTCTCCATTAAATAAAAATTACTTGCTGGGAATATGATCAACCATTATTAGTGATTGAAAGCTTCAGTTTCCTGCATGTCAAAATGGCCATTATAAATTTCACTGATTAAACCATGAAGATAGCATCAGTTGGCACTATACATACATAAAATATTTTCATCATGGCTGAATAATTTCTTTAGAAAAGTTGGAGCTATGTACTCAAATTCATGAGGAAACTTGTTAAGTTTGCTGTGAATAGTGTGTGAGCAAATGTGGTTGCATGAAAGAAGAAAGGATAAAAAATAAAGTGATTACATTTAATGTTTTGCTCATATTTATTTTTCTGCCTTGTTTTATTTTACTTTCATGGTTAATCAATAGCTTTTCCAATTATGGTGTATTTAAGGTATTTTTAACATCTAATTTATAGTTATTTTGGTCTAATGTTTCTTCTCCTCCTAGTGCCAAACCTTATGCCAGAATGAAATTGATGCTTGTCGGCATTGAAGGAATTGGGAAAACCTCTTTATTGGAACAGCTTAGGATTGAAGGAACAGGAACATATCGCAAGAAGCCTCCAGAGGTAAAGTTTCTACTTGAAAGACAACATTGTGTTGGTATTTGTGCTTCTCAAAGTGTTCTAGAATTAATGTGAAGTTCCACTGAAAGTGAACAAAGTCTGCATTATTTTTTATGCAAGAAAGTATTTAACTAACCACATTTAAAAGTTAAAAAATGCCACTTTAAGAAAATGTTCACACGTGCGCGTGTATGTGTGTGTTTGTGTGTCAGAGAGCAAGAGAGAGAGAAAGAAAAATCAAGAAATTTTGACAAATACAGACTCTTTACTAAAGGACAAAGAAAGAAATATTCTTACTCAAGTTAATTTACAATCAAACAGTTAGGAAGAAGTGAAACGTTTCATGTTTTCCATTGCATGGGGTTTTGCTACATACTGAAAATCACCATTATATATAATTTAGACATTTTGTACAAGGAACTGCAAGTTTTATGTGATTTTCATCTGTATCATTGTGCCTGAATGTGAAAGCATTACAATTTTGAGGGTTCTGATATTATTTGAATATGTAGATTGTATTTAGTAATGAAGGATTTCATCAATGTTTTAGTTTTTCATAACTGTTGACGTAAATTACTCCAAAGAGATTTCAATAAATGAAATGATACTCATTTTGAAAGAATTTTGAAAACAGCAACTGTAGTAAAAATCTCTCTTAAAAAATCCAGTTTCTAATGTTTTCAGATACAAGAATAACCATGGAATTCTTCTTTGCTGGAATTGCATTCTCCTGTGGATGAATAACATGACAAATTATAAAGAATGGGAGTGAATTTGCATAAGGTTGACAAATGCAAGACACAAATCAGATTCAAAAGGAAATGCAAGGAAAAAAAGACTTAGTTCCTCTTTTTTAAATTGAAGAAAATATTTTGCTTTGCTTTTTCAAAAAGTGTCAAAAGCGAAAAAAATATGGAAGAAAATTCTGAAAGTAAGTATTTAATTTAATGGTGAAGAACACGTGAAAATTTCAGAGAGGAAACCAAAAAACTCAAGACTGTCATGATTAGATAAATTCTCTAAATTAAAACAAAAAAACGCGGAATAAAAAAGTGCCAAGTTTTCAAAATCATGAAATTTTGACAAATACAGGCTCTCTACTAAAGGACAAAGAAAGAAATATTCTTACTCAAGTTAAAAATTCAATTTGTGATACTTAGTCAGCAGAGGAAGGACTTAAAAATGTTCTTTAAAAACTGATCATGGAAGTAGTTTAATTTTCAGAAACAATGATTAAAGAACAGATCATAATAAAATTAATATACACAACATGATAAAGAAAAGTTTAGAAACTGCACATTCTTACAGAAGAAAATATTGCAATGGCCTCACAAAATTTACTAAAGAATAAAATTGATAGAATTCAGTGAAAATTTTCTTAGGAATCTGGTAAGAAAAAGAAGCATCAGTGAGAACACACAGGTGTTAAATTATGGACGCCATGTATTGAAAGAGATTCTTTTAAGAAAGTGACAGAACTCAAAGGAATACTTTGTCCTTTATAGTTAGAATTTTTCAAGTGGTAGAGATTTCTCAAATGTGAGTAACAGCAGAAATACAAAAACCCAAATCTTTGTAGGAGGCAAATTATTGGAATAAATTACATTACTTTCCAACTTGAAGCAATTGCATTCCTGCATATATCCATTACACTTTTTGGTGATAGCTGATCAATTAAAATGCTTTTAATATTTTGTTTAACAGTTTAAAATTGATGCTACAGCATGTATGGAAGTCCTTCGAGTGCTACAGTTTAGAAACAACTGCATGTGGATGTAAAACAAAATGTGTTTGCATGTGTCTCATTATTGCATTATATGTTTCTTCATACATGCTTATAGCATTTTGTGTTTGTTTCTTTGTCAGCATTGGGCTAAAAGGATGGGTAACAAGAATGTGAATCTCAAGACTCCAAAGGGAATAAACATATCTACTGTAGGTGTTGATGTTGGTGACTGGATCTACGAGAAGAAAATTCGAGGGCAATCAAGTTATGGACCTGTGGTATTTAGAACTTGGGATTTTGGGGGACAGGTAATTATTTAATAATAATAAAAAATATATCATGCCCATAATGTGCATTTTTTAAGTAATTCATGTAATAGTATTTGTAATGTATTTATTGTCTCTTATTGAATTGATCATATTTGAAATTCTTCCATTCGACATGATTTGATGTATTCACTTGAAATTTTGGATTTAGCAGCATAACATGCAAATGGGCAATCCTAGATGACTATCTCCTGCTCTGCCGATTATGCTGGCTCCACAGGAATTAGTGGGACTCTTTAAACGAAAATTTTGATGGTGAAGGCATTGCAAAGCAATCTTGCAAGAACCGCTTGGTGCTTCCCCTTGGACAGGGTCAGTCAAGGGACTGACCGACGCGAGCTACCTCCACGAACCACCACATATTCAGTCCCCATTGGTGTGACGCTCCAATGGGCTGGGGCTGCTTAATTTTGATAACTGAGAGATTCATTCACTGAATACTCATTTTTTATTTGGTATTGAGATACTTTATTATTCAACTATGAGTATTTTACATTGACTTAGTTAATAACACAGAAATTGCAAGAACCACAGCAATCACAATATGCAACTATCTGGACTAATTACACTTTTCCTCAGTGATGAGTGGTCGCTAGTCTTCTGACCCCAGGCCAGGGTCATCTTCAGTCTGTGATCCCAGTTCTTCTACTCTCCTTACTAGTTTGAAGTCTTGGTTTGCCACTAATTCTATCACCATCTCTGCAATGCCTTCCCTGGCTTTTGGGACTTGTAGGAGAAGGGCAAGGTTTTTCATTTTACTTACTTGGGGTATCAGGACTTGTATTCTTGCTGCAAGAGAAGGACAATAAAAAATCATGTGATCAATATCTGCTGTGCGGGCACCACAGCAACAATCACAGCTCTTTACTCTCAACCTCGCAAAATATGTGGGTGAGACTCCATACCCCATTAGGACCTGGTTTAGGAATCTATTTTCGTCCTTCTTACCGAGACTTTTGGAAAGATAGTGAGTGTTCTTCTCCCCATGTCTCCATTACCCCATCTGGCCCACCATTTCATCCAGATGGCATTCTTGGGTATGTATGCAAATTGGTAAGTGAAGACATTTACAATGCAAGATTCACAGTGGCATACATAAACATGAGTGTCTAGTGGCATAGACATTCATGTTTATGTATGACAAGAGCATTACTCATTCTTTGTACATAATTCTGACAAAACTATGTACAAAGTAGCTTTCTGTTACTCTTAGGCATCAAGTGTATGGAAATAATAAAGACTTATGCTAATTCTAAACATCAAAATATTTATTTAAAAAATTTAGAAAGCTGTACTTGTCATGAGTGCTATCAGTCCTTCCTTATGATTTTTTTCAGTTCTTGAGTATGTCCTGCACACCTGTCAGTAGACCGTCATTGATGTATCTCTTATCTTCAGTGTTATCCTTTTTATGCTCTCAGAACATTTAGCACTTAAAAAGTTCTTTAGTTTTGTGCACAACATACCTGTCAAAGTTTTCACTAAAATGCCTAACATACATGGCAGTTATAAGGATATTGTTCCGTTTGATTTGTTACATATTCAGTCACAAAATACCTGTGTGAAATTTTTTCGTTGTATGTTACTGTTGTAGTTATCAATGCAGGCGTTCCATCCATCATCCTTACTCCTTTTTTCTAAAAATCTTGCCACCTTTATTAAAAATTATCATTTGCTCAGAAGTAGAATGACTCTATGCCATTGATTGAGCTTTCAATTCATGTTCAATACCTGACATCAGTGCAGTCAGTGGTAATCCCTTTTAAAAAAATTCCTTCCAATGTATCATTATCACCAATTTTGCCTTTCCAGCATATCTATTAATTTCAATGTGTTTTGTTAGATCTAAACACTATTCATAAATACACTATATTGATAAAAATTGCCGGACACCCCTTTAAAAGCAAATGAACTGATCCGCTGCATTGTTAAGATGTGCGGTACAGCTGCAAATGGTACAAAAACAAGCCTGCAGCTGACCGCAATCATTCACACTGTGAGGTTGAGTGAAAATGTCACGGCGGGAGAGAACTGACTTTGAGAACGGAAAGATTGTTGGGTGTTATATTAGTAGATTGTCCATAAGAGAAACCAAGAGGCATTTAAACATACCCAAGTCAACTGTTTTGGATGTACTGAATAAGTGGAAGACATATGGCATGCCTAAAACAGCAAAACATACTGGCAGACCAAAGAAAATCAGTGATAGAGGACGTCAAAGCCTCAGGAGAGTCGTTACAGCTAATCAATGGAGTACTACACAAGACCTCACTGTACAGGTGAGTAAAAATTCTGGAACCTCAGTATGTACATGTACCATTTGCAGAGAACTTCATTCCATGGGTTACCGTGATCATGTGGCTGCTCATCAGCCTTTCATTTTCTCTCTGAATGCAATTCATCATTTAGCATGGTGTAAAGAACATTTATCGTGGACCGTAGATCAATTTAAACGGTTCCTATGGACTGATGAATCCAGATACATGATCCATCAGTCTGATGACCATGTGTGGGTATGGCGGCAGCTGTGGGAACACTATTTACCACAGTGTACTGTTCCTACGGTCAAGTTTGGAGCTGGCAGTGTACTCGTGTGGGGGTGTTTTTCATGGTATGGTCCAGGCCCATTGGTTATCGTGGACAAACCTGTTAACCAGCATGTCTATGTTGATATTCTGGACAGTTTTGCCCTACCAACTCTGTGGAAATACTATGGAACCGAGCCTTGTTGGTACCAGGAGAATAATGCCCCGAGCCATAAAGCAAGGACTGTTACAGCGTGTTTTGATGATAATTCTGTATCATGCATGGACTGGCCAGCACAGAGCCCTGATCTTAATTCCATAACGTACCTATGGATGAATTAGAGCGCTGCATAAGAAGTTTGGAACCAAGGCCTACTACTAAGCAACAGTTAGCGGCAGCATTATGTACTTAATAGAAATGCATACCTATCGCTGTGTTCCAAAACCTTGTCAAAAGCATGTCTCGAAGAGTCAGTGCATGCATATTAAGGCCAAAGGTAGACCAACACCATACTAATGTAAGTCAATAAATGCTATGTTGTGTTTCTCTTCTCGGTGACCAGTGACTTTTGTGAATATAATGTATATTATATATGTAGTATGTTTAGTAGTGGAATCTGGGTACTGTGTCGAAGAGATACAATGATCATTTCTATGTAGGAAAGTTGCATTACATGCTGGGAGTATGTGGCATTGCTCATTCTTATCATGTGTGGAACAAAGATATGTTACAGGTGTGTCATGTTAATAACAGGGTGAAGACAAATATTTCGAAGTGATTTGGTCCATGTTGAAATAATTAGTGATTAGGTACTAACTAAGAGAATTTATTCAACCTATGTGCTGAAGTGGCAGGAAAGAAAGGCAGAGGACAACCAAGGAAATCTCATAAGAATGAGATTTGGGAATGCCTGTAAGAGAAAATGATAATTATCATAAAGCACAAAAAGTCTTTTGTGATACGTGTGATGGATATCAATGAAGCATGAGTTGGGTGCCAAGATTGCTATAAATGGCGATCTTTGACTCGTACATCACTGGTATGTTAAATGTAACATTATCAATTCTTTGTTTTAGTAGATGATCGACTTGCTTTGAGAAGCTAATCTCTGAAACTCACAGAATATTTACTGTATGTATGTATAAATGTAGTATTCTATAAACACTCATTATGATATTTGGTAAATCATTTGCATGTGGCATATTTTTTATTTGGGTGTAGAGCTTGCTGAATTATAGAGGAAAATTGTCCAATATTAAATTAGTAAAAATGTACGATGGTTTTTATCCTGGAAAAACCTGGTAACTTTGAATTTAAGTATAATAAAGGATGAAGGAAGCCAAAATTAATATTAATTCTTATCTAGTAGTAAGTTTATAAAAATCTTCAAAAGAGTTTGTATTATGAAAGAAGTCTCATGAAGAAATTTCTCCTATTGATCCACTTACAATTTTTCTAGCATGAAGAAGGGCGCATAAAATTAATCATGAGATAATTTGCTAGCATGGTATCCACCTTTTGCACCCCGCACGGGGATAACTGGTTTTCCAGTTATTTGGGGAGCGGCGCCCCCACGGCCCGAGCTGACCTTGTGACTGGTCAACATCTGATGTCATGCCACCGCTTGTTTTTTATTTTGGTGTTTGCAGGGATGGCTGTTCATCCAGCTGTTGGGGAGTCGCGTCCCCACGTTCCCCGAGCTGGTCTTGTGTCTCGCTTTTTCGTTTTTATTTGTTTTCTCCACTGGCTAGTTGCCCGTGTTGTATTCTCTACCTAATCGCTACCACGTTATGTACTAACACCCCGGTCTTGTGGTTTTGTTACCCTCCACCACTAACTGTTTTATATTAACCGCTCAGTTCGTAGGTTGCTGAGATTCCGTTTAGGTTCCCTGCCAGGATTTGTCTTCTTTAGATTTCTTTTTTTCCTTTTAGCTGGTTTGGGTGCTAGACCTACCTGCATGTTTGCCGCGTGCGGAGACCCGTGAGGCGGAAATGGGATGTCTGGCGGCTGAGGTCGCAGGAGACCGGATAAGTGCCTCCTGTGTTCCAACACTCCTCTTCGACCCCGGCTTCACTGTAAACGGGAGGCTAGAGACTAACCCACCTCTAGTCAGAAGTCATGTACCAAGTTGTGTACAGGGCTTTAGCGGCTTTTTTGTCGTATGGCACGGCAGGGTGAGCCCGGGGCTGTGGGATCATGCCAAAGGCGTTGGCATGACGGTACCAGGAGGCCGAAGTGTCCGCCGAGTGCGTGTGATCACAGCCAACGGACTATATCTGCAACGTATAAGCTCCAGAACTGTGTCTAGCGTCATTTTCTTGGCTTGCGGACCTCCAGTTCTCCCTTGTAGGGCTCGGTGGTGGGTGGAGTAGTCTGCAGACGAATCTTCCTTCTTTTTTCCATGGGTAGAAACAAAAAACAAAACTCCAAATTTAGGACACCTGTGAATATGATAGTTGACAACGACTCTCCTTCGTCTTCTCAACCTACCAAGTCTCATACCCTTAAACGATCTTTAGACCATGACCTGGACCAAGAATGTGGAACCTCTTCTTCGGCAGCTGTACCAGTCGCTCCGAAGCGTCGTCTCCCTCGATTGCTGTGAATACGCATGCTACACACTTAGTTGTAGAATCCGTCGATCCGAATGAGAGACTGTCCACCAGATCTCCATTTTTCATTTCTAAAGCTTTGGACGCTGCAGTTGGCCCCTTGAAGTCTGTGAGGAAGCTTCGCTCTGGGGACCTGCTTGTCCAAACTTGCAGTGTTTCTCAGAGTAACACTCTTCTGCACCTCACTAGTCTTCAAGGCATTCCTGTCAAAGTGGCACCTCACCCGTTTCTTAACACCTCTCGGGGTGTTATTTCTGAGTTTGATCTCTTGCCATGCAGTGAAGAAGAATTGGTGACTGAACTTGCAGATCAAGGTGTTATTTCTGCACGTCGTATGATGTTCCGGCGCGATGGTTCTTTAATTAAGTCTAAAAATGTTATCTTGACTTTTAACTCCCCGAAGGTTCCGACCGAAATCAAGGCTGGCTACTTGGTCTGTGGAGTTCGCCCGTACATTCCCAGTCCTCTGCGCTGTTTCAGGTGCCAGAGGTACGGGCATTCACAACGTTTTTGTAAGAGTTCCGCTCGTTGCGCAAATTGTGGCTCCAGTGAACATGACGGGGAAGGTTGCACTTCTGCGGCCTCCTGTGTTAACTGTGGTGAGGCCCATGCGGCTTACTCCCGCACCTGTATGAAATGGAAGGACGAGATGGCGATCCAGCGCCTCAAGACCCTGGACGGCCTCTCGTACCCTGCTGCCAAGGCCAAGTTGGGTATACCCACCACCCGACAGCGTACTTTTGCCGCAGTAGTTCAGTCTCCACCACAACCCGTGCAGCCCTTTGTTCCGCGCCCTGTAGCTCTCGCCGCCCTTGCCAAGCGATCTACAGCTGACCAAGCGACACAGGTGTTTTTCCCCGAGCTCCAGATTTTTCGAATACCTGATTCTGGGCCTTCTCTTTTGCAGCCGACCGTCTCTTCCAGTTTCCAGCCGAAAGTCTGCACGTGCGGCAGACCCGGCCCTCAATCCGCAAAGGTGTGCAGTGTCCATCCAACTGTCGCGGTCCACCTGACCAACATTGCAACTGTCTCGGCCTCAGCGAGGTCCCCACCCTCAACCAACATTCTAGAGGAACATAGGGGAGGAGAGTGACAGTTCGTCCCCAGCCTCAACCAACATTGCCGAGGAACATGGGGGGAGGAGAGTGACAGTTCGTCCCCGCCCTCTGCCAGCATTGCAGAGGAGTGTGGGGGGAGGAGAGTGACGGTTCGTCCCTCCTGGTGAATCATCCTTTGTGTAGTTGTGTTTACTGATGATCATTCTATTAGTTCATTATTAAATACATAATTTTTTATATAAACCTAATTCACTACCGTGTCTTCACAGCTTTCATCATCCTCTTTTCCAACTTTTACCAAGCCTGTTTTCTCTTAATCCTTTTCCCCGCTTTTAAACATCTGTAGCTGATAGTTCTTTGTCTGGCGCTCTTTGGCCAAACCTGGCCCTTGCGCCATTAAAATTCATCAACCAACCAACCAACCACCTTTTGCAAGTCATTATAATTTGATTTCCCATCCTTAAAATAAAGAAAAGAAATTATATTTTTCTAATTCAAAAACATAGTCTTTCTTAAATAGGCAGTACATGTAGCTAAAAAGTTCAGGTAAAACGTTGACAGATTCGCTTGTAAGACATGCATACCAGAAATGTGTATAAATCAAATATTTTCAACCAAAATTTTATCATATTTCGTTTGAATAAAAAAATTCTTCAGAAATTATATATATATATATATATATATATAGTGGTGGAAATGGGAATTTTTCGCTGCTGGAACGCAACATACAACTTGTAGTGTTGTCGCCAAAACCCATCAAAATGACGTCGCAACGTTTTGTCTATTTCTGACTTCATAGTCAGAATTGGTCAAAAAGGCTTAACGCAGTTTTGACGGGTTTTGGCAACAATACTAAAACGGTACAAGTGAATGCATTAAAAATTTAATATTCGCAAACCCATTTGCTGTACACATAAAACCATATAAGGAAATTTCGTTATTAAACTTTAAAATGAAATAGTCACATTTAGCTAAAGTCAGAGCTGTTTTCTTTATTCAGAAGTACGTTTTTTATTAGAAAGACCACGCGAATGTGTGCTGGTGCAATTAAAAGTATCACAATTTTTGGAGGAAATAACAAACATCGGAAAAAAACGTCAGCTCGTATTTGAGGCAGAAATATGTAAGTAACTACTGTATATGGGGTGGCAAAGTAAAGAAATTCGGCTTTGTCTGAAATATCTATTTATTTAGCTGCAATATCTATTATATAGGGATGTAAGGTCAGGTGATGCTTAACATCACAGCCTCTCCTTGACAAATGTCAACCCCGCCTTCTCGTGGTACATCCTGTTCCCACTAAAGGGGCTCTGACGACCGCCAATAGCGGTATAACTATACCATCGGGATTAGAGGAAATGCTTTCCCACACTCACCAACCCGCTTGGCCAGCGTGGTGAGTTATGGCCAAACCCCTCCAAAATGACTCCACAACTTAAATCTTGGCCCTCAGTCTCCGGCAGCTGGAATGTACCTGGCCAAGGCAGCGGCCAGTGCGACATGAAGGCAGAGGGTGCTAAGAATCCCCGGAAAACCGGACTAGGCTGCCATCTGATGCTGACCTTGGCTACGTATAATGGACACTACCTATCTTCTGATTCAAGGCTTCTTGAATTGGAAGAGGAACTACAAAGGATCAAGTGGGACATCGTCGGGCTAAGTGAGGTGAAGAGAAAAGGAGATCTCATTGAACTGAAAAGTGGACATCTCTTCTACTATCGTGGGATCTCTTCTACTATCGTGGGACAGATACTGGCAGAACTAGTGGTGTTGGATTTATAATAAACAAGAAACTGAAGGATAAAGTTGTAGAAGTTGAAAGTTCCTCTGACAGAGCTGCACGACTCGTTATCCAACTCTCGAGAAGATACCAGGCTCAGATTATTCAAACTTATGCACCCACCACAAGTCATCCTAAAGAAGAAATTGAAGAATTTTATGAGGAAATTCGTCATCTAAATAATAAAGGCAAGCAGCACTTAAAGATAATTATGGGAGATTTCAATGCAAAAATAGGGCAACGGCAACAGAATGAAACTTCAGTAGGTAAATTTGGTCACAGCAACAGAAACCAGCGTTGGAAATACTCTCGTAGAGTTTGCAGAAGCAGAAGGGTTTTTCTATCTTGAACTCCTTTTTCAAGAAAAAGCCACACAGGAAATGGACATGGAGACATCCAAATGGGACGACAAGTGAAATTGATTTTATTATGTGTAACAAAAAATTCGTCATAGAAGACTGCAGTGTGCTAAACAAGTTCAACACAGATAGTGACCATAGATTGGTGAGATGTAAGATGCACCTCAACACTAAACTTGAACGTGGCAAGCTCATAAGACAAACAAAATGTATTGACATAACCAACCTTAAAAAACACCATAATACCTTCAAGTTGGAACTGAAGAACAGATTCTCTGCTTTAGAAGGCCTAACATCGGAAGAAGTGGATATTTCTGAAGTTAACAGAAAAGTAACCAAAGCTCTTATGGAAACAGCAACAAAATTAGCTGGGTCTAAGAACAAGTTGTGTGTGAACAAATTATCAGGAAAAACCAAAATGTTGATGCAAAAAAGAAGAGAGATGAGGACAACTAAAAAAGATGTGACTTCCAAAGTGGAATATATAGAGCTATGCAAGACAGTATGAAAAAGTATCACTGAAGACGTAAGGAAATTCAACTGTGAACTAGTAAGGAAAGCAATTGAAAACAACCAAAGCCTAAAGATAGCAAAGGAACATCTCAGTAAGGGAAGAAAACAGATTATGGCACTGAGAAAAGAAGATGGTTCTGTAACAAGAAATAGAGGTGAAATTTTGACAAGAGTGAAAGATTTCTACTCCAAATTATATGAAAGGGATGATACATGTACTCCAGACATCATGAAAGGTACCTGTACCAGAGTTCTCCCAGTCTTCCCAGCAGAAGTTGCACATGCAATCAAGAACATGAAGCGGGGAAAAGCTCCAGGAGAAGATGGAATTACTGTAGACATCATACAAGAAGCAAGTGGAGAAATCGAAACTGTACTCGCCCAAATTTTCACTCGATGCCTTATTGAAGGGAAGATTCCTGAGGATTGGAACAACGCTACAATGATCTTGCTACATAATAAAGCTGACATTGAGGATCTCAGGAACTACAGATCTATCAGCCTCCTATCAGTGGTTTATAAAATCTTCACTAAAGTTCTTTCACATCGCTTGAAGGTGACACAGGACATGGCTCAACTGAGAGAACAAGCTGGATTCAGGAGTGGGTACAGCACAATAGATCATATCCATGTACTGAGAGAACTAATTGAAAGAGCGAGGGAATATGAACTTCCATTGAGCATGGCTTTTATCGATTATGAAAAAGCCTTTGATTCGGTGAAACCATCAGCAGTTACAATGGCTCTGAAATCCTGCGGTATTGAAGATGCGTACATTAATATTATTAATAACATCTATGAAAATGCAAGTGCAAAGATTCAGCTGTTTGAAAATACAACACACATAAAAATTGGAATAGGAGTGTGACAAGGTGACACCATATCCCCGAAGCTCTTTAATGCCACATTGGAAAATGTCTTTCAATCACTGAACTGACAAAACAAAGGGATAAAGATTAATGGAGATTATCTAACCCACCTTCGTTTTGCTGATGACATAGTCATTTTTGCAACTACCCCATCAGAGCTGCAGAATATGATCCAGGAGCTTGCTGACAGGAGTAAGGAAATGGGATTAAGAATGAACTTTCAGGAGACAAAAGTGATGTTCAATGCTTTTACAAGAAATGAAGATTTATCGATTGATGGAGAAAAGCTGGAGATAACAGACACGTACGTTTTTCTCGGACAGCAGATATCAAGTGAGGGTCACATTGGTGAAGAAATTAATCGGCGTACAAAACTTGCCGGGAGAGCTTTTGGAAGAAACAGCGTAATTTTCAAGAGCAATATGCCATTATTATGTCTTAAAAGAAAAGTGTTTGATCAATGCATCCTTCCAGTGCTTACGTATGGTGCAGAGACGTGGACCTTAGCTAAAAGAGACATACAAAGGCTGCAAACAACTCAAAGAAGCATGGAGAGGTGCATGCTTGGTGTAACCAGGAGAGATAAGAAGAGGAACTCGTGGATCCAAAAAATGACAAGAGTGGAGGACATCATGATCAGAGTTAAATCCCTGAAGTGGCAATGGGCTGGACATACTGCCAGAAGAACAGACCATCGATGGACAGCCGAAATTTTAGATTGGATTCCAAGGGACAGGAAAAGACCCAGAAGAAGACCACATGGAAGATGGGTGGATGAAATTCTAAAGTATGCGGGAGTGACATGGAGCAGACTGGCACAAGACAGACCGTTGTGGAGGAAACTTGGGGAGACCTTCGTCCAGCAGTGGATTGATAATGGTTGACAATGATGATGATCTATTATAACTTTGATTTGAAAAAAAATCATCTCCTAAAATAGTCTCCAAAGTTTTTGTTTCAACAAGTCTTCTTGCATCTTTTCTTCACGTTCTCTGCAAGCCAAAAAATCTGCATTTCTCCTTCCGTCACTCACCCATTTCCATATGTACGGCTCGGGATTGAAGACCTTTGAAGGAGGTCCGTTTATTTTTTTGAACATGAGGTTGCTGACGTGTGTAACATTTAAAGTGTTTCTTAAATCAGTTATTATCAAATTCATGGTGCTAAAACCTCTTTCACACTCAGCTGTTGATATAGCAACCGCAGCAACAGATGTTAGTAAGACTTTTAAATGATGTGAAATTTTTTTGGTTTCCTTGAAATGTCTGAACTCTTCAATGATTTTCCTTTCTTCCTCCAATCCGAATATTCAGCATAAACTTAGAACCTCTCCTTCTCCATATAAAATATCTATGTCGGTCGGCCAAAAAGACGGATACAAAACCTGAAGTTGTTTTACAATGTCCTCGCTGCTGAATAATCTGGCAAATAAATTGTTGGTAACACTCCGAAAAAATTGAACACGGTTTATTTTCCCATCAGATTTATATCCCCTTGAATGTAAGTCCACCCCTTTGAACACCATATTTTTTATGGCATCTGATGCTACTAAATAAAACTCGTCAAAACCACCATCAGCTAAACCTTGGAAAACTTTCACTGTAAGGGAAATATGTGAATGTGCTTCTGATAACGATACAGAATTTCCTTGAAGACGCAGTGACAATGAACTAAGTTCCTTTAAGGCGGTTTTCATCAGTGCCAAATTTTCCAGGAAGCATGTGCTTTTGTAAGTCTTTTCAGTTAGCCAGAAAACATGCTTCTTTCTTTACTATCCCTTGAAGCATCAGCAGATGCAGCTTTAAAATGCAAAGCCAAGGCTGGAAACATATTCCTGACAGCAGATACTGTTCGCTCACTAGATGCGACCCATCTTGTTCCAAGAACTCTCCTGATTGAAGAAAACAAAACTGCAATTTCTTCAGCATAGTGATGCTACTCATGTGCGTTCTTTGGTGAAGCGTGATACAAAAAGTATAATTTATCGCAAAACGATTTAAAACGCTGTATGCCGTAAACCTCTTTAATTACGTCCCCGACAGCAAGTTCTAACTTATGATTTACGCAGTGCCATATAATAAGTTTGGGAATCTTTTTTTAAGCTGTTTTTTTTAAGCACCAGAAATGGAACCTGCGAAATTTGCAGCTCCGTCGGAAGTGAAAGATATCAGATTATTTTTAATAAGGCCTATTGAAAAGTACTTCACTAAGCAATTCATAATCGATTCAGTTATTGCTGTTGCTTTCAAATCGTGTAATTCAACCGAGTCAAAAAATAGAGTTTGGGCATTTATATCATCCGGATCTATGTACATTCTTATGCAGATTATGAGTACTGACAGTCGGCTTACAGTTGTACACTCATAAACCAAGATACCGAATTTTACATTTTGGGAGACGATTTCTTCACAGAGCTTTTTACGCATGTCATTTCCTATAGAATCGCAAATATCTGTACGTCTTCCTAGACTGCAATATCCTTCCCATCTCAGTGCCGTTTTTCTTTTGAAGATCAATTTAACCAGGAAAGAAAATCGGCAAAATGTCTATTGTTCTTTGCAATGAAATATGTGGTATTGAATATTTTGTACGTATTGTCCACTTTATTTTTATTTATTTTTTCAACAATATTTTCAAAGACGCCTTCAGAACGTTTTGCGTTCATTTTAGAAGCTTTTTTTATAAGCGTGACTTTCTCTGTGCTCCTTTATTTTTTTTCCTTAGAGCCATATTTTGCTTCTTCTTATCATCAGCCATAGATCTAACTTTGCAATCTATCCACTCCTTAGAAAGCCTTGCAGCAGTTAAAAATTCTGAAACGTTCATATTCCCGGCGGTTTTACAGATGGCACATCCTAAACACCCATTTTTTAAAACAAGCCAAGAGTACTCTTTCAAAAAATACTTACTTTGATCCTCAGTCCAACACTCGGGTTTACCATTTGTTGAGCTTTGCCGAGATTCAGATTCTTCTAATGAACTTCCTGATGCAGTGATTTCCTTTGACTCTTTTCACACAGAGTCCAAGCTTGAACAGGGGGAAGGGGGAGGTTTCCAAATTCTCGAGTTCTGTTTTTTTTTATTTTGACTCATCTTTTTTCCCAAAGAAATCTGTTAGTGTTCTTTTCATTATTTTTAGTTGTTTTCTTTTCTCATACAAGAACAAAGTAAAACTTACAACAACGACTACAATATCAGTCAAAAAGTCACGTCCTACCATGACAGGAGCTGCAGTTGAAGTGACAGCATGTGTAGAGTGTAGTAATTAAGCTCGTTGCCAGGTTACAGGAACTGCGAAGTCATTTTATGCCAAGAGCAGAGAGAGGTTGCAAGGTCATCGAGCAATCAGCTCCTGTCATGACCTTTGCACTCATCGTGGAATTAAGCGGCGTTGCAGTCGTCACCCTGGCGGGAAATCGCGAAGGAAGGACGCCAGACAGCGAAAAAAAAAGTTTTGAGAACTGCAGCTACAACTCCGGTAGTACTTACACAAATAGCGAGTGAGCTTTATTAGAGGAAAATAAAAAATAAAAATTTGAAACGATGAACAATTAATACAAGATGGTGTCATTAATTGAAATGTATAATGCATTACGAAATGTTTTATGATAATTAAATGCTCCCTTTCTTTTGGTGTTGATAACGGAACACCGGAACGCAGGGTTTTGCTTCCGGAACGAGGGGTTTCACTCCCGGATCGGCGTTCCGGTGCATTCCGGCCCATTTCCACCACTGTGTATATATATGATATCGTTTTTATTTTTTTTTCTTTCTTTACTTCCTGGATATTTTTCTTTCCTTTTTTTTTCTTTACTTCCTGGATACAGGGCAATTATATAAAATAACTAGCTCATGAATAATTTTGCAAGTGCTGTGAGTTACTACCATCTTATGCTGTAACATTTAGTTATACTTTTCCCTTGCTATTCAGTTGCCATCATATTTATATTTTATCACAGTACAGTAACTGCTTTACCTCAATTCATGAACATCTTATTCCTCCTTCTATGTATTCCACACTTTAGTCATCCACCCCAATGAAAGTAGACTGCTGATTTCTCATACTATTGTTATTGACATATCGGATCTTGTCGCACTGCATAGTAGTAGACTCCAGTTTGACCATTAGACCATAATTCATTAGATACCATTCTGTAGTTTATTTAGTGCTGATAAACAAACAGAAAGATGAACATGTAAAAGTTAGAATGATGTTAGACAGTTTCATGTCTGGCCATCATCCATAGTTCATGGTAAGTTGATGTAACAGTTTGACCATATTAAAAATTGTTTGGCCATTGAATCATTTTCTGGCCACTCACACATTATAGTAGAATGCAGCTCAATTTTCAGTTGAGAGCTGGGTGTGGCCCATTAGTGAAACAGCGTATCTATAAGTATTTGGGGAAGAGAGAACACACTTGACCAATTAAGACAATGTTAGACTGTAGTTTGAACACAAGCAAAAGTTTGCCAATGTAATTAGAACTTGTTTAAAAAGAGTTTGGCTAAAATCAGAAAATGCAATAAAACCCATTGTGACTCTGTGCACACTTCACTATCCTTTGTAGGATAATTTGATGTGTCTCCTTTGCTTACAGAAAATACTAAAATATGCAAGAGTTGCAATATAATTTTTTCTATCATATTTTTAGATTTTAGCCATGCTTTTTAATTAATTCTGTTTTTTCATATGTTGAAAACAGGAGAATTTCTCTCTTCAATATTAGATTTGACATTATGCATCATGCCTATATTCAAACTGTAAACAGTATGAAGTAAACAGTTATTTCATTGGGCATGTTAATGTTTTGACTGGATATGTACATGTTTAATTTCAAATTTTTTATGTATATCAACTCATGCTTTTAAACACACACACAAGTACTATAATTTTCATTTTGTGTGTCATTCGGTTTTTAGAAAGAATATTATGCCACACATCAGTATTTTCTATCAAGGAGATCACTTTACTTGGTAATGTGGAGGATCACAGATGGTGAAAGAGGAGTAGATGGTATATTGCAGTGGCTGGTTAATATACAGGTGAGAAATTTATGTTTAATAAAAGTCATAAAGATGTTTGTATAATTTTTGCTAGAATAATTTTACCTCAGATTTTATTTTTATAACTTAAATTAATCATCATGTATCGTGCACAAGACAACTGGTTCATCACCTATTTGAGAGTATGCTATTATATTCTAAACTTCTCATGTTGTGTACATGGGTAGTCTGCCTTTGAATTAATGTTATGTTATGTAGCATTCATGTTTCTTGCACTGCCTTTGCGTACACCATTAATTTTCCTTTTGTGAGTTAGAACATAACGAATATGGTTTTGAATTTTTTCTCTAATATTTGATTTTGTTATAAATGATGTACTTTGTGATGAAAACATCTGCACAATTTTTGTGTGCATGCATTAATTTCTTTTTTGAGTATACATGGACAAATATCGTTATTTTGTTAAGAAGTTATGTAATTGTTACCTTGTAAGACAATGAGTTATTTTGCTTTGTTCATATGCACTTGTAAACTATAGATATGCCTCACTGTGCTATTTTGAATGTCATATATTGCTTGCATAGCTAGTCAGATATTCCATAAAACACTGAAATTAAATGTAAGGAAATTATAAGTTCCCAGCTTATACATCCTTCAGTTTTGAAAATGTTATAGTTAAAAAAAATTAAAAAAATTATGTGTTGGTACCATGAAAGGAGCATATTGTCTCTTTTTTTTTTTCTTTACTACACCCTGAAACAAAACTTGTAATATGGGAAGTGCACAAAGCAAGTGATGTGGAGAGAGAGATTGGATTATAAGCATGGGTTGTATAGATGAAAAGTGAAGAAGAGAGAGATTGATTATAAGCATGGGTTGTATAGATGAAAAGTGAAGAAGAGAGTGATAAGACTGCAAGTCTTATCTTACAGATTAGCCACTTAAATTACTGTAAGCATTTTCTTGTGTGTACTAGTGTACTATATGGGTTCTTGTTATTTGTACACTGAGGTCAATTTTTAGTACTAAAACAAACATAATGATTCATGCGTATACCTAACTTAACTGCCATATACTCAGATGTATTCATATCATTGAGGCACAAAGCAGAAACTCAAAGTGAACATGAATTGAAAATAACTAAATAATAATAATAAAGTCATTGCTGATTGTCTGCACTCTTTCTGTCCAGTTGCAAGATTTTCTACCTCTGATAAGTTACTATCTCTATCAGTAAGAACTCATTTCCCACTATCAGTTTATCTTGTTTTAGGCCTTTCCTTAGGGCTGTGACTGCCTGCTTTAGAATGTAGTACCTGTTGAGGCAATCTTTTGTCCCCCATGTCACATACATGCCAGGATTCCCTGAATATGTTTTTTTTTTTTTAATTTGCCTTTTATGTGAGTAGTGCCCAACCAGATCATTGCTAATACTTCCATGCAACTTAATCCATGTATTCTTCCCTGATATTCCTTTTACCACTCTCATATCAAATACTTCCAACCACCTAATAGAACCCTTACTCTCACTGATATCAAACATGTTAGGACTAAATTCTACATTGTATAAAGCATGTACCTTCCAAATGAAAATAGTCTTGTACATGAGACATTCCCCCAATTTACAAATTCCATTTCTAATTCCTTAGTAAGCTTTCTTACATAGGATACTACAACCAACGAGAGAAAATCTATTCCTTGTTCTCGAAAACCTTCATTTGAATATGTGGTTTTAAGAATTTCTGCTGTGAAATTTAATTGACTCCACTTTTGAAAGTTTTGAATAATTTATGTATGTTTACTGTTAATTTATACATGTTGTGTTATTTACGCTTTCCAATTGTAGGTTGAAGAAGCGTATATGCTCCAGCTTTGTCCGTCCGTCCGTCCGTCTGCACGATAACTCACGTGAAAATGGTTCGATTTCGACGAAATTTTAGTATGTGGTAGGGGACCATCTGGGGACGAACCCTATTGAAGATGGGCGAAACAGGGTCAAAGGTCAGGGTATAGGAGCGGGATCCATTCCATTGCTCTTATGCGTCATAACTTGCGTACAAATGGTTCGATTTCGATGGAATTTTAGTATGTGGTAGGGAACCACCTGGGGACGATCCCTATTGAAAATAAATGAAATGGGGTCAAAGGTCAGGACATAGGAGCGGGATCCATTCCATTGCCTTTATGCGTCATAACATGCGTAAATATGGTTCGATTTCAATGAAATTTTAGTATGTGGTAAGGAACCACCTGGGCACGAACCCTATTGAAAATTGGCGAAATGGGGTCAAAGGTCAGGCAGGGCATAAGAGCGGGATTTATTCCATTTCCCTTATGCGTCATAACTTGCGTTAAAATGGTTCGATTTCGATGAAATTTTAGTATTTGGCAAGAAACCACCTGGGGACGAACCCTATTGAAAATGGGCGAAATGGGGTCAAAGGTCAGTGCATAAAAGTGGTATCCATTCCATTGCCTTTATGCGTCATAACATGCGTAAATATGGTTCAATTTCGATGAAATTTTAGTATGTGGTAGGGAGCCACCTGGGCACAAAAACTATTGAAAATGGGCGAAATGGGGTCAAAGGTCAGGCAGGACATAAGAGCGGGATTTGTTCCATTGCCCGTATGCATCATAACTTGCGTAAAAATGGTTCAATTTCGATGAAATTTTAGTATGTGGTAGGGAGCCACTGGGGACGAACCCTATTGAAAATGGGCGAAATGGGGTCAAAGGTCAGGACACTGGAGTGGGATCCATTCCATTGCCCTTGTGCATCATAACTTACCTAAAAATGTTTTGATTGCGACAAAACGTTACCATGTTGTTCCGGAGGTATAGTGGACCAGTTCTGTTGAATATCAACGAAATGGGGTCAAAGGTCATTGCACAAAAGCAAGATTTATTCCACAGCCATTATTCTCATAACTTGCGTAAAACTGCTTCTATTGCGACAAAACTTTAGTATGTTATTCTTGAGGTATACTGAACCGTTTCTGTTGAATATCATCGAAATGGGGTCACAGGTCAGGACACAGGAGCAAGATTTATTCCACAGCCATTATCCTCATAACTTGAGTAATAATTTCTGGTATGTTGGAAAGTGTATCATAATCAATGCATTGCATGATTTTACTAACTTGTTTTCTTTCCTTGCAGTTTCCAAGCAGAATGTTTCAAAGGATTTCTTGCTAAATTTTTTACAGCTGTATGAAAGGCAAAAGACTTCGAGATGACTTATAAAACGAAAGTTTTGAGAATGTAACAAACATGCCTGACACTAGTGTCCTCACCACATGTACACACACACACCTCATGGGAAAATGCTGTCTACTTTATGCCCTCCCTTTGCCACCTTTCCTTCACTTAATCTCTGTTCATGGCCACCTTGAGCCTGTTTGTATGGGATAAAGACACTGGACTAATATGCGACAATGGCAGTATGATTCATTCTTCGTGGATGTCAAGCTATTCATCCCACCCGTCAGTGGGTGTTGTTCAAGTAGTCTCACCTATGTAACAAAGAATGACATTGGTCACATTTGGAAAATTTAGTTGGACTTCAATTGCTCAGTAGTTGTGCAGTGTGCTTATGAAAGTCAAAAAATCACGGTTTTAAGCAAGCATAAAACTTTAATGCTCAGTGAGAAAATTGGGGCAATCAGTTTAGTGGAAAAGGAGGAGTTAAAAATTTGAAATTGCAAAAATGTTTTGTAATTCTTTTTCTAGAATTTTAAAAGACAGATGAATTGAAACTAAAATTCAGCGATGGTTCCTTGTGTGTTGAAAGAAAAAATGAAAAATTTTCAGAGGGAGTTCACGCAGATATGGACATAGTAGAAAACATTCAGGGCTAGAATGATGATCAATTAAGCCATGAAGAAGAAATCACTATAGAAAAGAAAAAACGTTAAGCAGATTTGCCATTTGAAAGTTTAGAAAACCTTAGAGTGTAATTTGAATCTAGAAAAATCTCAAACATTGTATTAGAGGAAGTTGAAGAAAAAATATTTGCTATCATAACAAGTGCAAAACAAGAAGCAATCGACTCATATTTCCGACATAGCATGAGAATAGCAAAACAAATGTGACAGATGAAATTTCAAATTAAAGTTTTACAGTCACTACAATTTTCTTACATTAATTAAATGTTTTGCTTATTGCAGATTTTTTTCTTTGCTAACCATATTTTATAATTATTGTATAATTTACCTTCAATTAATTGGTAAATGGTTTATGATGTACTACTTTTAACTTAACACATTGTAATACACCAAAAATTTTCATTTTTTTTAACTGTTGATTATAACAAAGTTCTTTTATATCAAATACTTTTTTACTGTCCCTTCAACTTCATTATGTACAAGTTTGACTGTAAATTTGTTCTTTTTACAAGTAGCTAGATTTGATGGCTATGAACAGTTTTTGTTTGCATTTATTGCTAAATAACTTTTAGATACATATTCCCTGCTCCCAACACAAACCTATTCCAACAGAATGACTCATTATTGGATATTTTCAAAGTTCTCATAAAACTGAAAGTTATACCATTTTTGAGTTGAATGTTTAAAATTATTCTCTAATAATATGAGTATTACATCAGTGATCTTACATGATTATATGATTCATAATTCTTACTTACAGGCTCGTGCTCCAAATGCTCCTGTTATCATTGTAGGGACCCATTATGATCTTGTTAAGGAAAGGTTCCCACCACTGTACTCAGAAGAGCTGCAACAAATGATTCGTGATCGATTCATCAATGTTGTTGATGCAGACAAATGTGGTCTTCCCCGAGTAATTGATACAATTGAAATTAGTTGTAAAACTAGACATAATATCAAACTTCTCTGCAATTTGATATATGATACAGTTTTTGATCTAAAGTGTCCTGGTAAGTCAAATGCTATTCTGTATTATTATTGTTATTGCTTATTCTTCTGTTCAAGTGTTTTTCATACCTTTCTGGATTTGTTTAACTTAAAACTAAATTACATTAAATGAGTATACATTTATGACAGAACCTTTGAACTGTAACATTACAGATGAAGAAAAGAAATTCATTGTCGTTATGTATTTACATTAAGAAGACATAGGAAAGTTGGGCAAGGAGAGTCTACAGTTTAATATTGACTAAGAAATCAGAGATAAATACAAAAGTGTTAATGTGCATGATTTTCAGCTATTACAGTAGTTATGATGAACCCACTCCCTTGAAACCATGGCAAAAACAGTTTCTATGACTAAATTTAAGCATATTGAACTCCATCCCTCCTATAAAATGGTGTTGCATGAATTCTCATTGTGGATAAATTGGTTGCATTCCCAAACTTTTGTTGCATGTAAATCATGTACAGGAAAGCTTATGTTTTCGGTTGTCTTTCTATCCATCCCTCTCTCCTGCAAGAATGGTACTTCCACTTTGTAACATTGATTTGCTAAAAGAATTTCATAAGATTTCAGACATCACTCCTTCCATCCTCACGATTATGCATATTTTCATCTCTCTGTCCACTCGCAGAAATTATACATCTGTTTCTAACAGCCAGATTGAAGAAACTTTCTATGACTGATAGAGGCAGACATGCATGCCAGATTATTGATGTCTGTCTTTCCATTCATACATCTGTCTGTAGAAACCATATCTCCACTGCTGATGATCAAATTAAAGAATTATACAGTTCTTTCTTTTCATAGGAAAGAAGAACATTTCAGCATATCAATATTTCAAAGCAGAAGCATTGTTCTCACAGAAGAGAGAAGGAGAGCAGACAGAAAGTCAACCCATACTGTATGCTACTCCGTTCATGATTTGCAAGTAACTACAAGTTGGGAGCACAATAAATTTGATGATGATAAATTGACACAATAACTTTATAAAATTATTCTGTGATTCAAAATTTAAACATGTTGAACTATTTCCCATAATGTGATTCCATGACTAATTGCACACTGAACTCCTCTGTGAATCACAGCCATTAGATATAATTTCTAACTGAAGGTGCATCAAACTCTCCCCTTTCCCATGAACCTCCAGTTGTAAAGTTATTTCCTAATTAGGTAATTGTGTGTTGAATTCCTCCCCTACGAAGTCTTTCTCTGTGATATATGACTAAAGGCATGTTGAACTCCCTCTTCTATATACAATGATTCTGTATATGTTAGTGTGATTATGTAAATTATACTATGTTCTTGGACTTTTAATTTGAAGGTGAAACTGGTCCTATTTTCATCATGAATAAAAAAAGTGGACTAGAATGTGTACTCACAAAAATATTAATTTAATAGCGATAAATTCTTGAGGCATGTGGGTCAGTGGCACCTTACTACTAAGGCATATGCCAGTGTACTTATGTAGTCTTAGACTTTATTTTACCAAGGTTCCTTGTTATAAACTTTTCTTTCTTGACTGTTCTCAGAGTGATAAAGTAATACTCCAAAAAATATTTATTTAAACAATTTATTTTCAGTGCATTTAGTCCATAATCTGATTAGGAAAATTTTTTTTTTATCAGTAGAAATTGATTAAAACCGATGAGATTTTGTTGGTTTTTTATCTTCCAGCTTTTGAATTTGTTGTATCTTCCAGTTTTCAAAGATTCAACATTTTTGACATTAATATGCTATGGATTTCAATAAGTATACATTTTTTTGTGTTTTGCTATATTCATCGAAAATGATAAATTTTAGTATTGATGGGGTACAAAGGTCAATCAGGAGATGTGATTTCAATTTCTGTTCCATGACAATGTAATTTTCAAGTTTTCTGAAGCATGGCTACACAAAGAATTAGTTAAAATGAATCATCTGTATGGCAAGAATCATCTGTATGGCAACAATAAATGTATGCCTCTCATGGATTTGTGAAGAATTATTTATTCCGAGGATTCACTTCCCATTTATTTCTAACCCAAATTATGAGATCTAGTTAACATTGCTGTTGTTGTCTACCACCGATAAATTAGTGTGGAAGTTTAGGATTCCAAATGAGATGCATGACTTCTTCTCTGTAAGCTTTCAGTCCCATGTATGTTAGTTGAATCATAATCCCAATATATGGGGTGTATTTTAATTACCAGTAATCATAAAAAGAAGAAAAAAAGAACTTAGCATGATTCAGTTTTTGTTTTTTTAATGTGTGTGGTAATTCACATGATGAAGGAATGCTAGCTTTATGAGAATTAAGTCAGTACTTTGATGTCAGCATTCAAAACACATTTGTTTATTATCCTAAGCCCCAGTTCGGGAAATACTCAATGGATATTTTGGCAAAAAAAATGAATTATTGAGCATTGCCGCTGAAAGATCTGTACTTAATAAATTATCATTAATGCTGTGTGAAAAGTGTGTGCGAACATGGTGACAGCAAGATTTACAATGAACAGTACTCAATGTAATTGTTGTGTATTGCTATGATATAGCCTTAAGCTTATGTAATCTTATTTTTATAAACTTCAACATAAAATTCACAAAAAAAAAAATTTGAAAAATTCTGGACTGAGTCAATTGTATGTTAATGATGTATTGCTCCAACTTATATTTTCAGCTTAAGCATTTCACTGTATTTAATTAGGAATTAAATTCATGAAATTGAAAGTTGATACAACTATTTTATCAAAAGGTCATGTACTTCAGTCTTTCACTATATGTATAAAGACACTTTTCACTTGCATATGTGTGTGTGAAAATAAATTTTTTGTTTGACATTGCAGGAAGTAAAGAAAGATTGTTGGAGCAGAAAATTCCTGCCACTTATTTGGCTTTAGAAGATGTTGTTGGTGTCTTAGCTGTAGAGCGCCATGTCCAGGGAAAGGATCCTGTTCTGAGAGCTGAACAATACAAGTAGGAAGATATTTTATAACGTGAATAATTTGTATGAACCAATTTGTCATTAAATTTTCATTTCCTTTTGTCAATATGTTTTACATCATGCTTTCATTTCATTCTGCTGTTTTGCAGGGTATCTAAAAAAGATCTACAGTATTTCAAAAATCAATAAGATGTGAACCAAATAACATATAATCTCATCAGTTACGAGAAAAGGATGACTGACAAATTTTCAAAAAACTGAAACACATGAAACAAGTAACATATAATCCCAGCAGTTGTACAGAAATTATTACAGACTAACATTTTTTTTTCGTGTCATTTGCAGCCAGCACATGGCACCACTTTTAGTGTTTATGCCTCATAATGTTCAGAATGGCAACAATACAGGAGTGAGCTAACTCAGTGTGTTGTGGTTAATGGTGACAAAATATACCATTCAAGTTCAAAGGAATTATCTCATTACCTATGTAAAGGCCCTGAGTAAGGCCTGTATTTATGCATTGATACTAAAGTTTAAAAAGACTGGGAGCATCTGTCATGCAAAGGAATGTGCTCACCCCTTGACTTCAAAAGAAATTGTTGAGAATGTCACAGAAGCATTTGCAGGAAGCCCATAGACATCAGAGTTACAGCAATAGAATTTCAGTTACTGCAAAGAAAACATTCTATAGCATTTTGCACGAAAGGCTGCATCTTCTTGTCTATAAAGTGTAACTTGTACAGGCATTAGAGGATAATAACCTTCTTCCACATAGAGTATCCACAATTACCATCCTGTAGGGGCTCAAAACTGATGCTAATTATTTGAATAAAGTATGTTTTAGCAATAGAGCCACTTTTCTTACATCAGGAAAGGTAAACTAGTGTAATGTACATGCATGGATTTCTGAGAACATGCATGCGTTGTGTGAGTATGTTTGCAATAGGCTAGAAGTGAATGTATGATGTGGTTTGCTTAATAACATTGGCATTGAGTGTGTGTGTGTGTGTGTGTGTGTGTGTGTGTGTAACCACGCAGCATCAGAACTGTGTATTTGGATCGTCTAAAATGTTTGTGATACCTCAACTGAGTCATTGTCTACTCGATATTGCATTTTAACTCAATGGTGCACTACCACACTGGAGTCTTGAATAAACATTACCAGGGCAGTGAATCAGGCATGATAATCAAACAGTATGGCCTTCCCTATCACCTGAAAGAACCCTGTTGGATTTTTTCTCTTGAGGTTCTGTGTAAGAACATTTTTTACGAGACACCAGTACCAAATATGACAGCCTAAAAACACAAGTATCGGACACAGTTACTGCCAAAATGCCGAAAAGTAAATGCCAAAACATAGAGGGAAATCAAATCTTTAGTCAGTGTGGCAGTAATTTTTCAAACTTACGGTAATTCAGGGAGTGTTATTTTAGGAGTGCAGTGTTTTCCATAACACACTATCTTCTGTGCAGAGAACTCTTCAGAAAATCTGAAAATTCCATTTATACATATAGCAGGAACCGAACACCCATTCCTAGATTTCAATATGTATGTGCTAGCTTTATGGCATCCAAAGCAATGCATTTTCAGTGCATGAAACATTATAAAACAGATTTGTGAACCAGAATATGATGTTAAATGGACTTCTATGACAGTAGTAGGGATATCAATTTAACAATTGTTAAGTACATCATTAAGCATGTATTTGTAAAATTCTAACTTCATTTCTCAAGCTAAATCGTAACTTAGCTTCAAGAGTCTTCTTTCCTGTGGGGAGCATCAACTCACATGAAAATTTGGGGAGATATTGTAACTTGATTGACATTAAATGTCCGTCATTACTGTTTCACACGTTATGCAAGTTCTGCAATCGGGAGATTATTAAATGATGTTAGATGCGTATGGGGCACAGTATCAGCAATTAAAATCAAGAAACAATGAACTATATATGTACTTACAATATTCGTAGTGGCTGTCGGGGCTTTATATGTACGCCTTCAAAGAATGTGAACTTTTTTCAATTGTGAAGTTTAGAAAAATAAAATTCATGATATTGTGAAATCTGCACCAGATAAAATTGAACAAGATGAATTTTTACAATGAAGGTAAATTCCTTTATAACGAAATATGAAACTGAATTAAAACCTTGTCGAATTTTTTAGAAAACGAACTATAATCTTGAAGAAGAAATCATCTTGACTGCGAAGCACCACGATAACAACAAAACATGAAAACGAATTACAACTGTGCCGAAATTTAAAAAAACAAACAGTCTTGAAAATGAAATAATCATCTTGATTGCAAAGCATAAAGAAATAAATCTCCCGACTGCGAAGCACCAAACTAGTTTCTGCTAATATTCATAGCTATCATCAGTGGTAGGTGCACGGACATTGTAATTACTGCACTCACTCGCTCAGGTATGCTGCTCAACCCGAATGCATGTTGAGCCCTGTCTTGTAGATATTTGCGCATCATGGTTTGGGTTTTACTGCACACATCTATCGTGTTGCCATCTGTAGTTAAACAAAAATAAACAAGTAGCATTTATGGAGTAGAAATATGCACCTGTATTTTTAAGTAATATTTGATGTAAGCTGTTTTATGTTATTGTTTTTCTTCTTGAAATGTTTTTTCTTCTGTTCAGTAAGGTACCTCCATGCAAACTGAAGCTCTACTGGACTATTAACGTTACAGTTGTATCTTTTTGTTTTCTAATTATAGATTATAGTTCGTTTTTTAAAAAATTCGACAAGGTTTTAATTCAGTTTCATATTTCGTTATAAAGGAATTTACCTTCATTGTAAAAATTCATCTTGTTCAATTTTATCTGGTGCAGATTTTACAATATCATGAATTTTATTTTTCTAAACTTCACAATTGAAAAAAGTTCACATTCTTTGAAGGCGTACATATAAAGCCCCGACAGCCACTACGAATATTGTAAGTACATATATAGTTCATTGTTTCTTGATTTTAATTGCTGATACTGTGCCCCATACGTATCTAACATCATTTAATAATCTCCCGATTGCAGAACTTGTATAACATGTGAAACAGTAATGACGGACATTTAATGTCAATCAAGTTACATTATCGTAGCCACGTAAAAAGTATGTTCATCGCAAATTGGCGAAATTTGAACAACGATATATGGGGGAGATATGTTTGATTTAGGACACATTATAATTCTCAAGTTGTTGTTTTTTTTAAGTTCTCCACATGAAGGATAATTATTGAAGATATTGGAATACCTAAAATAGTAATCTAAATACAGAGAACATATTTTTAATTATTAATGTGCAGATTCCATAGTCATTTATTAGAGCTGAACTTCTTTTATACCCATTAAAAACATACCAGTCATGCATTTATTTTGGGTGGTTGCTCACTTACTAAATTTTGACTGTTAAAACTGAGGAGACTAATCTATTTTATCATGATTGCTTATAAAAACAGCAGGTATTTACTGTTACTTGAATTCATTAAATAGATTTTGTGAAATTTTCTCAATGCAGAGCTGTATCAACAATGATGATAGAGTGGCAAGTTTGAATCCCATTACTTTTGTCATATTCAGACATTCCATAGAAAGTTATAGCATATTTTGTTTTGTTTTTTATTACCCATTCTGACAACATCCAACCGAATTTAACTTAATTCATACATTTAGGAATCTTCATAAAGCTATACCTGCAGTTATATTTGTATCATATAAAGAAGCACAGATGAATAACAAGTGACAGTGTTTGAATTTGCTATTTCCCATACAGTGCAGGTGGAAAATCATTCATGTGAATATAGGACCCACTGTCTTGAAAACATAGTCATGAATTTAACTCTTACCTATTTTCCTTTTTAATCTTCTGAGCCTGAGATCAATAAAAAGCAATATGTTAGCTCTTTATTAACAAAGATTAAAAAACTAATTATTCAAGTTCAGTCTGTTTTATGCACAGTGAAAAGGCTTTGTAATTTTATCACAGAGCTATATTACGAAAATCCCAAGTTTTCCAGATTTGGACTTTTTTTAATCTTGTAGGAAAGAGTTTGCACTTATTTAGAAGCTGAAAGAATATCATCATCATTATTGTCAACCATTATCAATCCACTGCTGGACGAAGGTCTCCCCAAGTTTCCTCCACAACGGTCTGTCTTGTGCCAGTCTTCTCCATGTCACTCCTGCATACTTTCGAATTTCATTCACCCATCTCCCATGTGGTCTTCTTCTGGGTCTTTTCCTGTCCCTTGGAATCCAATCTAAAATTGCGGCTGTCCATCGGTGGTCTGTCCTTCTGGCAGTATGTCCAGCCCATTGCCATTTCAGGGATTTAACTCTGATCATGATGTCTTCCACTCTTGTCATTTTTCGGTTCCACCAGTTCCTCTTCTTATCTCTCCTGGTTACACCAAGCATGCACCTCTCCATGCTTCTTTGAATTGTCTGCAGCCTTTGTATGTCTCTTTTAGTTAAGGTACATGTCTCTGCACCATACGTAAGCACTGGAAGAATGCATTGATCAAACACTTTTCTTTTAAGACATAATGGCATATTGCTCTTGAAAATTATGCTGTTTCTTCCAAAAGCTCTCCAGGCAAGTTTTGTATGCCGATTAATTTCCTCATCAATGTGACCCTCACTTGATATCTGCTGTCCAAGATAAACGTACATGTCTGTTATCTCCAGCTTTTCTCCATCAATCGATAAATCTTCATTTCTTGAAAAAGCATTGAACATCACTTTTGTCTTCTGAAAGTTCATTTTTAATCCCACTTCTTTACTCTTGTCAGCAAGTTCCTGAATCATACTCTGCAGCTCTGATGGGGTAGTTGCAAAAATGACTACGTCATCAGCAAAACGAAGGTGAGTTAAATAATCTCCATTAATCTTTATCCCCTTGTTTTCCCAACTCAGCGACTGAAAGACACCCTCCAATGTAGCATTAAAGAGCTTTGGAGATATGGTGTCACCTTGTCTCACTCCCTTTCCAATTTTTATGTGTGCTATATTCTCAAACAACAGAATCTTTGCACTTGCATTTTCATAGATGCTATTAATAATATTAATGTATGCATCTTCAATACCGCAGGATTTCAGAGCCATTGTAACTGCTGATGGTTTCACCAAATCAAAAGCTTTTTCATAATCGATAAAAGACATGCACAATGGAAGTTTATATTCCCTCGCTCTTTCATTTAGTTCTCTCAGTACGTGGATATGATGTATTGTGCTGTAGCCACTCCTGAACCCAGCTTGTTCTCTCGGTTGAGCCATGTTCAGTGTTACCTTCAAGCGGTGTGAAAGAACTTTAGTGAAGATTTTATAAACCACTGATAGGAGGCTGATAGGTCTGTAGTTCCTGAGATCCTCAATGTCACCTTTTTTATGTAGCAAGATCATTGTAGCGTTGTTCCAATCCTCAGGAATCTTCCCTTCATTAAGGCATCGAGTGAAAATTTGGGCGAATACTGTTTTCGCTTTCTCCACTTGCTTCTTGTATAATGTCTAGAGTAATTCCATCTTCTCCTGGAGCTTTTCCCCCGCTTCATCTTCTTGATTGCATGTGCAACTTCTGCTGGGAGGACTAGAAGAACTCTGGTACTTTTCATGATGTCTGGAGTACATGTATCATCCCTTTCATATAATTTGGAGTAGAAATCTTTCACTCTTGTCAAAATTTCGCCTCTATTTCTTGTTACAGAACCATCTTCTTTTCTCAGTGCCATAATCTGTTTTCTTCCCTTACTGAGATGTTCCTTTGCTATCTTTAGGCTTTGGTTGTTTTCAATTGCTTTCCTCACTAGTTCACAGTTGAATTTTCTTACGTCTTCAGTGATACTTTTTTGTACTGTCTTGCATAGCTCTTTATATTCCACTTTGGAAGTCACATCTTCTTTAGTTGTCCTCATGCCTCTTCTTTTTTGCATCAACATTTTGGTTTTTCCTGATAATTTGTTCACATGCAACTTGTTCTTAGACCCAGCTAATTTTGTTGCAGTTTCCATAAGAGCTTTGGTTACTTTTCTGTTAACTTCAGAAATATCCACTTCTTCCGATGTTAGGCCTTCCAAAGCAGAGAATCTGTTCTTCAGTTCCAACTTGAAGGTATTATGGTGTTTTGTAAGGTTGGTTATGTCAATGCAATTTGTTTGTCTTATGAGCTTGCCACGTTCAAGTTTAGTGTTGAGGTGCATCTTACATCTCACCAATCTATGGTCACTACCTGTGTTGAACTTGTTTAGCACACTGCAGTCTTCGATGACGAATTTTTTGTTACACATAATAAAATCAATTTCACTTGTCATCCGATTTGGATGTTTCCATGTCCATTTCCTGTGTGTTTTTTTCTTTAAAAAGGAGTTCGAGATGAAAAACCTTTCTGCCTCTGCAAACTCAACGAGAGTATTTCCACGCTGGTTTCTGTTGCCGTGACCAAATTTACCTACTGAAGTTTCATTCTGTTGCTGTTGCCCTATTTTTGCATTGAAATCTCCCATAATTATCTTCAAGTGCTGCTTACCTTTATTATTTAGATAACGAATTTCCTCATAAAATTCTTCAATTTCTTCTTCAGGATGACTAGTGGTGGGTGCATAAGTTTGAATAATCTGATCCTGGTATCTTCTCGAGAGTTGGATAACGAGTCGTGCAGCTCTGTCAGAGGAACTTTCAACTTCTACAACTTTATCCTTCAGTTTCTTGTTTATTATAAATCCAACACCACTATTTCTGCCAGTATCTGTCCCACGATAGTAGAAGAGATGTCCACTTTTCAGTTCAATTAGATCTTCTCCTTTTCTCCTTACCTCACTTAGCCCGATGATGTCCCACTTGATCCTTTGTAGTTCCTCTTCCAATTCAAGAAGCCTTGAATCAGAAGATAGGTAGCGTCCATTATACGTAGCCAAGGTCAGCATCAGACGGCAGCCTAGTCCGGTCCTCCGGGGATTCTTAGCACCCTCTGCCTTCATGTCGCACTGGCCGCTGCCTTGGCCAGGTACATTCCAGCTGCCGGAGACTGAGGGCCAAGATTTAAGTTGTGGAGTCATTTTGGAGGGGTTTGGCCATAACTCACCACGCTGGCCAAGCGGGTGGGTTAGTGTGGGATAGCATTTCCTCTAATCCCGATGGTATAGTTATACCACTATTGGCGGTCGTCAGAGCCCCTTCAGTGGGAACAGGATGCACCACGAGAAGGCGGGGTTGACATTTGTCAAGGAGAGGCTGTGATGTTATGCATCACCTGACCTATAGAACTCACAGTCTTGCAACTTATTGCCATTATAATAGTTTAACCTTAATAACTAACGTATTGTTTGCTTTTTTTAAATATTAGAAAACCGATGTGCACAGAACTAAAAGGCAGTCACAGAATAATTACAGTGGAAAGTATGATGTAAGTGAAAGGGTAAGAATGTAAATTAAATTTAAATTGCACCTGTTAAAAAAGTCCAAATTACAGAAATAATAAAAATTTAAGTTGCAGATAAAGTTAACAAAATATCATCTGAACTAGTGTTTGTATGTATTGTACAGTTTCTAAAGTTCTTTTAGGTGTGGCTTCTCTTAATGGTAATTATAAATGCTGAAACATCACAGATATTATTCTTAATCCCAACTAACTAGTATATGACATTCCTTATAAACATCTGACCTGCATAAATGTGCATTTTTGACTTGATATTAGACACAAATGTAATGAATTTCACTAATTCAGTTGGTTGATTCAACTTTTCAAATTGTGTAACTGTGTATGATGCAGTTGTGTTTGCACAACAGTTGTACAATAATGCCAAATAAATTCACCTTTTTCTTACTGTAAAAGAAACAAGGGGGGGTAGTACAGTAAAACTTATTTCCTAGAAACCCCCAACCAGTTGTGGCTATTGTATTCAGTCTCTGCAGAATAGTGTGCATTATAATGAACATTTCCCCTCTATTTTGTACATTCTCTCAGGCTGGGATGTGGACATCAATCAGAACATTCCAAATACATATATAGAACCTCCCAGTTAAGGTCAGGGAACACTAGGATATATGAGTTTACCTGCATGCATCAGCAGTATTTCATAAGAGGCAGTGGCAGCTATGTTCCTGCCCTACTGGCAAATCGCCCCCTCCCCTATGAGGGATGTGCTTCCCCAAACATCTCTACACTTGACTCCTGCTATAAATTAGCAGTACTATATTGGGGGGGGGGGGGTGGCATCCACCATAAACAATTCTGAGGTATCTAAGCAGTCAACCATCCCTAATTTAGTGCCATTTGTTCCATTGAAGGATAGAGCTAACGCCACAAGAGAAGCATACTGTCAATGCCTCATCTGGGACTCAGACCTGGGCCCAGCTTAGACAATTTGCTAGAAATGATCACCCCACACCACTGAGGCACCAGGGCCAGTGTTTCCCATTTTCCTACCATTTCTTTTCTGTTAGATTGCTTATAAATTTGCGCTTGTGTATGTGATAATTTTAGCGGTGGCAAGTAAATGTAAGGCATTAACACTGCAAGAAATGTAAGAGAGTTTTGTGTTATTTCTGCATACTGTAACTTAGAAATAACACAAAATTCTCTTTTGATGACACCTTGCTTTTATGGGCAAAAATAAATGTCTTGAGAGTATCCCTAAATGAGAGATTTTACTCTATGCTGATTTGTCTTACTTCCTTCTGTATGCAAAAAACTGGATGTGTAGTCAAAAATTTATTTGATGTGGCATGGGATATCATATCCTTGTGTTTGTGTGAATTACAAATGTGTGGTACACCCAAATCAAAGGTGCATTGCTGTCCTACTTATAGTTCTCCATACCTTTAATGCAGCAGTCCATGTCTGCCATATTTATTTCATTCAAAATTATTTCTTGCGTTGTATACCTTGTGATATAAGCAAGGGGAGAAATCGAAAAACAGTACTCGCCCAAATTTTCACTCGATGCCTTAATGAAGGGAAGATTCCTGAGGATTGGAACAACGCTGCAATGATCTTGCTACATAAAAAAGGTGACATTGAGGATCTCAGGAACTACAGACCTATCAGCCTCCTATCAGTGGTTTATAAAATCTTCACTAAAGTTCTTTTACACCGCTTGAAGGTTACACTGGACATAACTCAACCGAGAGAACAAGCTGGATTCAGGAGTGGCTACAGCACAATAGATCATATCCACGTACTGAGAGAATTAATTGAAAGAGCGAGGGAATATGAACTTCCATTGTGCATGGCTTTTATCGATTATGGAAAAGCCTTTGATTCGGTGAAACCATCAGCAGTTACAATGGCTCTGAAATCCTGCGGTATTGAAGATGCGTCCATTAATATTATTAATAACATCTATAAAAATGCAAGTGCAAAGATTCGGCTGTTTGAAAATACAACACACATAAAAATTGGAAAAGGAGTGAGACAAGGTGACACCATATCTCCGAAGCTCTTTAATGCCACATTGGAAAATGTCTTTCAATCACTGAACTGGGAAAACAAAGGGATAAAGATTAATGGAGATTATCTAACCCACCTTCGTTTTGCTGATGACATAGTCATTTTTGCAACTACCCCATCAGAGCTACAGAGTATGATCCAGGAACTTGCTGACAAGAGTAAAAAAGTGGGATTAAAAATGAACTTTCAGAAGACAAAAGTGATGTTCAATGCTTTTACAAGAAATGAAGATTTATCGATTGATGGAGAAAAGCTGGAGATAACAGACACGTACGTTTATCTTGGACAGCAGATATCAAGTGAGGGTCACATTGATGAAGAAATTAATCGGCGTACAAAACTTGCCTGGAGAGCTTTTGGAAGAAACAGCATAATTTTCAAGAGCAATATGCCATTATGTCTTAAAAGAAAATTGTTTGATCAATGCATCCTTCCAGTGCTTACGTATGGTGCAGAGATGTGTACCTTAACTAAAAGAGACATACAAAGGCTGCAGACAATTCAAAGAAGCATGGAGAGGTGCATGCTTGGTGTAACCAGGTGAGATAAGAAGAGGAACTTGTGGATCCGAAAAATGACAAGAGTGGAAGACATCATGATCAGAGTTAAATCCCTGAAATGGCAATGGGCTGGACATACTGCCAGAAGGACAGACCATCGATGGACAGCTGAAATTTTAAATTGGATTCCAAGGGACAGGAAAAGACCCAGAAGAAGACCACATGGAAGATGGGTGCATGAAATTCGAAAGTATGCGGGAGTGACATGGAGGAGACTGGCACAAGACAGACCGTTGTGGAGGAAACTTGGGGAGACCTTCGTCCAGCAGTGGATTGATAATGGTTGACAATGATGATGATGATGATGATGATGATACCTTGTGTAATGGATCTGTATTTTATGCTCAGCAAATAAAAGTTTTGAGCCAGTGAGGTGCACCCACAAATGGGGATGGTATATAAATATTCAGAAGAATACATGTGCAAAAATGTTTTATTTACAACTAGTTTGATATAAATGCCTTGTTTTTCCAGCTGAGGCAATGTTTTTAATAGCAGTTTATAAGAAGGAATGTTAGACTTGCCTCTTAAGTGAATATCACCTGATATTTGGTACTTTAGGCACTGCTTTGTATGTGCTAATAACCAGTGTACTCTTTAAAACAAAATTTTAAATCATTAAATCTTTTTGAAAAAGCTGCACCTAATCACATTATTTTAATAACAAAATCCATTATTTAAAATATTCAAAGCAAACAGAATATAAATTCTGAATTTGCTTGTACAACTTACTGTTCATCCATGTAATATCTTTCAGAAAACTTGAGAATTTCATCACCCTGAAGTGGGAATCGAACCCGCATCTCCCGATTACAGTTCGAATATGCTAACCATTACACCACCCAGGACAGTGAAGTTCCAAGCAACTGAGACTCAGCAAACTTAGCGTAGGAATCTGATAGTCCTCAAATTTTTGCTAGTAGAAGCTTCTTTACCTCATAGTGTTCGATTCCCGAATGGAGATCGAATGCTATGGAGATGCGGGTTTGATTCCCACTCCAGGGTGATGAAATTTTCAAGTTTTCTGAGAGGTATTACATGGGTGAACAGTAAGTTGTACAAGCAAAGTCAGAATTTATATTGTTTGCTTTGAATATTCTATCGATTTCCCATGTATTATGGAGAATATTTCTTACTTCATTGATTTATCCATTAATTAAATCTTTCATGAAATCCGCATTTACTTTGGTCACCATTCTTTTGGATTTGTCATGATGTAGCTCCCATTTTAATTCCTTTTCTAGTGCAAGATTGGGTTTTCTGCACTTTCCATTACCAAGAATAACACCACTGCAACAGACTTCATGTTAAAAGTTTATGGTATGCAGCTTTCTTATACAAATCGATGAATTTCAAAATATTAGTTCATTCAGTGATAATATCTGAGGGAAGCTCTTCAATAAATTAACTGGAGTTCAAGTGTGAATTTGGATCGTACTACTTTCAATCTAGGTTACTAATTCTAAAGTATAAATCGTTCTTCATTGTTGTAAGGATGAATTCACAAATAGCAACTGAAAGTAAATAATTTTTTTGGGTGTTAAGGTTATATTTTGAGGCTATACATCAAGGGGAAGACTTTTTTGTGTTAACTGAAAGTAATGTTGCATTTTAAATGTCCAGAACCATTATTTAAAACTTTAATAAGATTTTTTATAATGTAATGTGTTTTCCATTTGTTTGGCCAGTATAATTTCGCATGTAGCTTTTAATTTGTAAACCAAAAGGGGGAATATCTGCCCTTGCTTATCTGCTGAGTGTGCTCTTTTGTGATTTCAGTTCATAGCTATTTTTGCTTTGTTTACAATAAAAGGTATTTTATGGATTTATATTTTTCAGGATGCTTGTTATGCATGAAATGCAAAGCAGGTACAACATCGCATTTCGAGACATGGCTGAACTCAACCAGGCAACTACTTTTCTTCACGAAAATGGTATGATCTCAGTTGCTCTTTAGTTTACTGAAACACGGTTGTCTGTTATTAGTTATGTATCAGTGTAGTATAATCATTACATTTTACAGGCATTTCACTGGTTTCCCTAAGCGAACATGAATCACAACTACAATCAAATCATGATTTATTCATTGTAATGCATAAACTTTGAGTAAAAAGTATGTGATGTACATTTTAAGTACTTTAACTAAGGTGGCTTATCTAGGATTATCCCACACAAAATGTTACAGTAATCTTGCTTAAAATCAACTTAATAAACAACCTTCTGTTATTTATTTGTTTTTATACCAGGGAGATGCACTCTGCCTCAGACTTTCCCCATTTTCTAGCCCATTGCTATATATCTCTCTTCAGTAAAATGAATTAAGCCGAAATCCTTGTTCTTTACAAAAGAAACAGAGAAAATGTAATAGCAAATAGAGTAAAAGTTGAAGTAGATCATCTGTCTGAATAAAATTTTCAAACTGGCATTGATGATACACTGCCGGACAATTGCAAAGGACGGATGATATTAGCAACGATAGCAACCATAAAATGGAAGGCAGGAAAATGTGGAAATTAGCATAAGTGCGGGATACAGTAAGAAGTGTTGTGCGTATGCAAATTTTGGATTGCCGAACTTGTTTGGGACGTCATAGCGCTGATAAGAGATATAAAGGATTTGACGCGTATTGACCGTTGTTGTTCAAACGCAAAGTTGAAAGGGAAAGAATCAATTGACGAACTTGCAATTTTCAGTATGTCTTCCCGACATCACCTAGATGATTTTACGCGTGGCCGTATTATTGGCAAAATTGTAGAAGGGCGAAAAATAACAGATGTTGCCAGGGAGTTCGACGTCAGCCACAGTGTTGTTTCAAGGCATTGGAAATCATTTCAAACAAATGGAGAGTGTAGCAAACGTCACAGGGGAGGTCATGTTCGCAGTACGACACCTGCAGAAGATCGGTACATAGTGCTATCAACAAAAAGACACCGGTGCAGCACAGCTAGTGAGGTAGCAAATCAGTTTATGGCTGCTACTGGCAAGCGGATCTCCCGAAAAACTGTCGCCAGACGTTTGCATGAAGGAGGACTATACGCCCGCCGTCCTGTTGTGTGCATCCCATTGTCCAGACGTCACCGTACCGCCCGTTTGCAATGGTGCCATCAACATCGCAATTGGACTGATAACGACTGGTCTGCTGTCCTCTTCTCAGATGAGAGTAGATACAGTCTATCGTCTGATTGTCGACGACAACTGATCTGGCGTGATAGTGGTACTGCATATTGTCCAACAAACATACAGGAAAGGGACCGATATCCGACATGTAGTGTCATGGTATGGGCTGGCATCATGATCAATGGCCATACGTCCCTCTATGTGCTTCCAACTGTGACTATGACTGGCCAACGATACATTAATGATCTGCTACCTCATGTTCGCATGTTCCGTGGTGCTGTCGGTGATAGATTCATCTTCATGGACGACAACGCAACATGTCATCGAACAGTCGCTGTCCAGGAGTGTCTTGAGAGCGAGGATATTAAACGCCTCGTATGGCCAGCACGTTCTCCAGATCTGAATCCCATTGAAAATGTGTGGGATGCTTTGGGGGGGGGGGGGCAGTCTTGCTGGTCGCCAATGCCCTCCAATAAACAAGGACACCCTCATCCGTGCACTGACAGAGGAATGGGATAAATTACCCCAACAGCTGCTTGATAATGTTGTGCAAAGCATGACACGACGTGTGGAATTTTGCATCGCCCTCCATGGTGGCCATATCCCGTATTGACATCTTACGCCGGAACGCCTGCAGACGGTAATTGCATTTTTTTCACGTTTATGTATTCTGCACAAAATGGCCTGTTTGTCCCTTGAACACGTTCCAAAGCTTTATGGATTTCAGAGCACAATAAATTGTCTTTCTTGTAATGTCCTGGCATTCTGACGTTATTTTATTTCACTTGGCATCCAACCACACTTACTTTTTTTTGCGCTATATAGCCGTTTATGATCCGTCCTTAGCAATTGTCCAGCAGTGTATAATTGTTGCTGCACTCTCTATTGTTTCTATAGTGATGCATTAAGTTGATATAAGCTAGCATTTTTCATTTGTTGTGATATATATATTCAAGTTTAGTACAGTCCTACATTCTATTAGATATAGTGATTGCAAAGTACTCACCTTAAAATTAGACCCTTGATGCACTGGAATATAATGTACTTTCATGCAGATTGGAGCCATTTTTTGCAGATTTATCAGCACTTACATATGCATGTATACCATGAAGTGTTGTTATTAAGGTTTAACTGTATAGCAAGGATAAAAGAGCAACAGGAGATACAGTGATGGCAACTTTTAAAGCCCCCTGGTTATAAAACTTGGCTGCTTGGAAGTTTCAAAATTGGAAATACAAATAAAAATTGAGCTCTTACATGTCCAAAAGCACTGCTTATAAGAGTCACTTTCACTTTTTATATGGCATAATAAATAGATTGTGTGTTGTTTAAATTTGGCCTTTTTACTTGCATTTATTTGTTGACACCTGGGATTTTTAGTGGACAATACATATTCAGCACATTTGGTGAGTTTTCACCCAAAGACAAGTGTTTTTAATCTGTCTTTAGAAGATAAATTTATTGCACTTATAAACCATACGTCATGTATAGCCTTGGGTCATGATTTTTCTTTATTTATGATGTTACTGTTGTAAGTCTAGCTGTATTCCAAACTTAAAGAGAAGAATAGAGTCCCTGCAAAAAGGTTGAGAGACTTGATTTTCTGGTGTGGGTGGGGTGAGGGTACAGAGTCTAATGTCCATAGCAAATCATTCTTCTGTCTTTTAATAACTGGAAACAAAACGTGTCTCATGAGATCATGCAAACATAATGACAGGTATAAGATATGCCAGCCTAAGAGCATAAGGTCACCTTACACTTTTGCATTAAAGTTGGTTTACTTCATCATCATTGTCAACCATTCTCAATCCACTGCCAGATAAAGATATTCCCAGTTCTGTTCCACAACTTTCTGTTTGAGCGATTCCCTTCCATTTCACTCTGACATGCTTTCTAATTTCATCCACCCATCTCCCACGTGATCTTCTTCAGGGTCTTTTTATGTTCTATGGTATCCAGTCTTGCATTTCAGGTGTGCAGTGGTGGTCAGTTCTTCTAGCAATATGTCCAGCACATTGACACTTATGAGTTTTTACTTTGACTGTGATGACATCCACTTGTGTCATTTTCCTGGTCTGTGAGTTTCTTATTGTATCTTTCTTGGTTACATCATGCATGCATCTCTCCATGTTGCTTTCAGTTGTCTACAGACTGTGTATGTCTTTTTAGCTAAGGTCCATGTCCTAGATCCATAAGTAAGAACTGGAAAGGATGCATTGATTAAACACTTTTCATTTAAGACATAATTGTATATTGCTCTTGAAAATTGTATTGTTTCTGCTAAATGCACTCCAGCCAAATTTTATGCACCTATTGATTTCTTCTTCGATGTGTCCCTCACTTGATATTTGTTGTCTATAATAGTTGCAAGCATCAGTTACTTTTAAATTTCCCCTATCAATCTATAAATCTTCATTTCTAGTAAAAACATTGTGCATCAATTTTAATCCCACTTCTTTAGTCTTTTCAGCAGATTCCTTGATCATACTCTACAGCTTGGAGTGGGTACTTGCAAAAATGGTTATACCATCAGCAAAATGAAAAAGGATTAAACAATCTTCATTAATCTGTAAATCAAACTCATCTTTGTTATGTGGCTTCCTAGATTATTATATGCAAACTAGTTAATTTTTTATGGGGTTTATCTAGGTAAAATCTTAAAATTTCTGCAAATTTTCAGAGAGAACTCCTCTCCTTCATTCAATCTCCGTCACGGTCTTTGGTTACGGCGATCTTGCAAAATGTCTTCCCAGATGTTAGACAGTGAAAACCCTTTACAGTCATTAATGATGAAGTTCTGGTATTTTCCAATTTCAATTCCCTCTTTCAATTTTGGCTTCAGGAAGTTGGGTTGATGTCCAATGACAGTCAAAGAGTCCCAGTCCATGCGGTGTCCAGTTTCTCTAACGTGTCTGTCTAATCCTGTCTTGTTTGAACAATTTTTTATTGCTACCTTGTGCTCCGCAATGCAAGTTTCCAGCCTATGACCTGTTTCTCCTATGTAGTATTTCCACAGCTGCCGGTTACTTTATAAATGACTCCTTGCATTTTTAACAAGTTTTCTTCTTTTTGAATCATGCTAAGGCAAAAAAATTTAAGCTTTTTTCTGAACTGGGAGCTAATCTAATATCATAATTACTGCTTATTCTCTTTAAAGATTCAAACAAACCTTTTTGATACGTAATTTTTCTTGTGAACCTGAACTCCTGCTTGCTTGTATTTTTTCGTTTATCTTGTTTGAGTAATTTATCTATTTCCTTTTTTGGATAGTTATTTTCTGTTAGCATTACTTCCAGATCATCCATGTAGGCTTTTTTCATATCCTCTGAGGAGACCAAATTATTTATTTTTTCTACAAATTGATTTGCAACATTTTTCTTCATTGAATATGGATGAGAGGAGTTAAAATCTAGTATTTTGTTTCTATCCAAAGATTTTTTTTTCTACATTTTTGTGAGGAACTTATCTTTCTGGACATAGATGGTCAAATCCAAGAAGTTTAATTTTCCTTTAGTTTGAACCTCCAAAGTAAACTTAAGGGAATAATCTAATTCATTAAAGCACCGTAGAATTTTTTCTGGAAGATTTTTATCCTTCCTATCTAAAATGAATAAGATATTATCCATGTATCTGTGATAAAGGCAAAAGTATGAGGGCTGAACCAGTACCTTTTCTTCCAGCTTTCCTACATAGTAATTTGCCAACAGTGGGGAGAGTGGGGAGCCCATTGCTAGTTCAGACTTTTGGAGGAAAAATCTTTTCTCAAATTGAAAAAAGTTGTTTTTTAAGGAGAAAATCAGCATTTTAAAAATCCCTACTAGATGACTGTAAGGGGTTTTCACTGCCTAACATCTGGTAAAACATTTTGCAAGATCGCCTAGATAAATCCCATAAAAAAGTTAACAAGTTTGAATATAATAATCTAGGAAGCCACCTAACAAAGATGAATTTGATTTACAGATTAAAAACTGCATACGGGTCGGACGCGTGGCAAGCAATCAAGAAAGTGCAACATTCCAGAGATAAGATGAAAAAATCAGTAGACCAAATCAAGTTCCTCAAGAAGTGTAAGGTAACAGATTTTATTCCAAATTCATGTGCAGATGTTGGCTCTGCTCATTACTTGGTAGTGTCGCAAGTGAAACTGAATGTCGGTTGGAGGAAACGGAATAAGAAGAGGCCTACAGTGGAAGGAATAAAGATTGAAAGGCTTCCTGAGGATCATCAGCATTATGATAACTTAGAGAACAACTGAATTAAGCTGAAGTCATGTGAGCATGATGTAGAAAATAAGTGGGAATGTTTTAAGAACTGTGTTGTCACTGCTGCTGAAGAGGTCTGTGGCACCACAATAGTGGGTAACATTAGAGATGATGCTTGGTGGAATAGTGAGATTGAAGAGTCAGTAAAGAGAAAGAAGGAAGCCTATTTGGAGATGTTGCAAGGTAGAGTTTCTGTAGATGAATATCGCTGTAAGAAACGTGAAGCCACTAAGCTGGTTCACGAGAGTAAGGCAAAAGATAGGAAGGAGAAGGTGGGAAGGCATGAATTGGCTTTTTGGAAAGATAGGAAGTCTTTCTGTAAGTACCTGAGACTCAGGAAAAATAGGAGGGAGGGGGTTAAGTTGTGTGAAGAATAGGATTGGGGAAGTGATATGGGAGCCCAATGAGTTAAGTGAAAGATGGGATGATTACTTCTCTGAGTTATTAAATCAGGAAAGCAAAGATGATTCTGAGACAGATGCAGAGGATGGCACAGTGAAGGATGAAAGCACAGGAGGGATCTCAAGAGAAGAAGTGTGTAAAGCTCTAAAACCTCTTTAGAATGGTAAGGCTCTGGGAGTTGATGGCATAACTACCAAGATGTTGAAATATGGTGGTGACTGTAATTGATTGGTTAACTGAAATTTGCCAGTTGTGCTGGGAGTTAAGAATGGTCCCTCAGGATTGGAAGCGTGCTATCATTGTTCCCTTGTATAAGGGAAAATGTGATCAGACTGACTGCAAGAACTATCGTGGTATTAGCCTATTAAGTGTGCCAGGGAAAATGTTTGGTAAGGTCATTGTTGAAAAAGTATGGGGTCTTACATCAGAGAAAGTACGGAATGTTCAGAGTGGTTTTATGTCTAATAAAGGCTGCACTAACCAAATTTTTGCATTACGCATGATGATTAAAAAGTATCTGGCTGTTGGTGAGAAAGTTTTTTCTGCCTTCATAGGGGGGTTGGGGCAAAACACATTCTGATTGTGTGAGGAATGAAGATGTGTGGCAGTTTTGTGATGTGAAGCAAAATGTTGTTAGCAAGGTTTAGACTAATATGCTTCAGTGGTTTGGCCATGTTGAAAGAATGAGTGATGAGATGCTTACTAAGAAAATCTTTTAGCCTAAGTGGCAGGAAAGAAAAGCAGAGGAAGGCCAAGGAAATCATGGGAGGATCAGATTCAGGAGTGTCTGCATGAGAAAAAAATTATGAGTATGAAGTACAGAAGATCTTGTGTACGGCGTGTAATGGATGTCAGTGAAGCCCGAGTTGTATGTCAAGATCGTTGTAAATGGAGAAGTTTGATACGGCAACAGTAAGTAAAACTTATATGGTAGTTTGTATTTCTTTGTGGAACTAACCTCTGAATATCAGAGAACAGTTTAGTGATATGAAGGTAGCAATATGGTTTTCTCCTTAAAAAACAACTTTTTTCAATTTGAGAAAAGATTTTTCCTCCAAAAGTCTGGACTAGCAATGGGCTCCCCACTGTTGACAAACTACTATGTAGGAAAGCTGGAAGAAAAGGTACTATTTCAGCTCTCATACTTTTCCCTTTATCACAGATATATGGATGATATCTTATTCATTTTAGATAGCAAGGATAAAAATCTTCCAGAAAAAATTCAAAGGTGCTTTAATGAATTAGATGATTCCCTTTGAGGTTCAAACTGAAGGAAAATTAAACTTCTTGGATTTGACCATCTATGTTCAGGAATATATGTTCCTCACAAAAATGTAGAAAAAAATCTTTGGATAGAAACAAAATACTAGATTTTAACTCCTCTCATCCATATTCAATGAAGAAAAATGTTGCAAATCAATTTGTAGAAAAAATAAATAATTTGGTCTCCTCAGAGGATACGAAAAAAGCCTACATGGATGATCTGGAAGTAATGCTAACAAAAAATAACTATCCAAAAAAGGAAATAGATAAATTACTCAAACAAGATAAACAAAAAAATACAAGCAAGCAGGAGTTCAGGTTCACAAGAAAAATTACGTATCAAAAAGGTTTGTTTGAATCTTTAAAGAGAATAAGCAGTAAATATAATATTAGATTAGCTCGCAGTTTAGACAACAAGCTTAAAAAAATTTGGCGTAGCTTGATTCAAAAAGAAGACAACTTGTTAAAAATGGAAGGAGTCATTTATAAAGTAACCTGCAGTTGTGGAAAATACTACATAGGAGAAACAGGTCGTAGGCTGGAAACTCACATCGCGGAGCACAAGGCAACAAAAAAAATGTTTTGAAACAAAACAGGATTAGACAGACACGTTAGAGAACCAGACACCGCATGGACTGGGAACTCTTTGACTGTCATGGACATCAATCCAACTTCCTGAAGCGAAAATTGAAAGAGGGACTTGAAATTGGAAAATACCAGAACTTCATCATTAATGACTGTAAGGGGTTTTCACTGCGTAACATCTGGCAAGACATTTTACCAGATCGCCGTAACCGTCAAGGTTAACCGTAACTGAAGATCGTGATGGAGATTGAACGAAGGACTGCCTGGTGAAGTAGAGGAGTTCTCTCAAAAAATTTGCAGAAATTTTAAGATTGTACCTAAATAAATCCCATAAAAAAATCTTCATTAATGTTTATTCCTTTATCTCATGCCACTTCAGTTATTGAAAGACATTCTACAATGTGTCATTGAACAGCTTGGGAAATATGGTGTCACTAATTCATGTATAGTCCAGTAAGAGTTTTTGTTTATATCCATTGTAGAACATATTTCACATATTTCACAGCAAGAAAAAGTCCTAAATTTGTCAAAGAAGCAACTGATTTTGCACTATGCAGATAATGCTAAATTTACATATTTGAGAGTTTAAAAATCCTGCTTATAACAGTCAAAACAAGCAATCAGAGATGCGAGTTTTATGAAGAGCAGTTACAAATGTGAGTCTTATAAGCAGCAGTCACAAATGCAACTCATTTGAGCAGCAGACACTTATATGCACAACATCTTGAAGGTAAATTAAAATTAACCCTCACTTTAGCTCGTATAAATGTAAATGTTCTGAAGTCACACTTCACTTTTGTATCTGTGGTGACAAAAAAATTTCCTTATGTACATAAAGACACATATTTGTAAATTTTTGTGGCCCATTTTTCTGGCATGAACACGTACCATAATTTTTCATCTAATGATATTTATATCTCTGTGGTTGATAAAAGCATATTTCATATCTTTATTCCTTTTTCAAATTCATCCCTCTGCCAGTCTCATTCAGCAGATACGAAGTTGATGTTCATTACATTTTAATTCTAAAAGTCATGACTTCATGAAAACCTTACAGAAGCAACATATACTGCAGTCTGGATTTATATTCCAGAAATGGCATTGTAAATAAGTCTCAGAGCTCTACAATTTTAATTTTGATAGGGACAGTAAAGTAAAATTTCAGATAATAAAAATATTCTACTTCTTTGAATAAAGCTCATGTTGAGAAATGGCTTCCTAGTTTCTTAATTCAATTACTAATCTAAAACAACTATTATGGGAACTTTACTAGGAAATTTTTTCATTTAAATTGCAAATTTTGGAGAAAACTCTTCTCCTTCTTCAGGCTGTCTTCTTGTTGTCACTTAGTGACAGGAATAAGTGACAACAACAAGACAGCCTGAAGAAGGAGAAGAGTTTTCTCCGAAAATTTGCAATTTAAATGAAAAATTTCCTAGTAAAATTCCCATAATAGTTGTTTTAGATTAGTAATTCTACTTCTGTTGGGAAATTTTCATATTTCTGTCTTAGTAAATTCTCTGATGAAAAAATTTCATTTCAAGTTTTTGTATCTAATTTATGATAATTTTTTAATAGTTGAAAGGCTGTGCTATCTACATATTATACGACATTACTTTAATGAGAAAGGATGTGTATCCTATGAAATATTACGCAGGTACTTTTTCAAATCTTCCATTTTCAAAAATAATTTGCAATCAAATAATTCTATTAATATATGAAGATCTGTGTGAAGCAGGAGTACAAGTGGTATGTAACATTAGCAGACACAGGTAAGTCAGATGAATGTAATTTCACATTTCATGAACATGTAATGTAAACTGCAATTCTTTGTCAAATATGAGTCAGAAAAAAGAAGACTTCAGCAAGACAGTAATTAAATTAGTGAGCCTCACTGCTATTTTTAATTACTGTATTTAATGTGGAATTTAACAAAAATTTATTAAACTACAAATTAAACACTATGGCAATCACTGATAAAATATTATGAAGTATATCTGCAGTCTGTACAAAAAATTCTTTAACTGTGATTTAGATTTTAAAGATTCAAATGAAATGAACATGTTTTTTCTCCAATGTCCTTCTCTTTACTTTTATCTATCTATATCTTTTCATTTTCTGACTTTATTCATATAACATCACATTTTTTCATGATTTTTGAGTGCCAAATTTCAAATGCACTTTAGTATTCTTTTGTTAGTACCATATTATGTACTCACCTGTTCATTGCTTTGCCAGGTGTAGGTAATAAATAAAGCAAGCTCATTACAGTTTCAGCTGAAAGTTAAAAAACATTCTGAAAAGAGCAGAAGTGATGTGTGAACTATGTTTTGTGTGTCTATTGTCTCTCAAACAAATAAATATATTTGATGTTGAGGGACCCTCAAATTTTCTGAAGGATTACTGAATTGCGTATAATCAGAAGCTTATCATAATTTTTTTACATTTCCCAGAATTATTAGGAAGTACCGTGACAATCTGTAACACTTGATTGGGTACTAATATGTGTATTCCCTATCAGTTGCATTCACCAGTTGGAGATATGTATCCATGAGGATGCCTAACAAAACATTTTGATCAACATTAACCATTTAAAACCTGCTGAATTTTGTGTACATAAGTTGTCAACTGGTACTGATCATATTCTTAGTAATTAATACTAAGCTAATGTACTATCTCAGGTGGAAAATAAAAATTTTCTAATGGGCATTACTGTATTAGTAACTATGATTTATATTGATTTTTAAAGGGAAAGAAACAAGTTATTAATCCCAGTGGGTATTAAATATGTATCCTTTCCTTTTTTTTAAACAACTGGAATTATATTGACTTTTCTGTTTTGTAAAAACAACAAAACAATATGAATTTATTTTGCTTTATTCTCAAGGATTGAATAAACTAATTAAGCATCATTCTCACAAAATCACAGAATATAAATTGTAAAGACTAATTTGCACATTTGATTAAGGAAGGTATTCACAAGAGCATTCTACAGTCCTGAAATTTTGAAAATTCAGTGTAATTTTTTTCTTTTTAAAGGTTAGGAGGAGTAGGAAGTAATAGATTACAAAAAAAATGAGTGAAAAATGCAAGTATGAATACAAAATGTAAAAGTATATATCTTACATGCTTAATTGCATGCTATTAGGTAAAGACTAACCTTTAAAAATTCAGTATCTGTTGATATCCAGACGGTATAAGTAAAGTGATATAGTTAGAAATATTTCTGTCAAATCTACGTACTTCACACAATTTCCTGGCCAGGATTCATTCCCTGATCAGTTATTCTAGTTTTCAAGTACTGTTGAAATACGTTATCTTGTGCAGCCAACATTACACAGCTGTAAATTTCAGCAATGAAAAATGCTGATTCACTACCAAAACTGGTTTGCATCTGTATCACTATTCATTATCTACATGAATAACTTTCTGTCAAGCCTTTCTGGGTGGCTGTAATGATGTGCTTGACAGATGTGGAACTAGACAGTAGCTTATACATTTTCTTTCTTCTCACATTTTGATGTATCCCATTGGTTAATTTTTTAACAGTAATTCTAATTCTTTGAATAAAGCTCATATTGAGAAATGGCTTCCTAGTTTAATTGAATTAATAATCTAAAGCAACTTATGGGAATTTACTAGGAAATTTTTTCATTTATAGCAAATTTTCGGAGAAAACTCTTCTCCTTCTTCAGGCTCTCTTGACAACAACAAGAGAGCCTGAAGAAGGAGAAGAGTTTTCTCCGAAAATTTGCTATAAATGAAAAAATTTCCTAGTAAATTCCCATAAGTTGCTTTAGATTATAAAGTAATTCTAATATTTTAAGTGATAACTTAATATTTCATAATTGTACAACTAACATATTTTACCATTTCCTTTCTGATTTCTTGTAAATAATAGTTTTAAATTTTTTTTGTTATATTTCTTATACTCTGATTTATTTTAGTCTACTTACATTTGTATTTTATCTTATTATTTATTTGTATACATCATTGTTGTTTTAATTTTTTGTCATTTTTGAATAATGTGCATGTTAAATTTCATGTTTTTGCAATGTAATGACTCATTTCTTTGTTATTTGTAATTGTACAAACTATGGGTTTGAGTAAAACTTTCTGATCATGGTCTTTCTTAAAGTTGTAGAAAACAAATATTAGTATAAACTTTGTTATTGTTGTCTTTGACTCGTTGATATGTAGTCAAAGACACCCAAAAAGAGTTTTTTAGGCAACTATAATGTGCAGAAAGGAAAATTTGCATTTGCAAGTAAATTAATATGTGAAACTTTACACTACTAACATTATAGTACTAACACTATTTTTATAGTACATTTTTTTTTTTTTTTGCTGGTTCGCGATATGGACCATGTGTACTTTGTTTGTTATTAAAAAATAAATATTTAGAAGGGTCAGATGGTAATATTTTATTAAATTGTAATGAAAATAATAGTTGGTTTTAGGAAAATACTGTTACTATTAATAAAAATTTTTATTTAACTAACCATAAAACCATTTAACTAACCATAAAACCATACTTACTTGGTTAGTAGCAATGTTCAAAGACGTTTTCTTTTTAATATATTAGTCTTTTTTTTAATGAATTTTAACCTAAAGTATGGGTAGTTGAGGTACACAGTAAGATCAATCACAAATGCGGCTAATAAAAACGTAACCTAGGTTTTCAGTGTTTGTGTTTCTCTTGACACCATCGTCAGTGTTGTTCTAACACACACTTTAAAAACTTGCCATTCACAATTCCTTGAACTGTGCAGGAGCACATTAGAACAATGCTGATGATGGTGTCAAGAGAAACACAGGAAACCTAGATTTTACAATTTTATTAGCCGCATTCATGATTGATCTTACTGTGTACCTCATCAACCCATATTTTAGGTTAAAACTTATTTAAAAAAGACTAATATATTAAAAAAAGGTCTTTGTACATTGCTACTAACCAAATAAGTATCCAACCACGTGGTTTTAAGGTAAGTTAAATTTAAATTTTTATTAATAGTAACAGTATTCTCCTAAAACCAACTATTATTTTCATTACAATTTAATAAATATTACCATTTGACTCTTCTAAATAGGTATTTTTTAATATCAAACAAAGACGAAGTACATGTGGTTCATATCGTGAATCGGCAAAATAAGAAAACGTGCTATAAAAACAGTGTTAGTACTACAATGTTAGTAGTGTAAGTATATATACCAGTACATTCAAAAAGTTCCGGAACTTTTTATATTAAAAAAGAATGAGTACAGATAATACCTGTTTATGCAGTGTTTCCTTCAAAGTAGTTACCCTGTGCAACTATGATGCATTTTTGCCAGCGCTCATACAAAGATTTAAATGCAGATTGCAAGCCTTCTTTTGCCACATCCTCCAGTGCCTCCATTGCAACTCGTTGCACTTCTTTGGAACTTGAAAAGCGTCACCCCTTAAGCAAATTCTTCATTCAGGGAAAAAGGGAAGAGTCACAAGGAGCAAGATCAGGGGAATAAGCTGGTTGTGGAATAATGGGAATGTGATGTATGGACAGGTAATTGGACACCAGGAGGGATCTGTGAGCCAGCGCATTATCGTGATGAAGCACCCACGAGTTGGTCTTCCAAAGAACAGGTTGCTTGCATCTCACTGATTCTCAGAGACGTTTCAGGACGTTGACGTACTCTTCTTTAGTGACTTCATGACCATGTTGAAAGAATTTCTTGTGTATGACCCCTTTGCAATCGAAGAAAACTCTGTTGCTCATTTTCGAATTGTTGATGCCAGTCATAAACTCTAGTTCGACTCATTGTACTCTCACCGTATGCTGACTTAATCATTTGAAAAGTCTCAGCGAAAGATTTTCTGAGCAAAACACAAAATTTTGCACTTGAACTCTGTTCAAAATTCGACATCGTTGTCCTCACGACAGAGAGCCTCAAATGCCTGTGTAATCATGAACTATGCACATATGCTGTACGTGTTGGATCTGGGTCAAACCAGTTCTGGCTGGTCGGTCACATGATGCTCTTTGCTTGCTCAGCGGGGAATGACGTAATGAACTGATATTCAAAAAGTTCTTGAACTTTTTTAACATACTAGTATGTTTCTCATAGTAATTTACTTGCAAATGATAGTGCTAACTTTAATGCCAAAATGAAACTTTTTCTGTAGTTCCATGTATAACAGCATCTTATGAAGGTTATTAAAGGTGGGGAGAGGTAGGTTCTAGTTTGGCTTTATCTGAGTCATGTGCATAGCAGCGTTCTTTGAAGCATCTCGTTGGAGATTATAACTTGCTCACACATTTATTTATGCCTATTGGATAGCTGTAGTACTTCATTGCATGTTGTTTTGCTTTCATTATTAAGTTAGAATTTAAATTATTTTGAAAACGTTCTTAATTTTATTTGTTTATCTGTTTAGGCATTCTCCTACATTATGAAGATGCTACTTTGAAAGACCTTTACTTCTTGGATCCTCAGTGGCTTTGTGATATGCTGGCTCATGTGGTTACAATTAGAGAAATAAATCCATTTGCAAGAAATGGTAAGGTTCTCAGTGTACTGCAAATATGTGTGCCTCTTTAGTGCTCCTATCCTTTAAATATCAGAGTGGGAGTTCATTTTTCAAACCCATTTTTTACAGTCCTTGAAGTATTAAAATATGTGATTTTACTAAAAATGTTTGTTTTTGACTCCTTAAAGTCATCACTGAACTTCACTTTCAAATTGTATAAGAAAAAGATCAATGGAAAGGGATGCAACCAATGAATTAGTTTTCTCTTTTAGTACTGGTGTGAGAGTCGACAGATTTTTTTATATGGGAATCATGGAGAATTTTGTTTATTGTAGAAGATGGGTACTGATAGGCTTCAGCAATTTTCTTAATTGTAGCAACTTCTTGTTTGAAGATGATTCACTGTTGCAGATAATCCTGGCATGATAAGTATAAGTTTTTAAAGCAGCAAATTTTTGAGCAATGGGGGCGTAGGATGAGAATGACATTATGTTTGTTATGCAGTAAGTTTTTGTAAACAAATCTGTTGAGAAGATTCTCCTGTCTTGCCAAACTGACATCCAGGAATTCAATGCCTTGCTGTGAATCACAGCAAATATACATATTTTTTTGTGTTTTTCCTTAATTCTAAGGTGGTTATTGTATTGTAGCATGAAGCCTGCTGTTTTCAACCACTTTACACTGTGTATTGCAAAATCTGGGCTATTGTTGTTCTGCCACAAAATGAAAGATAAAAAAATATTCATGATTACTAGATCAAAACTGTTTTTTTTTGTTTTGTTTTTTTTCTTTTTCTGTCTTCATGAGTAATAGTGATGATAGCAGTTTTAAACAAACTTAAATGAAAGGAAAATTAAAGTAAAACTAATTGTTGTTGTTCTCATAAAGAGTATAAAGATAGCTTATCACATAAGGATTGAAATTGTGGTCAACAGACATATATCATTGCAAAGTTCCTAAAGTAGTATTGTCTCTTTCACTGTTAAGAAAATGGTTCCTTGCCCTTATTAGTTCAAGCTCAGTTGACAAATTAAAAGCAATTTTAGCTAAGCAATAAAACTTTGTGAAGGTATCTGTTGCACATATGTGATCAAAACGAAACTCATTTGTTTGTAATTTTTGGACATAAAGCATATTCTAAACCAAGCTATCCATTAATTGTAAATTGAAATTGCAAATAATGCAATGAAAACTGTCACTAATTCTTCCAGAAGAAAGATATAATGAACTAGAGGCAAATATAGCATACACTTGAATTCAGCAATACCCCTTCAGAACAGTGATAATTAATACTATACGACTGACTAGGAATGAGGGTAGAACTGGGAGCATGCCAGTTTTTTACAGCTCCCCAGTGCAGTTTAACTTTTGTCATCCCACTTTTATGTTGATAAGAAAATTACTGGTGCTTTTTGTATTTTATTCATTATTTTAGTATTTTTAAAATGACTCCTAATTATAAACATATAAAATGAGCGAAACACACAGAGTCACGTACGGTAAAAGGTTTGTTTAGCGGTAGCTTTGGGTCATCCTACGACCTAGATCACCCGCGATCGACTGGATGGGCTGGTTGCCAGAACTATAATTTGAAATTGGGATGTTGGAACTGTTGCCAGATTTTAGAAGAGAGATCCAAATAAATAGGATTTGGTGAGGGGTCTCTGAATTGCAGTTTTTGGTGAACAAAATTTCAATGCTCTCTTGGAAGCGCAGAGATGCCTTGTTGATGAAAGGGACAACTTTTTTGGTTTCTTTCCAAATGGGAACTGTAGAGGTGTCTTCAAGGGTTAGTGCAGATAAAGCTGTCTTTGGAAGACCATTGGAAACATCTTTTTTGTGTTCACCAACACCCCAACTTCAAATTGTAATTCTAGCAAACATCCCATCCAGTCGATCGCGGGTGATCAAGGTCATAGGATGACTGAAAGCTACTGCTAAACGAACCTTTTACCATATGTGACTCTGTGTGTTCCGCTCGTTTTATATCTTTATATGTTATTGTCACGTGATGCCTGAGTTTTAAACCATGACTCCTAATTTTTTAAATTATTGAATTTCATTTCAGACTGAATACTTTAATTTACAAATGCTACTATCCATGTGAATTTATGTTATTCATAAACTGTTGAATTGTTTTATAGGTATAATGAAGATAGAAGACCTGAAGCATGTATTCAAATCATCACAGTTTGCACCTACTGATGCTCAACAGTACATTTTAAACCTTTTAAACAAATTTGAAGTAGCTTTAACATGGGACAATCGTACGCTCATTATACCTTCATTGCTTCCAACTGAGGAACATCTGAGAGCTGGATTCCCCGGTTGTGATGTTAGAGTAAGTCAGCATATATCATTTTTATGTATTGTAGTTGCTCTGATACATATGTACTTATATGTGTTATGTGAGTAAGAGTCGGAACTTTCCACACATGTGTACTAACATTTATGTTTAAACTGTCTGCTTCTGTAGTGCAATAAACTTCATTTATTTCTTAATTTTTTTTAGTGAATTGATGTTAAATGAACTTAATGTTACTTGTATATGGAATTAATAGAAATGAAGGACATAGTTGCAGAAAATCAGAGTAAATGAGCCTAAAGTAGTAAATACATTATAAATGTATTTTTATACATTTATATGCGGGCAGTCATAGTGAACGATGGGTTTGCCTCCTCAGGGCGCTCCGTGGTAACAATGGCACACACAACAGCAACTAGGGCCTCTGTGAATCTTGGAGAGGTGCAAGCTAGTTCTGTGTGACATTGGCGAAAAGACCCCAACTCACTGGGTTTTGTTCCAGAATCCTTAGGTTGAATGACCAACTGGAACCCTCAGCTGTGGGCTAATCCCACACACTGATGTACTTACCTGATTAAAAAGACAAAAAGAAATATTAAGAATGACTCAAGTGTGGGATATGGGGGACCTACCACACTTGAGAAGGACGGTCCACCACGGAATCGACCTGGACTTTCTAAACGGCGTATGAGAAAGAGATCTTGGCTGAGTGATTGTAAGATTGGTGTATGGAATACTAGAGGTATAAATGGCAAGATGAGTGAGGTGATTGAGGAGATGAATAAGTATAGACTGGATGTGCTGTGTATAAGTGAAACCAAAAAGAAGAAAATTGGGGTAGAAGAAGTGAATGGCACGGTGAGTGTGTGGTCTGGAGTATTGGATAATGTGAGAGGACAGGCGTAGGTGTGATTTTAAGAAGGAAGCCTATTTGGGGATGTTGCAAAGTAGAGTCTCTGTGGATGAATATCGCTGTAAGAAGCGTGACGCTGCTAAGCTGGTTCGCCACAGTAAGGCAAAAGATAGGAAGGAGAAAGTGGAAAGGCATGAACTGGCTTTTTGGAAAGATAGAAAGTCCTTCTGGAAGTACATGAGACTCAGGAAAAATAGGGGAAACAAAGTTGTAAGTTGTGTGAAGAATGAGATTGGGGAAATGATATGGAAGCCCAAGGAGTTAAGTGACAGATGGGGTGAATACTTCTGTGAGTTATTAGATCAGGAAAACAAAAATTATTCTGAGACAGACGCAGATAATGTCACAATGAGGGATGTAAGCACAGGAGGGATCTCAAGAGAAGAAGTATGTAAAGCTCTAAAATCTCTTCAGAATGGTAAGGCTCCAGGAGTTGATGGCATAACTGCAGAGATGTTGAAATATGGTGGTGACTCTATAATTGACTGGTTAACTGAAATTTGCCAGTTGTGCTGGGAGTTAGGAATGGTCCCTCAGGATTGGAAGGATGCTATTATTGTTCCCTTGTATAAGGGAAAAGGTGATCAGACTGAATGCAAGAACTATCGTGGTATTAGCCTACTGAGTGTGCCAGGAAAAGTGTTTGGTAAGGTTGTTATTGAAAAAGTACGGGGTCTTACATCATTGAAAGTGTGGGATGTTCAAAGCGGTTTTATGCCTGGAAAAGGCTGCACTAACCAGATTTTTGGATTACGCATGATGATTGAAAAGTATCTGGCTGTTGGGAAGAAAGTTTTTACTGCCTTCATAGGTTTAGAGAAAGCTTACGATCGAGTGAATAGGACACTTTTGTGGAAGGTATTGAATAAATATGGTGTTACTGGGAATCTACTTAATAGTGTAAAAGCCATGTATGCTGGTAGTAGAGCTTGTGTACGAGTGAATGGTGTTTTATCAAAATGGTTTTCCATTGGTTCAGGAGTTAGACAAGGTTGTGTAATGTCACCATGGCTGCTTAATATATTTATGGACGCGTGAATGGGTGATGCCAAAATAGATTATAGTGGTTTATGTCTTGGTGATATCCGTGTGTGCAGATTGCTGTATGCTGATGACACTGTCCTGTTGGCAGAGAGCAAAAGTGAGTTGCAGAGTATGTTGACTCGGATGCACGAAGTTTGCATGAAATTCAAACTGAGTATAAATAAGGGAAAAACCAAAGTTATGGTGTTTGAGAGAGGAACGGGTAGCACTGAATGTAATGTAAGTATAAATGGCACTGTGATTGACCAGGTGAGTGAGTTTGTGTATTTAGGAAGCATGTTTGACAGAGAGAACAAGTTGGATGGTGAAATCAGTAGGCGAGTGAATTCTTCTTTGAAAGTCATAGCTGTCTCTGGAGGTTTTCACAGGAATGATGGGTTCTCTAGAGAGTCCCGCATGGCTGCGTATGAAGCAGTCATTGTTCCTACTCTGATGCATGGCAGTGAAACCTGAGTACTGCAGAAGAAACATAGGAGTCGTTTGTGTGCTGGAAAAATGCGTTACTTACGTGAGGTTTGTGGCAAGACACGATCTGATTGTGTGAGGAATGAAGATGTATTGCAGTTGTGTGATGTGAAGCAAAATGTTGTTAGCAAGGTGGAGACCAATATGCTTCGGTGGTTTGGCCATGTTGAAAGAATGAGTGATGAAATGCTTACTAAGAAAATCTTTTCAGCCCAAGTGGCAGGAAGGAAAGGCAGAGGAAGGCCAAGGAAGACTTGGGTGGATCAGATTCAGGAGTGTCTGCATGAGAAAAAGATTATGAGTATGAAGTATAAAAGATCTTGTGTACGGCGTGTAATGGATATTAGTGAAGCACGAGTTGTCTGTCAAGATCGCTGTAAATGGAGAAGTTTGATACGACAACAATAAGTAAAAATATCCGGAAGTTTCTATTTCTTTTTGGAGCTAACCTCTGAATCTCAGAGAACAGCTTAGTGATATGTATGTATGTATTTTTATGAACAAGAAAGCACATGTGGTGAAATATAAAAAGATAGATTGACATTAACTTGATAGATAGCTTGGTTTAGAATAAGTTTTATGTCAAAAATAAGTTCAATTGTTACCAACCATGTTGTAGCTCATCAAGATTCTTTATTTACTCAACTCAGATTATTGTAATCCTAGCACATTTATTCATTTCATGACCACATTCAGCTTTGTATTTTGATACCATGATGTCATCAGAGAACAATACCAGCAAATAGTAAGATACAAGGATTAGTATTACACAGTTTGGCATTCTAATAGGGTAAGCTAGATAGTAATCATGAACAGAATGCAGTGTGGTAAGCTGAAATGGGTAAAATTATAGGCATTGTGGTGGGGTGGGGTGGGGTAACAAGCATCCTAGGCTTTAAAAAGTAAAAAAAGACCCCCCTCAAAATGAGAAAGTGATTATCACAACAAGCGGGAATATTTGCTGGTTATAATTGAAAACATTATGGATGAAGAGTGAATTTTTATGCAATTTTTGTTTTTTAATCCTTTCTAAAATCAGAGCACATGATCTCTGTTTCAGCAGAATGATTACTTTTGTAACATTAATCAGCAATTTACATTCTAGAGCCTCTAAGGTGAAAGTGCAAATACATTCAATTGCACCAGTATTACTAGCGCAGCTTTCAAACAATAATAACAATAATAGTGTATGTGCTGAAAGGACAGTTTATTATACACATTAACCTAAAAATGTGTGGGCCCATGTTTCACCCTCACAACAGCAGCAACACATCGTGTAATGAACTCTATCATGTGTTGGTAATGTTTGGGTGATATTGTGGCCCATGATTCCAGGACAACCATTTGTAAAACACTGAGAGTTACTGTGTAGTTGGTTTCACTTCACCTTACAGATGCTCAAGTGGGTTGAAATCCAACAAGAGAGAAGGCCATTTGAGAGTTGCGCACTCACTGGAATGATCCCACAACTAGTCCTTTGCCAAATGGGAGTGATGAGATGGGACACCATCTTGTGCTGAAAAAAGGAATCCTCTACTGTAGGAAGTGTATAGCCATGAATGGATGTTGATGGTCAGCAAGTATGTCAACATAACCTTTTGTGATGATGGTGGTTTCAGTAGGTACAAGGGTCGTGAAGGTGGCCCATGTAAACTCACCCCAGAACATAACATTGCTTCCATGACCTTGTTTTATCCACCCCTCACATGCACCCTCCTGTCAGCATGTTGTGGTTGGAACCTTGATTCATTGGACCAAAGGACCTGTTGCCTGTCTTCCACTGTCCAGCAGCAATGTTGCTTTGCCTACATAGCTCTGTAACTTGCTCTTAACAAGGGTAGTCGATCTAGTCATTGGCTACTGTATCCAAGTCATGCCATCAGTACAGAAACTTTCATGGATGCCTGTCATTGAATGCTGATGTAATCCTATCCACTGCAGCCCTCCATTCTAATACTGTGGTACAGGAGAGGCAGGCACTTGCCTAAAACATCAGTGGCCTATTTAAGTCAACATCCCCCTGGTGGTTGCCAGTTATGATGTATTTCTAGTGCACATGGGCAAGTGGTCACACATGGAATTCACAGATATTCTGCAGTCATGTAGATGGTGCACCCAGTCTTCTTCACATCGATTATCCACCCATGCTTTGAACCCTCTCAGGTTGCTGTGTTTACCCATCATCACACTCATAGGTAGACTATACAGAAAGTAGGTATCTGACCTGTTTATTGCCCACGAGGTGTTTCAGCTGGGCACAATTTGTGGTAGGATAAGGGCGGTTTGTGCATGGGTGTGATGTATATAATAAATTGTGTTTTCAATGTGTAATAACAAGACCACATAACTTGATGTTTTGGTAAATATATGAGTCCTCTATTAGTCATGCTGCTTCTTTAATTTCTCCTGGCAAAAAGGCAAGTTCTATCTGATGTAGTTTTTAGGATGCCAGATATTTTCAGTTCAGTCCACATCAGGTTGATAGAATATACTGATTCTTAGTTAGACAAAGCTTAATTGCCGTGTCATTGAAAAGACTTCTGTGTTGGTACCTAGAAACAATTTGTTTTGTGTGTTAAAAAGTTATGGAATGAAAGAAAGGCAAGCTTTTGAACTCAGTCACAAGGCTTTATGCAAAGAATCTTGTAACAGTCAGGATAAAGGATGATAAACTAATAAGTGGTGTGAGAGTAACTCTGCAGTATGTCTTTAGTTTAAAGGTTTTTCAGGTACCTTATTGTGCCTGCAGTTTCATAGTCATTGAACTAAAATTTAATACACAAATTTCACTTTAAGTTATACATAAATCAAACAAACTCCATGTTAAGTTCCTGTTGTAATAACAATTAATTTTATCTAATTTTAGTTAAATTTGTTTTGGTGTTATAGCTTTTTGGTTTAAAAGTAAATTAGTTGAATAAAGCTCATATTGAGAAATGGCTTCCTAGTTTAATTGAATTAATAATCTAAAGCAACTTATGGGAATTTACTAGGAAATTTTTTCATTTATAGCAAATTTTCGGAGAAAACTCTTCTCCTTCTTCAGGCTCTCTTGTTGTTGTCACTTTTTGCTTGTCACTATCATGGTTACGGTTTACCTTGACGGTTACGGTTAACCTTGACGGTTTAGGTTATTTTTCAACAAATCCTGCCAGATGTTAGGCAGGGAAAATCCTTTGCAGTGATTGATGATGGAATTTTGATTTTTCTCAATCTCTATTCCTTCTTTCAGTTTTCTTTTTTGGAAATTGCTTTGGAAACTGATTACTTTAAGGGAATTCCAATCCATGCTGTGCCCAGTTTCTCTAACATGCCTATCTAATCCAGTCTTGTTGGAGCAATTTTTTATAGCTGCTTTATGCTCAGCTATACGAGTTTCTAGTATGCGACCTGTTTCACCTATGTAAGATAGTCCACAACTACAATTTACTTCATAAACTATTCCTTGCATTTTTAAAATATCTTCTTCTCTTTGAACTATTTTAGGGAAAAATTTTTTAACTTTTCCTAAAGAAGAAATTGAGAAGCTTCTGAATTTTAATGGTACGAAGAACCCACAAAAGCAAGAAGTAAAATTCACTAGAAAAATTTCTTATCACAAAGGTTTATTTGAGGCTTTAAAGAGAATTAGTAAAAAATACAATATTAGGCTAGCTCCAAGTTTAGAGAACAAAGTTAAAAAAATTTTCCCTAAAATAGTTCAAAGAGAAGAAGATATTTTAAAAATGCAAGGAATAGTTTATGAAGTAAATTGTAGTTGTGGACTATCTTACATAGGTGAAACAGGTCGCAGACTAGAAACTCGTATAGCTGAGCATAAAGCAGCTATAAAAAATTGCTCCAACAAGACTGGATTAGATAGGCATGTTAGAGAAACTGGGCACAGCATGGATTGGAATTCCCTTAAAGTAATCAGTTTCCAAAGCAATTTCCAAAAAGAAAACTGAAAGAAGGAATAGAGATTGAGAAAAATCAAAATTCCATCATCAATGACTGCAAAGGATTTTCCCTGCCTAACATCTGGCAGGATTTGTTGAAAAATAACCTAAACCGTCAAGGTTAACCGTAACCGTCAAGGTAAACCGTAACCATGATAGTGACAAGCAAAAAGTGACAACAACAAGAGAGCCTGAAGAAGGAGAAGAGTTTTCTCCGAAAATTTGCTATAAATGAAAAAATTTCCTAGTAAATTCCCATAAGTTGCTTTAGATTATTAAGTAAATTAGTGTTTGTTATTCAATCAGAATTAACCATGTTAGTATTTTATTCAGCTCTGAAAAAACGTATACAGTTATATTTTTTAACCCGAATATTACTTATATCTAAAAGAATTCTTGAACTCGTGATCACACGCGTAAGTTATGTTGAAAAATTAAGAGCGGGACGTTTCGGTAACGACTTCTACCTTCATCAGCCATGGAATGAGACACGTGGTAAAAGCATCAGTTTTTGCCAGATTTCAAAATCGCTTTCCAAATAATAGTGATGTTAAAAGGTGTGTCAGTATTGCAGGTGTTAGGGGTAAGGTAGATTTCAATGCTTTCGCGGTATCTGAGGGCATGCCGATTGCTGAACGGGGCAATTCGCTTAACATTGTGCCAATCGGGAGCCGCGGACGTATCGCTGATGGTTAAAATTGAAAGGGAGGTGGAAGGGCTACCTTTTTTAACATCAGTGATATGCTCCATCAAATGGCGGTTTATGCTGCAGTAAGTACTACCAATATAGTGGGTAATGCCTGTGGAAGTGTTGATAGGGATAGAGTAGACACCTTGTAAATATAGGGGTTTATTGAGATCTCTGTCCTTAAGGATGAGTTTGAGAAGATGTGGAGGTGGTTTGACTGCAATCCTGTAGCCAAAAGACTTGAAAATAGAGCAAACTTTATGAGTGAAGGACAGGCTAAAGGGCAAAGTGCCAACAAACTGATGGGTGGTGGAAGGTTCAGGCAGTAAACTAGATCTATTCTGTGATTCAAAACTCTTGATTAGTCTATGTACTAAGAGGGGTGGTAAGCCATGCAATTTGCCAATGTTGATGATGTTCTGATATTCTAGTTGAAGAGCAGAATGGCTGTTGCAAATAAGGTTGGCCCGGTGAATGTATGACTTAAGAGCAGACAGTTTGTATTTTCCAAAAGTGCGAGAATGGTAAGGGATGATATTATGGGTGGCAGAGGGTTTCCTGTAAACAGAGAGGCCAAGTGAGAAGTCTGGGTTGATGTTGATGTTAACATCCAGAAGACTAATATTATTGTTGATCTGTTCTTGAGAGGAAAATTTTATATGCAGGAATTTTGAAGACTAATCAAGAGTTTTGTGTGCGGGAATTTTGAAGTTATGGAAGACATGAGTTCAAACAGAGTGTTTTTGGTGTGGCCAAATAATGAAAATGTCGTCCACATACCTTAACCAAATGGTGGGTTTTAAGAGGGATGAGACAACAATTAATGTTTCAATATTCTGCAAATAAATTTCAGCAAGTAAGGGGGAAAGAGGGGAGCCCATAGGTACACCTTGTTTTTGTTGGTAATAGATACCATTGTATACAAAACAGGAATACTTTTCCAATGAATCAAAACAGTCATAAAGATCTTTGATCAGTTCTCCAGGAAGTTCTTGGTGCTCCATTAGTTTTTTGACCATGAGCATGTAGGCATCAAAGAAAGGAACAGAAGGAAACAATGAATCCACGTCAAAGGTGTGCAGGAAATCTTGACGATTGATGGAAGAAGGGAGTTTCTGGATAAAGTCCTTGGTTGATACAACAGAATAAGGATGATTTCTTGTCAGAACTTTTCAACATTTGACCAATTGCCTTTCAAAGTTGACTGCAGGAGAAAAGGTGTTTTCAATTAATGGCCTGATGGGATGTCCAACTTTATGTAGCTTGATCTGTAAGAACAACCTGTGAGTACGAAAATAAGCTGGGGGGGGAGATGTCTCCTAAGAAAGATTTCAGAGAAGATTTTTTTTTAGAAAGCTTACTAACAGCTTTACATAGTTTTCCAATGTTGTCAGCCTTGAGTCTTATGCAATTGTTTTTTTCCAAAAAATCAGCCACTTTGTTGTCCAAAGAATTCTTATGGATGAAGACAGGACATCCCGCTTTGTCTGCTTGCAAACTGCAAGATTAGTACACTGGGTCCTTCACTCATAAAGTTTGCTCTATTTTCAAGTCTTTTGGCTACATGATTGCAGTCAAATTACCTCCACATCTTCTCAAACTCATCCTTAAGGACAGAGATCTCAATAAACCCCTAGATTTACAAGGTGTCTACTCTATCCCTATCAATACTTCCACAGGCGTTACCCACTATGTTGGTAGTACTTACCGCTGCATAAACCGGCGTTTGATGGAGCATATCGCTGATGTTAAAAAAGGTAGCCCTTCCACCTCCCTTTCAATTTTAACCATCAGCGATACGTCTGCGACTCCCGATTGGCACAATGTTAAGCGAATCGCCCCGTTCAGCAATCGGCATGCCCTCGGATACCGCGAAAGCATTGAAATCTACCTTACCCCTAACACCTGCAATACTGACGCACCTTTTAACATCCCTATTATTTGGAAAGCGATTTTGAAATCTGGCAACAACTGACGATTTTACCCTGTGTCTCATTCCATGGCTGATGAAGGTAGAAGTCGCTACCGAAACGTTCCGCTCTTAATTTTTCAACGTAACTTACGCATGTGATCATGAGATCAAGAATTATTTTAATGCTTTGTGTGTTACATGTTTTCCTGCCAATTCTTCTCACTATGACTTATATCTAAGAAAAATTATTTAGCATTGTGAATTTTCTATGCTATGTGCTTATTATATGCTCTATATTTCATTTAATATCATTCTTAAAGGAAAAGTTTGTGTCTTTTATTGATTCATCATGTGGACTTTTAAACAAGCTTATTATGTATTCATAAGCTCATCTCCCATACAATGAAAATTTATTCAAATATTTACTGTTTTTTTTTTTTTTTTTTGGTTTTTTTTTAGTAAAAATTCTTTCTGGTGTTCTCATATTTAAGGTGATTTATTTATAGGTGCCAGTCAGATCCAGAGTTTGGGCCCTAAGAAAAAGTTATGGTGCAAGGCACTCAATTGCAAATGTACCTTTGACACTAAAGCTCACAACCACTGAAAGACGCCCCCAAAGACCCCACAGCGATGTTCCACTCACTGCAGAAAATGTTAGTAGTCCAAAAATTTGTGATCCTCTTGAACAAAACAATGCATCTTCCTCACCTTCCACCACATGCTTTGTGCGCCATAAAACACAGCTGGAAAACGTGATCAGGAGACTATATCTAATGTCATATTTTCCAAGTGGATTCTGGTCCAGGCTCATGACCAGAATGTTGGCAGATGATATTGTAGTTGAAATAATTCGCTCTTACTTCCTCTTACCTAAAAACACAGAAATGGACCCCATGCTTGCTGCAGTTTTTAATCAGCGTGCAGAATGGATATGCTGGCAGACAGGAATGGAGCTTCGCTATCTTGACACTACTCTGTTTCGCATGAAAGAACATCTTAACCACTTGAATAATTTCCCATGTGAGTACAGACAGATGAAATTCCTTGTTCAGCAGGAGGGAAGCTGGAGTGATGTAGAAATAACTAATGCTGCAATACTGGAGATTGCACTTCCGAATCAGAATGTCATCGTCCAGCTTCCAAAAGTTGGTGATGATGGCACTACTGTTTTATCATATGAAACAGTTGAATTACAGCCTAGTGCAGAATGTGTAGCCAAGCTTCTTGCTGTTTCAGTTGATCATATTGATACTCTCCTTGAAGACTGGTATCCAACATTAGGCACTCGATTTGTTCATACATCTGAAGGAAAGTTTTTAGTCACCAGACTAGTCCCCTGCTCCCAGTGTATTGTATCCCATTTGAAGGAAGAACTTGGTTCTGCAGACAGAGGACACTTCTCAGTGGCTGATCATTCCTGGGACATTGCTTCATGGCAGTTAGGTGATGCCTCCATTAGGAACACAGATGCTTGGAATTCAAGGAGCACACCTGGAAAGTTAACATATTCTCCAGCTTTGGTACACAAGAATCGTGGTTCCCGGAGCAGCACAATGTCCCATGATAGTGACAGTGGTGTTGGTCCTGACAGCAATGGATCAAGGTATATATTACTCTTTTTTCATGTAATTTTGATTATCTTTACAAGTTAAATTGACATCTTTCTGTATTCCCTTTTGAACTAGTCATGCAAATGCTATTCTTTGACCTCACTCACTGCTACTGATTTTTCAGGACTGTGATTCCTGCAAAATCAGTAGCAGTGAGAGTGTTCTTAGCTGGTACATTAATAAATTAATTTGTCAAAATGCTGGATATATATACACTGGCGTGCAAAAATTAAGGACGAGACTGTTTTTAGAATGTAACGTCATGCAGAAGTGCTCCACATCGACTCAAATCATACCAATAAGATCCCCAAAATGTAAGAATATGGGACAAGTGAGCAAAACCGTCTAAACAAGGAATCCAAAGGATACAAAGGCACTTTATTGAAAAGGTAGCTTCGAGCACAACTTGACCGAAGACAGAAACGTCCATGTGACAAGCGGCTTCCAAGAAAAATCCAGTCTTCAGTAGGCGATATGATCACCCCTGACTACGTTGCAGGATTTACAACGTCTGTCCATGCTGAGGACGAGGTTGTCAAGGAGCTGTCAAGGCATCGTGACCCATTTCTCTTGTAGCACCAATTGCAGCTGCGGAATTGTTGCTGGCGGCTGGGGACATGCTGTCAAGCATCTCCCGAGAAGGTCCCACACGTGTTCGATTGGATTTAGGTCCGGGGACCTTGCGGGCCAATCCATGCGTTAAATATCTTCACTCTCCAACAGCTCTGCGACAGCCACTGTATGATGAGGTGTAGCATTGTCGTCCATGAAGAGGAACTCAGGACTCACAGCACCTCTAAACAGATGCACGTGAGGCAGGAGAACCTCGGTACAATAGTGGACACCAGTGACTGAACCTCCTTGGAAGATGTGGAGGTCAGTGCAGCTACCAAGCATGATACCGCCCCAAAATGAGAACTCCACCACCTCCAAACTGGTCCCTTTTGATGATGTTGGAGGTGTGAGTGCGTGTTCCCTGCTCTCTCCAGATGTGTATACGTCCAGAATCGCTCATCAGACTAAATCGGCTTTCATCCGTAAAGAGAACTCGACCCCATTGCTGATGTGTCCAGTTCTTGTGTTCCTGGCACCACAGAAACCGCGGTCTCCGATGAGCAGGCGTTAATGGCACACACCGTACTGGTCATCGTGCAAATAGACCAATGCAGCCTCCTGGCCACGGTAAAACGCGATAATGGATGTCCAGTTGTCTGTTACATATGCCTTGCGATTTCTCCCGCTGTCTTCCGTCTGTCTCTTCTCGCCTGTAGGACAATATACCGGTCGTCCACCGCCATCGTTACTCGCGGACGACCACTGCTAAACTCTCAGACAGCTGTTCCTGTCATTTGAAATACTCTCCAAGCTCGTGAAACCATGCTGTGAGTGATCCCGAACTCCTCGGCCACACTAGTCACACTTCGACCTTCTTCCAACTTCCCAATGATGCGACCTCGGGTAAAGTCATCCAGATGTCGTCTACTGGATTGCCTGTTGGCCATATCACACGCTGGCAGCAACTCGATGTCGTTCAAACTGATGTACACCGTGCAATAGATTTCACCGAATTGCTGAGCGTACACCGCCCTTGTGCTTTATACTCTTCGGACACTCCCTCCTACGTCATGCTGCATATATGCGCAAGCCCTACCGTACCGGACCCTAGTCTATCTCCTGAGTGGTCTTTCATTCCGTTCTGCCTGCTCGTTCCGCTGTTATGCTAATTTCTCCTCTTTGTCCTTAATTTTTGCACACCAGTGTATAATCAAGCATTATCTATCCACTGCTGGATGTAGGTCTACCCAAATTTCTTCCACAGCTTTCTGTTGTAAGCCAGTCTCCTCCATGTCACTCTGACATACTTCCAAATTTCATCCACCCATCTCTCACATGGTTCTCTTCTAGGTATTTTCCTGTCACTTGAATTCCAGTTTAGTAGTCTAGTATTTCAGTTTTCATATAAACTACTGTTTGTGAAAATTGCAGCACCCTTTATGGTAAGCGCATGAAACTCGCAGGATATGTAGAGCAGGGTAGGATATGCAAATGATTAGAAGTGCAGAGTCATTGCACATGTCTTGGCCCAGCAGCGTGCTCTGGACAGCCGAGTGAGGGGTTATAAAGAGATGGCTGTTTAGGATACACACCAGTAATGCATCGTGGACAGCAAGTTGTAAAAGTGTCTCCAGGATTCAATAATGCCTCAGCAATGACAAAGGGTGCAATATCACCATACGACAGAGTTTGAATGGAAACGAATGATTGATCTGCATGAAGGTGCATTTTCGTACCGCGACTCAGCGCCATGACAGTGACGCGCATTGTGGCGGCCGTAGACCGAGGAGAACCAGGTGCATCGACAATCCGGCAGTGGATCAAGAAATGTGATGACACCACGAGATGACCGTTACCTCATCTGCATGGCAGTAACGAACCGTTCTGCATCTTCTCAAGTGTTAGCACAACAGTGGAGCACTGCAACAGGTGTGGCATTGTCTGCCTCCACAATTTGATGCTGTCTGCTACACAGAGGACTGATTGCATTCCTCCCTTTGCACAGATTCCTTTGACCCTGAACCGTGGTTACCTCAGGCTCGAATGGGGTTTTCAATACAGACAATGGCATGCTGATTAGCAACATGTCGTGTTTTCAGACGAGTCCCGATTCAACTTGGACTACCATGATGGCTGCATATGCATTAGACGGTATTGCGGTGAGCACCTTCTTCCAGCATGCATTGTCAAGCATCATGCGGGCCAAATTCCAAGTGTGATGGTGTGGGGTGCCATTTGGTACCTTACGTGATCTCGGCTGCTACAACTTGAGGGCAATCGCAACAGTGACTGCTATATGAGGGAAGTTGTATAAGCAGAAGTCATACCCTTCCTTCAGAGCACTCCTGGCACTATATTCCAGCAGAACAATGCCTGACCACATGTTGCCAGGAATGTTCAAGCACTCTTTGCAGCAGAGACCGCTTCTTCCTTGGCCTGCATGTTTGCCAGACATGTTGCCTATTGAACAAGTCTGGGATTTGGTCACTCGGTAATTGGCCCATCAAAGTTGTCTGGCTGTCAGTACCAATGATCTGTGGACTCGCATACATGCTGCCTGGCAAGCAATTACCCAGGACGCCATCCAATGCTTTTTCAATTCAATGCCATGCCGTCTTAAAGCTCTTATTGCAGCTCGCAGAGGTTTCACAAGATACTGATTTTTACAGGCAAAAATTGTTGTATTGTTCTGAAAATTAAATCACTTATGTACAGTCATATCAGTAACATGTGGTATAAATTTCATTTGAATCACATGGTTCCTTCTTGGTGCTGCAAATAGCAGTGTATCCACACACACACACACACGCACGCACGCACGCATCACACACACCACACACCACACCACACACCACACCACACACACACACACACACACACACACACACACACACACACACACACACTGAACGTTGGCAATAAATAGACTGGCAGCAGGGCTTCCCAACAGTATATCGCAATCGACAAACATGGGTAAATGTGGTGATATGAACGACTTTGATTGTGGACGCATTGTTGGCTCAAGACAGAGTGGTCATTCTATCACCCAAGTGGTAAAAATCCTCGAGTTCCTAAGGGCAATGGTATCAAGGATGTACCACAAGTATGCCCTCACTGGACATACCAGTGCCCAGAAAGCAAATGGTGGCCAACCGCATACCATTGATGACTGGGAATCGACATAGACTATCCAGGCTCGTACTGTCCAAAGTATATATTTCTTAAAGGTCCTTTCTACGATCCAAAGAAAGAACCTTTAAAAGATATATACTCATTGCAAATGCCCATGCTATTATTACTGACACGATCGCTGCAATGGAAATACTATGAGATTACCAATGTAATAGCTTTTTTTACCTTCAGTAATTTTTTTTTCTTATTCTAGTGGTTGACTCTTTAATGGGGGATTGCAATGATTTTAAGTACTTTGAAGTATAAGTACTTTAAAATACTTTAAAGTACTTAAAATAATTGTAATCCACCATTAAAGATTCAACCACTCAAATAAGTTCTGTTGGTAGAGAGCAAAAGTGAGTTGCAGAGTATGTTGTTCTGGATGTACAAAGTTTGTATGAAATTCAAACTGAGTTATAGTTTTACCATAACAAAAGTTATGGTTTTTGAGCAAGGAACTGTTAGTACTGAATGCAAGATAAGTCTTAATGGCACAGGTGAATGAGTTTGTATATTTAGGAAGCATGTCTTAATGGCACCAGGTGAATGAGTTTGTATATTTAGGAAGCATGTTTGACAGAGAGAACAAATTAGATGGCAAAATTAGTAGGCGAGTGAATTCTTCATTGAAAATCATAGTTGCCTTAGGAGGATTTCACAGGAATGATGCGTTCTCAAGAAAGTCCCAAATGGCTGTGTATGAAAGTGTAATTGTTCCTAATCTGATGTACGGCAGTTAAACCTGGGTATTGCAGAAAAGACATAGAAGTCATTTGTGTGGTGAAGAAATTTGTTATTTACGGGAGAGGGGGGGGGTCGTGGCAAGATACACTCTTATCAAGTGAAGAATGAAGCTTTGTGCATATGTGTAATGTGAAGCAAAATGTTAGTAAGGTGGAGACTGCTATTCTTAGGTGGTTTGGCCTTGTTGAAAGAATGAGTGATGAGGTGCTGTCTAAGAGAATTTTTCAGCCCATGTGGCTGGAAAGAAAGGTAGAGGAAGGACAAGGAAATCGTGAGAGGACCAGATTCAGGAATGTCTGCTTGAGAAAAAGATTATGAGTATGAAGTACAAAAGGTCAAGTGTGCGTCATGTGATGGATATTAATGAAGCTCGAGCTGTGTGCCAAGATCACTGTAAACGGAGACATTTGATACACCAACAGTAAGTAAATTCTAGTTCTATCAGTTAAATGTGTATTTGGTAGATGGTCTTTCTTTGAGGAGCTAACCTCCGAATTTCAGAGAACAGCTTACTAATATGATATATATATATATGTATATGTCTTTTAAAAAATAACAAGTTTTAAAACTGAAATCGTGCTCCAGCATATAGAGACATGGACACTAGTTTGCTTTTCAATTGTGCTCATGAGATGCATTTTCTGCTCACAGACATGAAATATGCGTGCTTATAATAATAATGTACTGCCTACTGTTTGAATCTTTCTTGGTAGACATTTTTAATTTGTCTTTTATAATGATCCTCCAAAATCCTTTCACTTGTGTAACGTATAACGGTCGCCCGAATGAAAGTGAGATTCATGTAGTAGCATCATTGTATAATTACACAGAGCCATGCATTTGCGCTGGTAGATGGTGTGTCATGTCAGGAAACATGCTGTTATCGGTGGCACATGTCAGTGTGCTGTTTGCATATGTGGCAGCAAGTTCACTTCTTAAGGTCATGACATTGATTCGTCCAAATAGGCCCAGCAGGTAGTTATGCAATTTTTGGCTGCAGAAGGTGTTAGTGGAGCAGAAATTTATCGTCATATGAAGGATGTGTATGGAAATGAGTGTCAGTCATGGTGTACAGTGTTCTGCTGGTGTAGTGCATTTCGTAAAGCACTTGTGAGTACTAAGGACATGCTGAGACCTGGGCAAGTACACATGGCCATCACCATGGAATCAATTGCTGCCGTGGACAACCTTGTGAAGGAGAATTGCTGAATGACCACCCGTGAGCTTGCGGCAACATTGTCTTTGAGAAAGGGAACTGTTAACACCATTCTCCATCGCCAGTTGGAATACAGCAAGGTTTGTACACAATGGGTCCCCAAGCATCTCCAGGAGGAGCAGAAGACTCAGCAAATGGGTACTTGCATGGAGCATCTGCATCGTTACCACACAGAGGGGGGACAGTTTCTTTCCAAGATTGTGGCTGCAGATGAAACTTGGTGCCACCACTTCGATCCAGCCACAAAACAGATGAGTATGGAATGGCAGCATCCCAACTCTCCATGACCAAAAAAAGCTCAGTCCTCCTTTAGAGCTGGAAAAGTAATGCTCATGGTTTTCTTCGATGAGAATGGCCCATTGCTGTTGGATTGGCTAGATGCAGGCACTACAGTCAAGGCAACCACGCACTGTGATACATTAGACAACCTCTAAATGGCCATCAAGCGTAAACGACCTGGTATGTTGTCAAATGGGGTTATTCTGTTACATGACAACGAACGCCCTCATGTGGCAACAGTGCGCCAAGATTTCCTGCGGAGCTTCCGCTGAGAGGTTCTCGACTATCCTTCCTATAGCCCCGATCTGTCACCCTGCAACTACCACTTCTTCAAGCCACTGAAAAAAGCTCTCAAGGGCTGCCGGTTCGCTAATGATGCTGAGGTCCAGAGCACCATTGAATATTGGTTCCACAGCCAACCACAGACATTCTTCACTCAGTGTATCCACAATCTCTTGCCGCACTGGGACATTTGCTTGAACCGACAAGGCGGCTGTGTGTAGCGGGTATGTAGCCCATGTATCCTGTATGTTCACATATTCCAACCTATAAATCCTTACAGAAAAAAACCGAGTCTCAATTTCATTTGGGCGACCATTATATTTTGTATGTGTACAGTAATGAAAAAAACATAAAAGCGACTTTTATTTATGCATAATTATGATTAAATCCAATGATATTTTTAATTCACTTGGGACTTGCATGACACTACAAAACTGTGTTTTCATATGAACGCATGATTTTATACCACCAAACTGCTAATAAATATTTTCTTCTCTTTTGTCTAGTCGCAAGCCATCAACTGAGAGCCGTCCAGAAGGAGACTTGATCTGCAGTGGAGACAGCAATCCTTATCAAGTACAGGAGGCATTGCCAGAAACTGTGATTTACAGTTTCATGGTAGAAGAATGCATTTTGACTGCGTACGAACAAAGGACTCTGCAGTGCCCTGTTAATGGAAATCAGGCACTTTTGCAAATCGCCCCAGATACGGTCAGTTATATTTGCCATTTCTGTTTTCTCTTTCATTGTATTTTATTGTTCTCTGAATATTTTAAAATTGACTAATCTCTTAATTTTGGTCACATCTTTTCGAGTCTGCATCTCGGGATTTAATGTTGTTTAGGCCATCATAATAGAATTATTTTTCTAGATTATAAACAAAAATTATGCATGAAAATTTAAATTTCAACCAACATGCATGCTGAATGATGCTTATACTAGTTGAGGTAGAGATTGCCTCTTTGTGGCTTTGCTATGTCTGTAATTCATTATGGCAAATGCAAGGCCCATTTATCATCATATGCAACATGGTGTCATATTCTTTGGTTTCATGTTCAGCAGCACTTGCAAATTTAAAATGAGTGAATTTATTTTTATCAAAATGAAGATATATTTGACAATATAATGTTTAAATATGAAGAGGCAAAAGAGAGTATTAATTCTAATTACATCTTGTAAGTAGTGCATGCTGTCAAGCTTTAAATGTGCACATAGGTGCAAGAATTCTGTACTGAGGGTGGAATTTGGGTTCTGCAGCTTACCTGTGTTTTAAAGGAAATTTTAGTGGACAGGTTTCTTATTCTTTCATTATTCATGTTTTCCCTAAAGAGATAATGGAACAAATAGCCCGTAGATGAATGAAACAGTACATATTCATCAAGGCGAGCTAGAAACTACTGTATAACATGTGGTTCTTTTTTTTTTTTTTTTTTACTTGCCATCTTTAGAACGTGACAGCAAATTATGAACCTTGGTACTCATCTTATGTTTGTATTCAGCATATGTAATGTAAAATATATTTATAGTAACTATCTGGTTTAACGTTATGTCTTTTTTTTTTTTTTTTTTTTTTTTTTTTGGGCATCATTCAGTCTTTGAAGAATTATGTTGCAAGCCTTTCTGCAAGGTTCAGATTTTGTCATCATTAATACAGGCAGCTTTTCTTCATTAATATCAGTTTTGAGGTTGGTATTTTCAAAGAAAATTGACAAGACAGTCTTGTGTAGTGAAACTAGTTTCAGCATACACCATCAAGGCTTTGTATAATGCATACATTTGTATGTATATGTATAGATATCTTGATTTGGTTTGTGTGTAAACTTGTATGTTTGTCATAGAAGTTGAATTGTATACATATACAGAGACCATTCTGCAAGCATAGTCAAATGATGGTTGTTTTTAGATATGGTGACAGCTGATAACATTGATGTCAACCCTTTTACTCAATTTGTTTTCTTTGATTTGTGTGCTGAGGTACTAAATGAATTTCCTTTTTCTAGCCTGCATCGAGCCTCCAATTGGGAACGACTGTGTCTGCTCTTGGCACTGGATACTGTATCTAGACATCTCTTTCATGCCTGTATGTAGCCTGATATGCTTCTTCACTACCCTGGTGGGGCAGTAGTCTCTTCCGACCATTTGTCCGAGATGGGTCCAGGTTTGAATCCCACCGAGGCATGGATGTTGTGTTGGTCTTACGGCACTGGCTTTCTCCCTTCCCTGGAACCAGTTGCCCTAAATTAGAGGTGGGTGACTGCTTATAGCCCATTGAGTTGCTCATTGCAGTCGTTAAACCCCTTAAACAAACAACAGCAAATAAAACAATATGCATCTTCGTATAGCAATTTCATGTTTAACTTCATCAGCCAGTCTGTGAAGCACACTTTCAATGGTCGTTTAACAAATAACTATCTCATTCCTTGTTATGTTCTTAATTTTTCAAAATTTGAAATTTGGATTTATTTCCAGTTAAAATCAAATGCTTCTTTTAACATTTTTCACTTTACAAAATTCTAAAAGCAAAATATCACTATAATTGCTTCTACTGGCAGAAAAGTTATAGTTAATTATTTGGACCTCACATTTTGTGGGAATAGTAATCTGACACTTTTTTTTTAATTTTTCTTCAGAATATTCTGGTTATATCTTTCTTTCATGATGCTTACTTATTTGTCACCATAAGCATGTATGTAATTGAAGGCCAGTGCACCATAGCAGCTATCAACACTAATGTAGATTTTTATATTATTGTTAACATTTAGTTGAACTTCCCCTAAACCAATAACTCTATTCTGTCTTGGTGTGAAAATACTGTCTCTTTGATTGTTAAGAGCTTAATAACAATAACAATAATAATAATAATAATAACAATAATTAACATCAAGAAAGACATCAAAGGTGAAGGGAGATGAACAGCTTCATCTCATCATTTATTGTGTTGCTTTTGCTACCACTAGAACTATAGGAATGAAGACAAGAACACAGGAAGTCAAAATACATGGAACCAATACCCAAAGAAACCTAAATGGAAGATACAATTAGAAAAGAAAGTTAACAATATCTGGAGAGCAATAGGACAACTCACCCAATACAAAAGAACGATAGGAACAAATAAATTAAAGAAAAAAGTAGCTAAGCTTTTAAAACTAAGAGATATTGAAAAGTTAGATTATATTCTTATTTAACTGCTGCTATTGACAAACATACACAACAGCTTGGTGTATATTCAAAACGGTTAAGGAGATACAAAGAGTGCTATGAGTGTAAAGCCCAAAATGCCCATTTTCATAGGAATCAAAAAGCTTTTTACAGAATCTTGCAAGATAAAATTAACAGTTATAATGAAGGAGTACCAACACTACCTGACATTACAGAGTTTTGATCCAAAATATGGGAAAAGGCAGAGAGCTTCGATAAAACAGCAAGCTGGATTGCAGAAGAAAAAAGGCATTCAGAAAGCATAAAAGACATGCCAAACACTTGCATTTTTGTGAGCGACTTGGCTGGAGCTATTAGAAAAACCAGCGACTAGAAAGCCCTAGGACCTGATCATATCCAAAACTTTTGGTACAAAAAATTGACTGTTGTGCATGCTCATATAGCCCGATATTTCAATGAACTACTAAAAAATCCTTCTAAAATTCCTACATTCTTTACAAAAGGGAAAACCTTTCTTTTACCAAAAGATCATAGTACAGCAAATCCATCAAAATATAGGCCTATTACATGTCTGACGACAATCATAAGCTTCTAACGTCCACTTTAACTATGAAGATTAACAGTCACTTAAGAGATAATGGTTTGATGACAGAAAAACAAAAAAGATGTTGTACGAGATCTAAAGGATGCAAAGATCAAGTTATTATTGATAGTATTGTGGTAAATCAAGCTGTTAAGAAGAAAAGAAACTTGAGCATGGCTTATATTGATTACAAGAAAGCATTTGATTCAATTCCGCATGATTACGTCACATAAATACTGAATATATATAAAGTGAACAACAAAGTCATTCAGTTGCTTCAACAAGCCATGTCTCAGTGGAAAACAAATCTCCAAATATCAGATGGAACGAAAATGATTATTTTTAGAAATATCAGAATCAGGAAAGGTATTTTTCAAGGGGACCCTCTCAGTGCACTTGGGTTTTGCATAGACCTTAATCCTCTCAGTCCTTTACTAGGCAGCATGAAATATGGATTCAGTATAAATGGGACTAGAACACAAAGTCATACAATCAATCATTTGTTATATATGGATGACCTTAAGATATAGAGCAATTCCAAAACACAATTGAGTAAGCTTTTACAGATCACTGCCACATTTAGCAGATCAGTTCATATGGACAAAAGTAAGGCGGTGCATTTAGAAAGAGGAGTTCTGGTTAAATCTGAAGGTTTCTCTTTAGACAACAATGAAATAATTGAAGATTTAAATGCAGAAAATGGATACAAGTGCCTGGGATTTTTACAAGCACATGGCATTAAACACAGTGAAATTAAGAATAACATATAAGATGAGTTTCAGCATCGACTTAAAATGATTCTAAAGACGTACCTAAACACAGCTAATAAGATAAAAGCAATTAATACCTTTGTGGTCCCGGTTCTAACTTATTCTTTTGGTATTATCAGATGGTGAAAACCAGACCCAACATTGAATGAGACACCCGAAGGCAGCCGTAGAGTGCATCACACTCCCACAAGAAGAAGGAGGATTAGGTATTCTTGATACAAAATGGCTTCACGATGTGCAACTTTGCTCACTGTGGAAATACTTTCACTCTAAATGTAATGAAAATAATATGTTTGATGCCATGTGCTGCAGACTAAAAGAGCACTCGATGTTAAGTAAATGAGGTGCTAAAATGGAAGAATCGTCTATGGAAGACCAGATTCGAAAATGGAAGCAAAAGGAACTTCATGGGGCTCATCCAAACCAGTTAGATAGACCAGAAGTTGACAAGAAAGCCTCAAATCAGTGGTTGAAGTGAGGAAAATTATATGGAGAGACCATTGGGTTTATAATGTCGATTCAAAACAAAGTGAGTGCAACCAAAAATTACAGAAAATACATTTTAAAGGAGGATCTGCAAAGTGACAAATGTAGAAAATGTGGTATGTGCAGTGAGACCATTGAACACATCTGCGGAGGATGCACCATGCTAACAAACGTTGATTATATGCAGTGACATCATAATTTTGCTAAGATGATACATCACCAAACAATTAGTTCACGATACAGAACTATCAGTGTCAGAAGTACCATACTATAAATATCAACCCACTAAGATACTAGATAATAAACAATACAAATTATATTGGGACCGTGAGATTAAAACAGACATAACATCTCTGCCAATCGTTCAGACATTGTGTTATATGACAAAAGGCAGAAGGAATTAATCATTATCGACATATCGGTACAGTTGGACTGTAATATTCAGAATACCTATGCAACAAAAATCAACAAGTATGGGGAACTGGCTGCGGAGATTAAACAGATGTGGAAGCTGAAAACAGTTCACATATGTCCACTGATTATCTCTGCAACTGGTATCACTCCACAGACTCTTACAACTCAGCTTGATGCCTAAGGTCCAAAATCCATGAAGCAGTCATTCTTGATATGTGACACATCGTACAACGATTTTTAAACCATGTGTGACTATGATTTTACTTGACTTTATGTCTGTATTGACAAGTGGGCCATGCTACAGATGCCATTGCTGTAGATGAGAAAATAAAATAAAATATAATAATAATAATTAACATCAAGAAAGATATCAAAGGTGAAGGGCCACCAGAATGCGTGACACTACAGAAGAATTCTGGTTACCTCTGGGCGAGGAGTACAAATCACAACAGCAGAGCCTCATGGCTGCAATGAGTAACAAGAAAGATGACACCGAATTTTCGGGTGTAATAAGCACGTCTTTTGGATCCGTTCTGACGCAAATTAAATTTATCAAAGCTACTCAAAGTCAATGGAACCGGTATGGAAAACAATAGTATCTGACGGAACAAAAATGCTTTTCAGTCGGATTTTTAATTCCTCAGATATTGCTGTAAATGGAATCGTGAGCTTACGCCCTATGGTTGCAGACTTGTACGTTAAGAAAAACGTGAATTTATACGAGAAACATTTCACACCGGAAACGATCTCCAACACAGAAAGAATTTTTCAAATTATACTCTTGGAAACAGAGATATCGACAAAAATAAGATGTGACCTTACGTCCCCTGGTGGGAAAACCATGCATTATTTTAGGAAGAAAGTATTCCAAAACGTTTTTCCATATGAGCGGTATCGGTCCAAGAAAAAAAATTTAGTCGAGTTTTCAAAGCCCAGATTTTGCTACAAATACATCAGAAGCAGAAATTAACACTTATGCCCCCTGGTGGCCAAACAATTCTTTACCAAACATTAGAAATTATGTGAAAAATATTTTCCATCAGGTCTTGTATGCGATACAGGAAGAATTTTTCAAATCGGAGTTTAATAGAAGCAGAAATAACACAAAAAAACGCAATTTATCTTTGTGTCCCCTAGTGGAAAGTCTATGATTTACTTGAAAATTTTGAATTTATGGGAAAAACATTTCGCATTGGAAACACCATCCAACAAAGAAGGAATTTTTCAAATCGTTCTCCTAGAAATAGAGATATTGACAAAAATAAGATATACATCTACGCCCCTGGCGTAGAAACCATGCATTATTTCAAGAAGAAAATGTTCCTAAAACGTTTGTCGACATGAGTAGTATCGATCAACAAACGACTTTTTTTTTAATCGAGATTTTGGAAGCTTATATTTTGCTGCAAATACATCAGAAGCGGAAATTAAGACTTGCGCCACCTGGTGGCCAAAACATTGTTTCCAAAAATCTGAAATCATGTGCAAAGGATTTCCCATCAGGAGCTGTATCCGGTGCAGAAAGAATTTTTTAGATAGGAGATTTAGAAGCAGAGATGTAAGGGGGAAAGCAATTTACCCTTACGCCCCCTAGCGGAAAGTCTATGAATTACTTGAAAATTTTGAAATTATATGAAAAACATGTCACACTGGAAACACTATCCAATAAAGAAGGAATTTTTCAAATCGGACTTCTAGAAGTAGAGAAATTAACAAAAAATAAGATATACATCTACGCCCCTGGGGGAGAAACCATGTATTATTTTAAGAAGAAAATGTTTCTAAAAGGTTTGTCGACATGAGTACCATAGGTCTACAAACGACGTTTTTTTTCAATCGAGAATTTAAAAGCTCATATTTTGCTGGAAATACATCAGAAGCGGAAATTTAGGTTTACGCCCCCTGGCGGCCAAACTATTTTTTTTTTTTTTTTACAAAAATTAGAAATTATGTGCAAACGATTTCCCATCAGAAGCTGTATAAGGTTCAGAAAGAAGTTTTCGAATCTGAGATTTAGAAGCAGAGATATAAGGAGAAACCCAATTTACCTCTACGCCTCCTAACGGAAAGTCTATGACTTACTTGAAAAATTTGAAGTTATATGAGAAACGTGTCACACTAAAAACACTATCCAACAAAGAAGGAATTTTTCAAATTGGACTCCTAGAAGTAGAGATATTGACAAAAATAAAATATACATCTACACCCCCTGGCGGAGAAACTGTGGAATATTTTAAGAAGAAAATATTCCAAAAAGGTTTATCGATGTAAGTGGCATCAGTCCACAAAAGATTTTTTCAATCGATATTTTAGAAGCTCAGATTTTATGGCAAATACATCTGAAACAAAAATTAACACTTATGCCCCTGGTGACTAAAGTATTCTTTACCAAAAATTAGAAATTATATGCAAACGATTTTCCATCATGAGGTGCATCCGCAAAAGCAAACATTGTTCAAATCGAAGTTTCAGAAGAAGAGTTATCGGGAAAAATGTAATTTACTTTTACGCCCCCTAGCGGGAAATTTACGTGTAATTTAAAAATGTAACTATATCTAAAATACTCTTCGACGTAAATGGAATCGAAAGGTAAAATAATTTTTTCAATCGGATGTTTAGAAGCAAATATGTGGAATAAAACGTATTTTTGAATTCGACATTATCTGCATTTACGCCCTTTAGCGGCAAAATTACGCATCATAAAAACAAAACAAAATGAAGGATCATCATTCGCATATTTCAAGCTTCCCAATGCAAATAGAATTTTTCAAATCGGACTAATAGTTACAGAGATTTCGTGGGTACAGATGGACGGATGGACGGACGGACAAACCGATAACAGAAGCATGATCTTTTTTTACAAAAGACGTGCTAAAAAAGGACAGCAAGTGAATATCAGAAAATGACCATCTGGAAAATCACTGCAGAGAATCTTCAGGAAGCCATAGTTAAGACACACAGCCGAAAAGCACCAAGTGTTGATAACATCCTCAACTACTGGTACAAGAGGTTCACCTGTATATTCGAACATCTGACAGATCAACTGACCAGCATGATCCAAAATCCAGCCCGCATTCCAGATTTCCTCACCCTGGGAGTAACGATACTAAAGACAAAGACACAAAAATCTAGCCAAATATTGACCAATAGTGTGTTTATCTATGCTGTATAAGGTTCTAACAGTGTACATCGCCAATAAGATGATGAGGTACATAGAAGGACAAGCAATTATGGTAGAACAGCAAAAGGGTTACTAACAGGACTGTAGAGGATGCAAGGAACAGCTTACCATCGATTCTGTTATCATGGAGCAATCCTTCAAGATGCATTGCAACATGTACACAACACATGTCAATTACCATAAGGCCTACAATTCTGTACTCCACAGCTGGCTGATAAGGGTCCTTGATGTCTATCAAGTAAGCCCTGTAGTTGACAGGGTGGAACACAACCATCAAAGTCAAGAACGACCAAGCCCATTCACTTAAGGAAAGGCATCTTCCAGGGAGATTCACTTAGCACACTATGGTTCTAAGTCTATCACTTAACTTGCTGTCCACCTTCAAGAGCAATAAGACCAACGAGTACAAACTCTGCCACTTCATGTACATGGATGACATATGGAGAATGTCACCAGTCCCCATAGTTTTTTTTTCTTTTTTGTTGATTGGAGGTTTAACGACCACCGTGAGCAACTCAATGGGCTATAAGCAGTCGCCCGTCCCTAATTTAGAGTCACTGGTTCCAGGAAAGGGAGAGAGCCAGTGTCATAAGGCAAACACAACATCCATGCCTCACCAGGATTCAAACCCGGACCCCTTTCGGACAAATGATCAGAGGCCATCGCTTAGACCACTGCGCCACTGGTGCGGCTCCCCATAGTTAATATCAGCCGAGTTGTACCTAAGACCATTGACAGCTCTCTACACTCACTACACCTTCCGCCTAACACCTACATGGAACTACAGAAGGCAGCTATACTGAACACTTGTAGGATAGTAGGTCCCTAGACAACTAAACACAATACCACTTCTCCATTGTACCTGTCCCGGAAGGAAGAGAAAAATCACCACCACCCCGCACACACACACACAGGGGTGGAATCATTGTAATAATAAATACACACACACACACACACTCACACACACACACACACACACACACACACACACACTCACACACGCACACACAAACACACACACACACACACACACACACACACACACACACACACACACACACACACACACACACACACACACAGGGGTGGAATCATTGTAATAATAAACACACACACACACACACACACACACACACACACACACACACACACACACAGGTGTGGAATCATTGTAATAATAAATACACATACACACACACACAGGGGTGGAATCATTGTAATAATAAATACACATACACACACACACACACACTCTCTCTCTCTCTCTCTCTCTCTCTCTCTCTCTCTCTCACACACACACAGACACACGCCACACACACACACACACACTGATAAAAATATAAAGAGAGTTCACAATGCTGATTGTATTTGGAAGAGGCTTTTCCCACTCCACCATAACTGGTATACATATATTCAAAATAATACTTTTTGCCTTTCTTTTCCCCATTATCTAAGTGATTTTTTTCCTCAAATATTATGAACACATATCCTATTTTATGTGTCTACTTTGCTAAATATGTTATAGCTTTTGAATTGTGTACTAGGCTTGGTATTTTTATTATCTGTCTTGGCACCACTTGCAACATTCCTAAGCACTTGTATGTGTTGTGCCAAGAAAATGTTTTTTCCACCTGTATAACCAAGACAGTGGTTAATTTTCCTTTTTGGGGAATTCTGGGCACTTGTAGTCAACAGATAAAATACCATGACTTTGCTACCTCAGTGCTTATGGTACATATTTCTGTTACAAATTTAGCAGTTAAGACCTTAGCAAATTTCTATAGCGATAAAAATCAACACATTAAGGGAGTTTCATTAGCTTTTGTAAAAAACAAGATTTGATGAAAGGATCTTTCATTGTATATTAATTGACCATCACAATTCTGCCTGTACTAGACATTTACTGTTTATTTTTTTATTAATGCAGGTTTTTGTTGATCTTGGTGAAAGACATTTGATTCCACCTGATTCTGTTAGACGAGGGAAAATGCTTGGAAGGGGTGCTTTTGGATTTGTGTTCAAAGCCAGCATTAAACAGAGGGTAAGAAAAACATAAAGTTGTTTTAGCATTTTATAAAATATTATTAATTGATATTTAACTTATTTTCCAGAAACTATGTAATTCATTGTTTACTATTTTGAGTGTGAAAATTTCTTCGGCTACTGTCATCCACATGAAAAACTCATAAAACTTTAGAATTGCACTGCCCTGGACTGAAAATTAAACCTGCACTTTTTGTTTGCCGTTTGAAATATTTTCATTCATTGCACCATCCAGTATTATCCTTCCAGGTAACTGAAATAAAAGTCAATTCACTTAGACAGGGTGCCCACGTGTCCTTGAAAACCTGGAAAGTCCTTGAATTTCAAAAAAAAAATTCAAGGCCTGGAATGTCTTTGAATATCTTTAATTAGCCTGGAAAGTCCTTGAATTTTAAAATCCCACAGCCGAAAAATTTCGATCGAAATTTCCGATCTTTTCCTTTTGTTATTTTTCCCTTTTTTTCTGCAAACCCCCATTGACATCGGAAGTCAAAAAAAGTAAACTTCAAAGCAGCTGCGTCACTGGGAGAAAGGGTGCACTGCGGTCTAACGGGGAGTTAAGTAGGTCAAGATTGGACCCCCCCCCAATCTACTGTGAGAGGAGTTGAGTGTTTGCTACCCCAGAGCACTTGTTCTGCGACGGGGAAAACTATTGTATTGTTTCTTTCATTTTCCTTACTGCAAGGCAGGGATTTCCCCTTCTTGTTTCTTCTTTATCTGCCTGAAAGTGGGTTCATTCGATGCTGTTGATAGGTGCATTTCACCAATCCCCCCCCGGTCGAGCAGTTTTAGAAAGGGCTGACCTTGGACGCGCACTGCACGTTCAAACTGCTCGGAGTGTTAATAAAAAAAAAGTGCGTAATTTAAAAACTTTTCATTGGATCCAAGCGAAAGTTTCAGGGTAACCTTATAAGACCAAGTTATGGTATCTGTCAAAAATTCAGCTCTGTTAAATGAAAATTTGGAATTTTTTTTTTTTTAATTTTTATTGTTAGTTAGGGATGGAGGCAGTTCAACAGGTGGCCCATGGGACTGCCAATGAAATGGTAGACGTGATTGACAAATTGTGCATGCCAACAGGTCCTGCTTGCTGCTGCTGTTCCACGAGAACAAAAAGTTTAAATTATTTGTTTGTGTTGCTTCATTTTCCGTATTTTGGTTGCACTTTTTTCTGGCCACAGAGTAATATATTACTCTTATGTATCTGGCAATAGCATAGGATTACACACAATGCTCATGGCATTACTGAGTAGGAATTCCTTACATTGCTTCTCCGGAAAGTTCTTTGTGATGTGCATGTAGCGACTGAAAAAAAAAAAAAATCTTTGATTTTTGTTGGCTTAGTGTTTTGCTTTGAGATGTCTCTAGTTGTCATCTAATTGTTAGATATTGGAATTTTCTTGTTTTTGTGTTTAATATGAGTTGTAAGTGCAATTTCAGTGATCTTTCATCTCAAGTATTCCACATGGGTTGGTAAGGATTGCGGCAATAATCACGTTGCGAGATGTTTGTTATGCTTAAAGAACATCGATATTTCGTCCGTGGGGGAGTTTGCATGCGAAGCTACATGAAAAGTAAAAAGCATGTGACCCGTTCTGAAAACAAAAGTCGAAATTCCATCTTAGATGGACTGTTTGAAAAAGTACCGGCACCAGCATCACAAACACCATCATCACCAGAGCCATCTTCATCATCATCAGCTGGTTGTTTACCCTGAAAAGATCCTACAAAAGCCAAAATATTATGGGCTTTAAAAGTGGTAGAAAGCCATTATTCGTACAGATCATGTGCTGGAATTGATAAATTGTTTCAATTGATGTTTCCAGACTGTGAAACGGCTCTCAACTTTTCTTGTAGGCAAACAAAATGTTCATATATTTGCTGCTTTGGCTTGGCACCCCATTTTAAATCACTTTTGTTGCAACAGATTAATGAAAGCAAAGATTTTGTTGTTTTGTATGATAAGAGTTTAAATAAGTACTCTCAACAAAAACAAATGGACATCCATATAAGATTTTGGGACAAGAACAGAGTAACAGGACAGTATCTGACTTCTGTGTTTTTAGGCCACGCAAGTGCAGAAATTTTATTAGACAAACTTAAGCAATCTTTGAAGGATTTCCCTTTAAAAAATACAGTTCAGTTTTCTATGGATGGGTCGAATGTGAATTTAAAGCTTTTTTCTTTATTCCAAGATGATTTATCGGCCAATTCAAATGCATCTCTCTTAAACACTGGTACCTATGGATTGCACATAGTGCATAATGCATTGAGACATGCTGCTACTGTGAGTGATTGGGAAATAGAAAAATTTCTCTCAAGCCTATACAGGTTATTTAAAGATTCAGCGGCACAGCGTGAGGATTATTTAAATGTGGATATTGCTGTAAAAATGCCACTAAAATTCTGTTCACACAGGTGGGTTGAAAATTCTCCTGTGTGTGAATGTGCTATAGAAATTTGGCCCTTTTTTTTTTGAAGTATGAAACTTTGGTTGCCCAGAAAATTGTAAATAATCCTTGCACAGTTTCCTTTAATATTGTCCAAAAATGGGTGAAGGATCCGTTGGCACTTGCCAAATTATATATTTTTAATTCTATTGCAAAGCAACTGAGTCCCTTTTTAAAAAAGTATCAGGCAGATAAGCCAATGCTGCCATTCATGGCTGAAGACTTTAGAGAAAATGTTAAGGAATCTGATAAGTCGCTTTGTTGAAATGGGTGTATTAGAACAAACAAAGACCATTATGGCACTTCTAAAAATTGATCCAACTGATAATAAAAATTGTTCCACTTATAGGATGATTGATATTGGATTCCAGGCCGAAAAGGAAGTGAAGACTTTGCCATCAAATGTAAGTGAAAAGCAGATAATGGAATTTTGTATGAAATGCAGATCAATTTTGCAAAACCTTGTCAAAAAATTGCTCACTAAATGCCCACTGCAGTATGCTCTTGTGCGGCACATGAAGTGTTTCGATCCTAAATTAATGAGTGCTGAGAAGGAATCTTGCTTAAAAAGTTTCGAGATTATTGTAGAAATTCTTGTGGATGCAAATCATCTGAAACCTGGTGGTGTTGACACTATTATGCTGCAGTTAAATGATTTTATAAGTAGTGTTGCAGCAGTAACTTTAGATTTTAAACTTTTTGATAACAATTATGAGGAATTGAGAATAGATGTGTTATTTTATGAACATTTATCCTCAAGTAAAAACTATGATTTGTTGTGGGAAGTAACTAAAAAGCTGCTGTTGCTCTCGCATGGACAGGCATCAGTGGAGAGAGGATTCTCCATTAATAAGGAACTAATAATTGACAATATGAAAGAAAACTATTGTTTCACAAAGAATAATATATGACCATCTAAGTAACATTGGTGGCATGGAAAAGGTTGAGTTTTCAAAATTGCTTCTGAGCAATGTCAGATGTGCTAGGCAAAGATATGTAATACATTTAGAAGAAAAAGCTCGGGACAAGGCTAATTCTGCTGCAGCCCAAAAGAGAACACAAATACTGGATGAAATAAAAAGTATGAAAAAAGAAAAACTTGTAGAAAATGAAGTATTAGATTTATTAAAATCAGCTGATGACTTGGCAACAAAACCAAAAGATACACATAATTTTAGCTGCACTGTTAAATCAAATAGCTTTAGAAAGACAGGTCAAGACAAACAATCATTGATAAAAGAAATAGATTTTGAACTCAAGAAAAAAATGGATTTAGTGAATAATTGTAAATAAATTATTCACCCATTTGCTTAATATTTTTTAATATACTTGTTAATTATATTTTAACAATGATAAATTTAATGTTGTGTTAAAAGTACTGACATTTGAGTAGAAAAAATTCTAATTATTTAAAAATTGATTTCAGTATTTTCATTTGTTAAATATTTTCACCTGAAGAAAGTTTGTCATTCAGTAAAGAACTTTTGCAAACTTTGGAGATGCATTGTTGCTAAAAAAAAATTCAATAATTGGCTACCAATTACAAATACTGTTAATGAGTATCATTATACAACACACATAATTCTTGATATATAATATATTCATTGTGGTTTAGGACATTGGAAAATTCATCCTTGAATTTTTTCCTGAAGGTCCTTGAAAGTCCTTGGATTTTTTCCTTGAAAACGAGTGGGCACCCTGCTTAGAACATGAGTTGTTGAAAGAGTGCTAAGTAGTGAGAAGTGTAATACTTAGAGAAAAGTACCAGTTCAGTTTCCATTCCATAGCTTACCTCAAATAGAAAGTACAGAGAAGAAGAAATCCAGTGGATTATTAACACAACCAAACAATATGGGTATGACACAAAAACTATTAAAAGGTTGATTTTTGAATATAAAAATAATTTAAAGGAGTCTAATCAAAACATTCCAAAAAAGAAATACAAATTTTCAAGTTCTTCTCCTTTTATTAGAGGACTAAGTGGAAAACTTTTAAGATTAATGAAGAAACACAACATTATTTTTGGTCATTCTGTTCATAATATTGGTGACTTAGTTATAAAGAAAAAATATAACAATAATATAGTTCAATCAGCAGGTGTGTATGAAATTCCTATTGCTTCACAGAGTTCTGGAGACCATATCTCTTGCATTGGTAACACAAAAAAATAGATTAATAAAAAGATTACATCAACATATAAAAAACTGGAACAAAAAAGAATTAAAAACTGCACCCATTCAACACTGCATTAATCATAAACAATATCCGGATTTTGAAAATATTAAATTACTAACCACCCACACAAACGAAAAAGAATTAAGGATTTCTGAAAGTGTTATAATTGAACAAAAAAAGATAAAATATGCAACTTACAAGACCCTACCACCCTGGATACAGCCTGGAAGTCACTTATAAAAAGCGAAAAAATCCATAAAAAAAGACAAAAAAAAAAGAACATTACAAAAAGTCACACCATTTAATAAAGGACTAAAAATAATACACCTGTTTTTACAAATAAATAACAATAGCTCAAAAATATCTACACAAAAAAGGAAAAAATTGTACTTACGACTGATATACATACCAACTCATCCAATAGATGGCGACCCATGTGAAACAATCAGATAACACATACAGGCAGCAAAACTTTCTCTTCGTTTCCCGACATGCAACTCCAGCGGCTACACACGCGCGAGAAAACCCTCGTGTAGGTGTAGAAGTCCCGACATTGGCACTACGGATGTGCCGAAAGTGCTCGCCATAACAATGTGTGACAAAGAGCCTCTTGAGAGACGTCTCCCGACCCGATAAATATAACTTTTTCTAATACAATCTTTTAATTAATAGTAAATTTTAAATGTTTGATTGTGCGAATGAATGAATGTAAACTGTTAATAATATAAACTAATTGTTTCATTTGTAAAAAATTTTAACTAACAAAAAAAACCTGTAACAAATTGACCTCTCTTGGGCTGGGAGCACGTGCCTCACAGAGCAACAACGTGTGAAATACTTTGCCAATATCAGGCAAATAATACCTTAGATATTATGTATATTTCATTTAAAGCACGTTTATAACATAAGACAACCCTTAAGGTTGTCTCATGAATTACATATTTCATAGCTTAGCAGTTTATAGTTGTACCATGTTTTGTGCATAAATGATAACGATTAAAGACATTTTCATGCCTGAAATAATACTGCAATTCCATTATTTATGTTTACAGTTATAGAGAGTGAAGTTTTTCATTTGTTCTGCTGCCTTTTTGTGTAAAAAAAAACAAAGAAAGAGAGAGAGAGAGAAAAGAAAAGAAAAGAAAAGAAAAGAAAAAAGAAAACAATGGTAACATACCAAAAGGGTTTGAGACATATAAGGCATCTGTCTATATTCAAGACAGGGTGAAGACATTATATGTCTTCAACTCAAGGAGTTTATGAATCTTAGATGAAGATTACTCCTTTATAACTGAGAACTTTAACCTAAATATGATATGAGCAGTGTTCTGAATAAAAAAAAAAAAGTATTTTTTGTAATATTACTTGAAGCAGTCATAGAAAATGCAAACATACATTTATTCCACCCAGTGGAAAAATTCATTGTAAAAAATAACTAGAAAATGAGAGGATAATTGTAGCTGTGTTACAAGCTACACGTCATAGAAAACAAGTTTCTTCTGTCCAGTTTTTAGAAATGGAGGTTTAAGAAATATATACAGCAACAGTAAGTAAATAATCAGTTAAAAATTTATTTAGTAGTTTGTATTTCTTTGTAGAGCTAACCTCTGAATCTCAGAGAACAGCTTAATGATATGTATGTATGCATGTAGAAATAGAGTATGCCAAATGCAAATATACTGTTGAGCCAAAGTAGCAGGAAAAGTTCACATTGTAAAGTTGGAAATCTACATAAACTTTTGATCACATTTGTTACAGTTGGGCTAAAAAAATTCAATTTGGAATTATAGATGCCAACATCTGGTACCAAATACAGATACATTGCAATGATAATGAGTGGAAAACTATACATCTGAAAAATCAAAAATAATGCAGAGAATATCTGTCTTCATTAGGGCTATCCAATGTTGAAAGAATCTTTCCAATCCACTAGAAATGTGAATCTTGATCAGGAATCTTTCAAAACCACTAGAAACATGGATTTCCTGGAAAAGGCACAACACTTGGCTGGAAAGTTTAATTTGAAAAACGCAGAAAACTTTATAGTCAGTGTCACAACTATTAAAAGCCTACTTTTTATTTTTTCTCAAATCAGATTTTTAGAGGCAGAACACTGTATTAAATGAAAACACATATTTATGTCACAACAACACATCTAAACTGTATGCTCTGCAAAGGGAAAATGTATATAAAGAATATTTCTAATTATGGTTCCAGTTATCCAATACAAAAAAAAATGAGTCTAACGTTTAGAAGAGGTCATATGAAAAATACAAGAATACATTAAATGGCTTCAGAAAAAGTGAAAAGAAACTGAACCATCATTCTCATGGCCCCAGGTATCAAATGTACAAAACTGAATTTTTCAGGCCCAGTCTCTCAATATTGAGTTAGGAAACCCTGAAGAAATTTACATTTCTTGTTTTTTTATTATATTTATCACTGTGTTCACATTTTTCAAAAAATTGGTATTGGAAAAGATATTGAAACAAAATACCTGTAGTATGTATTTTTTTTTTTTTTTCAGTACAACTTTTCAGTAGCATGTAATAATTATTTCAACTTAAATTCAGGTACTTTTTCCGTATCTTATTGAGTCATTTTGGCTTGTTGTTTGTCTATTATATTTTAGTTTGCATTTGTTTTGTTATTTTGATGTAGGGGTCAAACACATACACAGAAGTTGCAATGAAAATGTTGCAGCCTGTTGATCCTGGATTTGGAGCACGGCAATCAGATACAGTTGCTTACAAAGTAATGTTAATCCTTTTATTCTGTATGTGTGTGATAATTAAGTTCTTTTAGATATTGTGTGTTATTAGACTATTTTAATCATGTGAAAAGATAATTCATATTCTTATCATCATCAACATCAACCATTCTCAATTCACTGCTGAATGAAGGTCTCCCCTAGTTTCTTTCACAACTCTGTATCTTGATCCATTCTCTCTCATGTTACTCCACTGTGTTTTCGAATTCAATGTATTCATCTCCCACATAACTGCCTTATGGGTCTTTTAATCTACCCATCTTCCACATAGTTGACTTATGGGTCTTTACCTGTACCTTGGTGTACAGTGTAGTATTTCATTTGCCCAACAGTGATCAGTTCGTTTCACAATATGTCCAGCCCATTGCAACCCGAGGTCCTTCACTTGTATCATGATGTAATCCACTCTGGTCATTTTCTTGACCCATGAGTTTCTTTTCTTGTCTTTCTTGGTTACACCAAGAATTCTGAAAAAGCCATGGAGATATGCATTCTTGGTGTAACTAGGAAAGATAGAAAGAGGAACTTATGCAACAGGAAAATAAAATGAGTGGACATCACAATCAAAGGAAAACTCTTGAAATGGCTATGAGCTTGGACAAATTGCAAGAAAAACTGGCCACAGTTGTGCAACTGAAATATTGGACTAGATACCAAGGTACTGAAAAGATCCAGAAAAGGACTTTGTGGAGGTGGGTGGATGAAATTCGAATTTATATATATATATATATATTGTGTTATGTGTTTTTCGAATAAAGATGTTGTGAATATGATGGCTGAATGAATCAGTAGTGCAGCATTTAAATTCCCCTAGGCGAACGAGTTACTACATATATATATAGGTATATAACACACTTCATCACTTACATAAAATCAAGTGAATATCATAAACAATCATTTTTTAAAATTATACTATGAGATAAATTTTAGTATTTTCTGTTATTTTAAGCAGCTAAAACTTAGGATCATTAACCAATAAAATAAAATTTAATATTTTTCATAAATTCCATGAGTGAAAAAGTGTGCCAACTCATTCAGTGAGGTTAAAGTTCAAAATTTACTTTTTTGGGGCGATTTGATTGTCGATGACTCTGCAGGTGTAACTAATCTTTCATTACTCGAAAAAATGTGAATTGTTAACATTTCTGCTTAAAAAGGGATGTTCTCTTGACTTCTTTGTTCTCTTGACTATTTATAACACCTTGAAAGCTTTGAAGCATGTTTTTTAGTTAGTTGCATCTTATTCTATTTATTCCAGTGAGCATTAAACATGATCAGAGAGCTACAGTGTGACTGAATTTCTTTGTTTAAAAATCAGATTCTCAATGAAACCTCCAGATAATTTGTTGTATGGAAAAGCTGCAGTCTACTGAATATGTATTAAGTTTCAAGCCTATTGATTAATCGTGACTTCATATCCTGTGATACCACAGCATTTCATTTAATGTTCTTCTAACAGGAATACCTGCTAAATTGCCCCACTTCAAATTTTGTGAAGTCATAATATTATTTATCTCATACTGTGATAGCTTTACACACAGTTTGTTATTATAAAAAATATTCTCATGCTACTCAAATTTTTTTAACTTTTATTGAAGTAGCCTGTTTCATTTCAGCAGTCTGAAACTCAAACGCAAATTATTTTCATTATAAAAATTTAGTGTTATGTGAAGAAAAGAAATTTCGTCTGGGTTTTCAAAATAATGTAGCATCTGTGCATTATGTCAGTATTTTAACACAAACATTTTGGTGAATGTAGAAGTTAACAGGCTTTTACATAGGCATATTTGTGAACTTGAATGTCAAAAAATATTTGGATACAAAATACTTCATGATCATGTGTGATATAATGCACTACCATTTTAAAGAACACATTTTTATGAATATATGGAGTTAAAAAACTATTTAGTAGTGGACATATTATGAGGAGAGACTAACAGTACTTATTAACACCTCTAATGTGTTTTGCGGTACTTATAAATAATGGAGTGGTTACACTGAATATGTGATCAGTAATGAACAACATAGTTTACAAGTGAAGCTGTCTATATTTTGTGTACACTGAAGAGTAATTAAATTAAAGACAGCTGTCGTTATGCAAATGAAGCGCTGTGAGCAGCCCTGTAAACGAAAACGACATGACGTATGCAGCGATCCGACAATATAAAGAGTATATCGTTGTTCAATTTTCCCCAATTTGCGATGAACATACTTTTTATGTGGCTACGATATTTTAATTTGATTGACATTAAATGTCTGTAATTGCTGTTTCACACGTTATTCAAGTTCAGCAATCGGGAGATTGCTAAATGACATTAACATAGTATTGGCAATTGAAATCAAGAATAATAATAATAAGTATCTGTACTTACAATATTCATAGTGGCTGTCGAGGCTTCATATGTACGTCTTCAAAGAATGTGAATTTTTTTCAATTGTGAAGTTTAGATTAAAATTCATGATATTGTAAAATCTGCACCAGATAAAATTAAACAAGATGAATTTTTACAATGCAAAAAATTTTAACATCAACGAAATAAGAAACTGAATTAAAACCTTGTGGAATTTTTTAAAAAACGAACTATAATCTCGAAGAGGAAATAATCTTGACTGCGAAGCACCTTAATACACAACGAAATATGAAGACGAATTATAATTTTGCTGAAATTTCAAAAACGAATAGTCTTGAAAAAGAAAATAATCCAAAAAATACAAATCTCCTGACTGCGAAGCACCAAACTAGTTTCTGCTAACACTCGTAGCCATCATCAGTGGTAGGTGCACGGACATTGGAATTACCGCACTCACTCGCTCAGGTATGCTGCTTAACCCTAATGAATGTTCAGCCCTGTCATGTAGATATTTGCGCATCATGATTTGGGTTCTACTGCGCACATCAATGGTGTCGCCATCTGTAGTTAAACAAAAATAAACAAGTAGCATTTATGTAGAAATATTCACCTGTATTTTTAAGTAATATTTGATGTCACTTGTTTTTTGTTAATGTTTTTCTTCTTGAAATGTTTTCTCTCCTGTTCAATAAGGTACCTCCATGCAAACTGAAGCTCTGCTGGACTATTAACGTTACAGTTGTATCTTTTGGTTTTCTCAATGACTACAGCCTCAGAGGTTAGAATCTGGGCATGTGATCTATGCGATGTTAGAATTTTTGTGTTAGTCCAATCAGGAGTTACATGAGTTTTGATACAATGTTGTATTAATGAAGTTTTTTCATCTTTTCTTGTTCATTTCGTAATATGTTCATTTAATCTAGTCAAAAATCTTCTACGCGTACTTCCGATATATACTTTGTCTTTTTGGTTATCATCCTTAACTGTTGGAATGACATAAATGCCAGATTTATTTAGAATTGATCTATTATTATTAGTAATAAGTATGCTTCCATTGTCAATAACTGTTTCTGCAATGTTAATATTGTTGTTGTAACATTATTTTTTAAAATAGTACTAATAGGAGGTAAGTATGGAAATTTTCCATAATATTGCTGTATTTCTTTTTCAATATTATTTTCGGAACGATGTATATTGGCCGTAATGTTGTTATATAAAGATTTGACTAATCCTTTATTATATCCAGAAGAATTTGGATATAGCAGAAGAATTTGGATATAATAAAGGATTAGTCAAATCTTTATATAACAACATTACGGCCAATATACATCGTTCCGAAAATAATATTTAAAAAGAAATACAGCAACATTATGGAAAACTTCCATAACCTCCTATTAGTACTATTTTAAAAAAGAATGTTACAACAACAATATTAACATTGCAGAGAGAAAACATTTCAAGAAGAAAAACGTTAACAAAAAACAAGTGACATCAAATATTACTTAAAAATACAGGTGAGTATTTCTACATAAATGCTACTTGTTTATTTTTGTTTAACTACAGATGGCGACACCATTTATGTGCACAGTAGAACCCAAATCATGATGCGCAAATATCTACATGACAGGGCTGAACATTCATTAGGGTTAAGCAGCATACCTGAGCGAGTGAGTGCGGTAATTCCAATGTCCGTGCACCTACCACGATGATGGCTACAAGTGTTAGCAGAAACTAGTTTGGTGCTTCGCAGTCGGGAGATTTGTATTTTTTGGATTATTTTCTTTTTCAAGACTATTCGTTTTTGAAATTTCAGCAAAATTATAATTCGTCTTCATATTTCGTTGTGTATCAAGGAGCTTCGCAGTCAAGATTATTTCCTCTTCGAGATTATAGTTCGTTTTTTAAAAAATTCCACAAGGTTTTAATTCAGTTTCTTATTTCGTCGATGTTAAAAATTTTTTTGCATTGTAAAAATTCATCTTGTTTAATTTTATCTGGTGCAGATTTTACAATATCATGAATTTTAATCTAAACTTCACAATTGAAAAAAATTCACATTCTTTGAAGACGTACATATGAAGCCTCGACAGCCACTATGAATATTGTAAGTACAGATCATCATCATCATCATTGTCAACCATTATCAATCCACTGCTGGACGAAGGTCTCCCCAAGTTTCCTCCACAACGGTCTGTCTTGTGCCAGTCTCCTCCATGTCACTCCCGCATATTTACGAATTTCATCCACCCATCTCCCATGTGGTCTTTTTCTGGGTCTTTTCCTGTCCCTTGGAATCCAATCTAAAATTTCGGCTGTCCATCTATGGTCTGTCCTTCTGGCAGTATGTCCAGCCCATTGCCATTTCGGGGATTTAACTCTGATCATGATGTCCTCCACTCTCGTCATTTTTCGGATCCACGAGTTCCTCTTCTTATCTCTCCTGGTTACACCAAGCATGCACCTCTCCATGCTTCTTTGAGTTGTCTGCAGCCTTTGTATGTCTCTTTTAGTTAAGGTCCACGTCTCTGCACCATACGTAAGCACTGGAAGGATGCATTGATCAAACACTTTTCTTTTAAGACATAATGGCATATTGCTCTTGAAAATTATGCTGTTTCTTCCAAAAGCTCTCCAGGCAAGTTTTGTACGCCGATTAATTTCTTCATCAATGTGACCCTCACTTGATATCTGCTGTCCAAGATAAACATACGTATCTGTTATCTCCAGTTTTTCTCCATCAATCGATAAATCTTCATTTCTTGTAAAAGCATTGAACATCACTTTTGTCTTCTGAAAGTTCATTTTTAATCCCACTTCTTTACTCTTGTCAGCAAGTTCCTGGATCATACTCTGCAGCTCTGATGGGGAAGTTGCAAAAATGACTACGTCATCAGCAAAACGAAGGTGGGTTACATAATCTCCATTAATCTTTATCCCTTTGTTTTCCCAGTTCAGTGATTGAAAGACATTTTCCAATGTGGCATTAAAGAGCTTCGGAGATATGGTGTCACCTTGTCTCACTCCCTTTCCAATTTTTATGTGTGTTGTATTTTCAAACAGCCGAATCTTTGCACTTGCATTTTCATAGATGTTATTAATAATATTAATGTATGCATCTTCAATACCGCAGGATTTCAGAGCCGTGGTAACTGCTGATGGTTTCACCGAATCAAAGGCTTTTTCATAATCGATAAAAGCCATGCACAATGGAAGTTCATATTCCCTCGCTCTTTCAATTAGTTCTCTCAGTACGTGGATATGATCTATTGTGCTGTAGCCACTCCTGAATCCAGCTTGTTCTCTCGGTTGAGCCATGTCCAGTGTTACCTTCAAGCGGTGTGAAAGAACTTTAGTGAAGATTTTATAAACCACTGATAGGAGGCTGATAGGTCTGTAGTTCCTGAGATCCTCAATGTCACCTTTTTTATGTAGCAGGATCATTGTAGCATTGTTCCAATCCTCAGGAATCTTCCCTTCATTAAGGCATCGAGTGAAAATTTGGGCGAGTACTGTTTCAATTTCTCCACTTGCTTCTTGTATGATGTCTATAGTAATTCCATCTTCTCCTGGAGCTTTCCCCCGCTTCATGTTCTTGATTGCATGAGCAACTTCTGCTGGGAGGACTGGAAGAACTCTGGTACCTTTCATGATGTCTGGAGTACATGTATCATCCCTTTCATATAATTTGGAGTAGAAATCTTTCACTCTTGTCAAAATTTCGCCTCTATTTCTTGTTATAGAACCATCTTCTTTTCTCAGAGCCATAATCTGTTTTCTTCCCTTACTGAGATGTCCCTTTGCTATCTTTAGGCTTTGGTTGTTTTCAATTGCTTTCCTCACTAGCTCACAGTTGAATTTCCTTACGTCTTCAGTGATACTTTTTCGTGCTGTCTTGCATAGCTCTATATATTCCACTTTGGAAGTCACATCTTCTTTAGTTGTCCTCATCTCTCTTCTTTTTTGCATCAACATTTTGGTTTTTCCTGATAATTTGTTTACATGCAACTTGTTCTTAGACCCAGCTAATTTTGTTGCTGTTTCCATAAGAGCTTTGGTTACTTTTCTGTTAACTTCCGAAATATCCACTTCTTCCGATGTTAGGCCTTCTAAAGCAAAGAATCTGTTCTTCAGTTCCAACTTGAAAGTATTGTGGTGTTTTTTAAGGTTGGTTATGTCAATACATTTTGTTTGTCTTATAAGCTTGCCACGTTCCAGTTTAGTGTTGAGGTGCATCTTACATCTCACCAATCTATGGTCACTACCTGTGTTGAACTTGTTCAGCACACTGCAGTCTTCGATGACGAATTTTTTGTTACACATAATAAAATCAATTTCACTTGTCGTCCCAATTGGATGTCTCCATGTCCATTTCCTGTGTGGCTTTTTCTTGAAAAAGGAATTCAAGATGAAAAATCCTTCTGCCTCTGCAAACTCAACGAGAGTATTTCCACGCTGGTTTCTGTTGCCGTGACCGAATTTACCTACTGAAGTTTCATTCTGTTGCCGGTGCCCTATTTTTGCATTGAAATCTCCCATAATTATCTTCAAGTGCTGCTTACCTTTATTATTTAGATGACGAATTTCCTCATAAAATTCTTCAATTTCTTCTTCAGGACACATTTGATCGTGGGCAAATTGTCGGGGCCCGAGGAATGGGTCACTCCATCTCGGAAGTCATGCAGGCACTGGGATTTTCACGAGCCACTGTGTGCATCGAATCCAGTAGTCGTGCAGGCACTGGGATTTTCACGAGCCATGAGTACATCGAATCCGGTAAAACCATCCCTGCAAGGGCCAACTGCCGTGGACAACAGCGTGTGGATGAGCGGGATCATCGGCGTCTAGCTCGCATTGTAACAGCGGATAGACGAGCCACAGTGCAAGAAATCACTCGGCAATTTAACACTAGTGCACAAAAACGTGTAAGCAGCCACACCATCCAGAACCATCTCCTCGCTATGGGGTACAGAAGCCATCATCCCACAAGGGTACTGCTGCTGACCGCACATCACAGGGTACAAAGATTAGCATGGGCGCGGGAACATTGCCACTGGACCCTAGACATGTGGGGAAATGTTGCCTTAACTGATGAGTCGAGATTCACATTGGTACATACGGATGGCAGGATACGAGTACAGCGCAAACCACAAGAAGCGATGGAAATTGACTAAAAGATGATGATATTTAAGCCACCGGATAGTATGTACAATGAAAACGAAAATTAAACAAGAAGTTGAAGTAATGAATGAACGGTGCACGAACCTTAAAAGACTTTAAAAACCTTAAAAAGCTTTAAAAAACCATGGATGGAAATGCGTCTGGTGACGTCTCATGAACCAACACGTCACCGGACGCAATTTTGCCTGCAATTTTGCAAGGCATCCTCAACGGAAAGCATGAATCAACTGCAAGCTGGCTGCAAGTCTCCTTGCAACAACTTTCAGCCAGCTTGCAGTTGATTCATGCTTTCCGTTGAGGATGCCTTGCACAATTGCAGGCAAAATGCGTCCGGTGACGTGTTGGTTCATGAGACGTTGAGTGATTCCATGGTTTTTTAAAGCTTTTTAAGGTTTTTAAAGTCTTTTAAGGTTCGTGCACCGTTCATTCATTACTTAAACTTCTTGTTTAATTTTCGTTTTCATTGTACATACCATCCGGTGGCTTAAATATCATCATCCTTTAGTCAATTTCCACGGTCATTTTTAATCGAAAAATTTTATTACATCGTTTAACAGCTATCACAACTTGAGAGAAGGTACATAATTTCATGTCGTGCGATGCGGATATTGATTTCAGAATCGAGAATACTAAGTCAATAAAGATCTACAGAGATCAATGTACAAAAGCCTTTGTTCGAACAGCAATTTAGGCTTAGTAGTATGACGACATTGGGCGTAATGGAAACATACGTGCTTTGATGAAGAACTGTGACTTCTTTTCGCAAGGATTTTCTGTGGAGTATTGACTACTACGCTACATTTCAACATCTTTTAAATTAAGGTATGTACAAGAAATCCTTGTTATTATTTTTTTTTGTTATACCATGGAGTATATTCAATTTCTTGCGAACAATGGTTCAAAGTTCTGTTAGTTGGTTCTCTCAACAGAAAAAACATTCAGTCATTAAGCTTAGCTGCATTGTGTTAAAGAAAAACTGTAGGTCGTAATCAACTGACAATTTTTTGCTTCCATGCGAACCATTTCTATTGGAATATGTGAACTTCTACAATGACAGTATACCACTCAATTTCACGAAAGATCATTGGCAGTATACCACTGTTATTTATTTTTGATCTTCACAAAAGATAAAAAATAATGTGCTGCGTACATTTAGTTGTTGTTAATGAAAATCAGTTGTTGTGTAAAGATCAGTTATTTAAAGAGTTAGAAAAGTATGCTTTGGTGAGAAAATTCAGGAATGGAAGGAAATGTAATGATTCATTGCAACATAATTTGTGTTACCACTTTGGAAAAACTTTCAAAACCTCCTGGAAAACTTAGTTTCTTTTTTTTTTTTTTTTTTTTTTTATGTGTGGGTGTTAAACATGAAATTCAACGTGGCCAGTATACCACTCAGGTTCATAAAACATCATGGAATTATGGTACCAAAAATAATGTGCTCATGCATTTAATTGTTATTAATAAAAAGCAGGTAATTTTATAACAAGAAAGATGCCATCGAATTTCCGGGTGTAATAAGCACGTCTTTTGAATTCGTTCTGACGCAAATTAAATTTATCAAAGCTATTCAAAGTCAATGGAACCAGTATCGAAAACAATAGTATCTGATGGAAGAAAGAAGTTTTTCAATTGGGTTTTTAATCCCTCAGATATTGCTGTAAACGAATCGTGAGCTTACGCCCTCTGGTCTCAGACTTGTGCGTTAAGAAAAATGTGAATTTATATGAGAAACATTTCGCACTGGAAACGCTCTCCAACACAGGAAGAATTTTTCAAATTGTACTCTTAGAAACAGAGATGTCGACAAAAATAAGATGTGACCTTACGTCCCCTGGTGGGAAAACCATGCATTATTTTAGGAAGAAAGTATTCTCGAAAAGTTTTTCCATATGAGCAGTATCGGTACAAGAAAAAAAAAAATTAGTCGAGTTTTCAAGATCCCAGATTTTGCTACAAATACATCAGAAGCAGAAATTAACACTTATGCCCCCTGTTGGCCAAACCATTCTTTACCAAACATTAGAAATTATGTGAAAAATATTTTCCATCAGGTCTTGTATGCGATACGAGAAGAATTTTTCAAATTGGAGTTTTAGAAGCAGAAATAACGCAAAAAACGCAATTTAACTTTGTGCCCCTAGCAAGAAGTCTATGATTTACTTGAAAATTTTGAATTTATAGGGAAAACATTTTGCATCGGAAACAGTATCCAACAAAGAAGGAAGTTTTCAAATCGGACTCCAAAAAGTAGAAGTATTGACAAAAATAAGATATACATATACACCCCCTGGCATTGAAACCGTGCATTATTTCAAGAAGAAAATGTTCCTAAGAGGTTTGTTGACATGAGTACTATTGGTCAACAAACAACTTTTTTTTTTATCAAGATTTTAGAAGCTCATATTTTGCTGCAAATACATCAGAAGCGAAAATTAAGACTTACGCCACCTGGTAGCCAAACCATTTTTTACAAAAATTAAAAATTATGTGCAAAGGATTTTCCATCAGGAGCTGTCTGTATCCAGTGCAGAAAGAATTTTTCAAATCGGAGGTTTAGAAGCAGAGATATAGGGGGAAAGCAATTTACCTTTACACCCCTAGCAGAAAGTCTATGAATTACTTGAAAATGTTGAAATTATATGAAAAACATGTCACGCTTGGAACACTATCCAATTCATCAGAAGCAAAAAATAACACTTAAACCCCCTGGTGGCCAAAGTATTCCTTACCAAAAATTTGAAATTATATGCAAAAGATTTTCCATCTGGAGGTGTATCCGCTGAAGAAAAAAAATTTCAAATCTGAGTTTTAGAAGAGAGCTATCGGGGAAAATGTAATTTACTTTTACGCCCCCTAGCGGAAAATCTATGCGTAATTTTAAAAAAGTAACTATATCTAAAATACTCTTCGACAGAAATGGAATCGAAAAATAAAAGAACTTTTTCAATCGGATGTTTAGAAGCAAATATGTGGAATAAAACGTACGTTTGAATTCAACATCATCTGCATTTACGCCCTCTAGTGGCAAAATTGTACATCGTAAAAAAAAAACGAAATAAAGGATCATCATTCACATATTTCAAGCTTCCCAATGCAAAAAGAATTTTTCAAATCGGACTAATAGTTGCAGACATAGGCGCCAACTTTTTGTGAACGCCATGGGGGCGAACCAAAAAATTACGAGAAAGTAGCATTCACTTTTAAAATTGATCGTCGTTTAACCACACAAATATACAAGCACATGAGCACTAAAACAATAACATATAGTGCAAGAATAATAATATACCGGTATTTCAATTTCATGTCCGATGGAATTTTAAATTCCCAGATTAATTATACTTTATTGCTCATTGCCAAATTCTTAAATTACAGCGAACATGTTTGCACGAACAGAAGATTTACGGATAAAGTCATTACCAATATTTACTAAATTTAAAGACTCTGACACAGTATCACTGCAGTTAAGTACTGCCAAATGATTTAAACGTGGTTGTGACAAGTACTTCGCAAGTATGTTTTCACTCTTTATAACATGGGAAATGAGCCCTCACTGGTGTATGTTGTTAATGGCACAGTTAAAAGCAGTCTCACAAGTTTTTGCAACTCTGTTAAGTACACAACAAGACGCTGTTTTGTCTTGCATATTTTCACATCTCCAAAACATGATACAGTTAACTTTTGTCCTTTACATGTGTCATGGAACATGTCCCTATGTAGTTTTAAGGTATCAGAGTTCATGTCCGATGGAATTTTAAATGTCAGGGCAAGTCACGATAGAAACATTGAGGTACTTTGCAAGTGAGATTTGTGATTGTAATAAAGCAATATTCTAAGCTAGTACAGGTCTCGTTTTGTTACTTAGGGTCCATGAAGTGGTGCTTCATCGATTTTGAACAATATAAGTTGCTGTTACAGCTTATAGATGTGTTACTGTGTCGTATGAGATTTACATAGTGAACAACACTTTTGATAGCTACTATTCCAATGATGATGACGATACCAGCTCTACTGACTTAGGGGAATCGTGATCGTTTCATGTATCAGTAAAGACTGGTAAAGTACATTTTCTACTACATCGCTTGCTGCCAGGGTTGTCTATAATATTTGAGAGCTCATTGACTATTAACTGATAGATATGACAAAAAAATTTTGTTTGATGTGTTCGGCTGTAATCTATGCTGAAGAGGGGGTTCAATGTTACGGCAGATGCGGCGGCAGATATCATTATGCTTGTTGTTCAATAACAGAAAATGTTTACCGACGAATGTCAAAAGAAAAAAATGAAATGGCAATGTGATAGTTGTCGACGTATTGCATTACATGATTCTGGAGTCCATTCTGAAGGAGCAGCTTCCACAAAAGAAAACATTAATTCCGAGGTGAAATTGGTGAAAGAGTGTGCCAGTGGCAGTGATTCTCAGTCGGTTCTGGAGTCAACATAAAGTTAGATGCTATTAACGAATTAAAGATTGAGATACTAGATTTGAAGAGATCAGTTGAGTTCTTTTCACAGAAGTATGATGACATTTTGACTTCTTTAAATAAATCAAGTTTGTTGCTTGAGGACTCTCGTAGGGAAGTGGTTGCTCTTCAGCAGAGGATTTCGGACCAGGATTCTGAAATATCCAGACTGTCACAGGACTTGAACAACCTTGATCAATATATGAGAAACAGAAATTTGGAAATACATGGAATCCCTGAGAGTAATGAAGAGACTAATGCTGATCTCTCGAACATTGTGCTTAATATTGCAAAAGGGTTGGATTTTGGAGACCTTTCGTGCGATGACATTGACGTCATTCATAGAATAAAAACTAAGGGGGCACGGCATCCCTCGTTAATCATTGTGCAGTTTCAGACCAGAAAAGTAAGAGATATTCTTTTATCAAGGAGTCGGAAGGTTTTGAAATTGACTGATATTGGTGCTAATTATTTACAGGAAACTAGAATTTATGTTAATGAGAATTTGACTGTGCATAACAGAGAATTATTCTGGAATGCACGGAAATTTTCCAGAGAGAACAATATCAGATTTTGTTGGTATAAAAACGGGCGTAATTTTTGCCGAAAGGAGGAGGGTGGAAATGCAATTGCCATTAGGAGCAGGGACGACTTGGATCTTAGTCGATTCTGATGGGTTTGTGATGTTTCTGTAACTCTATTGGTTGTACATAACTCATTTTTATGACCTGTAATCTTAGTGTTTGTTCTGTTGAATTTTTGCGCAATTTTCTGGTTTAAAAAATCACAGTTTGCAATTGTTTCACATTAACGCTCGTAGTTTATTTGGCAAATATGACCTGTTCTTGGAGTTTTTGAGGTCTTTGGATTACCTTGTTGACTTTATTTACGTTTCAGAGACTTGGTTTAATAGTGTGGATCAACTTAGTTGTAATGTACCGGGTTTTCAAACTTTTTCTGCTTCTAGATCAGGGGGTGGGGGTGTGCTATTTTTGCTAGGCGCTCCATTTCACATTCGCAGATTGATAAATATATGGTTATAACTGATAATTATGAGTTTATTACTTTAGAGACTGAAAATACCATTATAAGTGCAGCTTATCGCCCTCCGTCTGGAGATCAGTCAGTTTTTTCTTGATTTTTTTTTCCAGTTATTTGGAGGATGTCAAGTCAATCAGAGTGGCCAGGCATTATATTGTTTAGGTGATTTTAATATTGATACGACATCTACTAATAGCGTCTCATATCCATTCAGTGATATCATAGGCTCTTCTGGATGTGTAAGTGTGGTTTCAATCCCCACGAGAATTACACCTGTTACCTCAACTATACTTGATTTATGTATTACGAATGATTTTTGTTGCACTACGGGTGTGTTGGCATATAATATTAGTGATCATCTCCCTATTTTTTGTTTGTCGGGTAGTGTACCTACCTCGGATTTTGTAGACTGGATTTCGATCCGTATTCGTTCGTATGATCACAATAGCTTAACAACTTTTAGTGAGATACTTGCCGTTACGGATTGGTGTCCGGTGCGACAACATGATAATCCCACACATGCCTTTGATGCATTTTGGGGATTATTTTGGAGTTCTTATGAATGTTCTTTTCCACTCAAGACCTTTACACATACATTAAAGTGCAGAAAACCTTGGTTTACTCGTAACCTTTTAAATGTTTAAACAAAAAGAATAGGCTGTTCAAGTTATTTATACAGTCCAGAAGTGCCTCTGATTTATCCCAGTTCCGTAGATACAGAAATTGGTTTAATACTAAATTAAAAAATGAAAAAAAAATTATTATTTAAATCGTTTTACTGGTACCACGGATGGAAAAAGGTTATGGAAATCGGTTGGTGAATTGTTGCATAGAACAAATGATGATGACCCTCCAATAGAACTTGATCATGAAAAAAAATACAGCAACAGAAATGGCTATATTGAATGTTCTTAATTTTTTGCACACAAATATTGACTCAGGAAGAAGTGTCCTGGGTATTTTTGTGACTTAACTCGAGCTTTTGATTGTGTGCATCATGAAATTCAATTGTCAAAGTTAAATCATATAGGGATCCGGGGATTTCCGCTTTTGTTTTTTAGAAATTATTTGTTACAGAGATCGCAGTATGTTCAGATTCATGGCATTAGTTCTTCGGTTCGTGGGATAAGTTGCGGAGTTCCTCAGGAATCGGTGCTGGGACCATTTCTTTTTTTAATATACATTAATGATATTTTTAATGTTACTTCGGGGCGCACCGTGTGCTGTTTGCTGACGATAACAGTTTATTATTTTCCGATAATTCTTTAATGGAGTTGGTACCTTTAGTTAATTGCGATCTTCAGGAGTTCTTTCGTTGGTTCAGTTGCAGTTATTTGCTGACGATAACAGTTTATTATTTTCCGATAATTCTTTAATGGAGTTGGTACCTTTAGTTAATTGCGATCTTCAGGAGTTCTTTCGTTGGTTCAGTTGCAGTTATTTAGCTATAAATCAAGATAAAACTAATGCCGTCCTGTTTTCACATAATTCTTATTGTTCGTCTACCCCAACTGGTATTTTTGTGAATGGAGTTCCCATTACATTTAAGATGACTGTTAAATTTCTGGGTGTACTTATTCAGGAGTCTCTACGTTGGGATAATTACATTAATTATTTGGCAAATAAGCTTAGATCACATATAGGAATGGTTAATAGAATTTTGGGTATGTTGACGATAAGATTAAAACTAATATTGTGATACTCTTTCATATATCCACTTCTTTCATATTGTCTACTGTCCTGGGGTCAGACCACGCTGGGTAATGTCAATAGAATATATATTTTACAAAAGAAATACATTTGCTTATTGGATACTAATAGAGCTATGGCTGATGTTTACTGTTCGTATAAAATAATCCCATTTAGTAAACTTTATATATTTCGATTATTACTTTTTATGCACAATAGAATTTATGCTAATGAGTTTACGAGTCTTCTGGAATTGCACCAATTTTCACATTCTCATGATACTAGGGGTAATGCAAACTTCGTTATTCCCAGGGCACATCTAAATCTTTTACATTACAGTGTTATTGCAGCAGGTCCGCAACAGTGGAATGAATTACCTTTGCACATTAAATCAATTGTTAGCTTCAGGGCATTCAGGAGAGTATTAACTACTGAATTATTGGCTGGCTGATATGATTTGAATTGATGCCTTGATTTCTTTTCTGGGATATAGTGGCACATTATTTTGTCTTGTTGATTTTGGTTTGTTTTTGCTGCATGATTGTTTAATGTGATGTACAGATATTCTTGGGATGTGTATTTTCCTGTTGCATTGGTTTGGTGTATATACACTATCTACCAACAAGTAATTGGACACCCCTGCAATCAGCGATATCTGCGGTCCTGATACATGTCACGGCCGCCGCCGTTAAATATCGTGTGGGAAACAACAACGCAACCAGTCTCATTCAAGATGCCACGCGGTTCGGAGCTCTCTGGTTTCAAGAAAGGTGTAATCGTCGGGTATCAGAGAAATGGCCGATCCATCCGTGACATATCCAGCGAGTTGAAGTACCCAAAATCGACAGTGGTCTACGTGATTGGCAAGTGGAAGATGAGAGGTGACTGTCGGAATGTGCCCCGACCTGGCAGACCCACAAAACCAACGGGTGCTGGCCAGAGAAATTCTGAAGAACCACACCAAATCGATGGGCCATATCCGCAAGGAGTTTCAACAGGCATCCGGGAGTGTTCTTTCGATGAATACCATCCGTAAGGAAGCCCATCTGCTTGGTTATCATGGACGTGCTGCCGCCCACAAGCCTTTGATCACCAAGTATAATAGCGCTGCTCGGCTAACGTGGTGCAAAGAACGCAGACAGTGGACCATTGAACAGTGGAAACAGGTTCTCTGGAGCGACAAATCAAGGTTCACCCTCTACCATTCGGATGGCAGGGTCTGGGTTTGGCGTCTGCCTGGAGAAGGCCTCCTGCCGGAATGTATTGTGCCAATTGTGAAGTTCGGCGGCGGTGGAATTATGCTATGGGGATATTTTTCCTGGTATGGCACGGAACCCTTGGTCGCAATTCCTGGTAGACTCAATGCCGAGACCTACTGAACCATTTAGGATGACCATGCGCTTCCTACGTTGTGGCAGTTTTACGGGGTGGACCCATGTTACTTTCAGGATGACAATGCCACCTGTCGTGTTGCGAGGTCCACCATGGCTTGGTATGGTGACAATGGGGTTAATCGAATGGACTGGCCTGCGCAGAGCCTGGACCTTAACTCTATCGAGGAGCACCTCTGGGACGAATTGGAGCGTCGACTTAAGAGGTGCCCCCACTGTCCGAAATCGGTGAAGGAAGTGACCTGTCTTCTCCAAGCCGAGTGGAAGAAAATACCGCTAGCCGTCGTACAACGCCTGGTTGAGAGTATGCCCCGGAGAGTTGCAGCTGTAATTGCCGCTCATGGAGGCTCCACCAACTACACTGACAGAAAAAAATCCCAACACCACGAAAAAATAGTTGTAGAGAAATGAAATGGCGGCAATACATTTGTATAGCTAACATATTTAATCGATTAAGGTTTCAAGATCACAGCTTAATGTAAGCGCGAGAAGAGCCATTTTAAATGTGAAATGCTGGTACATTAATAACCGGTGTAACCGCCATAATGTTGAATGCAAGTTCATGCATTGTGTCATACAGGTGCTGGATGTCAGTTTGTGGGATGGAGTTCCAAGCCTGTTGCACTTGGTCGGTCAATACAGGGACGGTTAATGCTGGTTGAGGGTGACACTGGAGTTGTCGTCCAATGATATCCCATATGTGCTCGATTGGTGAAAGATCTGGTGATCTAGCAGGCCACGGCAACATGTCAACACTCCGTAGAGCATGTTGGGTTACAACAGCGGTATGCGGGCAAGCGTTAACCTGTTGGAAAACATCCCCTGGAATGCTGTTCTTGAATGGCAGCACAACAGGTTGAATCACCAGACCGACGTACAACTGTGCCGTCAGGGTGCGTGGGATAACCAGAGAGTGCTCCTGCTGTCATAGGAAATTGCTCCCCAGACCATAAATCCAGGTGTAGGTCCAGTGTGTCTCGGCCGCAGACAGGTTGGTTGCAGGCGGCTCACCTGGCCTCCTTCTAACCAACACACGGCCATCACTGGCACCCAGGCAGAACCGGCTTTCATCAGAAAACACAACAGATCTCCACTCCGTCCTCCAATGAGCTCTAGCTTGACACCACTTACGTCGCAAACGGCAGTGGTTTGGAGTAAGTGGAATGCACGCTAGAGGGCATCTGGCTCGGAGCTGTCCTTCAAGTAACCGATTTGTAACAGTTCGTTGTGTCACTGTGGTGGCAACTGCAGCTCGAATTGCTGCCGCAGACGCGGTACGATGCGCCACGGCCATACGCCGTACACGGCGGTCTTCCCTCTCAGTAGTGCCACGTGGCCGGCCGGAACCCGGTCTTCTTGAGGCAGTACTTTCCCTTGATCACCGCTGCCAACAATCATGCACAGTGGCTACATTCCTGCCAAGTCGTTCTGCATTATTGCGGAAAGAAAATCCACCTTCTCGTAGCCCTATTACACGACCTCGTTCAAACTCCGTGAGCTGTTGATAATGGCTTCTTCGTCTTCTTTAAGGCATTCTTGACTAACATCAACACACTACGTCGTATCTCAACAATAACTAACGCTCACGAATGTTACAGCGCGTATTTACAGCAAACCTGCTTTGCATGTTCTGAGGGGCGCTACTAGCGCCACACGTATGCGCTGAGCGCGAAATTTGCATAGACGTCATCTTACAGATATACTCTCACCGCCTACCAACTGTCGTTTATCTAACACAACCCCTTCTTGGTGTTGGGATTTTTTTTCCGTCAGTGTATTTAAGGTGAATAAACTTTGTTTACCTTTGCTATCACAGGTGTCCAATTACTTGTTGGTAGATAATGTATATAAATGTCCTAACTAAATCTTTTATTATGTTTTTACACTTTGCTTATCAGTGGTTATGTTAGCATGTGTTAAGATTACTATGCATTGTAACTGTACTGTCTATATGCCACCTAATTTTAAATTACAGTTGATTATCATCGTGTATTCCTTAACTTACCTGTACTATTATGATGATTCGTGTCTCACTGTGAATTTCTGTGCACTGTGTTTTTGGCCGGCCACACTCTTCTTGGGGACCGGGGTTCGTCAGGCTTTTTCTTTAAAGCCTTTTTCCCTGGCTCCATGTCATCCACATACAGTGCTATATGTAGACATAGATTATTCTTTTACATTTCTTAACATCTACTTCATACATTTTGGTTTAATTGTGCAAGTTCTTTAATTGTAATTAATGGAATGTTTATTGTAATTGTGTTATAACATACTAAGGATACATTACTGAAACTGTATTTCTTTTTAACTACTTAGCACATATTTACTGTAATAATGTATTGTTGTATGGAATTCTGTCATGTATGGTATTGCTATGATGAATGGCAGAATATTCAATAAATTCAAATTCAAAAAATCGCAAACAGTTTGGGGCGAAATGCTTGTATCAATTAAGAAGTTTTCAGCATATCGTAAAAACTGTTTGGTTTCAGTACTGAATCTGGTTTGCAAACCGGTTAGCACATGATCAATATTTCCTTTATAAATTCTGTTATAGTGATCTTTCTCTGTGAAGACATTCTATTCCGGTGACTCCTGTTTACAATTTCGCAACCGAAAATAGCTTTCGGTGGTCGCTCGAGCACTCCATTATCTCCTCATTTCTCTTCATAGAAAGAGCACATTTAAACTAAAAGAAAAAACTCAGCATTGTTAGATAAAATTAAAATGTTGATACAAAACCAACATATTTAAAAAGCATGCATTTCCAGAGGAGACCGAGGGGGCCAAAACATACTTTTGCCCTCGCGGTCTAATCACTGAGGGGGCGATCGCCCCCATTGCCCCAGCGTAGTCGGCGCCTATGGTTGCAGAGATATCGTGGGTACAGACAGACGGGCGGACAAACCGGTAACATAAGCATGCCCTTTTTTTACAAAAGACGTGCTAAAAAACAGTTATTTAAAGAATTAACAAATGTGTGCTTTGGTGTGAAATACAAGAATGTAAAGAAATGTAACAATTCGTTGCAACGTGATTTGGTTCACATACATACATACATACATACATATCACTAAGCTGTTCTCTGAGATTCAGAGGTTAGCTCCAAAAAGAAATACGAACTTCCAGATATTTTTATTTATTGTTGTCGTATCAAACTTCTCCATTTACAGCGATCTTGACATACAACTCGTGCTTCACTGATATCCATTACACGCCGTACACAAGATCTTTTATATATCATACTCATAATCTTTTTCTCATGCAGACACTCCTGAATCTGATCCACCCATGTCTTCCTTGGCCTTCCTCTGCCTTTCCTTCCTGCCACTTGGACTGAAAAGATTTTCTTAGTAAGCATTTCATCACTCATTCTTTCAACATGGCCAAACCACCGAAGCATATTGGTTTCCACCTTGCTAACAACATTTTGCTTCACATCACACAACTGCAATACATCTTCATTCCTCACACAATCAGATCGTGTCTTGCCGCAAAACCCACGTAAGTAACGCATTTCACCAGCACACAAACAACTCCTATGTTTCTTCTGCAGTACCCAGGTTTCACTGCCATACATCAGAGTAGGAACAATTACAATTTCATACACAGCCATACGGGACTCTCTAGAGAACCCATCATTCCTGTGAAAACCTCCCAGAGCAGCTATGACTTTCAAAGAAGAATTCACTCGCCTACTGATTTCACCATCCAACTTGTTCTCTCTGTCAAACATGCTTCCTAAATACACAAACTCACTCACCTGGTCAATCACAGTGCCATTTATACTTACATTACATTCAGTGCTACCCATTCCTCTCTCAAACACCATAACTTTGGTTTTCCCTTATTTATACTAAGTTTGAATTTCATGCAAACTTTGTACATCCGAGTCAACATACTCTGCAACTCACTTTTGCTCTCTGCCAATAGGACAGTGTCATCAGCATACATCAATCTGCACACACGGATATCACCAAGACATAAACCATTATTATCTATTTTGGCATCACGCATGCATGCGTCCATAAATATATTAAACAGCCATGGTGACATTACACAACCTTGCCTAACTCCTGCACCAATGGAAAACCATTTTGATAAAACACCATTCACTCATACACAAGATCTACTACCAGCATACATGGCTTTTACACTATTAAGTAGATTCCCAGTAACACCATATTCATTCAATACCTACCTTTCTCTACCTTTCTATGCTTTCTCTAAATCTATGAAGGCAGTAATAACTTTCTTCCCAACAGCCAGATACTTTTCAGTCATCGTGCGTAATGCAAAAATCTGGTTAGTGCAGCCTTTACCAGGCATAAAACCATCCCACACTTTCAATGATGTAAGACCCCGTACTTTTTCAATAACAACCTTACCAAACACTTTCCCTGGCACACTCAGTAGGCTAATACCACGATAGTTCTGGCATTCAGTCTGATCACCTTTTCCCTTATACAAGGGAACAATAATAGCATCCTTCCAATCCCAAGGGACCATTCCTAACTCCCAGCACAACTGGCAAATTTCAGTTAACCAGTCAATTATAGAGTCACCACCATATTTCAACATCTCTGCAGTTATGCCATCAACTCCCAGAGCCTTGCCATTCTGAAGAGATTTTAGAGCTTTACACACTTCTTCTCTTGAGATCCCTCCTGTGCTTTCATCCCTCATTGTGACATCATCTGCATCTGTCTCAGAATCATTTTTGCTCTCCTGATCTAATAACTCACAGAAGTATTCACCCCATCTGTCACTTAACTCCTTGGGCTTCCATATCATTTCCCCAATCTCATTCTTCACACAACTTACAACTTTGTTTCCCCTATTTTTCCTGAGTCTCATGTACTTCCAGAAGGATTTCCTATCTTTTGAAAAAGCCAGTTCATGCCTTTCCACTTTCTCCTTCCTATCTTTTGCCTTACTGTGGCGAACCAGCTTAGCAGCTTCACGCTTCTTACAGCGATATTCATCCACAGAGACTCTACCTTGCAACATCCCCAAATAGGCTTCCTTCTTTTTCTTTACTGCCTCATCAATCTCACTATTCCACCAAGCATCACCTCTATTGTTACCCACTATTGTGGCGCCACAGACCTCTTTAGCAGCAGTGACAACACAGTTTTTAAAACATTCCCATTTCTTTTCTACATCCCTCTCACTAGACTTCAGATCCTTCAGTCATTCTCTGAGTAAGTAAGTCAGAATACTGCTGATGATCTTCAAGGAGCCTATCAACCTTTATTCTTTCTATCCTGGGTCTCTTCCTATTCCTTTTCCTCCAATCAACATTAAGTTTCACTCGTGACACTACCAAGTAATGATTAGAACCAACATCCGCACCTCTCATCACACGGGTGTCAACACCTACGTGTTTCAAACGCTGATCGTAGACAACAAAATCTATCACACTCTTTTGACCAAGAGTACGATTTTCCCACGTATATGTGTGTATATACTTGTGGTTGAAAAATGTATTAGATACACACAAACCATTCTCAATGCAGAGTTCAATTAATCTTTCACCATTATCATTTACACAAGGATCATTAAACTTACCCAGAACATTGTCAGAAATTGCATTCTGCACACCTACTCTAGCATTGAAATCCCCTGCTATTATAACTTTTTCTTTAGCACCAAACTGGCTCAAAACAGCTTTTAGCTCATTGCAGAAATCTTCTTTCTTATCAGCAGGTTCCGAGTCACAAGGAGCATACACTACAACAATTACAATTCTCTGAAATTTCACTTTCAAACGAATCCAGAGAATTCTCTCACTTACCACTCTGGAAAGACTCTCAGAACCACCTGGTGAACCTGGAAAAGTCAGAGAAGTTTTCTTTACTTTCTTTACTTGGAACTAAACTGGAACACTGAATAAACAATGTTTTTTTGTCTTTGTTTTTTCAGAAATCATATGCACTCAGTGTTGTGAAATTCTGTGACAAAAACTTTTGGTTTTCTTGCTCTTTCTTGCATGTATAATGACACACACACATGCAGTTATTGCATACTTATACTTGCAATAACCTATTTTCTTTCTATTTTTAGGCTGCATGGAACAAATGGCAACGAGATCCTCTTCAGTATGCTTGTAAAGCATATTGTACTGCACGACAGGAACTAAATATCTTGTTAGCTCTTCGCCATCAGAATATTGTACCATTGGTAGGAGTATGCACTCGTCCACTCTCCCTTGTTTTGCAGCTCGCTCCTCAAGGTGCTTTAGACTCAATATTGAAAAACTACAGAAGGTCTGGGGCCAGATTAGATCTTTATGTACTACAGAAACTAATTTTTCAGGTAATTTTTCATTTGTTTTATATAAGCTACTGGAATAATTACATTTGCAATACATGTGCTTAGTGCAAGTACTTTCTATCTTTCCCATGAAACAAGATTATTTTTCATGAGTTAATATTCTAAGCTGTTGTCCTAAAAAATAGTCAACCATCTTGATTTCAAGTCTTAAAAACTAAAATTTGTGTTGCATTTTCTAAATTTCTTCACTTATTTGTAAATTTGGGAGTAAAACAGGAACAATCTGAGCAGTGAGGAGTATCAGAACCCAAAAGTGAAAGATAATTGCTTTGTTTGTGGTGGAAATCTTTACAAAAGCACATTCACTAAAAAGGAAGAAAAAGTATGTTGTTATTCTAAGAAGTGGAAAATAATTCAGTTTTGTCAAGACTTGTTTTTTATGGCTATTGTACATACATTCCAAGTAAAATATGAAAATATTACACTATTATTCTTGCATCTGAAATCTTTACATTAGATGGAAATTTTGTCAAGTTAATCAATTCAGCCATTCCTTGAGTAAATGCTCTTTGTTTTGAAGTCAATTAAAAGTATAAAAGTAAATATTTTTTTTTTTTTTTTTTTTTTTAATTAGTATACCAACATCAATTGACAGAGCCTCCCTTCATTCTGTAATGAGCTGGGATTTTGCACAGTTATAAACGCATATCTTAAGGGACGTGGAGGGGGATACTTCAAACTGAGAAAAAAAAGGAATAATACAAGAAGGATATTTATTTATTCATATTCCAGCAGTGTTGTTTAATTCACCGTAAAGCACTCTTTTTCATCAAAATTTTCATGCAGAATTACTAAATCATAGAATATGAACAGAAGCAGCAAATTCACCATTATTTCTGTAGCAATGAATTACTTGTTTGCCAATGAAATGGTCTTAGCCTTAATATTTGAAAATCTTAAGGTCTCAGTAAAATCTTTCAGAACAGAACATGAGCCCTTATATTCAGGTTGCATAATTTGATAAAAGAAATTTTCAGTTTAAATCACACTTGATCAATATGTCCAATAATTTTTTTTAAATGTTCATCAATGCTTCAGTAATTCAGGATTGCCCTGTTGTTTAAAAAGGAACTTCCATTTGTATTTAATTCACTGTTTCAAGTTATCCCTGCATAATTTATTGTCTTGTTGGTGATTTTATCTCAGATGTTTATGTAAATGTTATATTAAATATTTTTTCTACTCACATAAGATCGATGAAATTATTAAACTGCTAATGTCTTGTTATGTTTTTGTTGCTATTTAGATGGTTGTATTATAGGAGCTGTGTGTGTGTGTATGTGTAACCATCATAATTATGCAAGCACAAGTATCTGCATTATGATAGATTGCCAAATGGTAAATCAATTAGCCACTTGTCATCAGAATGAGAAGGGACACAGAAATAAAGTGTAAGTGGCAACATACACTGTTAATATGTAAGAAAAAATTTTTATGTTGTGACATCCTTGATAGAGTTAGTTACCTTAATCATCTGAATCTAATGACCCCTGATAAACACTCACCCTCCTATAAAGTTACCGAGGTTCCCTTGTATTATTATTGTTAACAATCAGCATGTGTGACTTGTGTGTCATTTAAACTGGTATGATACTCCCGAAACTTTCAGAATTTTAGATGTGAAAGATATAAAAAAGTAAATATTTTGGAAGTGAATGAAGAAATAATTTTTACAAACATGTGAGATACATGGCATACTTACAACTCATTTTCTGTGTAGAAGCACTATAATTAAATGTTCTTTTTGTAGCTTATTCCTCAGAAAGATAGAAAGTTCTATTATGGTTGAGCTTGAATCAGACTCATATTACCCATTTCTTTCCTAGTATGCTAACCATGATGCCTCTCAGGATAACATATTTCCAAAGCAAAAAAAGATGAGTTGTGGGAATTTTAACTGGCATCATATTGTGCTAATCAAGACATCCACAGGTCCTTGTAGCAATGATTATCTAATTCTGAGAAACAGATCCACTTCGAGAATTACCATTGTTATGTAAATCACTATATGAAGCCAGCACTATGAAAGAAATGTCATGGAAATAAAGTGAAATTAAAGGGGGAAGGGGGAAGTGCGTCATAGTACTATGAGATGCGAAGTAAGAATGGACAGTATTTAAACAAATACACTTAAGAATCTTAAAAATTAGGTGATAAAGATATACACTGGTGTGCAAAAATTAAGGATGAAGAGAAGAAATTAGCATAACAGCAGAACGAGCAGGCAGAATGGACCAAAAGACCACTCAGGAGATAGACTAGGGTCCGGTACGGTAGAGCATGCACATATATGCAGGAGATAGAGCAACCACCGTGTGATATGGCCAACAGGTAATCCAGTAGACGACATCTGGATGACTTTACACGAGGTCGCGTCATTGGAAAGTTGGAAGAAGATCGAAGTGTGACTAGTGTGGCCGAGGAGTTCGGGATCGCTCACAGCATCCTTTCACGAGCTTGGAGAGCATTTCAAATGACAGGAACAGCTGTCCGAGAGTTTAACAGTGGTCGTCCACGAGCAACCACGGCGGCGGACGACTGGTATATTGTCCTACAGGTGAGAAGAGACAGACGGCAGACAGTAGGAGAAATCGCAAGGCACATGCAACAGACAACTGGACGTTCGTTATCGTGTTTTACCGTGGCCAGGAGACTGCACAAAGGTGGTCTATTTGCACAATGACCAGTACGGTGTGTGCCATTAACACCTGCTCATTAGAGACGGCGGTTTCTGTGGTGCCAGGAACACAAGAACTGGACACATCAGCAATGGGTTCGAGTTCTCTTTACAGATGAGAGCCGATTTAGTCTGACGAGCGATTCTCTACGTAAACACATCTGGAGAGAGCAGGGAACACGCAATCACACCTCCAACATCATCGAAAGGGCCAGGTTTGGAGGTGGCGAAGTTCTCGTTTGGGGCGGTATCGTGCTTGGTAGCTGTACTGACCTTCACATCTTCCAAGGAGGTTCAGTCACTGGTGTCCGCTATTGTACCGAGGTTCTCCTGCCTCAAGTGCATCTGTTTAGAGGTGCTGTGGGTCCTGAGTTCCTCTTCATAGATGACAATGTTACACCTCATCGTGCAGTGGCTGTCGCAGAGCTGTTGGAGAGTGGAGATATTCAATGGATTGGCCCGCAAGGTTTCCGGACCTAAATCCAATCGAACACATGTGGGACCTTCTCGGGAGACGCTTGGCAGCACGTCACCAGCCGCTAGCAACGATTCCGCAGCTGCATTTGGCACTACAAGAGGAATGGGCCGTGATGCCTCAACAGCTCCTTGACAACCTCGTCTTCAGCATGGACAGACATTGTAAAACCTGCAACGCAGTCAGGGTTGATCATATCCCCTACTAAAGACTGGATTTTTCTTGGCAGCCGCCTGTCACATGGACGTTTCTGTCATCTGTCCAGTTGTGCTCGAAGCTACCTTTTCAATAAAGTACCTTTGTATCCTTTGGATTCCTTGTTTGGATGGTTTTGCTCACTTGTCTCATATTCATACATCTTGGGGATCTTATGGTATGATTTGAGTCGATGTGGAGCTCTTCTGCATGACGTTACATTCGAAAAACCGCCTCGTTCTTAATTTTTGCACACCAGTGTATGATCACTAAAAGCAAGACGAAATGAAAAAATGTCCAGAACAAAGATTTTGACTTATGGATATCTTCATTACAGAGTCATAATAATCATAATTTCTACTGAATGGACTTTTCTTTATTGTAGAAATATGTATAACTGTTTCCATGATGTTGCATAGCATTTGTTAAAAAAAACACATTTTGTAGTTTAAATTTCTATTGCATTATATTACATCCTCTGTTCCTGAGCATACTCGTATTTGGTAAACTCAGTGAATTGATTCCAAATTAACATCATTTTCGCATCACTGGCTAGTTTTTTTGTTGTTGTTGTTTTAAGTAAAGTATTGCCGCCCCGGTGGCGCAGTGGTCTAAGCGATGGCCTCTGATCATTCGTCTGAACGGGGTCCGGGTTCGAATCCCGGTGTGGCATGGATGTTGTGTTTGTCTTACGGCACTGGCTCTCTCCCTTCCCTGGAGCCAGTGACCCTAAATTAGGAACGGGCGACTGCTTATAGCCCATTGAGTTGCGCAAGGTGGTCGTTAAACCTCCAATCAAAAAAAAAAAAAAAAAAAGTAAAGTATTTAACAAAAATTATATATATATAAAACAATTACAGAACGTCTTCTTCCAGCGACAGCCATTATCTGTCTGTCGCTGGAAGAAGACGTTCTGTAATTCCTTCCATTTTGGTCCGTCTTTAGCTTTTGTGATTGTTAATTCACCATTCTGCCTCATGATCTCTATCTCTGTTTCACAATGCATTGCATTTACACTCAGTTAGCCTGTCTGTCAGTCTACCACTAGTTGTTTGAGCAGTGTGTTGCATTGTTGTTCACTGTGCCTTCAGTTGGTAGACCACCACAAAACAAATCTTGATATTCAAGATGTTCTTGCATACTTATCGATATCCCCACAACCCAGGCTTACTGTGTCTATTTATTTCCCCATGTATTAAATAAATGCAAGTGATTAATAATGAAAAGAATAATGTTTACTTTTACCTAGATGTTGATGACAATTTACTTCATTAGTTGAGTACATACTTGAAGTGCTTTGGCTTGCTTACTTGTATTTGTAGTGCATTAATTTATGACTATTTTCATTGTTGCATTAAGGATGTTTACTTATTTATATAAATATTATCTTCCTCTATAGATAGCTAAAGCACTGGAGTATCTTCATCAGCAGCACATCATTTATCGTGACCTTAAGTCAGAAAATGTGCTAGTATGGGAACTTCCCCTCCCTTTCATCCATCTTCTTCCAATCCTTTGGTTGAAGTAAAACTGGCAGATTATGGAATCAGTCGGTCTACCTTACCTACCGGAACAAAGGGCTTCGGTGGCACTGAAGGTTTCATGGCTCCCGAGATTATGAGGTATAATGGAGAGGAAGAATACACTGAGAAGGTAAGCAGCATCTTGTTCAATGCCTTGGACAGTATAAAAATTTCATCACTTAACGAACATTTTTCTTCTTCATGCTCTGAGTTATGGTTCAGGTTAAAAACACAAAGTTTCACCCCATGTGAGTAGGGTGTTTAGAAAATAATGCCTCTGCACAGGTATTTTGCAGAAGAGGTGTGACTTTGAAACTGAGCCTTTCCCAACTTGTTTGTTGTTCTGTGAGCTTCAGTTTGTAGTGAGGTACATCTTAATAAATATTATGGTAGTAGCTTTTAAGTTTAAAATGTACTGATACAAATAAAGGTAACTTGATCACGCTAGTTACGTTAACTGAAACTTTTATAAAAAGTTCGTAAATTGGAAGCTTTCGACCTTATCTTAGGTCTTCATCACGTCTGTCACCGCAACTGAAGATTTGAACAGGCAAAAAGTCAGTCCTCCATTGGCGTGATGAAGACCTAAGATAAGGTCGAAAGCTTCCAACTTACGAACTTTTTATAAAAGTTTCAGTTAACGTAACTAGCGTGATCAAGTTACCTTTATTTGTTAATATTGTTACGTGTTTTGCCCATAATCGTCATGTACTGATATTCAACTGTGTGCACAAAACAACTAGCAATTATTGAGCTTTTGATGCTGAAAAAAGAAACTCCTATTGGAATCCATTGCTAGTTATTTTCATTTTATGGTGAAAATACTGTGAACATAAGTACTGTACATCATTGGGTAAGAAAATCAAGGAATAATGGTGGAAATTTGGACCTGAATTACTAGCCATGCGTTGGAAGGTCTGTCACCGCAACTGAAGATTTGAACAGGCAAAAAGTCAGCTAACTTATTGAATAAAATTATTGAATTAGCCAAAGAGCCTTAAAGGAAAAGTTAATCATTGGTTTAGCTGGTGTCATTGAGATTGTTGGAAATAGGAGTTGCAAGAAAGTACATGCTCAGTGGGTGTCATATCATTTATTTATTTTTTAATATTGACCAGGCCAACTGAGTAACTTGTTAGCTAATACGTGGCTATAAACTATCCAAATATTCGATGAATATTCATATCATATCATTTCTGTTGTGTCACGTTACTATCAATCTAACATATTAAGCCTTAGCAGGTGGTAATTTTGTGAAAATGTTAACACAAAGGATCGCTATAAACTAAAATTTTAATGAACACAAAAGTTTACCATAAACGTTTTCATGAAAATCTAATTTTTCGTAATACTCATTAAAATGTTTATAGGGATCTTTTGTGTCAACATTTTCATGAGATTACCACCTGTCAAGGCCTAATTTTAGATCGATAGTAACATGATACAACAGAAATTATATGGTTTGAATATTGGATATTCATCAAATATTTGGGTGTCACATAAGCTTACACCCAAAATAAAGAAAGCAAAGATGGTGAAGCATGTGTTAGTGATTACTCACTCATTAAGAAAGCAAAGATGGTGAAGCATGTGTTAGTGATTACTCACTCATTATGAAAGCAAAGATTATGATTTTCTGTGCTGCATTGTCATGGATAATGAAATTTGGGAGCACCACTATGACCCAGAAATGAAAAACTAGTCACTTGGATGTCATCACCTCACTTCTCCCGGAAAGAAAAAATTCAATACTTAACCTTCCACTGAAAAATGCAGGCTCACCATTTTCCGGGACTACAGAAGCATTATTCGTACATAGTCAAAGGTATGAAAATTTACTTTGAAACTTACATGAACACACACATAAACCTTAAAGAGGTTCAAACAAAGAAACAGTTACATTTGCCAGGGAAAAAGAAAAGGCACTTGCATCTTTAACAGGATGATGCCACACCCCCACCCCATACTAGTGATGCCATTTCATCAGCAATAGAGAGCATCTTATTTGAAGTTGTTGTGTACCATCACTACAACCAGGATTTGGTACCATCTGACTTCTGGTTGTTTGCAACACTTGAATATTCCAAAGAGATTCATTTCACATACGATGAAGTTAAGCTGTTATGAGAGAAATTTTTGAGAACAGCTTCAAGAGTTCTACAGAGACGGGTTTGAAAAACTTGTTCAGTATTGGCTGTGTTGTATCAAATGAGAGGGAGACTAATGGGAAATAAGACATACATTCCAAGATATATTTTACTTTTTGTTTTAGTTTGATACCTTGTCTGGAAGAGAAGATACAAAGATGGAGGCACTTCTTTTCCAAACACCCTTCAAAAGGCATTCTCAAAGTGCTCGTTTTTTCTTTTTCTTTCTTTCTTTTAATCTGAAATGTTGGTCCAAGGTAGAAGCTTTAATGCTGTGACCCTTTCTATGCATTCTATGTCCTAACAGTTTGGCTCATTTGGCTACAAAAGTAAAAATGCGTCTGTGCATGTCGCAACTTTGCAAATTAGAGCTTAATCAATCCTAAATGTTATCAGTCACAAATAATTTTAAATGTAATGATTATATGTGTGTGTAAGGTAGTATTTCTATTTTGTGATTTTTACCACTTAATTATAGGTCAAACAATCAGATTTGAATTTTCACAAGAAAGATTTCCTGATACTCTTATTTGTGCCTTAGAATGTTCAAAATATTTGAAAGAATGTGAGCTGAACTTTTATCAGAAAAGTGCCAGATGTCTGTTTAAAGTACCTGGTACAGAAACTATATTTGGTCGAAGCAGGCTGAAACATGTGATAAAAATAATATGCAAGAGACAGCTCAAATTGGAAGGATGCTAATGAGTGTCAGATAACTATCACAGAAACCTCTTTATCCTTTGAGTCAGTTCGTTTATTTTTGTGCCTATATTTTTTACTGTCAATAAGATGTGGGCTTTTGAAGCGTTATCAGAATTGGGTCACGCTCCTGAAGTACTCAATGTGAGTTTTAGTTACTACACATCCCTTTTATTCCTGAGATCTGACACTATCATGTTGTCACTGTTCCTTTCCCATGAAAAAAAAGTTTGGTTGGTGCCTATGGTGTGACAGTGTGACCTTTCAGGATGACATACTCTAAACCTTTTGTAAGGGTCGGATCCAAGTAACTTAGAATTATTGGCAAAAGTTCATCTGCATCAGCACTGTGCTGGCTGAAGTGGTGAAAAAAAATATTTTCATCCTTCTTTGTCCCACATTTTGTTGTCTAGTGTAGGATAAAGCTTTGGAATCATATTTGTTCTAGTTTACAAAAAAAAAAAAAAAAAAAACACTTTCTTTACATTTACACGTTTTTAAGAAAAATAAGTGTGCTGTTTTATTTTTGGCTGTAATGAATGTATCTTTACATGCTTCATCATTTAATTCCTGCTTTTGCAGCTGAAATATAGAAATATCAAAGCTTTCATCTAGGTACTAAGAAAGCACTAGGGTAAACAAATATCTCTGCAATAAAAACATATTTGCCATGTTCTCATGCAGTGGCACATCTCCAATGTACCGGATGATGTTTCCTTTATTGTTAGCCTTTCAAGGTCAAAATTTATTGCTGTTATTCTTTTATAACACTTTATTCTGCTATGTGTGCAACAAAAGGAAGAACAAGCAAAATTGTAATTTCTGTAATATTGTGAGGTACCAAGGTGAACCACAGCATTGTTGTATTGGATTGAAAATTCTCAATATTGTTTCAGATACAATCATTTCTGCTGTAACATACTGACTACATTCATGAAAGGCACTGCATTAAGTTAAAACTAGAATATCATTACTTTTAGTTCAGCCAATAGATGACTTAAAGATTCTACGATTACTGACAATTACCTATATAAAATTTATCATGTTATTATTAGTTTATATGCATCCTTTTGTGATACTGTAATGTATTTTCATGTTATATTATTAATGGAACAAAACAAGGGGGTAAAATGGATTTCATAGTGTACAGCAACATTCTTTGTGATTAAATATGTGGTATTATTGGAAAATAAACAAACATAAAAAAGCATTTTTAACTATGAGAAACATTTGTGAAGTGTTTTTTTTTTTTTTGTGTTTATTAGCCATAAAGAATATGTGTGCCTGTGTGTTGAACATTTTCTTGAGAAGTGAAAATTACACATTTGTCACTGAAAGGAACATGAGCAACTCTTTAAATTCTGTTAATTTAATTTCTGTTTATGCATATACACCCCCTACCCTACCCCCAAATAAAATTCCAGTATCATAGATGATTCACAGATATTTATATGAGCATAAATTATTGTATTGTTTGTAGTTACATATCAATCCATGTGACATGTATTGTTATATGTACCACCAATCTATCTCCCATAACTCCATTTTATTTGTTTTTGTGTGTTTCAGCATTTGCTCACACATTGCTGAACTTAGTTGATGAAAAAAGTAATAACACTAAAACTCACCTTCATTATAATAAGGCTTTAATCAACAAAGAACTATGGCTGTCGTTTAACCATACATGTTTCATTTCCTAGCTAAATCAAACAGAGATCATACCATTAACATACTCACAGCGGGTGTAAACAATGAGTACTGCTGCCAACTTCTGATACATTAAAATTAGAATACAGCACAATAATATCACATTAGTTTCATGAATTTGACAATTCAAAAATGATGGGAAAATGTTTGTGATCTTGAGCATCGTGTCTGAATGCTTTAGATGTGACTACATATGTAACTTATTTCAAAATATATTATTTCAAGTAAAGCTGACTCTCAGAAATGTTTGAATTTTTATAGTCCATAAATTGACACCTTTTAACAACAGTGTCCTGGTATGTAGCAAGTGCTTAATATCAAAGGGAATGGCACTGATCATTTAGAAGAAAACAGTTTGAAAGGAAAAAATTTAATAGAAGACATATTCTGACTACACATATTTCTGAAGAACACACATTATGGTAATAACTTTTACTCACACAACACATTCCAGTAATTAATATCTTCATGACTTCCTCTAATTACTGTCAGTAATGAAAAAACTTAATTGGAATTATAGAGGATAAATTTATTAAGGTACATTAACTCAAATTTTTGATCTATACACTAGATCATCATCAGGAGTTCCTGCATCTTACTACTTCCATTGGTCTGGTGACCAAGCCTGGTTGATTTGCCATACAGCATGGTTGTTAATGTTGCCACCTTGTGTCTTGTAAATTTCCATGGTTCTTCAAATTTTCGGATAATTGAGTGGGATTGATGCTTGATAACTTGTAGGGAGTTCCAGTCCATTTTGTTGCCAGTTTGTTGTACATGCCTATCTAATCCTGTTTTATTTGAAATGTTCCTTATTGCTGCTTTGTGTTCATTAATTCTGGTGGTTAACTTTCTTCCTGTTTCTCCTATGTATGGTAAACCAAATGAACACTCGATTTTGTAAGTTACTCCTTCCTGGAGTAAAATATTTTCTTCTCTTTGTTTTTGGGATAATAACTTAGGAATTTTTTTGAGAAACTAAAGAAAATCAGCAATAATGATAAAATTAGGTTAGCTCCTGGTTCAAATAACAAAATTAAAAATTTCTTACCATCCCTAAAATGAAGAGAAGAAAATACTTTACTCCAGGAAGGAGTCATTTATGAAATAAACTGTTCATGTGGTTTACCATACATAAGAGAAATGGGATGAAGGTTAACCGCTAGAATTAATGAACACAAGGCAGGAATAAGGAACGTTTCAAATAAAACAGTATTAGATAGGCATGTACAACAAACTGCCCATGAAATGAAATGAAACTCCTTACAAGTTATCAAGCATCAATCCCACTAAATTATCTGGAAATTAGAAGAACCATGAACATTTACAAGACACAAGGTGGCAACATCAACCAGGCTTGGTCACCAGACCTGTGGAAGTAGTAAGATGCAGGAACTCCTGATGATGATCTAGTGTATAGATTGAAAATTTGAGAGGTAATGTACCTTAATAAATTTATCCTCTATAATTCCCATTCAGTTTTTTCATTACCAATGCATTCCTGCAGTAGCGTCTTACTTCAATTTTTTGTGTTGGGACATACACTGACGGAAAAAAATCCCAACACCACGAAAAAATAGTTGTAGAAAAATGAAATGGCGGCAATACATTTGTATAGGTAACATATTTAATCGATAAGGGTTTCAAGATCACAGCTTAATGTAAGCGCGAGAAGAGCCATTTTAAATGTGATATGCTGGTACATTAATAACCGGTGTAACCGCCAGAATGTTGAATGCAAGCATGCAAACATTCATGCATTGTGTCGTACAGGTGCTGGATGTCAGTTTGTGGGATGGAGTTCCATGCCTGTTGCACTTTGTCGATCAATACAGGGACGGTTAATGCTGGTTGGGGGTGACGCTGGAGTTGTCGTCCAATGATGTCCCATGCGTGCTCGATTGGAGAAAGATCTGGGGATCTAGCAGGCCACGGCAACATGTCAACACTCTGTAGAGCATGTTGGGTTACAACAGCGGTATGCGGGCGAGCGTTATCCTGTTGGAAAACACCCCCTGGAATGCTGTTCATGAATGGCAGCACAACAGGTTGAATCACCAGACCGACATACAACTGTGCCATCAGGGTGCGTGGGATAACCACGAGAGTGCTCCTGCTGTCATTGAAAATTGCTCCCCAGGTGTGGGTCCAGTGTATCTCGGCCGCATACAGGTTGGTTGCAGGCGCTCACCTGGCTGCCTTCTAATCAACACACGGCTATCACTGGCACCCAGGCAGAACCGGCTTTCATCAGAAAACACAACAGATCTCCACTCCATCCTCCAATGAGCTCTAGCTTGACACCACTGACGTCGCAAACGGCAGTGGTTTGGAGTAAGTGGAATGCACGCTACAGGCCGTCTGGCTCAGAGCTGTCCTTCAAGTAACCAATTTGTAACAGTTCGTTGTGTCACTGTGGGGGCAACTGCAGCTTGAATTGCTGCCACAGACGCAGTACGATGCGCCACGGCCATACGCCGTACACGGCGGTCTTCCCTCTCAGTAGTGCCACGTGGCCGGCCGGAACCCGGTCTTCTTGAGGCAGTACCTTCCCTTGACCACCGCTGCCAACAATCATGCACAGTGGCTACATTCCTGCCAAGTCGTTCTGCAATATTGCGGAATGAAAATCCACCTTCTCGTAGCCCTATTACACGACCTCGTTCAAACTCCGTGAGCTGTTGATAATGGCTTCTTCGTCTTCTTAAAGGCATTCTTGACTAACATCAACACACTACGTCGAATCTCAATGATAACTAACGCTCACTAACGTTACAGCGCGTATTTACAGCAAACCTGCTTTGCATGATCCGAGGGGCGCTACTAGCGCCACACGTATGCGCCGAGCGCGAAATTTGCATAGACATCATCTTACAGATGTACTCTCACTGTCTACCAACTGTTGTTTATCTAACACAACCCCTTCTTGGTGTTGGGAATTTTTTTCCATCAGTGTATGTTCCCACACACAAAAAAAAAAATTACACCTATACGTAAAATAAAAATGAAAATTATACTGTTTTTCCAAGTAAATATACTGTATATATATGTATATAACAAAAATAATACCGTTTATCAAGTAAAAATTCAAATGTATTTATTCGTGTGCTTCACACCTGTATAAAAAGAATGAAGGTATCTTATCTGAATTATAAAATGCTTTTCATTGTAATTTTTAATAAGCATAAGCGTTATTGGTGTACTGAAAATGGTACTATATGACAGAGAATGTTGCTGCTACAAAAGAAAGTGTTTTCCCGATGATTTCATCAAGGTAAATAGAAATCAAGTATTCTAAAATATAGCAATTATGTCTGGGACTTACCAAGTGGATATTATGAACAAAATATTAGAATTTTCTGAAGACACTTTTCTTAGGAACAGTTCATGACTCAAAGTTCTTAGCTACATCATTCAGTTCCATTTCTCCTGCTCAGTCTTGATAGCTGTAAATGAAGCTTTTATATTTGCAGCATAATGCAAGAAAAACGAAATAAATAAGCAGAGTGCTTTCTGCTCCCATTTAGTGGTTTGAGTGACTGCGCAGAATCTCCATCAGGTGTGCGAAATCATCATATTATACAGGGTGTCCTACTCGCTACTTTACCCATGTTTTTATTAATAGCATTGTGAATAATTTCAGTAATTAAATGATATTTGGTAAGGACATACCTTCATCTGTAGAAAACAGAACCATATCATAAGAGATGTTGAAAGTGTCCACCCTGTGCATCAAGACAGGCTTGAACATGTGCCAAGAACTTAAAGAGAGTGTGTTTTATCTTTAAGTTCTTGGCCGATGGCTGAGTCTGTTTACATAGGAAAAAAAAAAAGGTTAGTTTGGCATTATCAAAATTCCTAATGCATGTTGATATTAAATTTGGTGCAACCATAAGAAATGGAAAAAACAAACAATAAAACATGCAAATGCTTATTGAGGAACCAGTGGGGCAATACCCACACTGACTTTGATCTGTTTTGGTATGTGCCCCTATGAGGTAGGCACCACTGCATTGTTGTGTCATTGCATTTTCGCAAGATTTTTTGATATAGTTACAAACATACAACTAATTTGTCTCAGTTGATCTTACTGTTCTGGTAATGTTGCCCATTCACATGCTTACATCTGTTTGTCATTATCAGAGCCAGATGCAGTTCTTGGATTTTCAAGTACCTTTCAGCATCCTGAGTTCTTCAACTGGCAAATATAATATCTTTCATGATTATCATAAACTGTTTTGTAGTAGCCCATTTTTGGTTTTACCACTTCTTTTTTTTTTTTTTTTTTTCACATTTTATTATTTTGTTGTGTATCTAAAATGTTGTAAACAATCCACCAAAACTTCAACTTTATGTAGGTGAATACATAAAACAGGACACACAGTTTTTGGTCTCTCTTCTAAAAATTTAGCACATTAAAAAGTTCTTAAAGAAAGAAAATTTTGCATTTATATATGTTTTCATTGTCGTGCACATGCTTCCTTTCTGTTCTTGCTCATTTAAAAATTCTACAATTTGCCCTTCTCAGTATGTAAGTTATATTGTGTCATAGAAGCTTATATTAGAATCTAAGTACATTTATTGCACACCAGATGCTGTGTTAATTTTTACACCATATTAATTTTATGGTGAACATTTGTTTATTTTAATTTTAGGTGGACTGCTTCTCATTTGGGATGTTTATGTATGAACTAATAACACTTCATCAGCCATTTGAAGGACAGGAATGTGTGAAGGATCATATCTTGGAAGGTGGACGTCCAACACTTACAAAAAGAGTTAGTTTTGATTTAATCTTATTACTTAAAATTTTGCCTGCGAAATACATTGCAATTTTTTTTTTGGCAGGAAATATAGTTAAAGCTGCAGTGTTAATGAAAAAAAATATATTCTGCTTCCTTGTGATAAATGTTATCTGAAGATTTAGCAAAGAAGATTTTGCTTTCAGGTGTACAAAACTGTGCAACATGTGATATTTCATGATTTTTCCATATTTTTCACCGACATACCTAGGTGTTTCTATCTTCATTCTTCCTAAGAATATATTACAGCAAGGCTTTCATATGCTTTCAACCACTGCAATTTTACTTTATACATTCACTTTTATTGTCCTCCACATGGGATTGTTGCTTGGGGGTTAATGCACCCACACATGAGCTGTTAGTTTTATCATTTAATGTTTGTTGTTGGTGTCATTGGCTAAGTCTCGCATTTGTTCCATAGAACCTCCCATGTTTAAAGTTTCAAAACATATGAGTTTGTTTGTGTTTGTAGTTATAATGAATGAATGAAGATGGCTACAAAACTTAGAAGTTTTCATTATGTCCAAATGTTGTCTATTTTAAACTACTTTAAGATATCATTTGGATTACAGTGTTCTTGCCACTGGTTTAATACTTAGTTCTTAAATTGTCCCCTCCCCCATCTCTTTTTTTTTTTTTTTAGTTTTAGAAGAGGGCTTTTTTAACTGACCTATTTTTATTGAGAACTTAGACCATTGATTTTTATTTTTTTTTTTTTAAATCTGTTGAACCCATGGAATTCATATGCTTGCATTTATAGATGGTATGTTTGTTTGTAGTTTTAATCAACCACATACATTGTGATAAGAGGTGTATTCTCCATGAATATAAGGCATAGAATGCATACTGTTGAGGTTTGAAAAAAATTGCTGTTACTATGTTAGTTAGGCACCTGTTTTAAGGACCTGAATGACTTCATGTGCATTTGCTTGTTACTGGTTATGAGCTTTGATCACCTATGTAAATCAAAATAAGCTGCAGTTAATATTGAATGATGCTTGTTGCCCTTGTAGTTAGAAAATGATTTGCAGTAGGGTACTAATGTAATCTCTGTTTTACAGTTGAGGGACATTACTGTACATCAACTGTATTAGCACTTTTCTTAAAGTATTAGAGAATCCCACAAGTGGTGTTGAGGAGCACTCAGAAAGCACAAAGCAGTGACATCACAGGAACAACAGAAGATAATAATGATGTGTGTGCACTCATTTCTCCAGTTTACATTTTTAATAAAGCTTTTTTCCATTCATTTCTTGTGTTTCCATGCCATCATGACAGCTAGAAAAATATTTCATTTATGAAGTTCTATATATTTTTTACTGGCTTTCATTTCACATTTACAACATAGTGATTTATGAAAATTATACTACAAATGCAAATTTATATTTTGTGCTGGAATTGCGTGAGTATGTAACTGCCTATGCAAATAGCAGCATGCACTTCATAAATTATAGTGCATATTTATATTTTGCCTATTACCAAGGCATGCAAAGGTTAAATTTTATGCAATGAGTAGTAAGCAGAAATGAAATTAAGTTGTCACCACCAGATCCCTAAAATAGCTTATAAGTGGGGGGAGAGAATGGATTAATTCTAACAATCTAATTATACTCAGTCTTGCTAAGTTGTATTTACAATTAGAAGTTGGATGCCATGACTCAGTTTTCATGATACACAAGTGATCATGAAAGTTAAAATTTTCTGATTTATGGCATGCAATTTTTAATATCTTCATTGCATTGTAGGTATAGGGATTGCTTTTTGTGTTGTTTTAAGTAAAATGTATGCTGAATTATTTATTAACTTTATGTCAAAACATGGAAGAAGAAATGACTCATATGTTTTACATGAGCATTCTCTACAATACTAATCACTCAATTTCTCATACATTTTCTCAGTAAAAAAGTTTGAGTAAAAATTCTATAAATTAGATGCTGTAAGAAGGTTTAAAGATGACAGAGGTTAGTAATTTTAACAATACAGAATTGATGTTGATTAATGTGAATAATGAACATTAATTTACATTGTTTAAGTTAATGTACTGATGGAGTTTGTTTATAGACATCTCAAACATGTAAATGTCTGTTGTTGTTGTTGTTATTTTTTAATTTAGCTAAAATGAATAAATCCTTTTAGCTGAACAAATTCAGCGAGTATTATAGTATTATTTTTAACAGGTTTTTACCACTAAATGGGTGAAGGTTGTTTGAAACTTTGTTTCCAAAATGAGTATTAAAAATTGAGCAAGTTGACTTAAAACAGAAAACATGCTATGACAGTGAGCTGTCCAGCAGACTCTATACTGCATTGTTGTTCTTTACCATTTTGAGTGTTATCTTCATCTAGCAAAACATGGATTAATAGTTTACAGTTAGAAGCTCTTACCTAAAGAAGTTCAGTTTGTAGAGTATTGTAATCTATGCTTAGTTGCAAGTAAACAGGATTTATTACTTCCTTTTCATTTTAGGTTTTTCTGCGGGGGGGGGGTCTTGTGGATTTAAAGAATTCCCTGCTGGAATGTGGAAATTGTCATAGATAGAAACATTTGTTATGTCTTTTAAGAGAATTTCTTCCTCTATTTTTATGTCGAATGAGGAAATAGTTTGTAATATCCTTCTTAGAAAAACAACTTAAATTATCCTAGAAATCTGAAAGTGATCATATTTCCTCCATTCTTTTTAAAACTTATAAATAAATATGTAAAATTAATGCTTAGATTTTTCCCATGGATGGAGGAAAACTCAAGGATTAAAAAAAAACTTACTTTTATTCTTTTTCATTTAAAAAGCAGGATATCCTGACTAGAGAATATATATAAGTAGGTTTTTGTAATCTTTATTTTTTTTTTTGCGATTAGTTACATAATCATAGGAGGAGACCTTAATGATTAACATTAAGTTAAATTAGTCATTAATGTACATAAAAATTGGCAGCAGGTCTTACCATTTTTCTAATGCCTATTGTATTGTTTCATTTAGGAAATGACATATCCTTCATACATTCTTGATCTGATGTCACTATGTTGGTCGCAACAACCAAAAGACAGGCCATCAGCTAGCCAAATAGTATCCATTGCTACAGCACCAGAATTTACTCATTTAATTGACGTCATTTCACTCCATGACCAAATGGCAGTTCTAAGTGCTGCAGTTACATCTTTGTCTATGAATAATGAAGGTAAGTTTCTTCTTAAAAATACTCTGGCGAAAGAGTGTTTTCTTGTTGTTTTTCTTGGTTAATTGATTTTTAACTTATTATGTGTGTGTGTGTGTGTGTTTGCCACTGAGATTTGTAATTCATCAATTTCTTGTAATTTATTTGTAGTTAAAATAAGAATCATTATTTTAAGAAAAAAAGCAGTTGGTTGTGTATAATATTAACAGTAGTAAAGCCCTTGCATTTTGTTATTTATTTAATTTGTAATGAAGAATCATTTAAACCAGCCAAAGTTTTTTAACTGCTGAACATTGGCTACAAAATTTATTAGGGCCAGATTTCAAGGGAATGTTTTCAGTTTAACAAACAGAGAATAATTCAAAGCACTTCATTATTATATTATTTTACTTAGAATATTGGGTATCATTTCTAAATTTCAGTTCAGGGTAATTATTATAAAGTATTGGTTTCCAAATGACATGCAATAAAACTACACTAAGATGCCAGTTTATTAGGTACACCCACCTAGTAGCATGTTGCGCTACCCGTAACATGCAGAATAGCCCAAATTTGTAGGGACATGGAACATACTTGATGCTGGAAGCATCATGCAGAAATGTTGTACCTTGTGGAAGTGATTGAGTCGTGTAGTTGTTGCAAATTGGATCATGACACAGTCTTGCAGTAAACAGTCCATTCCACCTCATCATGGATATGCTCAGTGGGATTCAAATCTGAGAACTGTGCAGGCCACTGAAGCAAGAAAAAGTCATTGGTATGCTCTTGGAACCATTCGGTGATTATATTAGTCGTGTGTGTGTGTGTGTGTGTGTGTGTGTGTGTGTGTGTGTGTGTGTGTGTGTGTGTGTGTGTGTGTGTGTGTGTGTGTGTTTTATCTTGCTGGACATGTCCATCTGCATGAGGATAAACCATTGCAATGATAAAATTGATTTGGTCGACAACAATGTTCAGATACGCTGTGGCTGTCAGATGTCCTTTGATGGGTAGGGAAGGGAGGGCTGATGCATGCCAGGAAAACATTCAACTGGCCATCACACTATCATCACCAGCCTGTACTGTTGATACCTGACAGGATGGCTTCATGTCCTCTCATTGCGTGCATCAAATTCACATCTTGCCATCAACATGATGCAGAAGAAACTATGATTCATGTACCCAGACAACCTTTTTCCAGTCCTCGGCGGTCCAGTGTCAATATCCATGTACCAACTAGAGGTGCATTTTTGTGTTTTATGCTGACAACATTGTCACTTGCCATGGTCGTCTGCTGATTAGCCTGGTTGTGACATGGTTTGATATGTTGTGCCTTCAGAGATAACACTCAGCTTACCAATGTTGAATTCTTTGGTGATATGCCAGGTAGTGACCTGTCTGTTCTGTTGAACAATTCTCACCAGTTACCTTTGACTCCTTTGATCCACTAGCTGTGTTTGTCCATAGGAGCCCATATTGCTGGTAGTTTTTTTTTGTGTGTGTGTGTGATGTGCCATTCCTGGTAAACCCTTGCTACCATTTTGGGTGAAAAGCCCAGCAAGATGGTTGTATAGGAGATGCTCAAAAGAGCACACCTGGCATCAATTATCATACAATGTTTAAAATAGCTCAGATCACTCGTTTTACCCATTCCAACCATTAATTGAATGCTAACTAATGATTAATGAGCTGGTCTGCCTGATTTATCTGTACACCATATTCATGTGATATCTTGCTTCCCGAACCATTTATGTGTAATAAACTGGCTGCACCACCCAGGATAATGAACCTCCTAGCAACTCATCATGGATGGTGTTGCAGTAGCATACTGGAATGAAAAACAAAGAACTCACAAACAAAGTTAAACAAAGATCTCGCTATCAGTGGAACATTCCAAATCATCACAATAGAATATTGTTACATTTAAGCTCAAAAAGGAGCATTGTTTTTGGCACTGAACATGAATGACAATTAATTTTATTGTAAATTTAGCATGCATGACAATTAATTTTTATTGTATATTTTTCATATGTGACTGAAAAACATACAATCCAGTGCACACACACACACAAATAAAAGATTATTGACACATTGGGTGCCACAAATGCTAAACCCAGCACTGATGGAGGGAACTGGTAAGTTGCTTAAGTATAACTCTGAGGTAGGACAAAGATCTGGGTAGTCTCGTCTCTTTTTTTCTTTCTTTTTTTCTGATTTAGATAGATTAGCTGATTTAAAAAAGTAATTCTTATGTGATATTGTAGTTAATAATTTCAGTATATGTTAGGAGTTTCTTCTATACAGGAGTTTCTTCCTCCTATATATATGTTAGGAGTTTCTTCTATACAGGAGTTTCTTCCTCCTATATATATGTTAGGAGTTTCTTCTATACAGGAGTTTCTTCCTCCTATATATATGTTAGGAGTTTCTTCTATGTCCTAGCCTGTTACTCTGTTCACACAATTAATAATTTTGGAGGTTTAACTCTGAACTCTTAATTTCCAACATTAATCTTCAGAACGAAACTTCTGAAAATTTCAGAGTGAAGATAAATGTTGGAAAGTCTTTAATTGTAATCTTTTCTGAAGATTGATGTTGGAAATTAAGAGTTCAGAGTTAAACCTCCAAAATTATTAATTGTGTGAACAGAGTAACAGGCTAGGACATGTAACAGATCTTAATTATTTGGTTGTGGTTTTTGATAAGGAACTGAATGACTGAATCAGCAAAGCAAAAGATGTTTGCCAGAGTACAAAATTGTGGTGTAAATGGCGCAGTATTCAGACCAGCCATCTGTCATGGTGATGAGAGCTTGATGTGAAGTTACAGGCACTTTGTAAGGTTAGAAGCTGCCTATATGAGAGATGTAAGAAGAACATAAGAGGAATAAATAAGTGGATTAAGTGGCATCATTAAATTAGTTGTACAGACATCAAAATTAAGCTAAGCACTTCTTGAATGGAAGAATAAAGTACTGAAAACAAAATTGTGATAATTTAATTATGTATATCATGTGGGAAAGTAAAGATTTCCTGAACAGATGCTACATTCACTGGTTTCATGCCACAAACTTAGGAGTGGATGTAAAACATGGCACATTGGAGATGTAAGATTAGCCATTAATGATCAGGAGAATACTATGTTATTTACTTAAGTGGCATTTCAGACTGATTCTGATACATTACTGCCACCGATTAAAGCAGTCTGGCTGCAATAAAGGTATCAAAGCTAATGTATATCCAGCTTGAGTCGCTAACCAAAAGCTGGGGGATGGAAAAGAGTAAGGTTCATCCACAGCAAACTTCATAGGGAGCCATCTAAGTAAGAATTTGCATCACCACACCCAGTGAGTCTACAGAAAACATTGGAAAAACAACAGACTGAATAATATGCAAACCAGGGTTTAAACACTTGCTAAAAGCATTCATCTCTCACACAGCACATGTTAGCAAACTGCACTATGATATGCTGGTGGTAATAGAATCTTAGGGAAAGAGAATCTCACAAAGAACAGGAATATGTGAAAATAGTTTGTTGCCAACTTGCATTTTTTTTCTGATGAACTACATCAAGAATATGCCTGAACTCTACATTGGTATATAGATGTGAGAAAAGGACATTTCATTATGAGTGACATCATTCTACTGCCTAGTATTGAACAAGTGCTAATGGCACTTGAAATTTTGTGTAGAAATGATTCTAGAAGTTCACAGTTGCTTAGCTACTAATTAGTGGAAGCACACATGCATTTACATGGAATATTGCATGCTCATCATGGTACAAAACTTGCCTACATTGAACAAACACCACACTAAAATGATAGCCTCAGTGTGAATCCTGTAGGTAGCACAACCTGCTAACCACATTGTTTTGTTTTGATGCAAAATCTTTGTAACAAGGATTTCACTTGATTCCAAAATAAATATGGCAATGCTGTTTTAAGAAAAAAAGTTACAATTAGGGCCTCAGAGAGAGAGAGAGAGAGAGATATGTCTGTGTGTATCAGAGAGAGAGTGAATTGTCATCACACCCATAATATTTTGACAGAGTTCATACAGCCCTTGGAATCCTGAAAATTTTCTGAAATTTGATTACCATCTTTTCTGGGCATTGAAAATCCTTGATTTTTTATATTTTTGTGAAAGATCCTGTAATAGTCCTGTAAATTTTTTTTTCAATGAAAAGAAGTGGTCGAAAAGTTTTCATTCATTGCATAAATTCATTGTATTTCAGTGCCATGGCTGCTCGTGAAAACATCACTTCCATTTTGCATAATGTGTGGAGACATGATGTGATCTCTTTCATTGCATGTGGCACTGCAGAGATAATTGTTTAAGTGCTGTATTCCTAGCGACCTTCTGTTGTGCATAGTTGGAGTCACAAAATTGTGCACAAACTTTATTATGACTCAGATATGGCCGCTCCTTCCATACACTCCTCTCTATGGCCAATGTGTGTAGGAATAGTCAATACCAATCTTGTTTTAATTCAGTCAAGTTCTCATGTATTTCATGGTTGCAGTAGTGCAGATTCAGACAGGCCAAGTGATTCAGATCAAAGAGATGAAAGATTAAAGCCATTCTAAATGACAATATTAGAAATTAGTTCATAATTAGTTACGTGACAAACATTTAATGGAGAAATGTTTCACTAGTAACTTCTACAGTGAATGAAGATGATGCAAAATAGTAAACATGTGTTAAACCAGTTGTTGCCAAATTTGAGAAAATATTTCCAAATAATGGGTATATGACATGGTTAGTCCGAAACACAGGAATTGACCCAAAGGTAAATTTCTAAACTTCTGCAAAATCTGAGGGAATGACGATTCATGAAAGGGGCGATACGTTTTGTGTTACTGCAGGTGTGTCACTTAGTATTAATAAAGATAATGATGTGGTGGGATTCCCTTTCTTGACATCAGAAATATTTTCAGTTAAGGTGGTTCTACCTAAAATCTCTGCCTTATATTTCGAATGATAAAACTTCTTTACATATTTTATTCGCAATTAATGTATTCCCAAGGATGAAAATTTGCACATCGATAAAACTAACTTTAAGTTATAGCATGGGATACTTAATACTTGCTAAGACATAACCATAATTATATTAAAAATCAATAATTTTTCTTTGGGTGATGTTCAGACCTGTTAATAGATGGCGCAACCTGTACATTGATGACATCAGGAGACAAACAAATGTTGGATTGCTTAATTATGATTATGTTTTAGCATGTATTGAGTATCCCATGCTATAACTTAAAGTTAGTTTTATCGATGTGCAAATGTTGATCCTTGGGAATACATTAATTGTGAAGAAAATACATAAAGAAGTTTTACCATAAGGAGGCAGATATTTTAGGTGGTGCAACCTTAAACGCCAATTAATACTGTGGTAAATACTTACTATATAAAAACTTTTACAGTGAATTGTGAAGTGTTTACTAACACCTGGTGAATAGTTGGTTGGTTGGTTGGTTGGTTGATTTTTATGGCGCAAGGGCCAACCTGGTGAATGAAGTGTTTCAATTGGGCCGCTATCATTAAGAATGAGTTTGAGAAGTTTGAGATGTGGTTTGTCTGCTAGCAAGTATCCAAAAGATTTAAAGATTTTGTGAAGCTTGTAAGAGTAAGAACAGTCAAACGAGGTGGCACCTACAAAAGGGTGGGAAGGATGGGTTTCAAAGTTTTGACTGATGGCCTTTTTTATGAGATTCAAAGTTATGGATCAACCTATGGGCTTAAGGAAGGAGGAAAGTTATGTGCACAACCAATCCTGATAATGTTTCAGTATTCTTCTTGTTGTCTTCCTTTCAACTTATTGTTTGGTTAAAGTATGCTGATGATATTTCCATCATCTGGCCTCATCTCAAGAATTTATTATTGACTTTCATATCATCAATATCCTCCAAGTTCCCTAATATTAAATTGACTTCAACTGAGTATGTAAATAATAGTATCACCTTTCTAGATGTAAGATAAGCATAAACTCAGCCTTTCTCTTGATATTTGGTTTATAGAAAACCTTCTACTTCACCCAATATTATCTCCTTCCATTCACATACTTTTTCTAAATACAAAATTGCTGCTTTAAAATCCTACATCCAGTGCTGCAACAGTGAAACTTTAAGACCCAAATACTTTGTTAGAGTTTCCCATGCCTTTGTAATGACACAGTTTTGTCAGTGAAAGTGTTGATGTGTTATTGACTGCATCCATATTTGAAAGGTGTCGACCCCCACACTGTTCGTGTGCATAGATAATTTAGGGTGGATGATTCACTCCCTTGGAATGGTTGATTCCTGTAGATACTGCCATGTAAGATTACCCCAAGTGAGCTCCTGCCATCCAGTCTTCCTGCAGGAATGGGTGTGATTACCTGACTGATCTGGTCCTGAGGTTGTGCATGATTCATATTCTATGGTTTTTTATTTTAGGTCAGTGCCCGCAGTGTTGTATAGACATGGTAAAAAAAAAGAAATATTGTATTACAGAAGAAAGAAGTTATCAGTATCATGCATGTATTTTGTTTTGTTGTTTGTAAAGCAGTAAGCATCTTAAGGTTTTGATTAATCAGAATATCCTCTGCTTTCAGTTGATGTAAATATGACTGAATTTGCAAGATATAAAACAGAGCACTATGATTCTTGCCAAAAATTTGAGATCCTGGATTTTTTTTATGAGCTCATGGAAAATCTTGGAAAAGTTCTGGAATTTATTTTCTGTGAATGTGTATGAACCCTCTTTTGAATTCTAAAGCTAATAGCATCATGTTGTGTAAGGCAGGGGTGTGTATAGATTTTTTTTAGGGGGAGGGTGATGAAAAATGGAAGTTTTTGAAATCCACCAGAACAAAACAAAAGTTAATGAAAATAGGGAAAAAAATTAAATCACTTTTTTCTAATGTAAGTTGATGCAGTTTTATTAAATTAGAGCATTTTTTCTGATGCAAGTCACATTTTAACCAAAAAAATTTTTTAAATGAAACACTTTTGGGGTTCCTTACTTCCCTACCTCATCTAAATACACCCTTGGTGTAAGAAATTTTCTTCTGATGGCCTCTTACAACAGCAGCCAGGGTGAAAGAGATTGTATCTGTTCTTCAATCCCAGCTTCCTCTCTTCCTAGGAGCTAGTGAACCTCAATAAGGAATAAGCAACTTCTCTACCCTGTGTGGCCAGTTGGTACAATGGTTGATTGAATGGTGATTCCCCTCCACCTTTTCTGTCAATTTTCTGGATTCACCATATTCTTGTTGCAATGAGACTAGCCTTTGCTTTTTGACACATGGAAAGCCAAGAAACCATTGAACCAACTGGTAACTTTTTCCAGTTCAACCTTTGGTGTTCAATAGAGACCCCCCAAAAAAATGAGGGAATGGAATGGAAGTTGCAGTGATAATGTTTATTCTGATTGAAGATTGAATCATATTACTAGCTTTGTGTGTGTGTGTGTGTGTGTGTGTGTGTGTGTGTGTGTGTAATGACAAACAGTACCAAAGGAAATCAAACTACAAAATATATCATGAAGATGTATTAAGTTTTTCCTCCTGAATGTACCTATTTGCAGCTACAATTATTTGATAGCTTCTTGTTCAGTGATATCAGTTATGGACATTGTTTTCCAGATTTCAAAAATAGAATTTTGCCCCATCACTTTCTAATACAGTCATTTTGCTTTTGATCATAGGACCCCATAAACAAAAAGATCTAGCTCCTGAAATTAATTTTATATGACAAAAAACTATGATAAAAAAGTGCTAAAAAAAGTTATATAATTTCTTATGCATTACCTGCACTTATTAGACACCATTTACAAGAATACATGAGATTTCAGATTTTGTATTGGGGGGGGGGGCTCTACTTTTAATATTATTAAGCTAAGATAATTTGAAATGGTGGCTGAGTGTCTCTGCTAGAGACATGAGTTCAGTAAGTTTCACCATCCCTATTCATTTCTTGCACCGGAGAATATATGATGTATGATATTTTTAGAAATTCTTGTTTTTATCTCCCTCCCTCCCCCTCTCCATGACATAGCAGAACTGGTGGGGTTTTTTTATTTTCTGTTGTATGGGAAAAGGCATAATTATTTTCTATGTTTTATTGATTTATCCTGGTAACTGCATTATTTTTTATATAGAAATAGTATTTCAAAGCACTTAGATTAAGTAGCATTAGAAGCATGAATTCTTCAGCTAAGCATTACCTAATACTTTGATTCTCTTGATATTCTTTACTTTAAAGAGAAGCTAATGAGTCAATATGCAATTCTTGTGGTTTATTGAATGTTTCTTTCATTTATTTCCTTACTGTAGAACAAAATGTCAGAGAGGACCAGTGGGAATTATGGCTGAGCAGGCTGGGCAAACAGATAGACTTAATGTCATGTGGCAAAAAAGCTTGGATGGAATATAAAGTAAGTATGTTAGTTGTCTGTCTGTTAAAGGTTTGATCTTCTGTAATTAAAGATGACAATCTCAACAAAGAGTATGCATTCTGAGGATCTATTTTGTGTCAGTTGTCTGTATGTTATTTGCCAGATGCAATAATTTTTATGTAGCTTGAACTAATTACTTAGTATTGAGATGTCACAATTGAAGCATTAAAATTGTATTTCTCAATAAAATCATATACTTGGAATAAGCTGAGTTATGGAAAACAAATAATTTAAAATACAATACAATGGAAGTCTTTTGCCAAAGCTCAAAACTGTTTCAAGTCATTAAAAATTTTTTGGAAAGCATCTAATATTACAGTCAAAGTGAAAATTAACATTTATAAATCTATTGTATGAGCAGTACTGCTAATATCGCTCTGAAACTTGGAAACTCACCAAAGCACAAAGCAAAAAACTGGGTATTTTTCAAAACAAATGCCAAAGAAGAATTTAAAAAATATTCTGGCCAAATACTATCACTAACAAAGAACTCCAAATGTCTGTGCTATTCGTGCCAACTAAATACACCAAAATAACTGAATGCTGTCTAGACATGGTACCAAACAATGGGAATAATTGCAGATTAAAAGATGAACTTTTATTTACAACTTAAAACCATATATACATGCGAGGTCTTTCAGACCCACTATGGGTCCATCATCAGATGGACCCGTAGTGGGTCTGAAAGATCTCGCATGTATTTAAGTTGTAAATAAAAGTTCATCTTTTAATCTGCAATTATCCCCATTGTTTGGTACCATGTCTTGACAGCATTCAGTTATTTTGGTAAACAAAGAACTCTTGCAAAAACTTTCTCTAAACCAATAGATGATGAGATCCGCCTATGGAGATGGACCGGTCGTGTTTTGCGCATGGGGACAAATAGACTTCCCCAAGTAGCATTGATTTGGGCACCAGAAGAGAGACGCTCTAGAGTTTTCCCAAAATTAGCATGAAGAAGAATGATGGAATTTAAAAGGAATGAGGCTGGATGGGCGAGCTGGACAGAAGCAAGAGTGGCTGCGAGAGATGGGCAGATGGAAAGCAAGCGTTGCAGTCTTTTGTGCTAGTTGGCATGGAAAATAGTAGTAATAGTATAATGGAAGTAATAAAGGTAGTAATGGTATAGTTTTTAGTTATTGAATTAAATAATTAGTTTAAAATATTCTGAGAGTAATTTTTGTACCAATGCAGCCCATCATATTATATAACTTTAATAGCAATGATGTCCTGGCAGTTTTTATTTTCCACTCATGATGGCAATTGATACTGGTATCACCTGTCTTCAAAATGTCTTAAGATTTTTTTAGACCATAGTTTTGAAGAATCTGCTTGCCATGTAATTATTCTTTAAAGGAGTGATATAACTTCAGGCATCTTTTTAGAAATGCTTGAACATGTGCCCCTAAATGTGACAGTCTGTATATTCAGTTGAAGAATTCTTATTCTCCTTTCTCTCTGACTTATGTTTATTTGCAGAAGTTTCTGGCCTTTTGTTGACTGTCAAGGTCTTTTCTCAATGCTTCCAAATTGTGTTAAGTGTCAACAAAACCTTCGATCTGAATTCAGAGCATTGAGAATGTACTTTGATAGTCAGCAAAAGGCCAGAAACATTTACAAATAAATACACCCAAAGAAAAAGAAAAATGAGAATTCTTCAACTGAATACAATGTCAATTTCTGAGTAAAGCCAAAGAGTTGTATATGCTCGCATATAAGCCAACCCTCAAGATCAACAAATAGTAATTGGTAAAGAAACTTGTACCTGTGTATAAGTCAACCTTCAACTGCAAGAGTTTGGAGAACAGGATATTGTTGAAATCCAGTTATACAAATTTTTAAAAGTATCTTCTTTGAAAGCCTTACAGGAACTGTTTGACTGATGATCAGAGTTTCCAAATAGTTCCTGTGAGTCCGTTTCCATTATAGTTGTATCATCAATATAAACATTGTTGGCAAAGTCATTATGTTTGTTTTCTCTTTCATCTAAATCATAAATCAAATCATCATTTTTAGCATCTGTGGCACTGCTTATGCAGCAATACATGAAAATATATGAGTCATAACGTTGCACCATCCTAGCTGACCTTTAGATTATAACCTGCTTTTGTGTCACCACCTACTGGCATCTTCTGATGTATCATCTGTTGGTATCCATTTTTCTGACCTGTCAGTTATATCCTCAGCTGTGTGCCTCCCTAATGGGGGCACAAGTTAAGGATAATATTGGATTGGAAAGAACGTAATATCTGCAAATGCAAAACAACAGAAAAGTGCTAATTACCAAATGTACAAGTAGAAATCAGTCCAAAATGTAGTCACCATCGTTTGCCATGACCTGCTTCCATCGTCTGGTCAGCTGTTGGACACTGTCCCTGTAGAACTGTGGTGGCTTGGATGCAAAGAAGTGAGTAAGTGCATGTTTGACATCATCCTGGTTGGTGAACCACTGTTCTTCCAGGAAATGCTGCAATGGCTAAAAAAGGTGGTAGTTGTTGAGCAATGTCTGGAGCAACAGCTCCCAGCCCAGGTCAGTCCCTAATCTTGTGACAGGTCATCCGTGCTGTGTAAGGTAGGTCTCGCTCCATCCTGCTGTAGGAGGAGACCTATCTCATTCATCAGTGCTGGTCATTTCAACGTGAGCAATGAGTGCAGATCATTGAGATGACAGCAGTACATATTGGTGGGAATAGTGGTGTTGCCCTGCAGCAGCTCAAAATACACGACACCCCGCAAATCCCACAAACAGACAGCAGGATCTTACATGGGTGTAAGCTGACTTTGGGAGTCAGCCTGGGCTTCTGTTTTGGGTCCAACCACTGTTTCTGGGCACTAACATTGTCATACAGGGCCCATTTCTCATCACCTCTCACAATGTGATCCAAGAATAGCTCAACTTGGTCACATGCGAGCAGGGAAGCACATGCACTCATGCAATTTTCTTTCTGCTCAACTGTGAGTTGATGGGGTACCCAAACTACCCTCTTGTACACCTTCCCAAGTTGATGCAGGTGCATGATAATGCTCATGTGGGTAGTCCCTAGCTGTTCTGCTAACTCCTGCTTGGTCACACGTGGGTCAGTCTTCACTAAGGTCTTCAGCATGTCCATATCCACTGATGCAGATCTTCCAGGTTTGGGACAGTCTGACATGTCGAAATTTCCCTCTCGAAACCATTTGAATTAATGACAGCACTGATGTTGCGATATGGCATGGGGTACACACTAGTAATATTCCTTACAGCACTTGTGGGGGTGCTACCACGACGAAACTCATACAGCATGCAATAATGGATGAGCTGCTTGTCTACTTTGATATTGGCTGGTGCTTACACTCTTTGCCTTCTGACGGCTTGCTGCCACTGACTTAAGCCACCTTCCTGCTGATGGCATGCCGATGTGCTGTGCAATCTCAGTAGCCAATGTGTACCATGGCCAGGGCTTCAACTTCAGGTACCTCGTCATTGGGCATTACTTTCTTATAACTCAATAACTAGCATCTATGGTTAGTTATTCGATCATTTTTCTTACAGAAGAAGTTGTTCTTTGCTTTGTGAAATTAGAAGTATGCAATAGCACAGAGGATAAGCACTGTGGTAATGCTGCTGTTCTCCTTCCAAGACTATGTAGATGAGAGCCACTCCTCCCATCAACCAATGGCATATATGCACTGCAGGAAACCTTCATACAGCTATAAATAAGCCTTCATGGTTGGTTAGGACTGTCATTATTTCCATATGGCTGATGTGTTGCCATCTGTTTTAATTCTGTGTCACACAAATAACTCAAGTGACTAGAGTATAATCTAAAGCTTTAGCTTACTTCTTTTTCAGGAGCAAGAAGTGCCATGATATCACAGGATTAGTTTTTGCATGTATCATATTATCAGAAACTATTCCCATATTCCTGTTTCCTGAAATCATATGCTGCATGCAAAAATGCTCCATTATTTATTTGTATTTTAAACTGACTCACATATAAGCCAGCCCCTTCACTTCGAGAAAAACATTTCTTCGAAATTTTTGGGCTTATGTGCATCAGAAAAAAATAAAATTTACTGAAACATAATATAAATAGGGGGAAAACATGAATAGTGTGGTTGGTTGGTTGGTTTGAGGATTTTCATATTGCAAGGGCCAAGTATGACTATAATGCCAAAACCAAGACAAAGCCACAGATTGTTGATGTCATGAAAATGCAACCTCCTAATCAACCAATTGACTAATTGACCATGAGCTGAACAATATTGTAGAAGCATCTATATGATACTGAATGTAATGGTGCGTATATACAGGGTGCATAGGAAAGTCCCTTTAGCCTGGAATAACTTGCAAATGGAGAGAGGTACAGTTATGCAAGTGAGATAATGGTATAGTAAAGTGACTACGCCCGATCGAATGCAACCAATAGCAGCGCCTTTAGTGGCGAAATGCGGGTTAGCTATTGCAAATCGAAAACGAAAAGAGATAGAGCAAAATTTCTAATTACAAAGTTGTAGAGCATCAATTAATTAGTACAAAACGACATTTGTTTTACACGGATGACATAAATTGTCGCCTGAATACCCTAAAATGTCCGAAATCAATGCGCGACCTTTTGTGTGAACGTTTGAAGGGAACAGGCATAGGTATGAGCAAATACACACAATTTATTGCATAAATGCGTACTTATGTCAATACAGTTTGATGACATCAGACAAAACAAAAACGAAAATGGCAAACTGGCGCACAGTGATTAAAAGTTAATGTTGATTATGTTCGAAGAGTTCGCCATTGCCCATGATACACTTTTGTATTCGTGAAAGTAACTCTGCATGCACATTCCTCAACATGGAAGGTGTCGCACTATTGCAAGCATCTGTAACACGACGACATGGATCTAACAGACTTGTAGGCGCTGTTGCATACAACTGATTTTTTACGTAACCCCAGAAATCCTAGCTCGCCATTCTCACACAGCATACATAGACCTAAACTTCTGATCATGGTACATCCTGCTACTGGTTTTTATATTGTAGGTACGGTACAATGTCACAATCTGCATTTGCATACGGCTACATTTGCGAAATGTGAATATGCAGGTTCAAATCGTCGCTCATCAATTTCGGACATTGTAGGGTATTCAGGCGACAATTTATCTTATCCGTGCAAAACAAATGTCGTTTTGTACTAATTAATTGATGCTCTACAACTTTGTAATAGCAAATTTCGCTCCATCTCTTTTCGTTTTCGATTTGCAATGGCTAACTTCCGCATTTCGCCACTAGGGGCGCTGCTATTGGTTGCATTCGATCGGGCGCAGTCACTTTACTATACAGTTATCTCACTTGCATAGCTGTACCTCTCTCCGTTTGCAAGTTATTCGAGGCTAAAGGGACTTTCCCATACACCCTGTATATACATATTTATATGTATATAATGGCAGGTCAGGTGATGCGTAACATCACAGCCTCTCTTTGACAAATGTCAACCCCGCCTTCTCGTGGTGCATCCTGTTCCCACTAAAGGGGCTCTGACGACCGCCAATAGCGGTATAACTATACCATCTGGATTAGAGGAAATGCTATCCCACACTCACCAACCTGCTTGGTCAGCGCGGTGAGTTATGGCCAAACCCCTCCAAAATGACTCCACAGCTTAAATATTGGCCCTCAGTCTCGAGCAGATAGAATGTACCTGGCCAAGGCAGCGGCCAGTGCGACATGAAGGCAGAGGGTGCTAAGAATCCCCGGAGGACCGGACTAGGCTGCCATCTGATGCTGACCTTGGCTACGTATAATGGACGCTACCTATCTTCTGATTCAAGGCTTCTTGAATTGGAAGAGGAACTACAAAGGATCAAGTGGGACATCGTCGGGCTAAGTGAGGTAAGGAGAAAAGGAGAAGATCTCATTGAACTGAAAAGTGGACATCTCTTCTACTATCGTGGGACAGATACTGGCAGAACTAGTGGTGTTGGATTTATAATAAACAAGAAACTGAAGGATAAAGTTGTAGAAGTTGAAAGTTCCTCTGACAGAGCTGCAAGACTCGTTATCCAACTCTCGAGAAGATACAAGGCTCAGATTATTCAAACTTATGCACCCACCACAAGTCATCCTGAAGAAGAAATTGAAGAATTTTATGAGGAAATTCGTCATCTAAATAATAAAGGCAAGCAGCACTTAAAGGTAATTATGGGAGATTTTAATGCACAAATAGGGCAACGGCAACAGAATAAAACTTCAGTAGGTAAATTCGGTTATGTCAACAGAAACCAGCGTGGAAATACTCTCGTTGAGTTTGCAGAGGCAGAACGGTTTTTCATCTTGAACTCCTTTTTCAAGAAAAAGCCGCACAGGAGACATCCAAATGGGATGACAAGTGAAATTGATTTTATTATGTGTAACAAAAAATTCGTCATAGAAGACTGCAGTGTGCTAAACAAATTCAACACAGGTAGTGACCATAGATTGGTGAGATGTAAAATGCACCTCAACACTAAACTCGAACGTGGCGAGCTCATAAGACAAACAAAATCTATTGACATAACCAACCTTAAAAAACACCATAATACCTTCAAGTTGGAACTGAAGAACAGATTCTCTGCTTTAGAAGGCCTAACATCGGAAGAAGTGGATATTTCTGAAGTTAACAGAAAAGTAACCAAAGCTCTTATGGAAAAGCAACAAAATTAGCTGGGTCTAAGAACAAGTTGCATGTGAACAAATTATCCTGAAAAACCAAAATGTTGATGCAAAAAAGAAGAGAGATGAGGACAACTAAAGAAGATGTGACTTCCAAAGTGGAATGTATAGAGCTATGCAAGACAGTACGAAAAAGCATCACTGAAGAAGTATGGAAATTCAACTGTGAACTAGTGAGGAAAGCAATTGAAAACAACCAAAGCCTAAAGATAGCAAAGGGAAAACTCAGTAAGGGAAGAAAACAGATTATGGCACTGAGAAAAGAAGATGGTTCTGTAACACGAAATAGAGGCAAAATTTTGACAAGAGTGAAAGATTTCTACTCCAAATTATATGAAAGGGATGATACATGTACTCCAGACATCATGAAAGGTACCAGTACCAGAGTTCTTCCAGTCCTCCCAGCAGAAGTTGCACATGCAATCAAGAACATGAAGTGGGGAAAAGCTCCAGGAGAAGATGGAATTACTGTAGACATCATACAAGAAGCAAGTGGAGAAATCGAAACAGTACTCGCCCAAATTTTCACTCGATGCCTTAATGAAGGGAAGGTTCCTGAGGATTGGAACAACGCTACAATGATCCTGCTACATAAAAAAGGTGACATTGAGGATCTCAGGAACTACATACCTATCAGCCTCCTATCAGTGGTTTATAAAATCTTCACTAAAGTTCTTTCACACTGTTTGAAGATAACACTGGACATGGCTCAACCGAGAGAATAAGCTGGATTCAAGAGAAGCTACAGCACAATAGATCATATCCACGTACTGAGAGAACTAATTGAAAGAGCGAGGGAATATGAACCTCCATTGTGCATGGCTTTTATCGATTAAGAAAAAGCCTTTGATTCGGTGAAACCATCAGCAGTTACAATGGCTCTGAAATCCTGCGGTATTGAAGATGCATACATTAATATTATTAATAACATCTATGAAAATGCAAGTGCAAAGATTTGGCTGTTTGAAAATACAACACACATAAAAATTGGAAAGGAAGTGAGACAAGGTGGCACCATATCTCCGAAGCTCTTTAATGCCACATTGGAAAATGTCTTTCAATCACTGAACTGGGAAAACAAAGGAATAAAGATTAATGGAGATTATCTAACCCACCTTCGTTTTGCTGATGACGTAGTCATTTTTGCAACTACCCCATCAGAGCTGCAGAGTATGATCCAGGAACTTGCTCAGAAGAGTAAAGAAGTGGGATTAAAAATTAACTTTCAGAAGACAAAAGTGATGTTCAATGCTTTTACAAGAAATGAAGATTTATCGATTGATGGAGAAAAGCTGGATATAACAGACCCCTACGTTTATCTTGGACAGCAGATATAAGTGAGGGTCACATTGATGAAGAAATTAATCGGCGTACAAAACTTGCCTGGAGAGCTTTTGGAAGAAACAGCATAATTTTCAAGAGCAATATGCCATTATGTCTTAAAAGAAAAGTGTTTGATCAATGCATCCTTCCAGTGCTTACATATGGTGCAGAGATGTGGACCTTAACTAAAAGAGACATACAAAGGCTGCATACAACTCAAAGTAGCATGGAGAGGTGCATGCTTGGTGTAACCAGGAGAGATAAGAAGAGGAACTCGTGGATCCGAAAAATGACAAGAGTGGAAGACATCATGATCAGAGTTAAATCCCTGAAATGGCAATGGGCTGGACATACTGCCAGAAGGACAGGCCATCGATGGACAGCCGAAATTTTAGATTGGATTCCAAGAGACAGGATAAGACCCAGAAGAAGACCACGTGGGAGAAAGGTGGATGAAATTCGAAAGTATGCGGGAGTGACAGGGAGGAGACTGGCACAAGACAAACCATTGTGGAGGAAACTTGGGGAGACCTTCGTCCAGCAGTGGATTGATAATGGCTGATAATGATAATGTTGATGATGATGAATGGCAGGTATGAAAGATTTCATCAGTATATGCCTTACCTGCTGTCCTGTAATGCATATATAGCTCCCCATCTGAATGTCCTTTTTTGTAAGCCACTGAAAGAAATTAGCAACTCATAATTTTCCTCTCCTTACTCTTTTTAAAAAAAGTGCAAACTTAATTTTCTGTTAACATTGATCACATTAAACCTCATCACTTTTTCCTATTAATTAGGAGGTTTCATGCACGACATTGCTGACAGGGCGCTATTAAAGTCATCATAAATATGTATGAATACATCTGTTCTTAACATAAAATTCAATACAGATTTTTATGATGTTGTAACTTGTGTCATGATGCTTTTGCATCTGTGAAAGTTGTATTCAAACATTCAATTTAATGACATATATTTAGTGATTGCCACATGTAAAATATAGGGAAGGCAGACCATTTTTTTATACAACCCCTTTGTTGTAAAATAAATTCTTCTTCTTTGTATTGTATTTGCATTGGCATTGTAGTTATGAAAGTTACTTAAAACTTTTGTTTTGAAATGTCATTTAATATCTGTCACGCTTTTAAAATCACCAAAATATTTCTTAATTTTTTTAATTTCAGACCCTTACTCTTGAAAGCATAACAGTGACATGTCTTTGTGTTGTTGATGACACTATATGGCTTGGGGATTCTCGTGCTCGCATTCACATTTACAGGTATTTCATTTTTTCCATCCAAAGTTCTGATTTTTATATTTGTTCTGGGCTCAGAATGTAACTTTTCATTCCTGCAGCAGAATGTAAACTGGGTGTGTTTGGAATTCATTGATACTCTGGTTGATTGTTCACCAAAGTTGATGGAAGTTTAAGATGTTGCATGTTTTTTTTAATTAAAAAATGTTTTGTATGAGCAAAATGAAGAGGAAACATTTTTTGATTTCAAAGAATTTTCTTATGGCAAATTCTGTGTAAAATATCGATCATTCAAATATTGTTGCAAAAATTTCAATTGCAAGTGTGGTCTGGATTTGTCATTAGCTCATGCATGAAATAGGACATTCCTTACTTGTAAATTTTAGTTTAATTTGATGTGCTTTTGTAATAACTATTGATTTTTTAAGATTCCTTCTGAAATTACAAAATATGAAATTGTTAATATTTCAGGACATTTTTGTCTGTACTATAACATGGTTCCAGCTCTGACCTTTGTGACTACAGATGTTGAATTTTTTGTATAAGAGCTCATTCCAAAAATTATATGATTCATGAAACTGGCAAATGGCATCAATATAATTCAAGATTATGGACACTGATTTCAGCTGTCAGACTCTAATTTTCGGAAGCATGTACCACTGATAAGTAAGAAGCACACATTGAAAATATCATTGACTTTCCAGAACTTCATGTTGGAAATAACATTAACTGCCCTTCTGGCTTCTGCTTCTCTACAGCAAGCATAATATGACTTAGAATCTGCAAGTCATCTTGCTTTACTTTTTAGGTCGATTTTTGTCAGCTTTTCTTTGAGATATTTGTTCAGCAGTTTTTCCCCTCAAATGCTCGCATCTATGTGTTGTAACATACAGCAAGCATGTGACTCAGAACCTGGGAGTCATCTTGCTGTACTTTTGCATGAATTTTCATCACCACAACTTTGAGACATTTGTTCAGTAGTTTCTTTCCTCAAATGCTTACAGGTGTAATAGTGTGATGTGCTTTGTCTTCACAATGAATATAGATGTATGATTTATTTTTTATCAACCTAGTGGAGGCAAAAAACCAAGTGTCCCTTTTTGTTTCTACCTCTGAAGTATTATGAGCAGGCACCATTGTGTATTATAATTAATCAGGCAAAACTGGCTTTTTATGTCATGTAATAAACAAAGTGAATGGAAATCTTAAAATCTGGGAAATCAAGAACCTACTGTGCCTAGCTGGCTAGTCATTATCAAGGGTCAAAAGCATGCACTTCACTCAGTTGGTATCAAAACACGGGATGCATAGCAGTGCAAAGATGACTGCCTCCTTGGAGACATGCATGAAGAACAAACATCTGTCTGTCATCCATTCCTTAGTTTGTAAAACCAAAATCATTTACTTCACGAGAATGGAATGTGGTGCTTACTTCATGATTATTGCCACATCAGATATATGAATGTAACAGGCAATAATGCTTGTAGGGTGGTAAATGCTCTTTTTACAAGCTGGGACTTCAGAGTCATGTCACAGTGTGAAAATTGAACCAGTCACCAGAAATCCATCATGCTATGCTGGATAAAATGTCTATTATGTTGAACATCACTCATAGTTTAACTCACCATGTCATCCATGATGTTCTGCACTTCAGTGAAGTCAGGATGTGTGCCTAGTTAACTCACTCTTACACTGAAAGAATGATTTTTGGATGTATACCAAGAACCTCTGTAACAAAGTCTCTCCTCAATGCAGATTAATTTTTGACTGATCCCCACTTGAGGAGGCAATTGTTGAGAAAAAACTCTTCACTCCAGTGAAGAACAATAGCAGCTAGCATGAGTATAAGTGGATATTCTTGTGATCACCAATTTTTTTTAAAAGAAAATTCGAGGTCTTAGTGAAGTAACTTGTGCATTATGTTGAAAAATGAAAAAGCTGTACAGAACCTGTCTGCAGTATACAATCTGTAAAAATATTTTTAAGGTTTCCATTTGACTCTCCCTCATATAATTCCTTATCTTATGCTACCATTAATTTACCTGTTGTATAATTTTGTCATGCTAAAAATTTTGTAAATGTTGTTTTACATTTTAATATTAGCTGTTGTTAGAAACAACAACAGAGAAATCAAAAATGGTGTTTAGGGAATTAAAGATGAAATCACTTAAAATAATTTTACTTGGGACAATGCAAGTCTGAGAACTGAAATGTCTAAATTCTTTTGTTATGGCAATACTTAGTACAAAACAAATGTGTCATGAGTGTTGAGTTTTTTAAAAATAGTCCATGAGAGTTTTCAGGTATATAAGAGAATTACTGCATACTGTTGGTAAACATTGAGAGGAGTTTGGAGATTAAAACCCTCAATGAACCTTAAAGTCAAAAGTAAGTTTAAAGATGTCAGTGTGCATATACATGTTCATTGTTGTCTTAAAGGCATGTTGAACCTTTGCCTTCCACAAATTTAAGCTCTCCTGTAGAAAAGTCTGCATGTACCACTGATAAGTAAGAAGCACACATTGAAAATATCATAGAAATCATTTTGCAAGCATTTTCCTGAACACACTGTGACTTGTGTGTTAGTTCTGTCCTAGAAATGCACTGAGAAATTGCCCTCCATGTGGATCTCTTTCCAAATACTTGAAAACTGTGCTCCTTGAATAGGAATGAAATCCACAACTAATTTTGGTTACAGAATGCTAGCCAGTGGATGAAGTAAAAATTCCTTATTTTGAGAATTGGGGGGGGGGTACAAGAAAAAGTTTAATATTTTGCAAATTATTAGAGATACCTGCAGGCATATTCAGAGGACCCTTTTAGATGTTCAGTTATGGTTAACTTATGTTACCTCTTTTGGATGTTTGGTTAACTAAAAGGTAGTGAATTCCTCTGAACAAGCCTGGAAATGATTCATCTCTGAAAATTTGCTAAATATTAATTTTTTATTAAAGCTCCATAAAAATGTAATTCTCAAAATATGGAATTTTAAACAAAACTAGAAATAGTTCTTAATTTTTATATTTGCACTTTTAAGGTATTAAACACCAGCAAAGTGCGCATATTTACATGCAATTCATTAATGATATACTATTAAAAGCGTAACATCACAGCCTCTCCTTGACAAATGTCAACCCCGCCTTCTCGTGGTGCATCCTGTTCCCACTAAAGGGGCTCTGACGACCGCCAATAGCGGTATAACTATACCGTCGGGATTAGAGGAAATGCTATCCCACACTCACCAACCCGCTTGGCCAGCGTGGTGAGTTATGGCCAAACCCCTCCAAAATGACTCCACGTCTTAAATCTTGGCCCTCAGTCTCCGGTAGCTGGAATGTACCTGGCCAAGCCAGCGGCCAGTGCGACATGAAGGCAGAGGGTGCTAAGAATCCCCAGAGGACCGGACTAGGCTGCCATCTGATGCTGACCTTGGCTACGTATAATGGACGCTCCCTATCTTCTGATTCAAGGCTTCTTGAATTGGAAGAGGAACTACAAAGGATCAAGTGGGACATCGTCGGGCTAAGTGAGGTGAAGAGAAAAGGAGAAGATCTCATTGAACTGAAAAGTGGACATTTCTTCTACTATCGTGGGATCTCTTCTACTATCATGGGACAGAGATACTGGCAGAACTAGTGGTGTTGGATTTATAATAAACAAGAAACTGAAGGATAAAGTTGTTTAAGTTGAAAGTTTCTCTGACAGAGCTGCACGACTTGTTATCCAACTATCGAGAAGATACCAGGCTCAGATTATTCAAACTTATGCACCAACCACAAGTCATCCTGAAAAAGAAATTGAAGAATTTTATGAGGAAATTCCTCATCTAAATAATAAAGGTAAGCAACACTTGAAGATAATTATGGGAGATTTCAATGCAAAAATAGGGCAACTGCAACAGAATGAAACTTCAGTAGGTGAATTCGGTCACGGCAACAGAAACCAGCGTGGAAATTCTCTCGTAGAGTTTGCAGAGGCAGAAGGGTTTTTCATCTTGAACTCCTTTTTCAAGAAAAAGCCACACAGGAAATGGACATGGAGACATCCAAATGGGACGGCAAGTGAAATTGATTTTATTATGTGTAACAAAAAATTTGTCATAGAAGACTGCAGTGTGCTAAACAAGTTCAACACAGGTAGTGACCATAGATTGGTGAAATGTAAGATGCACCTCAACACTAAATTCGAATGTGGCAAGCTCATAAGGCAAACAAAATGTATTGACATAACCAACCTTAAAAAACACCATAATCTCTGCTTTAAAAGGCCTAACTAACATCGGAAGAAGTGGATATTTCTGAAGTTAACAGAAAAGTAACCAAAGCTCTTATGGAAACAGCAACAAAATTAGCTGGGTCTAAGAACAAGTTGCATGTGAACAAATTATTAGGAAAAACCAAAATGTTGATGCAAAAAAGAAGAGAGATGAGGACAACTAAAGAAGATGTGACTTCCAAAGTGGAATATATAGAGCTATGCAAGACAGTACGAAAAAGTATCACTGAAGACGTAAAGAAATTCAATTGTGAACTTGTGAGGAAAGCAATTGAAAACAACCAAAGCCTGAAGATAGCAAAGGGACATCTCAGTAAGGGAAGAAAACAGATTATGGCACTGAGAAAAGAAGATGGTTCTGTAACACGAAATAGAGGCGAAATTTTGACAAGAGTGAAAGATTTCTACTCCAAATTATATGAAAGGGATGATACATGTACTCCAGACATAATGAAAGATACCAGTACCAGAGTTCTTCCAGTCCTCCCAGCAGAAGTTGCACATGCAATCAAGAACATGAAGTGGGGAAAAGCTCCAGGAGAAGATGGAATTACTGTAGACATCATACAAGAAGCAAGTGGAGAAATCGAAACAGTACTCGCCCAAATTTTCACTCGATGATTTAATGAAGGGTAGATTCCTGAGGATTGGAACAACGCTACAGTGATCCTGCTACATAAAAAAGGTGGCATTGAGGATCTCAGGAACTACAGACCTATCAGCCTCCTATCAGTGGTTTATAAAATCTTCACTGAAGTTCTTTCACACTGTTTGAAGATAACACTGGACATGGCTCAACCGAGAGAATAAGCTGGATTCAGGAGTGGCTACAGCACAATAGATCATATCCACGTACTGAGAGAACTAATTGAAAGAGCGAGGCAATATGAACTTCCATTGTACATGGCTTTTATTGATTATGAAAAAGCCTTTGATTCGGTGAAACCATCAGCAGTTACAATGGCTCTGAAATCCTGCGGTATTGAAGATGCATACATTAATATTATTAATAACATCTATGAAAATGCAAGTGCAAAGATTTGGCTGTTTGAAAATACAACACACATAAAAATTGGAAAGGAAGTGAGACAAGGTGACACCATATCTCCGAAGCTCTTTAATGCCGCATTGGAAAATGTCTTTCAATCATTGAAGTGGGAAAACAAAGGAATAAAGATTAATGGAGATTATCTAACCCACCTTCGTTTTGCTGATGACGTAGTCATTTTTGCAACTACCCCATCAGAGCTGCAGAGTATGATCCAGGAACTTGCTCAGAAGAGTAAAGAAGTGGGATTAAAAATTAACTTTCAGAAGACAAAAGTGATGTTCAATGCTTTTACAAGAAATGAAGATTTATCGATTGATGGAGAAAAGCTGGATATAACAGACCCCTACGTTTATCTTGGACAGCAGATATAAGTGAGGGTCACATTGATGAAGAAATTAATCGGCGTACAAAACTTTCCTGGAGAGCTTTTGGAAGAAACAGCATAATTTTCAAGAGCAATATGCCATTATGTCTTAAAAGAAAAGCGTTTGATCAATGCATCCTTCCAGTGCTTACATGTGGTGCAGAGACGTGGACCTTAACTAAAAGAGACATACAAAGGCTGCAGACAACTCAAAGAAGCATGGAGAGGTGCATGCTTGGTGTAACCAGGAGAGATAAGAAGAGGAACTTGTGGATCCGAAAAATGACAAGAGTGGAAGACATCATGATCAGAGTTAAATCCCTGAAATGGCAATGGGCTGGACATACTGCCAGAAGGACAGACCATCGATGGACAGCCGAAATTTTAGATTGGATTCCAAGAGACAGGAAAAGACCCAGAAGAAGACCACATGGGAGATGGGTGGATGAAATTCGAAAGTATGCGGGAGTGACATGAAGGAGACTAGCACAAGACAGACCATTGTGGAGGAAACTTGGGGAGACCTTCGTCCAGCAGTGGATTGATAATGGTTGACAATGGTGATGATGATGATGATTAAAATTAAGCAATCACTTACCCTAAAGATCATGGTCACTTTCATCCTATAACACTTCAAGCACGTCAATTATCGTCATGTAATGTTGTTGGCCTTCAAAGGTTTACAGACACCTTGCTTATGATTCATTCTTCCAGGGATGAAACATCATATTTTTTTATTTTATTTTTTATTTGCTAGACAAACAACGCCGGTTTTTCTCTGCCATATGAGATGTAACCATAGCTCGCCGTTTCCATAAAAACCACACAAACAAACACACCATACCACTCATTCATACATTCAGTTAAAAAACTATGTACATAGTTACACTATTTACATTCCTATGCAGTTAAACCTTTGTCAACTGTGACTAACAAAATGCTCCATCCGTTTGAAAACCAGTGCTAACCCTACTGCAAGTGTCACCCTCATTCAGCCCTTCACACACAATCCTCTAGCGCTTTCAAGCCTAGCAACTTAAACGAACAATGGAAGGCCTTAATAAAAATTGAGCAACAGCTTCGAGGGAAAAAAAGAAAAGATAGCATCAATGACAATAGATGGCCCCAGAGACACAAAGATGCAGTGATTGCGACTGGAGCCCGAGCCTCGATAGCTCTGCTCTCTTGAGCTGTGGTGGGCGGGTGAGACACACCTGCCTCCTGAGGATGACAGTTGCCTGTTGAAAGTGCTAGAAGATTGTGTGTGAAGGGCTGAATGAGGGTGACACTTGCAGTAGGGTTAGCACTGGTTTTGAAATAGATGGAGCATTTTGTTTGTCACAGTTGACAAAGGTTTAACTGCATAGGAATGTAAATAGTGTAATTATGTACATAGGTTTTTAACTGAATGTATAAATGAGTGGTATGGTGTGTTTGTTTGTGTGGTTTTTATGGAAACGACGAGCTATGGTTACATCTCATATGGCAGAGAAAAACCGACGTTGTTTGTCTAGCAAATTAAAAAAAAATTTTTAAAATACGATGTTTCGTCCCCGGAATAATGAATCATAAGCAAGGTGTCTGTAAACCTTTGAAGGCCAACAACATTACATGACGATAATTGATGTGCTTTTGAAGTGTTATAGGATGAAAGTGACCATGATCTTTAGGGTAAGTGATTGGTTATTTTTTATAGTATATTAGAAATAGTTCATTATATGAAGTATTTATCCATTAGGAAATGTATTTACCTCACCTTTGCAGCAATAATTTATTTTGACATAAAGCTTACATGTTAAATCTTAGAATACAAGATTTTCAAATTGATGGTGCATGCACTGGGCATATTCAAGAATGCCAGTTTTCAAATAGAAGGACGGGACAATTATTATTAACCAAGTCTTGAAAATCAGGAATATTATGTTTTTCTTGTTGAGCATTACCATAAAAGTTGTGTACACAGCAAGCCCTTTACAAGTATGAGACATGCTTTAGTTGTTTAATTTATTTACTGTAAATTTGTATTCAGTAAGCTTACATACAGCCTTCTAGAAGAAATAAAGATATGTGGTACTGGTAGAGCAAACGTACCCTCCACAACATAAAACAAACTTTTAACACATACAAAAATATACTTTAATTTTAACTAAACATTCATAGAATTAAAACCATAGGAAATTTAAAGGGAATTGTTCGAGGGATTTGATGCTGATTATAATGCGATTTCTGATGTGATCTTATTTGGAGATGATCATTTCGACCCCTTTTTGTTTTTTGATGGGGATAAATCATTAGAATCATTGAACTCAATAATATCACACATTCTGCTGGTTATGATTGATGTGAAAGGGCTTTTAGGATGAAAATCAGCATCTTCATAGGCACTTAACTTTCCACCTAACAATGGCTGAAAAATAACCCACTGTCACTACCAACCAACAGATGTGCTTGGCCATTGCTGAGCTCCAACACTCTTGGTCATATGCATAAACATTCATCAGTATACCACTTACATACAAGTGTCCCTTCATGCATAAGTATATCATCCATACATATAAGCACTTACTCACTAGGTATTGTTCTTGAAGTTGAGTACATATGTTTAAAATTTTCATGTTTGACAAATTGTTGGTGTCATATTGTTGCTATATCATTCCGTGTAGGCCCACATTTTATGTGGTTTCAAATTATGCACTTTCAGAAATAAGTTCACACTTCTTTTTTAATTGCTTGATCATTAATTCAGTTGGCACTTAGTGTGTTGATGCATGTATTTACTGTGATAGTTTACAAACTGTCAAATACAGCTTATGTTTTCTTCCTTTTCACTGTTAAATAACCCTAAGATCGTGGCTGTGCATCCTAATGGTCTTCAGCACTCAATCTTTACTCTCGGGACTTAATCACATTAGTTTTAGTCCTTCCCAATCAGAGTACCCTATCTCAAATCTCATATTTTTATACTGCAAGGCTCTGCCACTCAATGTGAAGAGGACCTTCTGAAATTTTGAAGCTTTGAAGGTGCTACACGAAACAAACTTTTTAAAAATATTATTTTTGAAGAACACCCAAGACAGGAAGTAGGGCTACTGAAATTGAGAATGAAACATCATTAAAGCATTTTTGAAAAGAATATATCTTATTTATTAAGCTGTTAATGACATTGATGCTGCCTAGAATGAAATTATTCTGTTTGTTATGAATGTTGTTTAGAAGAAAACATTTACACCTCCAGTTTGTTGAGGAGTCTGTGGGATTCAGAGAGCAAGATTTAATTATTAAACTTGTTTAAATGGGAAAGAGATTAAGAATTGACCTTGATGAAGATTACTTTAATCAATTGTTACAATATCATACAAAGGAAATGTTATGTGAAAACTTAATACAGCTTGGAGACCGTGGGCAGGAAGATGAATTTTTCAGAAAAACAGAAGACTGAGTCACCAAAAATATTTGACACCAAGCAGATGACAGAATACTTTAATATGATAGATGAATGAATTTCTTATTTACAGGCCCAAGACCCAAACACTGAGAAATTTTGTATGAATCAGAAAGACAGTAACAGTTAAACACTAAATGATGTATGTGTTAGTCTTCTTTATGTGTAAATACTCTACATATATTCTGAATTAATTATGTATCATTTTCATAAGAGTTTATTTTTATTAGCACTATCCTTTCATCTTTAACTATCCATTGAAATGAATATGTATCAATTTAAGTATTTGTTTGTTGCACCTGGTGGCTTAGTGGTCTGAGGCCCAGGTTTCTGACCATTCATCTGAGATGGGCCTAGGTTCAAGCTCCAGATGCAGTATTCGAATCCTTTGGTGGTCCACTACTCCGAGACCTCTAAAAATTGAGTCAGACCACTAAAATCAAAATGATGGCGGTAAAATGTGTCAATTTTTTAAAGTAATGTCATTTATTTCAGGGAAAAGCTGTAGCATTTTTCTTTTCCACATTAAGAGAAGTTGCAAAATATTTTTCATTCACGGTGGATAAAGAATAACATATTAGTCATTAAAAACTTTCCTGTCTGAAGTCTGGAGGATTAAAATTGCGTAGTCTAAATATGGGTGAGGGGAAAATCCCTAGGCAAAGTATGTGAAAAGCAAGCAGTCCCAGGAAAGCGTAAAAAGCTACAGATTTGGCAGCCAGCCAGATGCATTCTTAGAAATATCTGTTGTGCCATGGGGATATTGCAAGGAGAATATGGTAACTTTTACCTCATTGCAAGGAATCTTGGAAAGGGAAGTATGTTGTGTGTTACTGAGGAAGACTGAAAAGCATCAGTTTAAAACTGACAACCCAGGTTATTTTTTTCTTTTGTGAATGGTAATCAGTTACATTTCATTAACATGTGGCATTATATCATTGGTTTCAAGCATCTACCAAAAAACAGGAAAGCATGAAAATCCCAAAGTATCGTGATAATTATGGTCACGATTGGCAATCTTGTGCATTCCAACAAAAGTGGCTAAAGACTCCAGTATGATTCTGAAGTAGACAGAATGTTTTGCTCACTTTGTAAAAATTGTGAACTTGCTGATAAACATATAATAGCTGGATGTGAAAACTTCGAAATTGATTCCATTAAGGTGCATGCTTTAAATATACTCCATGATCATGTAATTCAATTCAACACAACAGGTGTTAACTGGGGTTCAGAAATGCAGGGGGAAATCAAAGCAGAGTGGTGAAATAAACTGAACATTGAAACTGTTTCAGACTTAATGAGGGTATTACTTGATACCCTTGATATTTTGCAATTTAATCCATTTCCAGCAGTGTCACTATAAATCCAATCAGGTAAAAAGACAAAAAAAAGTTGCTATTAACCTTAAACCTTTCAAAATGCTTAATAAAGTGAAATGCAACATACTTGTTTTAATTTGTTGGCATACAAATTGTAATCAGAATTGTATCAAAATATTTATTGTATCAAAATATTTTGTAATATTTGTTCTAGATTATTTAGGTATTTTGAAATTAAGGTTTATGCTTCTCTGTACTTTTCTTTGAAGAAAGGCAATAAAACTAATACAGTGTGAAAAGCATTAATATTTGTGTCATCTGTAGACCAATAACAATGGGGGAAGACCATCAACTTCTGTTACATCCGTAGGACTAATGAAATTGTTTTCCAAAATTCTGTACTGCCCAGATAAGGAATGGGTGGGGTGTTTGTTTGGTGGCACTATCTCTGTTCTTTTAGGAAACAGTGGCCCTAAATTAAGAATGGGAGACTACTCATGGCCCTCAGAGTTGCTCATAGTGGTCATTTAATTCTGAAACAACAACAAAAAAAGTATTGTTGAACTTATATGGAAATGTTCAGAATGAATTAACCTTTATAAGTAAGGGATCTATTGTATATATATACTATACATGTATATTTAACAGGTTCATGGTGGACTAGGGCTTATTTTATATTATTTTTCATCTTTATGGTATGTATGCAAATGTTTCATGTGTAATCACATCCAATATCATCATGCAACTAGACGGATTTCTTTTAATACTAGTAATCTGTGCTTTGCAAATTGTCGGGCATGAAGCAATTTATCTTTCTTTGTGGGATGTGAAAAAGCATCCTATTTGATTTGTCAAACTTTTGAATTTGAATATGGATAAATCTTCAGAAAATGTACAAAATCGGAGTATATATACCGAAATTTTTGTCGTATAATCCGCTGATTATCTGCTAAAAAAGTTAAATATATGCGTTCTGCGTATTATACACCGATGCGGATAATACGGCGATTTAAAAAAAGAAAAAAATTACGACCCTTTTTTTTTTTTTTTTAAATCTGCCTCCCTTGGAAGAATTTTCCTCAGTTCAGGAGTTTGTACAGAGCTGGGAGGTTGGGGAGCTGGGGGGAGGAATGTTGTAATGAAAGATTGGGAAAGTTGTGAGGAGGGACGGCAATGTCATTTTGTATCGTTGAGAAGATCGCGCCATCTCTGTTTTTGGCAAAAAGCCAAAGAAGTATGCACAGCGCTTGCTACACGAACCTATGTGTTTCTCCTTTCGGATCTCGTGTGCACTGCCTTGTGTTTAGTTCGCATTTCGCAATTTTGGCCATTGTTCTTGCTGCTATTTTCCTTCATTGCTATTCATGATGTCTTTGAAAAGGAAATGTTTCAGTTACACTGCCGAATTTAAACTTGAAGTGGTCTACACAATTGTGAACTATCGCGGAGTGACATGTATGATCATGTCACTGAGCGATAGTTTTGAGGTCAGAAAACAATCGCGTGGTAACAGGTGGAAAGCCTCTGTGCTGTGGCTTAAAACGTAAACAAATCTGTAGGTAAATTCCACCGGAGAATTCACCTAAGTTTTTCTATTGGCCCCCGTATAAGCCGATCCTCCGACTCTGAAAGCAAGATTTCCCCAAAAAACTTTCGACTTATACGAGATTACATACAGTATTTCTATGACTTGTTCTGTATCAGTGTTTCGCCATTGGCAAGGTGTAATGCTATACTCTGGAGCTGCATCGGCGTGATCTATGGATACCACACCCTATATCTGTCTGGAGATAAAAATATGAAAAATGAACCTATAAAAATGAATTTCTTCATTTAATAAAATCGTTTTTTTTTTTTTTTTTTTCCTCTTACTTCTTTGGACTCCATGGGTCATTATGTGACCAACTTTTCTGTCAGAAATTCCACTTCCGGTTCAACATCTATGATGTGCGGATCATACGGCAATTTTTTTTTCCTGAATGTCACAGGCTGCAGATTATACGAAGGAAAAACATTTTTTTATGTGAATTTCGCGGTCTGCGGATACTACGGCGAAAATTATGGTACTAAACTATCCTTGTTGGCAGCTGTGTAAAAGTCACATCATAATTTTTCACCTGTTTATGCTTGTAAAACTTTTTTAAAATCCCTCTTTTACACATTATATGATTGGTCCTTAAATAATCACAGAAGATTTAAGAATTACCATGGTTCCCAATACAAATGCAAAAACTTTTAGGTGGACACATATCCACTTTTTATTTTTCAATTAGGCTCCTGTACATGTCCTCAAAATATAAGATTTTCATTCTGCCTTTGCTTTAGAATTATACACAAATATTTTTTTCTATCTTTAGATGGAAACACAACTATGCCTAAAATGAAATTTGTGATTCATATTTAATAGAACCTAATGTGCCATAAATTTTTAGTCTCAGATCTTGATTTTTTCCCTGTTGTACTTCAAAATACTTCCCAACAAATTAATCAGTTTTTTAAGCATATATTAAAATGCCTGATCAAGCGTCTTTCTTTTTTTTTTTTTTTTACTTTTTTTTTTTTTGTAGTTAAATTGTTCATTAGGATTTGCCATGTCTTCATTTTCTTTTTTTTAGATGTAGCCCAACTACCTTTATACTGAGTTTTAGATTGTGCCCTGTCATGAAATGTGTAACCTCAAATGCTTCACATTTGTTTCGAGGAGTGAAGGGACAAAGTGTGTCTCCAGAATAAAAAATTCGGTGCTTCACATGTTGTCCCCATGGTTGCATGCTACTTGTGCATTAAAATTTCTCATATCAGTATTGACTGGCAGCTGTAAATGCCTTTCACTAGAAAACAGTTTTTGTTTTTTATAATGTTTCTGTGATTTTGCCCGTTTGAAGCATAATATTGCCGTACAATGTTATATGAGGGTCCTTCAAAAAGTAACAAGACTGATTTTCCATGGGGCAGAAGTGTAATGCAGTAAACATAATGACCCTTACATACTATTGAAGTATTCTCCCTCTACCTGAATGCACTGGTCCCACCTTTCTATCCACTTCTGGAAGGTGTGTTTAAAGTACTTCCTCGACATGTGGTTCAAGATGTCCATTGCAGCATTGTTCAGTTCAATTTTGATGCAAACTGACACTCATGAAGTTATTTTTTTCACTTCAAGGAATAGTGGAAGTCACATGGCATCAGGTTTGGTGAATACATAAGGTGCACCATTATTTTGATGCCTAGATCTTGGATAACCTGCTGGGTGAGTAAAGCATGATGTGCAGGGGCATTATCTTGATGCAAAATCCAACCAGTTTGTGCATATTCTAGGTGTTTTGGGGGGGGGAGATTTCTTTAGAGGACCTTTGAGAACTTTGGGATAATAGGCACTGGCAACAGTTTTCCCTTGTGGAACAACACAATCATATACAATTCCCTTTTTATCAAAGAAAACCAGGTACATTCTCTGCACTTGCTTAAGCCATTGCTTTCTTGGATCGGGGACTCAGTGGGTGCTTTGTTGTTTTGCTCCTGGATCGAAATGGTGAAAAATTGTTTCATCACATGTGACAACTCAATCCGAAAAGTGTTGCTCGCTTCATAGCCGGCTTCCATTGGCTACAAGTGATAACACGATTTGCCTTGTGTTCATCCATGTGCAAGTATGGGAATCCACTTTGTGGTGACTTTTCAGTACCCCAACCGGTTTCTCACCATATCATCAATGGAACCAACAGACATCTGCATCACATTAGTTACTTCCTCAATGCTCATTCGGCGGTCTTCACACAGGAGTGCCTCGATGATGTTGATTATTAACCTCCGTAGTTGATGTTGAACACCTACTGGAGCATGGCGCATTTTTCTGACACTCTTCACCATTCCAAATTTCTTGTGCCACTCAAAAACTCTTGTGCAGGACAAAACATCTTATGTATGGGCTGTTTTTATCATTTCCTGCATTTCTGTGGTGGTTTTCTATAAACGCACACAAAATTTTATAACTATTCTTTTCCCCAGTTTTAAATCCATATATTGGGTTACAGAAACATGTCTGAACTTAATGCTGTCTACTACATGAATAAACTAGCTGAGTTCTGTAACGATGTGTTGTCATGTGACTTACTTTGCAGGTGTTTCAGCACAGGCAGCTGCATTTTTCTGTGTGGGTGTGTTTTGGTGCTATGACGTCAGACTCATTACTTTTTGGATGACCTACATATATTTCTCACACAAGCCAAAAATATATATATATATATATATGAACCTCTATTTAGCATTGAGTAAGGATGATGTTTTCTTTGAGAAGTACTCCAAGTATGTAACATAGCAAGGATTCTGTGATGTGCTTCAGTCTGTTTTGGCCCCAAGATAACAATCCTGCAGCAAAACATTGTGCAACTGTGTCAGTGCTGACAAAAGAGGGCGTCAGTGATGAACAGCACTTTCCCGTATGTCCCACACATTTTTAACAGGGTTGAAATCTGGGGCTGCAGAGGCCAAAGGAAATGATGAAAGTCCTTTACATGCTTATCAAACCATTCTTTCATGAATCTGGTATGATGTGCTGTTGCATTGTCTTCCATAAATATGTCATCACATGTGGTTAAAAAGTGTAACATTGTAGGATATATTTGGTCCACTACAACACTCAAGTATTCCCTAGATATCATCTTAGTTACCACTGGTATTCTGAAATTCAGTTGGTATCAACAGAACAGCTCCAGTGGCATGTATTGTGTTCATAAAGCATGCCACACCAATTGCTTTGTAAGGTTCTTGCCACAGTATCTGCCAACCATCAGTGCAAAACAATGTATAGCATGAGTCACCTGACCACATTACTTTCTTCCAGCACTCTACTGTTCAATTGCAGTGTTCTCAACACCACTGTAAGTGGATTTTTCTGCTGTTTTCTGGGACAAGTGGTTTCTCAATGGGCAAACAACATCCAAGGCCCAGTATCTTGAACCCTGTATACATGATTTGGGTCAAAATGGATTGCTCTTGACCCTGATTAGATTTAGTAGTTATTTTCTGCACACTGCAAGACCTGCTCTTCTGTGTAATGTACCCCACAGCATTAATGTCATGCTCTTTAAGTCTAATTTTCTGGTGACATGTATGCCTTTTGGATATAGAAGATCCACTTGTCTTCCAGTCACTAAACGCTTTCAAAATGGTTGCTTTTGAGAAACCAGTAATTTCTTTTGTTAACTGTTTCTATTGTTAATCATGATCTTACAATCAGGCGTTTTTCGAATTCCATCAGGTGCTGAGTTTTTCTGATGTTTACAAGAGTTACTGCAGTTGAATTAGTTAGACAACTAATTGTGGCAGCCAAATTACTTAGCCAGATTAGTACACTCTTTATAAAGGACAATATATATATATCAGCCTATGTGACTGTTACATTTAAATACATATTTGCATTTGTCTGTGACTGTTTTATCATAAAAGTTAGTATTTTTTCGACCAGTGTGTGTATTTCAAGACAGTTAAATGTGAATGCTATCTTCCATTACACTAAGATCTCTTTAATAGCAGGTAGTTTAACTTTCCTGATGATACTGTAGGCCATTTTATTTTTGCTAGTGTTATTTGTTCTTGTTATTTGCATAAACAATGATAATAACTAAGTGCATTATTTTTTATCCCAGCATTGTTACTCATGATGTAGTATCATCCTTTGTTGTGGATCCTCATGCACCCACAGTCTCAGCTGTTCGAAGCATGTGTGCTTTGCCTAATCAGCCTTGTGTGGCTCTAGCAACTAGTGAAGGTCGTCTTTGGCTGTGTAATACTGAACTTCTCAAGCAGCAGAACATGGAAGCTGATGTTAGTGATGATAGTAACCATTCTTTTGCAGAAGAACTCAACCACAGTGGTGGATCAATTTTCTGCATAACTGCTGTAACAACCGGTGAAAATAAGTATGTATCTTACTTGATTATTGTTTACAGTGAAAATTATGTTGTATTATTGTAATGTTTTAAAACAGTTGGTTAAGAGAAAGAATTATAATTTTTTCAAAGTTCAAATTTCAATTGTACTTGTCATGCACGCTTTTTGTTTTATATCTCCACAAGAAATGGAAGCTGTTTATAGTTAAATAATTTATGTATGGTATGACAGAAATTTTTGGTTGTTTTTTACACATTTGTCAAGACCTCATTTTTTTACACATTTGTCAAGACCTCATTGACCTCATTCAGAGTTATAAACCATTCGGACAGAAATCCATCCTTCCCTCAGTGAATGTTATATTCAAGGATGGTTTCAAAAATTCCTTTCCAATGAAGGCTAGTCTTCACATTACATTCAATTCCTTCCAATATTTTGAATAACCATGATGTGGTTACTTTTCTAGTCAAGCCAAATTGTTTTTCAACATATGACAAAACGTCTTATGTTCCTCATTGTGGAGAGCATAACCATTTGCAGTCATCTTCAGTTAATCAGAAAATTGCAAACTGTGGGTAAACTGGTACCTTATGATTCTAACAAGAATAACAAAACTCAGATCATGCTTATCTGCTCATCAGAAGCAGAACTGATCCCTTTCTTCTTTTTCTGCACGCCGCTGGATATTTGTATCATTTGTTGGTCTCTGGTTGGTGCCATCTATTTTGAGTTGTTGAGTAGCTGCCAAGCTATTGATACACAAATCTCGGATTCATTAATAAAAAATTCCAATAAAAACAGCTACTCAGTCTACTTTTCTCCTATAGAATATCCATTGTTTTTGTGTACAGGCAACTTTTTTGCTCATGAAGTGCTTGACCTAAGAGATTAACATTCAAAACATTCACCACTTTTGTCAAGTCATGAAAATTTTATTTCTTTTAATAATCAGTAAACTCGCACAACTTATAAAAATGGTCATCAATTTAAGTGGCCCATACTTTGATAAATTTAATTTTGTAATGAAATGTTGAATATTTAAGTTAGGTTTAATTAACCTGATGAGTACACTGTGATAACATGAGATTTTGCAGTTTGTGGCAACACAGGTAAGATTCCATGTTTGAGACATATAATAATTTGGCTGCTGATTTTGTACTAATTTTTATTGCAAATGATTATTATATGCACACAACATATGGGGCAGTTTGTTGGCTGGTTATTTCTATTACATTTTATTTTCATTTTTGGCATTATATTGTGTCACTCTTTATTCCCATTTAGCTTTAATAAAGGAAAAAAAAGGTAAACATGTATTAAAAATCTGAAACCTTTTCATATTTAATTCAGTTTGCAATATGTTTAGTTGACTGGTGTGAAGGATTATGTCCCATTCACCAGAGCTAACAGATAATCTCTCTTTTCTTATTTCTTCCCTCATCTCCTCTATTGTATACTTGGTTTTGTTGTTTTTCTTCCCCACCTGTAGTTTTGCCATAAAACTCCACAATTCACTTACTCATAACATCATTAACCCTTATTCCAATTAAACCAGCAGCAAACTGAATCATTTTTTCATGAATGGAATATGGAATTACACCATACAATACAAATTTTGAAGATGTGAATCCCTTTTTTGGTGTAAATATGACAAGGATGGCAAGTCAAATAATATCCAAAAACTTGAAAATTTTGTCGTCCTGGAAGCGGGAATTAAACCCGTGTTTCTCCAGGATAGTATCGAGTATGCCAACTGCTACACCACCCAGAACGACCAAGTCTCAAGTTTCCAATAAATTTTAATATAATCATATATATTCAAATTTATGGGAAACTTGAGACTTGGTCATTCTGGGTGGTGTAGTTAGCATACTCGGGTGCTATCCGGGAGACATGGGTAAGATTCCTGCTCCAGGATGACAAAATTTTCAAGTTTTTGGAAATTATTTGACTTACCGTCCTTGTCATATTTACATCAAAAAATGGATTCACATCTTCAAAATTTGTAATTTCTTCATGTTGAAGTCAACCATATGTAAGGTGTCTGCATTGCAGCAAGAGTGTCACATTTTAAATACATTCATTTGTGCATGTTTATGTTATCTTTTTTTATACATTAGTGTTTCCCTTTTCTGATGGGTGTTCGAACCTGGTTCTGATGGCCATCTAGTCTGTGGGTTTTCCACAAACTCCCCGGGTGCAGTGGCACAAATGCATGGATGGTTCCCTCTGAAGTCAGTCCTGGACACACTTAGTCCCTGGCCTTCCCTGACAGGGTTTACCAGATGAGTGTTGATGGGGTGGTAATAAAAATACATGATTGTAGTTTGCTGCCATCTGGTGGTCCTCTCCTATGATCATTTGTCCCATGTTTGTCAATGATGATAATGATGTGTTTTCCTCCAAGTTTAAGTGAATGAAACCTATTAATTTCTGCAACTGCAGTGGTACATAATTTTTTCTAATCGCATGTTGTTTTGTGAGAGCTTAGATCATCAATGCCAACAGGGGGCAGGGGCCCCCTATAGCAACAGGCCCACACACCGAATACTGGAAGCTGGGTGATGTAGGGGAGGGTAGTCTGGTCATACGTGATGGGTGGTCGAGCTGTGGAGCTTGCTCAGAGATTAACAGCTAACGAACAAATAATTAAATTGTGTTTGTGATGTACAAAGAACTACACAAACAAAATTATTTGTACATTGGCAGTTTTCCTGAAAACTTATTGAAAATCAAATTTCAGGAAATGTATGCCAATAAGTATTTATGTTTTTCCAGATAAAGAGAAATGTTTATATTCTGGATCCAAATAGTTTTGTTTAATGCTACTAATGTACTTAATACAGATGTTTTAATCTTTGACAAGGTAACTTTTTTTAAATAGTGCTCTGGAAGACAAAAATTATAAACTTTATATTTGCTTACCAAAATGAAGTTGTCCAAATACATATCTAGATGATGCTAAAATTAGGAAAACTTGTTGCATCATTAAAATGTTGTTATTGTACATTTAATAATGTAACAATTGCGTAATTTTCTTTTTTAAATCATAATTTATTGGATGCAATCTGTTAATCAAGCAGCAATTCACTGTATGTATGTTAAAAAGTGTTTGATTGAGCCTTTAGTAATAATTTAAAAACACACAGGAAAAAATTAAGTTTTTCTTCTTGACCTCTTTTTTTATATATTAGTGAACATGGATTGCACATAAATTGCTAGTTACTGTCTGATATGAAAATACATTTTCACTAAAGAAATTATTTCATTACTCAATATTTCATAGTCACAAGCTCGCAATGAATGAAAAATCTGATTCCTTAAATTCGTCAATTGAAATCTTTTGAAACGACGGCGGTACTTCGTAATGGGCTCTCAAACTAATCTTTCAAGTTCAAGAATCATTTGTTCACAAGTACAAGAATGATTCAGTGAACTATTGATCTGTTGACGTTTTTCCGATCTCTGAATTAATGGGCCAATATTTTTGGGTCGGAAAAACCATCACCAGATCCACGCACTCTCAATGAGAGTGATAATTTTTTGTCATGAGATGATCTCAAATCCCTTTGGCAAGGAGGGAGTTAGAAAAAAAAATAGATTTAAGAGTCAAGAAAAATCAAGTAAATTCTTTTCATTTATTTTATTTTCTTTCTGATTTCTCTGTGAAGTGTTGATCTCTGTGTATGTAGTTAAATTTATGTGAATAGGTCTAGGTAAGTTAGCCTTGTGATGTCTGTTGCTAGTTAAGGGAGGTGTAACTAGCTGGGAAGTAGATTTAAGGAAGTTTGACATCATGCTATATTGCTGTTTTTTTTGTTGTTCTTTCATGCAATGTTTTTTTTCTTCCTTCCATTGCATTTTTTTAGTGCACTGTTTACTTTCAGGGAAGAGATATAGTGAAGTTTATTTTAGTGCAGTATATGATGTAGTGTATATGAATTGATTTGCCTTAGTTTCTTAAGTGTATAGTGCAGTTTATATATGTATAGTGTTAGATGTATCAGTTTAAAATTATCGGCGACGCCGCGGCGTTCGGCGTTATTGATCGTCGGGATAACGTAGCGATAAAAAAGAAAAATTGTAAGGTTGTAGTTCCGTATTTACCGTCGTTATCGCGATTTCTTTTATTGTATTATTATGTAAGCTTTAATAATGGAAGAGTAATTTGTAAACATGTAGTGTTTGAAGTATTTTATCTTATTGTAGTGGTATCTAATGAGAAAAAACGCGTGTTTATGCCATGTCAGTAGCGTGTAATTAAAATCGTTGTTGTGTGTATCGGGCTTAATTTAGTAACCTTTCGTAATTAAAATCTTACCTAGTATTAATATTTAGTTGGTTTTAGTATGAATCTTACTTGGTATTAACTAGTGATAGTATAATTCAGCGACTGATAGAAAAAGCGGGTCGGCGATCGCTCCGTAACGAAGAGACTTTCGTAAATTAATTGCGCGTGCGCTATCGTCAAGGATATTTAATAGTCATTTAGTAAAAGAATAAAATTGTGGCTTAATGCATCAGGGCAAAATAACACATCGTTGCGTTACGCTATTTTTTCGTAATTCCGATCGTCGTACCTGTAGCTAGAGAGAATTCGATTTTTATGCGTTACGAAGTTAATTGTAACGATGTTCGTCAATGTTAGTTAATTTGTTTAATGAATTTTTGTAAAGGTGGTCTCCAAAAGTCTTTGTTCAGAAAGAAAGAACGAAAATGGCTACAGTTCTGGTGTCGCTTTTCTAAAAGCGATAAATTTCGTAGAATGGCATCTGGGAGGACGTTTTCCCAGCTTTACCAGTGCAGAAAGTCCGATTTATTTATGCTCTTGTTTACTTCGAGAAGGCATTTTTCGCTTGGCACATGGAACACGTCAGGATTTGGGCGGAATTCTGCGAGGTTCACCGCAGCGCCCGTTTTCGTGGGTCAAAGTTCAAGCCAGCGATTTCTGGGAATTGCGTCTTTCTCTCCGCCTTCTGACTTAACTTCGGGCCAATTGCCTTCCGCCATTTCGGGCGCGTGCGCAAGGGATTCGGCGAGGAGCGGAGAATTTTGCGTGCTGCTACACACTTCGATACCAGACTTCGTAAGGAGAGTCCCACAATAAAAAAGAAAAAAAAATCAAGTAAAGGAGGGAGGACGGACGTCCGGATGCCGAAACTGCCGTAACCTCGTGCGGCCGCGATGGCCCAAGAACGGTAGGAACGATCCTTTTCTTTTCTGTGCTTGACATCGTCCCGAGGCACTAGCGGGCATTACGCCTCGTAACTCGCTCGGTAACATCGCTGCCGCCTGTCGCCGTGTGAGAGAGAGAAAGTCTCCTCAAAGGCCGGCATCGGGGGTAAGTAAGAAAAAAAAAACGGAATAAAAGAAAGGAAGAAGAGGAAAATCCTACCATATCATCATAAGTGCATCAGGCCCCGTTTCCACGGCGTGCCGGCTCTCGTAGCGACAGCACAAACACCAATTTCCAATTCCGCATCAAAAGGAAAATTTAAGGAGGAGGAGAAACAAGAGAAAAAAAATGAGTACCACCTAAAATTGAAAAAAAAAAAAAAAATGTATGTGTCTTGATCAGAAATGGAATGATGTAAAAGGTTAAAATTCAGGGGTGAGAGAAAAAAATGGGGGGAAGGTGAAATAAAAATGGGAGGAAAATAGAGAAATGCAAATGTATGTTTGGAATTAATGGTCTGGCCAGAACCAAAAAAAATGTAATATGTCATTGTGTAATTTTTTTTTTTTTTGTAAAAATGTCTAGTTAATGCCAGTGACCAAAGAAATGGATTGAAATATATTAATTAGGTTTCCTGTTAGAACAGGGTTTTTTTTTGTTAGCTCAAATGAGAGGAAAGTGACTTGACATTTTTGTTTGTTTAGTTTTTCTGTACTGTAAAGTAAGAAAGAGATTTTTCCAGGTAACTGATCAAAATCAGTGTGTTGTAAAAAAAAAAAAAAAAAAGAATAAAATGTCACTCTTAACCATCTAAATCTAAATTGTAAAGAGCATTTAGCTCAAGGTTCAACCAGTTATCAGATATGCACATCGAGCATTAAGCTCTTAGCACTCTTTGAGTGAATGATCACATTCTTTAAAGATTTTTTTGTAAGGCAGGCTGGTAACCAAATTGTGCCACTTACCTCCTTCATCCTCTAAACCACACAGGTGAAAACTACTTGGTTTGCAGACCAGGGTTTCTGAGAGGATTATTTAGGACTGTCAACATACTCTGGACTCTAAAATTCATAGCTAAATTCTTTTTATTCGGCCAAGCCACCTAAAGTTTTTTTGTATTGAGTTGTTTGCCAACATGTGCCTGGGAGCACAAAATAAATTCTTAGTTAACCTGGAACATATGTTTAATCAAATTATTTTGTGTCGTATGTGAATTTCTCTTGTCGGTGGTGGTGGAATCACCTTCCATTTACTGGGAGTTTTTAAGGATCGTACCTGGGGCGTTAGTCGTTGATAAAAAAAAAAAAAAAAAATTCTTAATTGGGGTCCCTAGATTGATCACCGGCCATTTTCTTCTTTTTAAAAATAAAATTGTGTAATATTTGCCTTTTTTAGAAGTAAGTTCATCATCGTAATAGAATAATATCTTAACAACCAAACCACGTCGTATCAAACTGGTTCCCGTGACCAGGATTCCACCCACTGTACCAGAGAGATTCACATTTATGATTTGCTATTTCTGATATTAGGTAATGCTGTGTGAAAAGTGTAAAAAAAGATCAAATTCCTCTAGCAACAGTTAAAGGATAAGGTTTTGACATAGAACATAGTTAATTGGGAGAATTTTCTTCATGTTAGGCATTCATTTTCGAAATTTTAGTCAGTATCAAGTGCTTGCAATCATAATTTTTTTTTTAAGTGTGAATTAGCATTTGAATTTTAGTGTATTGCATTTACGTATTGTGCTTTTGTTTACATTGGTGAGAAATATTGAGGTAATTATTTTCAATTAAGAAAAAGAGTAAGATATAACTTTAGGCTCAGGTAGAAAATAATTATAGCTCACTAATCTTGGGTAAAAGTAATCATTGATAGTAAATCATTACAGTAACAGCAAGCATAGTATAATAACCTTATTTAAATTGTGTAGTGTACTACATAGTTTAGTTGAGTCTATAATGACTATTTTAAGCAAATGGGTTTGTAACTTTCAGTTAGTGATGATAGCCTTTAAAACTAATGCTAGATTTTTTGTTTGGTTATTTGCTGATTTCTTTAAGTGCAATAATTTAAAATGGGTGATATTGAGAATGTGTTGATGAGACAAAATTATGCAGGGAATTAGGTAGGATTAGTGAAGTGTTTTCTTTTCTCGTAATTTGAATTTTGGAATTTATGGTGGATTCTAAAGAGTTACTTCTCTTGGTTTTCAAGATGCCTTCAAGGGAATTTATCGCTGCGTGCTGGGAAGCACAGAGGTTGTTAAGTGAGGTTAAGGAGTGTATAGATGAGATACCTCAAAGTAGAAAGCAGCGGGATTATCATACACATAATTCCTTTTCTCCCAGGAATGAGAGTAGAGAAAATGATCAGGCATTCTGTTATCAGAGTTCTAGGACAGGGCATTCTTCTTGTGATTATTTTGGGAATTTCTCCAGTAGGAAGAGTTCGCAGGAACAAGAAGTGAGAAATTCTAGGTTTTATGGAACCAGAACTAGTTCTTACAGGAAAGATGCTGAAAGTATCTTAACTGAGCAGCCGAGAACAAAACAGAATATGCAAAGAGGCAGGAAACGAGAGGAGCAGGGAAGGAGTTGGTTCGAGAAATCCTGCATAAAATGGAAGAAGAGAGATTGATGAAAGAAAAAGAAGAGAAACTCGAGAGGGACAGAATTGAAGCACACAAGGAATTAGAAAGGTTTCTACGAAGAGGCAGGAAACAAGAGGACCAGGAATGGAGTTGGTATGAGGAAAACTTAAGCGGAAGATGGAAGAGGAGAGATTAATGAAAGAAAGAGAAGAGAAACTAGAGAGGGATAGAATTGAAATACTTAAGGAATGGGAAAGGTATGAGTACCAAAAGACATTAAAGAAGCCAGAATTGGCTAGGCAGAAGGAACTAGAGGAGAAGTTCGAAAAGGAAAGGCTGAAAGTTCTCGAAGAGTGGGAGCAGCGGGGAAAATGAAAAAAGATTAAGAAGAAGGAAAGAAAGACTGGAAAGGGGAATGATGATGAAAAAGTTAGAAAAAGAAAGGCTAGAACAGGAACAACTTCAGAAGTTAGAAGGAGAAAGACTTCAGCGGTTAGAAAGAGAAAGACTTCAGAGGTTAGAAAAACAAAGACTTCAACAGTTAGAAAGAGAAAGGCTTCAGAAGTTAGAAAGAGAAAGACTTCAGAGGTTAGAAAAACAAAGGCTTCAGAAGTTAGAAAGAGAAAGACTTCAGCGGTTAGAAAGAGAAAGGCTTCAGAGATTAGAAAGACAAAGGCTTCAGAAGTTAGAAAGACAAAGACTTCAACAGTTAGAAAGAGAAAGGCTTCAGAAGTTAGAAAGAGAAAGACTTCAGAGGTTAGAAAACAAAGGCTTCAGAAGTTAGAAGAAAGACTTCAGCGGTTAGAAAGAGAAAGGCTTCAGAGATTAGAAAGACAAAGGCTTCAGAAGTTAGAAAGAGAAAGACTTCAGCAGTTAGAAAGAGAAAGGCTTCAGAAGTTAGAAAGAGAAAGACTCCGGAAGTTGGAAAGGGACTGGCTGGATCAGTTAAAAAAGGGAAAGGCTTCAGATGAAGGAAAGGGTGAAATTAGAGGAAGAAGTAAACAAAAGAGAAGAGATTAGAATGGAACAGGAAAATGTAGGACAGGAAGTGCTGCAACTCCAAGCTGAAGCGATACAGCAGGTTGCAATAAAGGAAGGAGCACAGATTGAAATTGGGGTGGATGATGAAATTCCATGTTCTGAAGCACAAGTCAGTAATCAGTTGGTGGAGATGGGGGTGTTAGAAATAGAAGATACAGGGTCTGCCATAATTATTGACACAGAGGCTGTCACAACAAAGACTTTGGAAGTTATGCAAAGTCAAGTTGAGGAAGATGAGAATGTGCATGCTTTTTCAGGGTGTGTGAGTGTAGAGAAAAATGCAGTAGTTTGAGTCACTGGAAGTTGGTGGAAATGTAAAATGTTGTGTAAGAAAGGAGGTTCTTGAATTCAGTGAGGAAGAGACGTTAAATGAGCAAAGTGATGGAGGATTAGTAGAAGTGGCTGTGATAAAAGATGCACTCAGTGAAGTGGAATCCACATTCCATAAACAAACGGCAGGTATCATAGATTGTTCTGAAGCCCTCACCTCTGAAAATTGCATTCAGACAAATGCTAGTCAGGAAAAATTGGAGCAGAGTAAAAATGTTGAAGTGATGATAAACAGTCTGTTCTTCCTGATTCTCATTCCAGTTGCATTAATACTCGTGACATTGCATAGGAGTTCTTCTCTGCAAAATAAGCATAGGCTTTGTCTGCCAGAGAAATGTAGAGACCATGTGTCAATTTTGAAGTTGAGTATTAAGGCAAATAAGACCACATTTGTCATTTACCTTTTATGGGTGGGATATAACAACTCTAACATTCCTACAGTTTCTACTGTGGAACGTAAAAGGGTGCGTCATAAAAGAATTTTAAGTGTAGCATTTGATTGAATGATAAAAATTTCTTTTATCACTCTGAGGTCCCCTTGGTAATGAATGGAACTGGAAACTGATAATGAATTCCGGATGTATAATAACGAGTAGCATTTCATGCTTGGTTGTGTGTAAATAGTGTATTTTTTTTTCCTAAGGCAATATGCTTTCACGTCGCTTATTTCATTTTGAAAGGGAATTTTATTTTGCATTCGCTGTTTTTCTTTTCATCAGTGGGCAGGCTTCTCATTTCAGCTAGTATGTAAAGATGACTAGTACTAGTAGGAAAATTATGAAAGGGCATAAATTGGTATTTTTAAGATTTTTGTGCATGAGTCAGGACTGAAATGTGAGTATAGCTTTGATTGGACGTGTGCCGTCATTATGAATATACGAAAGTGGAGAAAGGAATAATTTTTTTCATTGTTACTTCCTTTTCGAGAAAACATTTTCATTGCAACGATAGGATTTCTATAAGGATTGTCTGATTTATTGTCTGGCGTGATCAGGATGGTGAACAAGTGGATAGGATTTTTGTTGACAATTGGTGTGTTTACTATTTGGTGTTTTATGGGAATATCATACAATATCATGCCCGAGTTTTTTGAGTGTCAGAGGCAATGGAAGAAATGAGACCTCGTTTATCTTCATGTGTTATAGACGTGTCATGGAAACATGATAATTTCAGAGAAGGGACAGAAATGTTTTTTCTTAAGTAATCACAGAGTTCTTTTTCTGAGTCATACCTACGAAAAAAATTTGATGGTTTGTTTTTCTCTCATGTTGGACATTCAGGGAGTGGGGTATGAAGGTGCATATTAAGTGTAGGTTAGTTTGTGATATGCCTCGAGATGGTATTGAGGTGAGAGATGTTTCTGGGGAAAGTGAATCCAGGAATAATGTGAGTCAGTGAATCAGATGAGAATTTTGTGAGATTTGTACGTGAAATTATTATGTAACATAAGGATGGTATTTAGGGGATAACTAGATGATGTTTTTTTCTCTCTCTGTTATGGTTGGTAGCATATAGTATTGCACAATGGTATTCTGGAAGTGGCCAGAGCAAAGTGAGTCCTGCATAAGTACTCCAGAAGTGAGAATGGTGTGACATTTTACCAGGTATTATGTTGAGTGAGACATGTTCAGTGCATGGAAAGAGAAAACTGGTGCAGAAGTTTTTCTAAGCCTACAGCCCTTACGGAAAATAGGATTTGCAAATTCTATCCTATGTTGATAGTTTCCTTTTTTTTTTACTGGTCTGTTTCTGTGGGATAAGCCTTGCATAGTGTTGAAAAAAATTATCTGTGTATTTTTTTTATGGTGTTTGTGGAATTATGTAATCCATGTTCAGTATTGCATAGCATTAGAAGTTTTGTTGGTGTAGCTTTCGTTTGCGTCACGTGTAGGTTTCTTTTGTATCTCTGGTGTGAGTGTGAATACATCTTGTTCTTGCCTTTGGACTTTTAGTTCTTGGAATGAAAGAAAAAAAAAATGTTTTTTTTTCTTTTTCGCTTCGGAGGAGGATGTGATGATCTGTTGACGTTTTCCGATCTCTGAATTAATGGGCCAATATTTTTGGGTCGGAAAAACCATCACCAGATCCACGCACTCTCAATGAGAGTGATAATTTTTTGTCATGAGATGATCTCAAATCCCTTTGGCAAGGAGGGAGTTAGAAAAAAATAGATTTAAGAGTCAAGAAAAATCAAGTAAATTCTTTTCATTTATTTTATTTTCTTTCTGATTTCTCTGTGAAGTGTTGATCTCTGTGTATGTAGTTAAATTTATGTGAATAGGTCTAGGTAAGTTAGCCTTGTGATGTCTGTTGCTAGTTAAGGGAGGTGTAACTAGCTGGGAAGTAGATTTAAGGAAGTTTGACATCATGCTATATTGCTGTTTTTTTTGTTGTTCTTTCATGCAATGTTTTTTCTTCCTTCCATTGCATTTTTAGTGCACTGTTTACTTTCAGGGAAGAGATATAGTGAAGTTTATTTTAGTGCAGTATATGATGTAGTGTATATGAATTGATTTGCCTTAGTTTCTTAAGTGTATAGTGCAGTTTATATATGTATAGTGTTAGATGTATCAGTTTAAAATTATCGGCGACGCCGCGGCGTTCGGCGTTATTGATCGTCGGGATAACGTAGCGATAAAAAGAAAAATTGTAAGGTTGTAGTTCCGTATTTACCGTCGTTATCGCGATTTCTTTTATTGTATTATTATGTAAGCTTTAATAATGGAAGAGTAATTTGTAAACATGTAGTGTTTGAAGTATTTTATCTTATTGTAGTGGTATCTAATGAGAAAAAACGCGTGTTTATGCCATGTCAGTAGCGTGTAATTAAAATCGTTGTTGTGTGTATCGGGCTTAATTTAGTAACCTTTCGTAATTAAAATCTTACCTAGTATTAATATTTAGTTGGTTTTAGTATGAATCTTACTTGGTATTAACTAGTGATAGTATAATTCAGCGACTGATAGAAAAAGCGGGTCGGCGATCGCTCCGTAACGAAGAGACTTTCGTAAATTAATTGCGCGTGCGCTATCGTCAAGGATATTTAATAGTCATTTAGTAAAAGAATAAAATTGTGGCTTAATGCATCAGGGCAAAATAACACATCGTTGCGTTACGCTATTTTTCGTAATTCCGATCGTCGTACCTGTAGCTAGAGAGAATTCGATTTTTATGCGTTACGAAGTTAATTGTAACGATGTTCGTCAATGTTAGTTAATTTGTTTAATGAATTTTTGTAAAGGTGGTCTCCAAAAGTCTTTGTTCAGAAAGAAAGAACGAAAATGGCTACAGTTCTGGTGTCGCTTTTCTAAAAGCGATAAATTTCGTAGAATGGCATCTGGGAGGACGTTTTCCCAGCTTTACCAGTGCAGAAAGTCCGATTTATTTATGCTCTTGTTTACTTCGAGAAGGCATTTTTCGCTTGGCACATGGAACACGTCAGGATTTGGGCGGAATTCTGCGAGGTTCACCGCAGCGCCCGTTTTCGTGGGTCAAAGTTCAAGCCAGCGATTTCTGGGAATTGCGTCTTTCTCTCCGCCTTCTGACTTAACTTCGGGCCAATTGCCTTCCGCCATTTCGGGCGCGTGCGCAAGGGATTCGGCGAGGAGCGGAGAATTTTTGCGTGCTGCTACACACTTCGATACCAGACTTCGTAAGGGAGAGTCCCACAATAAAAAAGAAAAAAAAAATCAAGTAAAGGAGGGAGGACGGACGTCCGGATGCCGAAACTGCCGTAACCTCGTGCGGCCGCGATGGCCCAAGAACGGTAGGAACGATCCTTTTCTTTTCTGTGCTTGACATCGTCCCGAGGCACTAGCGGGCATTACGCCTCGTAACTCGCTCGGTAACATCGCTGCCGCCTGTCGCCGTGTGAGAGAGAGAAAGTCTCCTCAAAAGGCCGGCATCGGGGGGTAAGTAAGAAAAAAAAACGGAATAAAAGAAAGGAAGGAGAAGAGGGAAAATCCTACCATATCATCATAAGTGCATCAGGCCCCGTTTCCACGGCGTGCCGGCTCTCGTAGCGACAGCACAAACACCAATTTCCAATTCGGCATCAAAAGGAAAATTTAAGGAGGAGGAGAAACAAAGAGAAAAAAAATGAGTACCACCTAAAATTGAAAAAAAAAAAATGTATGTGTCTTGATCAGAAATGGAATGATGTAAAAGGTTAAAATTCAGGGGTGAGAGAAAAAATGGGGGGAAGGTGAAATAAAAATGGGAGGAAAATAGAGAAATGCAAATGTATGTTTGGAATTAATGGTCTGGCCAGAACCAAAAAAATGTAATATGTCATTGTGTAATTTTTTTTTTTTTGTAAAAATGTCTAGTTAATGCCAGTGACCAAAGAAATGGATTGAAATATATTAATTAGGTTTCCTGTTAGAACAGGGGTTTTTTTTGTTAGCTCAAATGAGAGGAAAGTGACTTGACATTTTTGTTTGTTTAGTTTTTCTGTACTGCAAAGTAAGAAAGATTTTTCAGGTAACTGATCAAAATCAGTGTGTTGTAAAAAAAAAAAAAAGAATAAAATGTCACTCTTAACCATCTAAATCTAAATTGTAAAGAGCATTTAGCTCAAGGTTCAACCAGTTATCAGATATGCACATCGAGCATTAAGCTCTTAGCACTCTTTGAGTGAATGATCACATTCTTTAAAGATTTTTTTGTAAGGCAGGCTGGTAACCAAATTGTGCCACTTACCTCCTTCATCCTCTAAACCACACAGGTGAAAACTACTTGGTTTGCAGACCAGGGTTTCTGAGAGGATTATTTAGGACTGTCAACATACTCTGGACTCTAAAATTCATAGCTAAATTCTTTTTATTCGGCCAAGCCACCTAAAGTTTTTTTGTATTGAGTTGTTTGCCAACATGTGCCTGGGAGCACAAAATAAATTCTTAGTTAACCTGGAACATATGTTTAATCAAATTATTTTGTGTCGTATGTGAATTTCTCTTGTCGGTGGTGGTGGAATCACCTTCCATTTACTGGGAGTTTTTAAGGATCGTACCTGGGGTGTTAGTCGTTGATAAAAAAAAAAAAAAAAAAAAATTCTTAATTGGGGTCCCTAGATTGATCACCGGCCATTTTCTTCTTTTTTAAAAATAAAATTGTGTAATATTTGCCTTTTTTTAGAAGTAAGTTCATCATCGTAATAGAATAATATCTTAACAACCAAACCACGTCGTATCACTATGATGACAGTTTATAATTTCGATTACATGAATGGTTTTGGTTTAGCACTTCCAGTGAAATGACAGCGATGCTATCATTAAGTTGACAAATCTGTCTTGCTTACTCTTTTACGTCGAAATTATTGCTATGCCAGATTTTACACTGTAATTTATTTTTCGCCTGTATTTTAAAAGATTATAAAACAAACGGGCAAACTCTGCAGTTATTTAAAAAAACTAACATAGAAGTCCTTATTTAAATGCAGTGAAACTCTAAAGAACGCATGACTTGCTTAGTTGGTATATGTAAAGACATGTTCGCTTTTTGCATCGCTGTACTGCTCCCAGCATCTCCCTCTCCCCGACTATGGACTACCCTCAGGACGTCACAGTCTGGTGCGTGGGTCTGTAAGCTATAAAGGGGTGATGGCAGGAGGACCACTGCGTCCTAGAGTTTGGTAAAGTTGTATTTTTACCATTTTGATTAGGTGTTTTATCTATGATACAAAATAGAAATGTTAAAAAGTTAGCCCCCCTTATCCCCCAAAACTTTGCTGTGCTCATGACTTAAGGTTCAGCTAGTTTGCTATGACAATGTATGGAGTAGGATAAAAAAAGTTCCCGGACTGTGCTTGTACAGCAAACTACGTGCATTGCATACCCACAGTGCTGATTGGATTACGTTATGGCATTATCCCCCTCACAGGAAAATTGGTTTCACCCATCTACGTCACATGCTCACTGCAGTACATCCGAGTATTTTGAGCAACTTACACAGTGTTTTGGCGACTGATGAAAACTGGTGTTCTTGAGTAGCTTGTTAACATTAAGTTTTGCTTTCGTTAGGGCAAAAGTTCAACAGAAACTTAAGAGATGTTGAAGCAAGTTTATGGTGAAAACACCCTGTTGTGGTCACAAACATTTAATTGCCCTCGACACTTCAGAGAAGGCAGGCAGGAGGTGAAAGACAACAAACAAAGTTTGCGGCCAGTGACTGCTTGCATAGATGATCGAGCAAGTAGCAGAGGTTGCTGGGATATCAAGGACTATGTGTCAGTGGATGCTAACAGATCATCTAAAGATGTACTGCATGTGTCAGCACATCCTCCCATGCATGTTAACTGAAGATCTGATGGCCATATGGATAGAAATGGATGACGATCTTGTAAACGCCCCCAACCAAGACCTACAATTTCTTAGAAGAATCATAATGGTGGGATGAAAAAGGGTGGTTCCTCTTTGACCTGCAGACTAAGCAGGCATCAGCTACATGGAAATTGCTATCGTATCCACACAAGCAGAAATTCTGCCGAGATCGCAGCAAAGGCAAGATCATGCTAAAAGTTTTCTTTGACATCCAGGATATTGTTCATAGTGAATCTATCCCTGAAGGACGCACTGTCAACAAGGAGCTCTATCTGGATATCATGCGACATCTACGTGAATCAATCTGCAATAAGAGGCCTCAACTGTGGTGCAATCAGTCATGAGTGTTGTTGCATGACAGTATACCAGCATGGCCTCAACTGTGGGGCAATCAGTCATGGGTGCTGTTGCATGACAATATACCGGCACACAGGTCACTGGTTTGTGAGTTTCTTGCCAAAACAAGAACTGTTAACCGTCCACACCCACCGTACTCACGTGACCTCACCCCCTGTGACTTCCACCTCTTCTTTGATCTGACACATCAACTTTAAGGTTGTCAATTTTTGAACACAGAAGAAGTGAAGAACGCATAACTGATTGCACTGAAGGACATTGCAAAGAATGGGCTCCAGAAGCGCTATGAAGAATTCTACAGCTGCTGGCAGAAGTGTATTGTTGCAAGAGGGTCTTGTTTTGAAGGAGATGGACTTACAGACCCAGTCCAGGAACTTTTGGATCCTACCTCGTATTTTGTGATTTAAGAAACACAATTTGTATTTATACTTAGTGCATGTTAAGTTCTAATGAAAACAAACCAAGAAAAACTTAACACATATTAAGTCAATGCTATCTGAATTTTTTTTTTTTTACTTTTTCATTTACATAATTTTTTTCTCCTTTGAAGTAGTAGAATAAAGCAACTGCAGAATTGCCTATTTTGAATGTGTGGACACAACATTTGAAAAAAAATTGTAGAGAGTGGTTATCTGTATTTCTAAAGATTTGTCTGATTTTTCACGTTTCGCTAATATCTGCTTGTAAATGTTTTATTTATATATATTTAAACTGTTGCAAAAAGTTATATATGCGGTCATTTTTCAATGAGGATATATCAACAAAGTTCAAACAATGTGCAGTGATCGAATTTTTAAGTGCTGAAAATATAACACCAACTCAAATTCATTGCTATTTGAATGCTGTGTATTGTGTAAACATTGATAACAGAAGTACAGTAAATCTTTGAGCCATTAAATTTTATCTACGTACATGAACTGATGAAAATCACCGAAAAGCAGTGATGAATTCATCCAAAATTACCGCCGAATTACCCAAAAGTGAATCTCAGCCAGGCGTGGAATCTCAAAAGAAAATGTGAGGGCATGTAATTGCTTCACTTGGCTACACAAAAATCTGTTCTCAAAGGGTGCCACACATATTGATACCGGAAAACGAACAGAAGCATATTAAGTGTTGTGAAAATCTTTTGAAGCATTATCATAAAGAGGGCGATCAATTTCTGTTGAATGTTGTTATTGGGGACGAGTCATGGATCCATCACTTTAACCCTGAAGAAAAACGGCAGAGTGTGGAATACTGACATGCTTTCTCTTCTCATTCCTAAAAAATTCAAAAGAGTGCCGTCTGCAAGCAAGGTTCTTTTGGCTGGTTTTTGGGACTCGCACAAAGTTTAACGCCAGAATTTTTGGAAGCTGTGAGTACTGCCAATTCCGTGTGTTACATTGTAACAATAAAGAACCTACGCCAGAAGGTGTGTCAAGTTAGGAAGTCAAGTGCACCGATTTTGTTTCTGTATGACAACGCAAGATTGCACAACACTTGATGCTCTCCAGAGGCTGAAATTTGGCTCTCATCCGCCCTACAACTCAGACTTGGCACTGAGCGATTTTTATTTCTTTCCAAATGTGAAAAAGGATCTGAAGGGGACTATATCACCTCAGATGATGAAGTAAAGCATTCTGTCACATCATGGATCAGATAAAGAATCCCTGAATTCTGCATTGGCTGCATGCGTAAACTTGTCTTACCTTGGAAAAAATATGTTGAACAACAAGGCGGATAAGTAGAAAAATAGGTATGTCAGTTTGTACGTACCATACTTTTATTTCGGTTTTTGTTTGTGCAGATACGTTGTTTCTTTTTCTGGATATTTGACTGTGTATATTATTCATCAGCCTACCTTTGTAGATTTGTTATTTCAAACGATTTAAATTCAGGTAGGTCACCATATTTACTTTTCACTTTATTGAAATCTCAGTCCCAATAAATTCGTTTTGAGATTTCACTGTAAAATAAATTTTCCTTTTCATGTTTTATTTATTTGAATAACTGTTAAGAGTAAATCATTACAGTCATGAATAATAAAACATAATTTACAAAATTTAGTATGCACTGTATTAGTTTTTAAATTTAGAGTTTCAATAATTAAATTATTTTGTATAGTAATCTGCTTGCACACATATATATGTGCATATGCATAAATTTAATTTGAATGTGATGTGGTCCTTGAAAAGAGTTTGTTGGACCTTAAAAAGTACCTGAATTTTTTAGCCCAGAGGTGTAAGAACCATGATAGGGATATGTTGTTAGGTGTACAACCTTATGAAGTAGTGGCAGAACTGCCTGGGCTGCCCGGGCTCGGTCAATAATTTCAGCCAAGATTTTTTTTTTGGGGGGGGGGGATATGTGTGATTGTTGCGCGATGTGCCTTAGAAAGTTCCTCTAGGTAAGTGGTCTGATGGTCCTAATCCCCAACGAAGCTCCTTAGGCATTGTTTTTATTTTGTTTGTTCCGAGAAGCGGGAAGGGAGCAGGTGCACCATGATTCGAAATTTCGAGCCCGGTCAACAAACTTCACTTTCCGCTGCCCCTGACCTTATGGGTAGTTGCACATATCACGAAACAGTAGTGGACCCAGGATTTTGTGTCAGCAGGGGCCGAGATGTTCACGATGAATTGCAATTTATGAGTACTTTTGACATGAATTAAAAATTTTTAATACAGGCGTGCCAACAATAAAATTAACATAAACATTAGTGAAAATTTCAAAGAAAAGCCTGTAGGAAGAAAAGTGCCTAGGGCTTGCGAAGGTCTTAAAATGGTCTACTGATATGGAAGTATATTATGTAATCAAATGGAGATGCAGAATCTCAAATGTGCTTCATAAATATTCTTTTCTTTCGAGCAACATTATGTTATTGCTCAAACATTGCTGTTATACACGTTGTAAGTGATGATGTTATTTGGTACTGGATGCTTTCATATAATTATTGTGTAATAGAATAATATAGTACAATTATCTAAATAATTAACTCATGATAGGTTGTCATTTTTATTTGTGCTCTTGGTTTATGATTTCAGAATTATTTTTTTTATATCCAACTACCTGACTTATCCGATCCGGTGTGTAAACTGTATCCTTTGTTGATTTGTTGATTTAGACAAGCTACGTTCGGAAATTATTGATTTATCATTCACTTTTGTATCCAAAGTTCAAATATTTCATTGAACGTTCATGTCAAAACTTTTCGTTTCTTCTATTATAATTCTTTATCTTTTTATTTTTAATAAAATCCGATTGTCCTTGTCATTCGATCCGGCGTGTAAACGTCTTTCCTTGGTGACTCCGATGTTCTATTTACTGCAAATGTTTTATCAAAATCGATGATTAGCATTTATAATGGGGCGTCCACTTTGCCAAATCATGTAATTGCTATTTGAAGCTAATGGATGATTTGGCGAAGTGGACTCCCCATTATAAATGCTAATCATCGATTTTGGTAAAACATTTGCAGTAAAGGGAACATCGGAGTCATCAAGGAAAGACGTTTAAGCGCCGGATCGAATGACAAGGACAATCGGATTTTATTAAAAATAAGAAGATAAAGAATTACAATAGAAGAAACCAAAAGTTTCGACATGTACGTTCAACGAAATATTTGAACTTTGGATACAAAAGTGAATGATAAATCAATAATTTCCGAACGTAGCTTGTATAAATCAACAAAGGAAGCCATTTACGCAAAGTATCGGATAAGTCAGAATGGAGTCGTCAAGGAATTATGTTTAAATGCCGGATCGAATGACAAGGACAATCAGACTTTATTAAAAATAAAAATGAAATAAATTATAATAGAAGAAAACAAATGTTTCGGCATGAATGTTCAACGATATACTTGAACTGTGGATCAAATAGAAGTGAATGATAAATCAATAATTTCCGAACGTAGCTTGTCTAAATCAACAAAGGATACAGTTTATGCACCGGATCGGATAAGTCAGGTAGTTGGATATAAAAAATAAATAAATAAATAAATAAAAAAAATTTCTGAAATCATAAACCAAGAGCATGAATAAAAATGACAACCTAAAACATTATTATGAGTAATTTTTTTAGATAAATATTCAATATTATTCTATTATACAATAATTATATGAAAGTATCCAGTACCAAACAACATCATCACTTACAATGTGTATAACAGTAATGTTTGAGCAATAACATAATGTTGCTCGAAAGAAAAGAATATTCAATATCACGTAATAAATATGGTTAAAGATATTACGGCAACCATTATATGAGTGCTTCATAAATTTTTCCCATTTCTCTGAATTACACTTAATTAGTTTAGAATAAATAAAGAATTATGTGAATCTCGTGAAAAGTAACTCTGCTAAACATGTGATGATTTCAATTTTATTTTCATTCATTAATTTTTTACCATTCTGTCATCATTTATCTCCAACTTCTTAATGAAAACTCTACATTCCATGTTACTTCCACAAATGATAAAGTAGTGTTGTTATGAATACTAAATTGTTTACAACAACCTTTGTCCTCCAAACAGTCTCTCTTCCTTGTCCAAAAAGTGTTATTCACATTGTAAGTAGTGGTTGTTACTAAAACAAATTTTCTTTTAGGTGTGAATTGTGGTGTGGGCAGACCCAGGGAAGAATTTCAATATTTACTTCAGCATCCTCAGCTATAACACATTATGAAGTCATCTATCATTATGATCCAGTTGTTGATAATTTAGATGTTACTCAGTTGGTTTCTGGTTTTTATGAAAAGCCCATTGTCTGGTCCTATGTTTACCCAGGTAATTGCGACATTTATGTATTTATTTTCCGTTTTCATAAAAAAAAATATCTTCCTGCTGTATAAGATAATTTATTTTTTAAGATCAGTCCTATGTTTTGAAAATGATTTACTAACTCCAGTATTAACAGTATTGTCACTAACATGCCGTGTTTTCCGAGAATAATGCCTCAGTTCCATCTATCTGCTCAGTTTGTTATTGGAAATTATGCTGCACCCAATATAACAAAGCAATTTTTATTTTACAACCATTCGAACCCTACCCACCACTGATATGGTAGCAAACTACATTGTATGACTTTCATCAAAGATATATAATCTGTGAAGCAGGGGTGCCGATTTTACCAAATTATTGGGGGGGGGGGGCATGAAGAAATCAGACATGGTAGGAGCATGTCTCTTCCATTGTCGAGAGGAGAACAAAAAAAGTCAAAAAGATAAACTATGAGATCCAATATATATTTTAAAATGCAATTGTAGTTGATCATCAGCAAATGAGCAAGGAAACAGAAATATTATTTTGCTGAATATTAATATTTGCACTGTGTGATGGATGTCAGTGAAGCTCAAGCTTTGTGCCAAGATCACTGTAAGTGGAGATGTTTAATATGGCATCAGTAAATAAATTCTAGTTCCATCAGTTAAGCATTTATCTGGTGTATTGGCATCTTTCTTTGAGAAACTAACCTCTGAATATCAGAGAACAGCTTAGTGAGTGATATGTATGCATGAATATTGATATTTTTCAAAATAAAATTCAGCCTGTGATTTTATAAAAAATATCCAGGTAGATTTTATTTCCAAATGTTTATAAAAAATATGAGAAATTAGCATGGTTACTCAAAGAACGAAAAGTGCAAAAAATAAATAGGTAAATAAAGGTGACATACACACGCAAAAACAAAAACGTATTTAATTAAACAGGACAGAAAATATTGAGGGGGGGGGCAAGAATCACCTTGCCCCAACCATAGGCCGCATCTGTGCTGTGAAGGGTGGTGTTAGGAAAACTGTTTACATATTTATAATGCATTCTGAATTGCCTGCGCAACTCATGTGTAATAACATTGGAGATGAAAGATGTAGACATGCAGAAAGTTATACACTTAATTGCAGTTGCTCCCAATACTTCATTGGTATACTTGTGTAACTGTTCCTCCTAATACATAAAAGACCGCATTCCTTTTATGAGGGAAGGAGTGTGAAATACCATTTTTCACAGCTGTGCATTTGTTGTCGATCCTAGGTAAGAGTAGGTGAATGTTAATTAGCCTGTTGTTGACACCATCAGTGGTTTATATGTTTAAAAAGAGGGAGACACTACTCCAGTTTCATGCATTTGGAAGTGTGCTGTATACAATTTTGTGAGTTTTCCTTTTGTGAGCTCTCTGTCTGTACTACAAGCAAAGTCAAAAGAAATCTGCGTTTTACTCTCTGAAGCATGAAATAAAAAAAAATCTGACTAAAAGAATTTTAAAAAAAGTGCTAAAGCATAATTTATTAATCCTGAATAGAGATTTTCAATGAGTAAATCACAAACAACTTGTACACAGAATGAAAGTCATCGGCATTCTCCAGATTACCTGTTCATGCATGATGACACAGGTTTTGAGGCTTCATTTGTGTGACTCTAGGCTCCCATACTAATAATCAATGAAGAGTTGGCACAAATTCTCTACATCCCAGTGCCTTCAAAAAATAAAAATAAAAATGTTATGGAGCAATTTGTTAATTAATATTGTGAATGATTATTGAAATTTATAATGTTATTGAAAATGGTTATTAGCCCCACCTATTTAAATGCCTCATTTTGGAGCTGCTTGTTTGTAAAATCGAGTTTATCACTGCTCACTGCTATGTTATACTAAAAAAATATGGTAATGGGCACTGTGTTACATCAGTCCTCTCCTGAAAATGACTAGGTTTAAACCAAACCTAGTGCCTTTTGAGCTTAATTATGTACCCAGTGAGCTTTATTTTCAGAATCATCATGTGCTATTTGGCCGTGTGAGTGAGGTGTGGTAAATAATGTTCTGAGTACAACAGCAGTGCATACTTACCACTCAAAATTTTACAAATAACTTGATGGCATTGCAATGAATCATAAATGTATAACTAAGCAATGGGTAGCAGCTTTAGTGAATATCAGCTCTGAAACTGCGTAGAAAATTAGACAGCTCAACTTATACAAAATCTGTCCAGTAAGTTTCAGGACACCTATCTACAAAGGAAAAGGCATTTAGGATGAGTTTGTGCCTTCTCTATATCATCAGACATAAACAAGAAGATAATAACTTCCTGCACTCTAGTTTTACAGATGGCCAGTCATGTAAGCTTTTTTAGTCAAGAAACAAAACACATGATTGTGCAGTGGAGGGCAAATCCCACCTCAAAAATGTTGGCTGACTATTTCAATGTAAACGTTATCATTACTGTACTTCATGTTATGTTTTGGTTCAATACATAGTTCATACTGGTGTGACCCTATGTCTAATAAAATTGCATTATAAAAGAACTTATTATACAACATTTGAACACTAAAATTACAAAATAATATGGCTACTCACTATGTTTCTTGCCTATCATACTTATATGAGGGGTTTCATAGCTCTTATGCTTGACCGATCGTCGTACATAATAAAACTCCTATGCAAAAACTTCTTGGGTTGTCAAATTATCAATAAAATGTTTATACATAAATGTAACACCGGTTTCAATCCTGCGCTTGGATTAAGTCATACCCACGGGATGTCACGGATGATAAACATACTGGCGAACGAACGACAAACATACATACCAACAAAAACCAAAAGTATAGAAATCACGGACAGCAAAAGGTTCAAATCACAACATGATTAAGACAATAAAAGAGTATCGGCCAAAGAGGTAAAAGACAAGGACCTGGTCAACGCTGCTGAACTAGACAACCATACCGTATATACCTACAGTCAACTCCGCTGAACTAGACAACCATAATGTATATAGGAATACCTGTAGGTATATACATTAACTGTTCAATACCTGTGGGTATATACATTAACTATACATTAACTGTATTGAATACCTACAGTTAATAAGGAGGGAGATCAAATTAAATGTTATATAGGCAGCACAAAGAAAAGACTGCATTCTAGGCTGAATGAGCATTTATCAAATTGACCCAAGAAAGAGATGAAGACATTGTTAATGCAGTATTACCTCAAGAACCAATTAACACCAGATTGGCTTAACACCAAATTAATAACGTCTCATAAAAAACATGAATGACAGTTTATTTCCGAGGCTATCGTCATTGAAAAGACGAAAGAGAAGAACTGTAATAGTACAGCACCAATTGAGTTACCATTCGCTTGGAAATACCTGATAGAGGTCGAACAAAAATGAAAGAAGAAACAATTTCCATATTAAAAAAAATGATGAAATTGATTGTGTAAGAAAACAAAAACGCCATTCTCAAACATTAGATGGCGCTAGTGACATATAATACCATGATGCTTAGTATGTTATGACTGAAGGGTGTGGCCGGCACATTGCTGTGTGTATGCTGCATAGTTGTAGGTGCATTCAGGTGAGCATGACGAGTAATTGATGATAATACAGATGACGGCATTAAAACATGCCGAAACCAGTATGGTTGTCTAGTTCAGCGGCTTTGACCTGGTTCTTGTCTTTTACCTCTTCGGCCAATATTATTTTATTGTCTTAATCATGTTGTGATTCGAACCTTTTGTTGTCCGGGATTGTATGTATGTTCGTCGTTCGTTCACTAGTATGTTTATCATCCGTGACATCCCGTGCGCATGACTTAATCCAAGCTCAGGATTGAAACCAGTGTTACATTTATGTATAAACATTTTATTTATAATTTGACGACGCAAGAAGTTTTTGCACAGGAGTTTTATTATGTACAACGATGGGTCAAGCATAAGAGCTATGAAACCACTCACATAAGTATAATAGGCAAGAAACATTGTGAGTAGCCATATTAGTTTATTATTTTAGTGTTCAAATGTTGTGTAATAAGTCCTTTTATAATGCAATTTTATTAGACAAAGGGTCATGCCAGTATGAACTATGTATCGAACCAAAACATAACGTGAAGTACAGTAATTATAATGTTTTGTTGAAATAATCACATATTATGCCATGTAATAAGTACATCTAATGTAGTGTAATTAATGCACATATATTGATGTTATAGAAAATGTTGGCTGACATTTTTCTTGGACTGCTGTTGGACAAGTTTCTGAGTTATGGATACACCATTAAATCACAGCTCATATTAGACAGTTTAAGACAGGCAATAAAGTCAAAGCATCCAGAATGTTTGAGGAGGAATTTTTTTAAGAATTTCGTTTGTATTGCATAGCTGTATGTACTTTCATAAATCCCAATCAATGGTAACAACAGTGAATTGGTACATTCTGATATCTTAGAAATTCACTATAAACAGTTCTGATATTATGTCTTCCCTTACAAATTGCATGTGAATTTACCCCTCACTTATAGATAAATCCCAATGTAAATTCCTCTATTTAAACACAGTTTGTGACATGTAAAATAGCTAGTGAATTGCTCTAGCATATGTCACATTAGGCAAAAGCATAATTTACAGAATTTTTTTAGTACACACCACTTCAGGATGAACCATAAACATTTTAAAAATGAGCATGGAATAATTGCAGAATTTGCAATGCTCAGCCAGAGAGAGAAGTGGGGAGTTCTAGATTTTCCAGGCATAACTGTGAGGAGTTATGCACGTTGGTGTTTCTGATATTGAATAGTTAGTACAATTTGCAATGCTGTAGTACAAGCATTTTCCATGTCCAAGTTTTTTATCAGTTTTCATTTAGTATCCTCTTTTCTTTCTTTGTCAAAAAAAAAAAAATGAGGAAAAATTATGTCAAAATTGTGTAAGTTGTACTGTTTAGTTTTTCTATTCCTAATTCTTTTAGGCTTTTGTGCTGATCCCTCAAAAGAAATTATTTGAATGTATAGTATATATATCTTCCACTTGTCATTATTTTGGTATAAAAGTATAATGCTGTCATGATGGAACAACAACGCATGACATATTTTACATACTGTGGCCATATCCTGACCTTCAGCATAAGTCAGTGTTGCTAAAGATGGCATCAACACAAAACATCCATTGTTTTTCTCCCACATGAAGCGAAACATATGAAACAAGAGTATGGAAAAAACAAGTATATAGAAGATAATTCATATGTTATTATGTTTTTCAAATTACAATTTTTGTCTTGCAAAGTTTTTCCTTTCGAATCTTTCATAGTAGTGTGCATATGTAGTTGAGAAACAAAACAGGCATTACATGAAGTCATTTTTAAAGATTGCTTTTTTGTTGTTGTTATTGCTACAATGACTGAGACATACTTTGTAGATCAAAGCCTACATTTAGCTTGTGTCATCAAAATTATATCAGTAGTCAGTACAAATTTCATATTCTTTAATGTGCAAAAGAAAAATTTATGAGGCCAAAATCCTTGATAGAATCATTCATTGTGGGCTGTGAAACATTATAATTTTTTATATCAAATTTGCCTGTTTTTCTGGTGTATCTGAGAACGAATGTAAGAAACAAAATATTTATTTTATATGGTTTATGAACATATTGATATATTTCATTTTAAGTGACATTTGTTACTATCCAAACCAAACCAACTGATCACAAATAGAAATTGATGCTCTGACACCACTTTGTCACATTGGCCATTTAGTGACAGGATGAATGGAATAAACATAGCAAGCTTTAGTTTTCCTATTTATGGTGTTACTTTTTTTCTGGGTAGTTAGGAAGAGAGTCAAGTCCTTTTACGACTTCAATTCTTCAGTATTAGTTTCCTTTTTAGTTCTGGTTCTAAAAGCCAGTAATTGTGAATTATTGATTTGTGTATCCTTCAACCCTTTAGTGCTTTTGGCATTCATTGAACTTCTAAAAGTATTAGTGAAATGTAATTAATCAAGTAATGACATTCAAGAAAAATTGATTAATATTCTAGCATGGCATTGCATCCTGTAATACAGTTGTTTGCAGTATAATTCTGATTACAGAACTTAATGATTTGATTATACGTAAAATATCTATCATATGAATGCATATTGTGGAATGATAGCAGTTTTCATCAAGCTGTTGAATCAACAAAACATCACTTCTTGGAAAACTTTAAATTTCCCTTCCTGAACTGGAAAATCATCATTATATTTTTTCTGTCAGGTTAATTAAATAACCTGAGTATAATTTTACTTCATGAAATGTTCCTCTTTGGAGTGAGAAAGCATAGTTGTATGCTTTCTCACTCAAAGAGGAACATTTCATGAAGTAATATTAGTGTCAGGTAATTTTACAATCTGATCTGTAATTTTCTGGATCTGTAATTTTACAATCTGTATATTTTAATGTTCACTTTCTAAACTGAAGTATTTGATTTTTTTTTCAATAATTCATATAACTTTTTTGTAAGGGTGCGTGGCTTATCAGTGGGACACACTAAACAGAACAATTCTTCACAAGTTGGACTGTTCTAAACTGGCTCCATGTTCAGAAAGTCTCATGTCCATAAGCATAGAGGAGCATCTAAGTCGTAAGTAACAAATCGCTCTTTTATGACAGATATTTACCATTTGTAATGTAAATTTGTGCACTGTAATATTTGGGTTTGCAACAATGGTGTCTTGAATAGACCAAACGTTATTCATAGACTAAATGCGAATATTTAAAGTACTTGATGTTATATAATATGTATATATCTTGCACAGTGTTTTGTGCAAGATATATACATACTATACACAAGAAAACACTTTTTCCACACAGCTTAGCTGACATATTTTTTATTCTTGTTGTTGAGCTTCTTAAAAATGGAAATCAACTCTTCATTTTGTACAGGAAAAAGCTTTATAGAAATTCTTTTTTTGTTACATGGTGATTTTGGTATGGTAGAGTTCTAATTATATATATCAGCCTTTTAACTAACTTAAAAGCTATGCAGCAGTAAAAATCCAACTTATTTGCCATATGCCAAAGGGCACCAATGCATCACCACTGAAAATTGTGATTAAATTATTACAAGCAGTTCTGAAAAACTTCTGTATATTTTCCTTTTTAACAAGAAAACATTCCCTGCTAAGCAATGACTAACATTATGTTTCTTACTACTCATAAATTCTACTAATAACAGGGTTTCTACCAGGTTACGAAATGAGGAAACGGTCATGGAAAGGTCACGGACTTAAGGTCATAGGTCACGCTTATTTATTTATTTATTTTTATCCCTTTGTGCCTTACCCTGTAAAAATCAAATTTCAGCTGTGAGCTAAAAAGAAGTCTTTGCCAATGACGATGACGTCCTTTTCTTCCTTCAAACAAGTTCTGATGGGACACACCATGATATCTTTCTCCCAATGCCGTTCTCCCCTTCCGCGTTCATTGATTCCGCTTGGCACTTTGCCAACCACGGTTCTCTCAACTGTGGGCCGACAGTAAGGTCTTTTTGTCAAACGTAACCAATAACCTGCTTGTTTGCTTCACAGATAAATTCGTCGCGGGTCATTCAGGCTGGACGACGTACTGGTACATTGCGAAAAACCGGGTTAAGTTTTACTTCGAGGCTCCGATTTTTTAGCGAACGGTACTATGATGTGTCATGAAGTACTACGATGTTGATGAAACCACACATTGGTGCCGCGGACATCGGACATCGGAGCTTCTTCACGAATGATGGAAATCCATCACAACGTTTAAACCGGTTCTTATTGGGCCACCGCGTGTCGATGATGCCAAATCGGCGAATTCGCATGTACAGCTATCTGCCAGCAGAAATGATATTCGAACAGGTTTTGATCAGTACGATTCCAAAACTGTAAATCGTTCCAAGTCATAATAAACGCTGCTGCATGTTTGTATCCCGTGACTGTAATCTCCGGGATATCGGGAATTTACCACAGTCTGGGAAGTAGTTGTCGGGTAATTAGCACGTCTTTGTAAAAAAAATATTGTGTGTATGTTATCGGTTTGTCAGTCCGTCCGTGGACACCATATCTCTGCAACTATTAGTCCGATTTGACAAATTCTTTTTGCATTGGGAAGCTTAAAATGTGAGAATGATGATCCTGGCATTCCGAGGTTTTCGGATGCGCAACTTCGCCGCTATAGGGCGTAAATGCAGATGATATCGAATTTAAAATGCATTTTATTGCGTACATTTGCTTCTAAATATCCGATTGAAAAAATTATTTCTTCCTTTTGATGCCATTTATAACGAAGACTATTTTAGGTGCAGTTTCTTTTTCAAGTAATGCGTAGATTTTCCACTAGGGGGCGTAAAGGTAACTTTCGTTTTCCCCGACATCTCTGCTTCCAAAACTCCGATTTGAAAATTTTTGCGCCGTATACTGCTCCTGATGAGAAATATTTTGCATGTAATTTCAAAATTTTGATGAAGTATGATTTGGCCATCAGGAGGCGTAAGCATTTTATTTCTGCTTCTGATGTATTTGCAGCAAAATCCGAGCTTCTGAAAAAAAATTTTCATAGACCATCAATACCACTCACCTCGGAAAACGTTTTGAGAACACCTCCTGCTGAAAATAGCGCATAGTTTCCCCGCCAGGGGACGTAGATGTATATCTTATTTTTGTTGATATCTCTGCTTCCAAGTGTACAATTTGAAAAATTCTTTCTTTGTTGAAGAGCGTTTCTGGTGCAAAATGTTTCTCATATAGTTTCAAGTTTTTCAAGTAAAACATAGATTTTCCACTAGGGGTGCAAAGGTAGCTTGAGTTTCCCCGATATCTCTGCTTGTAAAATTCTGATTTGAAAAATTCTTTTTGCATTGGAAACTGCTCCTGATGAGAAATGTATTGCATATAATTTCTAAATTTTGGTAAAGTATAGTTTGGCCACCATAGTGGGCGTAAGCATTTATTTCTGCTTCTGATGTATTTTTACAGCAAAATCCAAGCTTCTGAAAAAGTTGACTGAAAAAGTTCTTTTGTAGACCGATACTGCTCACCTCAGAAAAAGTTTCGAGAACACGTCCTGCTTAAAATAATGCATAGTTTTCCCGCCACGGGGGCCTATATCTTATTTTTGTCCATATCCCTTCTTCTAAGCACCTGATTTTGAAAATTCTTTCAATTCTTTCTTTTGGGGGGGAGGGGGGGGGGAGTGTTTCTGCTGCGAAACGTTTCTCATATAATTTTAAATTTTTCTTAACTCACAAATCTACCACTAGAGGGCGTAAGCTCACATTTTCGTTTACAGCAAAATCTGCGGGACTAAAAACCCGATATAAAAGATTCTTTTTCGGTCAGATACTACTAACTATGCAAACATTCGGTCAGATACTACTAACTATGCAAACGCTGCATGTATTTTCTTCCCAAAATAATGCCCAATTTCACCGCCAGGGGTGCCAATGTTTTTCTTAATATCTTTGCTTCTAAATGTACGATTTAAACAATTCTTTCAGCACCAAATGCCATTTACCTTGTGGAACACTTTAGGTTAGTATTTCAGGAGTTCTATAGTTCACAGTTCTGCTACTAGGTGGTGCTTGTGTACTTCTATTTGCAGCTGTTTGCTTCTAAAAATCCTATTGAGAAATTTCTTATTTTTACTGTATGCCATTCTCTACAATAGAGATGTGGTTCGATTATCCTTTTTAAACAATGCACAGAAAATTCCCACTAGGGTACGTAAAGATCAATACCTTTTTCTTGCTGTCTCTTCTTCTGGGAGACATATTTGAAAAGTTCTTTTTCATTACCATAGTTTTTTCCATGAATAGTTTTTTACTTTTCCATTAGGCTTAGAGTTATATCATGTTTCTTTCCTTATTTCTTCTTTTAACTGTTCGATTTGAAAATCTGTCTCCACTACCTTCCTTCTGCTGTGAGAAACTTTTTATGCACAGTTTGTTAATTTTCGTCACATACTTTTTAGCTGCTGGTGGAAGTAAGTAGCTGTTTCTATTTCTGGATGTTTTATCAGTTGAAGAAATCTGGTTGATATTTTTCTAACTGGTTGCATTGGCTTTGAATAACATTGATAAATTTAATTTGCATCAGAAAAGATTCAAGACATGCTCATTACAACCCAAAATTTGGTGTCATCTATCTTATTTTCTTTTTTGTTCACATTATAGCAAAACAGTATAAAGAGATGTATGGGCATTTAAAATTACATCTGTATAATTTTCCGAATGTCAGTCAGTGCACTTCCACTCTTTCAGAGAATTATTTCATTTTCTTCAACATTTTCAAAATATTTAATCAAGCCTAGGCTAGGTAAAAAAAAAAAAAAAAAAAAGAAGCCTAACTGCAGATTTCGATAATACGTGATGGAATTGCGCCATATAAATTGGTGTAAATGTACTGCACATTGAGTATGCAGACATAAAATATTACACTTTCAAAATTTTTAGTCAGGCCTAGGCTAGGCACAGAAAAAAATGCCTGACTGCAGATTTAGATACTTTCCGATGGAATTTCACCATGAAAATAGTTATAAATGCACTGCATGTTGAGTACACAGACACAAAAATATCATACTTTCAAAATCTTTAATAGGCCTAGGCACAAAAAAAAGAAAAAAAGGAATAACTAAATAAAAATAAAGGCCTAACCATAGGTTTGGGTACTTCCTTCCTGATGGAACTTCACCCGAAAAATCTGTACAAATGTATTAAGCGTAAAGTAGATGGACAGAGTAACTAATAATCAGGCTACATATTCAACCTATATTCAAAATAATAAAATTAAATGCTGCATCAAAATGTAAAGAAGCACTAAGAAAACAGAAAAGTCAGCAAGCAGAGAAAGGAAAGGAAATCAGATGTGCTGTGGAAAGAATTAAAAAACTGAAAGAAAGAAAAAGTTATTGAAACAGGCTGAAGAAGCTAATGCAGTAGAAACAGAAATTACAGAAATTAAAGTAGCATACACATACAAACAAACTGCAGAGTTAAAGCTATGTCATACATTTGGATTGTTAAAGCTCTTCATTAGTACCCTGGGGGCTAAATGTTATCCAATGAGGAAGTGTTTGATTTAGATAACTTTTTTAGTTTTGTGTATGCACAATAATGCCAAGCCTTACATGTGTACTTAATGCATGTTCACTCTAACATATGTAAAACAACTTTTTTACTCATTCCCAACATAACTTATTTAACATCACACTGAAGATTTCCACCAATTGGAAGCTGCATACTTTGAAGTCTAGAAATCTTTGTTTATGGTACACTTGTTTGTGGCTTCTCTGATTGGAGAAGGAGGAATTCTCATTGGTATTGCTTTTTTATTGATTTATTAAGGACATTTTTGTGAAAATGTCTTCCAATAAAAGAAAAAGTGATGCTGAAAGTGAAATATTGGTAAAATGTCACAGAAATCCATAAAATTGCAAGAAAAAGTGGACATAATAAATATGAGGCTGGTGAATTACTAACTAAATTTTCAGACTCTATGAAATAGTCCTAGCCACCCCAGATATTCAACAGACCATACTCTTATGTAATTTTTTTTTTCTTTTGCTACATAACAAACGCACCTTAAGTTCAACCTATGGAACAAGGAGCTATTGCCACTTTTAAATCGTATTATTTATCGCATCGTGATCTAAAGACAGCTTATTTTAGTAACAGTTAGTAAGGACAAGGCAACTGTTAAACAATTTAGTCGTGATTATAATATTTTGTACGTAGTATCACAGGAACTTTGATAGTGCATGGAAAATGATGACACTGTAATGCATGGTTGGATTTTGACATAAACTTTTTGTCCACAATTTGTGACTGATTTGGAACGATTTGAACCAACTGTTAGATTAATAATATTGTTCAAGAAATTCTCCAGCTACCTGAAAAGCTTGATTTGGAAACCGATGATGTGAAAGAATTGTTGGCCTCACACAGTAAAAGACTTAGCACTTAAGGCTTGATTGAACTGGAAACATGGTCAGGGAAAGTGGCTCATAAGAAGACTCAGTTGAATAAATTGCTAAAGAAAACCTACACTAACAAACATTCTCGATAAAACTTTCAAAATCATAGAACAGCTTGTAAATAAAATTGATAAGTGTGGCCCTGATATTGAGGCAGTTATTCAGTTGTGTATATATTCGGATACTTTGTGCAAAAGTGTGAAGCTTGTTTTGAATAGCATTTATTTGCTGAGTAAATAAGTGTTACTAAAAATTTAAATAAATTGCTATTAATTTTAATTGTTGATAACTGTCTAAACCTTTATAACATACTTCCTATGCTCACTTAAAGTAATTTTGTGTAATATGCAGGTTTCACGGTTACAAGTAATTCTTTATGGTGTGATATTTTGAGTTTTTCACTAACTGCAAGCTTATTGGTAAAAAAAATTGCTATTTATTTTAACTTTTTAGAAATCATTTTATATACTTTATTTACCCTTTTAATTTCTTAATTACATAATCAGATTTTATATTTAATTAATGAAAATTGGCAAACTCCTACACTATTGACAGAAAGAATAGTCAAGAAAACTTAGCTTTAGGGTCAAGAAATTGAGTCTCCTGAAAGTGGTAGACACCCTGAATAATGAAGAATGTACAGGTGATTTCGTGAATATATGTCTCTTAATAACACACATTATAACACACAGAAAATGCACCATCTTTTTACCTACACATGCTAAGTATTCCAAAGCTCTGGTACACTATACTCCACATTCCTGTATGATCCATGAGGTCTGTTTCTACCAACTCTGCAACTTGATCTTGGTTATGGTCATATGTAGGACTGGACTACACACTGGGCCCTGGCCCACCCTGTTTAACAGGGGCCCTTTTTAAAAAATAGTTTCTAGGAATAGCATAATAATTATTGAACTTCTTATTGTTATTATTAACACTGTTATTATTTTTATAATTGTTATGATTATTATTATTATAAAAGTAATATTTTATGTCAGGTTTTGTTTCGCCCAATCATATCAGCCAATCTCCAATGCTTTTATTAAAGGATCAGTTTCAATTTTCACAAAATCCTTTATTATTATTATTATTATTCACTGAAATTGCTGTCTCACTTCAAGATCACAAACTATTTTGTGTTAGAATATGTTACGAATTCTAAGCTCACTTAAAAGTATTATTACAAATTTATAGATTATTAATCAAATTCTACAAATTTTCAACTTTTACGCAATCAAATTTGCTATATAGGATGAAATATGAAACATTTGATGCAAAAGTTAAGGAAATATGAGTAAACATGTATAATATTGTATGTACCTTGTGCACTATTCATTGGTGAAAGATTTTGTTTTGATGCAGTTCTCCCCATTTTTCTGGTCCTGATCCCCCAGGTGTCTTATTTGGGCCCTGGTGATATGTATGTTGCACACTAAGCTAGACAAGCTACTTTCTACAGGAAAAATCTTAGAGCTCTCAGTCTTTTGATGCAACTCAAGTACACCAAGCTGTATGCTTGTTCATGTTGCCATCATGAAATTGAGCCTCACTTTTTGTATTCCACATTATTCCTCATTCTGTTTTAAAAACCTTTAAAAATCTAATTTAACTGCTTGCATTTTTTTCTTTGAAAATCACATAAGATTTGTAAGGAAACAGTATTCCCTGCATTTATCAAATTCTAAACAAGCTTTTACTATTAGAAAATTTTAAACCAAAAAAAAAAAAAATGAGCAAAGAGGTAATAGATCATGTGATGAAAAGTGAGAAGAATTGGCAGGAAAACACATAACACACAAAACATTAAAAGAATTCTTGAAATTGTCATCACACACTTAAGTTACGTTGAAAAATTATGAGCGGGGCGTTTCGGTAGCGACATCTACCTTCATCAGGCTGATGAAGGTAGAAGTCGCTACTGAAACGCCCCACTCATAATTTTTCAACGTAACTAACGCGTGTGATGACAATTTCAAGAATTCTTTTAATGATGAAAAGTACAAAAATAAGGTATTATTACTGTTTAACACATTAAACAGGAACAACACCAATTTTTGAAGAGATGTATGATATATACTAAGGAATTATGTATACAAAGCATTATATCTTATTGTAACTGTATGTATTTGTTTAATGTCTTGTTTGTGTGCTATTAATCAGGTGAATGTTAATTCTTGATAATATTTCTGTTTAAACAAAGACAAATGGGTTTCTTTTTTCATTTTTTCTTAGCGGGAAGGTGTCAAGTGACAGCCATGGCTTCTGTTGGTAGTGATCTGTACATTGGCACTACATGGGGATGCATCGTTGTGGCTGAAGGAACCACTATGAGACCTGTAACTGTTTTCCGTCCATTTGAAGAGGAAGTCAAAGGAATTCTGCCTTTGGTGGACAACATACTTCCTCACTCAGATGTAAAAGAATCTTATCCTGCCAATCATGTTTCTAACAATCACATCCCATTCATTGCCACTGTCGGCAAAGGATATCGGAATCTCATTGGTCGCTATGCGTCCCTAAATCTGACTGTTCCACATGTTCAGGATAGTATGTATCTATTGTTGTGGAGAGCTGACAATTGGTCCTGTGGTTGAACAGTGTGATCTTAGTTGTTGAGGTCTTTATTTAACAATAGCATAAATCACCAATTCCAAGGAGGTGAACTTTTCACAATGCGAATTTTTTCCGGTGCAGCACAAGGTAATATACTGAACTGTAGTAGTGATATCAATTCCCTTAGTCTATATATCACAACCAGATGCTCTGTACACAACTTAGGAAAGTTTCTCCTTAAGTATGCACTTTATAAAAATGATTCTTTAAGTGATACTAATCAGATGATCTCTTTCATACTGTGCCATATGTGTGTGTGGGCAAATGTCACCCCAGGTTTGCGTTTTTATTGACTTTTGGACAAAACTTTTGTCCTGTATGTTTTGTACATAATACATCATGTTTCATTTATTTAATTTATTGCCTATTTTGTGAGTAATTTTATATGTAATAAACCATCAATCATGTTTCTTCATCCTTTTTTTTTTCTTTTTTTCGTGCAATTCTGGTTTTTCCCATTTCTCTGTGTTTTTGTACTTTTTTTTAAGCATGAAGAAACCAAAGTAAAAAAACGAGGCATTTTTTCAACTTTTACATTTGTGCTATTTAAGAGGTTGTTTTTTTAATATACATAATGTATATTTTGCACTTCTCTTTGATTTTTGCTAACAGATTTTTTTTTTTTTGTACTACAGAACTGCTTGCAGCTTACCATGTTTCACAGAAATAATGCAAAAATGGCCTTTTTTTCCCTCCTCATTGAGTTGCAAACATCATTGTTATTGGTACATATTCAGTTTTCTTGTTCACTCAAGTTGCTTCCATAAATTGAAGGGAGAATTGAGTTATGTATAGTTTTGAGCAAGTTACATACACCAAAAATGATTTAAAATACACTCATACTTCAGGATGTGCACTCAAAGAAAAGTGTGAAGTAGCTGACGATGCATATTTTTGTGCATTTCAGAAGGGAAATTTTAAAGTTATAAATATATGTATAACTGTGTGCAGAATAAAAAAAATTAAGAAAACATTCAGTCTAGTTTCAGTTTAAACTGAAACATTAATGGCAGGACTTTTAACAAATGTAATGATCTTTTCCCAGTGTTTTAGCAGGGTTATGTTTCATTCCAAATATTTCATATGCACATTAGTGTAGCACTTTCCTTGTGTATTTCATCATCTTTTCTGATTATTACATGAAATTAACATATTACTTTTTGTAATTATTACATGAAATAAAACAAAGATATTCATTAACATATTCATTTTTTATCATTGACATATGGATTAAATTTCCCAAAATAAGCAGTACTGAAGTCCTTAATAAAAGATGAATCAGTCAAGTTCCAGAGGCTGGTGGTTGAGTGAGGTAAAAGGAAAGTGGAATCAGTCTTGAAGAGAAATTGTAAGCTGTGTTCTTAAAAGAAGAATTGGCAATGGCATGCATATGTATGGGTTTTGTATGAAACATTACTGAATTATTTTCTTACCACCCAGTGATTACATGTTATTTTAAGGAGAGGAGGTCTTATAAAAAGATTTAAGTTCATGTACAGCAGTTTATCAGTGCTAACTATTGCAGCAAAATTGTAAGATATCATAACAATACATCAGTGGGATATTGTAATATAGTATATCAGGGGGATATCATATACCACTATTTGCAGATGCAAAAAGCTTTTTATTGCTAAGAGTCAAATCCATACTGTTAGTTATTTGTGAGAGTTAAAATTATTCATCTTGCTTTTAGGTGAAATGATTTCATCTGCCAAGTTCAGGAAATTGTATTTGGTTGTTGTATTTGATTGAAACACACCTTTAGTGCACATATGAACTAAAAAAATGTCTTGAAATGCCCTTTCCTTATAGTCATCAAAATTTTCTAACGGACTAGTTTGCACTTCTCAATGATTTTCAATCATTTTTACTTGCTTTGGAAGATCCAAGTAGAATATTAAATACTATTTTTTTCTAGAAGGAGATTATGTAACCAGGAACATTATCATGCCATGATACAAGCCACAACAAACAATGGTTAGCTGGACTATGATAAAGTAGTTTATAAGTCTAATTGGATCCTGAAAATTTGTTGAAGTTGGAAGAAACAATAAAATTGCTTCAGAAAAAGAATGCAAAGCAATTGATAAAAAAAAAGCCAGTTATTGTCTGTTGAGATGATGATGAATTTTCATAGCTATTCAACAAATTTTGTGCAGTAATCAATCCAAATGGAAATAGTAAATTAGAAATAGTAAATAGAAATCAAAATGGAAATAGTAAATTGAAAAAGGATCTTAAAGTTGCTTAGCTCTGGCTTTCACCACTATAGAAAGTAGATAATGAATCATAATCATCTAAGTCAAAAACGCTGTTTATATTATGGCAAAGTTCTGAAATTTGAAACATATGTAAAGCTGCTTATCTGTAAATTTACTGTTAAAAATGATTGAAATTAAGAAAAAATAGCTGGCTGTTTATTTTTGAAAATCTTCGTTTGAAGCACCATCATTAGCTTTCACTTTTTGCACCTTGTTAAATAATTTTTGGTCTGCAGTTATACTGTAACTAATAAGCCCTAAATCTAAGAAAAGGAAGTGATTTCATTTTCATAGTTGGCTTTTCAGTTCATGGTTTGTTTGGTTTTTTTTACAAAATTTACTAAGGTAGGAAGTTTTTTATTAATACATTCAGTATTTGTGTGAAGCATATTTTAAGACAAATATACATACTTCACCATTATGTATTCATATGTCGGTTATTTTTTTCAGAGAAGTGGAGCTCAAATAATTTGAGCTTCACTTACTACGAAATATTCTTTAGCTTTGTAGTTCATGTTTACTAAATGTATATGTGTGTTGTTAAATGCTATTTCAAAATTCCTGGTTTACTGCATTGAAGATTGAAGTAAATGTGTCAGAGTAGCAATTACAATAAGTACATTAATCTGGAGTCATATGTTATCCTTCAGAAACTGAAATCTATTAGATCTAAAGAAAGCAATAGAACTGTGAAAGAAAATGAAAAAATTGTGGTGATCATATATGCCATATATAGCTTTTTATTTGGATATAATAATGCTTTGCATATGAATAGAATTGTTATTGCGATAAAGTCACCCAGATCAATCAGTGTGGTTTTTGCAACAATAAATATAAGGATTGAAAAATGTTCAACAGGAGTCTATTCAATGTCATTAGGATGACTAGGTGGAAAACAAGAATGCATAAATGTAACAAAATATCATTCCAGACTCAGAGCAAAGAGAATTAAAATGATATGGAGTAAATGATATGAAGTAAATGATATGGAGTAATTTATATACTTTGCAAGGGAAATGTTTTGCAATCACACTAATCAATTATGGAATGGAATGAAATTAATTGCTTTGTACACAATAGTAATAATAATAATAATGATTGCTTGACTATATGAGAGTGAACAGACATTTTGTAGAAGTCCACTGCTTCAGTGAAAAATCTCGAGTGAAATCCCATAAGTAAAGCATAATTTCTTGTAGACAAACATCATCATTGATGTCTAAGCACAAGGTAGAGTTCTTTAACCTACATTTCATGCAACACTGTATTTTATTTTATTTTATTTTATTTTATTTTATTTTATTTTATTTTATTTTATTTTATTTTATATTTTGTGAAATGAGTTTCACCTTTTGCATATTTCTTCATTTTGTATATTTTATTTCATTGTGTTGCCATGACAATGCTATCTGTTGATGAGCAAAAGCATAGGCTTGGCACTTTAGTGCAGACAAATGGTACCCGTAACATAAGTTTTTAACATTAAGTAAGTGGTGATATTTGTTTGTTTTGAATGGCAAAGGAAAATTGTTTTAATTCCAGCTCAGAATTGTGACTTTAAACTATAGATAGATAACTGTTTTCCTAGTACTGAAGAAAGTCTTGAAACATATATCTCTGCAAATTTTCTGAAATGTTTATTCTGTATTGAGTGAAATGGTAGAAAGATAATTTTGTGCATGCTCATTGTGCTCTTTATGTTATTTAACAGTGACTTCATTTTAATACTGACTGATTAGTGTAATAATTTTAAATATTTATTTTGGAAAATCTATGAATGGAACTTTTACAAATTTTACATATGTTTACCATGTCATATAGAGCATTTGTAGTCTTTTCTTATGTGGGAAAACATGACATTGTACATGCAATTTATATTCAAAATCTTTGAATATGTTCTGTAATGTGTCTGTGTCCACAGATGCTATGATTTAACGTACACATTTCTTCATCTCATTTAAAGTTAATATAACTTTTTGTGTAAGCCTGGTCTTTCAAATTTTTCCCAAAGGGCCAGATGAACCATAATTTTGAATTACTGCATCTAGTACAACTTTTCCAGTAAGGCACTCCATCATAGCACTATGGAAGCATGGAAAAACCCTGCCATGCCCAAACATGTGTCTATCAAAAAATTTCTCCTCAGCTTGTGGCAAGGGTCATTTCTGTAACATGAGTAGGTACATAACTTTGGCAACAATATTCTCGGTGTATAAAAATTGATTGTATGCCATTGCTGTCAAGTGAGCAGGAAACATGTTTACTTTAATGGTTCTGTTTCACATGTTAGAAAACTTCGCTTGGGTTTTTAATGGTTTGAATTCTAGAATTGTGATATTAATCATGCCATTGATGTGAATGATTACAAAAGATTTAAGTGTGCAGTAAGATTTGTACTTTCCTTTTCCTGTTTGTTGTTGTCTTGATAGCTGGTAGTAGTTACAATTTCTAAGCTTTTCAGGGTGGGCTGTATATGAAGGATTTTCAAAATTGCTGGTTTTAGTATGCTTTATTTCCTGCTCACTCTCGTTGATTTATATGGACTTGTGATGGATGAATGAACCCTCTCCATTGTTTTCTCACTAATATGAAATTTATCTGCACCCCATTTTCTTTTCATAAGCAGTCAGTTCCTGTAAATCACGTGTGCTGTGCATGAATTTCCCTCCCATGCATAAGTTTGTTCTTAAAATTTTCTATTGTTGTTTCATATTAATCAGAGTTCATTCTTAAATTTTGTTCTGCTGTATCACATTAATCAGAGGTTTGATCTCATAAAAAATGCCTTTTGAAAAGACATCACCAATGTTTCCCTGATGGGACTCTTGGTGGTCCTGCAATATTGTGCTGCCACCTATTAAAACCTGTTAAGTCGTAAAATGACCTTTCTAATTTCTTCTTTCAAAGTATGTACAAATTGCATGTGTAGGGGTTTTGTGAAAAAATTTTAAAAATTGTTTCGGTCCCAATTTTTAATCACCCAGTATAAGAAAATAATTGATTGATCTGTTGTTAAAATCTTAAAATGTGAATCTTTTGAGTTGGTTAATACTTGTATTACCTTTTTATCTAATTCCTGTGTTACTAATTCCATGTTAAATCCATTACTATGTACATCATCACATGTACATAAACTTAAGCAAGCACAGCTAAATCTAGAATAAATGTTAGGATGTGTTTTACAGCTATATATTTTGTAATTGGGTTTTTATGTCAAAACACATCACCTGAAAAAGAGGCATGTAATCAAAAGAAAATAACCAAGAAATTATGGAATTAAAAAAAGTGATATACTTAAATTATTTCCCTAATATTTATCCGTCATTGCCCAAATTGCTGTTAATATTTTGCTGCTATTTGCCAAGTCTGTTCAAAAATTTTCACACTATTAGGATAATTGATCTTGCTATTTTATAGCATTGTGTTTTGTGCAAACAGTGTGAAGCATTTTAATACATGTTGTAATGGTGCAAATCGTACTCCAGAAAAAATATTCTAACTATGTGCGATTTTCGCTTTGTAAGTATAAATTGTGTTATTACTCACAATTCTAGTCTAAGAGCATCTTTTTGTTTTACCCAAAGACAAAATTTACGGTTTACCGTGTATGGGGTCTCTGCATTAATAACATTCCTAATTAGAAGGAAAGTATATCAGGTGTTATTTCAGTCACACTTCTATTATGGAAACATTTTTGTGTATGTGTCCCAGTGATGTCAAAGTGTTCAAAACTGCTGTGATGGAATGAATGTCTTTACAAATAAATGATGCAGCTAGTTTTTAATGTCTTTCAGGGCTAGTCAAAACAAGAAATCGAAAAACGACCAAATGTCATTCATGAAATGCATTCATTGAAATTCAGATTTGTTGAAACATGAATATTAATTTGCCACGTATGGATATTTTCTTTCTTCATATACTTTATCATCTACTTAAGCTTAAAAAGTTTGTGAAGCCTATGTACAGAAGTTGTTCCTATGTGGCATAAAGCATATACTGATTTGAACAGGAAGGGGGAGGGGGAAATATTAAATTTTATTTTAAATGTCTCCCCTCTGTAAGAACCATATTTTCTTAGTTATATCAAAATTATTTGACCCATTATTATTTGCTTATTATGAGTACATAGCCCATATTTTAGTTTTTGTGTGTATAAAGTAGTTTTACTAGGCAAAAGTATTTAAAGGTTTTTTCGATTATTTAATTACACAAATATTTATAAATTACTAAATTCCTTAACATATAACTTGTGTGTGCAATTAGCTAAATATTTATAAATGATTTCTTAGTACTTTTTCTTGTCTTACTGTTTGTTAAATTTACTTTCCAGGGAATGTTTTTGTGTAAAACTGCATAAATGAAGTAAAATTGAGATTTCCACAGGAGTGTACATAAATCATGTGATGATTTATATGTATATATATGTAACCTTGCATTTACGTAGGATCAGAAGGAGCTGATTTTTTTACAACCTTTATGGTTACTTGAAATACCACTACAGTTAATTTAATTTCTGTTATTTCTGTAGGTAGTTAATTTTTGTATGCTTCAACAGCTACAAAAAAGGAAAGCCACTGCTTGAAATACTTGTGGAATAGTACAACATCTTCTTTTTTTGCTCTAAAATGTTCAACAATTTCATCTAAGTTTACTGTTAGATGTTCTGATACCTGTAGCAGATAGCTTGTAGCTTATCCAATGGGAGTTTTGGCATTATTTTTGTGAAAGTTCAATGCTTTAAATCTTAAATTTTAATCTATTTTGCTTTAATTCATAAAAGAAAATTTATTTCTAGAAAATTATTTTCTTGTGTTGAAAGCATGGACTGGCACATACATGCTTGTGCATTATGACTAAATCTTTGAATTGTAAATCTTCCACCATAAATTTTTTTTTGTAAAACTCTTATGTTCTGTTTTCATTTTCATAAAAGCCTAAATGTGTGTATGTGTGATACGAAAGTTTATGTATTTCAGGTTTTCTTTTTTTAAATTTAGAAATCATGGAAGACAGATGTATTATTATACGTAACTCGGAAGAAATAATCATAGTTTTTGGTGTTGTACTTACTGGGTTTGTTAAAAAAAAGGGGGTTAATGTCTTCTATATAACACATTCTTCATACATACATCATACATATCACTAAGCTGTTCTCTGAGATTCAGAGGTTAGCTCCAAGAAGAAAGGCAAACTTCCAGATATTTTTACCTATTGTTGTCGTATCAAACTTAGCTATTTACAGCGATCTTGACATACAACTCGTGCTTCACTGATATCCATTACACGTCGTACACAAGATCTTTTATACTTCATACTCATAATCTTTTTCTCATGCAGATACCCCTGAATCTGATCCACCCATGTCTTCCTTGGCCTTCCTCTGCCTTTCCTTCCTGCCACTTGGGCTGAAAATATTTTCTTAGTAAGCATCTCATCACTCATTCTTTCAACATGGCCAAACCACCGAAGCATATTGGTCTCCACCTTGCTAACAACATTTTGCTTTACATCACACAACTGCAATACATCTTCATTCCTCACACAATCAGATCGTGTCTTGCCACAAACCCCACGTAAGTAACGCATTTCTCCAGCACACAAACGACTCCTATGTTTCTTCTGCAGTACCCAGGTTTCACTGCCATACATCAGAGTAGGAACAATTACAGTTTCATACACAGCCATGCGGGACTCTCTAGAGAACCCATCATTCCTGTGAAAACCTCCCAGAGCAGCTATGACTTTCAAAGAAGAATTCACTCGCCTACTGATTTCACCATCCAACTTGTTCTCTCTGTCAAACATGCTTCCTAAATACACAAACTCACTCACCTGGTCAATCACAGTGCCATTTATACTTACATTACATTCAGTGCTACCCATTTTTCTCTCAAACACCATAACTTTGGTTTTCCCTTATTTATACTAAGTTTGAATTTCATGCAAACTTTGTACATCCGAGTCAACATACTCTGCAACTCACTTTTGCTCTCTGCCAATAGGACAGTGTCATCAGCATACATCAATCTGCACACACGGATATCACCAAGACATAAACCACTATTATCTATTTTGGCCTCGCGCATGCATGCGTCCATAAATATATTAAACAGCCATGGTGACATTACACAACCTTGTCTAACTCCTGCACCAATGGAAAACCATTTTGATAAAACACCATTCACTCGTACACAAGCTCTACTGCCAGCATACATGGCTTTTACACTATTAAGTAGATTCCCAGTAACACCATATTCATTCAATACCTTCCACAAAAGTGTCCTATTGACTCGGTTGTAAGCTTTCTCTAAATCTATGAAGGCAGTAAAAACTTTTTCCCAACAGCCAGATACTTTTCAATCATCATGCGTAATGCAAAAATCTGGTTAGTGCAGCCTTTACCAGGCATAAAACCACTCTGAACATCCCACACTTTCAATGATGTAAGAACCCGTACTTTTTCAATAACAACCTTACCAAACACTTTCCCTGGCACACTCAGTAGGCTAATACCACGATAGTTCTTGCATTCAGTCTGATCACCTTTTCCCTTATACAAGGGAACAATGATAGCATCCTTCCAATCCCGAGGGACCATTCCTAACTCCCAGCACAACTGGCAAATTTCAGTTAACCAGTCAATTATAGAGTCACCACCATACTTCAACATCTCTGCAGTTATGCCATCAACTCCTGGAGCCTTACCATTCTGAAGATATTTTAGAGCTTTACACACTTCTTCTCTTGAGATCCCTTCTGTGCTTTCATCCCTCATTGTGACATCATCTGCATCTGTCTCAGAATCATTTTTGCTCTCCTGATCTAATAACTCACAGAAGTATTCGCCCCATCTGTCACTTAACTCATTGAGCTACCATATCATTTCCCCAATCTCATTCTTCACACAACTTACAACTTTGTTTCCCCTATTTTTCCTGAGTCTCATGTACTTCCAGAAGGACTTTCTATCTTTCCAAAAAGCCAGTTCATGCCTTTCCACTTTCTCTTTCCTATCTTTTGCCTTACTGTGGCGAACCAGCTTAGCAGCTTCACGCTTCTTACAGCGATATTCATCCACAGAGACTCTACCTTGCAACATTTCCAAATAGACTTCCTTCTTTTTCTTTACTGCCTCATCAATCTCACTATTCCACCAAGCATCACCTCTATTGTTACCCACTATTGTGGTGCCACATGCCTCTTTAGCAGCAGTAACAACACAGTTCTTAAAACATTCCCACTTCTTTTCTACATCACTCTCACAAGATTTCAGATCCTTCAGTCGTTCTCTGAGTAAGTCAGAATACCGCTGATGATCTTCAAGGAGCCTATCAACCTTTATTCTTTCTATCCTGTGTCTCTTCCTATTCCTTTTCCTCCAACCAACATTAAGTTTCACTCGTGACACTACCAAGTAACGATCAGAACCAACATCCGCACCTCTCATCACATGGGTATCAACAACTAAGTGTTTCAAACGCTGATCGTAAACAACAAAATCTATCACACTCTTTTGACCAAGAGTACGATTTTCCCAAGTATATGTGTGGATATACTTGTGGTTGAAAAATGTATTAGATACACACAAATCATTCTCAATGCAGAGTTCAATTAATCTTTCACCATTATCATTCACACAAGGATCATTAAACGTACCCAGAACATTGTCAGAAATTGCATTCTGCACACCTACTCTAGCATTGAAATCCCCTGCTATTATAACTTTTTCTTTAGCAATAAACTGACTCAAAACAGCTTTTAGCTCATTCCAGAAATCTTCTTTCTTATCAGAAGGTTCCGAGTCACAAGGAGCATACACTACAACAATTACAATTCTCTGAAGTTTCACTTTCAAACGAATCCAGAGAAATTTCTCACTTATGCAACTATAGTGAATCAAGTTGTTCTTCATCTTTTCACTTAAAATCACACCTACACCAGCCTGTCCTTTCATATTATCCAATACTCCATACCACACACTCACCGTGCCATTCACTTCTTCTACCCCAATTTCCTTCTTTTTGGGTTCACTTACACACAGCACATCTAGTATATACTTATTCATCTCCTCAATCACCTCACTCACCTTTCCATTTATACCTCTAGTATTCCATACACCAATCTACCATTCACTCAGCCGAGATCGCTTTCTCATACGCCGTTTAGAAAGTCCAGGTCGATTCTGTGGTGGACCGTCTTTCTCAAGTGTGGTAGGTCCACCATATCCCACACTTGAGTCATTCTTAATATTTCTTTTTGTCTTTTTAATCAGGTAAGTACATCAGTGTGGGGGATTAGCCCACAGCTGAGGGTTCCAGTTGGTCATTCAACCTAAGGATTCTGGAACAAAATCCAGTGAGTTGGGGTCTTTTCGCCAATGTCACACAGAACTAGCTTGCACCTCTCCAAGATTCACAGAGGCCCTAGTTGCTGTTGTGTGTGCCATTGTTACCACGGAGCGCCCCGAGGAGGCAAACCCATTGCTCACTACGACCGCTTGCACATTCTTCAAATGTGAAATAAAAAAAATAAATAAAAAAGACTTTACCAAAACATGCAATGCTCAAAACGAACAATAAAGAAATTTCCACATTATATGAACAAGATGTCTAATTTCATTTATCCATCTCTTTTATGTAGTTTTTGAGTCTTCTGGTTTTCAATTAAATTAATGTGTTTAGAGTGGAGTAAGAATGGTTAGGTAACAAGAAGGCACATGGAAAATTTTATCTGGGAGACGCAGGTTCGATTTTCGCTCCAGGACGACGAAATTTTCAAGTTTTCAGATATTATCTGACTTACCATCCTTGGCGTATTTACTCCAAGAAATAGATTGTCATCTTCAAAAATTTTATTGTATGGTGTAATCCCGCATTCCACTCATGATTTATATGCTCTGGGCAATCACAGGATAGGATTCTTAACCTCCAGATTCACTAAACGTGAATGCCGGTTGCTTCAACTAGTGAATCCTGTGATGGTTATATTCAAATCAAATTAATTGGAAACTTGAGACTTGGTTGTTCTGGGTGGTGTAGTGGTTAGAAAACCCGCGCAGTATCTGGGAGACACAGGTTCGATTCCCGCTCCAGGACGACAAAATTTTAAGTTTTCGGATATATCTGACTTACTATCCTTGTCGTATTTACACCAAGAAACGGATTGTCATCTTCAAAATTTGTATTGTATGGTGTAATCTTGTATTCCATTCATAGTATTTGTATATGTCAATTGTAGTTACGATTTCTGTTTGCTCCCTCCTGAAAACTAAGCTATGGGCTCCTGTGCTGCAAACTTTTTCAGAGCAGATGTGGGTTTTGCCAATTGTTTGTTCTAAGATTCACACGACAACAATGATGCAAGTTGAGGAAATAAACATGGAGGTGTAAAGAGAACAGTATTCATGGGCATAGAGTGACAAAAAAAAATGGGGGGGCATGAACAAGTTAAACTGATGTTTTCCTGGGAGGGGGTTCACAAATAAGTGCAAACTGATGTTATTGTGGAGGGCACAAACAAGTGTAAACATGTTTTCTTTAGGGGGTATGAATAAGTGTAAACTGATGTTTTCTTTAGGGGGTATGAATAAGTGTAAACTGATGTTTTCTTTTGTGGAAATAGTTTCTCTGTAAATGTCATGAAATTTGGGTCTTTTTAGTGCATAACAAATATTTTTTGTTGTGCATTACTCTTTAATCATTGCTGATAATGAATGATGACGAATGGTCACAGTGTATTTTTGACAAGATGGGAAGTTTTCTGAAACAACTTTTTACAGATTCTTTTAAGTATTAAAAAAATATTTTTTGTTGATATGTGAATAATGCTACATAATGAGTTCTCTACATTGACAGCATTCTGCCATAGTTTTACTTCTTGACAAAAAATGAATCACAGCCAAATCTAAAAGGTGAGCATAACAGTGTGTGTGTATGAAGTTATTGGTTGTTTCTCTTTGAACGTCGTAGCAACTGTATTAATGCATATTTGCTGCACCGTCGTACACTTGCCCTTGCATTTAAATTTTCTGTATTTTCTGTAGTTGGGGAGGTGACATCTCTATCATAAGATAATACAGATGTAGGTGCAGCATTTGGAGGTTTGTTTGAAGAGAAATGAATGTGCAGATGTCATTTGGTGATGCTGGTCCTTCTCATGAAACTGTTTCAGCAGTTTTACTTCCAAGCTCCTTAAGTCGCATGCATGAGATTCTTCTGGAAATTTGCGAAATTCGTCTTTTTTTTATTTAGTTTTTGGGGGAGGGGGTCATCATTTAGGTTATTCTTGAGATCGATGCAAAGCTAAAAAGAATTTGGGGGGGGGGGATTAGTAGATGGCCGTTTTCCATCTGAGAACAGTATCTCGTATTTAAAAATTTTCAAAAACAGAACTGAAATGGAGTGAATATTTTTCCCGCAATTGTAATTTTTTTGCTTGCAATATTGCCTCTGACCAGAATTTGTTGTTAAATATCATTTTATTGCATAAGTGTTTGTATTGAGTTGTGTTGCCTTGCATTTGAAATTTCTGTCTGAGTGCTAATTACTGTATGTACAAATACAAATCATGTAGTTGCCAACGGTTGCCATGTCTTGCTACCATCATCTGGACAACAGTTGAATACTGTTCCTGTAAAATTCTGGTGACTTGGATGCAAAGATGAATAAGGGTGCATTCAACATCATCCCAGTAGCAAACAGCCGTCCGTCCAGGAAATGCTGCAATGACCGGAAAAGGTCGTGTTGCAGCAGCTTGGGCCGGTGTCCGGGGAATAGGCTGGGTGTTGCAGCAGTTCCCAGCTCAGGTCCCTGATCTTGTGACAGGACACCCATGCTGTGTGAGGTCTCAGTCCATCCAGCTGTAGGAGGATGCCCTTGCAATTCAGCAAAGCTGGCCATTCCAATGTGAGTGATGCGTGCAAATCTTTGAGCTGACAGCATTACACATCAGCTGTGATAGTGGTGTTGTCCGGCAGCATCTCCAAAAACACGACACCTCACATGTCCCACCAAATAGACAGCAGGACCTCACATGCGTATAAGCCAATTTTGGGGGTCGTCATGAGGCTCTGTTTTGGGTTCAACCACTATTTCTGGGCGCTGGGTTCTGTTTTGGATCCAACCACTATTTCTGATGCATTGTCATATACGTCCCATTTCCCATCACCTGTCACAATGTGATCCAAGAACGGTTCAACTTGGTCATGTGCAAGTATGGAAATGCATGCGCTCATGTGATTTGCTTTCTGCTGAACTGTGAGTTGTTGGGGTACCCAAACTCTCCTCTTGTGCACCTTCCCAAGTTGATGCAGGTGCATGATAATTCTCATGTAGATAGTCCCCAGTTGTTTGGCCAACTCCTGCATTGTCACACATGATTTGGTCTCCACTTAGGTCTTCAACATGTCCGTATCCACTGTTTTGGGTCTTCCGGCTTTGGAACAGAATGACGGGTCAAAATTTCCCTCTCGAAACCATTCGAATCAGTGACAGCACTTGCAGGGGTGCTACTGTGACAAATTCATACAGCATGCAATGGCAGATGTGCTCCTTGTCCACTCCATGTTGGCTGGTGCTTACACTCTTTGCCTTCTGACAGCTAACTGCCACTGACTTAAGCTACCCACCTGCTGATGTCATGCTGGTGTGCTGTGCAATCTCAGTGGCCAATGTGACAGGGCTTTGACTGCAGGTACCTCGTCATCAGACATTACTTTCTTTACAACCCAATATTTCAGCTTGAAACTGTAGACAACAATTTTCGAAAACGGAAGTTAGACTGCGTGAACATTTCCTTGTGCAAGAGATTCTTCCACGGATTTCAGGAGTTTCCATTTTCCGTCATCATTTGGGTCATTCACAAGACTGATGCGCAACTGAACAGAATTTGTAGGGGCAGATTGGTGGTGGTGGAATTCCATCCTCCGAAACCGGAAAGTAGACAGAGGAAAGATTTTTCCTGTAATCGGAATATTTTTTGTCGTGACGTTTCTCCTGCCCAGTACTGTTGTTAGATATTGTTTTGTTCCATATTTGTTTCATCTTGAAAATGTAGGATAAATTTCCGAAAACGGAAGTCGGACGGAGCGAAGGTTTCCCTCATAATCGTAATTATTTTCTTGCGATGTTCCCACTTTCCTGAATTGTTGTTGAATATTATTTTCCCCCATAAATGTGTGCATTTGAGCTTGATAAGGGAGGGGAAAATTTCCGAAAAGAAAAGTGGCAAAGTTGGAAAATTTATAAGAATTGATGCATGGTGTTAAAAAGTATTCATCCTCTCAAAGGTGCATCATTTATCTAAAATACTGAAAGCTTTCATATCAGCATTCGTGGTCTTTATGCGAAAGTTCTTTCAGCATGATGGATGGCATTATTATCAACTGAGAGCATAAAAAAGTGACAAAGCAAAGGGTAGGGCAGATATCAGCAGAAAGAAAAACGAAACAATTGATGCTGTGCAGTGCCAGAGTCAAGAGAAGACAAATTCGTCTGTGGAACTTGCTGAGAAGAAAGCAGGGCTTGCTTGCAAGAGGAAACTTGAGCTGATGTTCAAACAAGTACAACAACAAACAAGTAAAAAATTGTGTTTGAAGCTGCCTTCTTAAACCATTTTATTTTGTTTAGAATTCAGTAATTTTATATTGTGAATACAGTGGTTTGAGCTAGTAAAATATTTACAACAATAGATTACAGTGAACAATTCCATCTTACTCATGCTGCATTACATTCACACATTCTCACTGCATATTCTGACTTTTTACCTGGTTAAAAAGTTCATCTTTTTGTTTCTTCATCAGTCTTATGTATAATATGAAGTTGGTTTGATTCTTTTTCTATAATTTTGATTTTTGTGGCAATAATTGAGTCAAACATTTCATTATTTGAGAAAAAATACATCTGAAGCAAATAAGCGATCAAACTGAGATGGCAAATGGGGAAACTAATATTGAAAACATCACAAACATGGAGTTTTGAATATCAGTTTCAATATTCCATCTCTTTCGATTTATTGTATGCTTAAATAAGCCTTTACTAAAGACAATGTCAATTGTATGCAGTAATGAATAGACATTGCAAGTTTCTTATTTGAATGTATAGGGAACACAAGGAATGTATTCAGCATTCAGCACTTTTATCTCGATCTGAACACACAATCCACAATATTTCTCACACTTATTCCAAGTGCATTCATAATTTTATCCATGGCGTGTAGTTAAATCCTAATTATTCCCTTCCAGTATTTTTAAAAGTTTAAGTGCAAGTTTGCAGTTTAGTCAAAGATTCAATAAAATGAGCCATGTGATGTGTTTCATTACATTATAACTAATGTATTGTGAAACACTGATTCGTCACAAATGAAAAGTTTTACAGTCCTTTTGGTTGATCTTCATAAGTTGTTCCTTTCTCTGGATAGCTCACACATCTGCTGTTGGTCTCTAGAAAATCCAACCCATAGGAAGAGTCAATACTTGTCATAAAAGAACTTCTGTGGTATGGAGACTACCTTAATTTTAAGCAGAAATGCCCTAATGAACAGAAGATTATATATAAGAAGAAATAAAAAAAAAATGAAGACAGTTTTCATGCAAGAATAATGTGTCACACCAAAATGCATCCTAAGATTACTATACTGAATTATCCATCAATGTACAGTATGTCCGATTGGTGGTGCTTGTTATGTCACACAAAGTTCATTTCTTGAAGCAGTTGGACTTCCATTTCTAGTTGCACTATTGGTAAAAAATGGTGTGAATTGTCATCCAATTTTTTGGTAAGAAAGCGTGATGAAAAGTGTCACTAAAAAAAATGCACAAAGGGATGAAAAGATTTAAAAGTGGCCAAACAGCTATGTTGACAAGAATTGTTCATGCTGGCAAAATCCTGTTGATCTTTTGACTTGTGAACAGAAGTGTAACTAGGGCAGGGAAGGCAGGACTGCTGCCCCAGGTGCAGCTCAAGAATGGGCGCAAAAATCACTGCTTGCGATCTGATTAAAACTGGAATTGAAACTCTTACACCAGTTCCTAGAACAGTTTTTTAACGCCACACTTTGTCATTTGTCCATTTACAGAATTTATGCCATACTTTGTCATTTGTCCATTTATAGAGTTTGCTCATAATCTGCTTCGGCAGCCTTGGCAACATAAAATTCACATTTCTTCAAAATATTTAAGCGATCTTAATTAATTGCATACATTTAGAAATGAAAGTGCGGTTGTATAATCCTTTCAACTAAAGAAGATCCACAGCCTTCATCAATGACAATGGAGCTGCAGGTTTTCTCTAGGTGGGTATGTTGCGAGATAAGGATGTTGTTCTCATTGTTGAAGATTCTGTGGGGACTATTCCGCAATTACTGTGGCTGCAAGCCTCGATTCCCAGTTGCATTTGGTTTAACTGTATGATGTGGTTCTGAAGGTCTGAACTCCAGGCAGTTAGCAATAGCTGTACAAACAGCCATAGTTTGATATGACATCCATTTTGATTTGAGAGAGAGTTTCGTATGACATCAATTTTGATCTGAGAGAGAGAGAGAGTGAGATAAACTATAAAATTAGTAATATATTTCTTATAAGATGGAAATACAGGTGGGGAGCACAATATTTTATGGTAGCCCCGTGTGCAGAAATTCCTAGTTACTCCTCTGCTTGTAAATAACGTTTTCCAGGACATAATGTGCAGTATAAACAGAATGTCAGTAGCATGTTATGCCATGCTGAAAGAAAAATTGAAATCTATTATTAGCCGCCTCGGTAGCGCAGTGGTCTAAGCGATGGCCTCTGATCATTCATCCGAACAGGGTCCAGGTTCAAATCCCGGTGAGGCATGGATGTTGTGTTTGTCTTATGACGCTGGCTCTTTCCCTTCCCTGGAACCAGTGACCCTAAATTAGGAACAGGCGACTGCTTATAGCCTATTGAGTTGCTTATGGTGGTCGTTAAATGTCTGATCAAAAAAAAAAAAAAAAGTTTCACCTTGCGCCCCACCATTAGTCAGCACTTATGGATAGAACATTTCACATGTCAAATCAGCTATAAGGATATAGTGACCATTAAAATATTGAGTTCAATGGGTGATCTGTATCTGATGTGCTCAACCCTATGAATATACCAGGCCATCCAAACTTACTGTAACCCTCTCAGTGGAAATGACCCCAAAAGGAATAGTTGCAATCAGTCTGTACATAAATATGTCCTTCTGTACATAAATATGTCCTTCTGTACATAAATATGTCCTTTCTGTTGTGAGCCAATCTCCTCCATGTCACTTCGACATGTTTCCGAATTTCTTCCACCATCTCCCACATAATCTTCTGCTGGGTTCCCTGTCCCTTTAATCCAGTCTAGCATTTCAGTTGTCCAATAGCGAGCAGTGCACTCAGAGTAGCACAGGATGACAGGATAAAGTAGAAATAGTTTTAAAAGAGATACTGTTTCGGTATGAGCAGAGGCATTACTAGGCATTTCTGTGCACCAGCAAACCATAGAACATTGCACCCCCCCCCCCCCACATCTGTGTTTCCCTCTTATGTAAAAATGCTACTAATTTAATACATATATGAACAAAGTAATATTGCTGAAATAGCAATGGGCTGGACATGTTGCTAGAAGAACTGCTCGCTATTGGACAACTGAAATACTAGACTGGATTAAAGGGACAGGGAACCCAGCAGAAGATTGTGTTGGAGATGGTGGAAGAAATTCGGAAGCATGTCGAAGTGACATGGAGGAGATTGGCTCACAACAGAAAGCTGTGCAAGAAATTTGGAGAGACCTTCACCTAGCAGTGGATAGGTAATAGTTAATCTGTACACTCAGTAGATAAAACATTAGAGATAGGGGTGATGGGCAGTTGACATGGGCATCCCCCGTGTGGAGTGGAACAGACCCAAACCAAACGCAGACGATAAATAGGGTGGTAGCAGGACTTTCCAACAGTGTATCGCCGCCCCGGTGGTGCAGTGGTCTAAGCGATGGCCTCTGATCATTCGTCCGTAAGGAGCCCGGGTTCGAATCCCGGTGAGGCATGGATGTTGTGTTTGTCTTACGGCACTGGCTCTCTCCCTTCCCTGGAACCAGTGACCCTAAATTAGGGACGGGCGAATGCTTATAGCCCATTGAGTTGCTCACGGTGGTCGTTAAACCTCCAATCAAAAAAAAAACAGTGTGTCACAATCGACGAACATGGGTAAACGTGGTGCTCTGAACGACTTTTATCGTGGACGCATTGTCAGTGCAAGACAGATGGGTCATTATATCGTCCAAGTGGTAAGACTCGAGGGCAACCGTATCACGGGTGTACCGCGAGTATATCGTCAATGAACATACTAGTGCCCAGAGAGCAAGCGGTGGCCGACCACACCCATTGTTGACCGGAGTCTACGTAGACTATCTAGACTCGTGCAGACCCAAGGTAGTTAGAATGAGAGAAGGTAGGTCAATGAGTTCGCCCAACCCACTCCGGCTTAGGGTTCCAGGAATCAGTGACGTCGCTTGGAACCCTCTTGGAGCTGTCCAACGCTCCCTCCGTAGCGCAGACGTTCACTTGCTATCGTGAAATCATTTTCAGATCAAGGTAGTTCTATTTCTTTGTTTCATCATCATCATCATAGTCAACTATTATCAATCCACTGCTGGACGAAGGTCTCCCCAAGTTTCCTCCACAACGGTCTGTCTTGTGCCAGTCTCCTCCATGTCACTCCCGCATATTTACGAATTTCATCCACCCATCTCCCATGTGGTCTTTTTCTGGGTCTTTTCCTGTCCCTTGGAATCCAATCTAAAATTTCGGCTGTCCATCTATGGTCTGTCCTTCTGGCAGTATGTCCAGCCCATTGCCATTTCAGGGATTTAACTCTGATCATGATGTCTTCCACTCTCGTCATTTTTCGGATCCACGAGTTCCTCTTCTTATCTCTCCTGGTTATTCCAAGCATGCACCTCTCCATGCTTCTTTGAGTTGTCTGCAGCCTTTGTATGTCTCTTTTAGTTAAGGTCCACGTCTCTGCACCATACGTAAGCACTGGAAGGATGCATTGATCAAACACTTTTCTTTTAAGACATAATGGCATATTGCTCTTGAAAATTATGCTGTTTCTTCCAAAAGCTCTCCAGGCAAGTTTTGTACGCCGATTAATTTCTTCATCAATGTGACCATCACTTGATATCTGCTGTCCAAGATAAACATACGTATCTGTTATCTCCAGTTTTTCTCCATCAATCGATAAATCTTCATTTCTTGTAAAAGCAGTGAACATCACTTTTGTCTTCTGAAAGTTCATTTTTAATCCCACTTCTTTACTCTTGTCAGCAAGTTCCTGGATCATACTCTGCAGCTCTGATGGGGTAGTTGCAAAAATGACTACGTCATCAGCAAAACGAAGGTGGGTTAGATAATCTCCATTAATCTTTATCCCTTTGTTTTCCCAGTTCAGTGATTGAAAGACATTTTCCAATGTGACATTAAAGAGCTTCGGAGATATGGTGTCACCTTGTCTCACTCCCTTTCCAATTTTTATGCGTGTTGTATTTTCAAACAGCCGAATCTTTGCACTTGCATTTTCATAGATGTTATTAATAATATTAATGTATGCATCTTCAATACCGCAGGATTTCAGAGCCGTGGTAACTGCTGATGGTTTCACCGAATCAAAGGCTTTTTCATAATCGATAAAAGCCATGCACAATGGAAGTTCATATTCCCTCGCTCTTTCAATTAGTTCTCTCAGTACGTGGATATGATCTATTGTGCTGTAGCCACTCCTGAATCCAGCTTGTTCTCTCGGTTGAGCCATGTCCAGTGTTACCTTCAAGCGGTGTGAAAGAACTTTAGTGAAGATTTTATAAACCACTGATAGGAGGCTGATAGGTCTGTAGTTCCTGAGATCCTCAATGTCACCTTTTTTATGTAGCAGGATCATTGTAGCATTGTTCCAATCCTCAGGAATCTTCCCTTCATTAAGGCATCGAGTGAAAATTTGGGCGAGTACTGTTTCAATTTCTCCACTTGCTTCTTGTATGATGTCTATAGTAATTCCATCTTCTCCTGGAGCTTTCCCCCGCTTCATGTTCTTGATTGCATGAGCAACTTCTGCTGGGAGGACTGGAAGAACTCTGGTACCTTTCATGATGTCTGGAATACATGTATCATCCCTTTCATATAATTTGGAGTAGAAATCTTTCACTCTTGTCAAAATTTCGCCTCTATTTCTTGTTATAGAACCATCTTCTTTTCTCAGAGCCATAATCTGTTTTCTTCCCTTACTGAGATGTCCCTTTGCTATCTTTAGGCTTTGGTTGTTTTCAATTGCTTTCCTCACTAGCTCACAGTTGAATTTCCTTACGTCTTCAGTGATACTTTTTCGTGCTGTCTTGCATAGCTCTATATATTCCACTTTGGAAGTCACATCTTCTTTAGTTGTCCTCATCTCTCTTCTTTTTTGCATCAACATTTTGGTTTTTCCTGATAATTTGTTTACATGCAACTTGTTCTTAGACCCAGCTAATTTTGTTGCTGTTTCCATAAGAGCTTTGGTTACTTTTCTGTTAACTTCCGAAATATCCACTTCTTCCGATGTTAGGCCTTCTAAAGCAGAGAAAAATTTTGTTTAATCAGCGAAAAATTTTGCAATCATCCGTTACCTACTGATTTCAAGCACAGGCTGAAAATGCTTGGATCAAAGCTTCTGCTGCCGGTAAATGTCAACGTTAAAAACGACGAAGCAGGGCTGGCTGCGACATAAGGGCAACCAACCACACTTTAAGAGAAAAAAACAAAATCACTTTTTGTAAAAAAAATAAATTATAATTACTTTTTTTTCGTAAGTTTTGGAGCGCGTTGCCCTTAAAAATATTTTTATTAAGCTTTTTTTTTTTCAACCCCCCCCCCCCTTTCGAATAGGTTATCGCCCTTCGCCGCACAGATACTGAGATTTTCAGGTTTCAAATGAATATTGTATCTGCATTCATGAAATAGCAAATTAAATTTGATCATTTTGCGGGCCCTACTTTAATATATTCAAAAATTTATGTATGAAGCAAATACTTAAATTTAACAAAATAAAAATAAATTAATCACTGCAACATGTATATGGAAAAAAATATTTTTACGAATTTATTTTCGAAGAGTCCTTAATATTTTCTTCACAAAAATATTCGCTACACAAGTATCTTTTTAAGCTTTAAGATAATACGTATTTCTGTGAGATAATCATTATGACTTTAAGACAGTTTTTGTGTGTGTTCTTTACGAATGGCATTTTTCACGTAACGATTTTATTAAAATACGAGTTTAATTTTTTTACTGCCCGCAATGAAATTTCTCCCCGGGCCCCCGCAAAAGCTCCATCAGGCCCTGCGACGAAGACAAAATAATAAGCACCAATTTATTTTTTAATTTAATGGAAACACAAGACGAGGCAGAGAATTCGAACGCCTGTGAGATGGAACAGGGAACCGAAATAAAGGCTGGATTGAGATTTTATCAAGAGGTGGGCTAATGACACAAAACAACATTAGAATAGAAACTGTCAAACAGTTTGAATCATTTTTTCAGAATTTCATGGAGCTGGCATATCATCATCATCATTGTCAACCATTATCAATCCACTGCTGGACGAAGGTCTCCCCAAGTTTCCTCCACAACGGTCTGTCTTGTGCCAGTCTCCTCCATGTCACTCCCGCATATTTACGAATTTCATCCACCCATCTCCCATGTGGTCTTTTTCTGGGTCTTTTCCTGTCCCTTGGAATCCAATCTAAAATTTCGGCTGTCCATCTATGGTCTGTCCTTCTGGCAGTATGTCCAGCCCATTGCCATTTCAGGGATTTAACTCTGATCATGATGTCTTCCACTCTCGTCATTTTTCGGATCCACGAGTTCCTCTTCTTATCTCTCCTGGTTATACCAAGCATGCACCTCTCCATGCTTCTTTTGAGTTGTCTGCAGCCTTTGTATGTCTCTTTTAGTTAAGGTCCACGTCTCTGCACCATACGTAAGCACTGGAAGGATGCATTGATCAAACACTTTTCTTTTAAGACATAATGGCATATTGCTCTTGAAAATTATGCTGTTTCTTCCAAAAGCTCTCCAGGCAAGTTTTGTACGCCGATTAATTTCTTCATCAATGTGACCCTCACTTGATATCTGCTGTCCAAGATAAACATACGTATCTGTTATCTCCAGTTTTTCTCCATCAATCGATAAATCTTCATTTCTTGTAAAAGCATTGAACATCACTTTTGTCTTCTGAAAGTTCATTTTTAATCCCACTTCTTTACTCTTGTCAGCAAGTTCCTGGATCATACTCTGCAGCTCTGATGGGGTAGTTGCAAAAATGACTACGTCATCAGCAAAACGAAGGTGGGTTAGATAATCTCCATTAATCTTTATCCCTTTGTTTTCCCAGTTCAGTGATTGAAAGACATTTTCCAATGTGGCATTAAAGAGCTTCGGAGATATGGTGTCACCTTGTCTCACTCCCTTTCCAATTTTTATGTGTGTTGTATTTTCAAACAGCCGAATCTTTGCACTTGCATTTTCATAGATGTTATTAATAATATTAATGTATGCATCTTCAATACCGCAGGATTTCAGAGCCGTGGTAACTGCTGATGGTTTCACCGAATCAAAGGCTTTTTCATAATCGATAAAAGCCATGCACAATGGAAGTTCATATTCCCTCGCTCTTTCAATTAGTTCTCTCAGTACATGGATATGATCTATTGTGCTGTAGCCACTCCTGAATCCAGCTTGTTCTCTCGGTTGAGCCATGTCCAGTGTTACCTTCAAGCGGTGTGAAAGAACTTTAGTGAAGATTTTATAAACCACTGATAGGAGGCTGATAGGTCTGTAGTTCCTGAGATCCTCAATGTCACCTTTTTTATGTAGCAGGATCATTGTAGCATTGTTCCAATCCTCAGGGATCTTCCCTTCATTAAGGCATCGAGTGAAAATTTGGGCGAGTACTGTTTCAATTTCTCCACTTGCTTCTTGTATGATGTCTATAGTAATTCCATCTTCTCCTGGAGCTTTCCCCCGCTTCATGTTCTTGATTGCATGAGCAACTTCTGCTGGGAGGACTGGAAGAACTCTGGTACCTTTCATGATGTCTGGAGTACATGTATCATCCCTTTCATATAATTTGGAGTAGAAATCTTTCACTCTTGTCAAAATTTCGCCTCTATTTCTTGTTATAGAACCATCTTCTTTTCTCAGAGCCATAATCTGTTTTCTTCCTTTACTGAGATGTCCCTTTGCTATCTTTAGGCTTTGGTTGTTTTCAATTGCTTTCCTCACTAGCTCACAGTTGAATTTCCTGACGTCTTCAGTGATACTTTTTCGTGCTGTCTTGCATAGCTCTATATATTCCACTTTGGAAGTCACATCTTCTTTAGTTGTCCTCATCTCTCTTCTTTTTTGCATCAACATTTTGGTTTTTCCTGATAATTTGTTTACATGCAACTTGTTCTTAGACCCAGCTAATTTTGTTGCTGTTTCCATAAGAGCTTTGGTTACTTTTCTGTTAACTTCCGAAATATCCACTTCTTCCGATGTTAGGCCTTCTAAAGCAGAGAATCTGTTCTTCAGTTCCAACTTGAAAGTATTACGGTGTTTTTTAAGGTTGGTTATGTCAATACATTTTGTTTGTCTTATGAGCTTGCCACGTTCCAGTTTAGTGTTGAGGTGCATATTACATCTCACCAATCTATGGTCACTACCTGTGTTGAACTTGTTTAGCACACTGCAGTCTTCGATGACGAATTTTTTGTTACACATAATAAAATCAATTTCACTTGTCATCCCAATTGGATGTCTCCATGTCCATTTCCTGTGTGGCTTTTTCTTGAAAAAGGAATTCAAGATGAAAATCCTTCTGCCTCTGCAAACTCAACGAGAGTATTTCCACGCTGGTTTCTGTTGCCGTGACCGAATTTACCTACTGAAGTTTCATTCTGTTGCCGGTGCCCTATTTTTGCATTGAAATCTCCCATAATTATCTTCAAGTGCTGCTTACCTTTATTATTTAGATGACGAATTTCCTCATAAAATTCTTCAATTTCTTCTTCAGGATGACTTGTGGTGGGTGCATAAGTTTGAATAATCTGAGCTTGGTATCTTCTCGATAGTTGGATAACGAGTCGTGCAGCTCTGTCAGAGGAACTTTCAACTTCTACCACTTTATCCTTCAGTTTCTTGTTTATTATAAATCCAACACCACTAGTTCTGCCAGTATCTGTCCCACGATAATAGAAGAGATGTCCACTTTTCAGTTCAATGAGATCTTCTCCTTTTCTCCTTACCTCACTTAGCCCGACGATGTCCCACTTGATCCTTTGTAGTTCCTCTTCCAATTCAAGAAGCCTTGAATCAGAAGATAGGGAGCGTCCGTTGAATCCCAAGAAGCCATGAACAAACTTCGAAATTGAAATTTAACTTTCCCGAAGTTGACGAGGGTGTCATTAAAACCTATGCGAGAGAAAAAACATTTTTCTTATTAGATATAATAACGATGTCAATCAACAAAACTTAAGAAAAAAAAAACCAAGCACATGTATTGAATTCCAGAGAGTTAAAAAAAAAAAAAAAAAAAAAAAAAAAGGAAACAATGGAGGGAAAGTTTCCAAGTTTTAGTAATCGATAAGTTTTGTTTTAATTCTGTAATTCCTGTTGTTTTAAAAATTCCGTTTATGTATTCTTAAAAGCTTCTAATTTGAACTAAGAATCACGCATTTCACCATTCTTTACCACCACGCCCGAAGACTGCTGGGGACCAACATATGTCACAGGCCTCCGTGAGGAGGGACCACCCGCTCTTTGTTTACAATCTTTGACCTACCTCTCTCATTCTAACTACCTTGGTGCAGACCGACTGCTTGGGAACGGCGGGGCAAATCACATCCACGTAAAATGTCGCAGACCCAAGTAGCGTGAGCAAGCAGACAGTACGGCGCACGCTGCATAGTCTGGACAAGGATCGAGTTCAGCCTTGGTCTGGGCTACAGGAGTCGACGCTCTACTCATGTGCCACCATTAACTGCTCGTCATCAGAAATTATGCCTCTCTTGGTGCTGGAAACATCAAAACTGAATCTCCGTAGAGTGTCCCGCGTCTTGTGGTCAGATGAATCCCGTTTTCAGGAGTTGGCGGTGGGTGTGGCATGAAGCCATGGTCACGTCGTACCAGGTCGGCTCCGTTCAAGGCGGTGTTGGCTCTGCGATGGTTTAGTGGAGCCTTCTCATGGGACCGTTAGAGTTCCTTAATCGCTACGTGCAACCATAACGTGCTGGCTAATCACCTACACGCTTTCATGGTCTTCGCGCATCCTACGGCCGATAATCTGTTCCAATAGGGCGATGCGTAGGGCCGCAACCACTCACGCATCGCTTGAGGAACACTCATCTGAGTTTGGAATCACCCAGAGGCCCTCAAGGTCTCTGGATTTAAACCCTGTGGAAGCATTCTGGGATACCGTGGATCCTGGACTGACGTCTCTGGTGGAGTTCTGGACAGTTATGCAACAGGCATAACTGTAATTGCCTTCGGTAACCCTCCGACATATGGTGGAGTCGATGCTTCGGTATATACCAAAGAGCTTAAAAATAATGCTTCTGGAGATGCCCGGGTCTTTTAACCGTGAAGCCGCAAAGTGTGGGAATTTTGATTTGTTTACATGAGACCTATGCAGTTTCAGCTATGTGCATTTTTGAATTGCGTAGTTTTGAGTTGCAGAAATCCAGCTAATACCAAAACGGAAGGAATTGTACTTCATACACGAGTAAAGCTTTCAATTTTAACGTTATGTTCTGTTTTGAATTCGTACTAACGTTCATGTAATTCGATTTAAAATAAAAATGGGAAGGGCCTTAATATAATTAAGAATTATATAAATCCAACATTTTCTCACATATCGACAGAAAGTAACGATGCAAAATTATAAACATTTGCGACGAAAGAATACGATTCGGCCAACACATAAAGCATTAGTACATAAAGCATCAGCTTTCCCACGCTTTTACGATTTTCGCTCGCAGTTGTAGGCTCAGGAGAACCAACACGCTGTTAGGTAGTAGGTGTTTCTAATGTTTTAACCAGTGAGTGTATATAGGGTTAGCGCAAATGAAATAGTTGCAATATTTCATAAAACCAAAACTATTTAAGATATTGACACTCTCATTGCACCGCTTTGTAGGGAAACCCTTTAAGTTTGTTACAGATGCTCGACGTGTGCAGTCTTAGTCACACGGCATACACTGAAGAGCAATTGAATTAGAGACAGCTGGCGTTATGCAAATGTGGCGCTGTGGGCGGCCCTGTAAACGGAAACGACATGACATATGCAGCGATCCGACAAGGAGTACTGCGACGGGAATCAGTAAGAGTCTGACGCAGTATGGGTAAGACGAAGGATCTAGGCGCATTTCACCGTTGGCAAATTGTCGGGTCCTAACGAATGGGTCATTCCATCTCGGAAGTCGTGCAAGCACTGGGATTGTCACGGGTGCACCGTGAGTACATCAAATCCGCTAAAACGATCCCTGCAAGGGGCAACGGCCGTGGACAACAGCGTGTGGATGAGCGGGGTCATCGTCGGATAGCTCGCATTGTAACAGCGGATAGACGGGCCACAGTGCAGGAAATCACTCGGCAATTTAACGCTGGTGCACAAAAGCGTGTAAGCAGACACACCATCCAGAACCATCTCCCTATGGGGTAGCTACGGAAGCCATCTTCCCACGAGGGTACCACTGCTGACTGCACATCACAGGGTGCAAAGATTAGCATGGGCGCGGGAACATCGCCACTGGACCCTAGACATGTAGGAAAATGTTGCTTGGATTGGTGAGTCGAGATTCACGTTGGTACATGCGGATGGCAGGATACGAGTACGGCGCAAACGACATGAAGCGATGGATACTTCTTTCCAGCAGGGTACTCTTCAAGCTGTCGGGGGTAGCATTCTCGTCTGGGGACTGTTTACGTGAACTGAAATGCGACCCCTGGTACGTGTGACATCGTCCCTCACAGGTCAACGTTACCGGGATATCCTGGACGACCATTTGCTCCTGTTTGTGCGTCTTCAACATCCAACTGGGGACCTCATTCTGCAACAAGACAATGCACCGTGCCATCGCTCCCGAATTGTATCCGAATGGTTGGATGAACACTCCACCGACGTGACTTCGCTTCCTTGGCCCGCTAGGTCACCTGACCTCAATCCCATCGAGCACATCTGGGATGCCATCGAGAGAGGTGTTCGAGGCTCTGACCCCCCCCCCCCAATCAAATCTTCGTGAACTGTGGGAGCTTGTTCAGCGGTCGTGGACCCGTATGGCTTCCCAACGCTTCCGGTGTCTTGTAGAGTCCATGCCGAGACGAATCGCCGCCGTCATCAGGATGAAAGGTGGTGCTACACGTTACTAGACAGGTATCTCTAATTCAATTGCTCTTCAGTGTATAAAGCGTTGACAAGTTTTAATCGGTCAGAAGCTAGTCTGCGAGGTTTTGCAGAGACAGGTTAACCAACGGTCTCAGTGTGACGCAATACATTATGCTTCACTTGTTGGTTAGGACCTGTGAGTCTCGTCATTCAGAAAACTCTTGAAATAACTGGTGATAAATACTGTTGCCTGTCACGGTCTTTACAGAATGCACTGAAGTGATTAATACTCCCTGTGTCCTGAGTTGTGTTTTCAAGTCGATCAGTCGTTGTTACGAAGATTAGGTAGTAATTCGAAATAATGGAGGAAACCAGCACCAATGATTGAACAGAGAAATCTCCTACTAAGAATGGTCATTTGAAAATATGTCGAAGACTAAAATCAAGTGTCAGCAACTTCAAGGCATAAACGCGAATGCTTGACTTATTAGCGGCTGCCGAAGTCTGTAAAACGTCGGATCCTGTGTCCACGAGGAAACTGACGTTTGAATGCCTGTCTCTAATAAAGAAACGATGAGATGTGTTTGGCAAGGCGTATTTACTTCCATGATCATATCCGCTATTTATGCAGTCTTATCTAAATTAAATGATGTTACAGCAGCCAAAATGGTTTGCACTGAAGGAGGAATGTGCTGAGAAAAGTTTTAGCACTAAGGTGGATATAAAGGCATATCCAATGCAACCTTCGGTTTATAGATGACGCTGAAAATCGCGCTGTTTTTGCGATTCCTTCTTATGGGTGTCTTAGTTTTTTTAATGAATTTCGTGAGATCTTTACCTTATCATATGGTGATTTCTGAAAATGCTTTTGACAGCATCTTAAATTTTCAGCAACGGATTTCTGTTTTACATAAGTTTGCAGGTAGAAAAACCAAAAACTGTAATGTAAGTGCTTTAAATAATTACTGACATTTTAAACAAAAGTCTATAACAGCTCAGTTATTATTGTTCGTATGAAAACTTTTAATATTCAAGAAAAAAAAAGTAAGTGCCACTTTTCCAGTACTTGCCATACGTAGATCGTCACCTATTAACGATATGCAACACTATACTTTAAAACGCGGAAATTTAATTTTAAAATATTCCCTATGATTTTTTTTCTCAAATTCGCAAGCCGCTGACTATAGCTCAGTGTCTTCATTCGTGTGCCAGTTTTCACGAGTCAGGAATCATATCTTGTACGTGAACTCGTGTAACTCAATTTTCACCATTGCAAGTACAGCGGCGCATTTTTACTGACGTCCACCTTAATTCTTTAGGAACTTTATGCGATTCTGCGTGTCGCTTCATAATATGTAGTAGCTCTGAAAGCTTGCGATCTTTTAATTGCTCTCCAGCTAGCAATTTTCGGATTTCACTCTGCGAACAATCTCCAGCATGCTTAATAAGCTCAGTTTTAGTGTGTTCATAAGGATCGTCTTGATCCGGATTTATTATGACATCTCGCTCAATAGGGACAAAGAAGCAACAACATAATTATATCGAGTTGTGTTTTGCGTTATTGCCTTTGGAGTGGTAGTGCAGAAAAGCTAGCACACATTTTAAACCATAAGGCTAGATCAGCAGGATTACATGCTGGAATCTGAACTGCGGAAATTTCAGCCATAATTCAATATAATAATCGTGTAGAGGAAAATAATAATATAATTCGAAGAAACTAGAATGCACATCAAATGTTCTGCAAAATGTTGCCGAAAAATGTAAACATTCGATTGTACACTGCCGTACAATTGCTTAGGACGGATGACAATAGCAACGATAGCAACCATAAAATGGAAGGCAGGAAAATGTGGAAATTAGCATAAGTGCGGGATACAGTAAGACGTGTTGTGCGTTTGGAGATTTTGGATTGCCGAACTTGTTCGTGACGTCATAGCGCTGATAAGAGATATAAAGGATTTGACGCGTATTGACCGTTGTTGTTCAAACGCAAAGTTGAAAGGGGAAGAATCAATTGACGAACTTGCATATTTCAGTATGTCTTCCCGACATCACCTAGATGATTTTACACGTGGCCGTATTATTGGCAAGATTGAAGAAGGGCGAAAAATAACAGATGTTGCCAGGGAGTTCGACGTCAGCCACAGTGTTGTTTCAAAGCTTTGGAAATCATTTCAAACAAATGGAGAGTGTAGCAAACGTCACGGGGGAGGTCGTGTTCGCAGTACGACACCTGCAGAAGATCGCTACATAGTGCTATCAACAAAAAGACACCGGCGCAGCAGAGCTAGTGAGGTAGCAAATCAGTTTATAGCTGCTACTGGCAAGCGGATCTCCCGAAAAACTGTCGCCAGACGTTTGCATGAAGGAGGACTATACGCCCGCCGTCCTGTTGTGTGCATACCATTGTCCAGACGTCACCGTACCGCCCGTTTGCAATGGTGCCATCAACATCGCAATTGGTCTGATAACGACTGGTCTGCTGTCCTCTTCTCAGATGCGAGTAGATACAGTCTATCGTCTGATTGTCGACGACAACTGATCTGGCGTGATAGTGGTACTGCATGTTGTCCAGCAAACATACAGGAAAGGGACCGATATCCGACATGTAGTGTCATGGTATGGGCTGGCATCATGATCAATGGCCGTACGTCCCTCTATGTGCTTCCAACTGGGACTATGACTGGCCAACGATACATTAATGATGTTCTGCTACCTCATGCTTGCATGTTCCGTGGTGCTGTCGGTGATAGATTCATTTTCATGGATGACAACGCAACATGTCATCGAACAGTCGCTGTCCAGGAGTGTCTTGAGAGCGAGGATATTCAACGCCTCGTGTGGCCAGCACGTTCTCCAGATTTGAATCCCATTGAAAATGTGTGGGATGCTTTGGGGGGGGAGTCTTGCTGGTCGCCAATGCCCTCCAATAAACAAGGACACCCTCATCCGTGCACTGACAGAGGAATGGGATAAATTACCCCAACAGCTGCTTGATAATGTTGTGCAAAGCATGACACGACGTGTGGAATCTTGCATCGCCCTCCATGGTGGCCATATTCCGTACTGACATCTTACGCCGGAACGCCTGCGGACGGTAATTGCATTTTTTCACGTTTACGTATTCTGCACAAAATGGCCTGTTTGTCCCTTGAACACGTTCCAAAGCCTTCTGGATTTCAGAGCACAATAAATTGTCTTTCTTGTAATGTCCTGGCATTCTGACATTATTTTATTTCACTTGGCATCCAACCACACTTACTTTTTTATGCGCTATATAGCCGTTTATGATCCGTCCTTAGCAATTGTCCAGCAGTGTATTAACACTCGCAGAAAGAAAATGGCGAATCTCTCTCGAGGCCACTTCCGCTGCTGTGGGAGCATGTGCGTGTTCAACTCTGGGTGACCATTTGTGATTATATTGATGTTCGAACTCAACGTAACTATTATTATATACAGAATGAAAACTTAACTATTTTATTATACAGAATGAAAGGTGAAACAGGTCACAAATCAATAAAACAAAACAGACACACAACGGTCGCCCAGACGCTGTTGTTTTTGTTCCTTGCATGAGTCTTTACTTTTCTCATCCCTTCTCCAGTCACGCCACACACACGGCGGTTGTGGTTTCTTGATAAATAGTGCACACAAAATCGTGACGTTATATGCATACGTCACAGATTGCTGAAATCCGTTTGATTTTTTTCTAACCGGTTCCGTTGACTATGAATTACTTTGAAAAATTTTATTCGCGTAGGAAAGGAGTGAAAAGACGTCTTTATTACAACCGAAAATTCGGTGTCATCTTTCTCGTTTTCCTTATACCCTTTCGACTCCTAACATATACATGTATTTACTATTAAAAAAAATGATCACATAACAAAAGTGTGGATACCATGGCCAGATGAACATTTGTGAAAATTTGGGGGAAATATTCTCTCTCACTATAAATGTGAAAAAAATTGTTCTTCCACCTACAAGCTGTTTAATAAATTATTATATCGCTCGCAGGACAAGAAAGAAATGATTATCTTTTCATTTTTCATTTTGTTCAGAAATGAGTGTCTAATATACATTTTTGAAGTACAACATCCTTCTTAAAATCCACTGTGCAAATGCAGTATTTTTCATTGTTTTTTTGTTTCGGGGATTAACAAGCCTAATGAACAAATCTAAAGGTTAAACGCAGTTTTTACGTATCTAGAGCCACGTGTTCCAAAGACGTAAGAGAGCCAGTGCCATAAAACAAACACACCACCCATCTATTTCTCAGGCGGGACACGAGCCCTGGCCTTTCTCGGACGAATGATACGAAGCCCGCACCACCGACCACTTGGCCACCAGAAAGGCATTGGAGACCGGAATGCATATTTTTTTTTTTTTTTTTTTTTTGTGATTTCAACTGCACCAAAACACTTTTGAGTTGGACTTTGGTTCGTGCAAACTGCTCTTTTGAAGGCAAACTCCAAGAGTGACGCTAAGACCGACAACCGACGGGTACGTCGCCGTCGTGCCTGTGCCCCTAGTCTCTGACTAGGCCAAAGCCCGCGCGTGACCAAATTTGCTAAGTTTAGGCTAGTGCGAGAGACCCCCAGGGTGTCCACTCAGCACTTAGCAGAAAAACTCTTGCAGAGATGCCTCAAAAGAGGTCTCCCCTAAATCTTCCGGGCCAACCGGACTTGCAAGGTGGTGGCCACCAAATTACCAACCCCGACTTTGGCGAAAAAGGGGAAGCACTTCTTCTCAACCCGGTTCCCCCTCGGGATCCACAGAAACCTCAGCCCATCCCTCCAAATACAACTTCGGAAGAGAACCAGCAGGTAGAGACTACTGTGTTGGCCATCCCTTCAAAGTTCAGTGCACCTATTATTAACTATTTGGCGGAAGTGGAGTCCATTTTGGGAGATGGCTCCAACTGGGTTTCCAAGCCAATAGAATCAGGGCAGTGTTGCGCAAGGTACAGGATGCCTGTGCGCGACAGAGTATTCAAAATGCAGTCCTAGAGGGGAAGGTGGCAGGAAAGAGATGAGCAGAAACGCTCAGTCCCTGAGTCAAAATCATATGCCGCTGCGGCTAGGAAAGGAGCAAAGAAAGCGCAAGGGCCAGCGCCTGCTCCGAAAAAGAAGGGTGATGAATGACCGGAGACACGTTCTCTTTATCTACCCCACCAGTGAAGACACGTCCTCGGGAAACGTGAAAAAGACCCTTCGATCTGCAGTGAATCCTGCGTAGCTGCATACTGGAGTGAAAGGGGTCCTCAGAGTTAGGAAAGGTGGGGTAGCGGTTGAATGTTCTAAGGCAGAGGATATTAGCCGCCTGGAGGAGGAGTTAAAGAGCAACGCTCATACCAAGGATTGCACCATTCCCAAAACCTTGCAGAAGAGACTTCCCCGTCTCATTGTGTACAACGTTGACGGGGATCTCTCTAAAAAGGAGTTTGAGGAAAGGGTGCTGGTTCAGACCCCTGACCTCGAAGGTGAAGTATCTGCGCGATTCTCCATCAAGGCCAAAGAAGGCAAGGTCCACTGGGTTGTGAATGCGGAGTCTTTGGCCTTTAGGGTATTGATGAAAAAGGGGAGATTGAACTTGGGATGGTCAGTTATCTGCCTTAGCGAATTTCTGCGTGAGGTTGGATGCTTCTCGTGCAATGTCTTCGGCCTTAACAACAAAAAACAGTTGCACGGAAGCGAAGGATTGGTGTAGCAAGTAGGGTGGGGTGGGCCACCGATACACAAGTGTGAAGCCACGCCTAAGTGCAGTAACTGCACGCTGTAAACGCTAAGTTCCACCTGAAGCTGGAAGTGAATCACTCCAGCTTCGATAAGGCTTGTGCCAGCCTTATCAGAGAACATGGGTAAGTAAGAAGCCGAGTCAACTATGGTTGATCGGACTAAAGCAGATATTCGAGTACCTCAGCTCAACGCCCACCACGCGAGAGCTGCAACAGCGCAGATTCAGAAAAAAAACCAGTTAAGTCGCATAAAAAAAATATTGCTCATCCAAGAACTCTACTACCACACGGTAGAGTTGCAGGGTTCCCCAACTCCGCACGGCAGTATCACTCTCGAAGCGTAAAACCCCTGGTAACCGCGGTCATCCTGGACCCGGACCTCTCAGTCCTGGAACTGGAATGCACACCAAACGTGGTGGCTTTGGGCATCAAGAGTGGTCGGGAGATGACTCTCTTGATCAACGCATACAGCCCACCCTCGGGTGCTCTCTCAGAGATGCTAGACTCGATCTAGCGGTTGCTGGAGGCTCAGCAGCAACACGAGACTATCATAGCTGAAGACTTCAATACAAAAATCCCCTTACGGGCAAGTCAGGACGAGGATTAAGGAAACAACTCCTGAACTTCGCCAGTTCCTCAGAACTGACAATCAGGAACGATCCAGATAGCGTCCCCACGTTCCAAGGAGCGCGCGGGTCGTCCTGGATCGATCTCACTCTCACCGGAACTTCAAAACTTGAATTTCTCCAGGACCGGTAGGTCCTGTACAACGTGAGTTGCAGCGACCACCTAGCAATAACCTTCGGATGGGGATAGAGGAAACTGGTAAAAATTCCAGGAAAAGGTTAACCGACTGAAACCTTAATTGGCTAGAGTTAAAAACCCGGCTAACTAAATTACTTGGCGATAGAAAATACGCCGATTTAGAAAGCGTAGATGACCTGAGCCTATACTTCGGTCATCTTACAGAGGAAATTATCGCCATCTGTGAAGGTTGCAGGAAAGCGGGGGGGGGCTAAACCTACGCTTCCTTGGTGATCGGAAAGTCTGAGCCTGCTTAGACGGAAGGCCAGGCTACGCAGGAGAATGTAGGGAGACAGAGAGAGGTTTGACCAATGTCGCAACCATGTTTCACAATCTGGGCGGGTCCGATCACACACACACACAGTAATCGGACCCCCCCCCCCAAGATTCTACGTATACATATATATACCTACAATAATATATAGATAATGTATAAAGTAGTTTGGGACCCCCCCCTTTACACACACACGCAAGAGCAAAGCAGTTGCGGAGGCGCGATGTAACGGGCATGACATTGGCGCCTCTGATGGCGATTTGTGGAACTTAGCGAACACAACTGTAAAGCTATGATAGATAGGGCAGAAATGTAAATTACAAAATTGTAGAGCTGACTTTGCTTATTAGGAATCGAGATCGCTGTTTCATTAAGTACACATTATGCACGTGTTTGCATTCTATACGAAAAATCACAATCTTCTATTATTAAATTTAGTTGGTTCACATCATAAAAAAGTGTGCATTATAATCCCGAAAAAATGGGGGTAGGTCTTTTGCATTAGGGATCCCCCGACTCTAAAAATCTGGAGGGGTCCTGACCCCCTCCCCCTTCAGTGGTTACGGCTATGGGTTTGACCTTAGAAGGAGGTAACTCCTGAAAAAAGGAATAGGAGCTCTCGGATGCAAAGTACAAGAGAGCATTGATCGCATCAAAGAGAGAGTACTGGATATAGCTGTGCGAAATTGCTCCAGAGGGAAATCTCTTTGGGATTCCATATTAGGCAGCAAAAGGCTCCATCGCCAGCCCACTGTCATTGGCATCTGTCAAGACAGAGTGGTAATAACACCGCAACTATGAAGGAGACAGTGGAGGTTCTCCTGAAACACCACTTCCCGGCCGATGAGGAAATTGTCCCCTCCGTTCCTGTCGTGTGGTGACGACTGGCGGTTGAACGTGTAGCACTACCTTTCGTCCTGATGACGGTGGCGATTCGTCTTGGCATGGACTCGACACGACACCGGAAGCGTTGGGAAGCCATACAGATTCACGATCCCTGAACAAGCTCCCGCAGTTCACGAAGATTTGATGGAGGAAGGTCAGAGCCTCTAACATCTCTCTCGATGGCATCCCAGATGTGCTCGATGTGATTGAGGTCAGGTGACCTAGCTGGCCAAGAAAGCGAGGTCACGTCGGTGGATTGTTCATCCAACATTCGAATACAATTCGGGAGCGATGGCACGGGGCAATCGGAGTAAGCTGCAGAATCCCGCCGAACACTGGAGACGACCAGCCATTCCCAGAGAAAGGTAGAGGCTGCAATCAAAAAGCATTAACGTTGGCAAAGCCCCTGGAAAAAATAGATTGGATCTCAGTAACATTCGTGAAGTTTTCACAGCCATTCCGAGGTACTTCGTTGGTTTGCTGAACAATCGCCTAGAAAGTGGGTGTTTCCCTTCCATCCGGAAAATCGCGCTGCCCGTTCTTTTTTTAACAAAGATGGAAACAACTGAGCAGACCCCGGGGCGTATAGGCCGATTTGCCTGCTTTCCACTTGGAGTAAGGTGTTGGAAGAGGTCCTTTTTAGCCGAACTACGCACTTCCTTGTCGGCCAACTTAGGCTCTCCAACCGCCAATTCGGCTTCATATCGGAGAGGTATACCACCCAAGCGCTGGTTTGCCTTAAACAGCAGGCGAAACTCAATAGGGAAAAACTGACTGCACACCTGCCTCGTCTCCTTGGATGACTTCATCCTAATAGTCTCTGCATCGGGAAGATACGGATGACTTCATCCTAATAGTCTTTGTATCGGGAAGATACGTGATAGAGCAGAAGGTACACACAGCTCTATCACAGTTGGAAAGCTGGAGCAAGGAGGGCAAGCTTCGCTTCGCTCCAGAGAAAACGACACGGTTAGTTATAGCGAAAAAGGGGGAGATGTTATCTCCCTAAGTGTCGGTTTAATGGACACAAGATAAAGGCGATAAGAGAAATGAGGTATCTGGGAGTAATCCTAGATACTAAACTGTCGGGACTCCCTCATCTAAGATACCTGAAAGGCAGATGTTCAGTGATCCTGAACAGGATCAATGGAATGAGGCTGACTGGGCCAGCCAAAAAGGTGGTATATAAGCGAGTGGGTGAGAGAATCCTAACCTATTGGGCCGCGGGTGGCCTAGTGGGCAACGTCGTGACTGACACGGAAAAGACCTCAGGTTCGATCCCAGGCAGGTACGAACGCTCGATCCACTAAATACCCGCCGTGCGTCGGATGGGCATGTAAAGCCGTCGGACCCCAGGTACTGGCCCCCTGGTAATAAATAAGGGCGTCTTCCTCCCCATTTCTACTTCGCTTCCGTGTCACTTTCTTATCGGGCACTCTAGCCCACATCTCCTAGCTTCCTATTTCTAAAGGTTGTTTAAGACCTTGGGTCAGACACTCCCTTCCTAAAATCCTCTACAATCAATCAGCCAATCAATCAATTCTAACCTATGCCTGTTCGGCATGGTGGTCGGACACGGTTAGAATGAATAAGGGTCTCAATCAAATTCAGCTTATAGCGTTGCTAGGGATCACAAGGTGATTCCGCATGACCTCGACCAGCTGCACTGCAAGTGCTAGCTGATTGTGAACCGGCGGATCTCGTGGTAGCGAAGGAAGCGGCAATGCAATCCCTCAGATTTGGTAAGGATGTGGTTCTACTAGAAGACCGCTTTCGCTCCTCCGAAGTAGAACTACTTAGGACGGACTGGACTTGCCATCCAGTGAAAGAAATTTGTCCAACTTGGGACAAGAGCCTCCCCTCAGGGGGGGGGGGGCAGCTGTTCACCGACGGCTCCAAGATAGATGAATGCGTGGGCACAAGGTTTTGCGAATTGTCGGATGGCAACGAGACGTACGCGAAACAGATTAGGCTTTCGTCCAACTCCTCTGTCTTCCAGGCAGAGCTGTTGGCAATCAGAGAAGCGTTGCTGTGGGCATTGCCCAGCAGCAACGTGGCTAAAATTAAGATTTTTTCTGACAGCCAGGCGGCCTTAAAAGCGCTTGGTCAATTCAGAAGCGAAACTCCCCTGGTAAGGGAGATAATGCCTCTGGTCGAGACAGCTGGCGATTCTGTGATTTCTTTCCACTGGGTTCGACGCCATTTTGGAACCAGTGGAAACGAGCGTACGGTCATCTGACGAAGGAAGCCGCTGGCAAGGTGGATATTGATTTCCATCTGAGAACGCCGCTGCACAGTGTTCGAACTCAGCTGAAGAAAGCCACGCTGGTGGAGTGGCAGAGAAGGTGGGATGAAGGGGTATACGGGGAGAAAAACGAACCGTATCTTTCCCAGAGTTTCTACCAGGAGAATATAGAATCAGACGGATTCCTTAATTAGATACTTACCGGCCATGGCGTATCACCGGAGTACTTCCGCCGTTTTGCGGTGAAGGAACGGGCGTGCGGATGCGGTCACCAGTCCGCAGACGTCGCCCACATAATTCTTGAATGTGCTTCTCTTTCAGGAAGGAGAAAAGTCCTCGCTCCAGAACTAGAGAAGACGAGGGACCTCTCTTTCCTGCTCGGTCATCCCAGAGCGAGACGGGGACTCATCGAATCGGTCAAAGACTTCGTTGCGAGGCATGAAGAGCTGCTGTTAGAAGAATGAGGAAGAACGTGAAGAGGAGAACGATGATGCCCAGAGTCATCAGCATAGGCACCCGTCCAAATGCTATGGGCCTTGTAAAATAACGTAAATAATTTCATTTTTTTCATCTCTGAAAGAGGGCTCACGAAAATAAAGGATTGATTTTCTAGTGCATCAGACCCTCAGTGTAAATAATGCATGTATCTATTTTCTTAGCCTAGACACAATGAAGGACTTTAGTCCCGATTTTCATCGTACTGGTGAATAAATCTCCCAGCCAGACACAAAATTAAGAACCCTGGCCCATTAGCACGTCGAACGCTCCGGCTATGACAAAGAGGTGGGAAGCGGTGGTACTGTGGGGTCAGCAGACTCCAGCCGGTCCCTCAACCGATCCGGTCCGGATGAAAGTCTCGTCAGATCCTGGCAGGATTGCTCGCGCAACGTCTTCACAATAAAATTTTGAGAGTTCCACATATCCCTGCAGAGTCGGCATTTCGACGGAGCAGGTACAGGCATCAGTCTAGCTTACAGCACTCGTTCACTTCCCTCCCTGATACCAGTGGCCTTAAATTAGGGACGGGCGGCTATTTATAGCCCTTGGAGTTGCTCCTGCTTGTCGTTTATGCCAGTCTCCCCAAAACGATGAATAATTTAATATGTAATGTCCAAAAGATACACATTTCTATCAGTATTTTTCCATATTTTCACCCTCTGGAATTTGCAGTTTCTTTTTTAATACACCGAGTGAACACTGAATTATATGATCACCCCTATCAAAAGTGGATGTGACCCGTTGACTACGTGATTTTCGAGAGGGAGCGATTAGTCGACCGACGTAGCATATACACTGCTGGCCACCCAAAATACAACACCAAGAAGGAAGCATCCGATTGGCTTGAAATTCGCAGCATGCGTCGCCCGCGAGAGGGCATGCAAACGATTAGCATTGCACGGCATATGCAAATCATATGCGCACGACACGTCACCGAGAAGCACTATAAGAAGGGAAGAAGGGTGCACAGAAGGCGGGATGTAAGTAGTGGAAGTGTGTTGTGCTGCCGGACCTGTGCGTGGGAAGCTTCCTGATGACTCGTTGCAGAATGCGGCAGTCATTCCAGCACGTTTCGGAGTTCGACAAAGGACGAATAGTGGCGTATCGCGACAGCGGTTTATCGTACCGAGACATCGGCGCCCGTGTGGGACGACATCCGGCCACCGTGAGGCGTGTATGGATTCGGTGGGTGCAGGAGGGACGGACGAATCGACGTGAGCGATTGCCGCAGCCGCGGCACACCACCGAACGAGAGGACCGGCATGTTGTGCGGCGGCGGGCATTGACGGCTCGCACCGCCACATCACGAACGTTAGCGCAGGAATTAGGGTGTGTTGCGCAACAACTGTGTCACCACGTACCGTTCGACGTCGTCTGCAGGAACGGGGACTTGTCGCACGGCGCCCATTGCTGCGATTACCATTGACGTTACACCACCGGCGAGAGTGACGGCAGTGGGCCGTTGAACGCCGCACCTGGACTACGGAATGGCACGACATTGTCTTCTCCGACGAATCCCGCTTCTGCCTGCAACACGCACGATGGTCGGATCCGCGTGTGGCGGCACCGCGGCGAGAGACTGTATGACGCCTGCATTATGCATCGCCATACCGGTCCGTCGCCTGGCGTTATGGTTTGGGGCGCAATTGGATATGACACCCGCACTCCTCTGGTATACGCATCGCCGGTACACTCAACAGCCACCGCACCATCTTCAACGTTTTGGAGCCTGTAGTCCTCCCTTACCTGCAGGACCTGCCAGCGGCCACGTTTCAGCAGGACAATGCGCGCCCGCACGTAGCACGCATCGTGCAACAATTCTTCACGGCCGACCAGATGTCACTGCTGCCGTGGCCCGCCTGTTCTCCCGATATGTCGCCCATCGAACACGTCTGGTCGCTGATCGGCAACTGAGTGGCCCAGCAAGCACCACCCGCGGCTACGCCTGATGAACTGTGGCAACGTGTGGAAGCAGCCTGGACCGACATACCCCAAGCCCACATTCAAAGCCTCTTTCGTTCGATGCCGCGGCGTGTAGCGGCCGTTATTGCTAGCCATGAGGGCCATACGAACTATTGATGTCTGCGTGTTCCGCAAGTCGCACGGGCCTGTAAGCTCAATCGTTTCATCTTTGTATCTGTTGTTATGTTTCCGGTAAATCTGGCTTTGCTATCTCGTGTCCTTCTTGGTGTTGCATTCTGGGTGGCCAGCAGTGTATATAAGGTGTGAGTAGAGCAGTAAGTAGTAAAATTCGGAGCGTGATGGGTAAACGGAACGATTTATCAGACTTTGAGAAAGGACAGATTGTGGGAGATCGGAGAGAGGATACCTCGATTTCCCAAACTGCTGAACTGGTTAGTTGTTCGTTAGCCACCGTAGATAAAGTGTATCAGGACTGGCACGAAAATGTCCAAACAACGACCCTGAGGCAAAACATCACAGGACAGCGAAAGGTTGTTGTGAAAGGTGAGCGCCGGGTCCGACGATTTGTACAGGCCTACAGACACAGCGCTGTTCATCAGTTGACTACCCAATACAACAGTAGTCAACCTGGAACAGTGTGAGTCATGACCATGTGTTCGCATACTCGCATGTATGAGCTATAACAGCAGACCACCCCGACAACATCCACTTCTAAATAAGGTTCATCGGCGCAAAAGACTCGCCTGGTGCAAAGATCATGCAAGTTGGACGTCCGATGCTTTGAAAAAAAGTGCGCTGGTCCGACGAGTCGCGGTTTTCACTCTACTGCGTGGATGGTCGTTTACTTATTTGGCGCAAGCAACATGAGGCACTCGATTCACTCTGCATGGTCTCTACAGTACAAACCGTTGGAGGCGGTTGTATGGTGTGGGGCATGGTCTCTACAGCACAAACCGGTGGCGGCGGTTTTATGGTGTGGGGCATGGTCTCTACAGCACAAACCGGTGGAGGTGGTTGTGTGGTGTGGGGCATGGTCTCTACAGTACAAACCGATGGAAGCGGTTGTATGTTATGGGGCATGGTCTCTACAGTACAAACCGGTGGAGGCGGTTGTATGGTATGGGGCATGGTCTCTACAGCACAAACCGGTTAAAGCGGTTGTATGGTATGGGGCATGGTCTCTACAGCACAAACCGGTGGAGGTGGTTGTATGGTGTGGGGCATGGTCTCTACAGTACAAACTGGTGGAGGCGGTTGTATGGTGTGGGGCATGGTCTCTACAGTACAAACCGGTGGAGGCGGTTGTATGGTGTGGGGCATGGTCTCTGCATCACAAACCGGTGGAGGCGGTTGTATGGTGTGGGGCATGGTCTCTACATCACAAACCGGTGGAGACGGTTGTACGATGTGGGGCATGGTCTCTACAGTGCAAACCGGTGGAGGCGGTTGTATGGTGTGGGGCATGGTCTCTACAGTACAAACCGGTGGAAGCGGTTGTATGGTGTGGGGAATGGTCTCTACCGTACAAACCGGTGGAGGCGGTTGTATGGTGTGGGGCATGGTCTCTACTGTACAAACCGGTGGAGGCGGTTGTATGGTGTGGGGCATGGTCTCTACAGTACAAACCGGTGGAGGCGGTTGTATGGTGTGGGGCATGGTCTCTACAGTACAAACCGGTGGAGGCGGTTGTATGGTGTGGGGCATGTTTACCTAGCAAGAATTTGGACCCCTGGTGCATGTGGAACAAAATATGACTGCTGCTCACTAACATGAATTATTTGCTGACCCAGCAATGTTTCACTTTTTTTCCGAATAGCGACGGTGTCTTCTAAGATGACAATGCGCCGAGCCACAGGCCTAATGTTTTGCACGAGTGGTTTGAGGAACACAGTTCGGATTTCCAGCAAATCGATTGGCCTCCGAATTTCCCCTATATGAATCCCATAGAGCACATGTGGGACACTATGGAACGGATTATCAGGCGTCCGGATACACCAAACGCCCCCATACTTGCATTGAAGGCAGCACTACACACCGCTTCGTTAGCCGCATAGCCGCAGTGTTTCTTTCAGTCATACATTCGGGGGGGGGGGGGGCGAAGCCCTCTCGGAAACGACTGCCCCCCCCCCCCCGGAGACATTTCAGATAACCGAGCCAAATGTTAATAAATTTCAGGCTATGATGAAAAAGAAATTTCGTTTCTTTATTATGCTACAAATATTTCTCCAATTATATTATTTTTAATATTTGTTCTAGTATTATAGTTTATTTTGCTAAAAAGTATATTACGACGCATGCTTTACTTCAAAATAGTCAACTAATCATACCTAATTGTCTGGGAATCGTGATTCAGGATCAAGAGTGTGTTAAATGTATTTTATTACATAAAAATTTCAAGCCCCCCACCCCACCCCACCCCAACCTCCTCTCGTTTAGCTGAAAAAGTTTGTTATTTTTGAAATACTTGAAGAAGTAATTACTATATCAGAGATGTATACAGTATTTTTCTTCGGGGGGGGGGGGGACGAAAAATGGAAGTTTTGTGGAATCCACCAGAACAAAATTAAAGTTAATGATAAATAGAAGAAAAATTAAAGCATTTTTTTCTAATGTAAGTTGATACATTTTTATTAAATTAAGGCATTTCTTTCTAATGTAAGTTGATACATTTTTATTAAATTAAGGCATTTTTTTCTAATGTAAGTCGCATTTCAACGAGAAAAAAAATGAAACACTTTCTGGGGGGGCAATGCCCCCTTGGCCCCCTCTAAATGTGCCCTTGTATGAGATATATAATAATTACTTCTATATATATAAATATAGTATTTAAAATTATATATATATATAGCAAATGGAAAACTTGCACCCTGTAAGGTTCCATTTGCCCCCCCTCCCTCCCCCTGGTCCAAATTTTTTGAGAGAAACACAGGTTATCCGGTGTGTAGTGCTGCTTCCAGCACCTATTAAATTGATGCCACGTCGAATAATTGCTATACTCACTGCGAAAGACGAAAGAAGGGCCTACGAAGTGTTATGTAGGTGGTCATAATTCAGTGATCACTCAGTGTATATCAAAAAGTGTTGCATATGGATGGTGACCGCAAGTAAAGACAAATACAAATATAAATTATTCGTATAATTTGCCTTGGTATTTTGCTCTCACTGCCGAATGTAAGAATATGCATATAAATATCACCGTTAAAATTGGTATCTTTAATTTAAATCTAAAAAAAAAAAAAAAAAGTAGTGTAAAATACCAAAGCAAATGCCGTGGAATTATATCTGAAACTACTTGGGTATTGTGTAAACAACATCAAAATTCCCACACTTTCCGACTTCACGGTTAAGAGAGCCAGAGCATCTCCAGAAGTTTTATTCTAACCTCCTTGGATGAGGCATGGGCGACTTGTGTGATGCTTGCGGTGGCTCTGTTTCTTCTCTGGAACTAGTGACAGTAAATTAGGAACGTGAGACTGCGCAGAGTTGCTTAAACACCGAAACAAAAAAAAAAAAAAAAAAACACTCATATACCTCCATTAGTGAAACCTCCATTAACGGACACCTCCGAACAACGGTAACCTCCGAGAACTGGCAAGTTTTGGTTTTTGGTTGCTACAGAACAGATGCCGTAGAATTAACATTAAAGATAACCTCCGAGCAACGAAACCTTTAAACAACGTTCAATAGACACCCCAGTCAGTCTCAAAGAAGATACGCCGCCCCGGTGGCGCAGTGGTCTAAGGCGTTGGCCTCTGATCATTCGTCCGTAAGGGGTCCGGGTTCGAATCCCGTTCAGGCATGGATGTTGTGTTTGTCTTACGGCACTGGCTCTCTCCCTTCCCTGGAACCAGTGACCCTAAATTAGGGACGGGCGACTGTTTATAGCCCATTGAGTTGCTCACGGTGGTCGTTAAACCTCCAATCAAAAAAAAAAAAAAAAAAAAGAAGATACACAGTCGAGTCACATTTGTGTGACCACCTCCTACTTTTGACGTCAACAGCGCGTAGCCAATGAAAGAAGGCACGTGTCGTCAACTGGCTTGGAGGGTATATAAGGTGTTGGTTTTTTTTTTTTTTTTTTTTGGAGGTTTAACGACCACCGTGAGCAACTCAATGGGCTATAAGCAGTCGCCCGTCCCTAATTTAGGGTCACTGGTTCCAGGGAAGGGAGAGAGCCAGTGCCGTAAGACAAACACAACATCCATGCCTGACCGGGATTCGAACCCGGACCCCTTACGGACAAAAGATCAGAGGCCAGCGCCTTAGACCACTGCGTCACCGGGGCGGCGTATATAAGGTGTGCTGTAGGCAATCTGAAAACATATGTGACGCGGGTGGCCTAGTGGGCAACGTTCGTGACTGCCCCGGAAAGGGCCTCAGGTTCGAACGCTCGATCCACTAAATATCCACCGTGCGTCGGATGGGCACGTTAAGCCGTCTGACCCCGGGTACTGTACCCCCGGTAATAAATAAGGACGTCTTACTCCTCCTTTCTACTTTGCTTCCGTGTCACTTTCCTATCGGGCGCTCTAGCCCAAATCTCCTAGTTTCCTATTTCTAAGGGTTGTTTAAGACCTGGGGTCAGACACTCCCTTCCTAAAATCCTCTACATATGATCACGGTCTGAAAACATATCACTCATTGCTGTCATCGATAAAAGGAGCGATTAATCAGATTTGCAAAAAGGGATGATTATCGGCTTTCGAGTCAAGGGTGGCAGTATTTTTGAAACAGCGCAGTTTGGGAACTGTTTGCCTGCTGCTGTGGTTAAAGTGTATCGTGATTGGAGAAATGGCACCATTGCGAATAAGCGATGTGGAAACTGAGGAGTACCACGTGCCACTGATGTGAGAGGTGAACGTCGGCTTCGAAGATGCGTGAGGGCCTATCGACACGCTACAGTGGAACAACTCACTGGTCTAATGAACCAGGGGGCTACCGGAAGTGTGTCTAAAACGACAGTTCATAGAACCCTACTGCGTATGGGGCTCCGATACAGACGGATGGTAACTGCACCTGTGGGAACAAAGGTGCATCGGCAGAAAAGGCTTACATTTGCACGACAGTATCGAAATTAGACCTCCGCTGATTTGCAAAGGATTGCCTTTCTCCGATGAGTCATGTTTTCTGCTTCATCGAACGGATGGAATTTGGCGTATAAGGCAAGAAACATCGGAGAACAAACAATCTTCAACCATTGCTGGAAGAACACAAGCTGGTGGGGGAAAGCGTTATTCTCTGCGTCCACTCATACCTGTGGAAGGCACTATGAACCGAATTCATTTTGAATCCATCCTTGCAGACCACGTACACCCATACATGCTGATTGTCTCCCTGGGGCGGATGGGATCTTCCAGCATGACAATGAGATGTTTCACACAGCTAGAAATATCTGAGAGTGGTTGGAAGAGCACGATGAAGATTTAAAAGTACTTCCCTGGCCCCTAATTCCCCAGACTTAAACCCAATTGAGCATTTGTGGACCACCTCGATCGTGTTGTTCGCTCTATGGATCTTCCACCACACACCCTCCAGCAGCTGTCAGATGCACTGCAGTCAGCATGGCTCTACATACCTGTAAACACCTTCCAGCACCTTACTGAGTCGCTCCCATCCTGTCTAGCTGCTGTCCGCGCTGCACACTGCTGTTACTCTGAATGTTAGCTGGTGATCACAATAATGTGACTCGCCAGTGTATAACGGACACCTTGTCCCTTAGAATTCTGTGTAGTTTCTTCGGTACTTCGGCGAGAGGGATAATGTCGGAGCAAAGAATATTGCTAAAGGAACCGTGCCTCAGAAAGGATTGGTTGAATTACGGCGGGTAAAATAGTGTGCTTAAGTAAAAAAAAAAACAGTTACAGTTTAGTTCTACCTGAGGCGTGCTCTAGCTCCCGTGCATGTTTCAGCCGCTCCCGGGGACTGCATGGAAGGGTTGTTGCTAGTGCCTACAATGTTGCCCATTGATGGTGGTGTCTCATGGTTTGATCGCACTGGGTTCATTTCCTGCTACCCAGAGCGCTGCCAGCTAATTGCGAAGCAACACTTCACTATCTAACATTTTTCTTTCCTATAGAGTTCGCTAACCCAAATATTCTGTCTTGCAAATATTCTGTCCCAATGGCTGTTTAAGACCAGACGTCAGACATTGCTTTCCTAAATCCTCTACGCCATAATTTATTTATTTAATTATTATATCGTGTTTTACTCAGCATTCGGCATTTGGAGAAAGCAATGCAACTGTTACCTTCATGCATAAGCTTCATCAGGGGTGGATTGGCCCGCCGGGACACCGGGACATTTTCCGGTGGACCCCTTCCCTATATTTTGTCTCTTTCTTTCTTTCTTTCTTAAAAATGTTTTCAGTTCAGTTGTTTTAAACACACAACTGAACCACAACACTTTTTTTATAAACGAAATACACATAATGTAATCATAACAAGCGGGGAAAAAAACAACAACTTCTATTTCGAATTAGGGAGAAAAAATCCCCTCACCAGGCAACTGCTAGAATCCCAACTACAATAGATGGACCTTGTGTGTTTGCGAACTTCTGGGTTCAGTTAGTAGCTGAGGAATGAGAATGTATGTACCGCATGTTGTGGGAGGGCGGGGGGGGGGGGGTATTTGATTTTACTCCCGTTGGTTGTAGGAGGCATTAGTGCTGTGCTCATAAGAGCTGAGATCGGGCTCAATTTTAAGAGACCTAGCCCGCTCCAGCCCGAATTTTATATTGCAAAATAGAGCCTGGGTCCGAATGAGCCTGAAAACTATGATTAATCTGTTTAGTCATTAAAAAAATCTCCTCTTCCAAATTCCCACTCCTTCCTCCCCGTGCAATTAACCGATGCCTTTCTCAACTGCGGAGTGGAGAAGGGATGTCTATCTATTTCTATAGTTTCTTTGACCATTCGTTTCATCCTGAAATGTTTCGAGGGGCCCGGCATCAGGAAAAATCGGGAGGCAGAACAATCTACGTATGTTAACAGTATTGGGATGGGGGCTGAACAGGGCTAAAAAAATTCACTACTTTTGTTAAAGTAGTGAAAATACTCATCCATGTTTGACAATGCTAGATAATGGTCATTATGGGATGTACTATCCACTATATGACAACACAGAATTCAGAGTGAAAGGTAATAATATCAAGAACTTATTTTGAAATAACGGTAAGATTTTTTGCAGGGGTGTTCATATACGATTCCTTTTCCCCGAAATGTTCTACCTACGCTCCTTGTGATAACTGACAAATGCTGCAGATGAAGGCATTTACGGAGATATCATTTCAACATGAAGTTGCAAAATGTTTTGTTTACGTTATTTAGTAAGATGTCTTTACCATACATAACCACAGCATAAAAGCACGTTTTGTAATTGAAACACATATGAATATATGATCACTAAATGAAGAATCTGTTCGCCACGATATTTAAAAATCTTTAAATTTTTAACTGTGATTGTCCACAATAGAAAAATTACAAAAATTGTAGTACAAACAGAAAATTTTACAGTGTAAAAGTTCTGTATTTTCTCATTTATTTAAATTTAAAAATCATGTCTGATGCGAAAGGATATTTGGTACAACTCCAACATAATTTTGGTAGTAGCAGTTCTCTCTCTCGAATATTTGCTGGAATTTCAGCCCACTTCGTTGAAAATTTAAGAACTGGAAGCTCAAATGTATTAAAATCAAGATTATTTTACGATCTGTCAAACATGAAAAGGCTATATAAGCAATTTTTTTTAAATTTAATGTTCTTACTTCAGCGTTCTTAAGGAAAAATTTTAAACAAATATAAATATTGAGTGTGTCCAAAATTAGAAACTTCTGCAGCGCAATTACATACATAACTAACTAAACTGGTGATTAAAACCTGGTTATTCGCTTTTCCACGTCGATTAAGTGAGTTTGCCATGATATTTAAATATCTTGAAATTTCTAACTGTGATTGTCCACAACAGAAAAATTGTAGTGCAATTTTTCCAAAATGCAAATTAGAAAAATTTGTAGTACAATTTTTCCGCAGTAAAATCTTGGCATGGGCCGATGAAAATTTTTCTGCAACAACCACTTTTCAATTTTAGGATGACGGATGTCCCCACCCCCTCCCACCCAGTACTAGGCTTGCCACTGCTTCCAGAGCAACTGTACTTTTTGTTTTGTTTCTTAAATATAAAAAAAGTGATTGTCAGTTGTGATACAATAGTACCGCAGACCTGCAACTGAACGGGCCCATTTGCTAAAATTTTCCCGGGCCCTTTTGCGACCGCGAATCCGCCCCTGAGTTTCATGCACTTTATCTACTTTTGTACAAACGCAGAGGACTAGCAATGTTAACTTAGGCCCTAACCTCCCTAAAAATGGCCACCTTCTAAAAACGGTTAATTTTTTCCGGCCCGAGCTGTAACCGTTATTCGGAGGTTCCACTGTACATATTATTAGTGCTCATTTTGAAGAAAGACCGTTTTCAGACTAACCTTTAACGAATGGATAAAAAGTCTTTATTCGGCTGGTCTGTGTCCAAATCTAAAGGACTAAATGAACTCATTGAAGGATGTCAGGTCACTACATTCTGGGGGAAATAATATGTTTACTACTCACTTTGACGGCTCCTGAGAAATGTAACTTTAACTCGTTTGATAAGAATTCCATCCGTAGAGTCGTGACGCTAAAAGTTCTGTATCAGCTTTGGAAAGATTAAAGTCTCTTACTTGTGGCGGATCCAGAGGCATACCTTAGGAGGTAAGCTTCTGGATCCTCCTATTTTTTTTTTTTTTTTAATTTATTTATTTATTTATTTTTTTTTTTTTTTTTGCTCTGGTCAAAAAAAAAAAAAAGAAGATTGCTTTGTAGAAGGGTCTCTCTCACTCTCTCTCACACACACACAGACCGGCAGATCTGCTGCTTCCAACGGCTTTTTTTTTCCTTTAAATTCCATCAAAATAGCTGTGCTAAATTTTTAAATCACAAAATGGGAAAACAACTGAAAAACCAACACTATTTTCCTGGCGTTGAATTGCCTGCTTTGGGAAGAGACGTGCTCTGTGTTTTTAAATATCAAGTCTAGATAGGATCTTTGAAAACAGATTTAATCCCTTCTATTCGGACGGCTAAATTTATAGAAAAATTTCAGCTTGAATCATCGATTCATTCCTAATGAATATGACCGGTAATTCCTCTTTAAGATATTAGTTTGTTCTTTCGCAATGCATGATTTCCACTTCTTTTGAAAGGAACTTCCATTTACTTCACTTCGCCCAGTCATTCCTACGCAAGGAGGTTAGAATAATATTTCTGGAGATGCCCTGAGTCTTTTAACCGTGGAGCCGAAAGTGTGAGAATTTAATGTTTATTTACATGGTACCCAGGTAGTTTCAGCGTATGTGCCTGGCAATTGCGTGGTTTTTGGTTGCAGAAATCGTGTTAATATCAAACCGGAATGAATTATACTTTATACACGAGTGAAGTTTTTATAATTTTAACGTTATATATATTTTTCAAATCGCACTAACGTTCATGTAATTCAATTTTAAGTAAAAATGGGAAGGAGTCTCGAAATAATTAAGAATTTTATAAGTCCAGCATTTTATCACTCATCGGCAGCAAGTTACGATGCAAAATTAGAAATATTTGCGTCGAAAGAATGCGATTCGGCTAACGCAAAATGCATTGCAAGAGCCTTGGGAACCACCAGCTTTCTTCACACTTTATCGGCCGTCGCTCGTTGTTATAAGCTTAACGTAAAGTGGTACTGCTCCATTGACAAGGGCATCTCCAGATATCTTAATTTAACCTGCTTGTTCCTACGCCATTCATCGTCTTACTGCTGGCGATTTTCTCGCCGAAGTTTATGGAAATTTAAACAACGTACACCCATTGCTTTTCGTAATCGGTCAAAATCTCTTTTTCATTCCTCTCTGAACTTCCTATGTTTCTGTAACTCTAGTTGTTGTAGTTTTTTTCCTTTTTTTGTTTTGTTCTTTCTTTCTTTGAAGCTAGGACCCAACATTTAATCTCCAAATTCACAACAAACTGTAACTGCTGTGACGTATATTCTAAATTAACTTTCCTTTTTAGTTTCTTTCCCTAGGTAAATCTTGAGTTTATTCTCAGTTATACTTCTCTCTTAACGTAATATCTTTTCTCTCAAACGAATACTGTTGGCAACATAATTGAGGTTGAATGAACGTGACGTATGCCTGAGATAAGATAAGAACGAGAGATAAAAACTACGACTAAACTGTTGCTGAGAGAGCGTTATGATAGAAGTGTTGCAAGTTGAGCGTTGTGTTGTAGAGCGTTGTATTAAAAGCTCTGTGATGTGTGGAGACTTTAATGCGAAGTGCTATGTGATGTTATGATTTGTTATAGAAGTGCTACATCCTGAATAAAGCATCTTTTCCGTAAGTTTGACTTCTGTTGTTTACATGTTTCGTCTGGCCGTTAAGGTTTAATTTAGGAACTATTTCATCTTATTATTATGTTTTTAAAATAACGTAGAAGTACGAAAAGACTTCTACGTCATACTGCTATGAAGACTGTGATGAAAATTTGTGCATTTATTACTGTTATTTTACAAAAATAAATGCGCAACTTATTTGTAATCTTGACCATTTAAAAAGACTGTTTTAGGGGGAGATCGCACCCTAAAACAGACTTCTTAAATGCCCCACTGGATCCGTTACTGCAAGTGAGATTCTCCCCTGACTTTTCTCACTGCTCTTAATCTCTCCATGAGTTGGGTGTTTTGGCACTGGTAAATCAGCCGAATGAGGCTCGTCGCAATGCTGATGAAAGATAAGGATAAGATAATATATGCATACATACTACGTTATATGGTAAGTCACCCGAATGAGGCACTGGTCGGAAAGCTGATGGAAGATGTGGATACATAATGTTTTCCTTAATTTTTGATAAAAAATCGGAAAACATTTGTTACAAAAAAGTAACAATCCGTAACGTGATCTGTTGGCTCTCTCTGAATCATTAGAACAGCAAATGGCATTCAGCCTTCAGTTTCTTTAAGCCATGATCGAAGACCGACCACGTCGCTTCGACAAAATGCGCGTGGCACTCACTTTTTATCTTGGTCACCTACTTTACAAATAAAATAAAGTTCGTGTGCTTTCTTGATCAATCCTGTAAATGGCATCTGCTCCTTTTATGGAGTAAAATCACTACCCACGTAACAAAATATGCTAGAAGAATCGATACATTTACGAGGTATCTTTCAATCACAAAGAATACAGCACGCACTATGACTGCGACTAAAAATCTCTGTGTATCTTGGGAGATACCTTTGCAGAAAGATGACCTCCCAGTAACATGGTGCGCTGCTGGCTTTCGAAACAGTCGGGATTTGTTGTGGCATGGATTCAACCTGGAGCTGATATCGTTCTACTGTTTGTTTGTTTTTTATTGTTTGATTGGGGAATTTGTGACGTATTACAGAGGTGAAGCAAATGTCAAGACGGTTAAGCTGCAGCGATAAATCCGTCGGTGTAGCTTAGTTGGGAAAGCATTCGGCTCTGGATCAGAAGGATGAGGGGTTAATATCCGCCACGGGCAAATAAGTGTTTTCACACTGACGCTCGATTTTGGAAATGGACCCACTGGCCGTTGGATTCTTCGAAAAATGTGTGATGTTGCTTCTTCACATCGTCTGGAATGAATGAGAATTCATTCTTCAATGCTTCAAAAATGTGTGATGCTTCTTCCACACATCGTCTGGAATTAATCAGAATTCCTTCTTCTTCAGCGAGCTACTTCAAGCATGGTTTGTCGTCTGACACGGAAACCTATGACTTCATCCCAGCCCTTTCTCAACGGGGAAAGGTTATATGTGAATGTGGCGTATTACAGATTTGAAACACATGTCAAGACGGTAAAGTAGCAGTGATAAATTCCGTCGGTGTAGCTTAATTGGTAGATCATTCGGCTCCGAAGTAGAAGGACGAGGGTTCGATACTGACACCGGCAAATTTGTGTTTTCACAGTTTAACGACCACCGTGAACACTCAATACGCAGTAGCCCGTCTCTAATTTAGGGCAACTGGTTTCAGAGAAGCGAGAGAGCAAGTGCCGTAAGATAAACAAACACCACATCTATGCCTTACGGGATTTGAACCCGAATCCATCCCGGACGAATGATCATAAGGCAGCGTTTAGACCACTGAGCCACCGGAGCGTCTCATTTTACTGGTATGTTCAGCCAAGCGTATGTGATGGTTTCCATCAATTGCTGAATGTTGTTGGATCTCTGTTACAAATTACTCTATCAATCACATCGCAGAGGTATTTAGTTGGGTTAACATCGAGGCTGTAGGAACCATACTTCTGGAACCAAAGTGTGATGGCCTTGGGGCATGGCGTATCCTGCTGGAAGTAACCCTCTTCATCAGGAAACACCATGCACATGTATGGGTATGCCTGGTCCGCAATGATGTCAAGATACCTCGTGTCATTTTACTGCTGTTTCAGAGGTATTTAGGAACCCAAATTCCCACCATGGAAACAGACCCTACATCATTTCACTGCCTATACACTAGAATCTAGCGGGCTGTGCTGCCGACGCCATATTGTGGGTCATTCATTGGTGTGCGTTAACTAAAAATGTGATTCATTGGAGAAGCCGACATTTTTCCAGTCCTTGAGGGTCCAGTTTTGGTGCTTTCGTGCCCACACGAATTTGGCGATTTTTAGCAGACACGAGTAGTACACGAAGGAAACATCTGCTGTTATAACACATTTTTCGCTAATGTGCGGCGGACTGTGTAAGGATAAAATTATTCTCTCGATTCTGCTGTTGTTAAGAGCCTGCTTGTTACCTCGTACAATCCTACCTACCCGCCGTTGCTCTCAAGTATCGACCAGCCCCCACAAAAAAGGCCGCTAATTGCTTGTTTTGTTGCACCACTCCTTCTATACCCTCAATACAGTTTGCATAGCCAATTGTTTTCTGTTTCTGAGAGTTTTGCCTATTTTTGTTTCTTACACATCTGAATCCTTTGCAGTGAACTGTTTATAAAGACATCTCAATGCCATAATTACGTACGAAAGTGAGAATTGCATGAATACTATTGGGTGTTCGGAATAATATGCTACTTCAGTGTATGCACTTGTGATTTCATCGTGTTATGCAACCGTCTTCACTCACTGTGAAAGTTGGTGCGCTGACCCGGTGGCGCAGTGACTTATGACCATTCGTTTGAAATGGGTCCAGGTTCGAATCCCGGAAGGCATGGATGTCGTGTTTGTCTTACGGCACTGGCTTTCTCCCTTCCGTGGAATCAGTGGCCCTAAATTAGAGACGGACGACGCTTATAGCCCATAGAATTGCTCACGGTGGTCGTTAAACCCCGAAATAAAATAAAATATATCATGCAATAGTAGTTACAGGGTTGCGTTATTGTCTGCCATACCGTAATCGCCAATTTTCATAGTACGTGATAGAATATTTTTAAAAACAGATCTGGAATCAGTCAGCAAAACTCCAGAAGAAACAGCTTTTAATTCAAAGGGAACAGAAAGTGTGTCGAACAGGGTTGTTTTACAGAATATGACTGTCATTTAGAGCAAGACAACTGGATCTCTTAACCGTGAAACTATAAAGTGTGAGAATTTGATGTTGTTTACATGATTCCCTACGCAGTTTCATGCAGTTTCAGCTGTGCGTATTTTGGAATTGCGTGTTTTTTTTTTGTTTGTTTTTTTTTCTTGTTGTTGTAGAAATCCTGTTAATATCAAACACGACCGAATTATGCTTCGTAGACGAGTAAAGTTTTCAATTTTAACGTTACGTTTCGTTTTGAAGTCGCACTAACATTTCATGTGTTTCAATTTAAAAGAAAAATGGGAAAGAACTTCAAAATAATTTAGAACTTTTATAAATCCGGCATCTTCTCACACATCCGGAAGAAGCTACGATACAAAAACAGAAACATTTCCGATGAAAGAATTCATCTCGGCCAACAAAAAACAGAAATTTAGCATTTGTAGCGCGGTGCGACAATATGTGTTGACGCCCTCTACAAGCTTTTTTTTTATTTAAATGTTGGACTGTATGGTTTTTCAGCCGCGCATGAAATATATACAATGTGGAGGAAAATAAAACTAAAAAAAAATTTTTTTTTGTTTTATTTAGGTATTTTAGTTCATATTTCCTTCATATTGAAATAAACTATAATATGAAGGAAATATGAACTAAAATACCGTATAAATGAAATATGGAATTGATGTAGGTAATGGAGATTAAAACACTGTCAGTCAGTGCGTGCCCAGAAATTTTTTTTCGGGAGGGAAGGGAGGTTACGAAATTTATTCTTTTACACAACTAAATGTTATGAGTGCATTTTTTTTTAAGTATGCAACATCCGCGCAAAAATATTCAAATAAATATTGCTGGAAATCATTATTAATATTTTTATTACCTATATCCTTATCATTACATAATGGTTGACTACTTCTATTTTGCGATTTATCTGTGCAGAAAACAAGTTCGGAAAAGTGACTGGAATCCTGATAAGGCTTATTTGTGTGCGAGGAATCTATTTTCCAAAGCACTAATAAACATGTCTAAAAATGATGCATTGATTGAAACCCTGTAATAGTCTCCTATACGTTTTCTGTGTTTATGTTACCATTTTGGTTTTGTTTTGATGCGATTCTTGGTATTTTAATCAAAACTCCTTGCTTTTCAGCGTGTTTTAGAGTAATCTGAAAAAAGTCATGGAACTCAAATTTGGTATTGCCTCGTCGCCACAGAAACCCATGTATTGGCTTTTCATTGCAATGGGACATTCTGGTCCTTGACTTCTTGCCGCTTCGTCTTCAGGGAGAAAACACGTTCAATTGTTGCCATGAGGCATAAAAACAATTTCAAATACTATCAAAACTTTGCCTTTTAAAATCGTGTTTTTGAAATATCGAAAGGTTCCAAATCTTTTTTTTTTTTTTAAGGGGGGGGGTTACACCCCAGCCTCCTCCCCTGGGCAGGCCACTGCTGTCAGTCAAATATAGCTGTTATTTTATAGCCTACAATAAAATAGGTACGTATTTTGTCTAGAAAATTATTCTTGCATGGCTTGGTCGTACTTCTTTTTTCTTAACACAAATTTACTTCTTGACCCCACGCCTCGAACCAACCGGAAACGTCTTGAAAATTTGTGGTTCATATGCTATCTTTTTTTTTTGTTGTTGTTGTTGTTGTTACTGTTTTATGAAAATTTCCTGAAGATCGTCACCACGTTTCACAGTTTTCTGGAAAACGCTTCAAGTACAACTTTGAAAATTGATTTTGCACAAATGAGTTGAAAAGTTAACTTATCTTTGAGGTTTTCATTTTAAAGAAGATCGTTAAAAAATTCTCAAATCGCAATGGGCTGGATATGTTGCTAGAAGAACTGACTACTGTTGGGCAGATGAAATGCTAGCCTGGATACCAAAGGACAGGAAAAGACCCACAAGAAGGACAACGTGGGAGATGGGTGAATGAAATTCGAAAGCATGATGGACTGACTTGGAAGAGATAATGCTGAAGATAAAAGTTGTAGAAGAGACCTTCATTCAACAGTGGATTGGTAATAGTTGACGATGATTTGTACGAGTACTTGCATCTATATCCTACAGGGTTTTTTCTCCCTCTCTCTCTTTATTGTTTTAACTCTCGGAGAAGTAGGTCCTACCCCTCACCCCGAAATTATTCGGTTCCGCCGCCCAAGGGGTATTCATTAAATGTTCATTAAGCTCAAAATATAATATTATTAAGCACTTGTTTCGCCAAAAGATTGATTACTTCATTCTGTACGTTTTCTCCGAGATAATAATTAGTATTCATCATGCCAAACACATCTGAAAATTTTTCGGATTACATTATAAAACTTACCAAAAGGTTGTACTAACCTAAGAAATTTCCTTTATTTGGCGTAAACAACTTATCAGATGACCCTCCTAAATGTAAATTTTTGCTCCGAAAAAAATAAATCATTGACATACAACCTCTACAATGACCAGTTTCGTGGTATGTATATCATTTGCTGATGTGAAGCGTCCACAGTTTTATTTAACCGGTCTTACTGCTGTTTCCGTCTGAACATAGGATGATATAATGTGTTCCGGCTACTTTTCGTGCTCCTTTAGACGAACACTTACGTTTCTTCAGTGACGAAGATACATACTTCCTAGAGAAGTTTGCAATTTTTCGGTTGAAAAAGTTTACAGTAAAGAACAATACACACCGTCAGAAGTTTTTCACTAAATCTGCACTTTATTTCTTCACCACTGTCATCTCAAAGTTTTTCGGAAAACGACGTTTATTCTTATCTAAAGAAAATTTCATAACCTCAATCTCAGATGCTCCAGAAATTGTAGCATTTATCTATAAGTGCAGAATTCAATTTTCATGGAAAAAGTGCCGGATCGCCTGTATCGTGCAGCAAATCAAATACCAGCATTCTGATTATTTAGTGCAGCAGCCGAATCGTCTTCAATTTTTTTGTCAATTGAAGTCAAAGATGATTCTAATTCAAAATTTGTAGAATCCAGAGACCCTTCTTCTTTATCACATCCAAAAGCGCTCAATTTTTTTTTCCTTTTGAAGGCTTTTTGCAGCTTTCTGTTCTGGTGCTTCCCTTTCTGCCATTTCTTCAAATTTGATGCTCTGATACCATTTTGGGGGTCCTTCTTTCAAGTTATAGTTCAGGATATTAACTCAGAAAACGCGTAAGCCTCAGGCAAATATTAATATTAAATGAAAAACAGTATCAGCAGCCTAACAAAAACTTTTACGTTATCAATTCATATAAAGTGCGAAATATATCAAGATGACTCTGAGCCTAGGTCTTAAACAACCCTTTGAAATAGGAAGCTAGGAGATTTGGGCTAGAGTGCCTGATAGGAAAGTGACACGGAAGCGAGGTACAAAGGGGCCCTTGTTTACTACCGGCCAGTATCCGGGGTCCGGTGGCTTAACGTGCCCATCCGACGCACAGCGGATATTTAGTAGTTCGAGCGTTCGTGCCTACCCGTGATCGAACCTGAGGTTTCTCTGGGGCAGTCACAAACGTTGACTACTAGGCCATCCGTGACTCATGTTCACAGAGATATTTAGACTCAACTACTTATATCCTATGGGACTTTTGTGCTGCCAATCAGAATGAAATTGCGTTGGATTGATCCTAACGGCTCGGATGCGGAGAAGAATAGAGTTTCGGGCTGTTATAGGTCGCGGCTGGCGCTTCCGAGATTGGGAGGCGGATGGCCCGGCTTATAACTGGGGACGGAGTTTTGGTGTGGTTTGGAACAAATCATCTTGCCTGGTATCCAGCGGCCACGAAGTCGGGGCGGTTTCCTTAAACACGGGAGCACTGGAAGCTCTCTTATGGCGGAGGGTTCAATACCCCGGGGTTGGCGGCTTGGTGTGCAGTGTGCACATCCGGCGCGTTACGGGTGTTCGGTGGTTCAAAGCGGCTCAGCTTGCTTGGACTGGGATCGATCCCACGGCCATGTGCTCGGAGTGCGGTAGCTGTAGCCACTAGGCAATTCGCTACCCCCTCCCCCCACACACTTTCGTGAGAAGATGGCTATCTTTTTTATATCCACTGTTAGGAGCCCTATAGATTGCAATAGAACTTTTGAGAAGCCCCGAGCCAATGCCCACAAGAGCTAGATAACATTCTATTGGCTGAAGATCGCAGCACGTGACGCGGTAGACGAAATTTCTGGAGGTTGGTAGAAGCGCGCGAAAATGCGCGTTGATCGCCATGTCCAGTGGCGTACCCAGAATTTTTTTATTTGAGGGGGGGGGTACGAATTTGTTTTAATACAAACGTGTTATGAGTGCATTTTTAAAATGTATGCAATATCTGCGCAAAAATATTCAGATAAATATTGCTGAAAATTGTTATTAATATTCTTATTACCTATATTCTTATCATCATGTAAAGGTTGACCAATAACATTTTGCTATTTATCTGTGCAGAAAACAAGAATACTGCACTACTTACTGTTAAACGGTCAAAAGATACAAGTAATTCTAGAAAGAAATAAAAATTTACTTTCTAGTGAAACATTCTTCATTTGCATAATGGCGCATTTTTCATTGTACAGTAAGACTAACAAATCCTGACGCTGACGACACTCATTTCGACAATTTTTCTTTTTATTTGATTCAACTCTTAGGTTACTTCTACTTATTATTACTTGAGTCGTATTTCCAGCCTTCTGGGATTTTTTTTGCTAGCTCATCTAAAACTTCTTCAGCTTTTAGTGCTTATTCTCGATGAATGTGAAGTAATGTTAACCCATTGAGTCTCAGTTCTGATTTGGTATTACCCCAGCAAATACACAAGTGCTGGGGAACTGCTGGCCACCAGCTGGCAGTGATGGGTCACTGCTGGCTGAAATATGCCGCTCACGGCCCAGTGGTGGTCCGTTGGTGGCAGCGCTATCAGGTGGCGAGCCATTGATGGCCCTGCAGCATCGCCGTGAATTGTGGGCCTCCAAGCAAGTGCCACTAGTGGCCCGTTGCTGGCAACCAATGCAACCCCAACAGCAGGTGGAAGCAACGGGACTGCGCATGCGCAGAAGCAACACTTGCTGTGTCTATCATGGTACCAGTTAGTTGAAGACGACGCTATCGCCATCCTGTTATTTTAGTGGATGTTAAGAAAAAAATCCATATGTAGAGAGGCGAATTAATTTCCTAATGAAATTTTACGTTGACGAAGATATCAGATTAAGCCGTGAAATACTAGATTACAGCCATGAAATACACCCACTCCATTCCCATGAATAACAATTCATGGAATGGAGTGGATGAATAATAAGAAAAAATTTGAAACCGCTTGAAACAAATGTCCTGGAAAACCATTAAAACAACGTTTGATGGAAAAAAAAAAAAGAATTATACGCGTACAAAATTTATTAATTATTTGAAAGAAAAAAAGCAACGCTATGTGGTGTTATTTGAAAGAAAAAAAAAGCAACGCTGTGTGGTGTGCTCATCCATATGTTGAATACACAAGACTGGGAGGAATTCGCTTCCAAAAATAACGAGAAGTAAAATAAAATATCTTTACTCTTTAAAACAACTGTAGCTTCGGACATCGGACAACGGAAAGGAAAGGAAAGACACAACGTTAAAAATGTAACAGAATATTACATGGATCCGGGTAAATATATATTTATTCAACAATCTCTTTTCAAGACGACAAGGACAGTACAAAACTTTGGAAAGCGACTCTAAGTATGTACACTTCTTGAAAATGAGTGAAGTTCCCTTAAGGTAAAAAAAAACTATTGTTACATTGAAAAAATTAATTTATGAATTATATGAAACTGACTTTTATGAAAAATATCTCGCAATATTGTAAAATGAAAGAGGGAAGCATTCGATTACACATTGCATACAAACAGACAGCTTTAAGCATACGCTCGCGCGTGACAAATTAGTCCGGTCGGTACAGAGCTCAGCTACCACGCCAACGGCCCTGGTTCAGATGCAAACGGGCGTTTTTCCGGTCTGTTGAGAAAATTTCCCCAGCACAGTCCGTTAATTCACATGTTTCGTAAGAGCAGAAAAAAAAATTTGTAGCTTTGGGAAACTGCGGTTATCCTTGAATTTTTTTTTTTTTTTATTATGGCTACTACTGGGAAATTGGCGGACAAGATTCGGCAAGCCACCAGTTACGTCACGTGGTTGCCGGCTGCCACTAGCGGACCACATTAGGCTATCCATCATTTCTGGCACGTGCTTGCAGGGCCACTGAAGGGCCACTTGTGGCTGCTACTGCCTGTGATGGACAACTGATGGCCCTGTTGTGGCATATGACAACTGATCGGATGCCAACTGCCGGCCAGCTGTTGGCCTGAACTGCTGGCCCTTCTGTTGGCCGCCCGAACATATTATTGACGGTTCGGCAGCGGCAACGTAGTGCTGGGCCATTGCTGGCAGTGCTGGCAGCCAGCAATGGCCCTGTGCTGGCCCAGAAAGACTGTTTTTGCTGGGACGTAGATATCCTTTTAAGAGACGCAGTGTTGAAAACCGAACACTAACTGTCTGAAGTTGTCACCGGTAGAGTACCTATAATGGGAAATAATGTCCTTATATTGGGTAACACATTACTGTAGCACAGTTTTAGAGCACTTTGTGCATCTTTTGGCCAGTACTCCTTTTCGTTGCGGGCAATCCTACAATGCCACAGTTTCAATTCTGTGATTAATTCTTCGTGCGAGCCATTCAAGTCACCTGTATAAAATTCAGTTAAAGGTTTTAAAACCATCAATATCTTGAGCAGATGGTGACACATTGGGATTTGTTAGGAACAGTAACTGGAATCCTGATGACCAATTTGTATGCCAGAAATCTATTTTCCAAAGCACTAATAAACATATCTAAAAATGGTACACATAAATTGAAATCCTGTTATAGTCTTCTGGGTTTTCTGTGTTTATGTTACAGACATGGGCGTACTGATAGTCCCTGTAACCCCAACCGTGCGAGGGGGGGTGTCACAGCTAAGAGGGCCTTTACCCTCTGCAAAAAGATTCTCCAAAATTTTTGGCGGAAACTTTATATGAAACTGGCTAAAGAAATATCCAGGAATTTTCGATGGCAGCATTGACTGAAGTATTAATAACAAAAGAATGTATTTTTCAGTAAATAAGTAAAATCTTCAAGAAATCTTTTTCTCCTTAGTTTATAGAAACTGGATGAGGGGAAAGCAGATATTCCAGAGGAATTGAGGTCCCTTTTCATAGCTATAGCAATAGCTCCTATACATGTATATTAAGAAGAGAATGCGAAAAAATATCACTTGAATGAATTAAATTTTTATATCAGTGAGGATAAGGCGTTATGTATTACAGTTGTTTGCATATAACTGTGCATCCTTCAGAATATATTGAGCTAAAAGATGTTCCTCGCGGGCGCAAGGAACGAAAAAAGAGACCCTCGTTATTATTATTTTTTTATATGTAATACAGTCAAGAGAAAAGATTTTTATTATATGCAAAACATTGTGGCATTATGTTTAGTATGTTTTTAATATTCAAGAGTAAATAATTTAAGTAATTTTACTCTTTTCGTGTCACAATTATGTTACTTATTTACTTTCTTACTTATGTTTTGTATTTTCGTATAAATCAAGAAAGAGTCATTACACACTCTCACATGGCAGCTACGTGTTTTATGTGTATGATCGTAATAAAATTTGCATGATATCGTTAACTTCGGCGTCAGTGTTTTGTAATACGTTGTATTGTTGTAAAATTAGGGCAATCATTTTGCTTACAACGTGCACATTTGTGTTACACGGATTAAAAATGTAACAATTTTGGTTTTGCAAAAAATACCTGTAAGTTCCAAAGAATTTGAATTATATATTAAAAAGGCCGTAAAACCTAGTTAATAATATTGAATTTAAAAAATTCAGAAATTGAAAGCTAACAGATTTTTTCGCAAAAGAGCCTCAAAGATATTTTTGCGGAGGGAGGGGGGGGGGGGGGTGTTCTGGTACGACACTGGTTACAGCGTTGGTTTTGTTTTAATGTGATTTTTAGTAAGTTAATCAAAACTGCTTACTTTTCAGCGTTATTTAGAGTAATCTTAAATAAGTCATGGAACTCAAATTTGGCATTGGTCGTCGCTACAGAAACTTTCAGTATACCCATGAATTGGCTTTTCACTGCAATGGGACATTCTGGTCCTGGGCTCCTTGCCGTTTCCTCGTCTTCATGGGGAAAACACGTTCAATTATTGTCATGAGACATGAAAACAGTTTCAAATACTAACAAAACTTTACCTTTTAAAATAGCGCTTTTGAAATATCGTAAGATTCCTATTTTTATTATTCCCCCACACGCCACTGCCCATGTCACCGCCAAAAACAACGCTCCTCTTTTTTAGCTTAATTATAACAATACTCTATTGTGATGATATGGATTGTTCCAGTGACAGTTAGACCCAGGGACAGGTTAAGTCGGTAAGCAAGGTAAGCAAAGCATCGGAGCGTTTTGTCTAGGGGACATCATGAAGAACGCAAACTAATACAAGTTGAAATGTATAAGTTTGCGTTGTAAAAATTTCGTACGTGAATAAAGAGTCTTGTAAGACTTCGATTTTGTTTATTTGTTTCTTTTTGTAAACAGAGCGTTGTTAACGTGACCATTGTCAATTTATGACACTGCGTACTGGAAAGAGGCTAACACACCTTATCTTAAACTTTTTGTGGGTGGGGGTGATGTATGTGTTCATATATGGAATTCGAAAACATTACAGAAATTTTGTCCAGCAAAAAGTTCACAAAGGGAGCCGAAAAGGGACTTTGCATCGGGGAGCAAACATGGCTTGGTAGGCTCTGGCTAGATCTTTCATTGCCTCCAATCATCATTGCCAGTCGTTTCGAACTACAATATTCCCAGGGTATTTTTTCTCTTTTTATATGTACTCCACCATTTCAAGAAAAAGAAAAGCTAAGCTCGGCGCCCCCTTAGCTTGGCGCCATGTGCGGCGGCACCACTCGCACCGCCCTAAAGCGGGCCTAGCTTTTCCACACTTCAGTGCCTACCCCTCAGGCTTCACGCAAAGTGGTATTGCCACAGAGTGGGTGATGCTATTGATGAAGGCATCTCCAGATATCTTACTCTAACCTCCTTGCATCAGCACAGTGACTATTTGGAAATTTACTACCGAATATTCTTGTTCACTTGGGAGAAAAACGAAAATAAAAAAAAAAGAAATTAAAGGGAAAAGAGCAAGAGTGTTTTTCTTGAAGGGAGAGTGGGTGAGTAATGCCCACGGAGAGCAACTCAACGAGTTATAAGTAGTCGTCCGTCTCTGGTTTGAGGCCCACTGGTTTCAAGACAGACACACCATGCATGCTTCACTTGAAATTCCAGTCCGGACCAAGGAGGTTAGAATAATACTTCTGATGTCCCGAGTCTCTTAACCGTGAAGCCGCAAGGTGTGGGAATTTGCCGTTGTTTACATGCTACCTATGTAATTTCAACTGTTTGTATTTTGGAATTGCGTGATTTTAGGTCAGAAACCGTGTTAATATAAAACCGGAATGAATTATACTTCTTACACGAGGGAAGTTCACAATTTTAACGGTATGTTTTGCTTAGAATTCGCACTAATGTTCGTGAATTTCAATTTAAAATAAAAATGGGAAGGATCCTCAAAATAATTAAGAATTTCATACATTGGCAACAAGTTGCGATGCGAAATTGTAAACATTTACGACGAAAGAAGGCGATTCGGCCAACATAAAATGCATTGCAATAGCCTTGTGTTTTTTTTTTTTGTTATTGGAGATTTAACGACCACCGTGAGCAACTCAATGGGCTATAAGCAGTCGCCCGTCCCTAATTTAGGGTCACTGGTTCCAGGGAAGGGAGAGAGCCAGTACCGTAAGACAAACACAACATCCATGCCTCACCGGGATTCGAACCCGGACCCCGTTCGGACGAATGATCAGAGGCCATCGCTTAGACCACTGCGCCACCGGGGCGGCACAATAGCCTTGAAAACCATGAGCTTTCCCACACTTTGAAGGCCGTCACTCGCGGTTACAGGCTTCACGCAAAGTGGTACTGCTTCATTAAAAAGGGCATCTCCAGATATCTCATTCTAACCTCGTTGGTCCGGACCCATCTCTGATGAACGATTAGAAGTCAGCGCCTCGCACCACTCGGCCGTCAGGGCGGATCCTACAATCTGAATGTAAAAGAATTTATGAAAACGTTATGTAAGTGTCAATTGCATTACATGTTTTCATTTCTTCAAAACACAGACCTCAATATAATGTGGCAATAAGAGGGAATGGGGGTTATGTAGGAGTATTGAAGTGCAGGAAATTTGTTTTTTCCTATGCATTCTTCCCCCTTAGCAGAAGCGGATTGGCCCACTGGGACACTGGGATATTTCTTGGTGGACTACTCGAGAAATGGCCCACTATTTCTCGTATCCTCTTTGTCTGGATTGTTGGAAAGAACGAATAATTGTTTTGTTACTTTTGCATAAGAATCGTTAACTTCATTTGAACATTGTATTATCTGTCTAAAATATTGTTGTCTTAAAAAGATATATGACGTTTCCTTCTATCTACGTATATTTTCTGGGCGTTTGCTCTAAAATGACAAAGCAAAATTCTCTCTATTTCGGTGAAGAATTTGCCGCAGGACCCAGCACGGTGTTACAAACAAACTAGTGGCTTGGTGGGGCAAAAGCCCCAATCTATTTAGTAGGAAGTATTTTTCACAGTTTTCAAGTAAGTGGCAATAAAATTGCACCATTTTTTCATGTATTATGTATTCTGTAGAGGGGATGTAGAGAATATCAATCTTACAATAGTATTTCTGTATAAATAATGTTCTTCTTAGATACCCTGTCACGATCTTGGCCTTGCTCACTTGTTTGATTTATAACGACTTCTACATCTGTGGAAGAGTTCACACGACTGAACGCTACATATATAGCTGCCTGTGAGTAAATACTAGCTTAGGTAGGTAGATCCAATTTTTTTAAAAGTCTGCCCTTGCGTTTCATTTATAGTTATAGCAAATGCTAGCCTTAATGGGAATTGCAATCTTACCATGTAGAACAGCATATTCGGATCACTGGATATCAGCTTTATTCTTGGCATAAAAACAATATTACCTTTTCCAACACCTGTAATACCTTCTAGTTTTATTGATGCGAACACCATTGACTAAGCCTGAGCCCAAGTTCATGTTCCTGATGAGTATAACAATCGCGCCAACTTTTTTTTTTTTTTTTTTTGATTGGAGGTTTTACGACCACCGTGAGCAACTCAATGGGCTATAAGCAGTCGCCCGTCCCTAATTTAGGGTCACTGGTTCCAGGGAAGGGAGAGAGCCAGTGCCGTAAGACAAACACAACATCCATGCCTCACCGGGATTCGAACCCGGACCCCTTACGGACGAATGATCAGTGGCCAACGCCTTAGACCACTGCGCCACCGGGGCGGCTCGCGCCAACTTTCAGGATGAGTTTGTGTGGTGGCATGCCGGAGGGTGTAATGGAATTCAGGTGCTCTAACAGTATGTTTAACTTCTCCGCTGGATCATTTGTGATGATTGAGTATACTGCAATACTCTTCGGAATCCCCTGCAATTAAACGAAGCACCTCTCTGTTTATTTGGTAGCAATTGTCGTTCAACTGGCACACGAAGATTCATCTATATTACCTGCATCCAATGAATTACCGAAAATATAGTTTGCAATTGAATTTTTCTTGCATATGAAGCTATTGGGAATCGTAAAAATGTTTTCACCATGGTTACACTTAAGTGTTTCATTTCCCAGTTGAAATAACCATTTAGAAAATGCACGCCATTAGCACGCATATTTTGGGTCAAATGAAGGATGGTGAGGAATTTCCAAATTCTGTTTATTTGAATGCAGGACTCCAGGATTTGAACTTTACCCGGCATCGGCACTACTTGTAAGACCTGTCTGAAATCCCCACCCAAAAGTATTCCTTTTCTACCCATTGGAACATTTCCCAACAACGGATCTTTACATTTCATAATGTGTCGAATTAAACAGTCCATACAGTCTACTGCTGCTGCTGGGACCATTGATGTCTCGTCAATCAGAATAACAGACCCATTCACGTAAAACTGACTTAGGTAGGTAGATCTTGCTAAGTTAGCCTTGATGGAGGAAACTGATGAAGACATTACAGGAACAGGAAGACCAAACAACCGACGGAATGTAGTTCCTCCATCTAACAGTTATAGCGCAGTTATCCCAGTCCAGCAGTGGCGGCTTTTGGGAGGAGGCAAGGGAGGCAGTGCCTCCTCAGAATTTTAAGACTCTTGGTTAGAATTATTCGTTTTGTTCACTCAGTACTTTTGGGTATAGGAGAGCAAACGTTTATGCTAGTTAACTCTTTTGAATTAAATGTCGTCTATGCGTTCATTCAGTTTTTTTAAATTGACGCTTTTTGAAAACAATAGGTAGCGCGTAGTTGCGAATTGTCCTCAGCTTGCGATCTTCGTCCTTGAGGCAGGAAGCGAAATGCCTCTCGTACATTTTGTGCCAAACCTATTTACTCCCACTGAATCAGTAGATACGAAGGTAGGCGGTGGAACTGCGAACACAAAGATCGCACGCGCACCGTAAACTTCCTGTGAGGCAGATGGTATCTTGCCTCATGGGAACAGCTGTTTCCCTGTAGGCAGCTCCACTGTGTTAACTCCTCATTCTGACAGCTTCGAGCGTCATTACATAGCGCCTTCTTCCTAGTTGCTTTTCTTTCACACTAATGTTTGTGTAACTAATTTAATTTATGTTTTATGAAGAGTTGTTTATCAGACCATGGCCTCTGCTTCAAACATATCTAATATGGTGGATAGCTTACTGGAAAAGCCTTTCAGTAGGAGAGATTTTGAAGAAAAGAATCAAATTAAAAATGATGGTAAGCCTACACCTGAAATGGAGAAGATGACTTCAAATGGCAAAACTTCAAACAGAGGTTTTAATATTGACTGGTACAGAAAAGAACAATGGCTAACTGGTAGTGAATCAACGAACAAACTATATTGTTGGCCATGTTTGCTGTTTCCTGTGATTGGCAATGAAGTCTGGCAAGAGAAATGCTTCAATGATTTGAAAAATTTACCACGCGCTTTGGACAGGCACAAAAAGTGTAAAGATCACATTCTAGCAGTTGTTGAATTAGAGTTGCTAGGCAAACCAAGGATAGACTACTCTCTCAACGAAGCGAAGAGAACAAGTGACTTGCGTCATAATGAAAAAGTAAAAAACAATCGTGATGTAATGAAGAAGTTGATTGATGTTACAACACTACTGGCCCGGCAAGAGCTCCCATTTCGGGGACACGATGAGAGCGAAGTCTCTGAAAATAAGGGAAATTACCTCCAGATGATTGATTTACTCTCCAAGAGTGACGAAACTTTGAGAGTGCTTATGGAGAATAGTACAACATTTTCAGGAACTTCAAAAACAATACAGAATGATTTAATCGAATCAGTTGCTCATATAATTAGGAATGAAATCAATGCAGATATTGAAAATGCCCAGTTTTTTTCTTGGCAGATTGATGAAGCGACAGACGTTAGCTCCCATGCACAAGTATCAATTATAGTTCGATTCGTGAATGATGGAGTGCCAGTGGAAAGATTTTTGGGATTTTTTGACGTAAGTTCTGATCGGTGTGTTACTTCGCTTAAAGAATTACTGGATCGTGAACTGGAAAGATTTAGCTACAAAGAAAAACTATTTGCACAGACATGTGACGGCGCAGCAGTGATGGCATCAGAGCTGAATGGATTGCAAGCAAAAGTGAAGTGTGATGCCCCTCAACAGAGGCGGATCTAGGAATTTTTTGAAAGGGGGGGCTGACTGGGTGAATTTGTTAAAATGTATATATATCATCATCATTGTCAGCCATTATCAATCCACTGCTGGACGAAGGTCTCCCCAAGTTTCCTCCACAACGGTCTGTCCTGTGCCAGTCTCCTCCATGAATGATTTAATTAATTTGTTTAATATATATATATATATATATATATATATATATATATATGGGATGTAAGGTCAGGTGATGCGTAACATCACAGCCTCTCCTTGACAAATGTCAACCCCGCCTTCTCGTGGTACATCCTGTTCCCACTAAAGGGGCTCTGACGACCGCCAATAGCGGTATAACTATACCATCGGGATTAGAGGAAATGCTATCCCACACTCACCAACCCGCTTGGCCAGCGTGGTGAGTTATGGCCAAACCCCTCCAAAAATGACTCCACAACTTAAATTTTGGCCCTCAGTCTCCGCAGCTGGAATGTACCTGGCCAAGGCAGCGGCCAGTGCGACATGAAGGCAGAGGGTGCTAAGAATCCCCGGAGGACCGGACTAGGCTGCCATCTGATGCTGACCTTGGCTACATATAACGGACGCTCCCTATCTTCTGATTCAAGGCTTCTTGAATTGGAAGAGGAACTACAAAGGATCAAGTGGGACATCGTCGGGCTAAGTGAGGTAAGGAGAAAAGGAGAAGATCTCATTGAACTGAAAAGTGGACATCTCTTCTACTATCGTGGGACAGATACTGGCAGAACTAGTGGTGTTGGATTTATAATAAACAAGAAACTGAAGGATAAAGTTGTAGAAGTTGAAAGTTCCTCTGACAGAGCTGCACGACTCGTTATCCAACTCTCGAGAAGATACCATGCTCAGATTATTCAAACTTATGCACCCACCACAAGTCATGCTGAAGAAGAAATTGAAGAATTTTATGAGGAAATTCGTGATCTAAATAATAAAGGTAAGCAGCTCTTGAAGATAATTATGGGAGATTTCAATGCAAAAATAGGGCAACGGCAACAGAATGAAACTTCAGTAGGTAAATTTGGTCACAGCAACAGAAACCAGCGTTGGAAATACTCTCGTAGAGTTTGCAGTAGCAGAAGGGTTTTTCATCTTGAACTCCTTTTTCAAGAAAAAGCCACACAGGAAATGGACATGGAGACATCCAAATGGGACGACAAGTGAAATTGATTTTATTATGTGTAACAAAAAATTCGTCATAGAAGACTGCAGTGTGCTAAACAAGTTCAACACAGGCAGTGACCATAGATTGGTGAGATGTAAGATGCACATCAACACTAAACTCGAACGTAGCAAGCTCATAAGACAAACAAAATGTATTGACATAACCAACCTTAAAAACACCATAATACCTTCAAATTGGAACTGAAAGAACAGGTTCTCTGCTTTAGAAGGCCTAACATCGGAAAAAGAAGTTGATATTTCTGAAGTTAACAGAAAAGTAACCAAAGCTCTTATGGAAACAGCAACAAAATTAGCTGGGTCAAAGAACAAATTGCATGTGAACAAATTATCAGGAAAAACCAAAATGTTGCAAAAAAGAAGAGTGATGAGGACAACTAAAGAAGATGTGACTTCCAAAGTGGAATATATAGAGCTATGCAAGACAGTACGAAAAAGTATCACTGAAGACGTAAGGAAATTCAACTGTGAACTAGTAAGGAAAGCAATTGAAAACAACCAAAGCCTAAAGATAGCAAAGGGACATCTCAGTAAGAAAAAAAAACAGATTATGGCACTGAGAAAAGAAGATGGTTCTGTAACAAGAAATAGAGGCGAATTTTTGACAAGAGTGAAAGATTTCTACTCCAAATTATATGAAAGGGATGATACATGTACTCCAGACATCATGAAAGGTACCAGTACCAGAGTTCTTCCAGTCCTTCCAGCAGAAGTTGCACATGCAATCAAGAACATGAAGCGGGGAAAAGCTCCAGGAGAAGATGGAATTACTGTAGACATCATACAAGAAGCAAGTGGAGAAATCGAAACAGTACTCGCCCAAATTTTCACTCGATGCCTTAATGAAGGGAAAATTCCTGAGGATTGGAACAACGCTACAATGATCTTGCTACATAAAAAAGGTGACATTGAGGATCTCAGGAACTACAGACCTATCTGCCTCCTATCAGTGGTTTATAAAATCTTCACTAAAGTTCTTTCACACCGCTTGAAGGTGACACTGGACATGGCTCAACCGAGAGAACAAGCTGGATTCAGGAGTGGCTACAGCACAATAGATCATATCCACGTACTGAGAGAACTAATTGAAAGAGCGAGGGAATATGAACTTCCATTGTGCATGGCTTTTATCGATTATGAAAAAGCCTTTGATTCGGTGAAACCATCAGCAGTTACAATGGCTCTGAAATCCTGCGGTATTGAAGATGCGTACATTAATATTATTAATAACATATATGAAAATGCAAGTGCAAAGATTCGGCTGTTTGAAAATACAACACACATAAAAGTTGGAAAGGGAGTGAGACAAGGTGACACCTTATCTCCGTAGCTCTTTAATGCCACATTGGAAAATGTCTTTCAATCACTGAACTGGGAAAACAAAGGGATAAAGATTAATGGAGATTATCTAACCCACCTTCGTTTTGCTGATGACATAGTCATTTTTGCAACTACCCCATCTGAGCTGCAGAGTATGATCCAGGAACTTGCTGATAAGAGTAAAGAAATGGGATTAAAAATGAACTTTCAGAAGACAAAAGTGATGTACAATGCATTTACAAGAAATGAAGATTTATCGATTGATGGAGAAAAGCTGGAGATAACAGATGCATACGTTTATTTTGGACACCAGATATCAAGTGAGGGTCACATTGATGAAGAAATTAATCGGCGTATAAAACTTGCCTGGAGAGCTTTTTGGAAGAAACGGCATAATTTTCAAGAGCAATATGCCATTATGTCTTAAAAGAAAAGTGTTTGATCAATGCATCCTTCCAGTGCTTACGTATGGTGCAGAGACGTGGGCCTTAGCTAAAAGAGGCATACAAAGGCTGCAGACAACTCAAAGCAGCATGGAGAGGTGCATGCTTGGTGTAACCAGGAGAGATAAGAAAAGGAACTTGTGGATCCGAAAACTGACAAGAGTGGAAGACATCATGATCAGAGTTAAATCCCTGAAATGGCAATGGGCTGGACGTACTGCCAGAAGGACAGACCATCGATGGACAGCCGAAATTTTAGATTGGATTCCAAGGGACAGAAAAAGACCCAGAAGAAGACCATATGGAAGATGGGTGGATGAAATTCGAAAGTATGCGGGAGTGACATGGGGTAGACTGGCACAAGACAGACCGTTGTGGAGGAAACTTGGGAGACCTTCGTCCAGCAGTGGATTGTTAATGGTTGACAATGATGATGATGATGATGATGATTATATATATTAAACAAAGGGGGGTAAAAATTCTGAATATAACAAGGTACAAATGGGGTGGGGGGGGGGGCTTTTAAAAGAAAACATGACTAAAGAAAACAGTTTGTTTCCACTTCGTTATTTTTGTATTTTTATTTTTTTTTTTGCTAAGGAACTATTTTAATATAGAAAAGAAAATATATTAAGATTGTCATCTAATTGCACAATTATTTGTTAGTGTAGTGCAATATCAGTGTGCCATAGTCAGAAAGCGAAGAAGTAAATGAAATCCGAAAGTTTATTTACTTACCCATTTCGACCCTTGAGAATTTCGGTAAGCTGGCTTTCAGTTTTTCTTTATTAAATCACAAACACGAATTTCATGTACTCGTATTTATCTAGTAATAACACCATTTATAATTTCGAAATGCGAGAACGGAATTGAAAGTGGTTGTGCAAGTAGAAATGCTAGTAATAATTAAAAAAAGTTTAAAAAACAGTAGATGAACTCTGAAGCGTTTGTTTTAACTTGAATATTAAACCCGGGATAAATTTTATTCCGAATAACGTTTGCACACTGACATCAAAAATATCACGAAAACGTTTTCCATATAAACATGGTTGTTAACTTCCAAAATGCTAACTTAATCATATTTTAGTTGCAGCCGGCGAGAATGCTTTTCAGCAAAAATGTCAATCACTTTTTCGGCTGTTATGGACACCTGTCAGTGAATGTTCAAAATAGCAAATCCGTTCAGTCTGTTTTCGCACATGGTTGATCGAAGGTAGGGTTTTGTGCGTCTCAGTGTCGAAAACGACCTTTCTACAGAGCATGTTGTTACAGTAATTACACACAAAAGTTTTAATAGTTGCGCGATGTTCGGAAAAAAAGTTGCTGGCTTCCGTGTAACTTTGTATGTCGGATGAAGGCTTTTGTTTTTCATTTCTCTAACGCTGTCTCCATAATTCAATTTCTCCTCTCAGTTCTTGCTCGGAGGAGCCTGGCAGATCACACTTAAAAAAAGAAGCTGCTGAGGTCATCTCATCAATATCAAAATTTTCTGTTAAAAATGACGGTATTAGCTTTTGCAGTTTATATATGTTCGTGTTTTCTAACGCAAATCTGTTAGTCAGTTCGCTGATTAAATGATCTAGAAAGGGAATAGAAAGGGAATATACATTGAAACTCTGTAAAATGTTTCCGGATCATCGCATCGATAATTGGCTCTATGTTTTTGATGAAGAGCATTGCAAGGAAGCTTCACATCAACTCCCAAACTTTCCGATAATTGGGATGAACTCCAGTGACGGTTCGTGGTTGAAAAAATAGGTGAAGAGCTACAAGAGCAATATGAAAAGATATCTACTGTCTTCAATGAAAATCACTATATGAGGACTGACCTATTTTTTGTATATTAGATCAATTCTTCTTTCTTTTAAAGCTGCAAATTCGTCGATTATGTCGTCATAGAAGGTTGTTTCTTCGTGAGCATCAATAAAATATCTTTCTGAATAGAAATATTTGCCAAAGAAGCAAGTCTGTCTTGAGAAATAGTGTTTCTTCAGTAAGTTTGTATTCTTTTAAGGCAAGAAAAACTTCTTTCCATTGACACACTTGTAGATGGAATGGTTAAAATGAAGGCAACCAATTTATAAGCTTCTGTAAAAATGTCTTTATCTTTATGAAGCACTCGAAGAAGTTCTTGAGTCGACATATTCCTTAATTTTTCGTTGGCATATACAATACTTCGTTCATTTTTAAGGCGCTGGTTTTTAGTAAATATTTTTCTGCAAAAATGTTGTAGATTTTCAAAAGCGTGAGAGGGAAAGCTTGAATTAAATTGTTCGAATTTGGTTGTGTCAGCAAGACAAACAAATTGAAGTTTTTCACAGTCTTGAAGTCATATCCATTTCCATTAGAATGTGGTCTAAAATTTCAAAATACAATTGTTTATAATTTTGAAAAATTGTTTCTTGTGTAAAAGCAGCATATTCCCGTTTAGATCTGCTTATTTCTGTGATTTTGCTAGTTTTTCCAAACAGTGTTTCAAATACTTCATCGTTTCTTTTATGACTCAAAATTTCACGAGTTTTTTTTTTTTTTTTAATTTGAGTTACACAGTAGTTTATGTCTAGTGATTTTTTCTGCAAAATTTCGAATAATAGATCGGTGGGGCCAAAAATTTCATTAAATGCTATTGCCAAAAATGTAAATTCAAAAGTGTTATATCGTTTAAAAAACCCTTGGCACGTTGAATTGTTTTTTTTTTTGTCTGATTGCTCACTATTTGTCAAAAATTCGACTTCCTTCAATTTATCCCAATCTTCAACAATTACACTTACTAACTTCGAAGTGGAGGACCATTGTGTTTCTGCTATGGTTGGTATGCGTCTTGCGGTTGTAGATGTGAGTGTATAAGATCGCTTCACTGAGTGGTGAAAAAACGAAGAAATTCCAGTGAGGCTTGCGTAAAATATACGCCACTTTGAAATTTTAGAAAAACTCTGCTGTAATACAAGGTTTAAACGATGTGCTAAGCAATGAACAAAAACAGCTTGAGAAGCTTTATCCTTTATTTTTTTCTGGAGCCCATTCAAGTGTCCAGACATTACACTTGCCCCATTGTAACATTGTCCTATTAATTTGTGCTGATGATCGAATTGTTCCAAAATTTTGTCTAACATTTTGTATAAAGCTTCTGACGTTCGATCTCCACTCACGTCGTGGAAACCCAAAAATCGCTCAGCCAATACACCTTCCGAATCAACAAATCTTATTATTAAAGAGCACTGAGAAGTCTGATTTATGTCTGTGGTGACATCTATTTGAATAGAAAAGCATTGAACTTCATTTATTTCATTTTTAACGTGATCGTTTATATATTCAGAAATACATTCAATTAATTCATTTTGAATAGTTTTTGAGTCACCTGTGAAGACATTTTTTATCTTTTCGTATTGATTTTGAATTTCTAAAGGACTTCTTGATATCAACAATGAAAGTAATTCCTTGAAATTTCCACGATTTATCGAGTCCATGCTTTCGTCATGTCCACGGAATGTTAATTCTTGTTTGCTCAAATATAATACCGCATCAATCACTGTCTGCAGGAAAAGTCTATTTAAACGAACGTTTTCGTTGAAATGTATTTTCAAAAGATTAGCAATCTCTCTCAGGGCATCGGCAATGGTGTTCTGATTTATTTCAAAATTCCTTAGCATTAACTCGCATTTCAGGTGTTCGCTAGAATCACCATGTTTATGAAGTGAGCGTGTTATATTTAATAAATCTGAGAATCCGTCTTTATTCCACGCCGAATTTTATTACTAAAAAGTAAGCAGGGCCAACAAAATAATTTTTGTAACACAGAAGTACTACAAAGCCATTTATATTTAGTAAACCAACAATTTTTAAAATTAATATTGCAAGATTTACCGCTCTTCTTGATTTCTTTTTTGGCAACTATTGTCAGTGAATCCATCGATCGTCCTTGAAGTAAAATGGCTCTTTTATCTTCATCTTTCCACCGATTAAATGGAGTTTGTAATAAATTACAAACAATGTCGTTTACAGGATACATACTTTAATTAAAACTATTACTAACTGTTAAATTATACACGAAACTACAGTAACAGCTAAACTTTTTGACAAATAATCACAAAGCACGAAAAAACAAATCCCTTTCGGAAAGCATGTATCACAACACTGCAAGATGCCCTGGGTAAAACATAACGTTTCCCCGTGATCTCCTTCGAAGGTCACGATTCCATCTGCAGAGATTCGGCGCCGAAAGATAAAACACTTCACTTGCGCGCCAGATAGGGGAGGTTGACGTCACGGTTACCATAGCAACTCGGTCGAAAGCTGCAGACTTCCAAGGTTTTCATTTCGGCTCTTCACTTGCACTGTTTTGCATATGAGGTAGGGGCGGATTTAAAGTCATCTGTGCCCTGCGCACAGTGTTGGTTTCGGGGCCCCTCTGACTTTGACTGCCATACTTAAAAAATAATAATTTTCTGTAGTATATCACCCCTCCCCCCCCTCCCAATGTTCAATTTTTTTCCTTCATCTGGATTTTTAGTTAATGGAAGTAAATGAATACGTGTAGTATTTTATCAACCGCAAATATATTGCTGTTACAGAATAAATTAACTTTTTTGCTATGTATACCCCCCCCCATTCTTTATTATTTACCTTAATCTGGTTTATAAGAAACTGGAAGTAAATGAATATGTGCAGTATTTTATCAACTGCAACTATAATACAGTTATAGGCTATTACCATAAGCAAGAAGAACGGAGAACTATATGCAGATCCATATTTTTCAAAAATATTCATTATGACATTTCATTCTACGTATGTTTCGAATACTTGTATTTGGAGTAGAAGTTTCCTTTTACATATTTTTGCTTACTATGAATATAAATAAGAGGAAGTAAATTAATGTGTTTTATTAACTGCACTGCATGTGTGCTACTGGTATAATAATAGAGCATAAATAAGAAAATCTAAGAATATCATGCAAATATCTTCTTCTTTTTTTCAGAAAGATTTCATTATGATATTGCATTATTTATGTGTTTCATTGCAGTGCATTTTTACATAACTTGTATTTAGGGATAAAATGAAAATAGGATGAGAGGAAAAACAGAAATGAAAATTTTTTTTACATATTTTGATATAATTGATTCTGAAGTATGCAAATGAATATAAAGTCGGGTTACCTGGATTATATTTCCGTTCTAGGTGAATTCATATAATTTTCTTTCTACATTTTTTTCTTTACAAAATCGTCTATTATGCTATCGTAAGTCACATTCTTTAAAGTAGCACTTTCTATTGTCAGAATTGCGGAATTCTTCAATTGTTCTTGAGTCATAGAATTCCTCAAATAATTTTTCACTTTTTTTAACACTGAAAAAGAACGTTCGCCCGAAGCATTTGTTAAAGGTATTGTTAGAAATATTTTTAGGATAGTATCTACACTTGGAAAGGTTGCTTGCAAACCATCATGCTAACATTTATACAGTTCGGTAGGTGATCGGGACGGACAGACTGCTTCCTCGTTGTCTATAAAATGGAGGAAATGTCTCAATTCATCTTCAAAAAGAATTGCATCGATGTCTTCTCGGTATAACTCAGTTAACTTGTAAACATGTTTGTTTTTAAGATTTTCGCTCATATTTTTATCAAAAAACACGTAAAATAAGTCAACGATTTTTTTTATGGATATGCTTCTATTCTTCAAGTGCACAGTTATTGTGTCCCAAATAACGTTGACGGTCTCAACGATGATTTTGTCTTTACCTTTTAAATTGACTTCATTGTCTCTCGTCTCATCGAAAAATAGCTTTCTGCTTCTTTTACGCTTCTCATCAGAGATATCTGAAGAAGCTTTATTTTGCACTAAAGTATATACTTCGGCTTTTATCGAACTATATTCATTTCGAACTTCAGAAACGAAACTTTGAAGTGAATCAAACAGTTTCACAGCACTGAATACATTTGTTTCGACTTTCTGCAGTGATTTGCTGACAGCATCAATTCTTTGAAGCAAGCGATTCCACAAAACAGTAAAAACAGCTATATCGTACTTTTCAAACTTCTCCGCTGAGGACTTTGCTTCAATGTTTGCAAGCGTTTTTTCCGAATTTGATAAAGCTATGTTTTTTAATGTTTTCTTTATTATTTTTAATATCCGCAATTTCGGTGATAAAACAGAATCAGCGCGTGCAGACCATCTGGTGTCACAAATCCTCTTTACCGTGAAGTGTATATTTTCTTCTTGCAAGCGTGCTTGTAGCATATTCCACCGATGTGTGGAAACCGAAAAAAAGGCATACACGTTTTGAACAAAATCAAAGAAATATGTCGCTCCTTTGCATGATTCAGCTACAGCGCCGCAAATCAAATTTAACGAATATCTAGAACACGGCACGAATAAAGCGGAAGGGTCTCGCCTGCAGATCTGAATATTTGTTCAGTCTCGCCTGCAGATCTGAATATTTTCCAGCTATATTAGCTGCATTATCCAAGCTCTACCCGCGGCAATTTTTTATGTCCAATCTGAAATGATTTTCAAAACAGTTGTCTCCAGACATCTACCCGCGGCAATTTTTTATGTCCTAAATCTGAAATGATTTTCAAAACAGTTGTCTCCAGACATTCAGAAGTATGAGATTTCAGTGGGACGAAACAAATAAATCGTTCTACAACTTCGCCGCTGTCGGCCACATATCTCAAAATTAACGTTAATTGATCTATATGGCTCACATCTGGTGTTGAATCAACTATTATGGAATAGCACTTGGCATCCTTTACTTCGTCACAGAACTGGTTTCTGACACGCTCCGCCATTAAAGTGATGAATTCATCATAGACTTGGTGCGTTAAATAGTTAGTTTTCACTGAGCCGCAATACTGAAAGTTTCTCAAATGTTCTTTTAGGAAACTATCAAATTCACTGAGATACTCAAGACAGGTTAAAAAATTATCTTTTCGATTAGACGTTGTCGATTCGTCATGTCGTCTTAAAGGTAATCCCAAAAAACATAGCAGTTTGAGTGTGGCAGCAACTCGTTTCAATACTTTTCTCCAGTAAGAGCACTCCTCTTCATACTGGGTAGTTAATGCAGAATCAATTCTTCCACGTACTTTACACCTTTTTACAAAGATGCACATAGCATTGATATGAGATTTGGAAATTTCATGGGCCGCCCCGGTGGCGCAGTGGTTTAAGCGATGGCCTCTGATCATTTGTCCGAAAGGGGTCCGGGTTCGAATCCCGGTGAGGCATGGATGTTGTGTTTGTCTTACGGCACTGGCTCTCTCCTTTCCCTGGAACCAGTGACCCTAAATTAGGAACGGTCGACTGCTTGTAGCCCATTGAGTTGCTCACGGTGGTCGTCAAACCTCCAATCAAAAAAAAATCATGTTCGGCAATATCTCTAGCAACGTTTCTCCAGTTTGAATAGCCGTCCACAAATGCCTGTTTTTCTTTACCTTGGTCAGGGAATAATTTACAAATATAACAGTAAATTATCTTGGTTGTTTCCGAAAAAATCAACCGATTTCTCATTTCTTTTGTTCCGTTTTTCTTCACTCTCAGAAAATGAGACTCATTGAAACGTCTGAGTTTAATCCGTCCTCCTTCCTCATACTCTTTTTTCAAATTTTCCATGTTTCCTACGTTTTTCGGTTTATTCAGTAAAAAATATTCGATCATATCGGATGAAATCAATTTTGGCCATAATGCAATATCTTCAGGATAGGCACCATCCCTCATTTCAACAAAATTGCTATTCGTAGGCAGTACCATTGGCATTTCAGAGTTCACTTGTTCAGATACTGCAACCGGTGTAGCAGCCTCAGAAATCTCTAAGTTCTCTGATAATTGAGAGGTTTCCTCGTTCATCCTTTTCGATGGAGTACATACTTCTGCTACTAAAGAGTCCACTTTTTCAATTGGTAGTTCATCCCTCATAGTTTTCGGCGAATGTTCAGTACTGGACTCGTCTTCAGTTTTTTTCGCAAACGATAACAAACTGTTTCTTTGCTTAACTTCATTTTCTTGTCTCATCTTACTTTTTTTATGTTTTTGACTGCCAGACTCATAGTGTCGCTTCATTGTTATTATCTAGTTTTCACTTTCGCGCACAATACCAGAAGATAAAATCCAAACTTTGCTAAATAAAAAAAAATAGTAATGGTAAAACCCTTCCAGGGTTTAAACAAGCAGGCAATGCACTGCTGTGAACAAAGATATTTCTATGTAAAAAGATAAATGAAACAAACTATATGAAATTAAAATGTCGTGGTGGAAATCACGGAAAACATTTTGTAAACAAATAAAACAACTCATGAGGCACCGCGAACAAAAGAGATAGCGAGAAAAGAAAAAGTTACCAGTGTCCTATACTTCAGTATTCCTCCGTTAACGGCGCTGATTTTACATAGCTAGGAGGCAATATACCAAAGATGTGAGATGGACTGGGGTCAGTCCATGCCTAAATTCCCTTGCGATTAAAAAAAACAAAAACAAAAAAAAAACGCCTTGACGACCACTGCCTACACATTCTGTTGTGATAGAGATCCTTGTCCACAAGACAGTGATACTTCAAAGGGGTCGTGGGGGCGTGAAAGCTCCGTTTTACGCAGATGCTGGACAGTAATTTCCTTCAGCCAGAGGGTTTGGGGGGGGGGGGATCGCTGAAGCTACATGTGGCAAGGAAAGGTTTCACTGTAAACCACCACACAGGAAAACTGCCACACGCTTTTCATTAAGGGGCCGGGCACAAATTGCTATTCCTTCGAGGAACACTTTGAATGTGTGGCAGTTTTCCAAGTTTCCGAATTATGTGTGGCAGTTTCCCAAGGTGCCTAACGATGGGACAGTGGCAGCTCGTGGTTGGAAAAATAGGTGAAGAGGTACAAGAGCAGTATGAAAAGATATATACTGTCTACAATGAAAATCCCTTAATGAGGACTTACTAATTTTTTGTATATTAAATCAATTTTTCTTCCTTTTAAAGCTGCAAATTTGTCGATTATGTCGTCATAAGATGGTTAGATGGTTGTTTCTTCGTGAGCATCAATAAAATATCTTCCTGAATATAAATATTTGCCAGAGAAGCAAGTCTATCTTGGGAACTAGTGTTTCTTGAGCAAGTTTGTATTCTTTTAAGAAAACCTCTTTCCACTGGCACACTTGTAGATGGAATTGTTAAACTGAGGAAAACCAATTTATAATCTTCTGTAAAAATGTCTTTGTCTCCGTGAAACACTCGAAGGAGTTCTTGAGTCAATATATTCCTTACTTTTTCATCAGCATATACAAGACTCAGTTCATTTTTAAGGCACTGGTGTTTAGTAAATAAGTTTCCGTAATAATGTAAATTTTCAAGAGCGCGAGTGGGAAAGCATGCATTAAATTATTCGAATTTGGTTGGGTCAGCAAGTCAGACAAATTGAAGTTTCTTACAGTCTTGAAATCTTATATCCATTTCCATAAGAATGTGGTCCAAAATTTCAAAATACAATTGTTTATAATTTTGAAAAATTGTTTCCTGTGTAAGAGCAGCATATTTCCGTGCTTATTTCTGTAATTTTGCTAGCTTTTCCAAACTGTGTTTCAAATAACTCATCGTTCCTTTTATGGCTCAAAATTTCACGAGGTTTCTTTTTTTAATTTGAGTTACACAGTAGTTTATGTTTAGTTATTTTTTCTTCAAAAGTTCGAATAATAGATCGGTGGAGCCAAAAATGTAAATTCGAAAGTGTTGATATCATTCAAAAACCACTTGGCAAGATGAATTGATTTTTTGTCTGATTATTTGCTATTCGTCAGAAATCCGAACAATTGCTTAAATTTATACCAATCTTCAACAACTACACTTTCTAATTTCGAAGTGGAGGACCATCGAGTTTCTGTTATGGTTGGTCTGCATCTTTACGGTTGTTGATAAAAGTGTATAAGACCGCTTCGCATAATGGTGAACAAACGAAGCAATTCCACTGAGGCTTGCAAAAAGTATTCGACACTTAGAAATTTTAGAAAAAGTCTGGTGTAATACAAGATTCAAACGATGAACTAAGCAATGAACAAAAACAGCTTGAGAAGCTTTATCCCTGACATTTTTTTCTGTAGCTCATTTAAGTGTCCAGACATTGTACTTGCCCCATCGTAATATTGTCCTATTTATTTGTGTTGGTAATCAGACTGTTCCAAAATTTTGTCTAGCATTTTGTATAAAGCTCCTGACGTTCTGTCTTCATTCACATCATAGAAACCCAAAAATTCCTCAACCAATGCACCTTCCGAATCAACATTAAAAAATTATTTAATTTTTGACGTGATCGTTTATATATTCAGAAATACATTCAGTTAAATCATTTTGAATAGTTTTTTATCCTTTCGTATTGATTTTCAATTTCTAAAGAACTTATTCATATCAACAATGAAAGTAATTCAATGAAATTTCCACGATTTATCGAGCCCATGCTTTCGTCATGGCCATCGAATGCTAGTTCTTGTTTGCTCAAATACAGTGTAGACTAATACTGCATCAATCACTGTCTGCAGGAAAAGTCTATTTAAACGAACGTTTTCGTTAAAATGCGTTTTCAAAAGCCTAGCATTCTTTCTCAGGGCATCGGCAATGGTGTTTTGAATTTTTTCAAAATTCCTTAACATTAATCCGCATTTCAGGTGTTCGCTAGAATCACGATGTTTATGAAGTGACCGTGTTACGCTTAATAAATCTGAGAATCCGTTTTCATTCCACGCCGAATGTTTATTACTAAAAAGTAAGCAGGGCCAAAAAAAATTAACACAGAAGTGCTGCAAATCCATTTATATTCAGTAAACCAACAATTTTTAAAATTAATATTGTTAGATTTACCGTGAATTCGTTGGTCGTTTTTGAAGCAAAATGTCTCTTTTATCTTCATCTTTCCACAGAGTAAATGAAGTTTGCAATAAATTACAAACAATGTCGTCCACAGGATGCATACTAAAAACTATCACTATCAGTTAAATTGCACACAAACCTAAAATATCAGTTAAAGCTTTCAACAAATAATCACAAAGCACGAAAGAACAAATTCCTTTTCGGAAAATGATGTACCACAGCACCACAAGGGAAAAAAAAAGCCATAGCAGATTGCATGGTACCCTTGTAGTCCACCCACTCCACCGCGATCTCTCACGACTTTACGCTCAAAAACTGAAAGATGCAGAGGTAAGGCGCGTGAAGCTGAAACACTTCACTTGAGCGAGCAGATTGGGGAGGGTGACGTCACGGTTACCATGGCAACTCGGCGGAAAACTGCAGACTTCCAAGCATTCTCATTTCGGCTCTTCACTTGCACTGTTTTGCGTATAAGGATTTGTTTTCCGTATTGAGCGCGCCATGTGAATTAATATCTATTCAAAATTTTGAGTATTTTGAGACTGAATAATAGGCAAAAGAGAATATATTATAAAAAATTACTAAATAAAACTTTATTTTGAGTAAAATAGGTGAAGAGGCACTTCACCTACTTCAGCTGAAAAGCCGCCACTGCGATGGGAAGGAGCTCTTTTGTTTGTCTTAATTTTCATGTTGGTTCATACTTAGGGCAACTGGCCACAGAAGTACGAGATGGGTGGAGGTATAAAGAATGCCGTTTCTTGGCCTATATTGAGAACTGAATTGGGAACACCATACAAATTTCGCGAAAACGTTCTATTTAAGCGCCAAGCGCTCAGGAAAGAACAATAAGGTGGGATTTTTTTAATAACGCTGCACTTTTACTTAGGCACTAAATATTTACATAACATGTCAAATTTGAAATTTTTTTTACTTAATTAATTCATAGGCCCTACCCCTCAGCCTTTTTAACAGCTTTTAATTCGCCGACTTTATATTCATACCGCTTACGTATCAAATCAAGTAAATAGCATTGCTCTTTTAGTTAGGCACTAAATAGTCATAGTCCACAGGCATAGGCCTTTTTAACAGGTTTTATTCTACCAGTGTCATATTCACGACGTTTACACATCAAATCAAGTTAATAATATTGCGCTTTTATTTAGGCACGAAATATTTATTCACAGGCCCTAGGCCTAGTCTTAGGCCCTTTTACCAGTTTTTATTCTACCAATGCCATATTCACAAGGTTTACACAGAAAATCATGTTAATAATATTGGGCGTTTTCTTAGGCATGAAATATCAATTCATATGCCCTAGGCCTAGGCCTTCTTAATAGTTTTTACTTTATCAATGACATATTCGCAACGTTTACAAAACAAATAAATGTAATAATATTGCGCTTTTACTTAGGCACGAAATATTAATTCACTGGCCCTAGGCCTTGTTAATAGTTTTTACTCTATCAATGACATATTCACACCGTTTACACACACACACAGACACAAAATGTAATAATATTGCTCTTTTACTTAGGCACGAAATATTCGTTCATAGGCCCTAGGTCTGGGCGTATGAATTAATATTTCGTGCCCAATTAAAAGCGTAATATTATTAAATTGATTTGTTGTGTAAACGTATTGAATATGGTATTGATAGAGTCAAAACTATTAAATAGGCCTACGGCCTATGAATTTATATATCGTGCTTCAGTAAACGCCCAATATTATTAACATGATTCTCTGCGTAAACGTTGTGAATATGACATTGGTAAAATAAAAACTGGTAAAAGGGCCTAGGCCTAGGGCCTGTGAATAAATATTTCAAGCCTGAATAAAAGCGTAATATTATTAACTTAATTCGATGTGTAAACGTTGTGAATATGGCATCGGTAGAATAAAAACTGTCAAAAAGGCCTAGGCCTAGGGCCTATGAATTAATATTTCCTGCCTAACCAAAAGCGCAATATTATTACATTTATTTGCTGTGTAAATGTTGTGAATATGGCAGTGATAAAGTAAAAACTGTTAAAAAGGCCTAGGCTTATGAATTAATATTTCGTGCCTAAGTAAATGCCCAATATTATTAATTTGATTTTCTGTTAAACGTTGTGAATATGGCATTGGTATAGAACACAAACTGGTAAAATGGCCTAAGACTAGGCCTAGGGCCTGTGAATAAATATTTCGTGCCTAAATATAAAAGCGCAATATTATTATCTTGATTTGATGTGTAAACGTTGTGAATATGACACGGGTAGAATAAAATCTGTTAAAAAGGCCCTATGCCTGTGGCCTATTATGACTATTTAGTGCCTAAGTAAAAGAGCAATGCTATTGACTTGATTTGATACGTAAGCGTTATGAATATAAAGTCGGCGAATTAAAAGCTGTTAAAAAGGCCGAGGTGTAGGGCCTGTGAATTAATTAGGTAAAAGAAAAATACTACAAATTTGACATCCTATGTAAATATTTAGTGCCTAAGTAAAAGCGCAGCGTTATTAAAAAATTCACACCTTTATTGGTCTTTCCTGAACAAAACAATTTTTGCTTGGCTTACATAGAACGTTTTCTCGAAATTTGTTTCGAGTTCCCAATTCAATTCTCAATGTAGGCCAAGAAACGGCAATCTTTATACCCCCCCCTCGAACTTCTGTGGCCAGTTGCCGTAAGTACGAAGCGACATGAAAATTCAGACAAACAAAAGAGCTCCTTCCCATCGTTAGGCACCTTGGGAAACTGCCACACGTAATTCGGAAACTTGGAAAACTGCCACACCAGAAAACTGCCACACATTCAAAGTGTTCCTCGGAGGAATAGCAATTTTTGCACGGCCCCTTAATGAAAATTGTGTGGCAGTTTTCCTGTGTGGCGGTTTTCCGATGTGTGGCAGTTTTCTAAGTCGCCGAAAAATGTGTGGCAGTTTTCTAAGTCGCTGAAAAATGTGTGGCAGTTTTCCTGTGTGGAAGTCTTCCTGTGTGGCGGTCTTCCTCCTACCGCAAGGAAAGCCTTTCTTTAAGGAGAAAATTCGGATCTTTCATCACTTAATTGTTGGCTCAGACCAGCCCGCCCTGCTAGAACCTAACATGTTTCATATGGTTAGTTTATGGCTCTGCTTTCATTATCATTTATACTTCAAGGCGTCGTGTGATCTCCTTCCGCATCCGCACATCAGATTCCACCTCACGGACAGTTTCTTTTGAAGCTATCAGTCGTCGTCACTTGTCTATCCCTTCGACTTCCCAAAAAGCCTGGACAATGGCGAAACCAATTAGCGTGCCCCGTAAAAGCAGTTCCCCCATGCCATTATACTCACACGGTAACAATCTTGTGCCTGTCTCTTAAACTGTACTGAATCGAAAAAGAAAATTTTTAGGATAAGATGGCCTGTTACATGAAATACCAAATTGAACAACAAAAGGCTCATTACATTCTAAGTAAATCTACTAGAAAACTCACCAATCTCTGCGGTCATATAACTTTTATTTATTTATTTAATTTTGGGAGAAAGGCAAAAAATCGTTGTTTTGGGGTCCCCCAGCATCGCGGGGCCCTGCGCCTGGGCTTCGTGGGCTTCCCTGTAAACCTGCCCCTGGTATGAGGACTTGCTTTCCGTATTGCACGCGCTATGTGAATTGATATCTAATCTAAATTTTGAGTATTTTGTAATACAATAGAGACAAAAAAGAATATATTATACAAATTACTGAATAAAACTTTATTTTAAGTAAAATAGGTGAAGAGGCACCTCACCTACTTAACCTGAAAAGCCGCCACTGATGCACTCTCGAACATCGTCCTAAACCTAGCTGCGCTGTTTTCGCGCCGTTCTTTTAAAGTGTCTATTAAATGCTGAACTACACTATAGGCTTGGGTTATGTCAATTTTGGGATCCTGGAGATGACGAGACACTGGAAGAGTTAACGAAAATAGTTGGGCAGAAATTTCGACAGCGATTATAAATTCAAACCTACAAATTGAGTGGATTAGCCCATTTTGCTTTCGAGAGAATTTGGCACTGAGAGCTCTCTGCAATTACTTTCAGAGCTTCTATAATTGTCTGCAGAAGTTCCCTGAATTGAAGAGCTGCATCATGTTTTTCGACCCATCTGGTCTCGCACAGTTGTTTTAATTTAGTTCTCTTGACGTCAGGATGAGACAGTTTTAGTTTTTGAGAGATAACATTAATTCTCTTTGGTGAATCCCGAATAAAACTTGTTACGTCATTGATTATGCCTAAAACATTTCGTATGGCTGATAATGTGCAAGCTTTAGCGAGGGACAAATTAAGGCAATGCGAAGCACAGAGAACATAGGAAGCTAAAGGGTATTCTTTTAAAATACGGGACTGCACACCCCTTAAATATCCAGCCATATTAGCTCCTCCACATATCCTTGACTCCTTAACATTTTTATATCTAATCTGAAGCTGTGAAGTTGCTCAATGATTGTAGCAGACAGTCCTTCTCCTCTAAAATCATTTACTTGAAGGAATCTAACAAAATCTTCGTGGATTTGTTTATCTTCACCGTCTACATAACGAAGAGCCAGGGACATTTGTTCTTTACCGCTTACGTCAGCAGTTTCATCTACTAGAATAAAGAAAATGCCACTTCGCTTAACAGCTTCCAGTATTTTCCTCAAAATGACATCACCACAGATATTTATTATTTCATTTTGTGTGGTTTTGCTAACCCACATGCCAATTTTTGGGCAACTCTTTTAGTGCTTCGTCTCCTGCATCAACTCTGAATTTTAATAGAGCTCGGAAATTTCCTTCATTCGTCTCATCCTTTCCATCAAAATTTAATTCCCCATCATCGCGATGTCCTCGCAAAACTATATTTTGCCTTTCACAAAAAATTATTGTTTTCACAGTAGGAAGTAATCGATTTTTATTTTCACTGACAATGTCTCTGATATTAGAATTAATTGCTAATGCGATGCTGTCTTTCTTTGCCAACCGTACTAAGCTAAAATTCTCAGCTTTAATTTGTGCTGTTTTGTGATATTCGTTCTCTGCATGTGCAGTGAAATGCTGAAGCGCCTTCTTGTATTTTCTTAATGATTCTTTCTTTAACCAAACGTCCTAACTTTTGTTTGCTTCGACCGCCATCGTTCGGTCCGAAAAGTACGCACATCGGGCAATAAGCACCTTGATCTTTCTCACTGTAGGATAACCAAGGATAGTCAGTTAACCACCTTCTTTGAAATTTGCGATTTTGTCCTGATTCAACGTTGGTTGGGAAAATAAAATTAGCTGGAGGAACCCATGCATTTGTCAAAAATTCATACTTGCTCTCTGCTGAAATATCCGTTTGGCATACCGCCACTCCAATATCATTGTTGCTGAAAAGTCTTATACTCGCCGTATGAACAGGATCCACGGATAAGCTTCTCAGATGAAATGTCCGAGCGACTTATCTCTTGCTTTTCGACATTTTCAGAAAAAATGCTTACATTTGCCTTTTTAAAAAACATACCGATATTTTGCTGGCCACCCTTTCTTTTAGGCATCTTGTTATTACCAACTCAGTAAAAAGAAACAAGCAGAAAGATTTTGTTATAAACGAAGCACGTAGTCAGGAAATTCCAGGTTCAGACAAAGAATGCTGACACGGGAAGGAGTGAGCGACTCATCGGTGCCGGACGCCGAAATGTCAACCAGATGTGAGATGTCTATCGCTCTATTTTACCGTCGGCCACTATTCCATCCCAGCCCCCAGGCATGAGAAACAATGAGGGATGGGAAGAGGGCAGGGGCCAGCAATAACCCTAAGTCACCAGTCTGTGTATGTATTTACAAACTGACGCGCCAGGTTGCAATGCGATTGTTCTTCATTGCCTGCATTTTTACTCTGTCTGAATAGAAATCAAATGCAGTGCAAAATATTTCTTCTTCCTCTTTTATTATTATTTTTTTTAATTTATTTTTTGTGTGCGGCCATTTTTTTTATACTATAATCCAAGTTTCAATTTTAGAATCCCATTTCGGACAGCTTTGCCGGTTTCGGCGAAGACGAAACCCCTTTAGCCCCCGTCTAAATCAGCACCTCATAACGAAGTAAATTTCTCCGTCATTTTTGGTCTACGCCGGGATTCAAACCCGAGGCCGCTTATTCCGGAACAAGTCGCTCTACCAACTGAGCTACGCAGACGTTTATTCTGATTCCTATCTGCCTTTATGTCGTGTGCGTCCTGCTGGCAGGTACGTCACAACCTGCCCCTCAAGCATTATTTGTTTATTGCTACGCACACAATCTAAACTTAGTTTTGAGCAGAGCAGCGTCAGGGTTGAAGGAATCACTTTTTTTTTGTCAAATTTAAATGCAATTTGGGCATTCTTTTCCAAAAAAGCGTGTTCATTTACTAGAATCTGTTGGTGAACCCAGACCACTTCGTGTATCTCAGACTAGGTGGAACTTCAAATCTCATTCAGTGTCTACCATAGCTGACCACAGGTGCCTGCTAATTGAAGTATTATTTGAAAACACTGCGGATGATTCCAACTATGATGATGAGACAATTCACAAAGCAGCAGGACTTAAACGGTGGCTCCAAGATTTTAATTTCATTTTTCTTCTCTTATCATATAAAAAAATATTTGATTTAACTGAGGTTACTTTCTCTGTACTGCAATCAAATAGTTCCGATGTTACGTTCTGTAACAAACGAATTACTGGCTTATGTGAAAAATTGTTGTACTTTCGAGATCAGAGACAGTTTGATGATCTCTATCATAACGTGTGCAGTGAGGTTGGTTCTCCAAATAAAAGATTTAAAAAGAGCAATGATATTCCAGCCACCATGCAATACAGAAGACTGCATCATGAGGTAATAGACAATGTCACAACTCAGTTAAAATGCCGATTTTCTGACATTGAGAAATTGAAATTTCTTCAGCTGGCCGATGTAAACTGCTTTGAAGCTCGTTCTAGAATTTTTCCTGAACACTGTTTTAAAGCTCTGCTTCAAACTTATGAAAAATACTTTGACAGCACCAAACTGCATAGTGAGATGCAGGTTCTGTATTCAGACAGAGATCTGTGGAACAATGCCAAAAGTACAACAGAACATCTATCTGCCATATACAATAATAACCTAGCACAGGCACTGCCAGAGCTATTTAGACTTCTTTCCCTCGTAGTAACAATTCCTGCAACATCGGCCTCTGTAGAACGCAGTTTTTCGTGCCTGAAGAAGATAAAAAAACTACAAAAGAAACTCCATTCGGCAAGAAAGTTTGTCAAGTTTATCAGTTCTGTCCATCGAGAAGGCGCTTGTGAAGAGGATGGAAGCAGAACAGACATGGTATGACCATATAATAAATCACTTCGCCAAACAGAAAGAACCAAAGATAGACCTCATATACAAGATAATATAAGCGTAAGGTAAGCTTCCTCTCTTGCTGTATAGGTAAACGCTGTGTGCAGAAATCTTCAAGACTTTTTCTTTTGGCGTCAGTGAAGGTAGAGGTGTACATAGAATTTCATTTGAGATGAAAAAGATGTATAGTTTAGTCGTGCTTTTTATCTTCTGGTGATCTCTTTAATAAAAATCTATTTCGATGCAATATATTTCATATTCAAACTAGCTTAACAGTTCCCAAATACTCCAAGAGGGCAATTCAGACTGAATAAAATATATTGAGGCGAGGGCCGGAGTCTTACATAAACTGGTTTTGTGTTGGTCTCAAAGTCATGTAAAACGTGCGTTTCCGGTAAAATCTTTATGAATCTTTTCACGGGTCACGTTACTTATTTCATACTTCGTACATGAGAAAGTAAATAAAAAAATTATAATGTAAAAAAAATGGCATTAAATTGAATAAATTTATCATGAAAGAAATACGGGATTACACCATATAATACAAATTTTGAAGATGACAATCCGATTTTAGGGGTAAATGTGACAAGGATGGTAAGTCAGATAACATCCGAAAACTTGAAAATTTTCATCGTCCTGGATCGGGACTCGAAACCGCGCCTCCCAGATAGCGCCCGGGTATGCTAACCACTACACCACCCAGAAAGACCAAGTTTCCGATTGATTTGAATATAATCATCACAGGATTCGCTAGTCGAAGCAACCGGCATTCATGTTTAGCGAAACTGGAGGTTAAGAATCCTATCCCGTGATTGCCCAGAGTACCAGATAAATCATGAAAGAAATATGGGATTACACCATATAATACAAATTTTGAAGACGACAATCCTATTTTTGGCGTAAATGTGACAAAGATGATAAGTCAGATAATATCCGAAAGCTTGAAAATTTTCATCGTCCTGGAGCGGGACACCCGCTTCTGCCAGATAGCGCCCGGGTATGCTAACTACTACACCACCCAGAACGATGACAATTTTAAAGTTTTCGGATATTATCTGGCTTACCATCCTTGTCACATTTACGCCAAAAATTGGATTATCATCTTTTTTTTTTTGATTGGAGGTTTAACGACCACCGTGAGCAACTCAATGGGCTATAAGCAGTCGCCCGTCCCTAATTTAGGGTCACTGGTTCCAGGGAAGGGAGAGAGCCAGTGCCGTAAGACAAACACAACATCCATGCCTCACCGGGATTCGAATCCGGGCCCCTTACGGACGAATGATCAGAGGCCATCGCTTAGACCACTGCGCCATCGGGGCGTCATTGTCATCTTCAAAATTTGAATAAATTTATTTGAATCCAGGCTGAAAATTAGTTTGCCTCCCCAGCAATTTTGGTCACGGGCCGCCACTGCAATTTTGGTCACGGCAGCTGCTAATGCGATATGACCTTGGCCCCTAACAATACTCAGAATGCGCAAGAGTAGGCGAAGGTCTTTCCACGCCCTCCTGGGCTTCTTTTTTGTGAGCAACTCATTGAGCTATAAGCAGTCGCCCATTCCTAATTTAGGGCCACTGGTTCCAGGGAAGTGAGAGAGCCAGTGCCATAAGACAAACACAACATACATGACTCACCAGGATTCGAACCCGGACCCATCTCGGACGAATGGTCAGAAGCCATCGCTTAAACCACTGCGCTACCGGGGCTGCAGACTGGGGCTTCTAAGAATAATAATTTCTCTCCTGTATCGCGCCCAAAATTATATTTACTACAAACTTTTGTTCTTCATTTAAATTACTGTATATATCAACACCACTGACAGTCTCTTCATTCTCATCGTATGCAGGCTCATTAAGCAGTAATCTACTTGGTATCGGCGGACCGATAACCCGCAGTCCAAACCATTGGCTCCTAGAATCAGATATGTTTGCTATGAAGCTGCATTTTCGCCGCCCCGGTGGCGCAGTGGTCTAAACGATAGCCTCTGATCATTCGTCTGAAAGGGGTCCAGGTTCGAATCTCGGTGAGGCATGGATGTTGTGTTTGTTTTACGGCACTGGCTCTCTCCCTTCCCTGGAACCAGTGACCCTAAATCAGGGACGGGCGACTGCTTATAGCCCACTGAGGTACTCACGGTGGTCGTTCAACATTAAAAAAAAAAAAGAAGCTGCATTTTCAGCAGCACATTCACCAAGGTCCTCCATATCTTCCATCACTGGAGCTTTGAAAGGTCTCCACAATTCATATGGTGATATTGCCTCACAGAAGCAGCAAATGTAAGCAAACAATTCTTGCAGTTAATGCGTAATGTGTGTGTGTGTGCTTTACATTTCCTCCAAGCAATTGCGCCACTCAGTATCATATTCAAGTAGGCCACGTGAAAGTGCTGCTTCTTTGAATGTTTTATAGGCTATACCATTATAACAGCGCAAATCAGCAAATGATGTAGCTCTTTCAACATGAAGCAATAACATCCATATGTAAATATCTGTTATGATCGTTTGGAGCGACAGCGTACATTCTGCTAATCACTCTGTTACCCCCTCTTTGCCGTGGAACCCATTTATTGTTATTAAACTGTTTCTTCAAGTGAGGTTATTGGACTTGGAAAATTCCGTCTCATAGAGATAATATGCAGCTATTCCATGATTTCTGCTCGGTCAGCGTATTGTAATTTTCTGGCTTCAGATATCTATTCTTGTACAGAATCACAATGAAATTTCGGTATAAATTCAAAACGTAGCTTTGTTTGCAAACCCCTTACAAGTAAGATTTAAAATGTATCTGACACAACATTCTGCATGACAGTATTTTATTACTGTTTTATACTTATTTCACATGAAAATCATTCTTCCGATTCATCGTATGTTTTCCAATGAAACTGGACAATTATGGGACATTTCATAACATTCTTTGCTAACCTTTGGCTTTACCATAATGTGTCAGACACTGTCCTCAATTATGTCCTCGTTTTTGAAACCAAATTGTCCTCAATTTTGCATTGAAATTGAGGACAAATGCCATTTTGTCCTCAACTGCATTCTCAAAAATCTGGTCATCCTTACATGAAATGACTTTTGTCACAGTGGCGGCTTTTCAGGTAAAGTAGGTGAAGTCACCTATTTCATTTGAAATAAGGTTTTATTTAATAATTTCGTATAATATATTCATTTTTTTGCCTTTATTAAGTGCCAAAATACCCAAAATTTTGGTTAGATATCAATTTACAATGCGCGTTCAAAACGGAAAACAAATCCTTATACGCAAAACAGCTCAAGTGAAGAGCTGAAATGAGAATGCTTGGAAGTCTGCAGTTTTTGTCCGAGTTGCCATGGTAACTGTGACGTCACAGTTACCATGGCAACTCGGACGAAAACTGAAGTGTTTGTGAAGTGTTTTAGCTTGAGACGCCAAGGCTCTGCACCTGGAGTCGTGACCTTCCGAAGAGATCGTAGTGGAACGGGACAGATTGCCAAGGGTTCTTTGCAATCCACTAGGGCTTTTTCCTTGCGGTGTTTTGGTATATACTTTCCGAAAGAGATTTATTTTTTCGTCTTTTGTGGTTTGTTTTAGAAACTTCATTAGTTACTTTAGTTTCGTGTACAGTTTAACTGATAGTGATAGTTTTAGTTTTCAGTATGTATCCTGTGAACGACATTGTAATTTATTGCAAACTCCGTTCAATCGGTGGAAAGATGAAAATAAAAGAGACATTTTACTTCAAGGACGACCGACGGATTCACTGACAATTGTCGCCAAGAAAGAATTGAAGAAGAGCTGTAAATCTTACAATATTAATGAAAAAAATTGTCGGTTTACTGAATATAAATGGCTTTGTAGCCCTTCTGTGTTACAAAAATTATTTTGTTGGCCCTGCTTATTTTTTAGTAATAAAATTCGGAGTGAAGTAAACACAATTTTCAGATTTCTTAAATATAAAACGGTCACTTCACAAACGTGGTGATTCTAGCGAACACCTGAAATGCAAATTAAAGCTAAATAATTTTGAAAAGAATCAGAACACCATTGCTGATGTCCTGAGTGAGAATGCTAGGCTTTTGAAAATGCATTTCAACGAAAGCGTTCGTTTAAATAGACTTTTCCTGCAGACAATGATTGATGCAGTACTGTATTTGAGTAAACAAGAACTAGCATTCCGTGACCACGACGAAGGCACTAATTTTTTTTTTGATTGAAGGTTTAACGACCGCTGTGAGCAACTCAATGGGCTATAAGCAGTCGCCCGTCCCTAATTTAGGGTCACTGGTTCCAGGGAAGGGAGAGAGCCAGTGCCGTAAGACAAACCCAACATCCATGCCTCACCGGGATTCGAACGCGGACCCCGTTCGAACGAATGATCAGAGGCCATCGCTTAGACCACTGCGCCACCGGGGCGGCACGAAGGCACTGTCTCGATAAATCGTAGAAATTCAAGGAATTGCTTTCACTGTTGATATCAAGAAGTCCTTTAAAAATTCAAAATCAATACGAAACGATAAAAAATGTTTTCACAGGTGACTCAAAAACCTATTCAAAACGAATTAATTTAATGTATTTCTGAATATATAAACGATCACGTTAAAAATGAAATACATGAAGTTCAATGCTTTTATATTCAAGTAGATGGGAAGACATAACCAGACTTCCGAGTGCTCTTTAATAATAAGATCTGTTGATTCGGAAGGTGTATTGGTTGAGCGATTTTTGGGTTTCCATGATGTGAGTGAAGATAGAACGTCAGAAGCTTTATACAAAATGCTAGACAAAATTTTGGAACAGTTTGATTATCAACACAAATTAATAGGACAATGTTACGATGGGGCAAGCGTAATGTCTGGACACTTGACTGGGCTCCTGAAAAAAATGAAGCATAAAGCTTCTCAAGCTGTTTTTGTTAATGCTTAATACATCGTTTGAACCTTGTACTACAGCAGAGTTCTTCTAAAATTTCTAAGTGTCGAATATTTTTAGCAAGCCTCAGTGTAATTCCTTTGTTTTTCACTACTCAGCGAAGCGATCGCTTCGCTGAGTGGTGAGAAAACAATACACTCACATCAACAACCGCAAGATGAATGCCAACAATAACAGAAACTCGATGGTCCTCCACTTTGAAGTTAGTAAGTGCAATAGTTGAAGATTGGGATAAATTGAAGGAAGTATTCGAATTTCTCACAAATAGTGAACAGTCAGACAAAAAATCAATTCAACTTGCCCAAGGGTTTTTAAATGATATGAACACTTTTGAATTTACATTTTTGGCAATAGTATAGTATTATTCGAAATTTTTCAGAAAAAATCACTAGACATAAACTACTGTGTTACTCAAATTAAAAAAAAACTTATGAAATTGTGAGCCATAAAAGGAAGATGAGGTATTTGAAACACTGTTTGGAAAAGCTAGCAAAATCACAGAAATGACCAGATCTAAACGGGAATATGCTGCTTTTACACAAGAAACAATTTTTCAAAATTATAAACAATTGTATTTTGAAATTTTGTACCACATTCTTATGGAAATGGATATAAGATTTCAACACTGTGAGAAACTTAAACTTCAATTTGCCTATCTTGCTGACAACCAAATTCGACAAATTTAATTCATGCTTTCCCTCTCACGCTTTTGAAAATCTACAACATTTTTACGGAAAAATATTTACTAAATACCAGCGCCTTAAAAATGAACTGAGTCTTGTATATGCTGAAGAAAAATTAACAAATATATCGACTCATGAACTTCTTCGAGTGCTTCATGGAGATAGAGACATTTTTACAGAAGCTTATATATTGGTTTCCCTGATTTTAACAATTGCATCTGCAAGCGTTTCAGTGGAAAGAAGTTTTTCTTGCCTTAATAGAATACAAACTTACTCAAGAAACAAAATTTCTCCAGATAAACTTGCTTCTTTGGCAAAAATTTCTATTCAGAAAGACATTTTCTTGATGTCACGAAGAAACAGCCATTTTATGACGACATAATCGACAAATTTCCAGCTTTAAAGGGAAGAAGAATTGATCTAATATATAAAAAATAGGTTAGTTCTTAGTAACTGATTTTCATTGAAGACAGTAGATATCTTTTCATATTGCTCTTGTAGCTCTTCACCTATTTTTGCTACCACGAGCCGCCACTGCTTTTTTTTTTTTTTTTGATTGGAGGTTTAACGACCACCGTGAGCAATGGGCTATAAGCAGTCGCCCGTCCCTAATTTAGGGTCACTGGTTCCAGGGAAGGGAGAGAGCCAGCGCCGTAAGACAAACACAACATCCATGCCAGACCGGGATTCGAACCCGGACCCCTTACGGACGAATGATCAGAGGCCAGCGCCTTAGACCACTGCGCCACCGGGGCGACCCACTGCTTTTGAAGGAGCCTTTTAGAAATGGCAAGCGGATTTTTTTTTAGTGTGACGACTGGAATAGCGTTACAAAATATGCTGTTGATTAGGCATTAAAACTATGCAAAATTACTAAACAATTAGTCTTTAAATTTTGTCAATCTTCAGGGAAGTTACGTCTGTCTGTTGAAAACTGCTTGAAATTTAAATTTTCTGGTCTGGCGCTAAAACCACAGCTTCTAAACAGTACGGAAAGCAGTTCTCCTGCGCTAAATGAGACATACTTGCGTAAGTTTTGTCTGGTTAGCACAGCGGCCGACCTTTGCAGTCCCTGTCATTGAATGTTACTGGAAATACCGTGACCTTAAAAAATTGAAAGTTCTCGTAATTTAAATCTTCGAGCATCGAAACCACTCGAATCGCGTCAATCTCTGGATGTACTGCGCATGCGTTGCGTCGCGAGGTTTATGCCTTGAACGAAAACAAACAGTTTGCTCAAGTAAAGGGATTTTTTTGGGTGGTGTTTTGATTTTGTGAATGATCCCGAAGGTTTAAACCAACGCTTGGAATATAGGAGTTATCTGGGAATATGAAGCGGCGAAATGCCGAATGTGGAAAAATCAGAAGGCCTGTGAAAAGAACTAAAATAGCCGAGGGCTTATATGGAAGGTATGTTCTGCTTTTTTAAGCCTAACTATCATCCACCATGCATGAGTTTTGACTGGCTGGTATCGTGGGATCTTGGCGGGTTTGTATGTCAATATGGCTGACCATGGACGTAATATTTCGTAACGTTAAGCACCTAAGGATATCGTAAACGTTGCACGTGAAAGTGTAGCATCGTTCGCCGTGACGGGTTATTGGCGGTTGTCTTAATAGCTTGGCATTTAAATTCCAGCTGTCTTTAACATTCGCGGTCTCATGAAGCCCCTGGGCACAAAGATCGTAATGATGTGAAATTGTTTGAATTAGAAGCTGATTTTCAACTAAACGATACAATCTTATTGTGGACTTATGAATTAGACACTGCTTACCGGTGCACATTTCCCGTGTTTTGAAGTTTTGGCGCCTGTCACATACCTGGTTCCAGTTAGCCAAATCTGAACTACAGTGAAAACATGACATACATTTTCTGAGGTTTGCCACCCTGTTAGCATATAATTTTGTCAAGAAATTGACTTTGGGTCAGTTATTTTTTAAAGTTTGTGATACCAGCAATATTAGATATAAGCAGTTCAAGTGTAAATCAAAATCTGATTAAAGGGAATGTGACCTTTCTGAACTATCTTGGGATGTTTTTTTATTTCTGTGTACCCGTGCAAAAAACAAAACAAAACATGGTGCTCTACATATTGTCACATGGCACTATGTTCAGGGGTTTGCTGACATGACCTGTGCTAAAACAGTCGCATGATTCTTATTTGCTGCTTGTGAAAATACATGTAATGGTATTCATAATTTGTCTAGTATGCTATTGTTGATGGCCTTGAGTTAATTCCATTTATGAAATTAACTCTTAAGTTCTCTGTCTGTGTGTTTACTCAGTACTATTCCCTTCTTCAAGCACAAATAAAAAGTTAACATATTTAATGCTTATAGGCAGTTTTTGGATACGGATAATCCTGTAAAAATTTTGTTGATCAGGTGAAGTGCGCCATGATGATCTTTTTGTTGCCTTTTGATTTTTAATTCTCTTAGTAGAACAAAAGTGTATAAAATAAGGAATTGTTTTGAGTATCTTTCTTAGACAGCCTACACGCCTAGACATTATTAGGTATTTGCATGTGTAGATAGATGAACATCAAAGTTCAAGGGATTGTGTGGCATGAACTGGTAGTAACTGCAGGGAAATGTCAGCCGAGAAAACTTCTAATTCCATTCATACTGGGATAGCTGATTTTATATAGGCATTTACATCTAAGTGACATTTTATTTTAAGAAATATCAGCTCAAAGCATTAATAAAGTAATGAGTTTTGGCTACTCAGCCATTTAATCATAAGTATCTTTGAGTCAAAGTTACAAAAAAAAAAAATCATGCAGTGCATTATAAGTAATAAAATGAATTTGTGTAATTCATACTAAAAGTCTGTCTGTAGAAAGTTTATATAATTTTATTTCCTGCTGCAGTTTGTGGCATGGTTGTTGGTGTGTAAGCCATAGGTTCTACACTTGGACCTCACTGAGATTATGACACCTCAACCAATGGCTTTCAGTAATGTTTTAGCATATTTTTGCTCCCATGATTTCCATGTGCTGTGGTCTGCTGGCTGGTAACTCAGAGTTCATGTGTTATGTCATGAGAAGGCAGTACGTGTTGACACGATTTCTTCCACGGGGCTATGGGATTTTTAAGTAAAATGACCAAGTCTCATTTTTTGCATTTAGCTCCAGTCTAGTTGTCTGTTGTTCAGTATATTTAATTAATTTTTGCTTAGAAATCTGTAGCATGCATGCTATTAAGATAAATCTTAAGTGAAATGTAGTAATATTTTTAGTATTGTTTGTGATGTACTTGCTGCTGTTTCAGTAAGTGAAGGAATTAATGCCAGTTAAACTTTGAACCCTGGCGTACTCCCTGTGATTTATGAGTCAGCGCTGATGTGCTGCCATTTACCTGCTGCTCTGAAAGTTGCTGTGTGCAAGTCTTGTAATAATCCTGTTTTGTGACTGTTTTTGGTTGGCCTTTAAAATGACTTTTGTGAATGATAATTGTATCCATACTCTGAAATATTTATTATGGCAAAAAAGTTTTGTTTTCTCATGAATGGGAAGGTGTCTATCTGCAGAATAAACCAATTGATTATATGTGAATTCAAAATCAGTTGATTACATGCCAGGGAAGAACTATCTGATGATGCGAATAGTTACCTCAAAGCAATGTTCTGAGGAAAGACAATTCCATCGGAATAAATATTCCAGAATGTCTGCCAAATGAATTTTTTTATTTCCTTGCATGAGTTTGCATTTGAGGGGACACTAATTTGTTCTCTGCTATAGTGATGCCAGTTACTGTCTCAGTAAATGTGGTAGCATCACCCTGTGACAATTCCTCGATTGCTTCATCATTGGAAAATTCTTGGAATATTCTAGATACGTATTGCTTACCAATGAGATCCGCTTCTGGAAACAAATCACATTTCATACACGTTATTTGGTCCCGTGCGATGTCCTTGTCCTTCAGTCTGTTGTAGAGAACACAAAAGCACACCAAACCAGGTAGAATCGGAAGATCTTAAACTTTGGACGCAGAAACCCCAACTATACACCATTAATAATGCTAGAAATTTTTTGCCCAACAGTTTGAGCATCCTCGAGAGCTTGATGATGTCCCCACCGATGTTCGTGGTTCACCTATCACCATTGGAGTGCAATACTCTGATACTGCCTTTCGTCAGAGACACTGTCAGAGATACAACGCTAAAAACCATGCTGGCGCCATCAATGCGTTCAATCATTAACTAATTGTTAATGATCGCCGATGCGTTCCTTATCTTCGTATTTTCTTTTTCTGTGTTATTACCTCTTCTTTTATGTTGATTTTTCATGTGTTCAGTTTCCTGCCTAATTAAATCTTTCCAGTGATTGGATATATTTAATTAGGTAGGAAACTGAACAACACATGAAAAATCAGTATAAAAGAAGATGAAAAAGTAAAATACGAAGATAAGGAACACATCGGCGATCATTTATCTCTGACCAGTCTCCGATGAAAGGCAGTATCGGAGTATCGCACTCCAATGGTGATAGGTGAACCACGAACATCGGTGGGGACATTGCCAAGCCCTCGAAGATGGCCAATGTGTTTGGCGAAATAGTTCGAGCATTATTAATGGTGTATAGTTGGTGTTTCTGTGTCCAAAGTTTAAGATCTTCAGATTCTACGTAGTTTGGTGTGCTTTGTATTGAGTGCTTCTGTGTTCTCTACAACGGACTGAAGGACAAAAGACATCGACGGGGACCAAATGACATGTATGAAATGTGATTTGTTTCCAGAAGCGGACCTCATAGGTAAGCAAATACGTATCTGGAATATTCCAATATTTGTTGAAATAACACACGTAAAACTGAATAGTAGCAATCTCTGGCCTATGCTTTAGACCTACATATGAGCTTCAATTTTGAATTGGAAAATTCTTTGGAGAAACAATAGGCTACAATAGAATCATCATAATATCAAAAGGAATATGAGCATTATGGAACCATGTCCCAATTGTAAGGAAACACAGCTAATCCTTCCATGAAACGCTCTTCTTCAAACATTTGAATTGTCCGAAATGATGAGACATATTCACTCTGAGAATCAGTGGGTGACCCTCTGAACATCTTGAAGTTGGTAGCTGTTCTTGGCATTCACACCATGAAATGTGCATAGCCTCATTCCTATCACTTTCATCAAAAAATCTTTTCCAATTCCACATTTTACAACACAGTGAAGAAGTTGTCTGAAACGAAAAAGATCTTACTGGCTTCTGCTACAAAACTTGTTCAAGAAACAGAGGTCAAAGTTGCCCTATTTTTCCAATATTTTTTGAAAAATCACTGATATTTGTCCTATTTCCCCCTATGTCCTGTATTTTCTGAAATTTGTCCTATATTTCCTATTTTTTTCACTTGCCAATTTCCAAAAACGGTAGAAAAATATATTTGCAATATATAATTTTAGGTTAATACAGACGTGGTTCGTACGCATCCTGGAAAAGTCCTGGAAATGTCCTGAAATTCGATTACATGCCCTGGAATTTTATCCATTCCTGCCTTTTTGTCCCTTCGTGATGTTTTGTAGTTGAGGATTTTTCTATTACCTAAACGTATGTCTAACAAATATCCCTCCCCACCCTCTGCAAAATGTGGGGGTGGGGGTTCTTGTCTGTTAGGAGGACTGAAGCTTCGTTATTAGCATCTTTTGTGTCGTGCTTATGTTATCACTTTGTCTGTCAGACCAAGGAGACCATATCTGTTATTATTAGTTTGATTTGTAAAATTTTTTTTATATTGAAAAGCTTAAAATGTGAGAATGAAGATGCATGTGTTCAGTTTTTTTTCCGATGCACAACTTCGCCATTAGAGGGCGCAAATGGAGATCGTATTGAATTTAATATGCATTTTCTTTCATATATTTTGCTTCTAAATATCCAACTGAAAAAATTCTTTTTCCTTTCAATGACATTTATATCGAAGACTATTTTAGTTACAGTCCCTTTTTCAAATAATACATACATTTTCCGCTAGGGCCGTAAAGGTAAATAGTGATTTTTCCAACATCTTTGCTTCTAAAAGTCTGATTTGAAAAATTCTTCCAGCCTCAGATACAGCTCTTGGTGGTGGGTTGGTTTGCATATGATTTCTCATTTTTGGTAAAGAATGGTTTGGCCACCAGGGGGCATAAGGGTCTATTTTTGCTTCTGACGTATTTGCAACAAAATCTGAACTGAAAACTCGATTGAAGAAATTCCTCCGTGGACCGATACCGCTCACATTGAAAATTTTTTTGAAAATACCTTCTGCTTAAAATAGTGCATAATTTTTCTGCCAGGGGTTGTACATGTATTTCTTATTTTTGTCCATATCTCTGTTTCTAGGAGTTCGATTTGAAAAATTCTTTCTTTGTTGGAGAACATTTTCGGTGCGAAATGTTTCTCATATAATTTCAAATATTTCTTAACGCACAAGTGTGCCACTAGAGGGCATAAGTTCAGGTTTCCGTTTACAGCAATATCTGCGGGACTAAAATCTCGATTGAAAAATATTCTTTTCCGATCAGATACTACTAACTATGAAAACTCCTTATGTGTATTTTCTTCCCAAAACAATGCATGGTTTCGCCGCTAGGGGAAAATAATGCATGGTTTTGCCGCTAGGGGACGCACATATTTGATCTATTTTTCTCAATATCTGTACTTCTAAATGTCCGATTTAAAAAATTCTCTTAACATCAGATATCATTTACCTTATGAAACTCTTTAGGTTTGTATTTGTGGAGATTTGTGGTTCACAATTCTGCCACTAGGCAGTGTTTGAGTACTTCTGTTTGCGGCCTAGCTCTGCCTCTAAAAACCCTATCGAGATTTTTTTTTTTACTGTACGCCATTCGCAGATGGAGAGTGAATAAGATTTTTTTACAATAAGAAAATTCTCTTCAAATAATGTGCAACTTTTCCCCCCTAGGGGTTCTAAAGGTCAAAACGTTTTTTTTTTTTTTTTTTTTTTTTTTGGCTATCTCTGCGTCCGGGAGAGATATTTGAAAAGGTTGTCTCCTTAGCATAGCTTTTGCTATAAAAAATACTTTTTGCCCGTTTTCAACTTTTTCATCATGCAAAATTCTTCTGTTAAAAGGCATAGAGTTATATCATGTTTCCTTTTATATATCTCTTTTATTGTTAGATTTAAAATCTTTTTGTCCCTAATACCTTCCTTCTGCTATGGGAAACATTTTTTGCGCCATTTGTTCATTTTCGTAACATATTTTTTAGCCGCTGGTGGAAGTAAGTAGCTGACGTTTTAAAAGCAGCTGATTTTTTTTTTTGTGGGTTATTTTGACCTTTACTGAAATTTTCTAATGAATACTTTATATAAAAATTTGCCATAAAATCAGATTGCTTTCTAATATCAGAAACTTAAATCTAGTTGTTTCATAGTATTTTCTGAGCTAAGTAATCACTTTGTGTCTTCTAATTAGCTTTCTAATCATGCCCAGTTAAATTACCTTGATCACTAATGAATGCAGTTGTTCACAGACAGCCCTTGGACTTAAGGTTTTCCCATTATTATCTTCTGTTTCACATTGAATTTTTTGTGCATACTTCGTTTGCTGGTGAATACAAAATTGAAACATAGCTACAGCATCAGTATTATGTTGAAAATTTCTTCCCTAAATAAAATGTAACACAAAGACTTGCAAATTGCTGGGGAAAGTAACCAGAAATTAAGCAAACTGATGAATATAAGTATCAGGTGGAAAAATCCTTATATTTTTAGTATAATTTTCTTTCGACTCGATGCCCTGTATTTTTTCAGGAAATGTCCTGTATTTTCTGTCAAGTCCACTTCTACCACTGAAGAAACACATTGGAATAACAGCTACTAAGTGTGCCAGCATGCTGAGCTCACGGCAGTGAAAGAGCTGAGCTGCATCCATCGGCTGATTTGTAATCACAATAAATAACATTTCTCAGAGAGCAAGCCACGGTTGGAAGTGTAGCCTTTATACCTTCAGCATGGCATGCAAATGATGGTACAAAGGTGATTAAGTATAATTATTTTACAGATACTCTTAAGAGGAACTTCGCTACCCCTGTGGCTCAGTGGTCTAAGCACTTGGCTTCTGGCTATTATGTTCCTATACGCAAAAAAATATATGGCGCGATATTACGTGGCCAAAGACTTCAATGTAGAATTGCAATTAAAAGCTGTTCGTCACAATACTGTTCGTCACATATATTTTGTTTAAGTATGCAGGGTGGAGTAGTTAGGTCCATATAATGATATGAAAATACAGAACGAACATTAATGGTAAAAAAATTTTACTTACTCTTAATAATTTCGGCATTTTTAGTCACTTTGCAAAGCTTTTCTTATGGCCTTAATGAATGCAATGACCCTTCGAGACATGCTTTCCACAAGGTTTTGGAACACAGCGATAGGTATGCACTTCCATTCAGTACATAATGCTGCCACTAACTGTTGCTTAGTAGTAGGCCTTGGTTCCAAACTTCTTATGCAGCACTCTAATTCATCCCATAGGTACTCTATGAGATTAAGATCAGGGCTCTGTGCTGGCCAGTCCACACACGATATGGAATCATCGTCAAACCATGGCCGTAATTGTCCCTGCTTTATGGCTCGGTGCATTATCCTGCTGGTACCAACAAGGCTCGGTTCCACAGTATTGCCACAGAGTTGGTAGGGCATAATTGTCCAGAATATCAAGGTAGACATGCTGGTCAACAAGTTTGTCCATGATAACCAATGGGCCGGGACCATACCATGGAAAACACCCCCACATGAGTACACTGCCAGCTCCAAACTTGACCGTAGGAACAGTACACTGTGGTAAATAGCGTTCCCATGGCTGCTGCCATACCTACACGTGGCCATCAGACTGATTGATCGTGTATCTGGATTCATAAGAGTATAGGACCTGTTTCCGTTGATCTACTATCCACGATAAATGTTCTTTACACCATGCTAAACGACAAGTAACATTCCGAGGGAGTTGAAAGGCTTATGAGCAGCTGCATGACCACAGTAACCAATAGAATGAAGTTCTCTGCAAATGGTATGTGTACATACCGAGGTTCCAGCATTTTTATTCACCTGTACACTGAGGTCTTTTGCAGTACTCTGTCAATTAGCTGTAACAACTCTCCTGAGGCTTTGACGTCCTCTATCACTGATTTTCTTTGGTCTGCTGGCATGTATTGCTGCTTCAGGCATGCAATGTGTCTTCCACTTATTCAGTAAATCCATAACAGTTTACTTAACCTCAGTTTCTCTTATGGACAACCCACTAATATAACACCCAACTATCTTTCCTTTCTCAAAGTCTGTTCTCTCCCGCCGCAACATTTTCACTCAACCTTACATGCGCTATATATAGTGTATATACACTATATTGACAAAAGTCACCAGACACCCCTTCAAAAGCAAATGAATGGATCCACTGCATTGTTAAGAGTTGTGGTACAGCTGCAAATGGTATTAAAATAAACCTGCAGCTGACCACGATCATATTGCACTGTGAGGTTGAGTGAAATGTTGTGGCGGGTGAGAACTGACTTTGAGAAAGGAAAGATTGTTTGGTGTTATATTAGTGGGTTGTCCATAAAAGAAACCGAGAGGCGTTTAAACATACCCAAGTCAACTGCTTGGATATACTGAATAAGTGGAAGACACGTGGCATGCCTGAAGCAGCAAAACGTTCCGGCAGACCTAAGAAAATCAGTGATAAAGGATGTCGAAGCCTCAGGAGAGTTGTTGCAGCTAATCGACAGGGTGCTGCACAAGACCTCAGTGTACAGGTGACTAAAAATCAAATATAGTGTATATCTATGCTGGATGTTAAGAGTTGAACAGAAAGCTGTTTTACTGAGTATCTATAATATGTTTTTGTATTATGTAATATTTTCAGCATTGTAGAGTGGCCCAATTATTAATCTGAAATAAATAGTTTCATAAGAAAACAAATGGAGACAAATTTTAGTATTTCTGTATGCCAGGACATTGCCCCTTCAAATGTGATATGATTTTGTTAAATATAAGAATAATTTTTGCAGTGATAATTGCTGTATACTTTTTAATTTCGAACTTGCAAGCAATCATGCTTTTCTGTTCATACTATCATGTTTAGATACAAATAATCGTGTGGCATGGCAGATTAAATGTATGTATGCCATATGAAAGATGTGATCAGAATCAATTCAGACGATGACACTTCAGGCAAATGTCTGATGCAATTGAAAGGCATCCACACGTTTTTAATGTTTGTATTGTACATTCCATGATGTGGTGAATTAATAAAGTGCGGTTTATGGCTGGCTACCTTGAGTAAACCTATTACATTGATGTCAAATGTACTCTGATCCCTTCTGTGCCAAGATGGAGTGCATGCTGTTCAGCTATACTGTAGGATTATCTGTATCTATATAATTACATAGTATGAATAGGAAATAATGTAAATATTAGCTGCATGGTCTGAAATGAAAACTGCTGCAACATAATTTTTTTTTCTTTCTCAAAAAAATTGTAGAAAAAATTCATTTGGATTAACTGTACAAGAAGTGCTGCAATACTGAATTGTGCAAACTCTTAGTACATGATGTTAAGAATATTCTGAAAGTACTGTCTGTATACTATGCAGATAAAATAGTGAACTGAATTCAACTCAGTATCAAAATGTGATTACTGAAATTTTTTTATAAAAGGTCTGGTGTTTTAGTGTTAGAATTTATGAAAGGTCGTGTTTTTTAGTTAGCTGTTTTTAGTGGGGTTTTTTTTTCAGTTGATCTGAGCATTAAATGAAGTAGGGCCTATACTTGAGTTGTACATGGAACCCTTCATTTAGTTTATGCAAATAAATCTGGTCTGTTTATTATATTTAACTGTTTATATAATTTAACTATTTTCAATACTTTTTTTTTCATTTAGTTTATGCAAATAAATCTGGTCTGTTTATTATATTTAACTGTTTATATTATTTAAATATTTTAGTACTTTTTTTTGTGTGTGATCTGTGCATTAAATCAAATATTCTTTATCCTGTTCATTTCCTCAGGAGTGTGTCCTACAAAGTAAAAACAACAACAACAACAAAAAACATATATTTAGGCTATATAATGGTGATGGAACACACTGTGTGAGAATTGGAGATGGAGGCATTTATCTTATCTATCTTACAGGGTGACCTGCTACATAGTTGTCAGTTTGTTTTAATTTGTTGTAAAACACCACCACCAATGCAAAATTCACTGATAAACCCGATTGGGAGGAAATGGTGGGTACTGTCAGCATCAATTTCTGATATAGTGAAGTTTATATCGTTTTATGAAATTAGTTAACTTTTCCATGGAAGTCTAAAAGGATGACCTGAAATTATACTGTTGTGCTAAATAGTATCCATGTTAACTGGTTTTTTATTAAAGAAACAAGCCTTTTGAAACTTTAGTGTCAAAATTCCTTTTTGTTGTTAGGTACTTGCTAGTGTTGTAATGAAGAAATGTGTGCTCAACTTTATTTCTGGATGTGGAAATGCATTTAGCTTGGGTATGTTGTTTTGGTGTTCAGCAGTTATGTAGCAAATGCTTTTATAGATAGTGGTCATGAACGGACAAAAAAGCAGTGCTATGTAGATTATTTATTTACCCATGTTAATTATTAGTAACATATTACTTACATTGTGTTTTTTTTATTTTTTAAATCTAGTTATATATATTAATTACATACATATAACCTTTATTTAAATCTTGTAAAAATGTATCATATATGGATTATTTATATTATTGAGACTACTGACAGGTTTCTTGATTTGTCATGGGTTGTAAATGAGAGAAATCTAGAGTGTTAAGCAAAGATGTTGCAGTTGGCCTTAACCTAGTGGCATTCATTTTAGTTATAAACGGAACAATCTGAGGAATTCAGGGTCTCCTTATGACTCTACCCTGAAATTAAGGGTATCTTCACACTGATACTGTGTATTTGTTTGAATGTGAACATAAAAATTAGGTACTTCTTTTCTGATTATTGGGACCCTCTAATCTAATGACTTAGTTTCAAAAGCAACTAACTCACAGATGGTGGTAGCACACCAAAAATAAATTTCTTTTTTATTACATTCCAAGAAGATATGATCTTGCTAAAATATAAACAATACTTACAGACATTAACATTTTTGTAGTCCAGAAAGTTTTATTGTCTCATAATATTGATTCAAAGAGTCGTTCCTTATAAATTTTAATGTTTTGTCGCCATGTGTGAATTTGGCTAAGTAAAATTCTAAATGGTAACAGGCTGTTTGTTCCTCATTGTTTCTTATTTCAAATTTTGCAGATCCTGTGCAATTTTCCAGTTTCTTGGGTATTATTAATTAGCTCTAGTACTCCGATCTACAAAATTGTGCTTATGATTTATACTGCAGTGTTGAAATCCTGCATATTGCAGTTCAGTTCCATGGTTTTATAAGCATGTTGTCTCAATAAATTGTCAAACCAGGCTTTACAGTATCCTTAATCACAAATCCCGGGCGCAAGGTGACCCAGGCACCTAGAAAACGGGCACTGGTGCCCAATTTTTTTTTTTTTTTTTTTCAGATTTCGTAATGTGCAGTAAATACCACAATTTTTGTCATATAATCTGTGGATTATCTGTTAAAAATTAATAAATTTTGGTTCTCTGGATAATATGCCAGTAATGAAACAAAAACCATTTCTTTGGCGTTTTAAAAGTGGTACTCTATGTATTTGCACTTACAAAGGCCTACATGCTGTGAGAAGCGTGCAGAGCTATTCCATGGCTCATAATCATTTTGCTAATCACATTTGTTAGTTTTGCTGCGATAATCGTATTAGTTATGGTTTTTGTTGTATTAGTTATGGTTTTTGTTCACTATATTCAGAAAATGGATAAATATTATGGATTTTTAGGTCTAACCACTGAGCCAGGAATTTTAGTTTATTTACTGAAAAATAACAAAGAAATGCGTAAAAACTGGTAGTTTTTTTTTTCAATATAATGATCGTTTCTTTCGTACTTCTTTGGACTTCTGGGTCAGTCGTCCTGTGAATCGTGGTTTTTCTGTTGGAAATTACCGTTCAAATCAATATAACGGGCGGATTATAGGATCTTTTTCTTCTAAATTTCATGGTCTGTGAAACACACTGCCAAGGATTATACGAAGTAAAAAAAAATTCTCAGAATTTCACGTTCTATGGATTATTTGCTGTCGCGAATTATGTGTCAGGTTGTTTTTTCATGGTATGTGGATTGCACGCTGCACTGGATCTTAGAAGGATTTTTTTTTCTGAATTTTATGGTCTTCAGATTATAGGAAAGAAAATATGGTACTATGAATCAATATGTACAAAATTTGACTTCCACAAATTGTGTTTTAATAAAATCAAAATTTAAAATTTTACTATATTTTGAGAGCAGCAGCTGGAAGAACGGGAAAAGAAAATCGTGGAGCAGATTGGAACTTTATTTTGCAATAAGTGGTTTGGGTGAAAAGAAAACTTGACAACAAATATACTTTATAATTTTTTATTTCAGCATCACTACACATTATGTTCATGCATTAATCTTTGAAATTTGACTTTGTGTCACCTAGTGTTTTTAGAGGGGAAAGCAAGGTGACTCCCCCCTTTAAAAATTCTACATATGCTCCTGACCTGGCTCCTAAATTTTGGGAGCTGGTTCCTAGATTTGGAACATATTTGTTGAGTTCTGTCCTTAATGGTGTGCATCAAAGGTTTTGCATTCTGATTTGAAGCATCCCTTTGATTTCATGACTTCTACCTCCAAAAATCCTCTGTTTAGGAAATGTCCTTCTGGAATTATCTTTACATTTGGAGAACATACTCTTGTCAGTTTTAATGCAAAGTTCTTCGCTGCCAATTTTCTTTTAGATTCAGCTTCGATATAGCATGCATACAGAATTCCTTTAAGTATGTAGTTAAGTTGACTGTCGTGTTTCGTGACATCTTGAGCTGCCGTTGTCACAATTTAAACTGTGTGAGATCAGTGGTGGCGGAACCGCCCGGGCCACCAGGGCCCGAGCCCGGTCAATAATTTCAGCCAAGATTTTTATTTATTTTTTTATTTTTTATTTGGTACATGTGAAATTGTTGTGATGTGCCTCAGAAAGTCCCTCTAGGTAAGTGGTCGGGTGGTCCTAATCCCCAACAAGGCTCCTTAGGCATTGTTTTTCTTCTATTTGTTCCGGAAAGCGGGAAGGGAGGGGGTTCACCTCGATTCAAAATTTCGGGCCTGGTCAACGAACTTCACTTTCCGCCGTCCCTGTGCGAGACCTTTCCTTCAAACAAAATATGAAACATGAAGCTCTCTGGGGTTATAGCAAAACAATTTCCTTTGAACCAGTTATCTATTCACAAATTAATTTTTTAGTTACAAGGTATAACTTCACATTTCCCAGTTTCCCAGGATGTACACTGTACAGGATACCAAAATTCATCTTCATTTCATGACCATCTCTGCAATGTCGCACTTAAATCGTACTCTTTTTCTGAAAGAAACAAATAGATTCCATTTTACTTCTAGTAGGTAGTTCCCAAATCTTCATGACAGATTGGGAGATTGCCCCCCCCAAGAAAAAGAAACCAAAAGTAAGCTGTAACTTAGCACAAATTAGTAAATTTGAAAGAACAACTTTTAATTAAAACACAGTCCACACAAAATGACATATGGAATTCTACAAATGATTGCTGTTAAACATTGAGAAGTCATTTTCAGCATGCTGCCACATTTGGGCTTCTTTTATAACCAAGTCCATAGAGGCTGGGGTCCTGATAATTAGCAAGTGGTGAAATTTTGGTTGAGTTTGTGTTGAATAAATAAATCCATCGCTCTTTCCATGTTAAGCAACGCAATTCATTATTGATACAAAAAAAATTTAGGGTGGACTATTTTTTTTTCATTTTCTTAAAAGTATTTACGTGCACTGGATGAAAAACTAACTAAAGAAATTCCTGTTCCTTATTACAACTTTACATTCAACAGTTTAAATTACTTTTATTTGATTGTACATTTAATATAAAAATAGAATACTTCTCCTTGTTGAGTTTATGCACTATGTACTTAAAAAAAAAAAAAAAATCTGAAGATCCAAAATAAATTATTTTATTTGCTGATGATCTGAAACGCACATGTGCATGCAAGGGGGTTCCAACTCCCAGCCACCTTAACAGTCCATCAAAATGGTGATTTATGCTAGCGAGTATTGCAGATTTTGCCATTTTAAGCAATGTTAAAAAGAATATTATCTAGCATTCCTATACATTTTCTGTAAGCCTAAAATGTCCTCTTTAAGGTAGTGAAAACCAAAACTTTTGATCTACAGTAAGAGGAAAGCAACTGCCTTTTTTCAAAATCATTGTGAGGTCCTATTTTGGTGTGCCACAGAAAAGAAAAATGAACCTATGCTATATCCACGATGGTGGCACATAAAAATAAAATAAAAGTTGCTTTTAAGCTACTCACCAATAGGGTTAAACTATGGGGAGGAAAATTGTATAAAATGGTCAAGCAACCACTTAATTAAAGAATTGGGTAATATCATATCTGAATGTTCCATATATGAAACACGCCATTTTAGATTTTTATTTTTCCTCTCCAAAATTGCGTTGATTCTGCAAGATTATTCAAAAAGGATTTTTGTAAGATTTAAAGTAGAAAAATAATAGATTTGATTCTTTTGCATGCATGCTGTATCTTTGCAACTATTAGTCTGATTAGAAAACTTCTTTTTGCATTGGAAAGCTTGAAATGTGCAAATGATGATCCTTTATTTATTTATTTATTTATTATTTTTTAATTATGATGTGCATTTTCACCGCTAGAGAGCGTAAATGCTGATGATATCTAATTCAAAACACATTTTATTAAATATATTTGCTTCTAAACATCCGATTGAAAAAATTCTTTTACCTTTCGATTCCATTTATGTCGAAAAGTATTTCAGGTATAGTAATTTTTTCAAGTTACACATAGATTTTAAGCTAGGGGACGTAAAAGTAAATTGCGTTTTCCTCGATATCTGTACTTCTAAAACTCCGATTTGAGAAATTCTTTCTTCAATGGATAACGGATCCTGATGGGGAAATTTTTCCATATAATTTCTAATTTTTGGCAAAGAACAACCGGTTTGGCCACCACAAGGCGCAAAGTGTTAATTTCTGCTTTTGATGTATTTGCAGAAAAATCTGAGCTTTTAAAATCTGGATTGAAAACATTTGTTTCGTGGAACGATACCACTCATGTCGATAAATGTTTTCGGAAATTTTTCTTGTTAAAATACTGCATGGTTTCTCCACCAGGGAGTGTAGATGTATATCTTATTTTTGTTTATATCTGTGCTTCTAAGAGTCCAAATTGAAAAATTCCTTTCTTTTTGCATATAGTTTGTGATGTGAATTTTTTTTCATATAATTCAAAATTTTCAAGTAATTCATTGACTTTCCACTAATGGGTGTAAAGGTGAAATTGCGTTTTCCAAGATAGCTCTGCTTCTAAAACTCCGATTTGAAAATTTCTTCATGTATCACATACAGCTACTGATGGTAAATGTTTTGCATATAATTTCTTATATTTGGCAAAGAAAGTGTTTGGCCACAAGGGGGCATAAGTGTTTATTTCTGCTTCTCATGTATTTGCATCTAAATCTGAGCTCCTGAAAACTCGATTGAAAAATTCTTTCGTGGACCCATTTCGCTCTTTTTGAGAAACATTTTCAGAATACTCTCTTCTTACAAATATGTATAGCTTTTCCGCCTGGGAGCGTAGATGCACATCTTATTTTTGTTGATATCTCTGCTCTTAAAAACTGCTAAGAGTCCGATTTCAAAAATTCTTTCTTTGTTTGAGATCATATCCAGTGCGAAATGTTCTCATGTAATTTAAAAATTTTCTTAACGTAGAAGTCTGCCATGAGAGGGTGTAAGCTTACATTTCCGGTTACAGCAATATCTGAGGGACTAAAACCCCGATTGAAAAACATCTTTCTTCGGTCAGGTACTACTAAATGTGCAAACTCTGTGAGCGTATTTTCTTACCAAAATAATAAAAAATTTTGCCTCTAAGTCGGACCAGTGTTTTTCTTAATAAATTTGCTTTTTAAATGTGCAATTTAAAATTTTCATTCCACATCGCACGCCATTTATCTTGTGAAACACTTTAGGTTAGTATTTGAAGAGTTCACAGTTCTGTTGCTAGGTGGTGCTTGTGTACTTCCCTTTGCAGCTGTATCTTCGCTTCTAAAAGCCCTATTGAGAAATTGCGTTTTTACTGTATGCCATTCACAACAATACAGATGTGAAACATTATCCTCTTTAAATAACACACAGATTTTCCGCTAGGTGGTGTAAAGGTCAATGCTTTTTTTCTTTCGCTACCTCTGCTTGCGGGAGACGGATTTGAAAAGTTATTTTTCCTTAGGATAGCTTTTTCCATGAAGAATATTTTAAATCTACTTTCAATTATCCTATTACGTAAAATTCTTGAGCTACCAGGCGTAGAGTTATATCATGTTTCTTTCTGTATTTATTCTTTTAACTGTTCGATATGAAAATCTGTTTGTCTCCGATATCTTTCTGATATGAGAAAATTTTTGTGTGCTATTTTTACATTTTTGTAACGTAAGTTTTAGACTGTGTTAGAAGAAATGTAGCTTTTTCTGGTTTTTTCATTGATTGTAAAAATCTGGTTGATATTTCCTAACTCGTTGCATTGACTTTGAATAACTTTGAAAAATTTAATTCGTATCAAAAGATGTGCTCATTACAACCGAAAATTTGGTGTCATCATTCCTTTTATTTCAGATATTTGGAACGCACGAATATAGAAAATGAGGATGTAAATATCAAATATAACTGGAAATATGTATAAAACTCTATGCTGCTTGTCATTGATCACGTATTACGAGAACCAGCTGAAAAGTCCATGGTGGAGCCGGGCACACAGCCACACATGAACACATAGTCCAAATTAGGGCAAGGGCTGATTTGACCAATGAAATAAACCTGCAAATATAGTTTATGCTCTACTCTGTTATACCGAACTGTGAAAAGGTTCTTTGTCACAATGATTAAAGTCAACTCTTTATATGCCATGGAATATATAAGGACTGGCGCTTCTGTTAACATACTGAATGGATGCAGATTAATGTCTATGTGCACCAAAATACATATGACATGTTCGAAGTCAAGTTTCACTTACGCAAAACCCACTATTTAAGTAATTAGGGCATTGGTACATTTAAAATGATGCAGATGCTTGAGCCATGCCGTATTTCGAGAATTTCTTTTCTAGCTGTCTGTGACATTTCAGAATATATAGCACATCCGTGTGTTCCCAGTGGAACACATTGAGAAAAGGTTGACAACTCATTCAGAACACATAGAGAAAGTAATTCCAGAAAATGTGTTCGCAGTGTGCTACGACAGTGTTCCATGCTTTTGCCACGAATGTGTTATGTAAAAATACTAATATCTTCTATAATAAAACATTTTATGGTGGAGAGAACTTTGATAACACATGCGAAACAGGTCGATACACATTCGGAACACTTTGGCAACATATGAGGAACGCAATGATCACTCAATTTTTGTAAATGGCTTTTGCAAAATGCTACAAAAGTGTGTGATCTATTCCAAATGATTTATTATTTTCCACCTCAAAAACTCACTTTTTTTTCATAGTTATTTTGCTTAACATAGGAATTAATGGGAAATTTGTTCGAAAGTATGAACATTTGTCCCATTTTGTCGCCCACAGCAGACACATATACCACTTTGCTTTGTTGTTATAGCAACAAGAACCGATTTTCAGCAGCTGCTGGTGTGACGCCATTTCATCTAAATCATTCTGACATGCTGTCAGACATGCACTACGTCACACAATTAACATCTCATGATCAACTCTTTTGAGACATGAAAGTGTTATGTCAGGAATTTTAGTTCTACTTTGTCGTTCATAAACAACATACAGAATTTTTCATTTAGAATCCTATCGTCTGTCTGCCACCCTGTTAACCCTTTTTATAGCCACTTCTGGTTATAGGTATCTCCCAATTCTTTATTTGGGAAGGTAATTGTCTAATTTCCCACGTTGACCAGAAGGCTTGAGAAATACATTTTACTGCAACTGCCAGCATGAGGAGAAACAAAGTGCATCCGGGACGACTTGACATAGAACCATCTACGCATTGGCTTCCCCAAGCCCAGGGAGGCTGTGGAAAACCCCGGAAAAACCGCTGACTACATGGCCGAGATTTGAACACCCGACAAGAATTCTGTCAATGAAATTTAATTTTAAGATTTCTTTTTTTATTGGAGGTTTAACGATCATTGTGAGCAACTCAATGAGCTAAAAGCAGTCACCTGTCCCTAATTTAGGGTTACTGGTTCCAGGGAAGGAAGAGAGCCAGTGCTGTAAGACAAACACAACATCCATGCCTCACCGGGATTCGAACCCGGACCCCTTTCGAACGAATGATCAAAGGCCATCGCTTAGACCACTGCCCCACCGGGGGCGGCTTTAAGATTTCCCTTGCGAACCTAAAATGTTTATTTTAGATTGTCTCAAACCAGTTTCTTTTCTCATTTAAGTCTAAAAATTCAGAGTTCGAATAAAGTAGGTAACAGTACGTTTTTATTATTTCATGCGCATGCTGAAGAAACATGATTTGGGAACTTTCTATTTCTTTAAACTATGAAATTCTCAGAATATAATTTTTTTTCGCAGAGTATAACCAGTTATTATTTTATTTATGTTTGTAGAAGAAATGAAAAAGAAAACAAGAAAAGAAAAATGCAATTAGGTCCGTATTAAACTACATTAACTAGGCTTAATGCTCCAAACGCTACTGGTTACGGTTATTTTCTTAACTGGTGGTCGAAAACTACTAATGCTGAAGTGGCGATTTGGGTGCAGATCAAAGCTACACACGTAGATTCGGTTTTTGTATTGCAGTGAAATGCAGCTCTGTTTTGTATATTGCAGACAGTTTAAGCAGTATAACTACAATGGAAAATATCAATGAATCGAAACAATATGCAATTACATGCGGATTATACCATAATTTGAGACTGCATGGACACGAGCAAATCTGCAATATAAAAAAAATCGGACACATGGTTTCACTTGCGCAGGAAACAATTTGCAGTTTTCAATTTCATGACCACCGTTTCATAAATTAACGAAGCTGTAAAAGTATTTATGTAAAAAATATACAGAAAACACATACAAAACTTTCATTTTGTAGAACGTACTGTTTTTTTGTGTTTTTGAATTAAACAATATACAAGAGTCAGCTATGTAACCAATAAAAAAATTAAATATGTAATTGCACAAACTTATATTGTAAGTTAAGTTCTTCTTGTGCAGAACTATTAACTTATGATGTTCATCATTAAAAGTTGTAATTTTGAATTTAGGCGTATAACATTATTACTGCTTCCTTCAACCAACTTCACGTAGAAACACTTTCTCCTAAGTGTTTCTAAGTATTGCAGGGTAAACCGTTTTACAGTAAGAAGAGGAAAATATGTTTTTATGGACGGCCCCTTAATCAATGTATTCTTGAGTTTTCGCTTATATCTGAGCTCAGCAAGGTTTTGTGCTACCACGCTGAAAATTTGGATGTGGGTCCATAATAATATTTTGCACATTAAATGGACTATTAACCAGATATGGTCATAATTCATTTTTTTTCATGATCATATTTCATAATGTATAATTCCCTTAATATACCCATTCTGTTCTTGTATAGCGGCTCATATCATCTGGGCCTCTATGTGTTTTACTGTTGCAAAACCAAATCGCTGTATCTGCTCTTGATTAAGTGATACAAGTCAAAAACAACTTTTGCAGTTTAACATTAGCGGCATCTTTTTTCCGTAGCTCACTGTACACGTATTTATTGGTCGATTCGTATGAAATTTTGAATTTAAGGGTTTTATTATGTACTGAATAGAATGTGCATAAAATAACATACCTCTTATATGGGAAAATTTGGAGATATAGAGCTAATTAGCATGTTAGCTTAATTAGCATGTTTCTTTACATCACATGATAGTTCCCTTTAAGTGCTTTCCAACGGTTCCTTAAACAACCGTTTGTTGTTTACATGCAACAAACGGTTCGAAAGTTAAGGGCGGTGGCTCATTTTTTTTGTTTTTTTATGTCTGTACATTGCAGATTCATTTTTTACTCATCCTCGTAGGAGAATCGCGGCGATAACCGCCGCACATCGCAGATTTATTTTGGTCCTGCAGACAGAAACAATATCCCCAGAACCCTATTAAACCATCTTTCAGATTCCCTATCATAGATGCAAGTTTTCGGCCTTTCAAAATTTCCGAAAACGAAAGTTAGGCAGAGAGTGAGGATTTCTCCCGTAATAGTAATTTTTTTTTCTTCAGACATTCCCTCAATGCTTGAAGAGAGGATTATCCGATTTTGTTGTTAAATATCATTTTATTGCATAAATATTTTTGTTTTGGTTTGAAAATGGAGGCAACAATTTCCGAAAACGAAAGTTTGATGGAACCCAGTTATCTTGAATTATTTTTCTTACAATATTCCCTTAGCCCTCAATATCATTTCATTAGATAAATGTTTGCATTTAAGATTGAAAATGGAGGAACAATTTCTGAAAACCAAAGTTGTACGGAGCAAAAATTTCTCCTTCTATAATAACCCTCCAGATGCTGTGTTTTTGTATTATTGTTTAATCATCATTTAATTGCATAAACTTGAGATGGGAAATGGAGACAAATTTTCCGAAAACGGAAATAGAACAGAGCGAAGATTTCTTCTCTTATGACAATTTTTTTCTAATGATGCCTCTGTACTTTATTGTTGTTAAATGTCATTTTATTCCATAAATCTTTGTGTTTCAGCTTGAAAATATTTGCAAAATTCTAGATACAGAGGACGAGAAATGTTGTTGATCCTAATTAGCATTGCAATTGCTGTAGTACCTAGGTTAGACATTTTTTTAGGTAGAAAATTATCTCTGTGCAATTTTATTATTTTTTGCATTTAGCAGTTATTTTGCACAGTGACCACCCGCAGATTATTTTTTATTTTATGGCACAATGATATCTCAGACTGACCAGGAACTTTCTGCTATGGGGGTATGTGCGTATGTCTCACTGTGTATATGTTATGTTTTGTGAAAGCAAATTCTATTTTAGGCCTTATAAGTCCTAAATAAAGTTTCATTATTTTGAATGCAAATTGCATGGAACCAGTTATTCCGACCAGAAAATATTATTTTTGGTGGCAAAATTGTAACATTCTTATCTGTCTGAATTTGTTTACTTTGACTGGGAATGGCTTATTTTGCTAGTGAGAAATTTGTACATGGGTTCGTACTTTGTCCAGGAATTCTGTGTTGTCCTAGAAGCACTATAAAATTCTGTTACATGCTCTGGAATTTTATTTATTTCCAATTTTTTGTCCCTATGCAATGTTTTGTAGTTCAGGATTTTTTTAGTGGTGCAACTTGTACCTACATGGCTGCCAAATGTCCTGATTTCATCGTATTTGTTTGGTTTACATAGCCAGTTTCTTGGTTTTTGTGGAAATTTAATAATCTGTAATTTTTTGTTCATTTTTTGCTGTAATATTCCCGTTTTAGTACCATTACATACACTCCAAGTAGTATAGATTCTCCATAATCACTAAGGGAATAAATAGTTGGTCCTCTATGGACTATGGGAAACATCAAACACACTTTGAAAATTTCAGTGAAGTAATATAATTATTTAGCATCTATGTGAAGTTCATTTTAATCTTTTCAAGTGTCTTTTATATTAGGCATTTTTGTGGAGTGTTATTGGATATTTTTAATAACATGATAGTTCTCCAACATTTTTTAATATTGTTTGGGTCTTTTTCCACCAGAAATGATTGTTTGAGCAGGGATGAGAATTTACTGACCCAGCTGCATTTGTGCCCCTCCCCCTTTCTCTTCCTGGTTATGTTCTTAGTTTTTATATATTTTTTTTGGATCATCTTCATTTTTAAAGTCTTTGGTAATAAAGGAAAAAGCTACTTTGCATTAAAAATAAATTGTAATGACATGCATGCTTTTCCTATTTCTAACAGTCTTCTTCAAAACCTATCAGCAGAGCAAGAATTTTCAACACCTTCCTGTTTTTTAAAGCAAAATTAAATTTCAAAGTTTATACTTAATCTGGATGTGGTGGATCTGAGCCATTTATGTGACCCATAAAATTCTTTTTCTTGATGGAATAAACAATGTAATGCAGATTTTTAATGTTGAATTTCAACTAGCACTTATTAGAAAGTATGTTTTCTTTTGTTTAAAGTGAAATTATGTTGATTAAAGCTACAGCATGCTCAGTGTGCAAAGAAAGCAACTTTATGGCAAATTGAAAGACACAGATAGGAGAGTTCAAGTTCTAAATTTTAACTGTAATTTTTTTTTTTTGTAAGAAAACAGGAAAATGTGTGCTCTATTTGTTGGTATAGTAAAGAATTACTAAGGAATGGGAACCATGCATTTTCAGAGAAATTCAACTTTAAAAAGTGCTAATGCCACTCCTCACTCTGTTGTGAAATCAACTGTACAGGTTACAGAAATAATGTTGATTTCTAACAAGGAGAAATGAAGTAATGATTTTCCATTAGAATTTTGTTGTAATAAGAAAAAAGTTTACTCTATATTTCACCTTTCCTAATCCTTAAATTTTCAGTATATTATTTCAACATACACTGATGGAAAAAAATCCCAAGAACAAGAAGGGGTTGTGTTAGATAAACGACAGTTGGTAGGCGGTGAGAGTACATCCGTAAGATGACGTCTATGCAAATTTCGTGCTCGCCGCATACGTGTGGCGCTAGTAGCACCTCGGATCATGCAAAGCAGGTTTGCTGTAAATACGCGCTGTAACGTTCGTGAGCATTAGTTATCGTTGAGATTCGACGTACGGTGCTGATGTTAGTCAAGAATGCCTTTTAGGAAGACAAAGAAACCATAATCAACAGCTCACGGAGTTTGAACGAGGTCGTGTAATAGGGCTACGAGAAGGTGGATTTTCTTTCCGCAATATTGCAGAACGACTTGGCAGGAATGTAGCCACTGTGCATGATTGTTGGCAGCGGTGGTCAAGGGAAGGTACTGCCTCAAGAAGACAGGGTTCCGGCCGGCCACGTGGCACTACTGAGAGGGAAGACCGCCGTGTACGGCGTATGGCCATGGCGCATCGTACCGCGTCTGCGGCAGCAATTCGAGCTGCAGTTGCCACCACAGTGACACAACGAACTGTTACAAATCAGTTACTTGAAGCACAGCTCCGAGCCAGACGCCCTCTAGTGTGCATTCCACTTACTCCAAACCATTGCCGTTTGCGACGTCAGTGGTGTCAAGCTAGAGCTCATTGGAGGACGGAGTGGAGATCTGTTGTGTTTTCTGATGAAAGCCGGTTCTGCCTGGGTGCCAGTGATGGCCGTGTGTTGGTTAAAAGGAGGCCAGGTGAGCGCCTGCAACCAACCTGTCTGCGGCCGAGACACACTGGATCTACACATGGAGTTATGGTCTGGGGAGCAATTTCCTATGACAGCAGGAGCACTCTCGTGGTTATCCCACGCACCCTGAGGGCATAGTTGTACGTCGGTCTGGTGATTCAACCTGTTGTGCTGCCATTCATGAACAGCATTCCAGGGGGTGTTTTCCAACAGGGTAACGCTCGCCCGCATTCCGCTGTTGTAACCCAACATGCTCTACAGAGTGTCGACATGTTGCTGTGGCCTGCTAGATCACCAGATCTTTCACCAATCGAGCACGTATGGGGCATCATTGGACGACAACTCCAGCGTCACCCCTAACCAGCATTAACCGTCCCTGTATTGACCGACCAAGTGCAACAGCCATGGAACTCCATCCCACAAACTGACATCCAGCACCTGTATGACACAATGCATGAACGTTTGCGTGCTTGCATTCAACATTCTGGCGGTTACACCGGTTATTAATGTACCAGCATTTCACATTTAAAATGGCTCTTCTCGCGCTTACAATAAGCTGTGATCTTGAAACCTTAATCGATGAAATATGTTACCTGTACAAATGTATTGCCGCCATTTCATTTCTCTACAATTATTTTTTCGTGGTGTTGGGATTTTTTTTTTCCGTCAGTGTATTTAAATAGTTTATACAATAATTAGCTAAATGCCAGTTCTTTGAACGTGATATTAAAAGTATTTCTATAATACAAGATTTCATACCATACCATAATATAATTTGTACCATAAATTAATATACTAATAATACACTTGATCGGTTTGGTTTTATAACTTTATTATATCATATCGGTAATAAAATGGATTTAAATACATAATGTTTATAACGTGAATTTCTGCATCCATGCGGAGTGTTGTCATTTGTAACTAAAAATTTTTTTATAGCAATGAACGAATGGAAAAATAATATATTGACTGATGCGTTAGTGCTTCTTTGTACACTACGTTGGCTATTCTGGAATCATCCGCCAGTATTACCAAACTGCTAGAACTAACTAACTCTTGAGCACGCTACATAAAACTGGCCATGAGAGAAACAATTTTCTCTTAAGTCGATAGCAGCTATTTTTGAGGACTGTCCTTGTGATTTATTGATTGTCATAGCAAAGCAGACCTTCAAAGGAAACTTATCCCTTGAATTCGAATGGGTAATCAGATGGAATGAGAGGTAAACTTGGAATAAATATAGATTTCCTATGTGCACAACCAGTGAATATGGTGGCCTTAATGAAATTGGGATATAGAACATTGATTTGAAGTCTTGTGCCATTGCAAAGTTTGGGAGGACTTTGAAATGGCATACACTGCATATTTCTTTGTTCTTTTGTTGGGAAACGCGTCTTCCTGATTTATTCTGCCAGACGACACGTAAGCAATTTCGTTTATAACTGTAAATTTAAAACTTCAAGCCTACACGAAACAAATCAAAATACATACCTTTACTCTTCATTTTCATCATTAAAATATTAATAGACAACAGAACAAAATAATAATAGAAAACCGAACAAAATATGTTGTTACTTTCAGCATAAATGTAAAAAGAACCGTGCTTATAAACAATTTCGTTCGAAACTGTACATTTAAAAGCTAGCAAGGCAGATTATTTTGGAAGCGCGAGCAAAATTGTGTTGCCATCGCTAATATCTCAAGGGGGAAACTTTTTTTTTTTCAAATTTCAATTACTATGAAAATCTACCCACATATTTATATTTATTGCAGTCACCTTACCACTTATGTAACATCACCGTTGCTTTGGAGAAAACGAATGTTGGTAATTTGATTTTGAATTAAAAAAAACCTTGACATTCAATATGTCAAACAATAATATAAATTTTTAAATGTAAAGCATATTATGATATAGCGCTTTTTATGTGATTTAAGGTTTTTCATTAAATAAATTCAGAACAAGTAAATTTAGAACAAAATATATACTGAGCAGGTCAACTCAAGTCATTTGAAACTTAGGGCGGGGCTTCAGTTGCTGGTCAGTAATAGCTCTATCATTGCAAAACGTCATAGCGTTATCAAAGCTGGGTTATTTAAAAAACCCATTTTGACCCACTTAAAGTTATCTTAGGAAAATATCCTTTCTTAGTGCGCCTCTATGTTGTAAAAGGAACATTCCTGACGACAAATATGAAAGTTCTAAGTTCAGTAGTTTCTTAGATTCGGTGATGAGTCAGTGAGGGCTTTAAGTTTTATATATACAGATCATGGTATATGAAAGCATTTCAGTGGCACATTTATGGTCTACTTAGTTTTATATTTATCTTTTTATTCTGTAATTAATTTCAATAATTGAATTAAAGCCTAAGTAAAAAGTTTATTTCAAAATAATTTTTTAATGTGGTATACATAAATTTTTTATAGAAATCTCCCCCCCCCTTCCCTCAATCCTGGTTGTATTTTCATTGACAGTTTTGGTATTTCAGTTTTTATATGTAATTCAAAGTTCCTTATATGCAGCAAACGTTTTCAAAATTGTACATTAGGTTTGCTGATGTCCTGTATGTGTTGTTTTGTTGTAGGCTACAAATTGAACAGACCTGTGGTTTCACTATATTTTAAGTATTAGTATTTAGATCGTGTGTGCTGCGGGGGGGGGGGGGAGATCAAAAGTCTTAGAATTCCATGATTCAGTAATAATATGAATCATGGTTATAGCATTGTTGGAATTCAAATGATTTGAAATCAGTTCATTTTGACTGGAAAAATAAACCTTCGGTGCCAAGAAAATTATGGCATTTGAATATGCTTTCAGATATCAAGAAGTTTATGGTGTTATTCAAACGTGATCTCCAATAGCAGAAAGATTCTGGCATTATATGAATAACATCTCTTGGAATAGAAAGGTATATATTTCAGGCAGCTTCCTTCGTTGCGTGATACCTTAAAACCTTAGAAACGTAAAACCCTCACAAGTCCATGAAGATTTTATTTGATTGTTAAACATTAAAACATGAGACCTTTCAAGCTTCCACTAAGCCCATCTTTAGATGAATGAAACAGTAGCACAAATGGGGAAGACATATAAGTATACATTTGTCTGGTGTAACTGATGACGTAGTAAAACGAGCAGGTTTTGGGTGCACTTGTAGACATATGATATGTTGCTGAAAATCTGTGGACACCTGATCAATGTTTTCAGATTTTCATCAACATTATCCACGTTTTTCTTGAAAGAAAAAATAAATCGAAGGGGTAATAGTGATCAGTTCAGGAAAGGGTGACTATTTTTCCCTGGAGTGATTTGCTGTTAAACTTTTCGAAAACTTAGATTTCACCTCCCCTGGGTTCGATCTTTGGATCCACTGAGAAAGTCAAGAAAAAGTTACAGAAATTCTATTTCTCGTCATTTTTTTTTTTTTCTCTGCTTAATGTACAAAATGAGTGTTTTACGTTGTTAAGGGATAGGAGAGTAGCAAAGGGCTACCAGCCCTCCGATTCAGTATTTATCATCGCTCTGGGGCTAGCCTACAAATTTTTGGTTAAGTTCCAAAAAAAAAAAAAAAAAAAAAAAAAAGCACCTAAATTATGAAATAAGAGTTAATGAGTGCTTTCAAAATTACTCAGCCCAGCAGGAGGGAAATGCCAGTGCACACAAGAAAGAAAAAGGGAATGTAATATTTTGAGTGGAGAGTAGTGTAAATATTTTTTTCTTTCTTTTACCTTTATTGTATGAACAAAAATGTAGCATTTATATGACGCAGGACCAAAGTTTGAGGTCGCAACATTCAAGAGATAAGGTATTATAATAGTAATGTTTCACTTAATGAGTTTGGGCCAAGTAGACTTACCATGAAAGCGAGAGCAAATATAATATTAAAAAAAAAGGGGGTCTTTCCCCTTTGCTTATAACCAAATAAATTAATTCTTTTTTTTTTTTTGTTAAGAGAGATCATTGAAAGAGAATAAACCTGGAGTATGCTAATTAAAAATAATTATGAAGAAAATTTTTTTATTTCTTGCTTTGTTCAGTGTATGAAATAACGTATAAAATGCCTTGTAAGCCAGCTACGGTTTCCCCTCTTAACAGCTTTAGATAGGTCAATGCTCCAAGTTTCCCAGAAAGGGGAATTGAGGCCGTAAATTCTTTCAATCCCTTTTCGGAGATTTCTTTCCCTAGAAAAGACCACCACCGGGAGTTGCAAACATTCCACCCCCCCCCCTCCGAAGTCTGGCAAATCTCCCTAGCTGAAGGGGCTTAGTGAAATGAAAAAGATACCCTTGAAAGACACTCGGGAAAGGGATTTGTTGGCTGGCCAAAGGTGGGAAACAGCAGACATCCCCAAAATTTATGGGGTTGTTTACTCCAAAGTGAGGGTTCAGGAAATGCTTTGACTTTGAGGCAATCACATGTCTTGCACACACGTCCTGCATGCTTTTGGCTGAAAGCAGCAAATGGAATTGCTGGCGTCCTTTTGGCTGTTCCGATTGGTCGTTTGACCCTCAAAAGTGGAAGAAGTTACTGAGCTTCCATTTTGAGTTTAAGAGACTCGCGCTCTCTCAAAAATTGACTGCTAGAAGAAGGAAGAAAAGGAAAAAGTTGCTGGCGGTTGAGCCAGAAATGGGTCAGAGCGCCGTTGACCAGCAGAGGGTGAGGCTGGATGGATATCCTCCACCCTGTAAGCTCCAATTTGCCGTAAAATTTCCAAAATGATGCTGATGACACCATCACTGAGAACTCGGTGGTTTTTCTTTCTTCGTTACGGCCACAGCTCTTGCAGCCGATGCCCTGCGAACCTGAAGTCCACAGGAGTGGCCAACTCATAATGGTTTCTGAGAGGAGCTAACCCTAGCGTTATGAGACACCCTGAAGCACGCCCTGGTTGACTAGTAGCAGCAGACTCACTCACCCCATATATTCAGAAAAAAAAAAAAAAAAAAAAATGGGGCCAGTTAATGAAAAATATGATCAACTCCCATGCAATGGGGTAACCTTCCTAACGTCTTTGTCTTTCCCATCGGTACCTGTGGTACCAGAAGAAAAAGATAGAGGAGCGAAAATAGGAGTTGTCATCAAATAACAATAGCTTGAAGAACACCAACTGAACCAGAAAAAGGTGGAGGAGCGAAAATAAGAGTTGTCATCAAATAACAATAGCTTGAAGAACTCCAACCGAACCAGACAGGCCTGCCAAAATTTGTCTACAAACAAGATTTCCGGACTTCAACTACTCGTTGCTAGCAGACTGTCAGAACTGTTCAATAAAATGATGAAAATATTGGCCACCACCAATGGAGGTCCCCTTGATTACGTATGGAAGTTGTCTTTTTATTGGTTTTTATCCTCATAATATGGCTAATAGTTTTTTTTTTTTTGATGGGGGTATAAATTTGCTGAGAAAATTTAAGCACGAGGCCCTTTTGAAAGGGGGAAACTGTAGCTGACAAAAAGAATATTACATTTAACTAGTGTTGTAGTTCAACGAATGAAAAATTCTTTAGATAAGAAACAAAAATAATTACGATGTTTGATAATTAAAATCGCTCATGATGTTTTTGTAATGGCCTCAAAAATTCTGAAAATGTGAGAGGCATGTGAGTCCAAATAGAAAAGAAACTAAGGCTTAAATTAGTATCAAAAGGAATTGCTATGACATATGTAAAAAAAAAAAACTTTGATCTCGAAACAATAATCAGTACAATTTTGTTCTTCTGTTTTTTTTTAATATCATATGTTGTTGTTATTCTAAAAATAAATATAGGCATTAGCCTTTCAAAAACCAAATTTTGGTACAAAGTGGCAATTCAGTTTATCTAGATGTCTCCTAAATTTCTGAGCATGGCACTCATCACCCAAAGCTCTGACGTTGGCTAGGATCCACATGGGTGGTTGTTTAAATAATGTTAATGTCCAAAACAATAAAAATAATTGCAGTCTAATAATCAATTTCATGCTTACGAACACGAGTTTCAGAAACACGGTCTCATTTAGTTGACAAATATATTACACATGTACCAAAAATACAGTGTTATAATTATTCCTCGGGTGTGAAAACAAAAATTGTTCGGTACTTACATAAACACTATCACAGGTGAAAACTCACAAGTGTGCTATAACCAATATGACATCTCAAAGTTTTTATTTTTTATTTTATTTTTTTTGTTTGTTGTTTCAAAATGCATCTACCCATCTCCCAAAGTTTAATTTTAGCCTAAATTCAAAATTTTCCTTCTATTTGTATATTGGCCATAAATTTTATAAATATCCATAACGTGGCTTGAGATTTCTGCCACAACACATAGTAACAAGTTTAAAAGGTGATATATAATCCTGGTCGGTACGGCATAGTAACAAAGTTTAAGGTTTTTTTAAAACTCCTTACATGTCTATGGCATATCCATAGTAATAAGTTTTAAACTTGTTTCCTAGTGTAAAACCAAACTTGTGCCTAAAGCTTACAAGGAAATTTTGCCATTTTTGAAAATTTGGCAATGCAGACCCTCAAAAGCATGAAGGAATTGTATGCGCCAATAGTTATTTATTTCAGCTTAAAGCAATCCTTGTAGACTAAAAATAAGCCAATGACCATTTTTGTTTTTTCATCCCTTGTGAGAACTGTAAAATGGATAAAAAAAAAAATTCAATCTTGAATTTGAATTAAGGATTTTTTCTCATTATATTAACCTGTGGTGAATATTTATTTGTTCCCTTTATAGGTGGACCTGTCCTCTATAAAATGAAACCGGTTAGAACTCTCTGCCATTTATGGTTTTTGTGCAGTTAAAAAAAGAAAGAAAGAAAAAGGCTGTCTTAAGTGTTGCATTGCAACCATTCGGGCTTGTAAAAAAAAAAAAAAAAGAAATTACACTTTTTTTTTTTTAAGGTAGCATGGTATTTTGTAGGTTGCTACTGATACAACTGCATTTTCCTATTTGTAGCAATGGTAGATGCTATGCTACTGTAAAAGTAGCGGAGCTACTTCCAGTCACTGAATCTAGCCTCCTTATTAGTATTTTGCCTGTTGAAGACTGCTTTTGAAAAGAAAAATAGTTTGCTACAAAGAATTACAGACCTGCCAACTGTTACAATTTTATCGTGTTTAGTACGATAAATCATGCTGCAGTACGCCAATACGATTTTGCAGGCAAAAATATTATATATTTTTTTAAATAGTGATGTTTTCTCCCATTTTTTTCCTTTTTCTGATAGAAGCCTTGTAGTAGAATCGCGGCGACGGGCGACGTATGTCGCAGATTTATTTTGGTTCTGCAGACAAAAACGACATCACCAGAACCTTCTTAATCCACCTTGCAGACTCCCAATCATAGATGCAAGCTTTCCGCCTTTCAAAATTTCCAAAAACGGAAGTTAGGCTGAGGTTTTCTTCCGTAATCGTACTTTTTTTTTTTCTCGCGAAGGACGATGTACGTTCAGAATTATTTTGTACTCATCCCCGTAGCGGAATTGCGTCGACGGCTGACGTACATCGTAGATTTATTTTGTACTAATCCCCGTAGAAGAATCGTGGCGACGTACATCGCAGATTTATGTTGTACTTATCTCCGTAGAAGAATCGCGGCGACGGGCGACATACACCGTGGGTTTATTTTATACTCATCATCGTAGAAGAATCGCGGTGACGTACATCGCAGGTTTATTTTGTACTCATCCCCGTAGCAAAATCGCAGCGAAGGGCGACGTACACCGTAGGTTTATTTTGTACTCATCCCCGTAAAAGAATCGCGGCGACGTAGCAGGTTATTTTGTCCTCATCCCCGTAGAACAATCGCGGCGACGGGCAACGTACACAGTAGGTTTATTTTGTACTCATCCCCGTAGCAGAATCGCAGCGATGGCCAACGTACATCGCAGATTTATTTTGTGCCCACCCCCGTAGAAGAACCGCGGCGACGGCAGATTTATTTTGTACTCATCCCGTAAAAGAATCGCGGTGACGTACATCGTAGGTTTATTTTGTACTCCTCCCCGTAGAAGAATCGCGGCAACGGGCGACGTACACCGTAGGTTTATTTTGTGCGCATCCCCGTAGCAGAATCGCGGCGACGGCTTACGTACATCGCAGATTCATTTTCTACTAATCCTCGAAGCAGAATCGCGGCGACGGGCGATACACATCGCAGATTTATTTTGGTCCTGCAGACAAAAACGACATCCCCAGAATCCAATTAAACCATCTTGCAGACCTCCTAAGATGCAGGTTTTCCGCCTCCTCAAAATTTCCGAAAATGGAAGTTAGGCGGAGTGAGGATTTTTCTCCCTTACTCGTAATTTTTTTTTCTAATAATTAACAACATAAAAGTGTTTGCTGATTACATTTAATTAGTTTCTCAATAAAATTTTGATGTAGGGAAAAAAATCTCTTCATTCTCATCATCAAGAATTTATATAGCTGAAATAGGCTTCAAAAATTATCAGCATGCGTCATGTTAGGATTTTTCTATCTGAGTGTTACGGTTTTTGGTTCTGAGAGGTTGGCAGGTCTGGAATTATAATGAATAACGTTCTGTTTATTCTGAGATATACATAAGCTCAAACTCAAAAGATATAGTGAAATTGAAGGTGCTCTCTCTGGTATGTTTTGTTTATTTTCTGTGTGTGTGTGTGTGTGTGTGTGTGTGTGTGTGTGTGTGTGTGTGTGTGTGTGAGCTTAAAAATTATGGGTGTTTGTTGGTCACAAAAAAAAAAAAAAAAAAAATATGTATGTGCTAAATTTCAGTTGCATAGCACTTTTAGGAGTACCTTTATCTCTTTCTCATGTCATTGATCACTCAGAGGAAATATAACTTAAAGTTATGTATGTGTGAAACAGCATTACTTGAAATTTTTTGAACTTTAAGCACAGCTCAGAAACTCTAAAATATAATGTGATTTAAGATGCAGTTCTACACTAGAATCCTGATTTTCACCTGCAAAATATCCTGGTGAATTTCATAATTGTATATGCTCAGTAGACAAAACATTGGTTCCAGGATACAGGATGGAAGCCTAGAGCCAAAAATTTGCTACAAGCCCACGCTCGTAGCCAACCACTTAAGTGCTGCATGCTCGAAAACTTAAAGAAAACCTCCTGTTTTTAGAGTTTGGTTTCGACGCGCCTTTACGGCGTGCTTCTTAGAACAAGCTAAAGCCGAAGAGATTGTGTGCCCAAAAACATGTCCTCATGATTTTCCTGGCAAGAATTAGACTCTACGGATAGTTCAGACAGACAGACAATAACCGAAGAAATGCGCTAATAGGTCGAACTGAAAAACCCATATCGTATATTACTGGATGCTCATACACTTTCAAAAACCTCTTGAAGAGGTGTGGCATTTAAGTCGGCACAAGATCCCCCAGATCCATAGGCAAAGTTTTAACAGAAATTAACGAGAAGACCATAAAATCGACGTAGACGTTTATGAAATACTCTTATACCCAGATAGGTTCACGAAGGCACGCATAGGGATGACCAAGAGGTTTCTTATAGCTAAAGAACACAAGAGAAATGTTAGGGAAGGAAGAGCCATGACGCCCTTTGTAAAGAAGTATATAAAAAAAAAAAAAAAACTACCACATACCAATGTAGTCTCATATAAAAATTATCACGTTGTACACAGAATTTACAGGCACAGCGGTAAGAGAGGTTTAGATACTAAAGCACCTCCGTCCTAGCAACGACTTTTTCTCTTGATCTAACCTCAGCTTGGCGAAGTCATCTGGAAAACATGACGTAACGAACACGCCATCACGTGCCTATCAAGCGACCACACAGTTGTGGCGAGATCCTGTTCTGTTTAATGCAGGCATTATTAATGTCAGTTGGAACTTTGCTGAAGGAAGTTTTGAATTTGAGTTTTGTCATTACGTCCTAACATTTTCGACTTTGAGAAAACCTCCCAGCAGAGGTTGAAAGCTTGGCGGTTTTTTTTGTTTTTTTTTTGTTGTTGTTGTTCATTTGTAAATTTACACCGTTAAAAATGGATTTAAACCTGCAGTAGCCTGTTTACCTTCATTTTGTTTGTATGATGTACACATTCCGGTTTTAATGTTCTACATTGTCTTAAATCGAAGTTAATGGTTAGAAGCAATTAGCTTAAAACAAAATCGAATTTCGATAGTAAATAAATGAATAGAATTAAAGGATCCGTTATAAAGCTGGAAAAATATGAAAATACCTTTTATTTCTGATTTGAAAGTTTTTTGTTGTTGTTTTTCATTTGTAAATTTACAGCTCTGCCCCAGGACCATCATATATGCACGTAACACGATATTAGGATGGGTTCCTGAAAGGTCCCTTGAGCAGACGTCCAAATCAGTTCTATCTTGTAGTTTATAACCAAGGCTGAAAAAAATGCGATCATCTGTTCGCCTGTGACGCGTGAAAAGTTTTATCTGACTAGTAAAAATTCAGTAGAGCAGTTTAAATTGAATCGGCAGTTATACCGTTAGTGTGCCTATTTTTGGAAACGTAAAAATATCAGTTTTTTAATAAAGCCTACTTTAATTCACAGAACTGATGTTTGCTTGTGCGCTAGCATGGGAAACCGGTTTCTGCGTGAAAGAAATTGGACAGCGAATGCCGTGAGTCAAAACATCCGGGCGCAGTGCGCTTAACAAGGAACACGAAGCAAGAAGCCTCAGGCCCGGCCGAATTATTTCCCCAAACGTTGTGTGAAAAGGTAACCAGTGTAAGGGTCACATACGCCTCGCGAGCTGTCGCTTAGCCAATTGCTGTAGAGGGAAAAAACTTGAGTTTGGCTATTATACAATGGTTAATCGTTTAAATTAGGTTAGCGTTAAAATATTATATTATTCGATAGATGTGTATAAATTCTTAACTAATCAAACTTTAAAATACCGTTTTCATAAATAGATTAGTTTTTTTTCTTCTGGGATATATTGGAAGAAAAATATTTATATATGTATCGTTTTCGCTATCCCATTCCTGGAACAACTTCGTTGTTTGCGTTTGTTGTGACTCGTATTTGTGTCAGTCGCTTGCTACTTATCCTTCGACACCGTTCCAAAATAGTGCGATTTTCGAATATTTATGATCTCAATAGTTTTTTTATGATGGCACAAAAGAAACTGACTATTTACAATAACCTTTGACTATTTATAATTATTTTTTCATTTTCAGTACTGAGTTTTTTTTTTTTTTTGCGAGCCCTGCGATTCTGTTGATTTTCAGCTGTCTACTGAGATTACCTGTAGTAGCGAACAAAAGTATTTGGCGAAACACTTTTTCGACCATAATTTTTCTTCTGCTGGACCAAATCGGGTCATTTTGGGATATGATATGTGTTGATTCGTGGGTTACAATGCCGCGTAGTTTGTATTTCGCTCAGAGCGAATTTGTCGTTCGAAATGGGTCATATTCAAGATCGCCAATTATTACTCATTTGCTTGCTGCATGTATTAATGTTTTTCTTGCGATTTTTGTGGGTTTTGTGATGTGTAGTGTGATAATAAGTCAATCTTAGATTTTCAGAAATGGGTAAAAAGGCGGAGATCCCTGTTGGAGCTCGCCAGGCGGCCGTGAACATGATGGAATCCGGAATGCGCGTCACCGACATTCCGAGGGCCCTGAAGATCCGAAACCAGTCCATTTCAGCTATCCTTCAACGTTATAAGAAGACTGGGACCGTCGAGAACAGTCCGCGAGGTGGTTAGGACTCGTTCCACTACGTTGCGTCAGGATAGACGCATCCTCCGTCGATCTCGTGCTGATCCCACCTTGACTGCTGTGGACATCGCCACCGAATCCCGCGACAGCTACGACCTGAACGTAAGCCGAATGACCATCTCCCGTCGTCTCATTGCTGGTGGATTAAATGGAAGACGCTCCGCCAAGAAACCACTCATCGGAGACAAGAATCGACGAGCCAGAGTCGCGTTCGCGCGCCGTCATCAACACTGGACCGCGGCGGACTGGAATAAGGTGCTTTTCACCGACGAGAGCAAGTTCAACTTGTTCGGAAGTGATGGCATTCGATACGTACGACGTCCGTGTGGCCAGAGATTCAACCCCCAGTTGATTCAGCCGACTGTCAAGCACGGAGGAGGATCGTTCATGGTTTACGGCGCCTTCTCTCGCAATGGAATGGGCCCAATAATCAAGATTGACGGAATAATGACCAGCCAGAGCTACAGGACCATGCTTATAAACGATGTCTTCCCTTGGGCAAACCAGAACATGCCACCCGGATGGATCATGCAGTAAGACAACGACCCGAAGCACACCTCCAGAGTAGCGAAGGCGGCCTTCCAGCAGCAACAGGTCACACTTTTAGACTGGCCAAGCCAATCTCCAGACCTCAACCCCATCCAGCACATGTGGGAGGAGCTGGAGAGACGACGTGCGAAGAAAACCTGCAGGAATAGGGCCCAAAAGTTCGACCAGCTGTCTGCAGAATGGGCGCGAATTCCGCAGGTCACCGTCGAGAAGCTAGTGGACTCGACGCCGGCCCGTTGTGCAGCTGTTATTAAGTCTCGTGGTTATCCCACTAAGTATTAGTTTGATGTTTTGTTGTTTTCTCGTACTTGTTTTCTGTTATCGTTGCATTAAATGAATGTGATACACACGTACTTTGTTGGTCATTTTGTATGATCTTTGCGATTAAGCTCGGTACCTGATCTGTGTTAAGGTTTCCGATCCATCTGCATATGGGTCATGTTTACAACTGAATAACACATATCATATCCCAAAATGACCCGATTTGGTCCAGCAGAAAAAAATGGTCGACAAAGTGTTTCGCTAAATACTTTTGTTCGCTACTGTAACTGGTGAGCCAGCATGAACATTTTCAAGCCCTGTTTATAATTGCATTCTGTGGAGAATGTCATGTATTTGTATCTACCTTACAGTTCGGATTGATGCTGTCAGCTACTGTACCAACGAATTTTATTGTCTCAGAAAATCATTTACATTTCAGTTTGCTCTTCTGTGGCGCATTTGCGCTGTATCGTCAGTAGAGTAACAGCTTGGAATGTATTCAGGTGTGTTTGTGTTTACCTCATGTATCGGTACATTTCTCCTGTTTTCAATTCCGAATAGCTGATCAGAAATGCATAAAAACATGTGCTTTTATTGCGTTCATTATGACATGCATTGTAAAAAAAGTTCTGAAATTCACGAGCCACTTTCCGTGATTCTTTTCGTGAATTAACGAAGCACATTTCTGATACAACCTTTTCCGTGAAATGGAAAGAAATCTGAATTTCACGGATTTTTTCGTACGACAGGAAAATTTTGAATTTTCAGAAACCTTTCCGCAATTCCTTTCGTATATCAACAGAAAAGCTGCTTTCTCACTTTTTCCGTATCCATGTGACGAGAAATTTCTGGTAATAGGAGCGATTCGTGGGAATGCTTGAGGTTTGATTAACTAACTGTTAAATTTCAATCGTCTGTCGAAGGATCCGATTTTGAAGTTCTGCAGCGAGCGAGATTGGATATTGTGGGTGGCATATCTCAAGAATCTTGGTTATTGTGGCACATGATATTTCTTCTACCCCATTTTGTACACCAGCTATTATACATGGTGTCCACAAAGTCTGTTTACAACTTTGCACATTTACTACGGATACACTGTATGAGATAGACGAATGTGGTTGAGCACATAAGAGCAAAGACTTAAGTTTTTTTCTACCTCATTACAAAAGCTCAACTGCGCACCATTTGTTGTGCGTAGAACATCTAGCCGAAACACCAGTTCCAACCATGTGCGCTGCAGCATGTCCTCAGTAATGGGTCGAAATGGCATTGTTGATCCTCGATTTCAGATCATCGATGTCCTGCATCTTCGTCTGATAAACGATATCCTTCACATATTCCCATACAAAAAAGTCCAGAAGTGTGACGTTGGGGGAACGGGATGGCCATGCAATTGGACCATTCCGTCCAATCCCACACCCAAGGGAATGTTGTGTTCTTGTAAAAAGACCCGAACGTGCCTTCCCCGATATGTCTTATGTAACACCCTGTGTACCGTGGACCGGGACATTTGTAGTTCTCTGGCAGCGGAACGAATTGACTTCTTCGGGCTTCGTGAAAATTAATCACGGACACGTTCGATGTCTTCATTCGATGTTCGTGGGCGAGCACTACGATCTTGATCCAACACGGACCCAGTCTCCGTGAATTTCTGGTGCCATTGACGGATACTAGGACGAGATTTCGGGTTTTCGCATACTTATTCCGAAAATGTCGTTGCGTTTGTGTATCAGTTTGTTTCGATGAACCAAGCGACGCACTGCGCTCTCTCTTGTGGGGACCACATTTTCATAGAACAGCACCTGCTATGTCAGTGAGCGACTTATAACAAAAAACGATAATGGCAATTAAAACTTATGTTTACAGTATATTATACAACAAATACCATGAACTTGCATAGTTCAGGGTGTCCGTAATAAATGTGCAAAGTTGTAAAGAGACTTTGTGGACACCCTATTTACTGTAAGAAAACGGATATTTATAAATTACTAGCTTTACTATCCGGCTTTGCCTGTATGTATGGAATCTGTAGAATCAAACGGACCAAAAGCGTTACGATTTACGAATTATTTAACACGCGTCCAGGAGAAACAGCATTAGAATACTGACTGAACAAAATACGTTAACAATTTGTTATCGACTATCAAATGCATCACGTGCTTTCAGTTTTCTTTTAGGGTCGAATCTCTGTGATAAAAAAGTTAAAAACGTATCTTTGCGAATATTTTATGAAATTGGCTGAAATTTTAATGAACACCATAAATTGTTAATAGGAACATGACCTCCAAATTTCGTCGGAATCGGTAAATAACTTTTTAAATTAGCCGTCAACATTTTATTAACAGTTTCTGCGTATATATTTTTCTTTACCCATGAATTAAAAATTCCATGCCTATTTTAAAAAGTTTTGACCGGATTCCGGTGAAATTTTGAGGGACTCCTCTTATTACCAATTCATGGTGTTGATAAAAATTTCAGCCCGTATCGTTAAGATTTCGCAAAGTTCGTTTTTGCATTTTTTTACGCACAAGTTCTCAAAGAAGGCAAACACCCGTGGATGTGCTGCGGCGATGAATGCAGTCACGTGCTTTCAGATTTGGAACCAGATAACGATGGCGTAGCAAGCGACGCTGACTTTTTTGATTAGCTTATTAATTCTTAACTTGCGAACGGAATAACTTAGAGATTTCAAAATAATTGCGTTGACCTAGAAATTCCAGTATTAATAAGCTATGCAAATTTCACGATGCCAGAGTTCGGCGTTCGAGAGTTTTTGCTGCTTCAGACAGACATTTTGTGTTTTATTTATTAGATTGTACAGGTGATTGTACAATGTCTTATGTATCAGTCTTTCGACCCGTTAAGACAAAAGCTATTATAGCTATCAAAAGTAAATTTTATACACTGCTGTCCATTAAAAGTGCAACACCAGGAAGATCGCATTCCAGGGGCTCGAAAATTGCCAGAAGAGAAGGACACGGACATACATGTAAATGATTAACCGTGCAGCACATATGGAAAGAAATCATATGAGACAGTGATGCTCCCTGGAAGTCGTGTAAGAGGTAAGAGGGGTGAACAAGGAACCGGTGTTAAGCACTCGAAGTGTGTTTGCTCGCCGTTCTTGGCCACGGACAGCTGCAGCATTCCCCGTCGAAGACAACGGCAGCACTACCAGCAGGTTTCAGACTTCGATCGCGGGAAAATTGTGGCATATCGGGATTGCGGATTATTACTCCGAGACATGGTGCTTTTGTGGGACGGCATTCGGTCACGGTGGGGAGAATATGACGTCAGTGGGTAGCAGAGGAACGAACACACCGACGTGCGGGATCCCAGCGGTCCGGTCACAACACCGAACGAGAGGACCGACATGTGGAGCACATGGCTCTGACGGATCGCACAGCCACATCGACCACCGTAGCTCAACAGTTCGAGTGTGTGGGATAACGTTAACCCAGTCTCCGCACGGACGGTTCGACGTCGTCTGCAGCAGCCGGGCATTTTTGCACTGAGCCCATTGTTTCGGCTACCTTTGGTTGTACAATGCTGGAGACTGCAATGGTGCTAAGAACGTCGCTCATAGAAGAGCGAATGGCAAGGCATCGTGTTTTTTGACGAATCCCGCTCCAGTTTCAGCACCATGTTGGACGAATCCGTGTTTGGCGGTACCGTGACCACCGACTGATTGAATCCTGCATTATGCTGCACCATACTGACCCGGCGTTATGGTATGGGGTGTCTTTGGTTCCACTCCCCCACGCGCCTCGTCCGCATTGCCGGTTCGTTAAACAGCCATTGTTACATCATCACTGAGGTGTTGGATCCTGTTGTACCATATCTTCAGGGGCTGTCTGGTGCCATTTACCAACAAGATAATGCGCGACCACATGTGGCACGCAACGTCCAAGACTTCCTGGATCGCCACCATGTGCCACGTCTTCCTTGGCCGGCGCGATCCCCGGATATGTCGCCTATTGAACACGTGTAGTCCATGATCACCGGACGACTGACACACCAGCGACCGCCCCCCGGGTACAACGGATGAACTGTGGCATCGTATCGAAGCTGCGTGGACGGACATTCACGAAACACACATCCAACATCTCTTCCTCTCGATGCCGGGCCGTGTAGCAGCTGTAATTGCCTCCCATTTTGGCTACACCAGATAGTGATTGTTATGTGTTCCTCTCGCCTCACCGAGCTGTATTTGTAATCGAATCACCCTTCTATCATCTGCTTTCTGTACAATAAATATGGTTTTGATATCTCTTGTCTTTCGTGGTGTTTCACTTTTAATGACCAGCAGTGTATTTAAGAGTTTTTGAAATAATACTATAAAGCAGTAAATTTCACCTTTATTCAAAGATAAACGAAAGTCATTGTCAGTTTAAAAAGATGGCAAGTTACAAATCATTCTGTTGCTTCGAAAAATCACGATGAAAAATGTACTTAATTTGTGATAAATCCACCTTCAGAAAAAATAAAATTATTACAAACCTATTCAAAAAATAATAAACTCCAACAGAAAATAAAATTATTAAATCACTAGCATTAATGTGACATTATCTCGCAATTGGTCTTACCATGAGCGTGAGTCAGATTTGCGAGTATTTCTGGCTCAGTGGTTAATACGCGCTTTATCTGTTGAACCAAATCAAAAGACGTCGGTTCGATCCCCACCGCTGCTAAAGGATTATCTGGTGTAAGGGCTAAAAAATTTGGCGTCTTCGGTTTTGCGAAATTTCTATATAAATACGGGAAAACCTGAAACGGACTTTTCTGAAATAAACGGAATTTCTGACCGGAAAATCTGTGAAAATACGGAAGTTAAACAAAACGGGCACTTTTAAAAACAGAAATGTTGTCAAAAGACTGACACCTACCGACAACTTTGCTGCACGTCATTTTCAGTAATTTTCCGGGAATTCAACCACTTATTTTTTACAGTGTACAGTACACCCACGTTCTGCTGTAATAGATTTTTTCTTAATATCAGATATTACTAAATGAATCTGCTCCTCCTCTTCCCCCACCGTCCCCAAAAGAAGAAAATTCGTTCAATTACATTAGAAATCGCTGTCACAATTGGCTACATAAAAATGGTGAGAAAACTGAAAGGCATGCGTTGTCTTCCCTTTTTCTGATATCAAACCAGTCTGAGATATACTAGCGATTGATAAACATATTTGCTTTTTTTTAGTGCACCCGGAACGAAAATTTACGATTCAGATTCTTGAAATAGTACTGGACAAAACGAGTAACTTAAACACGTTATTTTTTTTGGACGTACATAAAACTGTTAAATTGAAAGTGAGGCAAATAGACTAGGCTAGGGCTGGCGACTAAGAATTGTTGAGTGTTCAACACTTTCTGCTTACAAATGTATTCTCAGAAAGAAAGTTATTGAGATTTATGAAAAATTATTCATGGGAGGAAAAAACAAACTTAATAAGGTTCTCGTAATCAGTACCGATGTATAATAATCAGATGAAAATTTTCAGTTGATTTTGTGTGGCAGTATCGCTGTTTACTTTCACTTGGTTTCCACACGAAACGTATTGAAAGCTGATTGAAATAGGCTTGGACGACACTCGGAAAGAATATACAAGAAACACACAAGAGGTTCTCATCGTTGCATAAAAACGAAATGAAGGCCTGAAAGCATTTTATTATGGCGTGTTCCTTTGATGATAGTGTAATCCAAATGCGAAGTATAGAGAATGAATAAGTAATATCGATCGATTTATTTTGACAGCTGTGCGGAAATTTGACGCATATTCTCTCAGCCGCGTGACATCTGCAGCGAAGATGGATCGACGTCTCATGTTGGAATAAATGCGAAATACAAGGTGTTCCGGAGGATTATAAAAAAATCGATGGTTATGGTGGCCACTATATCAGTTTGCTAATGTCAGTTGGAAACATCATTTGGTTAACACGTTTCAGTCGATAAGCAGTGGAAGCGAATAAAGCAATTTTTTTTTCTTTGCTGATTTATTATCGATTTGCCGAAAGCCCGTGTAAGCAGTTTTGTCACTATTTTCACATGAGGACGGGGTGGGGGAAGCATTAGTCGCCCGTCAGCCTTCAACTGAATTCTGAAATCTGGTCAGAATTTAGTTGGTCTGTCAGCCAAAAAGCTAAGGAGCGCAGGCACTTCAATCCTAGGGTTGATGACCGTAGATGGAATTGGGTCTAAGGTTTTTTTTTTTTTTTTTTTTTTTTAACTCACGTACAAGGCTTGAAAAATACCATGCCCGAGGCATGTGAATTATTGGCCTGGGCATGTAAAAAAAAAAAAAAAAAAAATCTAGTTGCTCGGTCCGGGCAACTAAATTTAATAATAAAGAAGTTTGGAATATAAATTCGTATTATAAGAAAAGACAGTCTTCGCATGTCGTGTTTTAATTCACTGCTAATCATCCGACGTTATATTATTGTTACGGAGTGCCAAGGACAGAAGAATATTATTTCTTTAATTATATTATGCTCTAGTCCAGAAATTGGAACCAAATGTTAGTCGGCAACGGGCTTGCATGCAAGCCTGTGATGGAATTAAGCTTCCGGTGTTTAGTGACAAAGGGCGAAAACTTCAACGATAGGAACATGGCTTAATCACTGAATTTCTGAAATACTAATTTTCATCATCATACCATTTCATATAAATTTCAACATCATCTTAAAACTTGAAACACACGCTTTTTTGCCTTGAACGTTTTGAATTCGGACTCTTAAAACGAAAATGCAAAACATGTAAAAGAAAAAAAAAAAAAAAAACATTTTTTAACTTAACAAAAAAATAGGGTTCTGATTTTGTTATCTTAAAAAATAAATTTTCCTGGGCATCCAGCTTTTACTACCTGGGCAGGTAAATAATTTCTGCACATGCATGTAACTTTTCAGATACGTATCTACATCAACAGAAGCGACCCAGGATCGACCTTATCGGACCCAGACCGAACTCGTTTGAATTACGGGTACTATAAGTTAAATTTCAATTATGTGTTAATCGTTTGCAGGCTGTCTGAGTTGCTAGTACAGGGGATTTTTTCTGATTTCTGGAAATTGTATATAAAAATATATAAAATGCAATTTTAGAGAATGAAATGTACTTTCACTGTTTCACTCCATTTACATGCGAATCAGCCCCGTTTCTGAGTATGAGGTTATTGAATTGGGGTTGTAAGAAAAAAAAGGGGGCTCACAAAAGCAGATTAGTTACGGAATATGCCAACTCTTCCAAGTTAAATGGGCATATTCTATTTGTGATTTAGATAAAAGACGTGTTTAATATCAGAATGTTGAAACTTGTGTTTATACAAATGCGAGCAAAGTAGTTTTACGATGTTTTATGGCTATTGAAGACATATTTCAGTAGAACAGAAGCGCGTCTTTGGTAAAAAAAAAAAAAGTAAGCACCTTCGTCCAGGGGCGGATCGGGTCGACGAAAGCAGGCCGGGAATTCTAGTTTTGTGGTCCACTACAAAAACACGCACCCACAGGGGACGCCTCATAAATTCCCTCCTGAAAAAAAAAGTTCCCGGATGAAATAGAATTTTTGAAATATATATACATTGTACAAATGATTGTCTTGAACGAAATTTTAAAAGCAATTTAAGGGTGAATTTAAAAAAAAATCCACTTATAATTGAATGCAACACATCAAATCATGCTCAAAATGGGGTGTTGTACCAGATAATTATATTTATTTGGTTATTGATCGTCTACTGCGCAATTATATTCGTACCACTCCCTTGAATAGACGCCGTTTTTAAGTCTACCGATTATTTTGACTCATGAACTACCATTTTGACCCATGAACTTTGACTTGTAAATCGGTGTTTCTTTTAAGAAAAATGCAGGTTTCGAAACATCTCTGCCGAAGAATCGCTTTGTGTTCATTTGTGTACGTAGAAAAGGGTGTGGGGATGATGGAGATGGACCCTCAAAATCGTTCCTAGTGTGGTCTTGGAAGATTACAAAATTATTTTGATTCATGGAACTATCATTTTGGTCCAAAAGGAGGGTAGCGCCTACCAAAGTTCAACAACCTACGCTTAACCGCAGTTAGCTTAATTTATTTAAAACAGCGTGCTTGGTCCGGCGATAAATTTTTCTCAGAAATAGAGAGAATTTTTCTTTGCCATTTTAGTGCAAAAGTATATAGATACAATGTACAACATAGAAGTATATAGATACAATGTACAACATAGAAGTATATAGATACAATGTACAACATAGAAGTATATAGATACAATGAAACGATAATTTTTTAAGACAATAACATTTTAGACAGATAATATAAAGCTCAAATGAAGTTAACGATTCTTATGCGTAAGTACCAAAATAATTATTCGTTCTTTCCAAGCAATCCAAACAAAGAGGATACGAGAAAGTGGGCCATTTCTCCTGTGGTCCACCGGGAAATGTCCCGGTGGGTCAATCCGTCCCTGCCTTCGTCGTTGAAATGAAAGGGCAGGTTTTTTTTTCCTTCCCATGCCATTCCAAAAGGGAAGACAAAACGTGAAACATTATTTTGCAAAAAAGAAAAGAAAATGCACACGCAATTGTTATTTTGTATATTTAATTATAAGAATGCAACATCAGCATTAACGGCTCAAAAGTAGATCAAGGCCTCCTTATCCATGCAGCCCAAAGCAAATTTTGACCCGTTGCCATCTTTGATCAGAACTGTCAGTTTTAACGGAACTTAAAATTTTTATCACATTAGGAAGTTTCTAATTATGTTGCTGAGTTTAAGATTTCTCCATCCGTTCGTCAGAGCTTGGATTTTCAATTCTGTGATACAGAGGCATCGAATTTAGAATTCAGTTAGTAATGTGTTCGCGCTTGTTTGCGCTTTGCGTTTGTTTTGATCAAAGAATTGGTTACATAAAGGGTAGGTGTGACATTTGATTAATTGAAAATTGGAGCAGCAGGTAAATTCGTATTTGCTCGTTCCGTAGAAATTGTATTAGTGAGATTAAATGTGGTGTTTGCTGCCTTTTTTAAGTGTAATTTCTGAAGATATTTTAGCGTTTTTATGTTGACTTCAGAATCATGAGAAAAGCAGACTTCTTAGCCACTGTAGCAGAATTTCGATGTAATCAGGTAGTGGTGTTTTAATAAACTGTACTGTTAGCGTATCGCATGTGTCAAGCAAAATATCTTATGGCTGATTCATGATAAACAGGGTGTTCATAAAAGAATGTCACAAGGGGAAATTAATAACTCGTAAAGCAATGCAGATACCTGCATTTTATTGTAGGCTATATACAGGTACGAATCCCCCCCCCCAATCTAATTTCTGTGTGTGAGTGCCTTTAGCTGCGTGAACGACACTAAACGTTATAACGATATTCCGGTTCATTCCAAGTGCGTGTACGAATATCAGGCGTGATCGTGGCTTTGGCGTTTGTGATTCTGATTCGTAGTTCAGAGAATCCTTCAGTGCAGTGAAGTATACGATGTCCTTCACATACCGTCACAAGAAAAAATCTAGTGAGGTTAAACTTGGAGAACGAGGCGGCCGAGAAATCGACCCATCTGTCCGGAGACTCCTTGTCAAGAAGGTCTTTTACATGGAGAGACCAATGTAGGGGAAATCCATCTTTTTTGTTGCAACAAGATGTCAGATTGCAGTTTCTGAAGCTATTGTAATGTAAAGTGAATTGTTCCAAGGTATCAAGATAAACAATCCCGCTCACTGTCTTTTCGACGAAAAAGATAGGCCCGATTATCTGATCATTCATGACACCACACCAGGCAGATTTTTTTGCACTACTTCTCTCATGCTTGCGTACAGCATGTGGAGGTTCAAAACTCCATATTCGAACGTTTTGGCAGTTAACATGGCCGAACGTATGAAAGATTATTTCATCCGAAAATATTACATGCTGTAGAAACGTGTTATCGTTATAAATTTGCTCTACCACGAATTCCGCCCGTTTAGGTTTGTCCTGCGTGGAGAGCTTACAAATTTTGCTCTTTTTAAGCAAGCAGTTTTAAATTTTAGTTGATTACGGAGCACTTTCTAGATAGTTGAATGTGGTGGAGCACATAATAGTTTGAACCCACAGTCACGCAGTGTTGTTGCCCAATTCACAAACGCCTTGTGCGCCGGTGCATTGTCGTTGTGAAAGATGACTCCTTTGTGTTATTGCGTCTTGAGCTTCAATTCCTCGCGAAAATGTCTCAGTAGGTTAGATTAAATACTCTGAATTGGTAGTGGCACCTCGTTCCAGGAAATCAGTCACGATCACTCCTACTGCATCCCAGAAGACGGATGCCATGACTTCCCCGCCGACTTCTGCACTCGAAACTTTTTTGGAGAAGAGGGATGTTTTCCATTGTCTTGATTGATCTTTTGTTTCAGGGTCGAAGAGGTGCACACCCACAGTGATATCATCATTATCATCATTGTCAACCATTATCAATCCACTGCTGGACGAAGGTCTCCCCAAGTTTCCTCCAAAACGGTCTGTCTTGTGCCAGTCTCCTCCATGTCACCCCTGCATACTTTCGAATTTCATCCACCCATCTCCCACGTGGTCTTCTTCTGGGTCTTTTCCTGTCCCTTGGAATCCAATCTAAAATTTCGGCTGTCCATCGATGGTCTGTCCTTCTGGCAGTATGTCCAGCCCATTGCCATTTCAGGGATTTAACTCTGATCATGATGTCTTCCACTCTTGTCATTTTTCGGATCCACGAGTTCCTCTTCTTATCTCTCCTGGTTACACCAAGCATGCACCCCTCCATGCTACTTTGAGTTGTCTGCAGCCTTTGTATGTCTCTTTTAGTTAAGGTCCACGTCTCTGCACCATACGTAAGCACTGGAAGGATGCATTGATCAAACACTTTTCTTTTAAGACATCATGGCATATTGCTCTTGAAAATTATGCTGTTTCTTCCAAAAGCTCTCCAGGCAAGTTTTGTACGCCGATTAATTTCTTCATCAATGTGACCCTCACTTGATATCTGCTGTCCAAGATAAACGTACGTGTCTGTTATCTCCAGCTTTTCTCCATCAATCGATAAATCTTCATTTCTTGTAAAAGCATTGAACATCACTTTTGTCTTTTGAAAGTTCATTTTTAATCCCACTTCTTTACTCTTGTCAGCAAGTTCCTGGATCATACTCTGCAGCTCTGATGGGGTAGTTGCAAAAATGACTACGTCATCAGCAAAACGAAGGTGGGTTAGATAATCTCCATTAATCTTTATCCCCTTGTTTTCCCAGCTCAGCGACTGAAAAACACCCTCCAATGTGGCATTAAAGAGCTTCGGAGATATGGTGTCACCTTGTCTCACTCCCTTTCCAATTTTTACGTGTGTTGTATTTTCAAACAGCCTAATCTTTGCACTTGCATTTTCATAGATGTTATTAATAATATTAATGTATGCATCTTCAATACCGCAGGTTTTCAGAGCCATTGTAACTGCTGATGGTTTCACCGAATCAAAGGCTTTTTCATAATCGATAAAAGCCATGCACAATGGAAGTTCATATTCCCTCGCTCTTTCAATTAGTTCTCTCAGCACGTGGATATGATCTATTATATACCGCCTCCAAAATAATGTCAGCACTTCATAATCCTCCACAGTCTCGTAACAACTCTTGATCTTTCATCTTGTGATCTGCATGCAGTGCTTCAGGAACCTCCACCTAGAAAAAACCTTTAGTCTTAAAACATTCACAATACCGTGAGAGTTAATGAGTGATGTTGAATGTTGTTTTAATATGCGTCAGTGCTGTTCTGCGATCTTTCACGATCAGGCCATGAATGGGCAGCCACATTTACAGGTGTCGACCAGTGTTAGACAGGCTGATCAAGCCCGAATCCAAGCCCAGCCCCGAACAGCGCGTGGGCTTCGTAATACGTATTTACTGTGGTTCCGGCTCAGATAGTTTTGTTTTTTTTTCAATGTGATTTTGTATGATTTTGCATACAAGACTTTCCGTACTTACGTTTTCCAGTTGGTAAAGACAATCTCTTCGGCAATTTCGTCTGGGTGGGAGTGGGTAATCGGGAGGAATATTTATATATTCCATGCTTGGGTACGTAGCAATTGCCATGGGCCACGCATTCGTGGCTTTCTGCGGAGAAGGAAAAGCTTCTTCAAGAACTACTACAGGTGCTAGATAGTAAACTGGCGAAATTTTGCCCCCTACTTTCACGCGGCAACTCACTGTTAATTCTGTTGAGCAACGTACGTATATTGCAGTGCCTCCCGATCTTTCCGGATGTCTAGCCGCTTGAAGTATTTCAGGAGGAAACGAATGGTCACAAAACATGGTGCAGCTATACCGCAGAAATAGATAGCTTCCTTCCCCACTATTCAGTTGAAAAAGATATCTATTAATTGCAGGGGGGGGGCGTGGGAGTCTGAGATTTTGTATATTAATGCCTAAACGGATTAGTCATAGCTTTCGGGCCCGGGCTCTATCTTGCTATATAAATTTTGGGTTCGGGCTCTTAAAACTGAGCTTGAACTGATGTCGACAAGATAACAGGCCTCCCATTGCAGAGTGCATCTGTAGTACTGTCCTTTCCACTCTTAAATTCTCAACCCCGTTTTTGACTGTGGCGTATGAAGAACCAGATTTCCCTAATGTTTGCTGCATGTCCTCGAGAATTTCAGTGATATTCCCTTTAAATGGAGGCACTAAGTAACTGCACGGTGAATAGTCACTATCCGTAGTCGCTATTGTTATTCACCTTTACCATTTCAACGCCCTCTGTAAAGGAAAAGGGGACATCTGAAACCGTGAAATTTTCTGTCAACTCGGAGGTGTCGCAGCATAGACTGGCGATATTGTCTTTCACGAAAACCTTCGCGATCTGCATTGGGCTAAAAATAAAAACCCTTTAAACCCTCCTTCGTACGAGTGTAATGCTATGTTGCTTTGAGGTTAATGTTTTACGTACATTCTGAGTCGTCACACGTATTAAAATTTCAAACAAATGTTGTTTTGGGAATCAGTTACGAAAAACAACATTTGTTTGAAATTTTAATCATTTTTTTCATCAGTTTTATGCAAATATTCCCCACCAGTTAAGTATTCTTAGCAAAGAAGTGCTTCTCATTGCAAAAATAGACTGTCTTACGAGATCTGAATCAGAAATATTCAGAAACTTCTTGTGTAGTTTCTGTTGAGAAATTTGGTATCGGCTTAATGAAGAGTATCTGACACAGAAGGCCGTGAAGGGCGTTTACGGGAGTCACAACCTGCATCGATGTGGTGTCGTAGAATGACGTAGAAAAACTTGAACGTACTCGTTAATTATTGTTCATCTGCATTTTTTTTTTACTCATGCGAATGGAGATGTTGACGTCCACAAATTAAATGCACTGCCATGCTAATTAAAAAGAGCGTTTTTATTGCAGACCTGAAAACAGGAGCTGATTTAAATTTCTTAAGTTTGCGTGCTGTGTGGTGATAGCTTCTGAGCTTTCGTCCGAGGTTCGCATGCGCTTGAGTCTTGATGCCGGATGAATGTGCCTGTTTGATGGCACTGGTTCTGTCCCTTCCCTGGAACCAGTGGCCCTAAATTAAGGACCGGCGACTGATCATAACCCTTAGAGTTGCTCGTATGATGGTTGTTAAACTCCGAAACAAAAAAAGAACAACAAAATAATAATAAGTTAACTTGTTTTATTGTGAGAGATGGTAAAATTTCATTGCTTCATGTTTGAAGATAACTAGATAACTAACGGTGGCGCAGTGGTCTGAGCGATGACCTCTGATAATTCTTTCGAAAGGGGTCCGGGTTCGTATCCCGGTGAGGCATGGACGTTGTGTTTGTCTTACGGCACTGGTCTTACGGCACTGGCTCTCTCCCTTCCCTGGAACCAGCGACCCTAAATTAGGGATGGGCGACTGCTCATAGCCCATTGAGTTGCTCACAGCGGTCGTTAAACCTCAAAAAAAAAAAAAAAAAAAAAAAGATAACAAACATGTTAGTGTGTAATCATTTAGTACAAAATGTTTGAAGCGTCTTTTAACGCGGTTCATACCTCTTTCTCATATCGTATCCCTTTATTTACGCTTTACAACCGTAGGTTGAAGAAGCGTATATGCTCCAGCTTTGTGCATCTGTCTGTTCGATAACTCGCGTAAAAATGGTTCGATTTCGATGAAATTTTAGTATGTGGTAGGGGACAACCTAGGGATGAACCCTATTGAAAATGGGCGAAATGGGGTCAAAGGTCAGGGCATAGGAGCGGGATCCATTCCATCGCCCTTATGTGTCATAACTTCCGTAAAAATGCTTTGATTGCGACAAAACTTTATCAGGTTGTTCCGGAGGTATATTGAACCGGTTCTGTTGAATATCATCGAAATGGGGTCAGAGCACAGGAGCGAGATTTACTCCATAACCATTATCCTCGTAACTAGAGTAATGACTTCTAGTATGTTGGAAAGCGTATCATAAGCAAGCCAATGCATTGCATGATTTTACTAACTTTTTAAAGTTTTCTCCAACTTATTCACCCAAATTAATTTTTTTCCCCCAGATGTAATCTGAAGTCGCCAATTTTTTTCACTCTCCATTGGAAATATAAAAACTGTGAAAACATAAGTGTTATAATTGTTGAAAAACAACAGGTAATATGTTCTTTACAGTTAAGCAGCAAAATATTAGTAAAAAAGGTAATCGCTAATATTTTCACCGAAACTTTTATCCATCGCCAAAGCAATTGTTTTTGCGCATATTGCGAATAATGCGATCGGCAGCGCGACACCTGAATCAATTTGGTAGCAGGTCTTTTACGTCACATAAGTAACTATTTTGTTTCCAGTTACGAAATTGCCTTTTTCGAACTGGTGCTTAAGTGCTTCGCCGGTGTGTCATTCATTTTCTCCTGCGAATTCGTTGATTCCAGCTTTAAATGCTGGAAAGCTCACAAATGCTTCTTCTGCACAATTGAAGGAAATCTTCGGCACAATTGAAGGAAAGTTATGTTCATCACATGGTAGACAGCTCACAAATGCTTTTGGAGGAATGGAGGGTTGCTTTGAATATGTCAGACAACGATTGGCACTACCTGAATGGCATTAAGGTGGGTGATAGCACAGTTATTTGCGCCCTTTCGCCATCACAACAGTGATGTTTCACGGCGTTTTTGACAGTACATCGGATCGTAACGTTTTAAATGTTCGTCTATCATGACAACATTGCTGCGCACATCAAATTTTTTGTTTAGTATTAAACACAGAAGAATTTTGCTTGAAGTCCATCTTCTGTGCCGAAAAAAGGTTGTACACCGCTAGTGTTTTTGATATGTTGGCAATATTAATTTCGTAATTGGGATTTTGTAGGACCGTGCAATGAATGCTTCCATTCTCGGCCATACTCATAGAACTGGTATAAACACATGCAGGGCAGTTGGTATGTCCTGTGCAAAAAAGGTAGAATTAGCAAAGATTCGTTGTACCGCAACAGCAGATTAAAATTTCATATTAATATCTTCATTTGAGTTGAGGTACTATTAAAACACACCACCAATGAATGGAGTTGGCCTTCATAAATAACCCGTGATCATGCGTTTACCATCGTGAACAGCGATACGAAATTAGCCATGGGTTATCCGATAAGACTCCATTACTGAAGGTTGGAAGTTGTAGTTTTTGTGTTCACAGTTGTAGGAACGTTTCGAAACAAATGTTAAATGTTCCCGTAGTACGGCTGGGTGATAAAGAACAGAATTGTCCATATCTAGGATAGCGAAACAGTCTAGGTTTCTGTCTTGCTTATTTGTGTCGCCGTGAATATTTTTAGCGGAGGCATAACGATTGCACTTCTAAGAGATTTTCAGCTTTACGATGCACTGGTTTACAGCCTGCATAGTTATAAAATCGTGGTGCTAACTTCCTCAGCACATCACAATGGCTCTGCAGTATGTAGCCTAACAACATGGATTTCTGAGTTACAGGGTATCTGAAATGGAACCAAACCAGACTACAACAGTATTTGCCAGCTTACCGGTAACATGGGTCGAATGAGATAAACTAGTTATTCATCAGTTTTGTTTGGGATGTTGATGTGTAAACAGTGTTAACACCTTAGCTAGCCAGTGCTCAAGATGTCCACCACCGTCTCGATCAATTTTAATGTGTTCCTTGCCACTTCCTTAAGTGTCTGTGGGTCAGTGATGGTAGTAGTGTATTTAATATAAAGTTGCACTTTCCCCAGATTTCGTGAGTTGTTTCGGCACCTTCTTCGCGTAATCCCTGCATAAAGTAACAGTTGTGTTCGCGCTAGGCAAAAGAATGCACTCGCCAAAAAAAAAAAAAAAAAAGAACTTGCAGAAAAGTAGTTGTCGTAGATAGCCAGCAGGTAAATCAGTCATTGTGAAACAAGCAATCCCTTTCATTTTCTTTTAGCAGGGAAATGAATCAAGGCAAAAGTGATAATCGTTTTTCAAATAAATTAGAGTCCCGTTTTTCGCTTTCGATGCACCACAGTGTGTGTGTGTGTGTGTGTGTGTGAGAACCCCTTCACAAGGGTGACCAGATATCCGGCTTTTGGAGGACATGTCCTCCTTTTCTCACCATGTCCTCCGAGTCCTCCAGGCATTAAGAAAAATTGTCCAAATGTCCGGCTTTTTCAATAAGGAACAATTCATATACATTTTGAGCAAATTCTTCTGTTGTAATCGTATATCATATCAAGCAACATGTAAAATGTATTCATTTATTTCTGGATTCTCGCTCGCGCCCTCCCTCTTTTCTCGGTCTTTGGGCCGCGGGTGGCCTAGTGGGCAACGTTCGTGACTGCCACGGAAAGGACCTCAGGTTCGATTCGAGCCAGGTACGAACGCTCGATCCATTAAATATCCGCCGTGCGTCGGATGGGTACGTTAAGCCGTCGGACCCCGGGTACTGGCCCCCGATAATAAATAAGGGCGTCTTCCTTCCCCTTTCTACTATCGGGCACTCTAGCCCAAATCTCTTAGCTTCCTATTTCTAAGGGTTGTTTAAGACCTGAGGTAAGACACTCCCTTCTTAAAATCCTCTACGTATGATTTGATTTTTTTTTAAATTTTTCCCGGTCAGTTTATTCCTGCAACTTGTAAGTCAACAGCGAAGAGACCCCCCCCCCCACTGCGCGTTTGTCTGTCTGTCGTGCATCGCATGTGGACGGTGTGTGGTGTAGCCAGTCAGCTCATACCAGGGGCGGTGGAAAGTGACCGGGCCCGACATTTCGAATCGTGGTGCACTCCCTCCCTTCCCGTTTTCCGGAACAAACAGAAGAAAAACAATGCCTAAGGAGCTTTGTTAGAGATTAGGACCACCTGATCACTTGCCTAGAGGAACTTTCTAAGGCACATCACAACAAAAAAATCGCACATATGCAAAATAAAAAAAATAAAAATAAAAATCTTGGCTAAAATTATTGAAATTATTGACCGGGCCAGGGCGGTTTCGCCGATACTGGCTCATACTGCTTGTTTTGTGTGATGTGAGTCGTTGCTGTGAGTTTTTTCTTTTTAATTCAAGTTTCTTAATCAGTGAGGGGTATACTGCTCGTTAAATACAATTTGAAAGACATGTCATGCTCTGAATTTCACAAATATGTGTTAAAGAAACCCGATGTACTGAAGAAAATCTCTTCAAGTAAAAACGTCTAGCCGACTAAAATGTTTCTTTTTCAAAGTTTCATACGTACAAACTCTCAAATTTTTGCTATTCGAAAAAGTCATCTGTTCACCCTGCCCTTCAAACGGTAAACCGGTGTTTTTTTTGTTTTTTTTTGGTCTTTATTTTTTAATTTTAGCTTTACACAGTTATTTTATGCGATGCACTGTTTAAAATTGATACAGCCAAATGTCATCTTTCGATCCTCTTCGTGACTATTCTTTTCAGTAACGAATCTTCGCAAAAAAGAGTTCCATGACGGTTCCTTCCGTGTTTTTTCCAATCACGGAGAATAAGTACCTACCACCACCTGCGGAAACTATTCTTCGCTGGACATTCGCAGACGTTTTGCCGTGTCCCTAAATTTTGTTACCAGTTGCTTTATTCTGAAATTCCTTACTTCTTGTAAAGTTATAGATGAGTAGCACACAAATAGCAGAAGACATCGATGCATGTAAGGAAACGCTTGCGTTCTGCAATTGCGAACCTGTTGTTTACGCTTTCCAACCGTAGGTTGAAGAAGCGTATATGCTCCAGCTTTGTCCGTCCGCACGATAAATACACGTGAAAATGGTTCGATTTCGACGAAATTTTAGTATGTGGTAGGGAACCACCTGGGCACGAACCCTATTGGAAATGGGGTCAAAGGTCAGGCAGGACATAAGAGCGGGATTTGTTCCGTTGCCCTTATGCGTCATAACTTGCGCAAAAATGGTTCGATTTCGATGAAATTTTAGTATTTGGTAAGGAACCACCTGGGGGACGAACCCTATTGAAAATGGGCGGAATGGGGTCAAAGGTCAGGGCATAAAAGCGGGATCCATTCCATGGCCTTTATGCGTCATAACATGCGTAAATGTGGTTCGATTTCGATGAAATTTTAGTATGTGGTAGGGAACCACCTGGGCACGAACCCTATTGGAAATGAGGTCAAAGGTCAGGACACTGGAGTGGTATCCATTCCATTGCCCTTGTGCATCATAACTTACCTAAAAATGTTTCGATTGCGACAAAACGTTATCATGTTGTTCCGGAGGTATAGTGAACCGGTTCTGTTGAATATCAACGAAATGGGGTCAATTGTCAGGACACAAAAGCGAGATTTATTCCACAGCCATTCTCCTCATAACTTGAGTAATAATTTCTGGTATGTTGGAAAGCGTATCATAATCAATGCATTGCATGATTATGATACTAACTTGCTTAATTGGTGATAGTAGCAGCCCAACAAAAGAAAATGTGACCCGAATGTCACTAGGACGATGAGAAGAGTCTATGATTCCATGGGATAAAGAGCCATTTAAGTAAGTTTCTTTATCATAGATTGCAGTTTCATTTATTTGTATCCTATTATTTCAATGAAAATACATGTGAACGCTTTTCTCTATGCGATGTGTAAATTTTCATTAAATGAAAACGGATGTAGATTTTTATGAAGTTAGGGAAGAAAATTTTAAGATACTTCGACGATTCAAATTATTCGAAATCGCGTTTGGTTGTGGAGTTTGTGGTGTTGTTCCAACAAGTTTTACATTGTGCCAGTGTCGTACGCGGTTACTTCTTGATTTTCCTGTTCTTGTTTGGCCTATTCTTCGTACGTCGAAAGTTAATGGGTTCCGCCATTTTAGGCGAGAAAAGAATTCTTGATTCGCCTATTCTTGTCTCGCCTAAAACTTTCACCTGCTAGAGGGGAGGGATTCACCTGGAGCAAACTTCTTGATTCGCCTATTCCTTCTACGTCGGAAGTTAATGGGGCGAGAAAATGCTAATACATTATTTCGCGTAAGCTTTGACGGAGTGATTTAAAAAAAAAAGAGACATCTTTACCTCACGTGAATTTTTTTTTTATCGAAACACTAAATCTGCCGTGTTTAAAAAAAAAAAAAAAAAAGACACTTTTTCCCGTGAGAAAAAACAAAACAAAACAAAATTAGTTTTATCTCTAGGGTTTGAAACTAGTTGTATTTCTTTAATCGAAAAAAAAAAAAAAAAGCCAAGTAGAAAACAAAGTTGTGCAAAACATTTATAATTTAAATAAAGGGAGGGGGGGGGGAGGATGCTATTACATTACATTATTTCACATAAGTTTTGACAGAGTGATTAAAAAAAAAAAAAGATTCATCTTTACTTCCCGTGGTTTTTTTTTTAATCGAAACACTAAACTTTCGTGCGTTAACGTAGGAGATATCAAATGATGAGCAAAAGTAAAAACCAGAAGGTAGTCGTCAGCGTGATTAAGGTATTAAATGTGTCGTCCAATCAAAATCGTGAGAAACTATAGTGATGGGTGGGGGAGGGGTTATGTGGGTGTAAGGCAGAATTCAAGAAAGCGTTGGTAATGAAAAGATAAAGAAAAGTAAAGGGTAGAGGGATGTTGATGCGGGGTCCGCACTAAAAGCCCACCGGACACTTGCCCACTATGGATGATTTGTGTATAATACGTAACGTCGGAGGACGCTTCCAGTCTAGTCGAGGAAAACTAGTCACATAAATATTTACTGACCGTATAAAAATTGCACTTAGTTTTAGAAATATTGAAATTTAAGGCAATTACCCCCAAACCTAAACTAATATATATTACCTTTGTTATGGGTTCAAAAAGCTCAAACTTAAATCACAAGACAACGCTATCAATAGACGAACAGCGCACTTGAAAATTTGGAAAAGTGTAAATCCGAGTAGCAGAAATTTCTGGTCATAAAAATTCCTCATGTTGGAAAGATCCCTATCCGTTTGTAAGAAAACAAAATTGTTACAAACGAAAGTAGGATATGGAGGAACTCTCCACTCGGTACCATTTTGCAGCCATAACACTGGTGCATTTTTGAAAACACAGATGAAAATAAAAGGCAGCACGTTATGCCCTATTGCTTACAAGGCACCTAGGCTAAAGAGTACTTTTGCAAATTAGAAGCTATAAATTTTAAGTTAGACACATTAAGTATGTATATAATTTAAAAATATATTGAGACTATAAAAAATAAAATGAGACAGAATTAGACACAACAAATTGATTCTGAGCAGCTTACAAAGGACATAAGCGTAGGTCTTATTTGTAGGTTTTAAGTGGTAAGCATATTTGGTATGTGCACATAGGAAATAATATTTGTAAGTATCTGAGGATACATCAGTTACACATTATATTCCTCTCAGGTTGCTGAGAACCTACTAGCATTACGATAGTAAAAAGCTCGTTAGCGTTGGACTCCTCTTTGTACACGGTGCAGCTCTTTTGGCCCAACATGAAATGGCAAAAAGCATTTAAGTCGCCAAAAATTAAACTGTGGCTGCCATACATTGGCATTTTTTAGTGAATTTTTTTATTAGTGTCACCGAAATTTTAGCTAACCACCCACCCTCCGAACCAGAGCTGGACAAGTAGCTGGCACATTAGGCTCAGATAATATTAAAGATGTAGAGCCACAACTTCACTAGCTTCTTTCCCAGATAGTTCCTGTACTCTTCTCCTTTGAACGGAAGAGGTTAACCATTATGTCATGGTCTCATTTGCTTTTTACTTTTTACTCAGCATTTGATATATCCTACATTAACGAACGAAAGATTTAGTGTTTCGATTAAAAAAGAAATCACGGGAGGTAAATATGAATCTTTTTTTTAAATAACTCCGTCAAAGCTTATGCGAAATAATGTAATGTAATAGCATCCCCTCCCCCTCCCTTTTTTAAAATTATAAATGTTTTGCACAACTTTGTTTTTTTACTTGGCCTTTTTCTTTCGATTAAAGAAATAAAAGTAGTTTCACACCCTAGGGATAATACTAGCTTCTTTTTCTTTTTTTTTCTTTTGGTTTCACGGGAAAAATTGTCCTTTTTTTTAACACACGACATATTTAGTGTTTCGTTAAATAAAAAATTCACGGGACGTAAAGATGTATCTTTTTTTTAAAATCACTCCGTCAAAGCTTAAGCGAAATAATGTAATAGCATTTTCTAGCCCCATTAACTTTCGACGTAGAAGGAATAGGCGAATCAAGAAGTTTGCTCCATTTGAATCCCTCCCCTCTAGCAGGTGAAAGTTTTAGGCTAGACAAGAATAGACGAATCAAGAATTCTTTCCTCGCCTTAAAATGGCGGAACCCACTAACTTTCGACGTACGAAGAATAGGCGAATCAAGAAGACACGATCGAACGCTACCCCATCAATTTTTCCCGGTACAAGTTAATATACCATCTATAGGATATTTTTTCATGATCATCATGAACAGCATTTGCAGTTCATTGTGAGCTGTTGAAAAGGCGATCTAGTCGGATCCTGTACTTTTTGAGTTCGAATGCATCTTAAAAACGAGCTACAGACCGAAAAATACATTGTGCTGAAAAAGATAAAAGTGGCGTGAGTCGTTCTTTCGCGATTCTTCTGCCTATTGGGCATGTAAAAATTAAAGCGCAAAATCATTGTATACATGTTACTACTTATATATTTATTCATTTTGCACGAACTATATTTTGATTTCAATTTTTAAAAATTTGTGTCCCGTGGAACAGCCGAAACACTCTTAAATTTTACGGGCGTTAATGAGTTACCATGTTAACGGACGCCCGGATCTACGGGCAAAGCCATAAGCCATAACACAAAACGCTTGCTGGAAAAGTGTTTAAAAATATAATTCCCGACGTTCAAACGTGTATGTGCGTGCGTGTATTTATGAATTCAGTCATCGTTTTTGTTACATATACAGGTAAGGTCATTTTCGTCCTAGTATTCATTCCACACTGTTTTATTAATACTAATTGTATGGATCAATATGTTGTAAAAAATTGTGTTTCTCAATGGATCTGAATTATCACCATGTCGTATCTTAATCGAGAAATATTCGAGCAAGTTCAGTTTCGTGGGACATCTTTGCCTTCATAAGCGAAGAACGCACACGTATATGAACATTAAATTTTATGTACGAATTCGCTATTACTACCAGTGCACATAAGAAACCCTAATGTTATTTAGTAGGGTTTGCACTGGCTTCTCTAAAGTTTTCGCCAATTTAGTCGCCAAATTCAATTTGTTTTCGCCAAAGTGTTATAACACCATGAAAAGGTAATCGCCAAAGCTTTTTTCCATCTCCAAAACGATTTCTTTCTCGCAAATTGCGAAGATGGCGATCGGCAGCGCGATCCCTGCTATTTAGTATATAATAAGTGAATACCGTTAATTTTTCGTTTTCGTTTTGGAGTACTGATGTGGGAAGTTTAAAATATGTTTATATACTGATGTGGGAAGTTTAAAATATGCTGGCGATGCAGAGTTCACATCAGCACATTTCCATTTGGATGAGTGGTGTAATATCAGGGGTAAATCTGAAGTCTATTAAGTGAAACAGGCAGGTTGAAGGGTAAGGACGTGAAATGAGGAAGCGCTAAACTGTGTTTGAGCTTCTTTCTTTTCCTGAGAGGGAGAGAGCTTCCACCATCGATCTGTTCTGTTCCATTCCAGTTGCCTGGGCAACTGGAGCGAGGTCATTGCACTGAGGCCTGCCTGCGTTCACTGGGCTCGGCTTCTGCTTCCCTGGATATCAGGAGGAGGATTTACAATTGCTTCGCATTTCACTAAAATTAAATTTATGCAAGGCTTGAGACTTTGTTTACCTTCAGTTCTGTACGCTTTGTGACGAGGTTCGCGCATAGTGTAGGAATTTTAAAGCTAGAATAATTGGCGATTGATGCACATTTCTCATTTCCGTTTTTAGCTTTCCCTGCCCCCCTCCCCTTTTTTGCTTTAAGAAATTAGTTTTTCAGTGCTACCGCCAAGAGCTTATTTGAAGCCGATGGTAGTAAAACATAATGTAGTACGTAGCGGTAGTGCATACTATAAAGCTTCTGCATTGAAATTGTTTGTAGCAGAAAAAATAAAAAAGCATTCGTATCAACGGTTAAAACGTCATCAGTTTTGCGTATAAGACTCAAATCCCATGCCCCTCGTCCCGGCCGTAACAATGCATTTTCATGTTTTCTCCGAGTGATATGCGCAAGTCTTTCACGCCGTGTGCAGTATGACGAACGACGTTGCTGTTGATCTCTGCGTCATTGTTTCATACACAAATTCTGAGTTGCTTAATTGAATTGCACAGTAGAATAAACTTCTTCCACTCGACTGACAACTGATGCGAAAACATTATTCACAGAGAAGTTTAAAGAATTGTGGAATGCAGTTATCGTTATTTAAAATTTTGTAGTAGTATCATAGCCGTACGTTTGTAACGGAAACTAATTTACGTTGACCAAAGTTTCCGTTGACAAACGTTGGTGTGTGTTTGTATGTATGGGGGGGGGCGCAGTGGTCTAAACGATGGCCTCTGATCATTCTTCCGAACGGGGTCCGGGTTCGAATCCCGGTGAGGCATGGATGTTGTGTTTGTCTTACGGCACTGGCTCTCTCCCTTCCCTGGAACCAGTGACCCTAAATTAGGGACGGGAGACTGCTTATAGCCCATTGAGTTGCTCACGGTGGTCGTTAAACCTCCAATCAAAAAAAAAAAAATTGCGGGGGGAGGTGCAGTAGTTGTTAATGAAAACTGGAAGCTGTGCTTCACCGCCCCTCTACCCAGTACACTGGACTAACAGTTTAAAGTATTTTCTAACATTCATGTACTGCAAAATTATATGTCAAGGTTTATTTATAGCTAAACTACACCACAAACGTTATAAACGGAAATGCTCGGGTATAACGTTTAAATGCTGTCTGTATATTCTGATTTTTACTGCAGTGAATGATCATATTCCGAGTACCATCACTTGACCCCCTAACCACGAAAAAATTTCGTTTGTTATGCACTTTATATCTTCAAATCCTGTTCACAGTGCAGTAATAATACCATGAATACGGAAAAATCTCAGTTATACGTTCATTTTCAATTGTTTTGCCTGCAGGTAAATCAATTCATCCAACTCGATTCTGATAGCAAAGCACAGCATGCATCGCGAGAACGACGTACATTCGTGCCCAGAAAAAATTCCAATCGCCGATGGAATGACATTACCGAAATAAGGGAAGTTGTTTTGCTTCTCGCAGCGCACTCGTGACAGTAACATTTTCAAGCAGGCTTCAATGGTAGAGCATGCACGTTCTTTTAAGGTCACGCGCGTGTTTTAAGCTTTCTCTTCCGTTCCAGCAAGCCCTCCCATATAGAATTTTGCTTTCAAATCGGCCACTGCAACGCTGACAATAATAATAATAATAATACAATTTGCCTAACTTTCAATTACCTACCATGATTTTCAGATGAGTAACGGCTACCACATATATACACACTCTTATTATTATAGATTGAAGCTATCTTCTAGTACTTTTTCATTTCCTCTACCACTCTCAGCGTCCAAAGTTTGGATGTTCTTAATTCAGAGTTGACTCAGTAGAGTGCAAAAACTTATTTTTATATAATTTTGGAACAGCTCCAGGGGTAATTACCCAGTAGAGAGAGAGAGAGAGAGAAAAGAAAAAAAGGGTGTTAACAGCCCGTGGAACCTCAAGGAAAGAGAAAGAGCTATTATATGAGGTCATATATGACCAGGTGACCGTATTGGACTTGAGGTTTGTCACAATAGAGTGTGCTTCTGTAGCGTACAAGGTGGCAATTGTGTAAGAGAACGAGAGAGGCGTCGCCAACGTGTGGATTGAACAAGTTCAAGAAAGATAAAACCAACTAAATAAACAAAAAAAAAAAAAGGACCTTAAATCCGTGGGTTAAAGAGGTTATGAATTTGTACTATGGATAGTATTGCACGATAAACGGACTCCGGTGAAATTCTTCTAATGTTATTTATTTTGTTCGCGAGTAATCCACGGTGCGCTTATATAATCACATAAAACCAGAGGTGTTTATCAGTAAAAGTGAATTTCGAAAAGTGTCCGGATATAAGGAAGTGCTATACTAACTAGTAGACAGACGTTTTCATCCTAATTTGATTTTGTGGGTCTAATGTTACGTTATACATATGTAACCTATTCCCTGTGTTAAGTGCTGTTTGTTAGTGATTTCTTCGCGTCATCCTACAGTTATGTGATAAAATTTGGTGTTTACTGGATACATTGTTCTGATGATACGTTATACATATGTAACCTATTCCCTGTGTTAAGTGCTGTTTGTTAGTGATTTCTTCGCGTCATCCTACAGTTATGTGATAAAATTTTGGTGTTTACTGGATACATTGCTCTGATGATAACTGTGTAGCATCAACTGTCTAATCCAGTGTACGAACCGGACTCATCCTCTGCGTAGCACTTACATTGTAAAATGCCATACGTTTCCATTCTAACTGCACAAAAGTCGATTTTTTTAGCTATACACTTAGTTAGCCTTTGGCCAACCAGATGATACGTTGAATGAATTTATGACCAGATTATAAATCTTATTAACCAAAACAATTTGGCTTCTGAGGCAGAAGTAACAGTGCCATATAGACACTGAAATGCCGCTGAATTAGAGATATCTGTATAGTAATGTTCTCGTGTCCTAATAAAGGCAACCACACGACAAGGCATCAACTCCACGAGCTTACGACAATGTTCTGCAAATATCGCCAGCCATTCCTCATCCAAAACTGCCCATATAATTCGTTCAGGTTCGTTGCCAATGGAACACGTGCCCGAACATACCTGTTCGAAGGTATCCCAAAGATGTTCGAGGGGGGGGGTTAAACTAGGGTTTCTAGGTGGCCACACTGAAACATTTCAAATTCACTGCAATTCTCTTGTAACCATGCAGTACCCAGGTGGGACCTGTGGGATGGGCAGTTATTTCGCTGGAATATGCCATTGCTACTGGGATGCATGCTGGACGTAAATGGCCGGCTAGGATGTCCACATATTTTGCGGTCATTCAAAGTCGACTGTACACGCACCAAAGGCCATCATTGAGCCACCACCAGCCTGTATTGTTCCAGGGTAATCTGTGTACGATTACCTTGATTATTATCTGAGCACCGGTAAGTCTAATTTAAAATATTTCTTTTTGCGTCGAATTGCGTTCACTATGAAAGATTACCTTGATTATTATCTGAGCACCGGTAAGTCTAATTTAAAATATTTCTTTTTGCGTCGAATTGCGTTCACTATGAAAAACGTTTCGTATATGTTTTCCGTAATATCTTCTGTATATTCTGCTGCTAAGAGTCGTTAAGTCTGTATTTCTATTTTGAAGACTTTACCCTCTCATCTAAAGTGCCTGTTGAAAACAAAAATTTTTCGTTGGATACCTTTCAACAGAACAAACATTAATTAACGCCGTTCTCTACTCCTAACGATAGACAGTTTATCTGCTAGGAGACCTAAATGTTTATTTCTATTTTTTACTATAGCTCTTCAAGAAAATGGAAGAAGAAAAAGACTTACTGGATAGCCTTGTTTACGGCGAACATTCTGCGTATTTTTCTGCTCAGTAACACTATTTTCTGCTAAACAGTGCAAATCTGCATTTTTACCATGGCCATATCTCCTCTTTTGAAAAAGACTGACTTTGAAAATTGTTTGTGCATCTCGTTTTATTCCGTGTGACGAACATTGTTACATATCGTTACCCTTATTTATAAGGTTTTTATGCCCAATAAATGTATTATCGTTATACTACTGTACATTTTGCAGTTTCGCGCATTGTTTTGGTTCGAAACACGTACTAATTACACCGGAAAATTCGTTGGTCTTCCGAAACCGGTTACCATGTTTTATTAATGCAGTAGATGTACAGTTTCCCAAGAATAAGAAATATATGGGCATGAAAATGAAATGCTTATAAAAGGTATTGAAACTTATGCAGAAATGAAAGAAAAGCTATAGTACACGTGTAGTTAATCAAAATAAATTCATGGAATACCATGAGATAGAATGTAACAGTCCAGCTGGAAGCAGTCTGAATATTGTGGATTTTGAGAATGCAATTTTAAGTATTGGGATTTGATTAAAATGTGACTCTTAAAAGAACAATCGATATCAGTGCATGATTAGAAAGTACATTCTCTTAAAAATTTCGTAGTGTGCTCATAAGTACATGTACGCAGAGACGCCAACTTTTACTGATTTTCCGTTGTTTGTACGGATTTTCACTCCATCTTACGGTTTTACGGCAGTCAAATAAAAAAAAAACTACGGAAAAGCCCACGCGCGCATTTTTTTATTTTTTACCGTATTTTGGTCGAAAAAACGCGCAATACAGGTAGTCCCTTCTTCGATGTTCAGACTTCCCCCACCAACGGAGGCGGACCTTCTCCTCGTACGCTGTTTGTCACGCGATTCCCCGTACAGCCGTTTGAGAGTGCCGTGCGCAAAAATAGAGAGGGAGCTCAGCGCCTTTTGTAAACTCTTTACATTGATTACATGTGACTTTCTGCGTGTGAAAATTCCGGTGCAAACGTAACTATTTCCGGTCGACTGTCGGGTGACACCCAACTGTCGACCGAAAATAGTTACAATCAACCTCCTTGGTGACACCCGACATTACAAAATCGCCGAACAGCTCGCGTTGCGGGTGCCACCCGCCACGCCGATGATGCCTCTATAGCTAGCATATCGGCGCTCGCGAGACATTTCTTTTTCACCGAATAGATAAAAAGAAATGTCATCGGCGTTTCGAGTGTCATCCACCATGCCGATGACGCCTCTATAGCTCGCTCGTCGGCGCTCGCGAGGAATTTCTTTTTCCCTGTATATGTCGGGTGTCATTCGCCACGCCGATGACGCCTCTATAGCTCGTATGTAGGGGCTCGCGAGATATTTCTTTTTCACCGAATAGATAAAAAGAAATGTCGGATGTCACCCACTATGCCGATGACACCTCTATAGCTCGCAAGTCGGCGCTCGCGAGGAATTTTTTCCCCTCGAATAGCTCGCGTGTCGGGTATCATCCGCTACGCGTATGACGCCTCTATAGCTCGCACGTCGGCGCTCACGAGGGATTTCTTTTTCGCCGTATAGGTCGGGTGTCATTCGCCACACCGATGACGTCTCTATAGCTCGTATATCGGCGCTCGCGAGACAAAAAGGAATGTCTTCGTGTCGGGTGTCACCCACCATGCCGATGACGCCTCTATAGCTCGAATGTCGGCGCTCGCGAGGAATTTCTCTTTCGCCGAATAACTCACATGTCGACGCTCGCGAGACATTTGTTTTTCGACCAGAGTTGCTAAATTAAAACATCCGCGTGAAACCTTTCAGTGGCTCATCCGTTGGGTGCATCCTCCCCTGAAGATTGGCACCCGATAGCTGACCGTGTATTATTTATGGTTGTAATAATGTTGAGTTCTATAGTGCTTGGCTTGTAGCATCTGCGTTATTTATGTATTATTTGTAAATAAAACTACATTTTGGAACTTATTCATTTTATTAAAGGGTGTTATAAACGGTTCTGAGATTTTAAAATAAATATTCTTGATATATTGAAAATCTTACTGAAGGTCGAAGTGGTTTTTCTTCAAACTACTGAAAACTTCGGATTTTTCCACTGATATGACCCCGTTCTCAGGTTGACATCTCCGTGTACGTGCGCCAAGGTACAGAGCTCAAGGTTTGTGATGGCTCTGAATTCAATTATAGATTTTTTCATTCCGAATTTCATCACCAACACACTATGCGTTTTCAGTGTGATTCTTGTGTGATATATTCTTTGATCATTGGCGCGCTTTAAAACGACTATTTCGATTATATGTTCTGCTGAGGATTTTCCAAATCGTTTCGGTAAGTTTAATACGTAGGTTATTGTTCATTTATTGTAACAGACGCGTTTTTCACACGTTCCAATTGTTCGTGTCGGTTAAGCTGGGCTGTAGAACTGAGTATCTTCACCAGTGGCGCACCCAGGAATTCCTGTTGGAGGGCTATATATACAATACGTACACAATGATCAGATCAGATCATATGTAGAGGATTTTAGGAAGGGAGTGTCTGACTCCAGGTCTTAAACAACCCTTAGAAATAGGAAGCTAGGAGATTTGGGCTAGAGTGCCCGATATGGAAAGTGACACGGAAGCGAGGTAGAAAGGGGGAGGAAGATGCCCTTATTTAGTACCCGGGGTCCGACGGCTTAACGTGCCCATCCGACTGACGGCGGATATTTTTCGTACCTGCCAGGATCGAACCTGAGGTTATCTCCATGACAGTCACGAACGCTGGCCACCCGCGGCCCTACGTACACAATGTGTGTACATACATCATCATCATAATAATAATAATAATCATTGTCAACCATTATCAATCCACTGCTGGATGAAGGTCTCCCCAAGTTTCTTCCACAACGGTCTGTCTTGTGCCAGTCTCCTCCATGTTACTCCCGCATACTTTAGAATTTCATCCACCCATCTCCCATGTGGTCTTCTTCTTGGTCTTTTCCTGTCCCTTGGAATCCAGTCTAAAATTTCAGCTGTCCATCGATGGTCTGTCCTTCTGGCGGTATGTCCAGCCCATTGCCATTCCAGGGATTTTACTCCGATCATGATATCTTTTACTCTTGTCATTTTTCTGACCCACGAGTTCCTCTTCTTATCTCTCCTGGTTACACCAAGCATGCACTTCTCCATGCTTTTTTGAGTTGTCTGCAGTCTTTGTATGTCTCTTTTAGTTAAGGTCCACGTCTCTGCACCATATGTAAGCACTGGAAGGATGCATTGATCAAACACTTTTCTTTTAAGACATAATGGCATATTGCTCTTGAAAATTATACTGTTTCTTCCAAAAGCTCTCCATCCAAGTTTTATACGCCGATTAATTTCTTCATCAATGTGACCCTCACTTGATATAGGTATTGGTTATCTCCAGCTTTTCCCCATCAATCGATAAATCTTTATTTCTTGTAAAAGCATTGTGCATCACTTTTGTTTTCTGAAAGTTCATTTTTAATCCCACTTCTTTACACTTGTCGGCAAGTTCCTGGATCATACTCTGCAGCTCTGATGGGGTAGTTGCAAAAATGACTACGTCATCAGCAAAACGAAGGTGAGTTAGGTAATCTCCATTAATCTTTATCCCTTTGTTTTCCCAGTTCAGTGATCGAAAGGCATTTTCCAATGTGTCATTAAAGAGCTTGGGAGATATGGTGTCACCTTGTCTCAATTTTTATGGGTGCTGTATTCTGAAATAGCCGAATCTTGACACTTGCATTTTCATAGATGTTATTAATAATATTATATATATATATATATAGTATACGCCTGTAATTTATACGCGGTTGTGACGTTCGTCGCTCTTAATCTCTTTGGGGCTTTGTGAAGAAGACACTATGTAATTTTTTGAGCATGTAAAATAATATTTTTGAATGTTTAATTTGTAACGTACGTCGCTCTTAATCTCATTAGAGGGAGCTTAAGCCCCCAAAGACCCCTCCGTGAGTGCGCCAATGATCTTCACATGATTGCTTACCATTCACAAGATGTCCCTGTCATTCGCCAAATAAATGCTTCCCAAATCGTGATGGTAAGTTCTTGAAAACGGAGATTTCTTTAGAGAGATGGGTTATTGTTGAGTAACATATAAGATTCACACTTGTTACGGTATTTAGATTAATTTACTGTCTGTCTCAAACAAAGGTAGCAGTTTTGTTCACTGTGCATTGAAGAAATCGTTAACATAAAAAGGTACGATTCACAACAACAACAACTATCCAGTGGGGAAGAGAGGGATTCAGAAATCTCTCTAGTAGTTAGTTCGTTATGGCACTGCGGAGTTGCTGCCCATATCTTACTGACGTGTGCTTGAAACTACTTGTATTTTGTATTTTCGCAGAGGAGCCATGTTTTGCCCGTCAGATGAGGTGCTCTTTGGTTGGAGTTTTTAAAATTCATTTCATGTCTGTTTCAAACAAAACAAAGAAAAAAAGAAAAAAAATTCTTTGCTTAAAAAAGGAAACAAACTTCAGTTGTGATAGTGTAATGCCATACTGACCTTTCATTGCACCAGTGTACAATTAAGCTCGTTCTGAACCAAGAGCGTTGGTTCGCTAGTTCGAAACGCACTACCGTCAATTCTACCTCCTCTCCCTGTGCGTTTTTCTCTCTCAGGAGTTTCAGTGGGCTGATGGGAGGTGTATAATTAATTGTTCACTTTCGAAGATAGTGGCAAACAAATTTCTTTTGCGATCCTGCCTATCATTTCCTGCTTTAGCGAAGAAAATGCATTGCACAGTAAGAAAATAGAATTACTGTAGGTTTGTTATTCTATTCAGGCGTGTGTTCGAGAGCCATACCAGGCCAGTGGGCTTGCCAGCAATTTTTCTGGTTTTTCACGAGTAGTTTCGACACAAATCTTTTGGTTAGAATCCTCGAACATCTGTTTAAAATGTGTTATTACGCCCATTTTTTTTTTCTTTGTAACTTCTTTCTAAAGCGCAATCCTACACTTCGAACTATTCTTTTCGTTATAATTTGGCAATTATATTTTGCATTGCGTGTGTGTGTGTGTTCCCCCCCCCCTTATGTTCATTAAACTGTGCAGGTATTTTCGAAACAGACCAATTGCCATAATTGCAATTTGTAACGTATCGGTATTAGACTACTAAAGCAGGCGTATTTAATTTGATTGCTTTCAGTTTCGTGCGTATATCTAGAATTAATATACAGAAAAATGGGTCGAAGATTATATATCAAACAACGTCTGGCGAAATCATATCAATTTCTGACATACCTGTTTGAAAACATTATGGGAACCGCACCATTTGTTAAAGAAAAAACGATGTGTGTGTTATTCTGCAGCATTATCTGCTTGTTGCAAGGCACCTCTTGGCGTGTCTCGTTGTCAGTGGAGTCGCCTAACTGAGATAGCTGATATGCGCTGTTGAGCGTTTGAATTTCACATAAAGCATTTTTATCCTCGTCGCGTGGATGCGAAATGTTAGCGATGCCACCTTTAGTTTCCTTTTGAAACAAATTCATAGGAAATGGTGCTTTTTCTTTACAAAAGGAAATAATATTTATTTTTGCTGAAAGTACGAGGTTTCAAAAATTCAATATTTTATCGGAAGTGATTTTTATCGCTGAGCTTTAAAGTAGTGGTTCCTTAAAATGGAGGTCAAGGTAGGCCGAATTCCGGGCTGCTGTCGGGGAAGAGCGCTGTTGGCAGCCGATCCGCTACTTTTCCTGTATATGGGACGCGTCTCACAGTAGTGGGCAAAATTGTGGAAACCTTTTGGAAAAAGTGTATTTTTGAGGTTTGATGGCTCATAGTACCACGTCTTTTGGAGTAATACCATAAAATTATATATCAACGGAAAGATAATTTAATAAAGAATATAACGCAACAAAGTTTGCTCAATTATCTGTATTCTATGAAAAGTTATAGCCAAATAACCAGAAAAAGGAAGCACGACTTGCTTAGGTTGATATGTAGTTGCTTTCCTTCATTTGAATGTAGCCAATGAGCATGAGTGTTTAGAGAGCCAATCAGGTGTGATCTTGTTTTGGAAATGAGGCAGTCAGGTCACAGTAGGATTCAGCTATTGATGTCATGTATTGGAGCTGAGAGGAGACATTTGTCAGTGTGTTATGTGATTGCTATAAAGCTTTTGTGTGTGTGTTCTTTCATTTAGTGAGCTTGCAAAATGTAATAAAATTGAAGAAATGGCACTAAGAGCTGACTGGTCACCCAGAAAGCGATGTAAACAGTACTATTAAGCGAACAAGGCTTTAGTTATGAAGAAATGAGAAGAAAACTTGGTGGAAACTTAACCAAAGGTGGCATTTCTAAATTTTTGAAGAGGTATAAGGAGACTCGGTCACTACAAAAGCAGACTGGTAAAGGCAGGAAAAGGTGCACAACAGCAAGTGATGATAAAAGAATTAAGAGACTGTGCCTAGGTGACAGAAGAAAATCATATGGGTGTATACAAGATGAAATGGCGTAATGCAATGTGAAGTTGAGCGCAAGCACTGTTTGGCGCAAACTGCAGGAATTTGGTCTAAAAGCTAGAATTCCACGAAAAAAGCCATTTTTATCTCTCAAACAAAGGTTGAAAAAATTAAACTAGGCTAACACCCATGTTAACTGGATAGCGGAACAATTGGGTGTTATTTGGAGTGACGAGACCAAAATCTCCCTGTCTGGTAGTGATGGCATAAAATACGTAAGGAGAAGAATCGGAGAAGATTTGCATTCTGATTGCATTACATGTACCATAAAACACCAAGTTAGTGTTATGATCTGGGGTTGTACGACATCAAAAGGTGTGGTCAGAATTTGCGTGATTAATGGGAATATAAATGGCCAAAAATACATTAATGAAATACTTGAGCCCAAACTGAAGCCTTCCGTACGTGATCTTTTCCAAGATAATGAAGCATTTTTATTTCAACAGGATTCAGCTCCATGTCATGTTGCTGCGTTGTGCAAAAAGGGGTTTCAAGATTATCGTATTCCACTGCTGGAATGGCTTGGGAATAGCCCAGACCTTAACCCCATCGAAAATCTATGGAGCCGACATTCTCAAGATCGTTAACGATAAAAAGAATTATGGAAATTTTTTGGGGATTAATGGGAGGAGGAAAAGGTCATTTTCCACCCGGGGACGATATTTCGTCTTCCAAAACTTCCGAAAACGGGAGTTAGGCTGTGTCCGGTATTGTTTTTAAATGTCATTTTTTAGCATAAATATTTGTATTTCAGCATGAAACTGTGGCCAACGATTTCCGAAAGCGGAAGTTAATCGGCGCGAAAATTACCCAATAGTCTTTAAGGCATGAGATTCTTCCGTGAATTCCGTCATTTCCGAAATCGATGCACAACTGAACGGAAATTTTGGGGGGGGGGGGGGGGGAATGCATCTTTTGAAAACTGAAGTTAGAGTGCAGGTAATCGACAATGTTCCTTCTGCCCAGTGTTGATATTCCTTCTGCCCAGTGTTGATATTCCTTCTGCCCAGTGTTGATATTCCTTCCGCCCAGTGCTGTTGTTAAATAACCTTTCGTTCCATAAAAATGTGTATTTCCGCTTAAAAGTGTGTGTGTGTGTGTGGGGGGGGGGGGGTCTGAAAACGGAAGTCGGGTGAAGCGAAGATTTCCCCGTAATAGTAATTGGTTTTCTCCCCGCAATGTTCTCACTGTCTTGTGGTGTTAAATGTTATTTCCCCCGATAAATGTTTGTATTTAAGCTTGATAAGGGAGGGGAAATTTTCCGAAAATGGAAGTGAAGAAGTTGGAAAAATTGTAAGAATTGATGCATGGTGTTCAAAGTATTCACATTCTCAGAGTTTTTCTAAAATAGTGAAAGCTTTGATACCATGCATTCATGGTCCTCGGGCTGAAAGTTCTTTTAGCATGATAGATAAAATTGTCATCTGAGGGATGAGGGAATAAAAAAAAAAAAAGCGACAATGAAGAAATTGGAAGGGAAATATCAGCAGAAAGAAAAATTAATCAATGAATGCTGTGCAGCTGCAGAGTCAACAAAAGCCAAATACGGCCGTGAAACTTGCTGAGAAGAAAGCAACACAAGAAGGAAACTTGAGCTGATGTTCTAGCAAGTAACAAAACAACAACAAACAAAAGTACTGTGTTTGAAGCAATGCCTTAAAAAAACATTATTTTGTTTTGAATTCATTAATTTTATATTTTGTGAATACAGTGTTGTGCTCCAGTTTAATTATACGTATAAATACCCAGATCTATCTGGAATGCTCCCGAGATGTCAAAGTGATCACTTGCTAATTTAGAAACATAGGATTAATTATCAATGACTCGAGTTCTGTTTATCCGATCTATGAAATTCGAATTGAAATTTTAATATCACGGCAAGTTGAGTTTGTATATTAATTTAAAATTACTTAGCACAATTCGAATATTAATTTGTAAGCTTTGTTTTTTAATTTTTTTAATTTAACGACCTTTCCAAGTTTAGTGTTGATTATATTATACATTTTGCAAAATATTTCGTAACAGGCTTACTTACTATTATTCTAAATACCCAGATCTATCTGCAATGCTCTATCCTACAATAAAAACAGATCTTGAAATGTCAAAGTGAACAAAATTGCATCTAAAAACAGAGTCGCATCAATAGCACACTGTCGATGATTCCGATTTGCAATAACATGATTTTGTAGAACAAAACTTCGGCATGAAGTCTGAAACTAATCGTCGAATAGGACGGTCTAAAATAGGAGCTGTGAACGGAATAACAAGTATGTCGGAGAAAAAGTAATTAAACGCGAAAAATCAAAGTAAAAGTTATTAAGGTAATTAATAATGAACGAGGAAGAAGGTCCCATCGCAAGGAAGAGTCTGAAAGCTAGAAGGCAAGATGGCTAGCAAAACAAATTCTGGAGTCGCTCAACAGAATTTGTGCAGCACACGCAGCAGCTCATAGACTTCATATTGAACGAGAGACCATAACAATCTCAAGCACGTCAAGATGCAGACGCTGCAGCTCATCGACTTCGCATTGACGAGAGACTCCAGAACAATCTCAAGCACGTCGAGGTGCAGATGCGGTAGTCCATCGACGCCTCATTGGTTGGCGTTTATGGCGCAAGGGCCTCAAAGGGCCAAAGAGGGCCATGTCAGAATATTAAGACGTCTCATTGAACGAGAAATTCCCGAAGAGCTGGTAAAGTGAGCCATTTTAGTTCCAACTAACAAGAAGACTGGAAATGAATCGTTCAATCATCGCAAAACTTTGGGGACACACTCATGTCTATTAGACCTCCCATTCAATCATGTCTGAAGATCCGAACGGCGTACTTAATTATTCACCTGAATTTCTGCATGACCGAACTCCATCAGGTATGCCGCCACATACGTTATTGCTGAAAAAAGGAGTAATCGTCATGTTGCTCAGAAATTTGATTCCCCAGCAAGGACTTTGCAACGGCACTCGTGTATCGATCACTGACTCCGTGAAAACTTCATAACTGCGGAAATAGTTTTTGAATGCAATGTCGGCGATGTTGTTTTGTTGTGAAGAATTGAATTAGCTCCGAATGACGTAAATCTGCCATTCGTCCTCAAACGCCGCCAATTTCCGATAATTCCAGCATACGCCATGACCACAGACAAATCGCGGGTATTATTATTCGAGCACGTCGGAATTTATCTCGATGATCCTGTGTTCTCACATGGGCTATGTTGCACTTTCAAGATCTCGAAATCCCAATCAGGTGAAAGTTTACAGGAAAACAACTGAACAAGGAAAATTGTTACACTACAACACATATTTTACGCAGAATGTCATTTATCGCGAGGTTTTTTGAAAAAACGGAAATAAATAGCACATCATTTTTAGAAACTTACATGAATGAGTTTTTATTATATTTCTGTACAGAAATCTGGCGTCTGTTTGATTTGTTTTCAATCTGCTTCAATTAGAAATTTTACCAAGCTCTAGGACGGGCAACAGCCACTATATATTAATATTTATTTAAAGCTTAAAAACAACCGTTCTAGCACGGGCTACAGGCTAGTATGTAGGTAAATAAATTACAGTGAACAATTCCATCTTTCTGGGGTTGCGTTATACACACTTTCACGTCACGCGTTCTGATTTTGCACGTGGTTAAAAGGTTCAACTTTTTCGTTTCTTGGTCAGTCTCTTGTCTGATTGTGTATCATGTGTACCTTTAACGAAAAAATCTGTTCTTCAAACATTATTAAAACATTAATCCATCGTTGCTCACCGCCAGGACCGTAGGAAGCTTTTCTAATTTGGGAGGGCGTGACTTGAAATTATACCCCTTCAAGTTGAAAACCACGCCCCTTGGAGTTCAAAATTACGCGCCTTCGTGTTTTACTCAAATAATACGTGGTTTTTACTTTCTCACACACTGCCGTTATAGGAAAGTGTTATGATCGTTCAAAAATCACACTTCAGGTTTTTGACATAATTTTATTAAAAGTGTAAAAACCAGGTAAATACCCAAGAATTAACCACAGGTGGTAAATACCAAGTAAAGCGTAAACATAATGTGAACGCCGACAACACAAAACTCCACGGAAATGTCGAACGAAAAACAAACCAGCGCAGGACGGATGAGTATCGGATAGTGAACGTAACAATAAGAAGCTTTAAGTTTAGGACTTGCCCTTAGAGAACTTTCTGCGACAGAGCACCAATGATTAATTAGCTCATCATCCCAACGACATGTTCGGAAAGGTCATGGAGATTAGGCATATCAGCACATTGTTTTCTATGCCTCCATTCACTGTTTCGAAAAATTCCCTTCATGGATATAAGATGTTCGCATTCATATAGTGTATTCTAATCTGTACACTGGTTAGCTGCGCGGAATACTGTATAAGACTAACCAAAGTCTTTAAAAAGAAAATACTGAAGGGTGTAACTTTTTTGTATTAGCCCTAGTTACAATTTCTATTTTTTGCATCCCCCCCCGCCAAGCATGAATTTACTTCCCTGAAATGACCATACTGTGAGGGCAACCGCCCTGTCGGTAGCTACGGCGGCCCCGGTCACTGCCCCACATTTTCTGCAGCACTGGTTAAATTAAGGCAAGACTGTAATTATCGTGCAACTGTCTTGCTGCAAAATACATTGGATCGCGTCACACTTGTACACGATACTTAGGGGTTCGAGAACTTGTTTATAGAACCAGAGGGGGCTACAGAACAACTGCTTGAAAGTAACCGTGGTGCATTGCAGTGTACTGCCGTGCTTAGATTTTTCTTCTTTTCCACTCTAAGGTCTCTTTCTTTCTCCCTTTCCTACACTAAGTTGGGTTCGTATTTGAACTTCAAATAATGATAAAGAGAAATCCAAGTGCTGTGTTCTTGAGGGATGCCAAGAATATGAGAGAGTAGTTTACAGTATATTTTGTTCCTGTTCTTATGAAGCCTATGAATTTTGAAATTAGTGCTACCGTAGTTTAAAACCATGGGTAGCATCATTATAAGGTATTTATTGGTGCCACGCATGCCATTTTGCGCATTTACAGCCGCGGATGGCTTAGTGGTCAACGTTCGTTACCGCCGCGGAGGGTCCTCAGGTTCGATCCCGGCGGGTACAAACGCTCGAACCACCAAATATCCGCCGCGCGTCGGATGGGCACGTTAAGCCGTCGGTCCCCGGATACCGGCCCCCTGGGCGTCTCACTCCCCCTTACTCCCTCGCTTCCGTGTCACTTTTCTATCGGGCACTCTAGCCCAAATCTCCTAGCTTCCTATTTCTAAGGGTTGTTTAAGACCTGGGATCAGACCCTTCCTAAAATCTTCTACGTATAATCCGCATTTGGTTTTAAGTATCGCAATGGATGCTTTCGGGTGTTTCCTGAAATTAACTAATATTGCGTGAAAAACATGAGTTAAACCCTTTTCAAAGTTAATCGCGCGAAACGGGAATATTCCGCCGTCTCTAAACCATCAGCTATGTTTCATTTAACGATGTTAATATTAAAAATATATATATTAAAAGAAATCGTGTTATGCGCCTGGGATTCCAACGGATAAACTAAGATTTGTGCCATGAGAGCTATCATAAACTAAGTTTCTACCGCTTTTAAAATGCAGCTGTGTTATAAGTGAAAACTAATTTGCACTTCTTAAATTTTTGGTAACTTGCATATAGAAAAGTCTTTGCTGGAAGCAAGAAAAAAATATATATAGAAAAATCAGTTTTTTTTTTTTTGTGCGAATGTATAAACTTCAGCAGTGTTCCAGTCTTTACAAAGAAAACCCTGGAGTTATCATTGATATTGAACCCTTACGCTTCGGTGTTGGGAATCGTGCGGGGTATATTTAGCTACTGAGTTTCCAATTCTTGCCAAGATTTGCTTAGGGAAAAAAGGACTCCTCCTGCCAACATAGTTGCATCGTTTATTGATTATATTCGCGCCATTGGTTTTAAAAAGCACTAAAATGCTGTCTGTCATCAGAGCGATTAACATTTTAATTCGATTGCTGTAGTTGGGCAAGTAATTTGAAGTGTATGGCAAATTAATTCCCTCGTGACCTATTGTTAGCTCGTTTCTGTGCGTCGAGTGTTTCTGTATGTGTGGCAATGGCCCATCAGTTTGTTCTGTGGAGGAGGTATGTTATTTTCGCAATTGCTAAGAGTTTTGCGGTAAAGTGTGAGAATGTCATTCCACCCTTTCACCATGTTGACATTTTATGAGTGAACAGTAGCCCTCGCTTCCCCGGCGAAGGTGTATGGTCACGTCAGTGCCGACTCATGACGCATACGCCATTCGTTTGTTTTGTTGATGCCTTGGAAAGATATTCCCCCCAGTGTGAAAACAGCAGGATAGTAATTCGGCATACGTGCTCTGCGTTTTTTCAGTAAATATTTTGAAGTAATTTGGTGAAATGTCAGTGAAGTCAGTGTACGGGAATCTTTTACATTCTGGACTAGCAAACTTTTAGAAAAATAACGTCCTGTTCACTCTTCAGCTCCCGTAACCATTTGAAGCATGCACGCGCTGCATGCTTCAAATTAATTTTCAATCATCGACAAAGTACGTATAATAAAAATAAAAAAAAAACGCAAAAGTTACGTATAGGTGTTTCTTATCATATTTACATTTATTTCCGTCTTAACCATTGCCGACGAATTGTAAATATGGCACTGAGAAAAAAAAATTCCGGGCGTGTCGCAATTATTGTAGTCTGATTGAAAAGAAATATGCGCTTTCACTTTCAGTAGATGTTTTCCGTTTTTTAGTTATCAGATTATAAAAGTGGGGTTCGCAAATTTCGGAAACATTAACTTATCGCGGTTAAAAATCGTCCATACTACGTGCATTTAACAGATAAAAAAATTCAACATTTGAGATTATTTGCGAGTTTCCTTATAGCAAGGAATGTCGTGAATTTTGTTGCAAAAATGTTTCCCCCCTCTCTCTCTCTACAGTTCTTTAAGACAATAACTACTATTTGGTAAATGCCTCTCTCTCTGATAGTGTATTGAAATCAATTTTAGATGAGAAAGGGGGAAAGGTGTGAATTTTAGGCATGGTATATAGACTTTCAGAACATTTTTAAAGCAAAGCTATTTCATAATTTTGGCAGCTGTGTCCACATCAAATAATTTTCAGAGAATCCAGTGAGCTGATTTTAGAGCTGAATGGAAATCACTATAGAACATCATGGTAGCAAGACTTAGCCATCCATAGCTGAAATGATCTTCATAGTCTGCCTAAATAATCTGAAGGCAAAATTTAACTTCAAAAATGCACTTTTTGAAAAATTTCTAAACATATTGGGGGAAAAGTTTACAAGAAAAAAGATGCAAATTTAAACTGCAAGGTGCCAGTGTGTAATTATTTTGTAGATAGCTCTAAGATCAGGGATCAGGGTTTTTTTCCCCCTCATAATTATCCCTGGAGCTGTTCCAAAAAATTATACAAAAATGTTTTTTTTTAATCTTTTGCTTGGATTTTTTCAATTTCTTCAATTTCAAATTTGTTTTATTGACTTTAATATGTCAATAAATTAAAAAATGCAACTTTAAAACTTTTAGGTAATGTTGCAACCATGTGTGCAAATTAATATACTTGTAACTGCTGAGTTTTTGTTCTCTTAGTTAAAGTTATGTAAATGCAGTTGTTATTATATACAAGTTCCTGTCCCCTGAAATTCATTCAGGGGTACAACCAGGATAGGGTTTTAGGCAGGGGTAAACAAATCCAAGGTATCATGCACCTGAAATTTCCCCCTGAATTTTTTTTTTTTTTTTTTTCCAAAATTTAGATTCGTTTGATGAAAATTCCATATCTTAAAGTAAAGCAGCGAGTACAGTATGCAATTTTCCCCCCTGTTTGCATCTTTTTTGTAGACCACTCCCATAAAATCAGGATAATGAAGATTCCAACATGGCAATCTTGCCAAATGATACTTCAATCAATTGACTTTGATCGAGCAAAATCTCTTGATTGTTAGTGTTTCAGTGCAGAATCAAAAGGACACATAGTGCTGGGACCAGAAAGAAAATTTCGTGCTAAAAGTACTAAGGAAATAAAATTTACTGTCTTATACATGATAGGTTAAAAATTTTAATTAAAGTGTTTACAGGTTAAAGGTACTTCATTAAATTACTAATTAAAACCACTCTCGGACAGTTAAAAAACACGTTAGATCTTTTGAGCCTACTTTAGGTTCTTCCTCAGTATGATGCTACATCTGAAGAAGGGCCTAAAGCATTATACTGAACTACGTCTGAGGAAGGACCATAGATTTGAGCATTATACTGAACTACGGAAGGGCCTGAAGTAGGTTCGAAAGGTCTAACATTGTGTTTTTTTAACTGTTGGAGAGTGCTCTTAATTAGTAATTTAATGAAGTACCTTTAACCTGTAAATATTTTAAAGTTTTTAACCTATCGTGCATAAGACAGTAAATCTCATTTCCTTAGTAGTGCTGGAACTTGAAGAGAGACTGGAAGATGAATGATATGTATTTGAATAAGTGTAGCTTTTTTTTTTTTTTTTTTTAAATGTGTCTCTTAGGTCTGTATATATAACACCATATACAGTAGTGGAAATGGGAATTATTCACTGCCGGAACCCAAAGTGCAAGTGAATGCCATAAAAATTTAATATGCACAAACCCATTTACAGTAGATATAAAACCATATAAGGAAATTTCAATATTAAACTTTTAAATGAAGTACTCACATTTATCTGAAGTCCAAGCTGTTTTCTTTATTCAGAGACTAATAATTCATACAAGATGGTGTCATGAATTAAAATGTATAATTACAAAATGTTTATTCAATTAAAATTATGAAACATTTTATTCAAATTAAATGCTCTCTTTCTATTGGTGTTGCATCATTCCTGGAATGTGGGGTTTTGCTCCTGGAACGGGGTTCCGCTGTATTCCAGCCCATTTCCACCACTTACCATATAATTTTAAGTAACTTAGTGTTTATGAATGTGCATTGATTCATTAGTGATGCATCATAAGACAAAGCTGAACTTTCTGAAATGAAGATTTACTTTGAAATTCTACTGTTAGTACAAGTATATATTTTTCCTGGTTTTAGTTGTGGGTTTTTCACTAAATTGTTGAACAGTGTCTTAGAAATAGTGGATTAATTTTGACTGTTGGAGGTCACAATTCTGCACGTGTAGGTTTTGTTTACATCGATCATGGTTTTCTAGCATGTGTCTTGAAAATATTTGCTGATTCCTGAAATGAAGAAGCTGGCACCTTGAAATTTGGAAGGTTGCCTTTCCATGGTTTTAACGATTAAAAACCCCTTCAGAACCCAGAATTAATTTTTTTTATAGGGTTCACATTTGCAGTGCTGTTTTACTATCACCATGTATCTCTTAGTTTTATTCAATTTTCTTCGACACAGAACGCTCCCGAGACAAAATTGTGAACGATTTGCATTCCCACACTGTCAGCCTTTGTATTGGTAACTGACCCTGGAACATTGACAACACACTTTTTCTACTGCCCATATATCAGGTGTATAAATAAGTTTTAAAGCGTTTGAAGACAACGCAACATGTAATTTGAGAGAAAACAACAATACCTTTACAAATCAAAATATGGGCCATCATTATCTATCACCTTCCGCCATCGGTCGGGCAGCTGACGGATTCCAGCCATAAGGAATACTTCGTCGTGTGACACAATGAAGCCGTCACCCTATTTTTGCACTTCGTCACGTCTGGAACCGTACAGCAGACAAACCATGTTGCATCGATCGAAACAAATGATAGTCTGAAGGGGCTTTGTTGGGACTATACACCGGGTGCTTCAAAACTTTCCAGCCTAGCATCATTAACGTTTGCTTGACTGATTTCGCAACATGCGGTCCAGAGTTGTCATGCAGTAATTTCATGGGACGCAATCTTTTGCCTGTAAATGGACATTTCCAACAGATTTCCTGTTTCAATCGTAGCAATTGTTGCTTGGAGCGATCAGCTGTAGCAGTTTGACCCTGTTCCAATAGTTCATAATAGAGCACTCCCTTCATATCCCACCAAACGCACAGCAGAACTTTCTTGGAGTGAATATTGCGTTTCGGGGTCAAAGTCGTTGCTTCGCCTGGGTCTACCCAGTGTTTTTTGCGTTTGGAATTGTCGTATCATATCCACTTTTCATCACCCGTAACTATTTTCCACAGCAAAGATTTTCTGTTGTTTATTCAACAGATTCAACACCTCATGGCACGCTTATCCTCGTTCCTCTGGCTCAGGTCATGTGGCAGTCATTTTCCTTCCTTCTGAATCTTTCCCATTGCGCGTAAACTACTAGAAATGGTTTGTTGAGTTACCCTCAGTTGTTCAGCTAGTTCTTTTTGCATTGGAGACAAATCTTCATCCAGCAATGCTTGCAGTTCCTCATATGCAAACTTCGTGGCGTGGTGCTACGTTCTCGATTATTAACATCAAAATCACCTGCTTTAAACCGTCTAAACCAAAACTCACACATGCTTTTTAATACAATATTCTCCCCCAGAACAGAACAAATTGATGCATATGCTTTTGCAGCACTTTTTCCTTGATGAAATTCATAATGAATGCAGTGTCAAATAAATGCAGTATCTCTTGCCATCTTTCACCTACCGCTGTTGCAAGTGCGCATGACCGTTGAGCAAACTTTTGTGTCATATTTTATACTCTGTACCAGTTACGGTCACATGACAACAACACGGGGGAATGTTGGATATGTAAATTAGCGGTATATGCACAAAAAAACGCTTTAAAACTTATTTGTACACCTAATATATTTGATTGAGTCAAAAAGTAGGGTGAACTTGTCCTTGTGAAGTCGTCTAACCAGGGCAGGGGTTACTTTCTAAACCCCTAAGGTATAACCCCCTAACTCTTTATGCTCTAACCCACTAAGATCTAACTCCATAGGGTGGGGCAGGAGAAGTGGATTTTAAAATTTTCTGTTACCAGATATTCTACTCTAAAGTTTGTCTGGCAAAATGAATGTCTATGGTCAAGCTTCCAAGTCTATGACCAGCTTTATCACTTCTCTGTGTAAGTAATCGAGTATTCAATGAAACATACTGTAACCTGAACAATAAAAATAAAATACAGTGTTGTTAGCCCTTCTCACAGGAGATATCCCAGACAGAGGAAACATATTTCTTCCATTTATACATCAACAATGGTTTACCTAGAGTCCTAGACCCACAATCCAACTTACAGCCAAGGATTCTGCTTCCCCTAAATTTTCCCTATTTTTTTGCTTGAAATGTATCAGGTAACCAAAAAAGTTCTGTTGCCTTTTCTTATGAAAATGGAAAAAAACTATAGAATTATTTCAAAAATGATTTTACTCATCAAAACAGGCTCCATCACATTCGACAACCTTTTCCCAATGAGATACAAGCTCATGTATACCGTTTCTGTAAAATGTCTTGTCTTCGGAATAAAAACCTGGCTACCTCTGATTTTATCTCTGCTTCATTTCTAAATGCTCTTTTTCATGTGGTTGTCCAGAGCAAGAAAAAGATGATCACCTGGGAGATGTCAGGGGAATAAGGTGAATGAAGCAATATTTCCCATTCTAAAGCGCTAATCATATTGTGGGTAACTTTCGCTGTATGTGGTTTGGCATTGTTCTGCAAGGACCTCACTTTTTTCTGTTCACCAGTTCTGGCAGTTTGTTTGTGAATCAGTTCATCCTGCACATGTTTGAGTTGACAAATGTAGACCTCAGCCGTAATTGTTTGGCCTTTGCGAAGAAACTCGTGGTGTACAATATCGGCCAAAGTCCACCATACACAAAGCATGAGCTTCTGGATGCCTTTGCAGAATGGGGAATTAGATCTTTCAGTGACAACCAATGATGTGTCTGCTTGTTGCTGGAGTATTGGATCATCACACATTAACAAGAAATTCAAAAACAGTTAATTTTTATGATGGGAGATAAGTGAAGAGCAGATGGTAAGCGTAAGCCTTTGAAGTTTATTGCTCACTGACAAATTGCGTGGGACCCACTTACTGAGCTTCCACACCTTCCCAAGTTGGGCAGATGCAAGTGGATGGTTCATCACTTACCTGGAACATTTTTGAAAGTTCTTGACTTGTTAAGGCAAAATCATTTTCAACAGCGATTTTCAAATCTTTGTCATTAATGACAGGTCTTCCAGAGCGTGGTGTACCTTCCAGCAATTCTTGACCAGAAAGAAATTTTTTGTACCAAAAAAAAAAAAAAAAAAAAAAACACAATCAAATAATGTTAGGCTTAACAGACATTTCGAATGCATTGTAATTCACCAAAAACCAAATGAAACGCAGTGAAACTTTCCTGAGTGAAAGATTCATATGCAAACTTTACTACGCACCCAAAAACGTGAACTATGCAAATTCATTTGTGATAAAATCAGGTACTGCAGCGATCTCTACCGAAAAGCGACAGAACTCTTTTGGCTACCTGATATTTCCATTGAATGCATTGTCTTTATATTAAAGTAATGTTTGTGATAAAAATGTTGCATTATTGTTATCTGATTATTCACAATGGAATTTATTTTTACATCCTTTTTATTATAAATTACTTTGTCAATCTCTGTACTTTAATTCACTCAGTAATGATGCTCATTTTGATGTCAGTTCAGTATTGCTCAAAAATTTCTTTTTCCCAAAGGTATCAATAGCATATCAATATTGCATGCAAATCATAATGTTCATATCTCTTTCATCGATATCATAAACTCCTCCAGAAAAAATTCTAATTGTGTGCATATATTCATTGACCCTGCTGTGTAAGTATTGGTATTAAACAAAGAACAACAATGAAAATGCGCACTGTAAAGAAATTGAGGTAAAACTAAATTATAAAGTTTTCATGTTCACATAAATGTGCAGAATTGTTTGAAAATTTTTGTGTGAAAAATAGTTTTATTTTCAGTTTTTGTTGAACAATGAGTTTAATTTGAATGTTAAACATGAATTTTAAAATATTTATGACATGCTCTCAGCATAATATTGTTTACTTTCTCAGAGAATAGAAAGTTCACGATTCCATTGTTTACACTGTTTATTGTATTTTTCCAGTACATTTCTGTATGTGAAATTCTTGCTCGTGTGGGCCTTGGTACTGTTGGCTGACTTCATCCTGGAGTTTCGCTTTGAGTACCTTTGGCCCTTTTGGCTGTTGCTTCGTAGTGTATACGATTCATTCAAGTATCAAGGGCTGGTAAGTTGGAACAATTTCTAATTTAAATGTTATTAACTGTAAATTATTCTGAGTGATGAGCACAAAAAAATGTTTTCCTCTATTATATGCTTTTTTTCCGTAATTGAGTTTTTTTCAATCCCTTTCAGAGTGTGCATTTCTTGTGAATTGTAATATGTAGTTCATAATCAAGTGACAGGACCTTAGAAGCATGCATTAAACTTTGCAAAATTGCCATTCAGACTCCTTTAAATGTAACAAGAATCAGACATTGTAGAAAGAAATAATTGTTTCACTTTTTATTTATTTATTTATTTATTATTATTGGGTATATAAATAAGTTTTGAGGGATTTGAGGTGAACAAAACACGTTGTTGGAGAACAGAAACAATATTTTAATATTAATCGAAGTATGCTCCCTTTAAAGCTACAACTTTACCACATCTTTCGGGCAGTGAACGTATGCCCCGAGGGAAGAATTCCGGTTCCTGGGAAGAAATCCAGTTGTCCAGCCAATTTTTGATGTCTTCATAAGAACTAAACCGTTCTCCAGAAAGTGCTGACTGCATCGACCAGAACAAATTGTAATCCGATGGCGCAATATCTTGCGAATATGGCGGGTGGGGTAGAACTTCCTAGTCGGATCCTTCTAAGTACTTTTTCACAGGTCGAGAAACATGTGGTCTTGCGTTGTCATGCTGTAAGATGACTTTGTTGTGTCTATTCTCCCTTTCCAGCCGTTTTTGCGCGAGAGCTTGTTTTAAACACATTAATTAGGTTCGATACTGATCACCAGTAATAGTTTCTGACGGTTTCAGCCATTCATAGTGGATCACACTCTTCTGGTACCACCATATACACAGCATTACCTTTGAACCATGGATATTGCGTTTTGGCGTTGAAGGACCTGGTTCACCTGGCTTCACCCATGCTTTCTGCCATTTAGGGTTCTTTATCACTGACATCGAAATCGTTCCTTTTTAATCATCTGAACCAATACTCACATGGTTTTATGGATGGGGAATGTTCACCATAGGTTTCTGACAATTAAGCGATAGCTGTCGGCAGCATTTTTCTTGACAATAAAGTAATGCACTAACACTTCCCGCAGATGCTGCTTTGTCGGGACGAAAATTGCCATTTTCCATCGAGTAAAACAAATACGTCTTAACCTCAATGGAATGTCGTATACTGACTGACAGCTGGCATTTTTGTGAGACTTATCAGCTGAGAAATTGATTTCGTCTGCAAAACCATCATTGTTGGACTTTTTCAAAGAAAATGTTTTTAAACTGGCAAATTTTATTACTTCTTTTGCTTTTAAAGTGTTTTTTCTTCAATAAGAGTTTTTTTTTTCTGTAATCCAATTTTTGGAATTTTTGTTTATCAGAATCTTTTATGTTACAAATTAATTTGGATAATTAGAGTTCTGCCATATTTAAAATTGAATCTCTTACACTTCATTCATTAAAAAAAGTGATTCATAACAGCAGAAAGAAAATTTTAGGACTGCAAATTTCAATTTTATTAACTTTCTAAGTTGGTATTTCATTTTTTTCTTTCTTTTTGTATGTTTTGTGAAAGCTGGTTTCAGTGTTTTGGAGCTTCATGCCACAGAATTAATGTGCATTGTTTGAGTGCAAGTTGTTTGGTATAAAGCTACTTGAACTAAAAAGGATGATTTCTGTTGGCTGGAAAATACTCACAGACTACCTGCTTTTCATTCTCTTATAATGGTATTAATGTTAACAGCAGGTAGACATTTTCATGCTGGCAGGTGGCACAATATCAGGATTTTTGTACCTCAGGTAGTTCATTGTCATGTTATGGTTTAGAAATGTTTTATGACATTTTAATGACATTTAATTGTTTTGCTTATGAGATACAAACAGCACAGAGTTTTTGTCATCATGGTTATTCAGTTATATATCACAACACTTTTGATTTGTGTTTGCCTCTTTCCACAGTTAAAAGTTATTATAAAAAAAAATGTGTGAAGCATTATGAATTTGTAAAAACACTGACATTTCTCCAGCTAAAAAAAAATGAGTAACTGATGGTGTACATTGTCTATTAGTTGCATTAGTAAACTAATATGATAAACATGATTGTGTCATTACTTACTACTTAGCATTCTTCCCATGAACTGTTTCATCCTGTGTAGAAAAAATTTGAGGCCTTTCATCAAATTGAAGTCATTGCTCTTTCCACGTTTATAAGTGAATCACAGAAAAATTCTCATCGGCCGCTACCGGCAATCAAACCTAGGGTCTTCCAGTTACGTGCCGGACATGTTTCCACTGCACCACAGTGGCCTCAAAATTCTCCAGGCTCACATATGACAAACTGCCAAATCACCTGGCAGGTTGCTTTCTTTGGAGCCGTGCACAATGCTGGGGATTTACCAAAGATGAACAGTAACAACTGAACAAATAACTAGAAGGCAAATGAATAATAAGTACAAATTTGACGCGGATTAGGAACATCAAATAGAAGTCATCGCTCTTTCCACGTTTATAAGTGAGTCATTGAATGACTCACTTATAAACGTGGAAAGAGCTGTAAGTGTATCCACATAAGTGAGTCATTAAATGACTGACTTATAAACGTGGAAAGAGCGATGACTTCTATTTGATGTTCCTAATCCACGTCAACTTTGAATTTATTATTCATTTGCCTTCTAGTTATTTGTTCAGTTGTTACTGTTCATCTTTGGTAAATCCCCAGCATTGTGCAGGGCTCCAAAGAAAGCAACATGCCATGTGGTTTGGCAGTTTGTTGTATGTGAGTCTGGAGAATTTCAAGGCCGCTGCAGTGCAGTGGATACATGTCCGGTGTGTAACTGGAAGACCCGGGGTTCGATTCCTGGTGGCGGCCGATGAGAATTTTTCCGTGACTCACTTATAAACGTGGAAAGAGCGATTACTTCTATTTGATGTTCCTAATCCACGTCAACTTTGTATTTATTAGAGGCCTTTTTTTTTTTTGAAGTCATGTTGTGTAATACAGTAATGTATTGGATGCAGTTAGCAAGAATGTTAAAGGAATGCATGATATCTTGTGAGATGTTAGGCAGTGTTAATCCCCTGCAATAATTTATGATGGAGTTCTGGTATTTTTCAATCTCAAGTCCCTCTTTCAATGCAAATCCAAGAGATCAAGGTGCAAAAGTTAAATAGTATTGAATTACTTCATCTGAAATGATCCGTGTGGAAAGTATTCTTTCCTGTATCCAGTGTGTAATTGATGGCCATCCATAAGGGCCCAATAGTATACTAGTCAGACTCATAATATGTCGTCTAACCAGTACATGATGCACATGATGCATCATGCATCTGCAATTTTGTATGTGGTACATTTTTTGTTCTGTTGATAATTTCATCAGGTATTTATTCATATCATCATCATCATCATTGTCAACCATTATCAATCCACTGCTGGACGAAGGTCTCCCCAAGTTTCCTCCACAACGGTCTGTCTTGTGCCAGTCTCCTCCATGTCACTCCCGCATATTTACGAATTTCATCCACCCATCTCCCATGTGGTCTTTTTCTGGGTCTTTTCCTGTCCCTTGGAATCCAATCTAAAATCTCGGCTGTCCATCTATGGTCTGTCCTTCTGGCAGTATGTCCAGCCCATTGCCATTTCAGGGATTTAACTCTGATCATGATGTCTTCCACTCTCGTCATTTTTCGGATCCACGAGTTCCTCTTCTTATCTCTCCTGGTTATACCAAGCATGCACCTCTCCATGCTTCTTTGAGTTGTCTGCAGCCTTTGTATGTCTCTTTTAGTTAAGGTCCACGTCTCTGCACCATACGTAAGCACTGGAAGGATGCATTGATCAAACACTTTTCTTTTAAGACATAATGGCATATTGCTCTTGAAAATTATGCTGTTTCTTCCAAAAGCTCTCCAGGCAAGTTTTGTACGCCGATTAATTTCTTCATCAATGTGACCCTCACTTGATATCTATATACTGGTATTTATTATCAGTGTAATTTATTTTATGGTTACTGCTGTGAGATTCTTCTGTAAGTGTATCCACATTTGTTTGTTAATTCATATTTTCATAAAGAAGAGCCAAATACACTACTTGAGTTTCAAATCTTTTGATCTATAAAGCACAGTAAAGTCTACACAACTATTATATGAATGTTCCGGAATCATTTGATTTTAATCACAAATCAATAGAATTTCAAAATGAATTTGGAAATTTGCCCCTTCATAGTAACAGGTGGATTCTGAACTTGGGGATTTCACTCTCACTATCAAAGTTAACAGTTTGATCTGCTTTGTTTCTTTATCGCTTTTCCGGGTGGGGGTGGCAGTGTATTCTATCCCATGTTTTTGCCACATGATACTTGAGCATCAAATTTTACTGATGTAATGAGCTTCAAAATTTCATTGATCAGTTAATATGAAATAATGGCATGCATGTTTTTCATTAATATAACATTCAAATTTGTACCAGTGACAAATAGTGACATTGAAATCATATAAGAAGCAGCACAGTTTTCTTACATTGTGATTTATGAGTAATGTTTCTTTTAATTTACTTTCAGGCATTCTCAGTTTTCTTTGTGTTCATCGCTTTCACATCAGACATGATTTGCTTCCTTTTTATCCCAGTTCATTGGCTGTTTTTTGCAGCCAGCACATATGTATGGGTGCAATATGTCTGGCACACAGGTTAGTATACAGAAATTGAAAGTATCCCCTTTGTTTATAAATCTTTTGTGATTAGTTGTGTAATGTACATATGATTTTTTTTTCTTTTTATTGCATGTGAGTAAGCAGACATGTATTTATTAATTTGTGTGTGTATTTTAATTATTAATGCAATGAGAAATTTTATACTAGGGAAACTGGGAATGCATTTTAATATCCATTTAAGGATTTTTGTATTTAGGCCCATGCTCATTTAGTCTCATTGGAGTTTGCTGTTAAACCCTCTATAAGTTGTGTTGTATATTTCCACAAAATGCAATTGTGCATTTGGCTAACTTGTGGAGTATGCATTATGTACAGGGAAATGTAAGTCCTATTTCTTTGTTGCACTACTGACTTAATTTTTTTTTTCCTGTGATGCATATTTTCTAAATTTGTACATTTATGTGGAGTAAAAAAAAAATCAGTTGCATAATTTGATAATTTTTTTTTATTTTTTTATATGAACTGCTTATATGATACATAGTGAAAACCTTTGTAAATAAGAACCATTGTCAATTGAATATATCATGCACGTGAGGTTGTTGGATCCGCTTTCGGGTGTGGCGATGCCTCCCATGCTGAGAGGCTTCCGCCTGAATCCACCATCTTTTCGGCAGAGATGCGTGCGGTCCACCACGCTTTGTGTCACATACAGTCTAGATCTCATCGTCGCGCTATGATTTGCTCTGATTCCCAGTCCGTCATCCAAGTCCTTTCTTCTTCAGAGGACACTGACTCACCGGTCATCCGTGATGTCCGTCGTCTTCTTGGAACTTTGGAAGGTGCTGGATTCCTGGTCCGATTCTGATGGGTTCCTGGCCATGTTGGGATCCGGGGTAACGAGCTGGCAGATCTATCTGCCAGGTCTGTTTCCTCCATGTCGCCAGCTCGGCTGCCACTGTCTTTCCGAGATTTTCACCCTTTGATCCGGAAAATTGTTTTGGATGAGTGGCAGTCCCTGTGGTCTCAGCAGGGCAGCAATAAACTCTATGCCATCAAACCACAGATTGGACTATGGAAGTTTAATTTGCGGAAGAACCGTCATGAGGAAGTTGTTCTTGCGCGTCTTTGCATTGGGCACTGTCGTTTTACTCACCGCTTTTTGCTGTGTGGCGACAGTGCCCCAATGTGTGAGGTGTGCCACTGTCATCTCACCGTCCTTCATGTTTTGTGTACTTGTGTTCGTTTTTGTGATCATCGTTTTCGTTATTTTCATTCTCATTTGTTGGACGACGGAGCAGCTACGCTGCAGACTCTCATTGGTGAGGACTGCGACCTGACCGCAGTGTTCTCCTTTTTTACGGAAATTGACTTTTTTAACCTCGTCTAGTTTTTACCGTATTCATTTCCATCTTTCGCTTTTACCGCTTCATCCTGTTTTTAACCTTGTGTACGTGTTTTATTGATTTTGTTCTCTTTTTATGTCTTTTGTTTGGCGCTCTTTGGCCAACCATGGCCCTTGCACCATTAAAATCTACTAACCAACCAACCAACCAACCACGTGCGCGTGCACACACACACACACACACACACGCAGCAGCAGCATTCGAATTACACAGTGGTCCGCTGTCCATTGGCCAGTAAAACTCCCATCGGACCACTGAACTATTGATTTTACTGACCCGGATGGTCAGTAAGTTTTTTTTTCTTTTACTAATTTGTTACAAGTTAAAAAATGAATTTTAATTTCTTTTACCATGCTGTAGGTTTTCTTTTTAGGCTTCAAACTAATGATAGATTTAAAAAATATGGGAGATAGTTCCATTGAAGTGATGCGTTATTTTCTACATATATTCTAAATGTCTAAATTTTTTTGTATTATTTTTTTATGGACCAGTGGGCATGTTGGTGGACCAGTGGTTTGCAAATTCTAGTGGTCTGCTGGGCCAGTAGAGGATTTATTTATAGTTCTAACACTGCACAGTTTTCTAAGCAAAAATCATGAAATGTATCTGGGTGTAAGCATTTAAGTCATGGAGCAAAGTGCTTGTTGTCCTTTGATTTTAGTTCTCTTCCTCCTTTGGATTCAGCAAACCTATAAATGAAACAAATGAATTTGCTTTCCAAAAGGCTAATTTTCAAAGAAAGGGGACTGTTTGTTATGTTACTGAATAAGTAAATAATTTAGAGTCCTTGGAAGTTGTTTATTTTCAGAGTTGAGTACACTTGATGACTGCTAATTACACACTTCTGCCACCGTGTTTCTGTGTGGTTTACCATGTGGTAACCATGTTCTGTATCTAGCCTTTGTTCCATACAACACATTTGTGTGAACTTATTCCATTAAGAAGTGGCTGCTAGATGATGAGCACCATACATACTCATATACAGGCCAAAAAGTTTTAGAAGAAAAACTACTTTTAAAATGGGGAAGGCAGCCCACACATGTGCATCATTGAAAAGAAAAAATATTGGAATACTTCTGCACTCAACATATGCCACAGACCCTGTCCCTGTTCTTTGTGAGAAAACAATGAAAATCCTGCAAACTTGTTCTATTTAGTGTATTCATCATTATTATCTCACCAAGAGCACCTGGCCTCTCACACTGGCATTTATGTCAGAGCTAATCATACTTTCAATGACCTGGATATGATAAAGTGTAAATAATTTAATTTTGAGCTTACAAGCATGCATACACATTGTTTTCTAAGCTAGAATGATCAAATATCTTTGTGATTCTAGCATGAAAAACAGTGTGGAATGAGAAAAATAGTGACCAGCCTTCACAGAGTGTATTTTGTTCCACACCTGACTCACAACAGTTGAAGAACATGTTGTCTAATTGAAGCTATGGTTGTATCATTGAATCCTGGTTGTATAATTAATTGAAGCTGACCCTCATGTTTTAAGTTTGGAAAATGTGAATTTGTTTGAATGAAACTGTACAAATTCTAAAAGTTATATGGTTGAACATCTTCTGAGGCTGATTTATTATCCGAATTCCCAAATAATACATGAACATTCATTCCTTTTTAAAACTGCAGTATCAATGTAGACATTGTTATCCTGGCCATTTCCTTCTCCATCTGAATTGAATCTCATGGAACAAATAATCATCTGTTCAGACCCATTACATTACTTAAGCAGCATTTAAAAAAATTATCACCATCTATGAGGAAATCACTTCCTCTCTCTCTCTCTCTCTCTCTCTCTCTCTCTCTCTCTCTCTCTCTCTCTCTCTCTCTCTCTCTCTGTGTGTGTGTGTGTGTGTGTGTGTGTGTGTGTGTGTGTGTGTGTGTGTTTAAAATTTTTGAGAAAACAAGGGTGCTGTCAGCCTTTTACAGTTACCACTCTTTCTTTGTTTTCCTCGTCTAATGAAGAAATCCTTTGGTTCCACTTTTACAGTCTGTCTTTGGATGCCTATACAACCTCTATCAAGGGGTTGTTGCAGAGGTGTTAGATCACCAATTATTAAGACCAACTTACTATTAAGTTTTTTTGTCGTTTTTCAGTTGTATGTGTGATAAAACCGTACAACATGAGCACAGCCAATTGTTTTAAAACCAGCTGCCAGTTTTCTAATTAAAAATTTCAACAAGTCGGTCAGTAGTCTCTTTCTCATTCTCCAAGTCATTACGTGAGCAGGGACAAGACTCCAGATGGAAGTTATGCACATTTAGGAATACTGTTATCCATCTAAATATTACAACAGAAATAAGCTCGGCTCCAGCAGTAAAACATAACACTGTTGACAAACATTTCTTTTTCTTATCTTGTTTTAAGTAGCCTACTCTTTCCCATCTTCACTCAGAGCTTTAAGTCATGTTAAAAGGCCAAATGTTGCTTCTGTTTCCATTCTGCAACACTTTAAGAATTATTTTCTTATGTGTAGTAATGTTTTTGAAAAAGAAAGTTCTTGATTTCCATGCATTTTGCAGTCTTTATGCAGTTTTGTTCATTGGTGGAGAAAGAATTCAAAATCCATTGATGAATCAACCATGTGCACCATTGAAGCAAATGCTGCAAATGTTATTAGTTGTGTCAGACTTTCCATCTTTTAACATGAATTCTAGTTTATGTTGCTATTACTACTTTTATCAGCATTCCAGCACCCCAATATTTCAGAATTTTTCCAGCATAGTTAAAAATCCAGATTATACAGGCTTCTTTGTTCTTAATATGTATTGCAGTATCCATTAATTTTGTTTCTCTATTTCATAATTTGTTTTCCATTGAAGAAGAAATCATAAGTAATACAGTTTTCTGTTGCGTGTTTCACGGTTCTTAAAATTTCATATCATTAGCCATCCTCTTTTGTATAAATTATCAAGCAGCAATCAGAATGCGACTTTGAATTGCTCTCGTTTGCCATTTGCCATGTATATCAGAAAACTTTACAACTCTTTAGAGTAGAAATCGAATCCACATCTCCTGATTTCAGTTTTGAGCATGCTTGAATGGAAATCAAAAGATGTGGGTTCAATTCCTGCCCGTGGAAGATATCATTTTCAAGCTTTTTGATATACGTGGTGAACAGTGAATGTGAACAATTCAGTCGCATTCTGATTGCTGATTGAATAATTTATGTGAATATCCCATGTATTTATGAGGAATATTTCTTCCTTGAATTTGTCCTCTTTTGTTTTTATTTTTTGCCACTTTTAGGACTTTCACATAGGAAAACTGTCATGATTTTCATTTTTTTTTCTTTTTGCTTGTTTTTAGGATGTCTAACTCGTAATGGCACTCTATTGCAATCAAGTTAGTTATCTGCATTGAAAACTCACTTTATGGGAACCTGGATTCTTTCAAGAATCCAGGTTACCTCTTTGGCCCTCATTGCTGATAGTGCATAAAACTATAAAGCTCACAGAACTGAGTAGAAATTCTTTTGTATGGATAACTCCGGCTGGTTTTTTTTTTTTTTCCACCCTCATTTAGATCAACTTACTGTTCAGTTTTTTTTTTTGTCTTCTTTCTCACTTGTATATGTGATGAAGTCGTATCACATGAACTTACAATGCCATGTTTCATTGTGTATTATCCCTTTCATGTAATTTTATGTAGATCGCTTTAACTCTTCAAAATTTTGTTTGTATTTCTTGTTACAGTACCATCTTCTTTTCTGAGAGGCATAATCTGTTTTCTTCCATTACTGAGATGACCTTTTGTTTCTTCTGGCTTTAATTGTTCTCATTTGTTTTTAATAGTAGTTTACAATTGAATTTCTTTTTTCTTCTTATTTGACTGGAGGTTTAACGACCACCGAGAGCAACTTAGTGGGCTATAAAGCAGTCGCCCATCCCTAACTTAGAGCCACTGGTTCCAGGGAAAGGAGAGAGCCAGTGCCGTAAGACAGGTCATCCATGCCTCATCGGATTCAAACCCAGACCCATCTTGAGTGAATGATCAGAAGCCATCGTTTAGACCACTGCACCACCAGGGCGGAGTATTGAATTTCCTCTTGTCTTCTGTGATGTGTCTTAACACAGTCACTGTCTTACATAGTTGTATATATTCCACTTTGACAGTCACATTTTCTTTATTTGCCTTCCTTTTTTTTTTTTACATCAGCATTTTTGTTGTTTCTGGTATATTTTTCGTGTGGGTTTTGTTCTCAGTATCACCTATTTTTGTTGCTGTTTCTATAAGGTCATATACACACACAACTATTTTTTATTAGTATGGAAATAAAGGGGTCATATTTAAAGACATGCTTGTGTATGTGGTGTGTGGTATTCTACTGTATGATAAATATATTTTGCATGTGCATACATCCTGTTCCCACTAAAGGGGCTCTGATGACTGACTGCCAGTAGCGGTATAACTATGCCATCAGGATCAGAGGAAATGCTATCCCACACTCACCAACCCGCTTGGCCAGCATGGTGAGTTATGACCAAACCCCTCCAAAATGACTCCACAACTTAAATCTTGGCCCTCAGTCTCCGGCAGCTGGAATGTTCCTGGCCAAGGCAGCGGCCATGAAGGCAGAGGGTGCTAAGAATCACCGAAGGACCAGACTAGGCTGCCATTTGATGCTGACCTTGGCTACTTACAACGGACACTCCCTATCTTCTGATTCAAGGCTTCTTGAATTGGAAGAGGAACTACAAAAGATCAAGTGGGACGTCGTCGTGCTAAGTGAAGTAAGGAAAAAAGGAGAAGATCTTATTGAACTTAAAAGTGGACATCTCTTCTACTATCGTGGGACAGATAATGGCAGAACTTGTGGTGTTGGATTTATAATAAACAAGAAACTGAAGGATAAAGTTGTATAAGTTGAAAGTTCCTCTGACAGAGCTGCACGACTCGTTATCCAACTCTCGAGAAGATATCAGGCCCAGATTATTCAAGCTTATGCACCCACCACAAGTCACCCTGAAGAAGAAATTGAAGAATTTTATGAGGAAATTTGGAATCTAAATAACAAAGGCAAACAGCACTTGAAGATCATTATGGGTGATTTCAATGCAAAAGTAGGGCCACAGCAACAGAATGAAACTTCAGTTGGTGAATTCAGTTACAGGAACAGAAATCAATGTGGAAATACTCTTGTAGAATTTGCAGAAGAAGAAAGGTTTTTCATCATGAACTCCTTTTTCAAGAAAAAGCCACACAGGAAATGGGCATGGAGACATCCAAATAGGGCAACAAGTTAAATTGATTTTTTTATGTGTAAGAAAAAATTCGTCATAGAAGACTGCAGTGTGCTAAACAAGTTCAGCACAGGTAGCGACCATAGATGATTGGTGAGATGTAAGAGGCCCCTCAACACTAAACTCGAACATGGCAAGTTCATAAGACAAACAAAATGTATTGACATAACCAACCTTAAAAAACACCATAATACCTTCGAGTTATAATTGAGGAACAGATTCTCTGCTTTAGAAGGTCTAACATCGGAAGAAGTGGATATTTCTGAAGTTAATAGAGAACTCACCAAGGCTCTTATGGAAACAGCAACAAAAATGGGTGGTACTAAGAACAAGTTACATGTGAAGAAAATTTCAGGAAAAACAAAAATGTTGATGCAAAAGAGAAGGGAGATGAGGACAAATAAAGACGTAACTTCCATTGTGGAATATATAGAGCTATGCAAGACAGTGCGAAAAGGTATCGCTGAAAACATAAGGAAATTAAATTGTGAACTAGTGAGGAAAACAATTGAAAACAACCAGAGCCTGAAGAGAGCAAAAGGACATCGCAGTAGGGGAAGAAAACAGATTACGGCTCTGAGAAAAGAAGATGGTACTGTAACGAGAAATAAAAGCGAAATTTTGGACAAGGATGAAAGATTTCTATTCAAAACTATATGAAAGGGATGATACATCTATTCCAGACATTATGACAGGTGCCAGCGCCAAAGTCCCTCCAATCCTCCCTGCAGAAGTTACGTATGCAATTAAGAACATGAAATGAGGAAGAGCTCCAGGAGAAGATGGAATTACTGTGGACATTATACAAGAAGCAAGTGGAGAAATTGAAACTACACTCGTCCAAGTTTTCGCCAGATGTCTTAATGAAGGGACGATTCTTGAGAATTGGAACAATGCTACAATGATCTTGCTCCATAAAAAAGGTTACCTTGTCTCAGGAACTACAGGCCCACCAGCCTCCTATCAGTGGTTTATAAAATCTTCACTAAGGTTCTTTCACATCGCTTGAAGGTAACACTAGACATGGCCCAACCAAGAGAACAAGCTGGATTCAGGAGTGGCTACAGCACTATAGATCATATCCATGTACTGAGAGAACTAATTGGAAGAACAAGAGAGTATGAAGTTCCATTATGCATGGCTTTTATTGACTATGAAAAGGCCTTCAATTCCGTGAAACCATCAGCAGTAACAATGGCTTTGAAATCCTGCGGGCCGCCCCGGTGGCGCAGTGGTCTAAGCGATGGCCTCTGATCATTCGTCCGAAAGGGGTCCGGTCCGGGTTCAAATCCCGGTGAGGCATGGATGTTGTGTTTGTCTTATGGCACTGGCTCTTTCCCTTCCCTGGAACCAGTGACCCTAAATTAGGGACGGGCGACTGCTTATAGCCCATTGAGTTGCTCACGGTGGTCGTTAAACTTCCAATCAAAAAAAAAAAAAAAAAAGCCCTACAGTATTGAAGATGCATACATTAGCATTATTAATAACATCTATGAAAATGCAAGTGCAGAGGTTCGGATATTTGAGGAGACAACACAAATAAGAATTGGAAAGGGATTGAGACAAGTTGACACCATATCTTTCAAGCTCTTTAATGCCACATTGCAAAATGTCTTTCAGTCATTGAACTGGGAAAACAAAGGGATAAAGATTAATGGAGATAACTTAACTCACCTTTGTTTTGCTGATGATGTAGTCATCTTTGCAAGTACCCCTTCAGAGTTGCAGAGTATGATCCAAGAACTTTCTGACAAGAGTAAAGAAGTGGGATTAAAAATGAACTTTCAGAAGGCAAAAGTGATGTACAATGCTTTTACAAGAAATGAAGATTTAGCGATTGATGGAGAAAAGCTTGAGACAATGGATTCCTACATTTATCTTGGGCAGCAGATATCGAGTGAGGGTCACATTGATGAAGAAATTAATCGGCGTATAAAACTTGGATGGAGAGCTTTTGGAAGAGACAGTACAATTTTTAAGAGCAGTATGCCAGTATGTCTCAAAAGAAAAGTGTTTAATCAATGCATCCTGCCAGTGCTTATGTATGGAGCAGAGACATGAACCTTAACTAAAAATGACATTCAAAGACTGCAGACAACTCAGAGAAGCATGGAGAGATGCATGCTTGGTGTAACCAGGAAAGATAAGAAGAGGAACTTGTGGATAAGGAAAATGACAGGAGTGGACGACTTCATGACCAGAGTGAAATTACTGAAATGGCAATGGGCTGGACATGTTGCCTGAAGAACGGACCACCGATGGACAACCGAAATTTTAGAATGGATTCCGAGGGACAGGAAAAGACCCAGAAGGAGACTTTATGGGAGGTGGAAGGATGAAATTTGAAAGTATGCTAGAGTGACATGGAGGAGACAGGCCCAGGACAGACAATTATGGAAGAAATTTGGGGAGACCTTCATCCAGCAGTGGATTGGTAATGGTTGTTGATGATGATATACTAGGGAGAGAGAGAGAGAGAGAGAGAGGGTATGTGTAAATATTGCATTCTCCATCTGGTAAAATTTTTTGCTCTCAATAAAGCTTTTGAATCAAAGTTTGGATCTTCATGTCACTGTGAAAAATATATTTTGTTGCTATTGCTCAGGTTTTATCAAGTTTTTCTAATTCTTGAACCTGTTTTCCACACTGAAGTGCCATTTTTATTTTGAAGCAGTTTTACATGCAAGTTTTGTTTTATTAATGCATTCACTTAAAACATGTATTTGAAATTTTGTTTTTCAAGAATTTTGTTTCCTTTTTTTTTTTTTTTTTTTTCTTTTTTCAGAGAGGGGAATTTGTCTTCCTACCATCTCTCTATGGTTACTTTTTGTATATATTGAAGCATCAGTGCGGCTCAAAGAACTTAAAAATTTGCCATTTCACTTAGATCTTTGTAGGCCATTTGCAGCTCATTGGTGAGTACTCCTGGCTTGGAATTTTTCTAACGGGCACATTAAAAATTCTAAGCTTATTATATAACGTGTCTCATTATTTCCAGTACAGTTATGTATCTTTTTATGGTTTGTTTTTATATATTTAATGTAATTTATTGATGTTTTATGTCAAAGATAAAATCAAAAATCATTTCGTGCTACTGTGTATTTGGCCTGTATTGTCTGCATATCCTCCCCCCCCACTAACAAATTGCCATTTCACTTTTAAAAATTGCTAGTTTCATGTAATTAACGAATGGGTTATATGCAACATTGTATTAAGAATTGTGTGAAGGATGTTTTTATCTCTTATCTCATAAAAGAAATTATTAGACAAATGAATATTCATGGAGCCTTATCAAAAGCTGTCTGTCGGTTTCACTGTTAAGAACTACCAGTTATTTTAAGATTTGTGTTATTTATTTTGTCTGTATGTCCACATTTGTGCACATATATTTTGGCTTCTAACAGTAGGAGTGTCATTTTTTCTGGATACAGAGGAAGATGTGCAAGATCTTCCATATATTTGTCACTTGTAGTGGTGAATTCTATATTAAATAACACAAATGTATTTTTGCGTAAGTTACAATACATCTTTTGTTCAGGAACAGAGATTGAGTTTTTTTGTCGGTTGGATAGATTAAGTTAGGCTTATTAAGATTTTTAGTTTTGCCAGTGAAACCTTTCACTGACGTTTAGTTTTTCCATAACATAATGCAGGGTGGGGTGGGGAAGTGTCTGCAAATAAATTTTCCCTGGGCTTGTGGCAATGTTTTACATGGTTCTACAAAACATTTTTAATTTGAGTCATTTATCAAGCAAAAGATTTGCAATTTGCATCTGAGTTCATATGCATTATGCCTTTCATGCTATGATTTCTCTCTCTCTCTCTCTCTCTCTCTCTCTCTCTCTCTCTCTCTCTCTCTCTCTCTCTCTCTCTCTCTCTCTCTCTCTCTCTCTCTCTCACTTCATTCATTCTTGCATCTTGGGAGAAAGCTGAAAATCATTTTCTTTTCTTTTCCAATTTTCTGAGAATGGCATTGTTTCAGTGGTTGTCTCTGACCATTCTAAGCTCTGGGAGTTAAACCCAGACAAAGCCTCCCAGTGGAGTGCAAAAGCTTTGCATATATTGAGTGTTTGTATTTACACCATTAAAAGAGATTTTATACACGTATGAGTCGTGTGTTATAATATATAAGTGGTGTAGAGTATTTGGTAATTGACTTTTTCTGGATATTGGCCTGTACATTGATGAAAGCTAGGAATGTTCCATATAAAAGATTCAGAGATTAGCTCTTCAAAGGAAGAACATCTGCCAGATAAAATGTTTAACTGATGGAACTAGATTTTACTTACTGTTGGCGTATCAAATGCCTCCATTTACGATGATCTCTGCACACAGCTTGAGCTTCACTGACATCCATCACGTATCGCACACAGGACTTTTTGTACTTCACACTTAAGTCTTTTTCTCAAATAGACATTTCTGAATCTGTTTCTCAGATGATTTCCTTGCCCTTCCCCTACATTTCTGTCCCACCACTTGGGTTGCAAAAATTCTCTTAGTCAGCATCTCGTCACTCATTCTTTCAACATGGTCAAGTCACCTAAGGAAATTAGTCTCCACCTTACTAACAACATTTTACCTCACATTACACATCTGCAACACATCTTTTGTCCTTACATGATCAGAGCATCTTTTGCCGCAAACTTTGCCATAAGTAACTCATCTCTCCAACACATAAATGACTCCTATGTCTCTTCTGCAGTTTCCAGGTTTCACTGCTATACATCAGAATAGGAGCAATTACACTTTCTATAATTAGAAAAATTATCTTCAAATATGGGGCTAAATACTATTACGTACCTGATAATCCATAGTTGATTAACTGGTTGTGCAACAGCTGCATATGAAAAAAATACTACATTTATGGGGGAAAAAAACGAACAAACACAAAAATAATATAAATATTTTATACATATCTTCTAATTTTGTTATTAAATATTTCAGCAGCTTTGTGAAATGGAAAGCTTTCTAGTGTTACATTTGCTGCTGATATTCGAATCAAATTTTTTAAAGTTCATTCTTTCAGTCTGTTGCGAAATTTATCTTTTATTTGATTTTGTGTGCTAAAAGAACGCTCTACTGATGCAGAACTTATTGGCACAACCAAAGCAATTTCATACAACAACGCTGTGCTTGGATACACATCTTTATACCTGCAGATGAAAAGTTCTGCAACATCTGCAAATTTAAAACTAGCATAGCTATTTTTTAGCAGAATAAATATATATGGATATTCACTCAACAGGCATTTCAAATCTTCAAAATCTTTGAAGTGGTCTAACAACTTAAAAAAAAAAAACTTGTATGACCCCGATGAGGATATTTACTTCCCATCCCAAAAGCGTTAGAGCGAATTGGCTCCATTCACAACAATGAATAATAAAATAAACATAGGGACCTTTACAACATCGAAAACAAAAAATCACTTTAACACTGTATGAGCCGCTGCTTTTAGCCCAAAAATTACGACAGGATAAAAAAAAAAAAAAAAAAAATTCAGTATCAATACAAGCATGAGCCAAATTTTAGAAAAGAGTTCTTCAGATGAGAAAAAATAGCCCATTTATATATTGATAAAATAATGAATTGCATTAAGTTACCTTTTGCAAATAACGCTGGTTTTGATGACGCCTTGCAAAATGAACAAAACGTCAAAATTGTTTCATTTTCGTCGGTTTCGACTTCAACCCAGTCGTACATTTTGCGCCATTTCTCTTGAAAGTTAAGATTTTTAAAAATTTAGTTGGAGGTACAGCAGGAACAGCCTCACTACATTTCTCAGGCAATATTTCACTGATTAAAAAAAATCGTAGCACTAGATGCCGAACTTGAAGAATCGTCAGTAGAACGCTTCCTCTTTCTAGCGAGGAACTTTTCCATTGTGTTATAGTAAGAACAAATATCAGAGCTGCCAACTTTTCGAAATCAAAAACCGGGACATCAAGGCTCATTCTGCGGCGCGTATTTACACTTTATAAATAATAAAATTATATATTATAGGTTTCTCTATTTTTTTTATTACAGTTAATTATTTAATACAAATAAAGAAATATTTACCAAAAAAATGAGAAGAATTCATGAAATTGTCATCACACGCGTAAGTTATGTTGAAAAATTATGTGCGGGACGTTTCGGTAGCGACTTCTATCTTCATCAGCCATGGAATGAGACACGTAAAAGCGTCAGTTGTCGCCAGATTTCAAAATCGCTTTCCAAATAATACGGATGTTAAAAGGTGCGTCAGTATTGCAGGTGTTAGGGGTAAGGTAGATTTCAATGCTTTCGCGGTATCTGAGGGCATGCCGATTGCTGAACCGAGCGATTCGCTTAACATTGTGCCAATCGGGAGTCGCGGACGTATCGCTGATGGTTAAAATTGAAAGGGAGGTGGAAGGGCTACCTTTCTTCACATCAGCAATATGCTCCATCAAACGCCTGTTTATGCTACGGTAAGTACTACCGATATAGTGAGTAACGCCTGTGGAAGTGTTGATAGGGATAGAGTAGACACCTTGTAAATCTAGGGGTTTATTGAGATTTCTGTCCTTAAAAATGAGTTTGAGAAGATGTGAAGGTGGTTTGACTGCAATCCTGTAGTCAAGACTTGAAAATAGAGCAAACTTTATGAGTGAAGGACAGGCTAAAGGGCAAAGTGCCAACAAACTGATGGGTGGTGGAAGGTTCAGGCAGAGAACTAGATCTAGTCTGTGATTCAAACCTCTTGATTAGTCTATGTAATAAGAAAGGTGGAAAGCCATGCAATTTGCCAATGTTGATGATGTTCTGATATTCTAGTTGAAGAGCAGAATGGCTGTTGCAAATAAGGTTGGCCGGTGAATGTATGACTTAAGATAAGAGCAGACAGTTTGTATTTTCCAAAAGTGCGAGAATGGTAAGGGATGATATTATGGGTGGCAGAAGGTTTTCTGTAAACAGAGAGGCCAAGTGAGAAGTCTGGGTTGATGTTGATATCCAGAAAACTAATATTATTGTCGATCTGCTCTTGAGAGGAAAATTTTATATGCGGGAATTTTGAAGTTATGGAGGACATAAGTTCAAACAGAGTGTGTTTTTGGTGTGGCCAAATAATGAAGTTGTCGTCCACATACCTTAACCAAATGGTGGGTTTTAAGAGGGATGGGGCAACAATTAATGTTTCAATATTCTGCAAATAAATTTCAGCAAGTAAGGGGTAAAGAGGAGAGAGAGCCCATAGGTACACCTTGTTTTTGTTGGTAATAGATACCATTGTATACAAAACAGGAATACTTTTCCAATGAATCAAAACAGTCATAAAGATCTTTGATCAGTTCTCCAGGAAGTTCTTGGTGCTCCATTAGTTTTTTGACCATGAGCATGTAGGCATCAAAGAAAGGAACAGAAGGAAACAATGAATCCACGTCAAAGGTGTACGGGAAATCTTGACGATTGATGGAAAAAGGGAGTCTCTGGGTAAAGTCTTTGGTTGATACAACAGAATAAGGATGATTTCTTGTCAGAACTTTGCCACATTTGACCAATTGCCTTTCAAGATTGACTGCAGGAGAAAAGGTGTTTTCAATTAATGGCCTAATAGGATGTCCAACTTTATGTAGCTTGAACTGTAAGAACAACCTGTGAGTACGAAAATAAGCTGGAGGGGAGATGACTCCTAAGAAAGATTTCAGAGAAGTTTTTTTAGAAAGCTTACTAACAGCTTTACATAGTTTTCCAGTGTTGTCAGCCTTGAGTCTTATGCAATTTGTTTTTTCCAAGAAATCAGCCACTTTGTTGTCCAAAGAATTCTTATGGATGAAGATAGGACATCCTGCTTTTTCTGCTTTGCAAACTGCAAGATTATCACACTGGGTGAAATTTCTAAACTTCTTCAAAAAGGTGGAGTATTTGAGCTTTGGGGTTTGAACCTCGGAAATTGCAATAGCCGATTTTGCGCGAATGATCGGTTAATGTGCGGGGTCCGTGTTTTGGATCGCTGCTTCCAGTAATGAAATAGTATGTGGTAGGCTAGGATTAGCAGTAGGAGAAAATTTGGGTCCATTGGCAAGTAGTTTATCAGTTTCAGCAGGAATAGGCACAGAAGACAGGTTCACATACCTTGGAATGTTTGTATCGGCAACCTTCGCGGGAGCCGAACTTCGAGTGTTCTTTTGAGTGGAGGCTATAGGTGCTGAAACTTGTTTTCAAGTCTTTTGGTTTCACAACTGTGAGTCCTGGACATAGTTTCATGAATTCGGATAAAAAAATTGTCCAGTAATGCTGAATGGGTGGCGAAAGAAGAACTTTGCAATCATAATTTTTCAACGTAACTTATGCGTGTGATGACAATTTCATGGATTCTTTTAATGTTTTGTGTGTTACGTGTTTTCCTGCCAATTCTTCTCACTATGAAAAAAAATTAGTATTTAAGTATAAAATAAGATTAACAAACCTTGTTAATGAGTTTCATTTTTAGAGAGTGAGACACTATTTTTTTCAGAGAGTCACCAATTTTTCTCCCCACCATAACAGGAGTCTTATCACATAAGGCAAGACAGTTCATCCACGGAATACCAAGATACTGAAATTCTTCAGAAACAAGTTTGGCAATATTTTCACCTGTTGAACTGGTTTCTAGGCATGGCAAAGAGAGCAGCATGCATCTCACTCGCTTGCAATGATTATCAAAGTATGTTACCACAATTGCCCCTCCCCCCCTCCAAAAAAAATATTTCCTAAATCAAGAAGATTACTTGCAAAAATCAAGAAGATTTGAGACAGTACCAGAACTGTTAATTTATGAGTATCTATTATTAGGGGAGAGCGGTAATGTATGGGATGTGCTACCAGTATGTTTGATGATACTTGTATTCAATTATTTTTCTGTATCAGTCACTCATAGATAAAGTTCAGAAATTGTGATGATTTAAGGTTTTGAATTTTCTTTTTAAATTGAATGATGCAGTTTTAGAAATAACTTGATTTCATTTAAGCAATGACAAGACAGTGACTTTTTTTAATGCCCTTGGATGACAATTTTATCCATCACGAACGCACGATGGTGCTATTTTAAATAAAGGATGAATAGTGTAACTTTGAAAATATGAATACTTTTGAACACCATGCATCAATTCTTACAAATTTTCAGCTTCTTCACTTTCGTTTTCAGGAAAAAGATTACGATTACTGGAAATATCTGTATTTCTCCCCCCCCTCTCTTTGTCAAGCTGAAATGTAAACCTTATTTTGGGGGTGGGGGAATATTTAAGAATACAGGATACATGTTCAGAACATCATTTGGGGGAAATACGATTACGGGAGAAATTTTTGCTTCGTCCAATTTTCGTTTTCGGACAGTTTCCCTCCATTTTCAAGTTGAAATACAAATATTTATAAAATAAAATGATATTTAACAACAATACTAGGCAGAGGAAACATCGCGTTAAAAATAAAATTATGATTAGGAGAGAAATCTTCACTGCGTCTAACTTCCGTTTTCGAAAGTTTTGAAAGACGAAACTTCTGTTTTCCAAAGTTTCCAGCGAAAAACATTCTCCTCCGCTACCAATTGCCCCAAAATTTCTGTTCAGTTATGCATCGATCTCGAGGTAAACTCCAATTATGACGGAAAACGAGAAATTTCTCGAAGCTGTTGCATGCTCATGCCTAAAGATTACAGGGAAATTTTTGCGCCGTCGAATTTCCGTTTTCGGAAATTTCCCTCCATTTTCCAACCGAAACACAAATATTTTTGGAATAAAGTGATGTATAACAATGATACTGGACAGAGGCAACATCGCAGGAAAAAGAAAGAAATTACGATTATGGAAATCTTTATTTCGTTTACTTCCGTTTTTGAAAGACGAAATACCGTCCCGACGTGTATTTTTGCGCGTTGGTAAAATTTCAATGCGTAAACACACTTTTTGATGTGTATTAGACGTGTAATTACGCATTTTGGCGCACTCTGCATGGCGCAGAATTAAAAAAAAATTCGCACTTTGGCGCAATTAGCACAGCTATTCCAACACTGAGGGAGAGCAAGTTTGGCGGGAGGGAATGAGTGCGATCGCTTCCAGCTAGAAACATGAGATAACATAAGGTTCAATCCCTATGAGATCATAATAAAACAAAAGCAGGAGTTTACACTAAGCGACAATAACAACGATATCAATTTCCATCAGTAAAAAAAAAAATTCACGAGCCATTTTGGCGAAAATCCGGAAGAAACTATCTTCCGACCATAAAACTACCCAAAACTCCGTAAAACTTTCGGGAAATCCGGAATACTTGGCAGGTATGCAGACGTCATTGCACCGATATCAGCTTTTCCGACATATTATGTAATATCACCTTGCCGTTCTTCACCCGATATCGGCTTTGCCAATGCATCCAATATCCTCTGGCTGTTCTTCACCCCATATCCGTCCGATATTGGTTTTGCCGATGTATCCAATATCTGAATTTCAAAGGCGCTTACTTAGAAACGGGACCAATTAATAGTTTTCGCATTTGTGGGAAAAGAACTATAAACATATTTGCAAACTGCGATCGCAGTTTAAACTGTGATTTTAACAAAAAAGGACACAAAATTCAGAACTTTTACGAAATACATTGAAATCAGCAATTCTTCCAACCTGTCCGTAATTCAGTAATCATGTGGCCAAAACCGTAATGGTTGGCACCCTTAGCAGCGTGTGTGCTTTCGTCTCTTTGCACTCTACGCGAATGATTATAATGATCATATGTAGAGGATTTTTAGGAAGGGAGTATCTGAACCCAGGTCTTAAACAACCCTTAGAAATAGCAAGCTAGGAGATTTGGGCTAGAGTGCCCGATAGGAAAGTGACACGGAAGCGAAGTAGAAAGGGGAGGAAGACGCCCTTATTTATTACCGGGGGCCAGTACCCGGGGTCCGACGGCTTAGCGTGCTCATTCGACGCACGGCGGATATTTAGTGGATCGAACGTTCGTACCTGCCTGTGATCGAAACTGAGGTCCTTTCCACGGCAGTCACGTACGTTGGCCACTAGGCCACCCGCGGCCCACTCTACGCGGATTATCCTGTAATCCGTTTATATACGACCGGAAGGGAAATACTGGGATTATACCATGACGTCATGAAATCGGCACATGTGACTAAACAATAGGATTGTACCGTGACGTCGTGAAATCGGCACACGTGATCTGAAATGGCATCGCCTTTGTAGATGTTCCAAGCTAATAGCTCACGATTGAAATCTTTCTGAGCGCACGCCCGTTTCGCGCGTCACTTTATTTTTCTTGCGCGAATTCAAACTTCTTTGTGTGAAACGCGCGTCTGCGCATGCTATCGGGAACCCTGATGTACATACTTAGCATTTACAGTGTAGAAATCAATGTGCAATAATGTACATGAATGAAAGAATAAATTCAGATGTTTCACCTACCGAAGGAGTTATAATTGGAAGAATCGCGGCATGGTTGAGATTCATCAGTGTGTCCACAAAGAAATTAAATTAACACACCAACAATGTGCTTCATATTGGCTATGGATTATCAGGTACGTATAGTGTTTAGGTCCATATGTGAAGATAATTTTTCTAACTATAGAATTTTTGTTGTGAATTATCACTATAAGACCCAGAAATACAAATTTTGGGTTCGTACAAGATAATTACACTTTCATATACACAGGGCTGCCAGTGACAACTAATAGGTGACTATTGCTACTATTTTTGATGACAGGCCACTATGGGTACTATTTCTTACAAAAAGCAGCAAAAAGCAACTATTTTCAGAAAAACCTTGAACTATTTTAATTGTTGTAAGGCTACTATTTTTTTAAAAACGTAATTCGTGTTGCGTATATTGACGTGCTTAAGTATAACATCAGTTTAAATATCGATACACGTGAATATCAACTTTGATATCAATATGTACATATTGAATAGTTATCAATATATCTTGTTCAGTTTATTGCTTCATTGCAAATATCATGGGGGGAAAGTCAATGGCAAGTACAGACTCGACCCACACATGATTAAAGGAATAGCCTACTCAAATCAAGATATTCCGCTGAAAAAGTGTTCAGTTTTTCTATTTGGAATACGGCAGTGCCGGAAGCGAGCACATATCTTGCCTTCGCCATATTAAAGACTGTGTTTTACTGAAGTTTATTTGCAGTTAAATGTATCAATTTCAAGTAAAAACTTTTGTACCTAGAATTTCATGAATGCATATATGTTCATTGAAATACATTTGCATGATTGTTTTTACAGCTTTATTTTCTGAATGGCACGGAAAGGGCATGTTTTTGCCAACAGACATTTAAACTCACTTTACATTATCTACAAACTGTCTAATAATAATTAGGAATTGTTCATAACGAAAAGATTAAGTGGTAATAAAAAAAACACCTGGTGAGACATTTGTGCGTATCTGTTAAAAATAACGAGGCAGTACTTTTTGTCATTTGAGCAGGCTGTTCCTCTAATCACATGTGGGTCTAGGTATAGATGTACTTGTATGTATAAGAATTTATTCCAAATGGCGAAGTTAGGATTGATCATTTTTGGATAGATATATTGTGTCAAAAAAAAAAAAAAAAAAAAAAACATTTGGAGACTGGAAATATTCACCTTTGGCTAAAATTGTGAAAGCATGCCTTGCTTTATCACATGGCAACAACAATATAGAGGGAGGCTTTTCTGTATCACGAAGAGTTCTTTCAGATGAGAAGGCATCTATGTATGTCTGAGAAGATGTTGAATGGGAGACTAAGAATCCGAGATGCATTAAAAATGTATAACAACCAAGTTGCAAAGGTACCAATAACCAAAGAACTAATAAAATTAGCGCTTAATGCATATAGGTCATATAGCAACCATTTGGAAGAGGAGCAGAGATTAAAAGAACAGCATCTGAAAGCAGAGAAAGAAAGTGCTGAGAGATTGAAACAAGAATTTCTAAATAAAGGATTTGAAAAGCAGAAAGCAAACTATAGAAAACCTGGAAAACAAGATAAAAATTATTGTTCAAGAAAAAAGAGAAGTACAAGAATCACCAGACTCTCTGCTTAAAGAATCCATTGAGAGACTAAAGGAAGCATTAAAAAAAAAAAAGACATCTGCGATACGAGGTGCACATGGCATTCTAAAAGGAGCAGAGAAACTCCGATAAAAGGAAAGACAACATGAACTTGAAGCATTAAAAATGAATGGGGTAGTTCATAAAATCATAAAAGAAAATCCTCCCTAATTGATGCATTTATTCAAGAAACCTCAAAAACGGAATAAACCTAAGGTCAATAAGGAAGGTTTTTTTTTTTTTTTGTTAAGCTTACCCTTATATACACTAATGGCAGTGGTATAAATTCACACTCAATTTTTTGAAATAATTTACTGCATATAACTCCTCCAAATTGCTGCCATGGTATAAGAACAATGTAAACTTTGAGTAATTCCTCCTCCCCCCAAAAAAATTGCTAAATGATAAAAAAAAGTTTGTTTATGCATATTTGGGTGGGGGGCATGTAAAAGTTTTTGATGTTCCATGACAGTAATTTTGAAGAGTTATATAAAACAATCATTTAAAAAAATTTGAGCTTTGATTTTATTATTGTCATCAGTAGGTGTAAGGACAATCTTAGTTTTATTATTGTTAGAGCTTTGAAAAGCGATCATGGTTAACATCTAGTGATTTGAACTGTCTGTTGTTATAAAAGTAACCCATATTAGAAGAAAGTCAAATTTTTTGTTTTCTTGTTTCTATAATTATGTGTTGGAATAATTTTACAGGATAAAGTAATTTCTTTATATTTGTCTCAAAAGCATCAAGAACACTGTGAAGAATGACTGTGACATCAATGCAGGTGTACATCAATATAATGCTTCATATCAATTATACCTGACCTACACAGACTTGAGCTTAAATCATAAGGCAGTTGTCCATTTCCTAATTTTAATGAAGACATTTCAGTCAGGTTTTTCATGTTTACCTTCCAAAATATGGAAATAGAAAAAAATGTACTCTTTTACAACATAATTCAAACTGCTAGTTTTCATTTTTTAGTTCTTCGCTTTGTGTTTTTGTTTCATACTGAACACATTCACAATGTTTGATATATTTATTGTCATAGCTGTACAAAAGACAAGTTTGAAATATTTCCAAATGTTCATCTATTCGAATGAGATTCTTGATATACCTCATATCAGATAACTACGATTATGTGTACAGAACAAAACAGCTGATCATCATAACACTCAATGACCACAACTATGTCCTTTGAAAGAAGAAATACACAACAATTTTTTCAACACAGTGTATGAAGCCCACTTGGAAAATCTTATATTTTTTTGCCAACCACAAACGCAGAAGAAAGCTCTCTGTACTGGCTTGTTACATATGAGAGCATCTAACCTCCAGAACAATGACAAAGAAAGAAGTGTTTTGTAATTCCAAAGTTTGTGTCAGGTTAGTTTATGTAAGAAGTTTTTGATATATAATTGAATAAATTTTTTGGGGGGAAGGGGGCGTAATTTCCATAACCTTTATAGTTCTGAGTGTCTTGAGTAGCATTATACTGAAACTTAAGATGCCCTGACCTCCAGAATAATGACAAAGAAGGAAGTGTTTTGTAATTCCAAAATTTGTGTCAGGTTAGTTTATGTAAGAAGTTTTTGATATATAATTGAATAAGTTTTTTTGGGGGAAGGTGTAATTTCCATAACCTTTATAGTTCTGAGTGTCTTGAGTAGCATTATACAGGGTGCCCACATGTCCTTGAAAACCTGTAAAGTCCTTGAATTAAAAAAAAAATTCAAGGCCTGAATTGTCCTTGAATTCCTTTAATTAGCCTGGAAAGTCCTTGAATTTTAAAATCCCACAGACGAAAAATTTTGACCGAAATTTCCGATCTTTTTCCTTTTGTTATTTTTCACTTTTTTCTGCAATCCCCCATTGACATCAGAAGTGAAAAAGAGTAAACTTCAAAGCAGCTGCGTCACTGGGAGAAAGGGTGCACTGCGGTCTAACGGGGAGTTAAGTAGGTCAAGATTGGAACCCCCCCCCCCCATCTACTGCGAGAGGAGTTGAGCGTTTGCTACCCCAGAGCACTTGTTCTGCGACGGGGAAAAATCTCCTATCGTTTCTTTCATTTTCCTTAAGGCAAGGCGTGGATTTCCCCTTCTTGTTTCTTCTATATCTGCTTGAAAGCGGGTTCATTCAATGCTGTTGATAGGTGCATTTCACCAGCTCCCCACCACGGTCGAGCAGTTTTAGAAACGGGGGACTTCGAATGCGCACAGCACGTTCAAACTGCTCGGAGGGTTAATAAAAAAATGCATAATTTAAAAACTTTTCATTGGATCCAAGCAAAATTTGCAGGGTAACCTTATAAGACCAAGTTATGGTATCTGCCAAAAATTCAGCTCTGTTAAATGAAAATTTGGAAAATTATTTTTTTTTTTTTGCTTTTTTATCGTTAGTTAGGGAAGGAGGCAGTTCAACAGGTGGCCGGCCCACGGGACTGCGAATGAAATGGTAGACGTGATTGACAAATTGTGCATGCCAACAGGTCCTGCTTGCTGCTGTTGTTCCATGAGAACAAAAAGCTGAAATTATTTGTTTGTGTTTGTTCATTTTTCTTATTTTGGTTACACTATTTTTCTGGCCACAGAGTATTATATTACTCTTATGTATCTGGCAATAGCATAGGATTACACACAATGCTCATGGCATTACTGAGTAGGAATTCCTTACATTGCTTTTCCGGAAAGTTCTTTGCAATGTGCGTGTAGCGACTGAAAAAAAAATAAAAAATCTTTGATTTTTGTTGGCTTAGTGTTTTGCTTTGAGATGTCTCTAGTTGTCATCTAATTGTTAGGTATCAGAATTTTCTTGTTTATAATTGTGTTTAACAAATATGAGTCGTAAGTGCAATTGCAGTGCTCTTTGGTTGCACAATCCCAAGTATTCCATGTGGGTTGGTAAGGATTGCGGCAATAATCATGTTGCGAGATGTTTGTTATGCTTAAAGAACATCGATATTTTGTCCATGGGAGAGTGTGCATTGCAAAGCCACATGAAAAGTAAAAAGCACGTGACCCGTTCTGAAAACAAAAGTCGAAATTCCACCTTAGATGGACTGTTTGAAAAAGTACCGGCACTAGCATCACAAACACCATCATCACCAGAGCCATCTTCATCATCATCAGCAGGTTGTTTACCCAGAAAAGATCCTACAAAAGCCGAAATATTATGGGCTTTAAAAGTGGTAGAAAGCCATTATTCGTACAGATCATGTGCTGGAATTGGTAAGTTGTTTCAATTGACGTTTCCACACAGTGAAACGGCTCTCAACTTTTCTTGTGGGCAAACAAAATGTTCATATATTTGCTGCTTTGGCTTGGCACCCCATTTTAAATCACTTTTGTTGCAACAGATTAATGAAAGCAAAGATTTTGTTGTTTTGTTTGATAAGAGTTTAAATAAATACTCTCAACAAAAACAAATAGACATCCATATAAGATTTTGGGACAAGAACAGAGTAACATCACAGTATCTGACTTCTGTGTTTTTAGGCCATGCAAGTGCAAAAAATTTATTAGACAAATTTCAGCAATCTTTGAAGGATTTCCCTTTAAAAAATACAGTTCAGTTTTCTATGGATGGGCCAAATGTGAATTTAAAGCTTTTTTCTTTATTTCAAGATTATTTGTCGGCCAATTCAAATGCATCTCTCTTTAACACTGGTACCTGTGGATTGCACATAGTGCATACTGCATTGAGACATGCTACTACTGTGAGTGATCAGGAAATAGAAAAATTTCTCTCAAGCCTATACAGGTTATTTAAAGGCTCACCGGCACGGCATGAGGATTATTTAAATGTGGATAATGCTGTAAAAATGCCACTAAAATTCTTTTCACACAGGTAGGTTGAAAATTCTCCTGTGTGTGAGCGTGCTATAGAAATTTGGCCCTTTATTTTGAAGTATAAAACTTTGGTAGCCCAGAAAATTGTAAATAATCCTTGCACAGTTTCCTTTAATATTGTCTAAAAATGGATGAAGGATCCATTGGCACTTGCCAAATTATATTTTTTTTTTCATTCTATTGCAAAGCAACTGAGTCCCTTTTTAAAAAAGTATCGGGCAGATAAGCCAATGCTGCTATTCATGGCTAAAGACTTAGAGAAAATGTGAAGGAATCTGATGAGTCGCTTTGTTAAAATGGATGTGTTAGAACAAACAAAGACCATTACGGCACTTCTAAAAATTGATCCAACTGATAATAAAAATTGTTCCACTTATAGGATGATTGATATTGGATTCCAGGCCGAAAAGGAGGTGAAGACTTTGCCATCAAATGTAAGTGAAAAGCAGATAATGGAATTTCATATGAAATGCAGATTAATTTTGCAAAACCTTGTCAAAAAATTGCTCACTAAATGCCCATTGCAGTATGCTCTTGTGCGGCACATGAAGTGTTTAGACCCTAAATTAATGAGTGCTGAGAAGGAATCTTGCTTAAAAAGTTTCACGATTATTCTAGAAATTCTCGTGGATGCAAATCATCTGAAACCTAGTGGCGTTGAGACTATTATGCTGCAGTTAAATGATTTTATAATTAGTGTTGCAGCAGTAACTTCAGATTTTAAACTTTTTGATAACAATTATGAGGAATTGAGAATAGAAGTGTTATTTTATGAACATTTATCCTCAAATAAAAACTATGATTTGTTGTGGGAAGTAACTAAAAAGCTGCTGTTACTCTTGCATGGACAGGCATCAGTAGAGAGAGGATTCTCCTTTAATAAGGAACTAATAATTGACAATATGAAAGAAAACTCTATTGTTTCACAAAGAATAATATATGGCCATCTAAGTAACATTGGTGGCATGGAAAGGTCGAGTTTTAAAAATTGCTTCTGAGTAATGTCAGATGTGCTAAGCAAAGATATGTAATAAATTTAGAAGAAAAAGCTCGTGACAAGGCTAATTCTGCTGTAGCTCAAAAGAGAAAACAAATACTGGATGGAATAGGAAGTATGAAAAAAAGAAAAACGTGTAGAAAATGAAGTATTAAATTAATTAAAGTCAGCTGATGACTTGGCAACAAAAGCAGAAGATACTCATAATTTTAACTGCATTGCTAAATCAAATAGCTTTAGAAAGGCAGCTCAAGACAAACAATCATTGATAAAAGAAATCAATTTTGAACTCAAGAGAAAATGGATTTAGTGAATAATTGTAAATAAATTATTCATCCATTTCCTTAATATTTTTTTAATATACTTGTTAATTATATTTTAACAATGATAAATTTAATATTGTGCTAAACGTACTGACATTTGAGTAGAAAAAATTATAATTATTTAAAAATTGACTACAGTATTTTCATTTCTTAAATATTTTCACCTGAAGAAAGTTTGTCATTCAGTAAAGAACTTTTTGCAAAATTTGGAGATGCTTTGTTGCCAAGATTTTTTATAATTGGCTACCAATTACGAATACTGTTAATGAGTATCATAACACAACACAGATAATTCTTTATATATAATATATTCATTGCGGTTTAGTACATTGAAAAATTCATCCTTGAATTTTTCCCTGAAGGTCCTCGGAAAGTCCTTGAATGTCCTTTCCTGAAAAAGAGTGGGCACCCTGATTATATTGAAACTTAAGATGCCCTTTCTGTTGGAACACGTGCTACTTTTGTCACCGTGGTTTGAAATAAATAAAAAAACAAAACATTTTTTTTTGGTGTGGAGTACTTACATTCTGAAACTCATACACTTTTTTGGGCAACTATTTTAGTCATTAACATAAGTTGTTAAGGCTACTATTTAGGCTACTATTTTCACCATTAGTGGCTACTAAAGCAACTATTTTCTTGGGTGTGATAGGCTGGCAGCCGTGTATACAGCCATTCGGGACTTTCTTGAGAACCTATCATTCCTGTGAAATCCTCCTAAAGCAGCTTTGACTTTCAAAGAATAATTCACTCGCCTAGTAATTTCGCCATCTAATTTTTCTCTGTCAAACATACTTCCTAAATATACAAACTCATTCGCCTGGTCTATCTCTGTGTCATTTAGACTTAGTACTAACAGTTCCTCGCTGAAAAACCATAACTTTAGTTTTCCCCTTATTTATACTCAGTTTGAATTGGATGAATATCGCTGTAAGAAGCATGAAGCTGCTTTGCCACAGTAAGGCAAAAGATAGGAAGGAGAAAGTGGAAAGGCATGAAATGGCTTTTTGGAAAGATAGGAAGTCCTTCTGGAAGTACATGAGACAGGAAAAATAGGGGAAACAAAGTTGTAAGTTGTGTAAAGAATGAGATAGGGGAAATTATATGGGAGCCCAATGAGTTAAGTGATAGATCGGGGTGAATACTTCTGAGAGTTATTAGATCAGGAAAGCAAAAATGATTCTGAGACAGACACAGATGATGTCACAATGAGGGATGAAAGCACAGGAGGGATCTCAAGAGAAGAAGTGTGTAAAGCTCTAAAATCTCTTCAGAATGGCAAGGCTCCGGGAGTTGATGGCATAACGGCAGAGATATTGAAATATGGTGGTGACTCTATAATTGACTGGTTAACTGAAATTTGCCAGTTGTGCTGGGAGTTAGGAATGGTCCCTTGGGATTGGAAGGATGCTATCATTGTTCCCTTGTATAAGGGAAAAGGTGATCAGACTGAATGCAAGAACTATCGTGGTATTAGCCTACTGAGTGTGCCAGGGAAAGTGTTTGGTAAGGTTGTTATTGAAAAAGTATGGGGTCTTACATCATTGAAAGTGTGGGATGTTCAGAATGGTTTTATGCCTGGTAAAGGCTGCACTAACCAGATTTTTGCATTACGCATGATGATTGAAAAGTATCTGGCTGTTGGGAAGAAAGTTTTTACTGCCTTCATAGATTTAGAGAAAGCTTACGACTGAGTCAATAGGACACTTTTGTAGAAGGTATTGAATGAATATGGTGTTACTGGGGATCTACGTAATAGTGTAAAAGCCATGTATGCTGGTAGTAGAGCTTGTGTACGAGTGAATGGTGTTTTATCAAAATGGTTTTCCATTGGTGCAGGAGTTAGACAAGGTTGTGTAATGTCACCTTGGCTGTTTAATATATTTATGGATGCATGCATGCGTGATGCCAAAATAGATAATAGTGATTTATGTCTTGGTGATATCCGTGTGTGCAGATTGCTGTATGCTGATGACACTGTCCTGTTGGCAGAGAGCAAAAGTGAGTTGCAGAGTATGTTGACTCGGATGTACGAAGTTTGCATGAAATTCAAACTGAGTATAAATAAGGAAAAACCAAAGTTATGGTGTTTGAGAGAGGAACTGGTAGCACTGAATGTAATGTAAGTATAAATGACACTGTGATTGACCAGGTGAGTGAGTTTGTGTATTTAGGAAGTATGTTTGACAGAGAGAACAAGTTGGATGGTGAAATCAATAGGAGAGTGAATTCTTCTTTGAAAGTCATAGCTGCTCTGGGAGGTTTTCACAGGAATGATGGGTTCTCTAGAGAGTCCCGCATGGCTGTGTATGAAAGTGTAATTGTTCCTACTCTGATGTATGGCAGTGAAACCTGGGTACTGCAGAAGAAACATAGGAGTTGTTTGTGTGCTGGAGAAATGCGTTACTTACGTGCGGTTTGTGGCAAAACAGGATATGATTGTGTGAGAAATGAAGATGTATTGCAGTTGTGTGATGTGAAGCAAAATGTTGTTAGTAAGGTGGAGACCAATATGCTTTGGTGGTTTGTACATGTTGAAAGAATGAGTGATGAAATGCTTACTAAAAAAATCTTTTCAGCCCAAGTGGCAGGAAGGAAGGGCAGAGGAAGGCCAAGGAAGACATGGGTGGATCAGATTCAGGGGTGTCTGCATGAGAAAAAGATTATGAGTATGAAGTATAGAAGATCTTGTGTACGGCGTGTAATGGATATTAGTGAAGCACGAGTTGTATGTCAAGATCGCTGTAAATGGAGAAGTTTGATATGACAACAATAAGTAAAAAATACCTGGAAGTTTGTATTTCTTTTTGGAGCTAACCTCTGAATCTCAGAGAACAGCTTAGTGATATGTATGTATGTATGTATGTATGTATGTTGAATTTCATACAAACTTTGTAAATCTGGGACAGCATGCTCTGCAACTCATTTTTGCTCTCTACCAACAACACTGTGTCATCAGCATATAGCAATCTGCACACACAGATTTACCAAGACATGAACCAGTATTATCCCTTTTGGCATTGCACATGCACACATCCATAAATATATTAAACAGCCATGGTGACATTACATAACCTTGTCTAACTCCTGCACCAATAGAAAACCATTTTGATAAAACACCATTCACTCGTACATATGCTCTACTGCCAGCATACATGGCTTTTACACTATTAAGTAGATTCCCAGTAACACCATATGTACTCAGTACTTTCTACAGAAGTGTCCCATTTACTCATTCATAAGCTTTCTGTAAATCTATGAAGGCAGCAAAAACTTTCTTACCAACAAACAGGTACTTTTTGATCATCATACGTAATGGAATAATTTGGTTAGTGCAGCCCTTAACAGGCAAAAAAAAAACTCTGTAAATCCCATACTTTCTTTGTAGTAAGACCTTATGCCTTATCAATAATGACTAGGGTAGTAATCTTATCGTGGAGGAAAAAAAGGCAAAATTCGCAGGGTAAATCGTGAAATTTCAGTATTTACCCTAAAATTTCGCGAAATACCATATTTTGTAAAATATTTAGCTTTCAGGCTCTTTCCCTATGCTTGGGATATGTAAGATGCATTGTCTGTCACAGAAGCGGTTAAATTTGCAAAGGGTGTTTCATATTCATTGACACACTGAAGTATTGTCTCACAGACCTTTAAAATTTACGGATTTCGAAGTGATGTACTTGAGAAAGAATGCATTCAAAGAGGTTTCAGCATTGCAACTTTCAACATTCGTTTGTGCTGATAGAACAGTCAGAATATTCAAAATGTATCTATCTTGAGAATCAGTTGTGTTTCGCCTGCTACAATGCGTAAACTGGATACTGATTTCAAAAGTCTTTCACTTGTTGCTTGTAAATGTCATATATTTTCGATAAATAACATTTCCGTATCCAATTTGCATTTGGAATAACACCAATATCTTTCAACGAATTTTTCAGGTAACTTTTTTATTTAGGGTTATTCTATTTAGAAAGTGGGATGTTAGTTGCACAAAAGGCACCAGTTAATTTTGAAAGTTCAGTTGAGCAATGATGCTCTTATTTTAGTTCTTTTCCCAATTAATTCAACACATTTGTATTATTTTCAGTTGACTGTTTGGGCACACCTTTTTTTTTTTTTTTTTTATGAAGCTTGCTTGCTAAATGTTTTCACAACTGTCCTTTTTTGAAAAATTCATTGGCATGTTGGAACACAAACAGAACTATTGATTTTTGTTCAAATGAAATGTTACCTTGCTTTACTGTTTGCATTCTTCATATTCACTCATTTTACTCATGTGGCTCATTCTCAAGATTAACAAACAATATTTATAAACTTTATAAACTAAATACTCTCATGTAAGCACAGAAATTTTCTAAGCTAAGCGTGTGCAGAACTCAAACACTCTTTTCTGTGAGCTGCTTTTCCCAGTTAAAACTACTAATACAATTGACATCTGGCTTACAGTTTACTAGTGCGGCAAGTTGCCAAGGTTATTCAACAGTAGCAGGGGATGGAAATCATGAAAGACCTCAGGTGCATTCTTCAGCAGAGTGCATGTGACCTGGAATTACCTGTCAAGCTTGTTCGATAAGTCTCTTCGTAATGAACAATCTTAAACAGTAATTCAAGATTTCAAGTTGTGGTTTGGACTTTGGAGTAGAATTATTTTCTGGTGTGTTTTTCATGTAAATTCTAATGAGGCAGTATTAAAATTATTTAAATATGAAAAATAATCTAAAAATTATAATGGAAATTAGATAAAAATAGGAAAAATATCTGAAATCCGTGGATATATTTGATATTCGTGAAATTACCGAAAAAAACACACCTGAAATTAGCAAAAAAATCGCGTTAAATTTGTGCAATGGAACAATTACTAGCCTAATAATGATCTTTCCGAACCCTTTCCCTGGCACACTCAATGAGCTGAGACCACAATAGGTCTTGCATTCAGACTGATCACCTTTTTCCCTTATACAAGAGAACAATGATAGCATCCCTTCAATCCTAAGAAACCATTCCAACTCCCATCACAACTGGCTAATTTCAGTTAACCAATCAATTAGTGTCACAACCATATTTTAGCATCTCAGCAGTTATGCCATCTACTCATGGAGCCCTACCATTCTGAAGAGATTTTAAAGCTTTACACTCTTCTCTTGAGATCCTATCTATGCTTCCATCTCACACTGTGATATCATCTGCTTCTGCCTCAGAATCACCTTTGCTTTTATGACCTAATAACTCACAGAAGTATTCACCCCACCTTTCACTTAGTTCATGAAAAAAAAAGCAAAGCAAAGCTCGCTCTGCTTATCACTATCTCTGCTGCGCCTGTTTGCCCAACTTGAAAAATTCTTTTCACATTCGGCAGATCAAAATATGAAAACAATTTTTTGATTTTGATCTTTTTCCAATGTAACTTTGCCTTTAGAGGGTATAAATGTATAGTATTATCAGAATCAAAATACTGTATATATTCACATAAGCTGATCTTGCATATAAGTTGACTTCCCTACGCCGCCCCGGTGGCGCAGTGGTCTAAGGCGCTGGCCTCTGATCATTCGTCCGTAAGGGGTCTGGGTTCGAATCCCGGTGAGGCATGGATGTTGTGTTTGTCTTACGGCACTGGCTCTCTCCCTTCCCTGGAACCAGTGACCCTAAATTAGGGACGGGCGACTGCTTATAGCCCATTGAGTTGCTCACGGTGGTCGTTAAACCTCCAAACAAAACAAAAACAAAAAAAAGACTTCCCTACTTTAAGAGCTAAAAATTTGTGAAAAACTTTGACCTGTGTGTAAGCTGACCTTAAATTTCAAGATTTTGGGAAATCTCTTTCAAGGGGGAAAAAAAAATCTGTAGATTTATTTTCCAAAATCTTGAAATAGTCTCTCTCTCTCTCTCTCTCTCTCTCTCTCATAAAATGCTACCGTAGCATGCTACTTTTACAGTAGTGTTGCATTGCTACAAATAGAAAAATGTAGCAGTAGCACGCTACAAAATAATGTAGCTTGTAACAGAAAATTGTGCTACTTTAAAAGTAAAAAGCACTTACACAATGATCAGAAATAGCACTGCTACTTTTACAGTAGTGTGGCATGTTGCATTGCTACAAATAGAAAAATGTAGCAGTAGCATGCTATAAAATAAAGTAGCTTGTAGCAGGAAATTATGCTACTTAAAGCAAAAAAGCTTTAAAAAAATCAGATCACATGACATTTTCACATCTCCTCTTGAACAGGAGCTGATGTGCTCTGCTTCCGATCTCATTACTTGACTTACACTGTGAAAGCCAACCAAAACATTAACTACTTTTTTTTTTTGACTTACACCCTTTGCCTGCTATTTGCTTTTTAAAAAGATCTAATGAAAAATGGTGAAACTCTACCCACAAACACATTTGTGGAAATGTAGACACATGTTTTTTCTCTCAGTAGATGTGGAGGAATCTTTTTATCCACCTACAAGCAGTGTAATATACAGTATATTTCTAATGCATATTACATACTGAAGTGCAATATCCTTCTAAAAATTTACAGAGTAGATGCAGCATTTTTTTTTTTTTGTGGACAAGATCTTTTTCTTTGTTTCGCAGTTTAACAACCAACTTGACAACTCTAAGGGGTATAAGCAGTGACTTAACCCTATTTAGGGCCGCTGGTTCCTAGGAAGAGAGAGAACCACAGTGTCATCAGATACCCATGCAACTGACGTGTCTTATCTAGGACACGGACCTGATCCTACCTGGGATGAATGATCTGCTCACGCCTCAAACCACTCAGCAACCAAGGAGGGTTAGTAAACAAGAGTGGCATATACAGAAAACTGTGCATGTAAAAACCAGGCAATGGACAAGCTTCCTGGTGGGGATGTGGATAACTTAACATCTCATCTTCAAAATAGACACCTTTTATTGGAATTTTTACATATTTGACCCTCATAAATCTGCAGCTTTGGGATTAATATGTTGAAATGTTACATATGATGGTCAGAGCTAAGAGGTGAATGTAAAGTTAAATTATTTGTGCAGTTTGCCACTGTATTGAGCTCTCTATTCCATATGTAAGAATGTGCGTTAAAAATCATCCTCAGAATTTGTATCTTAAACTTAAAGGTTAAAACGTAGCTAAGAAGTAGTGAAAGTCGCTACTCTTATGAATTGTGAGGAAAAATGTTGTTAGTAAGGTGGAGAAGCTGCTTTCCACAAAAAGTTGTGTAGCTAGCTACTTTCCATAAAAAAGTAGTTGTAGCTGTAGTGAGCTACTTTTTAAAGGATGTGGTTGTAGCAGTAGCTAACTACTTTTAAAAAGTAGCTTTCCAGTCATTGCATACACACACACACACACACTCTCTCAAACACATGATATGATATATCATTAAGCTGCTCTCTGAGATTCAGATGTTATCTCCTCAAAGAAAGACCATCTGCTGAGTAAACGTTTAACTGATGTAACTAGATTTTACCTACTGGTGAGATATCAAACATCTCCATTTACAAGTATGTTGATCCCTCGCACATAACTTGAGGTTTTCTCACATCCATCGTATATCTCACACAGACCTTTGATACTTCATACTCATAAACTTTTTCTCAAGCAGGCATTCCTGAATTTGGTCCTCCCGTAATTTCCTTGGCATTCCTGTACCTTTCTTTCCTGCCACGTAGGCTGAAAAAATTCTGTTAGTTAGCACCTCATCACTCATTCTTTGAACATGGCCAAACCACTGAAGAATATTAGTAGTCTCCACCTTACTAACAACATTTTGCCTCACATTACACATCTGCAACACATCTTCATTCCTCACATGATCAGAGCGTCTGTTGCCAACCCCACCGTAAGTAAAGCGTCTCCCCAGCACACAAACAACTTGTCTTTTCTGAGGTACCGAGGTTTTAATGCAGTACATCAGAGTAGGAACAATTACACTTTCATATACAGCCATTCAGGACTTTCTTGAGAGCCCACCATTCCTGTGAAATCCTCCTAATACAGCTTTGACTTTCAAAGTACAGTAGAATTCCCTCACCTACTAATTTCACCACCTAACTTCTTGTCTGTCAAACATGCTTCCTAAATGAAGGGCTTGGGTGTAAGCCATGGTAACAAACACTTCTGTCATTGTGAGATACATAGATTACAAGTAGTATAAAAATATAAGTGTTTGCACTTATCATAAATTGAAAGTTGTATTGTGGTTCCATATGTTGACATAAATGTATAATAAATACTCTAAAATGCTCAGATTACCATCCCAGTTGTTTTTTGTACACAATTCAGTTTTTTACAAAAATGTTGGTTACCATGGTTTATGCCCGAACCCTTCAAATATGAAAACTCATGCACCTGGTCGATCTCTGTACCATTTAGACATATCTTACATTCATTACTAAGTTCCTCACTCAAAAACCATAACTTTGGGTTTTCCCTTATTTATACTGTTTGAATTTCATACAAACTTCGTACAACCAGGACAACATACTCTGCAAGTCACCTTTGCTCTCTGCCAACAGGACAGTGTCATCAGTATACAGCAATCTGCACACACAGATATCACCAAGACATAAACCAGTATTATCCTTTTTGGCATCACGTATGCATGCATCCATAAATATATTAAAAAACCATGGTGACTTACACAACCTTATCTGACTCATGTACCAATGAAAAAACAACCTTTTGATTCAACACCATTCTCTCATACACAAGTTTTACTGCCAGCATACATGGCTTTCACACCATTAAGTAGATTCCCAGTAACACCATATTTACACAGTAGCTTCTACAGAAGTGTCCCATTAACTCATTCATAAGCTTTCTTTAAATCTATGAAGGCAGGAAAAGCTTTCTTACCAACAGACAGGTGCTTTTTGAGTATCATACGTAATGGAAAAATTTGGTTAGTGCAGCCCTTAACAGGCATAAAAGCATCCTGAACATCCCACACTTTCTCTGATGTAAGACCTTGTACCTTATCAACAAAGACCTTTCCAAACATTTTCTCTTGCACACTCGGGAAGGTAATGCCACGATAGTTCTTTCATTCAGTTTGATGACCTTTTCCCTTGTATAGGGGAACATTGACAGCATCCCTCCAATCCTGAGGGACCATTTCTAACTCCCAGTGCAACATGCAAATTTCAGTTAACCATTCAATCACTGTCACTACCATATTTTTACATCTCAGCAGTTCTGCCATCTACTTCTGAAGCACGATTTTAGTTCTTTACACACGTCTTCTTTTGAGATCCCATCTGTGCTTCCATCTGTCACTTTGACATCATTTGCTTTTGACTCACAATTTCCTTTTCTTTCATGACCGAATAACTCACAAAAGTATTCACCCCACCTTTCACTTAGCTCATTGGGCTTCTAAATAATTTCACTGAACCTATTCTTCACACAACTTAGAATTTTATTCCCCTCTTTTTCCTATGCCTTATGTACTTCTAGAATGTTTTTCTATCTTTCCAAAAAAGCCAGTTCACGCCTTTCCACATTTTCCTTTTTAACTTTTGCCTTACTTTGGCAAATCAGCTTTCCTGCCTCACACTTCTTGCAGTGATATCCATCCTCAGAATCTCCACTTGCAACATCCCCATAACATGATTTACTCAGTGAATGCCTGAATGAGTTGAAAGCATGTCCTTCTCACATACTTTCAACTCATTCAGGCATTCACTGAGTAAATCAAAGTAATGCTGATGTTCTTCAGAGAGCCTTTCAACCTTTATTCTTTTCATCACAGTTATTTTCCTATTCCCCCGTAACCAACAAACATTCAGTTTCACTTGTGATACTAACAGGTAATGATCAGAGCCAACATCTGCATTTCTCATCACACAGGTGTTAACAAGTAAGTGTTTCAGACATTGATCATAAACAACAAAATCTATCACACTCTTTAGTCCCTTAGTACGATTTTCCCAAGTGTATGTGTGGATATACTTGTAGTTGAAAAACGTATTACAGACCCAGAATCCATTTTCAATGCAGAGTTCAAATAATCTCTCACTGTTATCATTCACACCACAATCATTAAACTTACCCAGAACATTATCAGAAATCCCATTCTGAACACCTACTCTAGCATTGAAATCCCCTGCTACAATAACTTTCTCTTTAGCACCAAACTGGCTCAAAACAGTTTTTAGCTCATACCAGAAATCTTCCTTCTTATCAGAAGGCTGAGTCACAAGAAGCATACACTAAAACAATTACTATTCTTTGAAGTTTTACTTTCAAACAAATCCAAAGAATTCTCTCCTTTTACAACTGTAGCGAAGCAAGTTGTTCTTTATCTTATCACTTAAAACCACACCTACACCAGCATATCCTCCCAGATTATTCAGCATTCCAGATCATACATTCACCGTTCCATTCATTTCTTCAGTCCCAATTTCTTTCTTTCTTTTTAGTTTCACTTACACACAGCACATACAGTCTGTACTTATTCATTTCTTCAATTGTCTAATTTATCTCTCTATTTATACCTCTAGTACGAGCGATCTTAGTGCGAGATGGTTTTGCCTCCTCGGGCCCTTCGTGGGAACTATGCCACACACAACAGCAACAAGGGCCTCTGTGAATCTTGGAGAGGTGCCAGCTAGTTCTGTGTGACATTGGCGAAAAGGCCCCAACTCACTGGGTTTTGTTCCAGAATCCTTAGGTTAAATGACCAACTGGAACTGTCAGCTGTGGGCTAATCCCTCACACTGATGTACTTACCTGATTAAAAAGACAAAGAAATATTAAAAATGACTCAAGTGTGGGATATCGTTGACCTACCACACTTGAGAAGGACGGTCCACCACGGAATTGACCTGGACTTTCTAAACGGCGTATGAGAAAGAGATCTCGTCTGAGTGAGTGTAAGATTGGTGTATGGAATACTAGAGGTATAAATGGCAAGATGAAAGAGGTGATTGAAGAGATGAATAAGTATAGACTGGATGTGCTGTGTGTAAGTGAAACCAAAAGAAAGGAAATTGGGGTAGAAGTGAATAGAATGGTGAGTGTGTGGTGGAATGGTGAGTGTGTGGTATTGAATAATGTGAGAGGACAGGCTGGTGAAGGTGTATTTTTAAGTGAAAAGATGAAGAACAACTTGATTCACTATAGCTGCATAAGTGAGAGAATTCTTCGAATTCGTTTGAAAGTGAAACTTCAGAGAATAGTAATTGTTGTAGTGTATGCTCCTTGTGACTCGGAATTTTCTGATAGGAACGGAGATTTCTGGAATGAGCTAAAAGCTGTTTTGAGTCAGTTTGATGCTAAAGAGAAAGTTATAATAGCAGGGGATTTCAATGCTAGAGTAGGTGTGCAGAATGCAATTTCTGACAATGTTCTGGGTAAGTTTAATGATCCTTGTGTGAATGATAATGGTGAAAGATTAATTGAACTCGGCATTGAGAATGGTTTGTGTGTATCTAATACGTTTTTCAACCACAAGTATATCCACACATATACTTGGGAAAATCGTACTCTTGTCAAAAGAGTGTGATAGATTTTGTTGTCTACGATCAGCGTTTGAAACACTTAGTTGTTGACACCCATGTGTGAGAGGTGCAGATGTTGGTTCTGATCATTACTTGGTAGTGTCACGAGTGAAACTGAATGTTGGTTGAAGGAATAGGAGGAGGCCCAGGATGGAAAGAATAAAGGTTGAAAGGCTCCCTGAAGATCATCAGCATTATTCTGACTTACTCAGAGATTGACTGAAGGAGCTGAAGGCTTGTGTGAGGGACGTAGAAAAGAAGTGGGAATGTTTTAAGAACTGTGTTGTCACTGCTGCTGAAGAGGTCTGTGGCACCACAATAGTGGGTTACAATAGAGGTGATGCTTGGTGGAATAGTGAGATTGAAAAGGCAGTAAAGAGAAAGAAGGAAGCCTGTTTGGGGGTGCTGCAAGGTAAGAGTTTCTGTGGATGAATATCGCTGTAAGAATCGTGAAGCCGGTTCGCCAGAGTAAGGCAAAAGATAGGAAGGAGAAGGTGGAAAGGCATGAATTGACTTTATAGAAAGATAGGAAGACTTTCTGGAAGTACAGGGAATCAAGAAAAATAAGGGAAACAAAGTTGTAAGCTGTGTAAAGAATAGGATTGGGAAAATGGTATGGGAGCCCAAATGAGTTATGTGAAATATGGGTGAATACTTCTGTGAGTTATTAAATCAGGAAAGCAAAGGTGATTCAGAGGCAGAAGCAGATGATGTCACAGTGAAAGATGGAAGCACAGGAGGGATCTCAAGAGAAGAGGTGTGTAAAGCTCTAAAATCTCTTCAGAATGTTAAGGCTCCAGGAGTTGATGGCATAACTGCCGAGATGTTGAAATATGATGGTGATCCTGTAATTGACTGGTTAACTGAAATTTTCCAGTTTTGCTGGTAGTGAGGAATGGTCCCTCGGGATTGGAAGGATGCTATCATTGTTCCCTTTTATAAGGGAAAAGGTGATCAGACCGACTGCAAGAACTATCGTGGTATTAGCCTACTGAGCGTGCCAGGGAAAGTGTTTGGTAAGGTCAACGTCTTACATCAGAGAAAGTGTGGGACGTTCAGAGTGGTTTTATGCCTGGTAAATGGCTGCACTAACCAGATTTTTGCATCACGCATAATGATTGAAAAGCATTTGGCTGTTATTAAGAAAGTTTTTGCTGCCTTCATAGATTTAGAGAAAGCTTATGACCGAGTAAATAGGACACTTTTGTGGAAGGTATTGAATGAATATGGTGTTACTGGAAATCTACTTAATAGTGTAAAAACATTGTATGCTGGCAGTACAGCCTGTGTGTGAGTGAATGGTGTTTTATCAAAATGGTTTTCTATTGGTGCAGGAGTCAGACAAGGTTGTGTAATGCTACCATGGCTGTTTAATATATTTATGGATGCTTGCATGCATGATGCTAAAATAGATAATACTGGTGATATCTGTGTGTGCAGATTGCTGTATGCTGACGACACTGTCGTGTTGGCAGAGAGCAAAAGTGAGTTGCAGATAATGTTGTCTCGGATGTACGAAGTTTGCATGAAATTCAAACTGAGTATAAATAAGGGAAAAACCAAAGTTATGGTTTTTGAGAGAGGAACTGGTAGTACTGAATGTAATATATGTCTAAATGGCACAGTGATTGACCAGGTAAATGAGTTTGTGTATTTAGGAAGCATGTTTGACAGAGAGAACAAATTGGATGGTGAAATTAGGAAAGTGAATTCTTCATGAAAAGTCATAGCTGCTTTGGGAGGGTTTCACAGAAATGATGGGTTCTCAAGAGAGTCCCGCATGGCTGTATATGAAAGTGTAATTGTTCCTACTCTGATGTATGACAGTGAAACCTGGGTACTACAGAAGAAACATAGATGTTGTTTGTGTGCTGGAAAAATGCGTTACTTACGGGGGGGGGTTGTGGCAAGACACGTTCTGATTGTGTGAGGAATGAAGATGTGTTGCAGTTGTGTAATGTGAAGCAAAATGTTGTTAGGCCAATGGTTTTGGCCATGTTGAAAGAATGAGTGATGAGATGCTTACTAAGAAAATCTTTTTAGCCCAAGTGGCAGGAAGGAAAGGTAGGGTAAGACCAAGGAAGTGATGGGAGAATCAGATTCAGGAGTGTTTGCATGAGAAAAAGGTTATGAGTATGAAGTATAGAAGATCTTGTGTATGGCGTGTGATGGATGTGAGTGAAGCCCGAGTTGTATGTCTAGATCACTGTAAATGGAGAAGTTTGAAACTGCAAGTAAAAATTATCTGGAAGTTTGTATTTCTTTGTGAAGATAACCTCTGAATCTCAGAGAACATCTTAGTGATGTGTATGTAAGTATTTCATACACCAATCTCATTCACTCACACAGCTGAGATCTCTTTCTCATATGCTCTTTATCAGTTTCAGGTTGTTTCCTTGGTAGACCATCCTTCTCAAGTGTGGTAGGTCCACCTTGTCCCATCCTTTTAAGTTCTTTGGATCATAAAAGTACATCAGTGTGGGTGATCAGTCCACAGCTAATGGTTCCAGTTGGTCATTTTACCTAAAGATTCTGGAACAAAACCCAAGGAGTTGGTGTCTTTTCGCCAATGTCACGCAGAACTAGCTGGCACCTTAGTGATATTTAAACTGAAGCTAAATTTTAGGTCAGCTTTAAAGATTCATAGTAGCCCTTGTTGCTGTTGTGTGTACCATTGTTGCTTGCCGGAGCTCCTCGAGGAGGCAAACCCATTTCTCACTAAGACTGCCCACCTTTATTGAAATGAATTATGTGAATTTCTGAGATAATCCTCTGTAAACACCTTCAAAGTATGATTGTCTTGTCGAAGTTTCCATATAACTCCAGTAACATCCATTGCATTACTTATGCAGCATTTTTTGAGTGACCATTTCTAGTGAAATTGCATCTCTTAATTCCTTCATCCAAGAAGTAACAAGGCAGTGTCAACCTTTTTTCAAGTTAGCACTTTTTGTTAAACACTGTCTTCGCCATCCCATGTTACGGATGACTGTCACCAGCACGGAGTTCATGCCCATGCTTGCTGTGAAAACTTGGGAGAGGAGAGATGCCTGATTGGCTGTGGCTCACCCCTTCAGCTAGGTGATGTATGCTGTGTCGATGGCATCCAGCGGTTGCACACGGGAAGTAGTGATGAGGTATTTTATGTTTGGAACAGTGGTGAATCCAGACTCACAAATCTAGACATGCTGTTATTAGTGTGTGTGTGTGTGTGTGGGGATAATGTGTAATACAATACTACAATATATCAGGCATGAAAGACTTCCGCGTAAACGCAGAAATCCGCTATTTTCTGTTCCGTTTTTGGTGTTACCGATATTATTCCAAAAATGCAATAAAACATTTTTGGGGTGGGGGTATGCCTCGCTCTTGCGGAAAGCAAAATCGTAATGACTTCGAACGACAGGATGGTTACGGCTGGGAATGGCGTTACCTCTTCCAGGGATGGCAATTCTGCGCCATAGTGTGCCAAAACAGAAGTCTTGCGCCATCTTGCTACAAAAGGCAGGTTTTGTGCCATTGGGCTCCAGAACCTCTGTGCCCCGTTATCATCGTCGGTACTTCGGTACAGTAAATTCTCCATGTGGTGGGAAGATTGATTCAGCGACTCCAAGTACTAAAAATTTTACTTAAATACTATATGGAAATCATCGACGGAAAACATCAAGTATGCTATGGAAATCGTCGGTTCACTACGGACAACGGAAAACATCGAGTATGTTATGGAAATCGTCGGTCCGCTACGAACGACGGAAAACATCGAGTATGCAACGGAAATCGAAAATCTCAGTAAAATAACGTTATTAAACATCTGTGTAAAGTTTATTTTTGTGTTTTCAAGATTCTAACACTTGTTAAACATTTTCGGGAATGTTTCTTGGGTGTTGAGAATGTCACATTCGTTTTCCGTTTCCTCTCATTAAATTTTTTTCGGCCAAGTCCCCCCTCCCCCTTACCTCCCCCTCTCTCTGCCTGATTATATTTTTATTTTTGATGTTTTCTTGTCATATTCCTTGTTTTTAATATCTTCGGTAATAGTGAAAGGGAGCGACTTCATTTTTTTTTTTTTTTTTTTCCTAATGAGATGCATGTTACCTTATTTCTAATACATACTTCTTCAAAACTAATCAATAGAGAGCAATCATTTTCTCCCTTTTATTAAACAAAATTCAATTTCTAGATCGGTATTTAATCCGCCCGTGGTGGAATCCGTGCCGGTTCCGTGTCCCGTAAAATTGTTTCACGGCATAGTGAGCAACGCAGTTTCGATTTTTCACTTTCATTTTCCATAAAATTCGTGTTTTCCAATTTCTTAGTTACTTCTTACTCATACATGATATTATTTCGTGTATTCTCGGAATTCCACTTGCTTTTTTTGTCATCATTTGGGTCATTCTCGCGATCGATGTAAAACTGAAAAGAAGCTGTTGGGGGGGGGGGTCTTTTCCATCTGGGGACGGTATTTCATCTTTCAAAACTTTTGAAAACAGAAGTTGAACGGAGTGAAGATTTTTTTCCATAATTCTACTAATTTATTTTTCTCGCGATGTTTCTTCTGCCCAGTATTGTTATTAGGTTTCATTTTAATGCATGAATATTTGTATTTTAGCTTGAAAAACGGGGAGAAAATGTCCGAAAACGGAAGTTGGACAGAGCAAAGATTTCACCGGCAATCGTAATCTCCGCTCGCACGACTTTCCTTCTGCCCTGTGTTGTTGTTAAATGTCAGTAATTTTATACTTTGGATGCAGTGACGTGCTCTAGTTTAATATTTACATAAATAAATTTCAGTGAATCCCAAAACATGCACTTTTAAAGTTAAACAGATTCAGTGCCCTCTGAAAAATAATGAAGGCATTGTTGAATTGTTTTCCTGGTTTAGAAGTGGAAAATTCCTTTAGTATGATGGGGGATGTACTTGATAAAGAATCCAGCAACATGAAAATTAAAACATTTTCATCTGCTCAAATCATGAAATATAAGCTACTGAATCAGGATAAGCCAGCCTTGGAATTTTTTAAGAAAAACTATTATTTGCATGACCCTGTAAATAGAGATTTATGCCAAAATATGAAATCATCATATTCAGAATATAAGAAAGAATTTCAAGATAAGGAAGAAGAAATCAAAAGAAAAGGAAAAGAGCTAAATATCTCTAATAACTTATGCAGCAAATTAAAATAAAATGAATTGGTTCAAGAGAAAGAAAACTCTAGCCGGCTAATTCATAAAAAGTTAGAACAAATTGCTAGACAGAAACAACTTAAGAAAATGAAATTTTATTAGTGGTGAATGACTTTTATTATGTATCTACAAAATGTCTAACGAAGCATTTATCATATTTCTTCATTAATAATCTTGTGTCAAATCAAGAATGAACTTTTATTCTTTATCAAACTTTTATTACTTATCAACAAACATGTCTGAAGTTTTTCAAACCTTCAAGATTTCATTTCCATACAACATTGTTATCTTATAAAGACATTTGATTAATTTTCTCATTTGATTAAAGACATCGTTCTGTACTAAGGTGAGTGATTTTCTATGCATATGACCTTATCAGCAATTTCCCCCTTACATTATATTGTACTATATATTTAATTTTCTTGAAACAAAATACATACATTAAATATATTTAGTTGGCAGGCATGTGACCAATACCTAAATGTCATGGTTGTATACATTAGAGAGTGAAATGCAAGATTAAGCACTTCATTATACCGCCCGCCCGCTTCGCGCGCTCGGGATTTCAGCTTTTCATTTCACTGCTCACTTTCACGCCTGAACATATACATCAAAGATTGTCATGCAGGATTAAAAACTTAATAATAAAAATGCAAATAAAAGCAACAAAAAGATCAAAATTACAAAAACACATGCTGAATAACAAAAGGCTATAAGATATCCTACAAAATTAATTGGCTCTTTTGTTTTTTACTTAAAAACAAAATCTACTCACCTGTCTTTTACAACAAATTTTTTAGTCATATCGTCATATCATGTTGGTTCTTTTTTTAATTGTCCAGGCAAAGTTTTTTAATTGACATTAAAGCTAAGGAAGGCAGTCTTTCTTGGCCTTAAGTACTGTGGTAGTACATTTCAATCCTTTTTGTTGCAGAAAATGGCCTTTCTGCTGTAGCCATTGTTGCAGGATCCCAGTTGCAATTAACTTTGCCAGTTTATAAACTTCAGGCATTCCCAAATTAATTTATTTTCCTGCATGAATTTCACTAGTTGAAAAGCTTGTATACTTTCAAAATATGCAGAATAATATAAAAAAAGAGCCGTAATGGTTCTCCAAACACTTTTGTGCACAAGTGAGAAACTCTTCATTGTGTTCATCATACATATCACAGTTCAATGAAGAGACTAAATCCAATTTTCTGAGGGCTTGAAATCAGTCTTTTATTTGAATTAAAATATTATCCAAAATCTCACTAAAGAGACCTTTGTAACATTAATCTCCTGGCTGTTTCCCTTCTGATTTTCTTTTCAGCATGTTCACCGTACTCTTTGGATCTATTCACATCTTGAAAAATTCTTCCGAAGTCATTTCCCCAGATTTTTGCAGTTGTTTAGTGAGTTCAGTCTTTTCTGCACAGCAGTGGGGACTCGTCGGGTGAAGTGCCACTTCACTTAAAATTTATATAAAACAAAATTCTTTGAATGATTTAGCATACATACACATGGTTCGTACGCTCCTTGGAAACCTTGAAAAATCCTTGAATAAAAAAGTTCATTTTCAAGTCCTTGAAAGTACTTGAAAAAGTTTAAGGCTCTGTAAATAGTACTTGAAAAAAAATTGTTTTTGTTTGTTAAGTAATGATGTGAAAGAGCATGTATAAAGTAATTGTTTCTGCTAAAATGTTGTATAGGTGATTTCTGTGTAGTTCCAATAAAAACACCGAGCTGATAAAATAGCGTAGAACTTGCTTTCAGGGGAGTGTGTGGACAGCTGGTTCCTTGGCTATGATATCACTACAGAGTAAAGCATCAGCCATGTGAGTAAAATAAGTGGAATGATGTATTCACAAATTGTGATGGGCTTCTTTTTACTGGGGTCAGGGACGCGTTATTGCCGGAGGGTGGAACTTCCAGGAATTGCTTGTGCTTCATGCGTTGGACCCTTTCTTCTCCTGACTGCATCAAAGTCATGCATCAAAAATAAAAGGTTAAAACAGACAAATAAGTGTTATGCCAACAAATGAATACGAAAATAGTGTTGTACCCTTTCAAAATATTTCGCAAAATAAAATGATTTCGAAAAATACCAAAACAGAGGGGCAATTCAAAGTTAATAAAATAAACGAACTGTAGGCAAGGGTTAATGGCAGGCCATTGAAGGTATGCCAGAGCCAGCTAAGGTTAATGGTCTGAACTTACTAAACTACCTACTGATGGATAGTACACACACACATGATAATTCAGTTTTAAAAAGTCCTTGAAAAGTGCTTGAATTTATTTTGCTTGGAAGAGTACGAACCATGATACATCATCATACTTATCACTGAGCTGTTGTCTGAGATTCAGAGGTTAGCCCTACAAAGAAAGACAGTTCACCAGATAAATGCTTTTAAAACTGATTATTTACTTATTATTGCCATATCAAACATCTTCATTTGCAGTGATCTTGGCACACAGCTCCAGCTCCACTGACATCCATCACACGTAAAAAAAATATAATTTGATATTACCTAGAAAATTATGCAATTCATGAAGAAAAAAACAGTCTGTGTTCCATATATGCAACAAAATTTGTAACCTTAAGAAAGAATAGAAAAAACAAAATGCATTTTAGAAAGTATGTCAAGAATGCCAGAGCATTTGTATCATAGAATAATAGGCCAAATAGTTATTGGCTACAGTAAGAACTTATTTACCGACATTAGGAAGTAAGCTTAATACTTGAAGTTTCATTGAATTGTTATCTGAATTAAGGGTTTGTGTGCCACTGCTTTGAAACTGCTAAAATTTATTTTGTTTGCTGTGCTATGAAAAAGTAATCTATAGGCACTTCGATAATAGTTAAATTTGATAACATGCTGTTTTTCATTTCTTCAACTATGACTTAACTGATTCATACTATTGGACATTTATCAAGAATTGCAAACTTGGTATTCGATAAGTTTCGTAGAAGCACGTTCTTCATTATTTAAAACTTTTTGCGCATTATTGCCTATGCTGCTACCTGTCCTGTTCATCATATTTAAATTAAAAATGTGGAACTTGCATTATAAACATATTGTATTTTCAATAAACTGTTAAACTGCTTAGGTGGTTTGGCCATGTTGAAAGAATGAGTGATGAGATGCTTTAGCTTACTAAGAAAATCTTTTTAGCCCAAGTGGCAGGAAGGAAAGGTAGAAGAAGGCCAAGGAAGTCATGGGAGGATCAGATTCAGGAGTGTCTGCATGAGAAAAAGATTGAGTATGAAGTATAAAAGGTCTTGTGTACGGCGTGTGATGGATATCAGTGAAGCCAGTGTTGTATGTCAAGATTGCTGTAAATGGAGAAGTTTGATAAGGCAACAGTAAGTAAAAATTATCTGGTAGTTTGTATTTCTTTGTGGAGTTAACCTCTGAATAACAGAGAACAGCTTAGTGATATTTATATAAATATGATAATAAACTAAAAAAATGCTTATCTGGCTCAATGTCATTCATTATCCATTTATAAAAATTTTCTTCCCTGTTGGCTGACAGGCACTATGGAAGATGGTCAGTCAAGATGCAGTTAAATGAAAAATTGTCAAGTGCAGTTGAATTTAAAGTTCGGTCGAGATGCAGTTGACTCAATAAATCATATCTGGACTGATAGTTTAAAGTCAAGAACACAAATAAAAACAGTGAATGGCTACGGCACGAAGTGGAGAAAATGCGTTACACCAGTTAAAATGTGGCAAAGTTAATTAAAAATGTACCTTACTGTAACAAGGTCCATAAAGGAAAAAGCTTAGGAATGAAAATTATACTCACTATGAACAATGGAACTCACTACTGTAATTAAGCATAAAAAACAGGAATGCTAAACAAATGGAAGGCACTCTATTTAGTATATTGTTATTTGATTTTGAACCTCTTAGTTGTCACTTTATACTAGTACTTCTTTTTAACCTTCCTAAATGAAACATGGCTTAAAGTAAAAATTTATTATTGCTAAGTGGAAAAATAAGTAGAATGAGAATCTGGAGCCGAAAAAGGAGGTAATTTATTCCAGATAAGTTATTATTGTGAGAGACAAATTGTCTTCTCTTTCCCCTATAACATTTCTTGAAGCACTGTTATAAATACTCTTGCAGTAAAATCTGCAATGCTTAGTAAAATTCACTGTGACATATTATTTCTAAGCAATATTTTTTCCATCAGTTACTGCCTCAGCTACACTTAAGGGGGGATTCTCATTTTTTGCGCCAAATTTATCGCTTTTTTTGGAGTGTTTATTGACGAAATTGTGCATTCAATTGATTCCAAAGTAGGTACATCTATTTATTATCGTTTCAGGTATTTACAAAGCAATTTTTAATAAGTTTTATGAAGAATCGCGCCCGCAAATTCCCCTCGACCATGACACTGCGCGAAGATCCGCTGTTTCTGGTTGGCATGATTTCTCCACTCCAGGTGATCTGAAACAAAAAAACTTGAACAGCATTTTACTCTATACACAAGTAGTTCTCGTTTGATGAATCAGAAAAAATATATATACATATTTGAGGAAATGGTGACTTGTCAAACTCAAATTATCAATTTAGCTAAAAAAATTGAGTGTTTTTTGTTATTAAAAAAATATACATAGCATATGTGTTTCTGGTTCATCAAACGATAAAAGGATGTTCGCTGAACTTGCAGTTTTACATTTGAAGTCGATCGGCCCAATAGTCATTAAAATATCATGCCAACCATTCGTGAAAAAGCTGTTTCGAGAAAAACGCATTTAAAGTTTCAAGTACAGTTTACGGAGGCATATTGAGTACTTACAGTATTTTTCTGCTAATCTGCTATACCAGGGCCATACAGTGTTCCTTCCTCTGCTTCGTAGAACTCGTTTAGAGATATTTTCTCATTTCTACGCCTTGTACGAGCCTCTTTCGTAGTCTCGAGGCTGCGTCTCAACGATCTTTATGGATGCTGTTGGTCCAGCGCATTGGCAAATATCTTCGTTTGCTCGCCGATAACGATTCCTATCGTTGTCATCATTTTCAGGACGGCAGCAAAACCTTCATTAAAAATGCATGCTGCTACAAAAGCTGCCATTTCGATGGTTTTTGAGCCACAGTGAAGATGTTTGGGAGCGAACCGCCAAACAGTAGAATTGAAGCTTTCGTTGTTTTGAGTGTCACCACCCAAACACCTTTCTAGCAACTCTCTTGATGACAAATCATTGTAAATTGGCTTCCCAGCATTTTCAACATCTTCATGAAGTGGCGGTTCGTGATTGAATTCTTCCAGTTTTCTCTCTCTGACCTGCTGGACATTAATAGATTATAACTTAGCCAATTTTGCGAATTTCCTCTTGAAATTTGGTACACATATTCTTAAGACCTGAAATAACAAAATAACGTAAAAAAAAAAAAAAAAAAAATCAATTTTTTTCACAAAAAAAAAAAAAAAAAAAAGAGAGAATCCCCTCTTAAATGGATTATTTGTGGCACGCACATGTGTGTGTGTGTGTCCATGTATGAAATGTTAAAACAGTTTGTGCCACAGTGTACAAATATGCACTTACAATACTGTAAAATATTGTGCATTTCTATTTGTTTGAAGATGTGTTTGAAGATGTCAAGATGTGTTGGATGTTTGCAGACTGTATTTCCCATAAATCCTCATTAACCTGCCATTGTGTTTCACAGGAATTATTTAATCTTTTGTTTATTTTATTATATTGTATTATTTTTTAGTCTTGTAACAGATAATTTTAGCATTTAAAAATTACTGTTTCAGTTATTAGCTGCTAAAATGTTGTGTGAATCTGAGTTGTATAAGTTAAATTGCATCATTGGCTAAAAATTTTGTCTCTCTTCCAGCATTGGTTACCCTGTTGTCACACTGGGGTTTGGCTTTAAAAGCTATGTTGGTTACAGAATGCGACTTGTAAGTAATTTCTTGTTTTCTGTGTAGCCTCTCAGAATTTTGATTCAGTTTTGTTAATGACTCAAAACATATATCACATTGTACTGGGATGTAACAAATATGTTTTGCCTTTGAACAGTTTTTGAGACCTTAGGATTTTTTACTAGGATAGTATTTTCTTATTACAGATAAATGTTGAAAGTTGTTCACATTGTTAATTTCAGTTTGTATGCATTTTTTGTATATGGATTTAATAAACAACATCTAGCAGTCATCACCATAGTAAGTATTAAAGCCACCGACCTGCAAGTATAGGCTAGCTGTCGTATGAAATGCTATGAGTTGTCTGTGTTGCAGTTATCATTTTGAGCCGTTTTCATCCAGTTTTAGGCAGAAAGTTTTAAGGAAAATTTTCTGCCAGCATCATTGAAAGCTTCAGCTCTGTCTTACACATTGTAAGGACATTTATTGAATGAAGAAAGACCAGAGATAGAAAAGATTCTCATACATAAAATTGAGTACATGCTATAAAAATGGTATAATTGGTGAAATGGCATAGTCTTCCTTTATTTGTCTATCAGAAACTGTGCTAGAATATTCAATAATTATTTGGTCACTCTAAAAAGGTGATGGCATATTTTGATATACGTCTTACTACATTTTGAACATCAAGCATTTAGACGGGAATATTGATCATATTACAGGGTTGCCAGCCGACCGGGAAAAATCAGGGAATCCAAAAATAAGGCTAAAAATCAGGGAGAAAGAATTTTTTTAGCAAAAACCTAAAAGAGTCAGGGAAAATTAAACTGATAATTTTTTGTGTAATGTGCATGCATTTACCAGGGGTGGGAATTCTGTGCCAAAAAAAAAAAAAAAATCTTGCACCATCTTGCTACAAAAGGCAAATTTTTTTCCATTGTGGACCAGAACCGCTGTGCTCTGTCGTCATCGTCGGTACTTTGGCACACTACATTCTCCATGCGCATCGTTCCGCTTGACGCTGAGTAAGACCATATGGTAGGAAGAAAGATTCAGCGATTCCAAGTACTAAGGGTTGTACGTGGTTACTATGAAACTCGGTCGGCTACGGACGACAGAAAACACAGTCTGCTATGGAAATCGTTGGTCCTCTACGGACGACAGAAAACATCGAGTATGCTATGGAAATCGTCGGTCCGCTACTGACGGCGGAAAATATCGAGTATGCTATGAAAATCGTCGGTCCGCTACGACCGACGGAAAGCATCAAGTGTGCTATGGAAATCGTTGATCCGCTACGGGCGACTGAAAATATAGAGTATGCTATGGAAATCGTCGGTCCGCTACAGACAACGGAAAACGTCAAGTATGCTATGGAAATCGAAAAGCTCAGTGAAATAACATTATTAAACATCTGAGAAAAGTTTATTTTCAAGATTCCAACACTTGTTAAACATTTTGAGTAATATTTCTGGGATGCTGAGAATGTCACTTTATTTTCTGTTTCAGCATAATAAATTTTTCATACAATTTCCCCCTTTGTTTTCTATGTCTGATAATATTTTTATTTTTGATGTTTTCTGATCATGTTCCTCGTTTTTAATATTTTCAGTAATAGTAAAAAGGAGCGACCTCGCATTTTTGAAGATTTTTTCTGATGAAATGCATTTTTCTCTATTTCTAGCACATACTTCTTCAAAACTAATCAATAGAGAGCAATCGTTTTTGCCCCTTTCCCTTTTATTAAACGAAATAAAATTTCTAAATCGGTACTTAATCTGTCCGCGGTGGAATCCAGCCGTTTCTGTGCTCCGTAAAATTGTTTCACGGCAGAGGGAGCAACGCAGTATCGATTTTTCTCATTAATTTTCCCTAAAATTCATGGTTTTCCATTTCTTAGTCACATGTTACTCATATGTGATATTATTTCATGGATTCGCGGAATTCCGCTTTTTCCATCATCATTTGGGTTCTCGAGATTGATGCGAAACTGGAAAAAAAAAAAATGGGTGGGGGGGGGGGGGGTCTTTTTTTGTCTGGGGACGATACTTCATCTTTCAAAACCTTCAAAAAACGGAAGTTAAACGGAGTGAAGATTTCCCCCATAATCCTAATTTCATGTTAGAATCGCTTCTTAAAAAGTTCCAGACTTCAAAAACGATGGCACCTTTCCTTTATGAAGCCCTGTACGACCTGATTTCCCAGTTAATGAAATAATTTGTCAGAAAGGAAGTTCTGAAATGTACTGAAGCTCCTGAAAATCATAATTTGCAAATTTGACCTGAAATTCTCCACGGAAATATTTTCTGGGAAACCTGGAAAACTCGGGTAATTTTTAAACCTGGAAAACTCGGGGAATATGAGTGGCAGCCATGTATTAGTTTTAATCTGGTTTTGTATGTACAATTCTTCCTTCCCTCATTTCCTTATTAATATCTGAATCCCAGTAAAAAATAACTATTTGAGACAATACTATAATAAATACTGTACAGAATTTATTATGTGTTAGCATGTTGGCACGATTGATGTTCTTGTATGTAACTTAGGTGCTGGCTGCTTATTTTCAGTGTTTTAAAAAAACTTGCATCAATATTCTTTGAAAAGCATGCTTTAAAATTTCATCACAATGGTATAGATGAAAGGTGTATTGTATTGTTGCTTTTGCTGGATATCTACTGAAAAATCTCAGTGGTTAAAGTAAACCGTCATGAAAAAGTAGCAACTAATGCAGGTCCTCGAATGACTAGGGAATGTTATTAATTATTGGAAAATTTATCCATGATAACATTGGAATGATCTGTTTTTTTTTAGGGTCCCACTTCAGCTCAACATAATCATAGAAATCTCTTGTAGATCTTCTGTGGGATACAGTCTCAGTGATATCTTTCTAGTTGTATCTAGATTTATGGCTAGTTTTAAGCATTTTTCTTAAGGTGTTTTCTCGTTGTTTTAAAAGCAGGCTCTGAAATGTAAAAGGATTGTAAGATGTGAAGAGTCTGATTTTTTTTCCATCCAAAGTAAAACCAACATTGCTTAAACATTCCATGATCACTACACTGTGTGTACATGGATAGTGAAAAGCCTCCAAATTGACTTTTGAGAGACCAAATGTAATGAACTGTTAATTTGCTATGCACATATCCATGGAAGTCTGTGACAGTTATCTTTTCAAAGGTGATGTATATATTTGGCAGTGGAGCCTTCACAGTGCCTCTTGAGGACACAATTTATATTGCTTTTACTACAGATTCAAATCCACTGAAATTTTCAGATCTAGTGAAATGTTTTGTAATATTCACAAAATTGTCATGGCAGAATAGAAAATGTCTTGGAGGCTAAAAGTCAGGAAAAATATCTTCATTTTTTAATCCTGAAAAACTTTAAATTACATTTTCATTTTTTTTTTTTTTCGTGAATGTCACTTGTAAATATCCAGCTTCCTTTTGTTCATTGGTTGGATGGTTGGAACAGAATAATGATTTTCTAGTCCTACCTGTGTGTTAAAATGATTTTCTTGCCCTTCTGTCTCCTATACTCATTGGTTGAGCTAGCTCCATCATGTATCATATGCCCCAGTGTATACCATTAATACAAATTTTAAGAAGTTTTTACATGTTCTTTACTTCAAATTAAAAATAGTGCATCAAATATTCTAACATGGACAAGTTTTCATGCAATAGCAGACTCCTCTCTTGTATGTTGCCTTCTTGTTTGCATAACTTATGTTACAGATCTGCATATGAAAATTAAAATGTATAGATTTGGCGATTGTTACTTTGATCCGACTTCTTAGTTACTGAACTTAAGATTACACACTTATAACTTCATGCCTGCAGTGTCTGCCATAAGTAAAAAAGTGTATTAGAGTGTGCTCTTTAGTTTAAACAGGAATGAAAAGATGTACTTACTTTCAGTTTTCCTCAAAGCTGCATCATATTTCATTAAAAAGTAGTCTACATGGTTTTCTTACGTGGTATGTGCTAGTGATATTTATCATGTTCTTTGTTTTATCGCTATTTTTAAATCAACTGTAACAAATCAATTTACCATTTTTGTTTTTGGGAGATGGGTGGATGAAATTGGTAACACTGAAATTTTTAACGCATTGGCAGTGTAAATGTAACAATGTTTATTTTACTGTTTGCATTGTCTGCATTTGCAGAGATGAACCTGAAAGTGCAAAAAGGAATTATGGTTGCATGTGTAAAGCATGTGTTACACTAAGCACAGTAATATTGTACTCGTCCTTTCTTTCCACCACAATAAGAACCAGGAACGTTTCCACCCTCAGGCTAGGCTGAGGTGTATACAAGTTCTAAGGAAACAGGTAATAGACAACCCCTTACTCAATGAAATTTTTCTGCCACACAAGGAATTTAGGTTTTTGAAGAACCCACTGGGTTGATCATAAATGGGAAAGATAAGCACCTTTTCAAACTGGTATAAACAGTATACAAAAATTTCAATTAGACATCCTGATGGAAAATTATTCAAGTAGAGGGCTGCTTAGAATAATTGGTTTAGAGTCCAACAAAATAATTTACAGTTGTTTTTTTCAGCCCTTACAGGTAAATCACAACCCTGAATATTTTAAATTTCTACACTAAGCAGATAAGAACTTGCTAACTACTTAAATGCTATCACTGCATTCCACACACAATTTTACAATGAATTTAACAAGGTGAGATGATATGGATAATGCTGCATAAATATACACATGCCAAAATTATTATTGAATTTTGCTGGACATTGCTGAAATTTACTACTTTTCTGTGAGTGCACTCATTACACCACTTCTATAATTTATAACAAATTTAGAATGCAAGACTAAGCCAGTGTTAAATAAGAATTTAAATTCTCTATGTACTCATTTTTGCTGATGAATTCAGAAAGCCCTGGGATTCAAAACATAAGGTGAATTTCGCTGAGGTACACTTGTGCTAGCCTATCTATTCCCACATCTTGATTAAAGTATGTACACTTCTACATTTTCAAATATATATATATATATATATATATATCACGATTCAACATGAAGGGGAAAAAAATCACTTGGTATTGCAACTGTATGTGTACCTGGCCCTTGCTAGTATATCAAACTGATTCAACAAAAGAAAATTTTATATTTACATGTAATTTATTCCGCTTAATCAAAAAAAAAAAAAAAAAAAAATTAACCTTCTCCCTTTGACTCTCCTAGATGATTATCCCACTGGAGACCTGTCTCTCTCTCTCTCTCTCTCTCTCTCTCTCTCTCTCTCTCTCTCTTGCTTACATTACATTGGTTGAATTTAAATTTTATATTTTCTCAAAAAGAAACAAAGGATACTGCCTATTTGTCAAACCGACACAAATTCACATATTCAAGAATGCCACACTTAAAATAACAACAAATTTATACTTTTTTTTTTTTTCTAGACTGCTGTATATGGCCGACTACTTTAGCTGCGACCTGTAGAAAATTGTTTGACGCCGAATAAGTTCCTCACTGGAGAAAATTTTTTTGAAAAGAGATTACCTTGATTTCCTTCAAACGCGGGTTGGTTCGTCCCATCGGTGCAGAGAATGAAAAGTTCTAGATTCTAGATTTTTCAAGCCGAAAGTCTTCTAAGGGGTGATATTTCACCACATTAGGGATGTCTTCTACTGGTCATAGGTCTGGCCATCTTGTCCCGGAAGGTGGAGGAAAAAGGATTTTTTCAGGAAAGGAACAGGCACAGTAGTTTGCAGCAGAAGTACGTGTTCCTAGTAACTTGGCATCCTACTTTGGACCAAACCTCGTGGTCTCCGGGATATTTGGGCTGCGAAGCTGGTCCTAGCCGGGAAGGAAAAGAATTCCGCTCTACGGCAGAAATAAGTCCGGGTCAGCTCCATGATGAATCTAGTGTACCGAGGGCATTTGGCCTGAATATCCAATTCACCGGTCACGTGGCCTGTTGTTAGGCCTCCACTTATATGACAGAGATACAATGGATCAAGAAATTTTTTTGCTGGCGGGTTCCGCTTCATATCACATCAAGCATCAGGAAGCCAAAACGTCTTATCAGTGGGAAATTCACGAGAGAGAGTGACGAACTCAGCGGCAACACAGTAACCCTTGACCTCGCTCCCCCTGGCAGAAAATCACGTGTCCGACTCGTTCAGTGGGGGTGTACAAGCTCTCATTGGCTGAAGGATTCCTACAGCAACAACCTGCTGCTTCTAAGAAAACATGATGCAACTCCGTTTCCCAAAACTCGGCGGCCTCAAGGTCAGAAAAATTCCTTTGGCTTGACCTTTCCCTCTTCTTGTGACCCCCCGATGGACGCTGCGTTCCAAGAAAAACTACTTCTGACCAACTTTCTTTCTCATGAGATTTGACAGAGGGAAGAAAGTGAAAAAAAAATGGTGTGTTATTCACAATGAACACTTTTTCTTCCCTGATTTGCTGCTTAGCAAAGCGTGGCTTGTCTTACATGCTTTACAAAAATTCTAAAATACATACACAGGCAGGCAGATAAAAATGATTTTACAAAGCTATCATTCCAAGTAGAAAGGAATCAGAGCAGAGGTAAAAAGAAATATTTTAAAATTATTTGTTTTTTAATACATTTCTTTTTCTTCAAGCTGCTTATTACTGAAAATCACCCGGGTCACACTTTAAACCTTAATTTACGCCCTTAAATATATACAGACGAACATTTCCTCTCCTTGAATTCATGCTGAGCTCGTTTTGCTTGGAGTATCAAAAGGAAGGGTATAATATATACATACATACCACCACAAACACAGTTGACAACGTAAGGACAAAAATGATTATTATAAATTATTTCAGAACAGCAACTCTGAAACCATTTTGAGGCAGATTCTTCCTTGAATGAAACAAATGAATACACGCCGTTTCAACTAGAATTTACAACCTTTGAAACAATATGCTAGGAATTACAACTAAAGCTTTTTTGAATCTCGGCACACCAGAAAAATGTTCGATCCCATCAACACCAAACCAAAAGGGCATACACATACATGACATTTTCACTCTACTACTCAACATACACACTCATGCCAGAAATATTGAAACACTCAAAAAGGAAGTTGAGAAGGATAAGAAAAAAGGATTTGAAGAGTGAATGGAAATTAAAGAATTTCATAACTTTTTCTTGACTTCCCCGGGGAAAATGAATCGAAACTTCAGAAGATGTAGAAAATTGATTCGAGTTCCCAACTAAGATTTTCGGAGTTGATGGAAAAAAAAAGACAAAAAGAACTGCGCATCATTCTTTCCCTTTTTCCTTTCATCTTGTCCCGAAGGTAATCAAGATGTGTGATGGGAGCCTATTTTCCCTTCTGAAAATGAGATGTCCAGTCTCCTTTTCCAAAAGTTGGAAAATGGCCCCACATCGTCTTTGCCAGTATTGTTACTGCATAAGAAAAGTTCAGGTCTTCCGTTTGTGTTCAAGAGAAGGTGGGAATGTGTTTTCCCATAGATTTTATGTCTATATTACTAGATTCTTTGTGTTTTGTTAATACTTTAGAGAATTGTGCCTTCATGAGGATGAGCTGACATGTTATTGATAATCTTTCTTATATGGTCCTTTTGATATGCTCTAATAATGACCTTCATTAGCCACTTGAGAAAGAGTAAGATCTTTTTATTTTTGATGGAACAGATCAATCTGCGTGTTCTTACAAACTACCAGAATTGTGAATTTGCAAGGAACTTAATATGAAAATACTGAAACAATTTCAGAAGATAGCAGGAAAATAGCGTGTGTTCTAGTCACTTGAAAAAGTTCTGTTTTCCATTATTGCTGCATATGTCGTCAAGTCACTATTGGTTGAAATGACGTACACATATAGTTAATGTAGTTACTACTCGTAGTACATGAAATATAGGAACATGATTAATACAGATACAAATTACTATTTTTACACTATTTGGGGACTAGTAAAAATTGTTACTAGCCAATCTCAGTTTCTAGTTTTGGGGGTGGTGGTGGAGCAGAGAGAGAGAGAGAGAGAGATTGTTGTCAGTAATTATATTGTGGAGGAATTATTTTAAAACTTACATGCACAAATTTTGTTTAAATAGCAAGAATACTGTGGAAGTTGAAGTGTCACCTGATTTGGTGTAATTGCAATATTTAGGTAAATTATAGTGGTCTTTGAAATATCATTCAAGTGGTTGTCTATTTATTAGGTTGATGCATAAGTTCATCCCATTTTTTAACCGCACTACAAGAATGTATTACATCAGAAGGGAAAACAGAATCAGTCAACTATGTATCCCCCCCATTGTTTATGATGGTGTCCCAACATCTGGATAGGTCTGCAATGCCATTCTTGAAAAACGTGCAGGTTTTGCTGCAAAGAAATCATCAAGGAAATCCTGGAGATCAACATCATTGTTGAACGTTCTGCCACGGAGTGCATTCAACAGGGATCAGAACAGGTAATAGTTTGAAGGGTGACATCTGGGGAATAGCCAGATGTGAAAGGATCTCCCATTTCATGTCCTGAATAGCCATTTTCGTCATGTTTGCACTGTGAGGGTATGCATTATCATGTTGGAGAAGGACACCATGGCGCCGATGTGTCCGTTTCTGCTGAATTGCTCCCTCCACACGGCAGAGTTGCTCACAATAGAGTGTAGCATTAATGGTCCGATTCCTCTGCAGCATTTCTCAGTGAATAATTCCTTCCATGTCCCACCAGTCACACAACATGATCTTCGCAGGATGGAGGTCGTGTTTTGGACGTGATGTGGGCGTCTTGTTTGGGCTTAACCATTCCCTCTGATGCCTGGAATTTACATACAGGCACCATTTTTCATCTCCAGTAACAATACGTGACAGAAAGGGTTTGTGTTGCTGAGAACATTTGCAATAATGGGCGAGCAAGGAACCACATATGGCAACTTGCTGATTCTTATTGTCCTTGGTGAGAGTGTGAGGCACCCAAGACTCCAATTTCTGAACCTTTCCCATAAGTTCCAGGTGTTGTCTGTGGCCTGATCACACTCCATCTCAGTGGTCAATTCATGTGTGTTTGACGCGGATCGAAGTGGGTGGGATGGTTCAAATGATCCTCATCAAAGTGAGATGGACGACCTGGAGCAATAGCATCGTCCCCATACACAGCACAAATTTGTCGAGTAGCCTCAGTGGCTGAAGATTCTTTGTTAAACTCGTAGAGGTGCAGATGTCAGACATTTTTATTCCTCTCTATTTGACACTCCATACTTCTGGACCTGAAAACCAAAATACCATTAGCCACAATCACACAGCACAATATGATTTAGATACATGATGCTACTGGCTATATTTTGATATACAACTGGCGATGTGCATCATTACTACTGACCTGGGAAACACTTGTGAAGTAAAATGGTGTGAACGTATGCATCAACCCAATACTATGGCATTGCTAATTTCTTAACTAGGCACAATGACATTCTATTTGGTATATTTACAATATGCAGCCCATTTACAGTCTGTGTGTATTATAACCCTAGGAGAGTAACACAACATTATTTAGACTGTTTAGAAGCTCACTTTTAAACATTCTGTTGCACCTCATTGTGGCATTTTGTTATCTTTAACTTTTAATTTCATTATTGTAAAGCGTCATATTATTCTGTCTGTGTTTGTCATCCTGTGATTAACATAAGCTCAAAATTTTCAATACTTGTTTTGATATTGAACATTTTAATGTTCATTAAATAAATCACTTGATTTTTTAAACCCTCACAGCGGAAACAAAAAGAAGTTGCCAAAGAAAATGAGTTTTACATGCAGTTACTGCATCAAGCATTACCTGCAGAAACACCTAGTATAGCTGGTACATGTTCACCAGAAAAGGAAAAAGGTAAATTAGATTTACTTTGTTACTTTTTAATGGTGGGAAATACTCAAACATAAGTGTCCCATGCTTTTCTCACGCATTTGAAGGAAATGTGTGTGTGAAATTGCACAAATGTTGGTAGACTGAGTAGTAATTGTTTTTCTTTAAAGACAAAAAAGAAATTGGGTTATTTATTGTGATGAGTTGCTGGTGGTAGTTTGAAAAAAACAAACCTCGCCATTGCTGTGTGATAACTTAATTTCTTAAACCTGTTTAAATCATGATGGAATTATTATTTGGGATTTATGCCAGTGATGAACTGAAAGGAACTTAGGACTGACAGAGTATGACTAACTGAGAAATTCTGTCATTTTAATCAGTTTGCCCCAGTAATTCATGTCTGTGATGGTTTTTGTATGTCATATTTCCACCATTTATTAAACATGGGATTTATTTATTGGTTTTAATTTCCTTAAATCATGTATTTTCTCCTTGTAATGCCGAAGTATATTCTTTTGCATTAAAATTCTTTTGCAGCTTTTGCAAGAATGCTAATTATTGTTGGGCCATGTCTTGTTGTTTCATGTTATAGCAATCAGTTTGTGATTTATCATTTTTTTCAAGTTATCTGTTGCTAAATATCAGATGTATTAAATGCAGTTCTTTAGACAAAAACATAAGCAGCAAAACTTTAGGTAGGGTAAGTAAAATGAAATAATTCTGTATGTAGCAGCCTTTTCTAGAAGTAAATATAAGTGAGAAGAAATCATGTATGAAGATTAAAATAATTACACTGAACTCCCAATTTTCTGTGCAAATTAATGCATATATGTGCAAGCCAAAAATGGCATTGTGTATCGTAAAAATGAACTACGTAGTACTGTATATATGTATTCAGAAGTTTAAATGAACTCTATATTACATAGAACATTTACATACTGTTTTAAATAGGGTTACTGAGTGTAATTAAAATAATAATAAAACTTACAATGAATTTTCAGTTTTTCTTCTGGAAAAAGTCTGTTATATTTCTTTGTTTGCAAGACACGTTAAAATTTTTTCAGACAGTTTGGTGAATGTTGCGCAAAGCTATGAAATCATTAAACTCAAACTCTGTTTGTTGACCCATATAGTCTAATAGCTTGTCTACACATTGCAGTGCCCTGCTGTGGCTCACACTTGAGTTTTACCTTCATCTTCACTTTCTCCTTCCCGCACTTTAACTGGCTCCTCTTGAGTCACTGCATCCAGAATCTCCTGGTCTGATAAAATCCTACAGCCTTCATCATTCTTGTTTTTCTCCAGCCACTGTTCCAAGTTTTCTTCCCTTACATTTTCAAATCCTTGAACACCAGGAATATATTTAACAAGGCCCAATGCTGTTACTTCTTCATCAGCAGAATCACCTTCCTTTACAATATCAGGGATAATTTTTTTCCAGCCTTGAAGTGTTTTATATATATGTTTCATTATGAAGAAGAACATGTGTGGCACTCAGATGTCAGTTTGCCACTTCCGCAGCAGAGGTGACATGAGGATGGAGAAGGAACACCAGAACAGTTTGCCAAGGGTGGAGTGGAAGAGAGGAGGAGGCAGAAATCATAAATCTTGGGGGTTGTCTGTTGGCAGCAGCAAAACTGCCTTCATCACTGTGTTCATCCTACCCCACCCCTCCACATACACAAGTGTCATCATCATCATCATTGTCAACCATTATCAATCCACTGCTGGACGAAGGTCTCCCCAAGTTTCCTCCACAACGGTCTGTCTTGTGCCAGTCTCCTCCATGTCACCCCTGCATACTTTCGAATTTCATCCACCCATCTCCCATGTGGTCTTCTTCTGGGTCTTTTCCTGTCCCTTGGAATCCAATCTAAAATTTCGGCTGTCCATCGATGATCTGTCCTTCTGACAGTATGTCCAGCCCATTGCCATTTCAGGGATTTGACTCTGATCATGATGTCTTCCACTCTTGTCATTTTTCGGATCCACGAGTTCCTCTTCTTATCTCTCCTGGTTACACCAAGTATGCACCTCTCCATGCTTCTTTGAGTTGTCTGCAGCCTTTGTATGTCTCTTTTAGTTAAGGTCCACGTCTCTGCACCATACGTAAGCACTGGAAGGATGCATTGATCAAACACTTTTCTTTTAAGACATAATGGCATATTGCTCTTGAAAATTATGCTGTTTCTTCCAAAAGCTCTCCAGGCAAGTTTTGTGCGCCGATTAATTTCTTCATCAATGTGACCCTCACTTGATATCTGCTGTCCAAGATAAATGTACGTGTCTGTTATCTCCAGCTTTTCTCCATCAATCGATAAATCTTCATTTCTTGTAAAAGCATTGAACATCACTTTTGTCTTCTGAAAGTTCATTTTTAATCCCACTTCTTTACTCTTGTCAGCAAGTTCCTGGATCATACTCTGCAGCTCTGATGGGCTAGTTGCAAAAATGACTACGTCATCAGCAAAACGAAGGTGGGTTAGATAATCTCCATTAATCTTTATCCCCTTGTTTTCCCAGCTCAGTGACTGAAAAACACCCTCCAATGTGGCATTAAAGAGCTTCGGAGATATGGTGTCACCTTGTCTCACTCCCTTTCCAATTTTTATGTGTGTTGTATTTTCAAACAGCCTAATCTTTGCACTTGCATTTTCATAGATGTTATTAATAATATTAATGTATGCATCTTCAATACCGCAGGTTTTCAGAGCCATTGTAACTGCTGATGGTTTCACCGAATCAAAGGCTTTTTCATAATCGATAAAAGCCATGCACAATGGAAGTTCATATTCCCTCGCTCTTTCAATTAGTTCTCTCAGCACATGGATATGATCTATTGTGCTGTAGCCACTCCTGAATCCAGCTTGTTCTCTCGGTTGAGCCATGTCCAGTGTTACCTTCAAGCGGTGTGAAAGAACTTTAGTGAAGATTTTATAAACTACTGATAGGAGGCTGATAGGTCTGTAGTTTCCGAGATCCTCAATGTCACCTTTCTTATGTAGCAGGATCATTGTAGCGGTGTTCCAATCCTCAGGAATCTTTCCTTCATTAAGGCATCGAGTGAAAATTTGGGCGAGTACTGTTTCGATTTCTCCACTTGCTTCTTGTATGATGTCTACAGTAATTCCATCTTCTCCTGGAGCTTTTCCCCGCTTCATGTTCTTGATTGCATGTGCAACTTCTGCTGGAAGGACTGGAGGAATTCTGGTACTGGTATCTTTCATGATGTCTGGAGTGCATGTATCATCCCTTTCATATAATTTGGAGTAGAAATCTTTCACTCTTGTCAAAATTTCGCCTCTATTTCTTGTTACAGAACCATCTTCTTTTCTCAGTGCCATAATCTGTTTTCTTCCCTTACTGAGATGTCCCTTTGCTATCTTTAGGCTTTGGTTGTTTTCAATTGCTTTCCTCACTAATTCACAGTTGAATTTTCTTACGTCTTCAGTGATACTTTTTCGTACTGTCTTGCATAGCTCTATATATTCCACTTTGGAAGTCACATCTTCTTTAGTTGTCCTCATCTCTCTTCTTTTTTGCATCAACATTTTCGTTTTTCCTGATAATTTATTTACATGCAACTTGTTCTTAGACCCAGCTAATTTTGTTGCTGTTTCCATAAGAGCTTTGGTTACTTTTCTGTTAACTTCAGAGATGTCCACTTCTTCCGATGTTAGGCCTTCTAAAGCAGAGAACCTGTTCTTCAGTTCCAACTTGAAGGTATTAAGGTGTTTTTTTAAGGTTGGTTATGTCAATAGATTTTGTTTGTCTTATGAGCTTGCCACGTTCAAGTTTAGTGTTGAGGTGCATCTTACATCTCACCAATCTATGGTCACTACCTGTGTTGAACTTGTTTAGCACACTGCAGTCTTCTATGACGAATTTTTTGTTACACATAATAAAATCAATTTCACTTGTCGTCCCATTTGGATGTCTCCATGTCCATTTCCTGTGTGGCTTTTTCTTGAAAAAGGAGTTCAAGATGAAAAATCCTTCTGCCTCTGCAAACTCAACGAGAGTATTTCCACGCTGGTTTCTGTTGCCGTGACCGAATTTACCTACTGAAGTTTCATTCTGTTGCCGCTGCCCTATTTTTGCATTGAAATCTCCCATAATTATTTTCAAGTGCTGCTTACCTTTATTATTTAGATGACAAATTTCCTCATAAAATTCTTCAATTTCTTCTTCAGGATGACTTGTGGTGGGTGCATAAGTTTGAATAATCTGAGCCTGGTATCTTCTCGATAGTTGGATAACGAGTCGTGCAGCTCTGTCAGAGGAACTTTCAACTTCTACCACTTTATCCTTCAGTTTCTTGTTTATTATAAATCCAACACCACTAGTTCTGCCAGTATCTGTCCCACGATAGTAGAAGAGATGTCCACTTTTCAGTTCAATGAGATCTTCTCCTTTTCTCCTTACCTCACTTAGCCCCACGATGTCCCACTTGATCCTTTGTAGTTCCTCTTCCAATTCAAGAAGCCTTGAATCAGAAGATAGGGAGCGTCCATTGTACGTTGCCAAGGTCAGCATCAGATGGCAGCCTAGTCCGGTCCTCCGGGGATTCTTAGCACCCTCTGCCTTTCATGTCGCACTGGCCGCTGCCTTGGCCAGGTACATTCCAGCTGCCGGAGACTGAGGGCCAAGATTTAAGTTGTGGAGTCATTTTGGAGGGGTTTGGCCATAACTCACCACGCTGGCCAAGCGGGTTGGTGAGTGTGGGATAGAATTTCCTCTAATCCCGATGGTATAGCTATACCGCTATGGGCGGTCGTCAGAGCCCCTTTAGTGGGAACAGGATGCACCACGAGAAGGCGGGGTTGACATTTGTCAAGGAGAGGCTGTGATGTTACGCATCACCTGACCTTACATCCATTGATTTAATACCATGTACACAAGTGTACATGGTATTAAATCATGTTTCTTTAAAGAGATAACAGCAGCCTTTGCTTTTTAAAGATTTTGTGAAGATGAAAAAAACCAAAAAAAACAAAGAAAAAAACGCAATTTTGCCCTGAACCCGCGAAAGTAATTATAAGAAAATATATGTAACATAAAAAAAAAAAAAAAAAAAATGTTTCTTCAATTGATGACAAAAATTGAATTTAGAATTGTCTCAGCTAAATCAGTTAATGGAGAGATTCGAATAAAAAGCTTTAGATAAATCAAGGTTCTACTGTACTTTAGCATTTTACTATTTGTAACCTTTGGGGGTTTGGGGGGTGGGGTGGGGGCTATGCATGGATAATTGGGAGTTCAGTGTATACAAGTATGCTTATACAAGTATGCTTTTCCCTGTAATGCTGACTTTTCTCACTTTCAGTCTCCTGAATTTCACTTTTTTTTTCTTCAAGCAAAGTCAACAGTGAATTTTTTTAGTTGTCATTTCAATTATGGTGTCTTTTTTATTCAGAAATCAGATTTGATTTCTTAGTTTATGAATAATTGATCGTGAAAGGCAAAATCTACGGTGCATAGTGCCACGAGCGGTTTCTGGTGTTTTGTTTTTGGATGTGTAACTGTGTAAAAGCAGTTTATTTTCCATTATTTAAATAATTGGTCATAATTTTCTGGAAGGATATAACCACTTGTGTCACTTGATCAGCTGAATATGAAATGGGTGTTATGTCTTATAGAGTGATAAAAAAATTGCAAATGAAAATTGCAGATCTCAGATGAACAGTGAGAACTTTTAAGAGTAATGTCCATCATATAATACATGTTGAACATGCACAAAGCTACCACCTTCTTGTGGGAAATGGTTTGAAATAATCTTTAATGGAGGATTATTAATCAAGCAAACTTCTATTTTTCCACTTAGCATCGAGATAATATTTTATGGTTGATATGGGTGCACCCACCCAAATGTAATTGTAGTATGTTAAGGTTGGATGAATAGGAGTCCAAATGTCATCTAGGTTGAAAGAGAAATTCCCATCTTTTGTTGTTGTTTTTCCATTTGAAGAGTATTTAAAATGTGGAAGAATGACATGCTGCAGATAAAAATTATTCCTTGTCAAAGGATACCTGACTTGTGGAAATTAGAGGAAAATTTTGATTTGTATTGTTACTTACAAGGGAATATATTTACAAGAGAGGTTGTTCTTTTTACAATAACAGATGTTTTCATTATGCTAATTTAAAATAGGTGGCAGCATAATTTTTCAGTTGGTGATGTTTTCATTTGCCCCATGCAAACAACATTGGAACAAGGTGCAGGGAGAATAATGCTGCTATCAATATATGAATTGTATTAGTGGTAAAGAAAAGAGTTTGTCGTTGCACAAAAGAAAGGAGTAAGCAACCAAACTGATCCATAGGGCATGTCTGCAGTAAAAAAATGTATTGCAGTGTGTGCCTTCAACAGCAACATGACTGTTACTGCCTGAAGTGAAGCTAACAGTAGTATAGTGACACAGTACAGATGGAAGGTGATATAACCACGGTTTATTTAGAATGTTTTGATGCCAGACTCTCTCTTTATTTTGAAGCTCTTGTAGTACCAAGTGCCACGATATCAGTTCCAACAAATCTTTTCATTGTGATCTTCCTTTGCCCAGGTGGTCAGTAGCATTGGTTTCTGTCTGATGATGAGTTGAATCTGGGTTTGAGTCTCAGATAAGGCTTGGGTGCTGTGCATTTTTTACAGTGCTTTCTCTTACCCTTTCCTGGAGCTAATGGCCCTGGATCAGGGATGGGCTACTCTTTATAGTCATAGCTGCTCATGGGGTCACATTAAAATGCAAAACAAACAGAAAAAGTAATGGCCCATATTGTAGGTGGATAAAGCTGATTGAAAACTGTATTGGTTTGTCATTAATGATATATCATTAAGATGTGCCAAAAGTGCACATTATTTGCCTTTTGGGTAGAATTTGCCAAAGCAGATATTACTGGTATAAGGCAATGAGAAAAACAGCATGAATTATTCCCCATCCCTCTCTCTCTCAAAACACGGTGAACATAAGCTAGTTTCCTAATTGAAAATGATATCTGGAATAGACTACATGAAACAAGTGTTAGTTCATGTGGACTATCTAGATTTAAGCACAGTAAGGGTTATGCCATCAGAACTGTTAGGTTTTAGTAGTTCTAAGACTGAAATAACTTTTGATGGTGGAAGATAGCCAGAAAGGTAACAGATGCCTGAAAAAGTATTGAGGGTGGAGTGCTTAATGTACATGTATCGTTCAAAATAAGTATTCTCACCGTAAAAGTACATAAGGAGATAAGATTTTTTTCTATTTTGAGAATGAACAACATAACTATCTGAACATTTGAAATGTTGCCAAATAGTCTCAGCAAAAATTGGAAGTGAAGAAACACCTTTTTGACAGAATACAGCGCTGTCACTGACACACTGTAGTGCATAAATTACCCAAAAATGAAAAAAAGAACCCATAATTACAATTTCTACGCATCCTTTGGGACCCACATTTTATTTCAGATTTTTTAACATGTCATTTGGCTAAAGTCAAATTCGTGAGGATTGGAGACAGAACAAGAACAGCACTCAAAGCAGTTTGAAAGAGGGGGAAATAATGAGGGGGAGGGTGAAAGAACAGAATGATGGGCGGGAAGGATTAAGGGATGATAGTGACATGTTTTTTAATTATCTTAATGATGCCTAGACAGCAGACGACCAACAAATGGCGTGACTTTTTGTCACTGGTTATCTGTAGGACATGCGACGGCATGTCCTATAGATGTAACAGCAACTTAAATGGACGACAGAGCTTAAAATGACCCTTTTGTTCCCAGTGATTTACAGAATGGACATTTTGTCATTGTGCATCATGCAACACTAAATGCGTGCATAAAAGGGGTCTAAACTCTCTGAAGGAACAAAGCAAAATGCCCCCAATACTCTCGAGAGCAACTGGAAAGGCTGAAGAGCATCTTAAATTGAACTTTACCTGTGATGAGGTGAGAATTTGGAGACAATGGCACATGAATACATTTACCATGATCATGAGTCTGGCTTTTACGAGCCGTGAGCCAAAGTTTTTAAAAGAATTAGACGGTGAACCACATTTTTTTTTAAAATGCATATAAGGTTATATAAATATACAAATGTCCTGATTAATTTATTAAACTTTTCAGCTCACTTAATCAATATTGGAACAGCTGAAATTTGAAAAACGAACAGACTTACATTTGATGAGAGCACTGTGGAAACTTACATTTGATGAGAGCACTGTGGAAGATTATTCTCTACTAAAATTTGTACATCTACTTTAATGATTGTTTGTTAAAAGTCAGAAAAATTGTTCAAGAGTAGTCATATCACAGTTCCTGTGTTTTGAAAAATGAAAACCACTTTGGTGTTCTAGGCTGACTTAAAATGCATTGTTTTTAATGTAGTTCCATTGTAACATTTAGTTGAAAATGATAAAATTTAATTCTCCCAGTATTTAATTCTTTTTTAAAGATTGCTTTCAAAGAGCATAAATTAAAGTGTTGAACAATGTACATTTATTTTTCATTTGCTTTTGAAAATTTAAATATGCATTATCTTATGATTCTTTTGATTTTTTAAAAGGACCCAGAATATCTCGCAAAGTACCCACTTTTTAAAAAATCTGTGGGTTCCTAGGACCCAGCTTGATAACAATGTAACACCAGCTCTGGGATATTACTTTTTCATGTGTTCTTCTATTAGAATTTGCGTCTTTTTGGCCATTCACATGTTCTGCATTTATAGTGAATATTAATGAATGCTCGGCTTGATTTGAATGATGGAGTAAGTATTCATTTGTAAAAGGCTTTGCTTTTGAGAACCACATTGTAGGAACAGGCAGTATTGAACCAAAATTTGTTCTCAGACAAACTAGAAATGTTAAAGCAGAGAATCAAAGCTTTTTTACAGCAAGCAGTGTACGATTCATCAACATCGTTGACACAGGTGAATATATCAGAGGAAGAAAGCAAACTTTTAAACCATGGGGAATGTTCATAAAAATGTTTAAGTACACTTCATTGGGAACATTTGTAAATCCCATACTCTCTTGATACTGGCCAATAGAATGTGTTATGGATACCACATGCAGTGAAAACATTTTGAAAAGGGAATGATCAGGTGAATGAGTGGAAAATTTGTAATTCAGGTGCTTATTAATGAGAAAGGTCAAGAATATTAAAAAGAGTGTGAGCACTCATCATTAGAAATACTTGTTGGAGAATCAGGCTGTTGAACTAAGATATACAGTGGTTCAAAACATTCCACTTCTCTCAGCTTGCTGAAACAATATGAGCAGAATAATTGGAAGCTAATCTTTGTGTTACATAACTGGAAACTGTCCAAGAATAGATCAGAAAAAAAAATGGGTTTGGAGTATCAACCTTTAGAGAGAAGAAGGGGAGGCTCTGATCAGCTGGTTGTAGTTTGCATTATTAGGAGGTGATAGATAGTAAGAGGCAAACAATTCAGACAGTCTGGGGCATGGAAATGTTAAACCACATTAGATCAAACAAGCTGTGTTTCCACTCAGTAATTTGATGATGAGACTCAGCAAATAAATGTATGCACATGTACTGCTTAACAGAAATAATGGTCCAGCAGGTAATCAGAGTGTTGAAGACATTGTTTTATGTGAAATGAGTACTTGTATTTCTGTTAGTGGGCTATGTGGATTCATTTCATACAAGATAAAGTGTATCCAAGTTGTCTGTAATGAGAGTATTCCTCCAGATGCATATGCATTAGTTTCATCACCTTGGCAGTGTAGTAGTTTTGTTGTAGAGAGATGGAGACTGAGCATGTTGCCACTAAAACGACACCCTGCTTCATTGCTGCACAGTGAAAATTTGTTCTCGCTGCAGCAAAAAAAAATAAATAATAATAATAATAATAATAATAAAAAAAGGTAAAGAAGAAGGAGAAGGGCTTTGGTCGTGATATTAATTTAGTATAGGTAATTTTTTCTTTCTTTCTTAATGGTACGGGGGTCATAACAAAAGTTCTGCATACTGTCCATTTTTGAGAAAAGTGTGAAGTAATGGAGAAAACTCTTGCCTTATTGTTGTTCAACGTACTCCCCTCCATTACTAATGACAACTTCGCAGCAGTGAGGTAGGTCCTGGATGCCCCGTAGTGCGCCATCTTTTTCCAGTTGTCATATTACTTGGGTCACGTCCAGTGACAGTTCATCCAACAATTTGTAGCAGATGCCACAAAGCTGAATTTTTAACTTTGGGAAAAGATCAAAGTCGGGTGGACTGAGGTCACGGCTGTATGGTGGGTGGGATAAAGTTTCCCAGCCATATTTCAACAAAAGTCTCCGTACCGATGCTGCACCATGACACGATGCGTTGTCATGCAGCAAGATCACTCCTGCTTTCATTAAGTTGGGATGATTTTGATGAATTTTCGGTCTCAACTTTGTCCTCAGAAAGAAATTATGTTTCGATCAAGAGTTCCTTCCCCACAAACTTCTTGCAAGGCAGTGTAGATCTGTGTCAGAGTTTTTTCCCCACAGAGTTTCTATTTTCCCATACAAGTACTGGTCTAACACCATGACTCGACCTGAAGAGCTTCACACTTCCATTTCCAGACCCTCCCATGTCCATCAAGCAAATGCTAGTGCGTTGTTCTGACACCACTGCATTGCTGAGAGTCTGACCTTGACATGACGCAATCATTTTCCTGATTGCATCATCCGCTTCCATTTTAGATTAATGTGTGCAGAACTTTTGTTATAGCCCCAGAGATGCCAACTTTCACGGATTTTTCATAGTTTGTACGAATTTTCACTCCATCTTACGGTTTTAAAGGAGTCACCCCAAGAACTACGGAAAAGCCCATGCACGCAATTCCTATTTTTTACCCTCTTTTGGTCGAAAAAAACGCACATTACAGGTACCGTATATACTCGTGTATAAGTTGACCCCCCCCCACTTTCAGAGGAAAAAATCGTAAGAAATTGGAAACTCGCGTATAAGTCGATCCCGGAATGAGAAAAAAAAAAATTCAATGAATTTATTCAAAAACATTTGAAAACGAAAAAAATTATATATATAATACTAAATTTAATTTGCATACCCAAAAACTTCATCGGAACCCTTCAAAATCCGATTCCGAGTCACACTCGCCAAACAGTTCAAAAAAGTCTTTCTCCGTCATCGGCGCGTCATCATAAACATCAGTATTCCCATCTATGCCTGTGTCGTCAGAATCACTGTCATCATCACTCATAAAAATCTCATCATCCTCTGTGCCATCAAGTTTGTTACTAATGCAACATTTCTTGAATGATTTCACGACCATTTCTGCAGGTATCGCATCCCAAGCATCCTTGACCCATCGTGCAATCAAAACGATATCCGGCTTCTTTAGATTTCCGCCCTTGGTTTCAGTCGGCAAATCGGAACTTTTCCAATCTGCCCAATACCTCCGCACATTGTCCTTGAAGGGCTTATTAAGGCAGACATCTAGTGGTTGAAGAACAGATGTCAACCCACCTGGGATGACAGCAAGAGTTGTTTTTGAATTTTCTGCAGTTTTTTCACTTCTGCAAAACGGTATGCAACAAACATATCCCACACCAAAAGAGAAGGTTTCCTCAAAAGTGCACCTGGCCTTTTGTTCCACACATTCTTTAACCAGTCAATTGTTCCAGATTCGTTCATCCATCCTTTTTCATGGGCACGAACGAGCACACCAGACGGAAAGACAACGCTTTTCGGCAGAGTTTTGCGTTTGAAAATAATTACCGGAAGTAGCTTACTGCCGTCGGCCAAACAGGAAAGAACAACCGTGAAACTAGATTTTTCGTGGCCAGTCGTTTTGATCAAGATATTTTTTTCGCCCTTTTGGTTCACCGTCTTATTTCCAGGAAGGTCGAAGCACATGGCGGTTTCATCCATGTTCCCTATTTGGGAAAGTTCAAAAGCAGTCTCTTTTGAATTACATACTTTTAAAATTCCATTATCTTTGCTTCGAGGTCACGAGGTAACTTTTGTACAATTTTGGTGCGCTGGTGTAGACACAACCCATAGCGGTTCATGAACCTTGTGCACCAACCTGGTGAGGCACGAAAAGTGTTATTTGCGGCTGCAAACTTTTAATCTTTTGTGAGCTTCATTGCTCGCAAACGTATACCAGTTCGCGTTACAATGTAACCATTTTGTCTGCAGCCCACAATCCAATCATTCAAGACACTTTCCAGCTCTGGGAAAGATGTTCCACGGCGCAGCGCCTTTTGCGATTTTGGGATTTTCACCAAGTCCGTTTTTTTATGCCCATCTCGAATCAGTTTTTCGTTAATGCCAAATTGACGTGAAGCAGCACAGTTGTTAGTATTTTCTGCAAAAGAAACCACTTTCAACTTGAATCCTGCGTTATAGGACATCCGTTTCTTTACACAATCCTTGTCACCCATAATAGGAGAAGCGAGACGTGCGATTAAGAACAAGAAAAACACGTGCGATTAAGAACAAGCAACACCTAACACTAGCTGTCGCATGGCTCCGTTACGTTGAAGGTCAGCGCAATCAACTGGTAGTCTGAAGGGCGGAGCTTTCTATGCGTGGCTGTGGCTACGCAAAGCCAGGGGAGAGGAGACTTTTCAAAGCGCAGAGAAATTCGGAGGGTCGCGATTTTGTAATTCTACCAAATCGGTGTTTTTTCTTTCTTTCTTCTTTCGGAGGGTTGCAATTTCGTAATTAATACCGCATCGGCATTTTTATTTCTTTCAGGATGGATTGCCTTTTGCCTCACGGGAAGAACTTTTGGACTTACGATTTTTTTAGACCCCGCGTATAAGTCGACCCCATTACTTTGAAGCTCTAATTTTGTCCCAAATTTCTCGACTTATACGCGAGTATATACGGTAGTCCCTATACGCCTTCGATGCTCAGACTCCCCAATCCAACGGTGGCGGAGCTTCTTTTTGTACGCTGTTTGTCACATGATTCCCCATACAGCCATTTGAGAGTGCAGTGCGCAAAAGCCGAGCGAGTGTTCAGCTCAGCACCTTTTTGCAAACTCCTTACATCAATTACATGTGGTTTTCTGCTTGTGAAAATTCCGGTGCAAATGTTTTAACCCTTTCCGCTCGACTGTCGGGTTAAACCCGACACTACAAAATACCCGAATAGCTCGCTTGGCAAGTGTAACCCGCCACGCCGATGACGCCTTTTAGCTCGCATGTCGGCGCTCGCGAGGGATTCTTTTATCGCCGAATAAGTCGGGTGTCATCCGCCACACTTATGACACCTCTGTAGCTCGCACGTCGGCGCTCGTGAGGAATTTCTTATTCTCTTGCGTGTCGGGTGTCATCAGCCACGCGGATGACGCCTCTATAGCTCGCACTTCGGCGCTTACGAGGAATTGTCATTTTCGCCGAATAGCTCGGGTGTCATCAGCCATGCGTATGACGCCTCTATAGGTCGCATGTCAGTGCTCGCGGGGAATTTTTTTCGCCGAATAGCTCGCGTGTCGGGTGTCATCCGCCACATGTATGACGCCTCTATAGCTCGGATGTCGGCGCTGGCGAGAATTTTTTTTTTTCGTCGAATAGCTTGCGTGTCGTGTGTCAGCCACCAGCCACGCCGATGGCGGCTCTATATAGCTCACATGTCGGCGCTCACGAGGAATGTTTTTCTTCACCGAATAGCTCGGGTGCCATCCGCCACGCCGATGACACCTCTATAGCTTGTATGTTTGGACTCGTGAGACATTTCTTTTTCGCCGAATAGCTCGCGTGTCGGGTGCCGATGATGCCACTTATAGCTCGTATGTCAGTGTTGGCGAGCCAAAGCTGAACTTTCACTGCTAAGTTGCGGCCTCTACTGCAGAAATATAATTATAATTTTTAGATAACAGCACATTTTGGAACTTATTCATTTTATTAAAAATTGTTATGAAAACAATTCTGAGATTTTAAAATAAATATTTTTGATATACTGAAAATCTTACTGAAGATCGAAGCTGTTTTAATGAAAACTACTGAAAACTTCGAATTTTTTTACTGATGACTCCTTTCTCAGGTTGGCATCTCTGTAGCCCACGTATTACTTTTAAATCAGGTTACTTATGTATGACAGGTGTGATGTCTTGAAATATTGCTATATACGTATAGCCTCTTCATGCCACCCTAAATGAAAAATTGGGACTTGTTCTCTTTTCCGGTACTAGTAATCCCAGAATTTGGAATTTTCATCTGTAGCTAGCCTTTAATGTTCACACAAATTAATTGCCATACAATAAATAGTTCCATTGGTTCAAGAATGAACGAATGTGATCTTGCTTTGTCTAACCTCTTGTGTCCATCAGTTAAGTAAAAATTGCATCAGAATTAGGCACAGTGGGCTCAGTAACGATTCCAAGATTTTTAAGGAACAAGAATGTTCATAGAAAGACAGCAGAAATGCATTGAGGTAAAAAAAAGTGTAGTACAGGACAAATTCAGTATTATGAGGAAATGTAAGTGTATATGACATGAAATTAAAAAGAAAAAAATGTGCTTACTGCCTAATTTTTTTTTTTTGCCATAAATCACTTACTCATTTCCTAACTTAATATTTTTTTGATGTAAATTGCTTACTCATTTCCTAACTTAAAGTTTATTTGGTTGTCAGTGTACAGTTTTGTAGAAGCTGTAATCTCGCATTCTTTTTTGTTTTAGCATCCAAGGTAACCGAGGAAATAATCTCTAATGGTGTTGGCCACTGTGGTTCCAGTCAGAGTCATGGCAGAAAAAGCGTTTGTGCAGGGCATCCGAACAGTGGAAATAACAGTTCGAACAGCACATCCAGTTTACCCTCACTACCTAGTGCCACAAGTAGTGTGACATACACAGAGCTGGATGTTCGTGATGTAAAGAAACACAACTGCAATAACTCTCCCATTATTGATAAGCATGACTATCAGTACATGGAAACTCAGTTAGCAAAGCAAACGAACAGTGTTAATGACTTTGATGAGAGTGACGAGAGCTGTGAGCGCGAAAAATCTTTTAAAAGTGGTGTCATGCTGTGTTCAACTCCTGCAGCACGTGGGACATCTAACCGATGGAACCACAACAACAGTGTAAAAGACAATCTGTCAACCCAGCATTCGGGTAGTTCGAAAAAGAACAGAAATAATTCTTCAAAAGAAATGACTGCCAATAATTTAAATAGCCAAAAAGATGAACATACATATAGGTAAGTATTGATGTTGGTTTTATTATGACTGTTTTAAAAATTGTTTTTTTAGCTTTTTGTTAAACTGCTTTTCTATGTGTTAATTTAAATGCATGCTTTGCAGTTTGTTCTCTGTGTTTTGTTTCCTTGTTCGTAATAAAAAACAAAAAAAACACTCAATTCTTTAGTTAGGTTTTCTGTTACAGTTCAAAACAAAATGCTAACTTTATGCAATAATTACGAAACGCATATAGCGTATGAAATCCGTTTATTTTTGTATTGTAGTCAGCACAAATATTCGCCAAGCTTTTGCATTCCACTGGGAGGCTTTTTTAAGGCAATGATAGACACAAAAATGCTGTCTATTCATTTTTGTGTCTATCATTGCCTTAAAAAAGCCTCCCAGTGGAATGCAAAAGCTTGGCGAATATTTGTGCTGACTACACCACGAAAATAAACGGATTTCATACGCTATGTGCGTTTCGTAATTATTCAGCTCTGGTGTATTTAAAAATAAACTTTATGCAAGTTGGCTTTCTGACTGTAATGGGCATTTCTTTTAAAATCAGAAACATCTCAAATGAAATTAGTTTAAGCTTTGATAACTTAGCTTCTAAAACAGGTGAGGTTGTATTCTAGAAGTAAATTTATCCTGAAACTCTGCTCAATGTTAAAAACTAAGATTGTTGCCAATAACAAGAGGCTGTGATTCACTAATTTTATGATTTCTTGAAGGTTAAAAATTAATGGTGCAGACTAATGTATTGACTAAAAGTTCTCATTATTTTAGTTTTTTACTTTGTCATCACAATCTCATATGAAGTGGAAATGTGTTGTTAAAATGTTGCATATTCATATGAGAATTACAGAAAGGAACCTGAATTGATACAAGATGATTTACTCACTAGAGGTCTAAAGCTTTTTGTTCAAAAAATAGCTATTTATTTATAGTTCATCATGAAATTTAATATGCATGTACCTTGATCTGTGTAAAAAGGACCTGCTGCCTTGCAACAGGTTTGGACTCTTCCTGCGACCTTGGCTACTTACATTCCGCACACGTGCATAACTGCAGTGCTGTCTCATTGTAAATACTGGCAAATGGGTTCATTTAAAGCATGTCAAAGGACATTTTGAACTACATTTAGTGTAAGAAATGTACCTTCAAAATCTTGCATCCAGAAATTAGTAAAGTTAAAAGACAATGGGAAGCCTTGCCAGCATCCATGAGGCCAGAAACAGTCTGAAGAGACAGTACAGGATGTAAAGGCATCACCATGAAAATCATTATGCAGACTTTCCCAAGAGACTAATCTTTCATATTACGCATATCAAAGAGCTGCCAAACGATCAAAACTGCACCCTTATCATGTGTCACATGTTCAAAATTGCTGTGGATGGATGATAAAAAAACGTGCAGTTTTGTCGATGATTTCAAGATTTTCTCACTTAGTATCCTGGGATTTTGGATTTCACTCAGTTTATAGATGAAGCATGGTTTCATTTCATCCGAGCAGTTACATAAACTATCAAAACTCAAAACACACATATATGGGCACAAGAGAACTCTCAGGAACTGCATGCAGAGCCTTTGCATTTGGAGAAAATCAGAGTGTGGTATGTCTCATAGACAAATTATTGAGCCTTTTTTTTTTTTAACTAACTATTACCACAGAAGTCTACCTGGAAATATTCAGTGAGTTTGTAAATCAGCCAACAGATGATAAATTAACTGATGGATATTTTCAACCAGATGGTGCTACATATTGCACCTCAAATGTCAGCATGAGAGAAATTGAAAGTTTTTTTTTTTTTTTTTTTTTGAGACCAAGTAATCTCAAAAAAATCTATTGTCACCAAGATCTCCAGATTTAACACCACCTGACTTTTTGCTGTGGCGGCTCAGTGAAAGGAAGAGTGTATGGAAATAAACCCTGCACGATTGCAGTCCACAAAGAAGCTATATGCCGAGAGATTAAAGCCATTATTACTGATGACACTTTAAGAAAGGTATTCCAAAATTTGGAGTGTCGAGCAGAAACATGCTTCACAGCCAAAGGGGACCATTTTTCAGCATCAGTTATTAGCAGGTCTTTTTTTACATGGTTCAAGATATGTGTATATAAATTTTCATGGTGAAACTACAAATAAATAGCATTTTTTTTTTTTTTTTTTTGGACAAAAGTTTAGGGTCTTTAGTGGGTGAATCATCTTGTATGAATGTGGTTGTTCATCACATAAGTACTTAAGGAATTCTTATAGCATTGTAAATCCATTTATTTTAATGGTGTGATATGCGTAAAGATTCGACAAACTTTTACACTCCACTGGGAGGCTTTTTGAGGCAGTGTAGACATAAATTGCTACATTGAATTTATCTCTATATTGCCTTGAAAAAGCCTCCCAGTGGAGCATGAAAGCTTGGCGAATCTTTACTCATATTACATCACAAAAATAAACGGATTTTTTATGCTATAAGCACTTCTTAAGTATTCATGATTTGGTGTATTTAAAATAACATTACATAAGTAATTATATCGTGCATAGCAGAAGTTGCAGATCTGTGTGCATTATTGTCTTCAAATTTAATACTTGAACAGGTTTCTGTATGAGCAGTCGGGGAGGGGGTGTGTTATGCTGTTTATCAACTGCTTTGCAAATGATAAAAAAATTGTAATATTCGGAAAAAAAAATGCCCTGCTCCCCCCCCTCTCTCTCTCTCTCTCACACACACACACACACACACACACACACACACACACACAATGTGTGGAATAAATGATCAATCTGAGACAGAAATTAAAAATTCAATTTTTTGAAAAATTCTGTGATGGAAAATGAATTGATGGTTGTCAAAATTAAAAGAGACATGTGTTAGCATATTTATTTACACAAATTGCCTACAGTCCCACTCCTCACATGAAATCAGACTGCTTTCTGTGATTATTTTCTTGAAGTAGAGGAGCAGAGAGCATGCTTATGATTGGAGGCTGATGCATTTTACATGCTTGTATCAACTCGCATATACAGTCCAGCAGGAAATTGATACATTGTTGTGGCATGTGAACTAGCATCACCAGTATACATTATTAGAAAGGTAAAACAATCATGATTTGGGACATTATGTTCATACTCTCATAACACTTTTTATTTGTCTTAACTTAGAACACTGAGAAATTTAAATATGTGCAAAAATAAAAAGTTTAAAGGAAAAGATTCCTGAAGAAGCAAAACAATTGCTTTTTTTTTTTCAAGTGCCCTGCTTCAGCTACAGGAATTAATGAAGATTGCAAAAGAGAATTTAGAAGAATGTGCTGTTTTGCAGCCCCTGCCACTTGGTTATCCTCCATCTGCTGTTTTCACACAAACTTCTGCTTTTGCCACTTCTGTTGGAGAAAGTGTGTTGCATTCTGCCTCCAACGCTGTTAATCCTCTTAAGAATCATGGAAAGTTGGAAGAGATTGATTTTGTTACAGTGCCAAACACAAGTGAATGTATTACTGTATGCTAAGAGTTAGGGTTGCAGAATAATTTTGTTTCAGGTTTGTAAAATACACCTAAACTTATCAGCATTTCAAGAACATGAAAATGCAAAAGGTTTAATTTTTTATCAGAAAGTAGTGCAGCTATTTGGAGAAAAGCCAAATTTAAAAGAAACAATTGCCAGATTTATTTGGTAGACAGAGTACAGTTACTACACAACTATGAAAATTTGTCTTTTTTTTTTTTTTTTTTTTTTTTCACATGATTCATTATTTTCTACACTTATTTAAATGTGCATTGATTTCAGAATGAACTTCAAAACCTGTGCATTAAGATTCATGAACTTACTGCAGTAGCATAAAAGAAATGCACCATCAGATTTTAAAGTATGTACAACAAGATGCACACGTGTATCAAGTACTCTCGCTAGAATACACCCAGACTACAGGCAATTCATGAAGTCAAAAGGGAATCACTTCAAGTGAGTCTTCTCAGCCTTATGGCTGTCGTATATATATATATACAACTCAAAGAAGCATGGAGAGATGCGTGCTTGGTGTGATCAGGAGAGATAAAAAGAGGAACTTGTGGATCAGAAAAATGACGAGTGGAAGACATCATGATCAGAATTAAATCCCTGAAATGGCAATGGGCTGGACATATTGCCAGAAGGACAGACCATCGATGGACAGCCAAAATTTTAGACTGGATTCCAAGGGACAGGAAAAGGCCCAGAAAAAGACCACGTGGGAGATGGGTGGATGAAATTCGAAAGTATGCGGGAGTAACATAGAGGAGACTAACACAAGATAGATCGTTGTGGAAGAAACTTGGGGAGACCTTCGTCCAGCAGTGGATTGACAATGGTTGACAATGATGATGATGATGATATATATATATATATATATATATATATATATATATATATATATGTGGTGCAGAGACGTGGACCTTAGCTAAAAGAGACATACAAAGGCTACAGACAACTCAAAGCAGCATGGAGAGGTGCATGCTTGGTGTAACCAGGAGAGATAAGAAGAGGAACACGTGGATCCGAAAAATGACAAGAGTGGAAGACATCATGATCAGAGTTAAATCCCTGAAATGGCAATGGGCTGGACATACTGCCAGAAGAACAGACCATCGATGGACAGCCGAAATTTTAGATTGGATTCCAAGGGACAGGAAAAGACCCAGAAGAAGACCACATGGAAGATGGGTGGATGAAATTCAAAAGTATGCGGGAGTGACATGGAGGAGACTGGCACAAGACAGACCGTTGTGGAGGAAACTTGGGGAGACCTTCGTCCAGCAGTGGATTGATAATGGTTGACAATGACAATGATGATGATGATGATGATATATATATATATATATATATAGAGAGAGAGAGAGAGAGAGAGAGAGAGAGAGAGAGAGAGAGAGAGGGGGGGTGAAAGCAGTTGAAAAACAACCAGAGCCTGAAGATAGCAAAAGGACATCTCAGTAAGGGAAGAAAACACATTATGGCCCTGAGAAAAAAAAAATGGTACTGTTACAAGAAATAGAAGTGAAATTTTGACAAGGGTGAAAGATTTCTGTTCAAAACTATATCAAAGGGATGTTACATCTATTCCAGACATTACGACAGGTACAAGTGCCAAAGTCCCTCCAATCCTCCCTGCAGAAGTTAGATCAATTAAGAACATGAAACGGGGAAGAGCTCCAGGAGAAAATGGAATTACCATGGACATTATAGAAGAAGCAAGTGGTAAAATTGAAACTACGCTCGCCCAAGTTTTCGCCAGATGTCTTAATGAAGGTAAGATTCCTGAGGATTGGAACAATGCTACAATGATCTTGCTCCATAAAAAAGGTGACCTTGAGGATCTCAGGAACTACAGGCCCATCAGCCTCCTTTCAGTGGTTTATAAAATCTTCACTAAGGCTCTTTCACATCGCTTGAAGGTAACACTAGACATGGCCCAACCAAGAGAACAAGCTGGATTCAGGAGTGGCTACAGCACTATAGATCATATCCATGAACTGAGAGAACTAATTGAAAGAACAAGAGAAAATGAACTCCCATTATGCACGGCTTTTATTGACTATGAAAATGCCTTCGATTCCTTGAAACTATCAGCAGTAACAATGGTTTTGAAATCCTGAGTTATTGAAGATGCATACATTAGCATTACTAATAACATCTATGAAAGTGCAAGTGCAAAGGTTTGGATATTTGAGGATACAGCACAAATAAGAATTGGAAAGGGAGTGAGACAAGGTGACACCATATCTCCCAAGCTCTTTAACGCCACATTGCAAAATGTATTTCAATCATTGAACTGGGAAAACAAAGGGACAAAGATTAATGGAGATTACTTAACTCACCTTCATTTTGCTGATGATGTAGTCATCTTTGCAACTACCCTTTCAGAGCTGCAGAGTATGATCCAAGAACTTGCTGACAAGAGTAAAAAAGTGGGATTAAAAATGAACTTTCAGAAGACAAAAGTGATATACAATGCTTTTTCAAGAAACGAATATTTAGCGATTGAAGAAGAAAAGCTTGAGACAACCAATTGCTACATTTATCTTGGGCACCAGATATCGAATGAGGGTCACATTGCTGAAGAAATTAATCAGCGTATAAAACTTGGATGGAGAACTTTTGGAAGAAACAGTACAATTTTTAAGAGCAGTATGCCATTATGTCTCAAAAGAAAAGTGTTTAATCAGTGCATCCCGCCAGTGCTTACGTATGGAGCAGAGACATGGACGTTAACTAAAAAAGACATCCAAAGACTGCATACAACTCAAAGAGCATGGAGAGATGCATGCTTGGTGTAACCAGGAAAGATAAGAAAAGGAACTTGTGGATAAGGAAAATGACAGTAGTGGACGACATCATGACCAGAGTGAAATCACTGAAATGGCAATGGGCTGGACATGTTGCCTGAAGAACGGACCACTGATGGACAACCGAAATTTTAGACTGGATTCCGAGAAACAGGAAAAGACCCAGAAAAAGACCCCATGGGAGATGGAAGGATGAAATTCGAAAGTATGGTGGTGTGACATGGAGGAGACATGCCCAAGACAGACAACAATTTTGGAAGAAATTTGGGGAGATCATCCAGCAGTGGATTGATAATGGTTGATGATGATGATTATATATATATATACACTGGCAGAAAGTGAAAAAAGAACACCAAGAAGGAGACGTCTGATACCAACGAAATTTATACAGCATAATAACGGAATACAGAGGATAACATGATCAAAACATTATGGCAAAATACAGCTGTATTTGCTGATAAACTGAAAAATAACATTTCCATGTAACATGGTTAGTACGAGGTTGAACCGACATGAACTGCGGCACACTGTGCAATTCTGACATGGAGTCTGTCGTACAGATGTTGGATGTAAGTTTGGGGTATTGAGTTCCAAGCATGCTCAACCTGGACGCGTAAATCGGGGATGGTCGTGGCTGGCCGTGGAGACCGGATAAGTCGTTGTCCCATAAAATCCCACACGTGCTCAATGGCAGACAAATCCGGTGAACGTGCAGGCCATGGAAGTTGTCTCACACCCTGAAGTGCATGTTGCGTTGCACATGCCGTGTGTGGGCGTGCGTTATCTTGCTGGAAAACACCACGATGGACCGACCTTACAAATGGCACAACAACGGGCTGAATGATGTTGTTGATGTAGGAGGTGCTGTTTAACGTACCCGGTACAAACACTAGTTGTGTACGGGAGTGATAGCTGATCGCTCACCACACCAGGAGACCAGGTGTAGGCCCTGAGTATCGCTGGCGGATGCAAGAAGGGTGGAGACACTCCCCTGTGCGTCTGCGAACACGCATACGGCCATCGGAGGCTGCCAAGCAGAATCTGCTTTCATCGCTGAACACGACAGATCGACATTGCGTTCTGCAGTGCAGACGTTGGCGACACCACTTCAGCCATTCCTGTCGGTGGGCTGGAGTCAGAGGTACACATGCTAGAGGCACACGTGCACATAGTCCTGCATCCAGTAGACGGTTGCGGATTGTTCGCTCAGTCACCTCAGGTGCAACGGCAGCTCGGATTTGTGTCACAGTGTATGTTCTGCTTGACAATGCCGCTCTTCTTATGCGTCGATCGGTCCGCTCATCAGTCCGTCTGTGACTCCCGGTTCCACATCTTCTCGTGTGGGAATGTTCCTCGGACCATCTACACCACCATTGTACCACCACCGATACTTCCCGTCCAATTCGCTCTGCAATACGAGGATACGACCACCCGACCTCGCGGAATCCGACTAGACGACCTCGCTCAACGTCCAATAACTATTGAAATCGTACGTCTTCCATGTCCAGGCATTGCAGCTTCTTCAGGTTCTTCGCACGTGTCCGTACGCCAACGACTGATTACATTCACTTCGCCATACTCCTTAAAATACCACCGATGATAATTTGCATATTATGCCGTGCTGTGGCGTAAGCGCTCACCAGTTGGTCCCGAAATTAACATCACACCTACGTAAACTCGACCCCATTAGCATATGTAAATTTCATGATCGTCCGCCAATTCCTTCTTGGTGTTCTTTTTCACTTTCTGGCAGTGTATGTATTTATAAAATATATATATATATATATATATATATATATATAGCAGAAGTTGCTCATGCAATCAAGAACATGAAGCGGGGGAAAGCTCCAGGAGAAGATGGAATTACTATAGACATCATACAAGAAGCAAATGGAGAAATTGAAACAGTACTCGCCCAAATTTTCACTCGATGCCTTAATGAAGGGAAGATTCCTGAGGATTGGAACAATGCTACAATGATCCTGCTACATAAAAAAGGTGACATTGAGGATCTCAGGAACTACAGACCTATCAGCCTCCTATCAGTGGTTTATAAAATCTTCACTAAAGTTCTTTCACACCGCTTGAAGGTAACACTGGACATGGCTCAACCGAGAGAACAAGCTGGATTCAGGAGTGGCTACAGCACAATAGATCATATCCACGTACTGAGGGAACTAATTGAAAGAGCGAGGGAATATGAACTTCCATTGTGCATGGCTTTTATCGATTATGAAAAAGCCTTTGATTCGGTGAAACCATCAGCAGTTACCACGGCTCTGAAATCCTGCGGTATTGAAGATGCATACATTAATATTATTAATAACATCTATGAAAATGCAAGTGCAAAGATTCGGCTGTTTGAAAATACAACACACATAAAAATTGGAAAGGGAGTGAGACAAGGTGACACCATATCTCCGAAGCTCTTTAATGCCACATTGGAAAATGTCTTTCAATCACTGAACTGGGAAAACAAAGGGATAAGGATTAATGGAGATTATCTAACCCACCTTCGTTTTGCTGTTGACGTAGTCATTTTTGCAACTACCCCATCAGAGCTGCAGAGTATGATCCAGGAACTTGCTGACAAGAGTAAAGAAGTGGGATTAAAAATGAACTTTCAGAAGACAAAAGTGATGTTCAATGCTTTTACAAGAAATGAAGATTTATCGATTGATGGAGAAAAACTGGAGATAACAGATACGTATGTTTATCTTGGAGAGCAGATATCAAGTGAGGGTCACATTGATGAAGAAATTAATCGGCGTACAAAACTTGCCTGGAGAGCTTTTGGAAGAAACAGCATAATTTTCAAGAGCAATATGCCGTTATGTCTTAAAAGAAAAGTGTTTGATCAATGCATCCTTCCAGTGCTTACGTATGGTGCAGAGACGTGGACCTTAACTAAAAGAGACATACAAAGGCTGCAGACAACTCAAAGAAGCATGGAGAGGTGCATGCTTGGTATAACCAGGAGAGATAAGAAGAGGAACTCGTGGATCCGAAAAATGACGAGAGTGGAAGACATCATGATCAGAGTTAAATCCCTGAAATGGCAATGGGCTGGACATACTGCCAGAAGGACAGACCATAGATGGACAGCCGAAATTTTAGATTGGATTTCAAGGGACAGGAAAAGACCCAGAAAAAGACCACATGGGAGATGGGTGGATGAAATTCGTAAATATGCGGGAGTGACATGGAGGAGACTGGCACAAGACAGACCGTTGTGGAGGAAACTTGGGGAGACCTTCGTCCAGCAGTGGATTGATAATGGTTGACAATGATGATGATGATGATATATATACAGTGGATCCAGCTGAAGAAGTTTTCGTTGGGACAAAGCGTTGAAAACTTCTTAAACGGGAAGTGTCTAATTGGGTTTTGTAAGACTTTAGCGATTAAAAATGTTGCATAGATTAAATCCAGAAATTACATTTTAGTTAATTTTAAAGTAACATAAAAAATTTCACAACTTACCCATTTAAACTTGAATATGAGGATTGAAAGCTACATTTATTATGCTACAGAATTGCACAAATACTGATGTAAAAGCATTTATTTCTTCCTTTTTTTCACTAAATTCACAAAGTATGTGTCCATTTCCCTCAAATTTCTCATTATGTCCACTGGAACACGTTCGTGGCTTTCTATAAAGCGGCGAAAAGTTTCTAATGCTTTACCAACTCCAGCTGAAGTTGGAATTAGCCTGCACTCATCTTCTTGCGTTTTAATGTCGCAAATATCGTCGATATTTTGCATTTCAAAAGTGGGAACATCTTTGTCAACGTTCACAAACTCTTCAAAGGAAGATTTGAAGTTTAGTTTTTTTAGCAAACTTTCCCAAGCTTCATTGTTGTCATGCCTGTTTTCTTCATCAGAAAAACTAAGCTCATCAGCGTTGAAGCCAACTTTCCTGAAGCAATTTGTGATCGTTGAAGATGATACCTTTTCCCACAAAGAAACAATAAAAGGCATGGCATCTAATAAATTCAATTTCAGTGTACATTTGGTGTAACTCGAGTCCGATTCAAGCTTCTGCAGTAGCCAATAAACTAAAGGTTTCGTGTAGAATTGTTTCATGGTTTTAATTATTCCTTGGTCCATTGGTTGTAACATTTAAGTCAAGTTAGGTGCCAGGAAAATTACTTTTACATTTTCCAGATCATCCATGTTCTTTGGATGGGCTGTGCAATTATCCATAAATAACAAAACTTTTCTATTTTCTTTGGCCATTTTCTTCTGAAACTCCATTGAAACAGTCTTCAAAAATCTGAACTGTCATCCATGACTTTTTGCTATTTCTGTAATTGCATGGAAAAGTTTTCACATTTTTGAAGCACCTCGGCTTCTTTGATTTTCCAATGACCAATAAAGGCAACTGTTTCTGTCCCATCCATATTAGCTCCTTTCAGAACTGTCAATCTTTCTTTATTTACTTTGACTCTGTAGCTGCTATCTCCTGTGAAAGAGTAGGTCTTGTCAGGAATAAGGTTGTAAAAAAAAAAAAACACTCTCATCAGCGTTGAAAACGTCCTTTGCTTCTTATGCTGATAACAGTTCTGGTAAAGCATTAGATTTCCAATCATCCACTTCTTCGATGTTAACAACTTTTGATTCTCCAGAAACAGTTTTATAAGTCAGTCCTGCTCTTTTCCTAAAACGGTAGATCCATCCATTGGAAGGACTAAATTCAACATTTACTTTCTTGGAAATCTCTTCTGCTTTCTCACCAAGAATTGTCTCGTTGATCGGAATGTCAGTGTTTCTTGCTTGTTTAAACCACACAAGAAGTTTTTCTTCGACATCCTCATATTTACCCTTCTTAATTTTTTTGTTTTTTAATGAATGGGAAGCATTTGCAAGCACAGTGTCCCGTTTTGCCACTATACGGTTGAGGGTTGTAACAGGTAAATTTAGTTCTTTTGCTATCTGCACCCTAGTTAAATGCAGGTTTTCATCAACTTTTGTAATAATGTTTCGTTTTTCAACTACAGATAAAGCTTTTCTTTTGATGCCTTTAGACGCCATATTTCCAACTACGCATTTCAACAATAAAACTGAGCGTTTAACTCCAGGTATGCATGGTGCAACATCTGAGCCTAACTCTGATAGAATGACTAACTTTCAGCAGGTGTTTCCTTTCCCAGCCTTTTCCCAGCCCCAAAGATAAGGCAATTGTGGACCCCCTGCGTTGGCCATGGGAAGCTTGCTACATGTACGGGGAGAACAAAGAAACGTTTCCTCCCAACTTCTTTGACATGTACTTATCTGCTGGACGAGTTCCAAAATCTTATGTTTTTACTTAGAAACGTGTGACACTTACAACTTCTTAAGCGGGAAAACTTGTTGAAACATCATTACTTCTTAAGAGGGAAAAATTAACATTAGCACTATGGGAAAAAAATCGGGACTCTAAAATTAAAACTTTTTAAACGGGAAAACTTCTTAAGTGGGATCCACTGTGTATATATATATATATATATAGAGAGAGAAATGTCGATCTTAGACTGTAGACCTATATATATATATATAAGAGAGAGAGAGAGAGAGAGAGAGAGAGAGAGAGAGAGAAATGTCGATCTTAGACTGTAGACCTATATATATATATATATATATATTTTTTTTTTTTTTTTTTTTTTTAACTGTGAAAGCACTCAATATTGGTAAGGGGTTGTCTTCAATGAAAGTATTGCAAGTTTTCAATTTATGTCACTCATTTCGTGTATGGCATAGTGGATCGGATGTTCATGGTTTGCAAAACTCTACAACATGGAGTAATTTTACAGCACAGACATATTTACGAAATATGAAGTCATACTCTGTTTCTGTGTGTAATGAACCTGGTATAAGGTTAAAGTACTTTTTAAAAGAACTGACTTATTGAAGCATACACCATTGTGCAATGATGAAAACAAACTAAGTAAGGCATCTGCAAAAAATATCTTCAGATTTTGTGAGAGAATTTACAAGCTCCCTTCTTTGAGTCAGTGGAGAGCGATTTACTAGAGACTTTAGAAACAGTTTTTTCCACCAAAAATCACCCTTATAGATATTGTGAGTTCTTTTTTTATTTTTTTTTATGGTGAAATTGAGATGGAAATCTTCACTAAACATTTTCAACATTTCACTGATAGAGAAAAACTACAGCAAGAGTTTCTTCATTTCAAGCAAAATGTTGTAATAAATAGCCAAGTGAGACCCACCACCCTGGATAAATGTGCCAAGCACTAGTGACAGAACACAGCTAGGTCTACCTCTACCCTCTTGCACACACAAACTTGCAAATATATCTGTGTACCTGTAACTACTGCAGATATAGAACATTCGTTTAGTCGGTAAAAACCAGATCAAGACAACCTGCATAAGTTCTTTAACCGCTACATACGCTGCCATACCATTGATATTTGGTCCTATGCAAGCACGATGTCACAGACCCAACCATAAATATGCTCAAAGGGCTATGATGAGACAATAGCACAACTGTGAATGCAAGATGCATCAACCAAGAGAGTTGATTGATTTCCAGCTTGGTTTGATAATAGGGTGCCACATAAGCAATCACTCTGTATGTGACCTTACAGTGAAATTGAAGATCCCTATGTCACTGGTTGGTGATGTGATATGCAAATGGAAATGGATTGTGTCTGAATCTGCCAAAAAACGACTCAATAAACCTCAGAAGCTAACAGAATGTGACAGGAGAGCTCTGCAAAAGGCTGTCCAACCAGAACACAAATCAATATCATTTCAAATCACACAAATCCTGTGCGAGACTATCGGGAATGATATTGGTACCAGTACAGTTTGCAGGGCACTGCATAACACATGCTACTGTGGTCAAGCAACCATCTATAAGCCACTAATCACTTTGACTAATGCCACATATCAGTTAGTATGGTGCAAAAAATGTCAATCTTAGACTGTAGACCAATGGGAAACTGTGCTTTGGACTGACGAGTCACTATACACCATCTGCCTGTCTGATGGTTGTTCCTGGGTGTGGCGAATGCTGGGAGAAAAGTACCTTGGGGCCCATTAATTGATTTGGACAAAACCATGAATGCTGAGCTGTACCTAGACATGCTGGACAATTATGCACTACCAATGTTCATGGCAGTACTTTGAGGAAGGCCCATGCCTTTAGCAGCAGGACAAGGACAACACACCTTGTCATTCTGCTAGCATTGTTACATATTGGTATCAGGACATAGGCATTAAAAGTTGGACTGGTCAGCCCAGAGTCCTGACCTGAACCCTATGGAAAATTTCTGCGACAAATTGAACCATCGAGTGCATAGAAAAAGAGATTGCCCTACAAAAGCAGAACTGATTATTACTTTGAAGGCCAGAATATAACGGTGTACATTTACAAAAAAAAAAAAACTGTTGGAAAGTATTCCTTGAAGACCAGAGGCTGTCAATAAGGGCCAAAATGTTCCAGCACACATCATTAAATTTTCTGTAAATAAATATAATTTGTAATCGTGCAGGTGTCTGATATTAAATTGTATGGCAGTGTATTTAAATGTGTTTTTGAGAGTAAGTTTAGACAGTGAAGACTATTTGTGCATGTAAATGCTCCTGTCCATCCTCCATGGTAGTCTTCAGAAGTTCTATGTCCTGCTCAGTGAGCTCCTCTATGTTGTCCCTCACAAACATACTAATCAGCCCTTCTCCTCCTGCTTGTATGGTTTTCTTCACTTGAGTATCAAAATGTCTGGGAAATGTGAAGTAATTCAGGACTTCTACCTACAATTTTCTACAGTTGGCCTTCACTGTCCAGGGGTTTCAGTTCATCTGGTGCTTCCCAGACAGTAATGCAGTCAGCAGTGCTGTATGTTTGCCAGATACACTCACATCCATATTGAAATCAGTATCTGTAGCATCCTGTATTCATGGAAATATATACTTGTACATAACGGGCCTGTACTGCACATGCTCCTCTCAGTTGAGAGGCTGAAAGAAAGAGGTAATTGATGTTGAGAAGAGGAAGACAACAGAGATTTCACAAATTGAATTATACTTACACACCTGTGTAGTCAAGTAGTCCATTAAACAAAAGATTCCACAAATCACATATGACAACATCCGTTGTGATGTCATACGTGATTTGAATATTTACGTGCTATTCGTCTTGATGAAGCTGAACCAGAGCCCAGTGAAACCTTGGTCAACTCCAAAAAGAAAATATTTGTGAAGTAATGTTGTATTTCCTTAATATATACAACAGAGATGTTTTGATGTCCAAAATGTACACTGATTAGATGCTCAGGGGCATTGCATTATCAGTGGTAAGGATAACTGTAAATTCACTCTTCTGTGCCACAAGTACTTTTCTGCTTTTGGCACAAAGCGTTTGTGAAACCTATGGAATGTCATTGTAGGGGCCCATGTTGGATTGGTATTACAGGAAGAAAGCACTACCTCAAGCAATCCCCCCAGCCCCCGTTCCCAAAGTTTGGTGTTTGGTAGGGCAGGCCAGACTTTGGTGATGTGACCTATAGCATGTAACCACATAAAATAATCATCACCCTGTCCTTTGCCACCTTCAAGTCTGAAGCATTCTTCTTCACTAACAAGATGTATCTCTCTTTTGTAATCTTTCAAAATAAGCCTGTCTCAGTGGCATAAGACTTGCATGAACAATAGAACTTTTTTCTGTATAATGGTTTGATCTCTGCCAGTAATGCATCAGCAGCCATTGTGTCAGCCAGTGCCAATTTTCCTGTTAACATGGTAGTATGGAGTGAATTCCTTTCTGGAAATTTCATAACCTACCTTACTGACATAAATGTTCCTGTGGTAATGGAGTTGCTCCTTTCATTCCCTGTTCCTTCTTGAAATTCCAATATGGGTTAGAGCCTTCTTACAAATAACAGCTGTATTAAGATGCACTTTTGGTCCTTGTTCATATTTGTAGTGTTCTGTGTCTTTTCAGTTTTCACAGGTCTTTTAATGTACCCATAGTATAACTTTTGCATGGGCAGGTGTGTGATTGTTTCAATCTCCACTCATACATACATACATATCACTAAGCTGTTCTCTGAGATTCAGAGGTTAGCTGCACAAAGAAATACAAACTACCAGATAATTTTTACTTACTGTTGCTGTATCAAACTTCTCCATTTACAGCAATGTTGATATACAACTCGGGCTTCACTCACATCCATCACACTCCGTACATAAGATCTATACTTCATACTCATAATCTTTTTTTTATGCAGACACTCCTGAATCTGATCCTCCCATGACTTCTTTGGCCTTCCTCAGATTTTCTTAGTAAGCATCTCATCACTCATTCTTTCAACATGGCCAAACCACCAAAGCATATTAGTCTCCACCTTACTAATAACATTTTGCTTCGCATTGCACAACTGCAACACATCATCATTCCTCACACAATCAGAACGTGCGCATTTCTCCAGCACACACACAAACAACTCCTATGTTTCTTCTGTAGCACCCAGGTTTCACTGCCATACATCAGAGTAGGAACAATTACACTTTCATGCACAGCCATGCGGGACTCTCTTGAGAACACATCGTTCCTGTGAAAACCTCCCAAAGCAGCCATGGCTTTCAATGAAGAATTCACTCGCCTACTAATGCTTCCTAAATACACAAACTCATTCACCTGGTCAATCCCACTCATGATAGGAGGAAATGTAAACTCATTTAGTAAAGAAAGTGACCTGTGTTTTGTCACCATACAAAGGTCCTAATTAAAATTATCACTTTTCCATACCACACCTGAACATCCAATATACACTGGCGGAAAGTGAAAAAAGAACACCAAGAAAGAGACTTCTGATACCAACAAAATTTATACAGCATAATAATGGAATACAGAGGATAACATGATCAAAACATTATGGCAAAATACAGCTGTATTTGCTGATAAACTGAAAAATAACATTTCCATGTAACATGGTTAGTACGAGGTTGAACCGCCATGAACTGCGTCACACTTTGCAATTCTGGCATGGAGTCTGTCGTACACATGTTGGATGTAAGTTTGGGGTATTGAGTTCCAAGCATCCTCAACCTGGACGCGTAAATCGGGGATGGTCGTGGCTGGCCGTGGAGACCGGATAAGTCGTTGCCCCATAAAATCTCGCACGTGCTCAATGGGGGACAAATCCGGTGAACATGTAGGCCATGGAAGTTGTCTCACACCCTGAAGTGCATGTTGCGTTGCATGTGCCGTGTGTGGGCGTGCGTTATCTTGCTGGAAAACACCACGATGGACCGACCTTACAAATGGCACAACAACGGGCTGAATGATGTTGTTGATGTAGGAGGTGCTGTTTAACGTACCCGGTACAAACACTAGTTGTGTACGGGAGTGATAGCTGATCGCTCCCCACACCAGGAGACCAGGTGTAGGCCCTGTGTGTCGCTGGCGGATGCAAGAAGGGTGGAGACGCTCCCCTGTGCGTCTGCGAACACGCATACGGCCATCGGAGGCTGCCAAGCAGAATCTGCTTTCATTGCTGAACACGACAGATCGCCATTGCGTTCTCCAGTGCAGACGTTGGAGACACCACTGCAGCCGTTCCTGACGGTGGGCTGGAGTCAGAGGCACACATGCACGTAGTCCTGCATCCAGTAGATGGTTGCGGATTGTTCGCACAATCACCGCAGGTGCAACGGCAGCTCGGATTTGCGTCCCAGTGGTTGTTCTGCTTGACAATGCCGCTCTTCTTATGCGTCGATCGGTCCGCTCATCGGTCCGTCTGTGACTTCCGGTTCTACATCTTCTCGTGTGGGAATGTTCCTCGGACTATCTAAGCCACCATCATACCACCACCGATACTTCCCGTCCAATTCGCTCCGCGATACGACCACCCGGCCTCACGGAGTCCGACTAGACAACCTCGCTCAAAGTCCGATAACTGCTGAAATCGTACACGTCTTCCATGTCCAGGCATTGCAGCTTCTTCAGGGTCTTCGCACGTGTTCGTACGCCGACGACTGATTACATTCACTTCGCCGTACTCCTTAAATACCACAGACGATAATTTGCATATTATGCCGTGCTGTGGCGTAAGCACTCACCGGTTGGTCCCGAAATTAACATCACACCTACATAAACTCGACCCCATTAACATATGTAAATTTCATGATCGTCCGCCAATTCCTTCTTGTTCTTTTTTCATTTTCCGCCAGTGTATTATCAGGATGCATGTTAAGCATATGTGGGAGGGTTTATGGGATCAATATGCACCAAACAAAAACATCATATTTAGCCATTTATATTCAGAGCCACAGAGAGGAAGTTGTACCTGCACATTTTCATATTGGGCATTGTTTCACAACTAATTGATGTCTGTCTTCATATTTCTTGTGAATGTGTGCATTTTCTTTTCTTACTGGCTTTACCAGACAGCTCAGCAAACCTGGATCCCCTTTTAAACTATCAATGTGATGCATCTTCTATGCTTTCAGTTTCCATTACATTGATTCGTTTCAGTTTGTGTAGGCCCATTGCTCTTTTGATTTTGGCTCTTTACACTGCTTATCATTTCTATGTATTGCGAATCCTTACGCCTGTTCTTTTCTTGTCTTATGATGTTATTTTTTTCTTTGTTTATGTTTTTGTTCAATAAGCTTTGTGCTAGGCACTTTTGCCTTCTGAGGCTCTTGCCTCCTTAAAATTGAACAACCAACCTTTCACTTCTGATTTATTTAGCTTCGTAGATATCTTTCCCTTCTTGCAGTTAGGAAGCAAGTGCCTTTTAGGGAACTTTGTTAAAAAGCAGTACATCACTTTAATAAAAGCACGAAAATGCATTTAACTATTGTGAGTATGCTGGTAAATGATGAATGTGTTGAGAGACTGTGTAGTAACTGTGATGCTGGGTAGAAAGTAGGTTGTGAGGCACATGGGTGGGTTAAAGTTTGCTAATGCTTGATGCATAAGATCCGTGATACCACTATTCACAATATCAAAAGCACCTTGATATATCTTAGAAAAGATTTTTCACTTCTGCCTGATGTACAGTGCAAATAAGCAAAGCCATGGGTGCTGGATTTGTAACATGGCTGTCCTGCTGTATAATAACTGCAAAATTTTTAGGCAATAGAATTAGTGTAGTTCATAGCATGCAGAATATGTATTAGGCCTTTTCTAGCAGCGTGGACAGATAATGGATGAAGTTTTCACCTGCCATGCTAAAATTCTAAGGAACTAAATATTCAAATTATGGATATGTTTAAATGACTACTGAAAATCTGCATTTGGTGTTATTTCTCCTGCAAAATGCAAGTGGGAGGAGGAATTTGAACTAAAGTTCAAAGTTTGGCCTTCTGTAGAATTTTGGTTAAAGCTATTGGTCCAGCCATCCCTAAATTTTGGTTACCATGCTATTGAATTTTAAATTTGAAAAATCAAGTATTTCTGCTTGCAGCAATCTTGGACCTTCTGTGCAGTGATTTGGTAAAATAAAAGTTCATGGGTTAGCAATTTATCATTCATTCTTTCAAAATGTTTACAATACATTAAGCAATTAGTTTTTATTCTCTTAAAAATAAATATTCCATTTTTGCAGTGTATTTTTGCAAGCTATTGCTCTTCTTTACTTGATCCAAGATTGGCATGCAGAGAATGACCATGGTTTCTCAGTCAACCTTTTAATTATACAGTACCCAAGATTAATTACTGTACATTGTAGCAGAAACAAAAGCACTTTCACATGCAACCATTTGCTGCTGTTTGGATGACCTTATTGCTCCTGTGAGGAGCACTGGAAACTGCAGTGACTTTTAAAATTGAATTCCCTGTCTGTCCTGTTTTCATACATACATACATACCATTAAGCTGTTCTCTGAGATTCAGAGGTTAGCTCCTCAAAGAAAAGACCGTCTGCCAAGTAAACATTTAACTGATGGAACTAGAATTTACTTACTGTTGGTGTATCAAATTTTTCCATTTACAATGATCTCGGCACACAGCTCGAGCTTCATTGACATTCATCACACGTCGCACACAAATAGGAGTTGTTGTGGTCCGGATTTTACCCAAAATTCCAGATTGTTTTGCCGATTAAACCCAGAAATTCTGGAGGAAATGAGAAGTCCGTATATTTTGTATTTGTTAATATTATATTTAGACTTTTAATTTAAAGTAAAGGAATTTATAGTTTTTGCAGGATAAACCAGTTTGTAAAAGTAAAAAATAAATCCAAAATTTTAATTTTGTGATCTAAGAATAATGCGCTTTTTGACAAATATTTGTCAATCTCACGCACTAGGACAATAATACAGAGCGTGTACAGCTGGTTCAAAATATGGTAAATAGTTGGGACAATTACAAGATGGATATGCAAAGTAGTGTTAAAAAATCTAGTAGCACTGTTGAAAACTGTGGGACTACAAAAAAAGAAAAAAACAAAAAACCTTGTAACATTAAAAAATTTGTAGAGATTCCAGAACTTAGTAAAAATGAAAGGTGTTAAAGAAAGTCTGAATGTGCTGATGTGTAGAAGTGTTTTATAAGTAATACATGTAGTCCAAAATAATCAGTTTGTTCCCGAAGTGAACTCAGCGTGCATGTTACTTTGGTCTCACAGTTTTCAGGATTTTTGATTTGACCTCACAATCGCCCATGATACAAGTCCTTTTTCTCAAGTAGACATTCCTGAATCTGGTCCTTTTATGATTTCCTTGACCGTCCTTTAGCTTTCTTTCCTGCCCCTTGGGCTGAAAAATTTATCTTAGTCAGCACTTCACCCATTCTTTCAACATGGCCAAACCACGTAAGAATATTAGTGTCCACCTTACTAACAACATTTTGCCTCACATAACATCACTGCAACACATCTTCTCACATGATCAGAGCATCCCTCGCCCATAAGTAATGCATCTCCCTAGCACTGTCTTTTCTGCAGTACCCAGATTTCGCTGCAGTACATCAGAGTAGGAACAGTTACATTTTTTTAATACAGCCATTTGCTGTTCTGTTTTCCATGTTAAATATATCCCCTAAATACTGTAACTTTGCAGATTCTCAACCATTACTTCTTTTGAGTATTTGTTGCCCTTAGATTATGAGCACATGCAAGAAACAAACGTTTACCCCCTCGCCCCAAAAAACAAACACAAAACGCACAGGATTATCTGTGTAGAGTATTTGTTTGTCAGTAAGCATGAGTTTTTTTTTTTTTTTTTTTTTTAGAAATAAAAAAAAAAGATAATTCACACACAGTTTAACATGCTAAACAGATGATAGGTAGCTTAATGGGTCAGGTAAATGATTTGACTTTATACTGAACATTCCGAAAAGGTGTATACCAAATCAATGGGATACTTGCCAATTCATACTATCGTGCAGTTGTTAGTAGTTGAGAGAATGTAGGCAGACTGATTCTTTCTAAAGAGAAAATTGTCTAAATAGGTGTCTTTTCGTCTGTAGATATACCCTTGGAACCAAATATGCTGAATACCCAGGTAGTTCTTAAAATGGCTTTACATCCAGGTGAGTGGAATTTTTAATTGTACACACTGCCATACAATTAAAAATTCCATGCAGCTGAAAGGAAAACTAGACAACTTGCCAGAATTAATTCATCCAGTGATGGCAAGCCTGGATATAGTATTTATGTATACCAACATTAACCTGGACCTCCTGCTGGAATTCATTGCGGAAGACCTGGCGGGGAAAAAGTAGTACTCCATAATCACAATAGAGAAATACTACTTGGCATATATGAACTGCTCCTGTTTTCTTTCGAGAATAATTTCTTCCAGTTTGGAAAGAAATATTACAGGCAAACTTCGGGACTTGCAGTGGGTTCTCCACTAGCACCTCTGCTAGCAAATTATTATGTAAGCAAACTAGAGGCAAAAATCTTTATACAGCCTTCAATATTTGCTCTCTATGTAAGATACATAGATGATGTCCTATTTATAGTAGATACTGTGGACCAATCTCTACCCTCTCAGATTCTGGCAGAATTTAACTTGCTAGAAAATACCTTGCAGTACACCCTGAAACTGGAAAAAGACCATGGCATCAATTTCCTTGATTTAACCTTGACCTCAAGAGAGGGGAGAATATTCACTCAGCTTTTTAGAAAACCCACTAACACAGGGAAGATGTTAGACTTCTGCTCATTCCACCCTGATTATATTAAATCGAATACGGCGAGACAATTTTTGGAAAAAATTGAAGTTCTTGTCTCTTCAGATGCTCAAAAAGATCTTCACAGAGAAGAATTAAAAGAAATATTGACAGAAAATAATTACCGCTTCCCATATGTTGAGAAATTATTCAGACAAGTGCCAAAAAAAGAAGCAGGAAATAAACAACTTCAAATTCACCAGCAAAATTACGTACCACAAGGGACTTTTCGAAAAACTGAAGAGAATCGGAGCAAAATATATCAGGCTTGCTCCAGATTTAAATAACAAATTAAGGAAATTCCTGCCAGCTTTAAAGCAGAAAGAAATGGACATCCAATTGCAAGAAGGAGTAATATATTGCATCGACTGTAACTGCGGACTCAGCTATATAGGAGAAACAGGGAGAAGTATTAAAGTCCGAATGAAAGAACACCAAGCAGCTATTAGGAACATTAGTAAAAAAACAGGGCTAGACAGACATATACAAGCAAGTGGACACTCCATAAATTGGGCCTCAGTAAGAATAATCGCCCACCAGTCAAACTTAGTAAAGAGGAAACTAGAAGAAGGGATCGAAATAGCAAGAAGAAAGTACCTCAATTAACGATAATTGCGGTTGGACTCTTCCAACTGAGCGGCAGCAACTACTCCAGTGACGTAGTCCTGATGACAAACTAGGCTTTAGTTCGAAAATTTGACCACCAATTTTTTTGAATAATAACCTCTATAAGACCCGTAAAAAAGTTAATTCCACAATACACTATGAATAGAGGTGCCATAAATTCATTTACAACAAAGCTAAAATATATTGAATTCCAGTAAACTATTTAAAAAACCCTGCTCATTACATAGGCAACACCAAGGCAATTTTAAAACCTGTTTGGTAGAACATGAAAGAAATTTGGAAAATAATGAAGGAAAAGCAACGTTAATGCAATTCTGCGAACATTATAACACCAACATACATCATACATATCACTAAGCTGTTCTCTGATATTCAGAGGTTAGCTCCACAAAGAAATACAAACTACCAGATAATTTTTACTTACTGTTGCCGTATCAAACTTTTCCATTTACAGCGATCTTGACATACAACTCGGGCTTCACTCACATCCATCACACTCCATACATAAGATCTTCTATACTTCATACTCATAATCTTTTTCTCATGCAGACACTCCTGAATCTGATCCTATCATGACTTCCTTCGCCTTCCTCTACCTTTCCTTCCTGCCACTTGGGCTAAAAAGATTTTTTAGTAAGCATCTCATCATTCATTCTTTCAACATGGCCAAACCAGTGAAGCATATTTGTCTCCACCTTGCTAACAACATTTTGCCTCACATTACACAACTGCAATACATCTTCATTCCTCACACAATCAGAACACGTCTTGCCACAAACCCCCTTTGGAGCAGGCGTGCTCATCTAATGATGTGGACACACCCAAAATTATATTCAGTGGCCGGTCACGCCTTACCCCTTCCCCCTCCTCCCCCTCCCAGCCAATAGATATATGAGGGTCATTCCCTAATCCCAAAACTGAGATTGGGTAAATAGACAAAATCCTCCCCACTTTGTTATAATTAATCTGCGAATCAGGAGGATGGATGGAGACCGTTGAAACTCAAACAAAGAATTGCCAATGTCCAAAAATAATAAATGATGACTTGGTTAAACTTGACATATTTATTGGGTATATCTGAGGATTGAAAGTCAGTCCGTCCGTCAAGTCGCCAACGTTAACTTGGCGTCTCTCTCCTATGCTATTCCTTAAAACTTGAGAGATAGTCTGTCTCCTCTGAGATAAGACCTGTATCCCTCAGTTATCTTCCACCTTCGTGCCATATTAAAATTCAGCTCCGGCCTTCATCTTTGCTGCCTAGAAAACTATCTACTTCAGAATATCTAGAGATATCCGTAAGAGTCCCTGGATATGAGACCTGTATCACGGGTATGCTAGCTTCGAAAAACGTCTCGTTACTATTCAGTACGCGACTGTCATCCTGGACCCCTTATGCCCGGGCCCGCTCGTGCTCAACTCCCTTCGGCAAGTTGCACCTCCAAGATAACTTACTTCTCTTCCTACCGAAATCAGACTAACTAACACTTGCACTAACACTTGCACTCACTTCCCTCCCCCCTCTCTCTCTCACCTGTGTCATATGTACGTCACTTCTGCTTCCTTGCCTTGTGGGCGTCCCGCTCTCTCTCTGCTGACGCCTACGTCACAAGATGACCAGGTATTATTCCTATCTTCATGCCCGTTGGGCACGCCCATCCTGTTCAGAGCATATCGTTCCCTCACTAGATAGACAGCCCGTTTGATGTACATCTGTTTGCGGCGCTCTTTGGACAGGCTTACCTTACTTCTAAGTACAGTAACACATTAAACACAATACATTCTGCTATATATACACAATAGCTAATGGTCAGTTTGCCGGACATCCTGGCATCTACTCTTTGCTGACAATGTTTGGCGGATGTCGTTAGCTTAATGGCTGATGGTTATCTTGCTTGGGAAAGAAGTTTTCCTTTATCCAAGCATGCAAACCCCAGCCCTACTTCGTATCACACAAATAACTCCAAAAAGTTCTAGAATTATCCTTTTCTCCTTTGTCCACTGGACCATGTTTTAAGCTTTTGTTAATAATCATGTACATGGATGTCCACATCATAATTTCATATAGCGCACATTGTTTTAATATTATGCAGGCATAATGTTCCCACCATTAGTCCATTAATATATGAACTTCCAGGTTATACAGGTGTATTGTTTATGTAATTATCTCACACACTAAATAATTCTTCCACTCTTTACACCCCTCGTAAGTAATGCATTTCTCCAGCACACAAATGACTCCTATGTTTCTTCTGTAGCACCCAGGTTTCACTGCCATACATTAGAGTAGGAACAATTACACTTTCATACACAGCCATGCGTGACTCTCTTGAGAACCCATCATTCCTGTGACAGCCTCCCAAAGCAGCCATGACTTTCAATTAAGAATTCACACGCCTACTAATTTCACCATTGAATTTATTCTCTCTGTCAAACAGGCTTCCTAAATACACAAACTCACTCACCTGTTCAATCACTGTGCCATTTAGACTTACATTACATTCAGTGCTACCAGTTCCTCCCTCAAAAACCATAACTTTGGTTTTTTCCCTTATTTATACTCTGTTTGAATTTCATGCAAACTTCGTACACCCGAGACAATATACTCTGCAACTCACTTTTGCTCTCTGCCAACAGGACACTGTCATCAGCATACAGCAATCTGCACACACTGATGTCAACAAGATATAAACCAGTATTATCTATTTTGACATCACTCATGCACGCATCCATAAATATATTAAACAGCCAAGGTGACATTACACAACCCTGTCTGACTCCTACACCAATAGAAAACCATTTTGATAAAACACCATTCACTCGTACACAAGCTCTACTGTCAGCATGCGTGACTTTTACATTGTGAAGTAGATTCCCAGTAACACCATATTCATTCAATACCTTCCACAAAAGTGTCCTATTTACTTGGTCGTATGCTTTGTCTAAATCTCTGAAGGCAGCAAAAACTTTCTTACCAACAGCCAGATACTTTTCAATCATCATGCATAATGCAAAAATTTGGTTAGTGCAGCCTTTACCAGGCATAAAACGACTCTAAACATCCCACACTTTCTTTGATGTAAGACCCCTTACTTTTTCAATAACAACCTTACCAAACACTTTCCATGGCACGCTCAGTAGGCTAATACCACAATAGTTCTTGCAGTCAGTCTGATCACCTTTTCCCTTATATAAGGGAACAATGATGGCATCCTTCCAATCCCGAGGGACCATTCCTAACTCCCAGCACAACTGGGAAATTTCAGTTAACCAGTCAATTACAGAGTCACCACCATATTTCAATATTGCAGCAGTTATGCCATCAACCCCCGGAGCCTTACCATTCTGAAGAGATTTTAGAGCTTTACACACCTCTTCTCTTGAGATCCCTCCTGTGACATCATCTGCTTCTGCCTCTGAATCACCTTTGCTTTCCTGATCTAATAACTCACGAAGTATTCACCCATATTTCACATAACTCATTGGGCTCCCATATCATTTCCCCAATCCTATTCTTCACACAACTTACAACTTAGTTTCCCCTATTTTTCCTGATTCTCATGTACTTTCAGAAAGTCTTCCTATCTTTCCAAAAAGCCAATTCATGCCTTTCCACCTTCTCATTCCTATATTTTGCTTTACCCTGGCGAACCAGCTTAGCGGTTTCACGCTTCTTACAACGATATTCATCCACAGAAACTCTACCTTGCAGCATCCCCAAACAGGCTTCCTTCTTTCTCTTTACTGATTCTTCCAATCTCACTATTCCACCAAGCATCACCTCTATTGTTACCCACTATTGTGGTGCCACAGACCTCTTCAGCAGCATTGACAACACAGTACTTAAAACATTCTCACTTCTTTTCTGCATCCCTTTCACAAGACTTCAGCTCCTTCAGTCGTTCTCGGAGTAAGTCAGAATAACGTTGATAATCTTCAGGGAGCCTTTCAACCTTTATTCTTTCCATCCCAAGCCTCTTCCTATTCCTTTTACTCTAACCAACATTCAGTTTCACTCGTGACACTACCAAGTAATGGTCAGACCCAACATCTGCACCTCTCATCACATGAGTGTCAACAATTAAGTGTTTCAGACACTGATTATAGGCAACAAAATCTGTCGCACTCTTTTGACTAAGAGTACGATTTTCCCAAGTATATGTGATTGTGTGGATATACTTGTGGTTGAAAAATGTATTAGATACATACAAACCATTCTCAATGCAGAGTTCAATTAATCTTTCACCATTATCATTCACACAAGGATCATTGAACTTACCCAGAACATTGTCAGACATTGCATTCTGCACACCTACTCTAGCATTGAAATCCCCTGCTATTATAACTTTCTCTTTAGCACCAAACTGGCTCAAAACAGCTTTTAGCTCATTCCAGAAATCGTCCTTCCTATCAGAAGATCCCAAGTCACAAGGAGCATACACTACAACAATTACTATTATCTGAAGTTTCACTTTCAAACGAATCCAAAGAATTTTCTCACTAATGCAACTATAGTGCATCAAGTTGTTCATCTTTTCACCTAAAATCACATTTACACCAGCCTGTGCTCTCACATTATCCAATACCCCAGACCACACACTCATCGTTCCATTCAAATTTTCTATCCCATTTTTCTTTCTTTTGGTTTCGCTTACACACAGCACATCCAATCTATACTTATCCATCTCTTCAATCCCTCATTCATCTTGCCCTTTATAACTCTAGTATTCCATTTACATCAACTTACACTCACTCAACGGAGATCTCTTTCTCGTCTGCCGTTTAGAAGGTCCAGGTCGATTCCGTGGTGGACCATCCTTCTCAAGTGTTGTAGATCCACCATATCCGACACTAGAGTCCGGATATTGATTTCTTTGTGTCTTTTTAATCAGGTAAGTACATCAGTGTGAGGGATTAGCCCACAGCTGACAGTTCCAGTTGGTCATTTAACCTAAGGATTCTGGAACAAAACCCAGTGAGTTGGGGTCTTTTCGCCAATGTCACACAGAATGATACACGGATAAGGAGGAGGAGAGGCTGTAATACAAATGGCAGAAAGTGTTCTTATTGAAAGAAGCAGGATGAAGTGTAGTAGCAGTAACCCAACAAAATTGGAAAACAAAAGGGAGTCAGAAATCAGTTGGTGGTGGAACAAAACATGCTAAAAATTTAAATAGTCACTCTCAAAATATTTCCAACTGTGATTCTAATGATAGTGTGTTAGATAGGCAATATCTCTGTGAAGATCCCTCAGATTTCAAGTCAAAATTGATTGAGTAAATTTGCATGCATTTATCATTTAAGTGATAAACAAAATGTACGAGTAACCCCTTTCCCTTCGTTTTTACTTGAGATAGTTTTTACATAACCACCTTGAAAAACACCCAGAAGTGTAGGGTGTGGTCAAGTAAATGTCTGCATGTGCAGAAGATTTGCATTCACAAAGAACTGGATTATGATACATTCTGTCTCATCAGGATGTGATTGTGTGAACTTCAGAGTACAGTAAATAGTGAGGTATGCCAGGATATTATAATTTGTTTCATTTCACTCTTTGGGAAAGGATGATCATTGCTGAATGGATAATACAGTATATAGAACCATGAGCCATACAACTTATAAAACCATTTCTTTTTTTAAGAGCTTTTTTTGGGGGGGATGATATTCTCTTATTTCCTTCTGTGGCACTAACCTCAGCATTATTTTGTATTAAACAACCCACTCATACTTGTGGAACATGAGGGCAACATCAAAGTTGAAGTTGCAAGCATTGCAAATAGTACTGGCTTCCATTGGGTCCCATTTTGAATATCTGCTGTTACCAAGTAAGAAAGTGTGTTCCATAAATTTTTATATAATGAATGCAGTATGTAATGTACTGTAAATACTACACTGAAGAGCAATTGAATTAGAGACAGCTGGCGTTATGCAAATGTGGAGCTGTGGGCAGCCCTGTAAACGGAAACGACATCACGTATGCAGCGATCCGACAATATAAGGAGTGATGCGCCGGAAATCAGTAAGAGTCGGATGCGGTATGGGTAAGACGAAGGATCTAAGCGCACTTGATCGTGGGCAAATTGTTGAGGCCTGAAGAATGGGTCACTCCATCTCGGAAGTTGTGCCGGCACTGGGATTTTCACGAGCCACTGTGTCACGGGTGCACCGTGAGTACATCGAATCCAGTAAAGCCATCCCTGCAAGGGCCAACTGCCATGGACAACAGTGTGTGGATGAGCAGGATCATCATTGACTAGCTCGCATTGTAACAGCAGATAGACGAGCCACAGTGCAAGAAATCACTCGACAATTTAACGCTGGAGCACAAAAGCGTGTAAGCAGCCACACCATCCAGAACCATCTCTTCGCTATGGGGTACAGAAGCCATTGTCCCACGATTGTACCGCTGCTGAACACCCATCACAGGGTGCGAAGATTAACATGGGCGTGGGATTGTCGCCACTGGACCCTAGACATGTGGAAAAAATGTTGCCTGGACTGTTGAGTCGAGATTCACGTTGCTACATGTGGATGGCAGGATACAAGTACGGTGCAAACCACATGAAGCGATGGATCCTTCTTGCCAGCAGGGTACTCTTCAAGCTGGTGGGGGTGGCATTCTCGTCTGGGGACTGTTTAAATGGACTGAAATGGGACCTCTGGTATGTGTCACATTGTCCCTCACAGGTCAACGTTACCGGGATATTCTGGACGACCATTTGCTCCCGTTTGTGTGTCTTCAACATCCCACTGGGGACCTCATCCTGCAACAAGACAATGCACCGTGCCATCGCTCCCGAATTGTATCCGAATGGTTGGATGGACACTCCACCGACGTGACCTCGCTTCCTTGGCCAGCTGGGTCACCTGACCTCAGTTCCATCAAGCACATCTGGGATGCCATCGAGAGAGATGTTTGAGGCTCTGATCCCCCTCCAACTTAAAAGCCTTGAGTTTAGACTTTTAAGAATTTAATCTAAAGAATTTAATGAGAACAGCCATACAAAGATTCGAACATCGACCACTTACAACTGAGAGGTACGTGAAAAGTTTTTCCTTGAATTACATTTGATTACCGAGGTGTTTGTTTGCAGTAAATACTAATAATTTCCAACTGAGAAATTGCGTTTCACACGAAGGAACTATAACATGTAAAAAGTTACAACAGTTAAACCACTATTGAATGGATTTAACTGAAAAAGGATAACGTATATAAAACATGTTTTTTAATCTCAATACGTTGAGAAAATACGTGCGTATTAAATATCGTCACTTTAATGATATTTTTTTTTTTTATGTACATACAGAAAATAAATACATTTCTGCTTTCATAGCAAAAAGCTTGTTATGCGGAATCCAGAATTTTCAACTGCAAAATGGCAAAAGGTGAGAGATAGAATAGTACACGTGCGGCATTAGGTACGATCATCATCAAGGACGCCAGGAAACATGCGGAAAACGATAATGCACGGGAAGCCAATATTACGGCGGGAATCACACGTGCTAGATGTCAAGGTCCAACATGAAAGGAAGAAGTGACCGTTGTTTAGTTGCATTGGTTAATACTGAAGAAAAAACAACAACTGCAAAGTCGCTATCCTTACACACACCCCACACCCCCGCTTCAGGCGTAAAATTCATACAGGAAAACTTTATGAGAGGGAATGAGGAAGCAGAACATTGGCTTAGTACGTTAACATTTTGGAAGGGAGGGTGTCGCCGCGGAACTATTTCGCCAAAACGAAGAACGGCTTATCGCTTAAGAGAATGCATAATTTCGTAAAACTGTAGCACTTGGCATGCGCAAATTTTAAATTGGCAAAAAAAAAAAAAAATGTAAGATAAAAATGTTCTAATCACCATCATACTGCAAGCATGTGGAAAACAGGGCTGTCGGCGTAGACGTTGTGGTCGGGACATTAATCGTCCGCAATGAATTCTTGACTGCCACGGATAGGCGGTTTTGCGCGCCCTGGTTACAGTAACTTTTTCAAATAATGCATAATATTTTCCCTATTGGGCATAAAGGTAAATCACGATTTTCCCAATTTCTCCACTTCTAAAAGTCCAATTTGAAAAATACTTACTGCGTTGGATACAGCTCTTGAGAAGAAAGGTTTTGCATATAAATTCTCATTTTTGGTAAAGAATAGTTTGGCCACCTGGTGTCATAAGTGTTTATTTTTGCTTCTGATGTATTTGCAACAAAATATGAGCTGGAAACTCGATTGAAAAAATTCTTCCGTGAACCGATACTGCTCACCTCGGCAAACTTTTTGAGAATACCTCCTGCTTAAAATAGTACATAAGTTTTCCACCAGGGGCGTACACGTATATCTTATTTTTATCCATGTATCAGTTTCTAGGAGTCCAATTTGAAAAATTCTTTCTTTGTTGGAGAACAGTTTTAATGCGAAATGTTTCTCATATAATTTCAAGTATTTCTTAACGCACAAGCGTGCCACTAGAGGGCGTTAGTTCACATTTCCGTTTACAGCAATATCTACGGAACTACAAACCCAATTGAAAAATATTCTCTTTTGATCAGATACTACTAACTATGAAAACTCCTTAGGTGTATTTTCTTCCCAAAAAGCACAATTTCACCACTTGGGGGCTCAAGTGTTTAATCTATATTTCTCAATATCTGTACTTCTGAATGTCCGATTTAAAAAATTCTTTTAACACCAGATACCATTTACCTTATGACGGGTTCCATTTCAACTCAGGCAGGGTCGTACCATCATGGTCTCAGATTTCTCTAAAAAAAAATTAAGGGGTGTTCCTTGACTAAAATAAGGAGACCCATATTTTCTTTGTCTTTCTGCAAGAAAAAGTTTTCCCTTCGAGATAGAGGGTTTCAAATCTTGCACCGTCAAACAAGATCTTTAGAAAACGGTTATTTTTGCTAACTTCAGCGAGTCATTGCAGCGGAGTTAAAAAAGATATCATGTTCTTGTAATTTTTTTTACATTGTGTGTATAACATATAATAATATATGGTGCTAATATTTGCTACACATTGTATGATTAAAATTTAAAAAAATCGTAAACTTTGTGATTTAAAAAAAAATTGAATTTTTTAAGTTTTTTTTTAAACGGGTTCGGATGGAGTTTTTTCTATATTCGTTTTTTCGTTAAAGACATACAAATGTGCACTTTATTTGTCATTTTTTGTGTGTCTGTGAAACTGCTAGTTTCTGTGTTGCGGCAGTGTTAAAAACAGCCGATTTTTAAAAATCTCTTAACTTTGCCAACAATTTTCTCAAAAAGGCCATTTTTTAAAATTCTGAAAATTAAATCACTGTTTTCTTATCAACAGGAGAATATCTGTGTAAATTTTCACGGACCTAAAAACGCCAGTTTCAGAGTTAGACGCGTTTGAATTCGGTGTGAAAGCCTACAATTTCCCGTGCTCTAAAGGCGCCATTTTGGAAAAATCTCTGGCACGAAGTATGTATTCTCTTACCCGAATCAAAGTGTTAGATATTTTTGCCCGAATGATGGAATGAGAGCATTGGATCAGCTGGCCCTGGTTGGATATATCCACCGCACCCTTACCAGTGGTGACATGCCTAAAAAACTGTTGGGGGGGGGATTAAACAAATAAATAAAGAAGAAAATTCTTGCTGCTCCACTAACAAAGTTGGGTTTCGAAAGACAGCAGTTGTTTGTTTGTTTGTTTACTTAAACATTGCATAAGAAAAAACTATGAAAGAGTAGAAAACTGTTGTGAAATAATTTTGAGAAAAAAAGAGTGCAGGCACACATACTGTAAGTTAATTTTTGATGGCTAAACACCCTCTAGTTTTTCTGGGAGTTGCTAATTGTTGGCTACTGTCAGAAGAGCAGTTGCTGTTTTGTTATAGTTGCTAAAATTAACTTCTCAGTTTTCCGTAATAGTAAAAAATATACGCTCATAAGAGTTTTGTCCTCTTCGAAGGGGGGGGGGGGGGGGGTTCGCTACCCAAACTCTGCATGCCTCCTCTCCAAAACGCAATGGCAATTGTCTAATCTACTAAATAAATAACAATTAACACATACGCGTGCATGCTTATTCATAAAATGTAAGTTGGGTATATTTCCTGTTCAATAAGCTGATTTTACAAGTAGAATACATATACAACTTACGCGCTTATAATGGTGTAAAGATTTTTATCTATTTAAAACATATTAAAAGATTTCAATTTTTTTTAGGGGGGTGTCGGAGGAATTGTGGTCGTAGCGATTTCCACCTGGGCCACGATAAACCATGCACTGCCCACGTCTTCTGTTCCCTTACAAGATAATGCTGGATCGATGGGAGACCTTCGGAGTTTTGACCCCCCCCCCTTTTCACGTGGTGGTGAGGAGTCTCAAAGCTAGGTAGCTTTCAAAAATGTTTCAACTTAGTTGGCTCGTAACAAGAGAGGGATTCCATTTCAACTCTGGCAGGGTCGTACCATCACAGTCTCAGATTTTTCTAAAATAATTTAGGGGTGTTCCTTGTTAAAACAAGGAGACCTATATTTTCTCTTTCGGCAAAAAAAAAATTTCCCTTCGAGACAGAGGGTTTCAAATCTTCCACCGTCAAACAAGCTCTCTAAAAAACGGTTAGTTTTCCTAACTTCAGCAAGTCATTGCATAAGAATTAAAAAATATATTTTGTTCTGGTATTTTTTATTACATTGTGTGTATAACGTATAATAATATTTGATGCTAATATTTTTTACACATCGTATGATTAAAATTTTAAAAAATCGTAAACTTTGTGATTTTTAAAAAACATTGAAATTTTTAAGATTTTTTTTAACAGGTTCAAATGGATTTTTTTTTCTATACTCGTTTTTTGTTAAAGACATACAAATGTGCACTTTATTTGCAATTTTATGTGTATATGAAACTGCTAGTTTCCGCAGCGTTAAAAACAGCCGATTTTGAAAAATCTCCAATTTTGCCAACGATTTTCTCAAAAAAGCTCTTTTTAAAATTCTGAAAATTAAATCCGTGTTTTATTATCAACAGGAGAATATCTGTGTAAATTTTCACGGACCTAAAAACGCCCGTTTCAGAGTTAGACTCGTTTGAATTTGGTTTGAAAGCCTACGATTTCTCTGTGTTCTAAAGGCGCCATTTTGGGAAAATCTTGCGTGCAAAGTACGTATTCTCTTACCCGAATGAGAGCGTTGGATCCGTCCACCTCACCCTACCCTGAGCGATAACATGCCTAAAAAACGGTCTTGGGGGAAAAAAAAAAAACCAAAATATATAGAATTGAATGTTTGTTTATATGTCTGCTAAACAAATTTACAGTTTTCAATTTAGAACTACCAAATTTGGTATACTATCTCATGGTACCCTAACTTAGACCGTAGACGGTTTTTGGAAGGGGCTGGAGCCCGGGGTCAAGGGGCCCACACAAAACTTCCATAAAATCTACAGTTTCCGTAGGTTGTTTTTGGAAGGGGTCGGAGCCCTGGGTCAAAGGGCCCCGCACGTCTACGGTCTAAGTTAGGGTACCATGAGATAGTATATCAAATTTGGTAGTTCTAAATTGAAAACTGTAAATTTGTTTAGCAGGCATATAAACAAACATTCAACTATATATAGATTTGTTATTTTTTTTTTTTCCAAGACCGTTTTTTAGGCATGTTATCGCTCAGGGTAGGGTGAGGTGGACGAATCCAACGCTCTCATTCAGGTAAGAGAATACGTACTTTGCGCCCGAGATTTTTCCAAAATGGCGCCTTTAGAACACGGAGAAATCGTAGGATTTCAAACCAAATTCAAATGCGTCTAACTCTGAAACGGGCGTTTTTAGGTCCGTGAAAATTTACACAGATATTCTCCTGTTGATAATAAAACAGGGATTTAATTTTCAGAATTTTAAAAAAGGGCTTTTTGAGAAAATCGTTGGCAAAGTTGGAGATTTTTCAAAATCGGCTGTTTTTAACGCTGCGGAAACTAGCAGTTTCACAGACACATATAAAATTGCAAATAAAGTGCACATTTGTATGTCTTTAACAAAAAAACGAGTATAGAAAAAATCCATTTGAACCTGTTGAAAAAAATCTTAAAAATTTCAATGTTTTTTAAAAATCACAAAGTTTACGATTTTTTAAAATTTTAATCATGCGATGTGTAAAAAATATTAGCATCAAATATTATTATACATTATACACACAATGTAATAAAAAATACCAGAACAAAATATATTTTATAATTCTTATGCCATGACTCGCTGAAGTTAGGAAAACTAACCGTTTTTTAGAGAGCTTTGAAACCCTCTGTCTCTAAGGGAAATTTTTTTTTTTGCCGAAAGAGAAAATATAGGTCTCCTTGTTTTAATCAAGGAACACCCCTAAATTTTTTAGAAAAATCTGAGACTGTGATGGTACGACCCTGCCAGAGTTGAAATGGAATCCCTCTCTTGTTACGAGCCAACTAAGTTGAAACATTTTTGAAAGCTACCTAGCTTTGAGACTCCTCACCACCACGTGAAAAGGGGGGGGGGGGTCAAAACTCCGAAGGTCTTCCATCGATCCAGCATTATCTTGTAAGGGAACAGAAGACGTGGGCAGTGCATGGTTTATCGTGGCCCAGGTGGAAATCGCTACGACCACAATTCCTCCGACACCCCCTAAAAAAAATTGAAATCTTTTAATATGTTTTAAATAGATAAAAATCTTTACACCATTATAAGCGCGTAAGTTGTATATGTATTCTACTTGTAAAATCAGCTTATTGAACAGGAAATATACCCAACTTACATTTTATGAATAAGCATGCACGCATATGTGTTAATTGTTATTTATTTAGTAGATTAGACAATTGCCATTGCGTTTTGGAGAGGAGGTATGCAGAGTTTGGGTAGCGACCCCCCTCCCCGTTCGAAGAGGACAAAACTCTCCTGAGCGTATATTTTTTACTATTACGGAAAACTGAGAAGTTAATTTTAGCAACTATAACAAAACAGCAACTGCTCTTCTGACAGTAGCCAACAATTAGCAACTCCCAGAAAAACTAGAGGGTGTTTAGCCATCAAAAATTAACTTACAGTATGTGTGCCTGCACTCTTTTTTTCTCAAAATTATTTCACAACAGTTTTCTACTCTTTCATAGTTTTTCTTACGCAATGTTTAAGTAAACAAACAAACAAACAACTGCTGTCTTTCGAAACCCAACTTTGTTAGTGGAGCAGCAAGAATTTTCTTCTTTATTTATTTGTTTAATCCCCCCCCAACAGTTTTTTAGGCAGGTCACCACTCGGGTAAGGGTGCGGTTGATATATCCAACCAGGGCCAGCTGATCCAATGCTCTCATTCCATCATTCGAGCAAAGAATATCTAACACTTTGATTCGGGTAAGAGAATAGTACTTCGTGCCAGAGATTTTTCCAAAATGGCGCCTTTAGAGCACAGGAAATTTGTAGGCTTTCACACCGAATTCAAACGCGTCTAACTCGGAAACTGGCGTTTTTAGGTCCGTGAAAATTTTCACAGATATTCTTCTGTTGATAAGAAAACAGTGATTTAATTTTCAGAATTTTAAAAAATGGCCTTTTTGAGAAAATCGTTGGCAAAGTTAAGAGATTTTTCAAAATCGGCTGTTTTTAACACTGCCGAAACGTGGAAACTAGCAGTTTCACAGACACACAAAAAATGAACAAATAAAGTGCACATTTGTATGTCTTTAACGAAAACAACGAATATAGAAAAAACTCCATCCGAACCTGTTTAAAAAAAACTTAAATTCAATTTTTTTTTAAATCGCACAGTTTACGATTTTTTAAAATTGTAATCATATGATGTGTAGCAAATATTAGCACCATATATTATTATATGTTATACACACAATGTAAAAAAAATTACAAGAACAAGATATCTTTTTTAACTTCGTTGCAATGACTCGCTGAAGTTAGGAAAAATAACTGTTTTCTAGAGAGCTTGTTTGATGGTGCAAGATTTGAAACCCTCTATCTCGAAGGGAAAATTTTTTCTTGCCGAAAGAAAAAAATATGGGTCTCCTTATTTTAGTCAAGGAACACCCCTTAATTTTTTTAGAGAAATCTGAGACCATGATGGTACGACCCTGCCTGAGTTGAAATGGAACCCATCTTATGGAACACTTTAGGTTTGTATTTGAGGATGTTTTGGTTCACAATTCTGCTACTTGGTGGTGTTTGTGTACTTCCGTTTGCAGTCTATCTCTACCTCTAAAAACCCTATTGAGCAATTTCTTTTTTTTTTACTGTATGCCATTTGCTATAATAAAGATGGAGAGTGAATAAAATTTTTGCTACAGTAAGAAGATCCACTTCAAATAATGTACATCCTTCCCCCTAGGGGTTGTAAAGGTCAAAACGTTTTTCTTGATATCTCTGCTTCTGGGAGACATATTTGAAAAGTTTTTCCTTAGCATTGTTTTTGCTATTAAAAATGTTTTTTGCCTGTTTCCAACTTTTCCATTATGCAAAATTTTTCTGCTGAAAGGCATAGAGTTATATTATGTTTCCTCCTATATCTCTTCTTTTAACTGTTCAATTTGAAAATATTTTTGTCTCTAATACCTTCCTTCTGTTATGGGAAACTTTGTTTGCTGCATTTGTTAATTTTTGTAACATACTTTTTAGCCACTGTTGGAAGTAAATAGCTGTTTTCTTTTTTGTTTGTTTTTTGGTGGGTTGTTTTGACCTTTACTGGAATTTTCTGATCAATACTGTATATAATAATTTGCCATAAAATCAGATTGTTTTCTAATAACAGAAACTTAAATCTAGTTGTTTCTTAGTATTTTCTGAGCTATGTAATCACTTTTCATCTTTTATAATTAGTTTTCTAATCATACCCAGTTAAATTGCCTTGATCACCAATGAATGCAGTTGTACACAGCCCTTGGACTTTAGGGTTTTCCCATTATTCTCTTTCATTTCACATTGGAAATTTTTGTGCATACTTTGTTTCTCGGCGAGTACGAATTTAAAACATAGCCACAGCATCAATATTATGTTGAAAATTCCTTCCCTTAATAAAATGTAGCACAAATACTTGCTCTCATGATTATGTGTTTAATAAGAAGTAACAATCGCTTTGGTCCTTTGAAAAAGTTCCAAATATTCCACCTTTCCTTACCCTTAAATTTCCAGTGTAAGCATTATTTCAAAATAATTAAATATAAATAGTATTTTATGTATTGATTGTGTGGTATATAAAAGCATTTCAAGAATAATACCACATACCTATGTATTTTTGAGTTTTATGTGTTTAATTCTGTAATTCGCTTCAATAATTGAACAAAAGCCAAAGTAGAAAAATATTTTTTTCTCAAAATCAGTGTAGTATACTGTATATAAAAGTTTAGTAGATATTAAACCTGGTCACATTTTCAGTGACAGTTTTGGTATTTCAGTATTTATCTGTGATTCTAAGTTTCTGATTAGCTGCAGCAGACATCATTTTTAACATTCTGCATTCTGTATTAAGTTTGCCCAAGCATGTAGGAAGTTGTTTGTTGTAGGTTACAGGTTGAACAGACCTATGGTTTCACTATATTTTAAGTAAGAGCATTTGGATCTTATGTCTTGGAAAAGTCCCAGAAATTTGTGATTGGAAAAACGTATGAACCATGTGATTTTCTGTGATCATAAAGGTATAGTCTATCAGCATGTCGTTCTTCCATAAATTACTGTCAATGCTGAGTATTACAGTTCAGTCTTGAAGCGCCTGCGAGGATACATGTCAATTAAGCAACTGGAACTAGTGGACAAGTTGACCCTAAAGCAGCTTCCACAAAATGCCTTTGCCACATGCTTTGAAAAATGGACTGAACCATGGGACTGTTGCATATAATCTGAGGAGAGATACTTTGACAAAGAATAACATATATTTTGCTGTTCCTGTATTTCTTCATTTTGTGTGATTTTACTCTCACTTTTTATGGAATGGCCATTGTACATACATTAAACTTGTAACATTACATTTTATGAAGAATTAAACTACATTTTTAAGCACTCTCAGCTGCTGATCTGGCACCCCTCTGCAATGAATGGCCAGATTAGCAAGAGTCTAGTGTATTTGGTTCAGAAATATTTTGTCAGTTCTAAGTAATCTACATAATGCTCTATTGAAATTCCTTTTCAAGGTCAAGATTCATCATAACAGCCATATATTAAATATTTAACATACTACAGATTTTCATGCTTCAGTATTGGCCTTTAGCTAACAAGCATGTGTGTTCTGTATTTTGTTGTTAGAAAGAAGCCACCCAGATGATGATAAACACTGACAACCATACCTATAGTATGCAAAATATTGTTATTGGTAATTATTCACATAGAAGTCAGATTGTGACTGTTCACCCAGTAAGTACTGTTACGTGGTGAACCGTAACTGCTCTATTTTACTGTTTGCCACATTACATCATATAAAAAAAAAATTTACTACACCCTGCAGCAGGAATCGAGCCGCATCTTCCGATTTCCGTTTGAGAGGCGGATACATTCTGCGTTGTGTAACAGATAGCATGCTTCAATGGAAATTAAGAGATGCAAGTTCAGTTCCCGCTCCGGGGTGATATAATTTTCTAGTTTTCTCATATGATGTAACATGGTAAACAGTGAACTACAGCAGTTCAGGGTCATATTCTGATTTCTGTGTGAATAATTATGATGATGCTATGTATTGGGTTGTCGGAAAAGTCATGACGTATTTTAGCCATGTTTTGCAAAGGTCATTTATTGATAGAAAGAACAAAGATCAATCCTGTTTGTTCGATAACCTTTTGCCATCTTTCAGAGAGCTGCAGAATGCCTCGTTCTTAGAAGGACCTGTCTTTCGTGGCGAAAAACTTTACAAGGTGCTGATTTACAGCCTCGTCTGAATTGAACGTTATACCACGCAAGGACTGTTGACGAGAGTGAAACAAGGGGAAGTCTGATGGCGCAAGGTCAGGCGAGTATGCTGGGTGTGGCAACACATACCACCCAAGCTCCAATAACTTTTGGCGGGTGATCAAACTTGTGTGTGGTCTCGTGTTGTCGTGATGCAACACAACACCTTTACGATGAACGAGCTCTGGACGTTTCTGGATCATGGATTCGTTCAAAATGTCAAATTGCTGACAGTACACATTCGAATTGATTGTTTGGTTCCGTGGTGGGAGCTAGAAAAACAAGACACCTTTAAAATCCCACCACAACGAGGCCAGAACCTTCCGCTGATGAATGTCTGCTTTGGATGTTGTTTGAGGCGAAAGCAGCACGTCGGGACCAAGACCGTTTGCGCAGCACATTGTTGTACACAATTCACTTTTCATCACCAGTTATCAGTCGCTTCAAAAAAGGATTGTTTTCCTCACATTTAATGAGCATATTGCAGATGTTTATACGTGCCATCAATTGAGCTCCTTTGAGTTCATGAGGGACTCACACATCGAGCTTGCTTACGTATTCCAGCTTCTTCAGGTGGTCATTAACACTTGAATGATGGATGTGCAATGTGTCTGCAATCTCTTGTGTCGTGTAACGTGGGTTTGACTCGATCAATGCCTTGATTTGGTCGTTATCAACCTCGGTTGGCCTCCCGGACCAAGGAGCATCGTTGAGGTCAAAATCACCAGCACAGAATTTTGCGAACCACCGCTGGCACCGACGCTCTTGTAGAGCATTATCACTGTACACTTTCCGCAACTTTTCACAAGCTTGACGCGTTCTTCCCTTTACGGAAGTAAATCAGTAAAATATGGCGAAAATGCATAGTTTGGTCTTCCATCTTCAACTTAATGTCAAATCTCCGCAAATCAACCAAATCGCTCACTATTCCTTTTAGACTGCAGCTAGAACTGGCACCTGTCGAATGCCATAGCGATAAGAGCTGCGCATGCCTCTAGTACTTCCAAAACCACCCAACCGCCATCGGGTGCCAAAATATGAAGGAATATTTCTTCATTAATTTCCATTATTACTTGTATTGGATTTTGAAGTTCACATGAAGTGAAATTTGAAAGTCTAAGAAGTTCTATATTGTGTTTAGTATTGATATAGCTCTCTCTCTCTCTCTTTTAAAATTTTCAGTGTATAAACTGCTTTTAGTGACTGCATTGTAATGCCAAATAGAGTACCTTAAGATATCCAATGTATTTAGAAATTAAATATTGATATACATAATGTTTTCTTTGTATTTAAAGTTTAAATGAAAAACTGTTGTGGAAAAAATCAAATATTGGGTGTTCTCTGCTAATTTTTTCATTGTTCTATTTAGCCAAGGACACTTTAGTGTAATTAAAAATCAATGAAATGTTCATAAGTTGTTCTTTTGATTTTGTTGAGTGTTGTAATTTGTTTTAATTTGGCTTTAGGCTTGAAGCTGACATAAAGCGGCTGAAAGCAGATTTGCAAGCCAGTCGGCAGTGCGAGCAAGATCTCAGAACACAGATTCACAGTATCACAGTAGGAGAACGTTCTGTTAAGAATGAACTCTTGCAGCTTCAACAAGATAATGAAAATTTACAAAATAAGTTAGTATAATTTTATGTTCCATCTTTTATGCATACTTTTTTATTATGATGTGTTTCATATTTGTACTTTATATGGAAGAAATTTTATAGAAAATTCATGGTTTCATTTCAAGACTTGAATTTTCTCAAATTTGAGTAAAAATTGATTATTAAATTTTGTGTAGAACTTTCACATGATCACAGAAGCTAAGTGTTCTGCAGAAGGTTATGTCGTCGTTTATCTCCTCTCATGTGTATACCATTATAATATTGAATGATGTTCTTGCACCAGGTCACTTAATAATTCTAGTTTGCAAGAAACCTCTGTCCATCTCTTTCCATTAATTGCAAGATTATCCAGAACTGCTGTGATGCTTCCGTGATCACTAATGGCTGATCTCTGCCCACCTTTTGATCTGCACTGTGATGCTACAGAATGCAATATCAGTTTAGGTAATTTTTCATCCCTGTGACAAATGTAGGAAACGTTGTAGGACTAAAAATGGGCAGAGTGCTTGTTATGTTAAAAAGGGCAGCTTACACTTTCAAAGGGCATTAGAGTATACACCGACCTTACAAAAAGCAAGATCATACAAGCAGTGTTAATTCACTGGAAAAGTTCAACAGTAATTCACTGTGGATATTAAAATATTATTAATATATTATTAATATATATTGTTACCAGTTAGTATTTGTTTAATTTGAAAAAATGTTCTTTGTACTTCAACATTTGAAATTGCTAAGGCACATGCAATGTTTAAATGTTTCTGTATTGGTGGGAAACTTTTACCCATAGTTCCTTCTGATTTTGACTGAATTGTGAATGTACACTTTATTGACAAAAGTCACGAGACACCCCTTCAAAAGCAAATGAACGGATCCACTGCATTGTTAAGATGAGCGGTACAGCTACAAGTGGTATAAAAACAAGCCTGCAGCTGACTGCGATCATATCGCACTGTGAGGTTGAGTGAAAATGTCGTGGCGGGAGATAACTGACTTTGAGAAAGGAAAGATTGTTGAATGTTATATTAGCGGGTTGTCCATAAGGGAAACAGAGAGGTGTTTAAACATACCCAAGTCAACTGTTTTGGATGTACTGAATGAGTGGAAAACATATGACGTGCCTGAAGCAGCAAAACATACCAGCAGACCGAAGAAAATCAGTGATAGAGGATGTCGAAGCCTCATCAGAGTCGTTACAGCCAATTGATGGAGTACTGCACAAGACCGCAGTGTACAGATGAGTAACAATGCTGGAGCCTCTGTATGTACACGTACCATTCGCAGAGAACTTCATTCCATGGGTTACCATGGTCATACGGCTGCTCAAAAGCCTTTCATCTCCACTCGGAATGCTACTTGTCATTTAGCATGGCGTAAAGAACATTTATCGTGGACTGTGGATTAATGGAAACAAGTCCTATGGACTGATGAATCCAGATACACGATCCATCAGTCTGATCGCTATGTGTGGGTATGGTGGCAGCCAGGGGAATGCTGTTTACCATAGTGTACTGTTCCTATGGTCAAGTTTGGAGCTGGCAGTGTACTCGTGCGGGTTTTTTTTTCGTGGTATGGTCCCCGCCCATTGGTTATCGTGGACAAACCTGTTAACCAGCACATGTACCTCGATATTCTTGACAATTATACCCTACTAGCTCTGTGGCAATACTATGGAACCGAGCCTTGTTAGTAGCAGCAGGATAATGCACCGAGCCATAAAGCAAGGACTGTTACGGTGTGGCTTGACGATAATTCCGTATCGTGTGTGGACTGTCCAACACAGAGCCCCGATCTTAATCCCATAGAGCACTTATGGGATGAATTAGAGCACCGCGTAAGAAGTTTTGAACCAAGACCTACTACTAAGCAACAGTTAGCGGCAGCATTATGAACTGAATGGAAGCGCATACCTATCGCTGTGTTCCAAAAACTTTGTCGGAAGCATGTCTCGAAGGGTCAGTGCATGCATTAAGGCCAAAGGTGGACCGACACCATACTAATGTATGTCAATAAATACTATGTTGTGTTTCTCTTCTAGGTGTCTGGTGTCAATATAGTGTATGTTTGGAACTGGCAAATTACTACTCTCGATACCAGTTTGAGATAGAAACATTTATTTATGCTCATACCACTCTAATAGTAAATCTTTATCTATGTTGAAATACTCAGCCAGCTTATTATTTTAGCAATGCCGTAAAGGCTTAGAGTGGTTTCTGACCATATTTTTCTAAGATACCAAGATTTGTAATAATAGACTGGTTTTCTAACTGTCTAGAAATGGTTTCGTACAAACTGTCAGTAAATGCATGTGCATCTCTTTCAAATAGATCGTTAAGGGTAGTGCCGTCATTTTAGGCTTGAGGAGAGGTAGAGTGGGATTTTTCAATTAAAGGACAAGCAGGGTGCAGCACCCTTCTTAAAACTGCTAGGATGAACCCTGCAAATGTGTGCAAGCCACCTCAGTATTATTAACTTGTTTACTTTTTTTTTTTTACCAAAGCAGTACATGTCTGAATTCTAATAATTTCAGATGTAATTGTTGGCACAAATATGCCATATTTTCACTGTTTTCATGTAGCCATTCCTTCAGAAAACCTGAAAATTACTTTGCTCTGGAGCGGGAATCAAATCTTCATCTCCCGATTTCCATTTGAGCATGTTATCCATTACACCACCCAGGACTAGGAAGTTCCAAGCAACTGAAGCTAAGCAGATGTAGCTTAGAAATCTGATAACTGTTCATTCAGATTTGTGCTAATCGAAGCAATTATGTGCTTCTTTATAGCGTCACCAACAACCCCTTCTCACATCTGGGGTCAGATGTAGGTCACAAGTTCCAGTGCTTCATAGAACATCATATATAAGAGGGAAATGAATTTCCCTGAAGAAATAATTCTTTACAAATACATGGAAGGCAATTCCACTCCAGGGCAATGTAATTTTCAAGTTTTCTAAAGGAGTGGCTACATGGAAACAGTGAAAATACGGCATATTTCTGCCAATGATTAATTTGTATTGCCTTCCATGTATTTGTGTAGAATTATTTCTTCAGGGAAATGCATTTCCCTCTTATGTATGATGTTCTCTGAAGCACTGGAACTTGTGACCTACATCCGTCCCTGGATGTGAAAAGAGGTTGTGGTGACGCTATGAGGAAGCACGTAATTGCTTCGATTAGCACAAATCTGAACTAACAGTTCTCAGATTTCTAAGTTACATCTGCTTAGCTTCAGTTGCTTGGAATATCCTTGTTTCCTGGGTGGTGTAACAGATAGCATGTTTGAATGGAAATCTGGAGATATGGGTTCGATTCCCCGTCCAGGGCAATAGAATTTTCAAGTTTTCTGAAGGAGTGGCTATATATATATTTATTTATATATTTAATACACTGAAGAGCAATTTAATTAGAGACAGCTGGCGTTATGCAAATGTGGCGCTGTGGGCAGCCCTGTAAATGGAAACGACATGATGCATGCAGCGATCCGACGATATAAGGAGTGATGCGACGGGAATCAGTAAGAGTCGGATGCAGTATGGGTAAGACAAAGGATCTAAGCGCATTTGATCGTGGGCAAATTGTCGGGGCCCAACGAACGGGTCACTCCATCTCGGATCCCCCGCACGGGAATAACTGGTTTTCCAGTTATTTGGGGAGCGGCGCCCCCACGGCCCGAGCTCACCTTGTGACGGTTTCTATTGCCTCTGCGGCTTTGACGATTACATCACCGAAGGGACAGCTGTTCATCCAGCTGATGGGGGATGGCGTCCCCACGGCCCGAGCCGCTTTTCTCTTATTGTTTTGCTTTTTTTCGTCTTAAGTTCATATTTTGACATGTACCCACCTCAGTTGTAGGCTGCTGAGGTTGTGATGAGGCGTCAGCTCCGGGTTTTGTTCCTCGTTCTTTTCCCCGTCTTTTCTCTTTTATGTTACATTTTCTGTTTTTCCGGAGCTGGTTACCTTAGACCTACCTGCATGTTTGCCATGTGCGGTGACCCGTACAGGTGGAAATGAGGATGCTGGAGGCTGAGGTATTTGGGGGCTGGGTTGTAGTGTCTCCAGATGCCAACACTCCTCTTTGCCCTCTGCTTCACCTTAAACGGGAGGCTGGGAGCTAACCCACTCCTGGTCAGGAAGTCTGTGGTCGAGTTGCGTCCAGACTTCTAGCGGCTTGTCGTTCTGTTCGGCTGGGTGAGTTGGGGGGTAGGGTGGGCATGCCAAAGGGGTGTTCTCCGGGCACGGGAAAGTCTGGGTGCACGCCGAGCGTGTGTCTGCCCTACCAACTTGCTATATCCGCTGACTATCCCTAGGGCCGTGTCCTGCATCCTCTTGGGCTTGCGGACCTCCGGCTCTCCCTCGTTGGGCTCGGTAGTGGGTGGGGAGGTTGGCGGACGAATCTAATTTTCTTCTCATGGCAAACCAACTTGTTTCCCATGCTGTACCTATGAAGCGCCGTGTGGAGGATGGGTCGCCCTCCTCCACTAAGAAACTACTCAGTTCCAACTGTAATGCTCTGTTTCTTCTGATTCATTCTGTTGATCCTGCACAATCCCTCAGTTCGAAGAGTCCTTTTTGGATTAATAAGGCTCTTCAGGCCGTTGCGGGCTCACCAAAGAGTGTTAGGAAGCTCCCGTCAGGGGATCTTCTTGTGGAGACATCAAATCCATGCCACAGTGCCACCTTGCTGGCGACGACCGTTCTGCTGGACGTTCCTGTCCATATCTCTCCCCATGGTTTCCTCAATTCCTCTCGCGGTGTTATTAACTCCCGCGACCTGCTGGAATGCAGCGATGAGGAATTGCTGGAAGAACTTGGGGAACAACATGTCACTGGGGTTCGCCGTATTCTTTTCCGGCGGGATGGGAAGTCTATTCCCTCCCGGAACGTCGTGCTCACATTTGACTCCCGTACCCTGCCTACTTCCATCAAGGCGGGGTACTTGCGGCTCGATGTTCGCCCATACATTCCGAACCCCTTGAGATGTTTCAAGTGCCAGCATTACGGTCACTCCCAGCAGTCTTGCCGTAATGTAGCGAAGTGTGGACGCTGTGGGTCGCCAGAACACTCTTTGGTGGACTGCTTCGCTGAGGCGGATCATTGGGTTAATTGCGAGGGTTCTCACCCGGCTTCTTCTAAGCAGTGCCCAAAGGGTGGATCGAGGAGCAGGCTATCCAACGCCTGAAGACGACCGAACATCTGTCTTATCCTGAAGCCAGACGGCGGATAGCTCCTCTACCAACAGGCAGGCGCTCCTATGCATCGGTTGTGGTCCAGAAGGCTACTGTTGCGGTGCAGACTGACTTGTCCATCCCAGCGCGGTGTCCTTATGTTTTTGAGGACATCGTTGCTGCCGGATTGGAGGCACTGAAGTCTCGCCGCATTGAATCCAAGGCGCCATTGACATCGACGCCTAAAACATCCCCTGTGCAGAAAACATCCTCTGTCAGCACTGGGACCCAAGCCCAGGGCGCAACTAAGAAGAGGCCAGAAAAGGTGAAATCAGGATCCTCCCCTCAAAACAGAGCAAGAAACCACCAAAACCCCCAGTAGCGCAGCCCTGTGTGAGTAAGCACAGCCCTGTGTTGCCTCCGGATATTGCAGATGGTCAGGAGCTGATGGACGACTCGGAGACATTCTAGTCGTCTCTAATTTTCGTTTTTTCATCCTTTCCTTTTATTTTTCATTCTGGCTACGCTCATTCAGTGGAATTGCCGAGGTCTGCGTTCACGCATTGACGATTTAAAAGGCTTACTGTCTTCGCACACACCCATGTGCGTGTGTCTCCAGGAGACAAAGCTTCGCACGACGGGCACTCCTTCGCTGCGGAGACATCCTTTTTCGCAAAGATCACCAGGACGGCGTAATTGCCTGCGGAGGAGGGGCCGTCGTTGTCCCTTATGGTGTCCCTGTCACTGCGGTTGCCCTTCGGACGACTTTGCAGGCGGTGGCAGTGCGACTATCTGTGAACACTCTGCTCACGGTGTGTTCCATCTACATACCACCAACTGAAGCTGTAAGCCTTTCGGATCTGGAAGATTTAGTTGACCAGCTGCCGCCTCCTTTCTTCATCTTAGGAGATTTCAATGCAAACAATCCGTTGTGGGGTTCTGCCACTCGTGACTCCAGGGGCCGTGTTGTTGAGTCCCTTCTCTCCAACACGTCCCTCTGTCTCCACAACACCGGGGCAGTCACTTACTTTCATGAACCCACTCGCTCGTACTCAGCCATTGATCTGTCCTTGAGTTTGCCATCCTTCTATCCTGACTGGTCCTGGAGCGTGTCTGATGATCCCCTTGGCAGTGATCACTTTCCCATCTTTCTCCGTCTAGCAGGTGACGGGTACCGTCATCCTACTCGCCCTGCTAGATGGGCTATCGATCGAGCCAAGTGGGACTCATTCACGGCTTCAGCGACCATTACTCCAGACATGGTGACTTCGGGTACGATCGATGAAGCTGTGGCGGCGGTTACGGATTGTATTGTGCAAGCGGCAGAACATACCATCCCCAAGACATCGACTAAACTTCCACGTTGCCCGCGACCTTGGTGGAATTCCACTTGCAAGGCGGATCGTCAGGCCCAACATCGGGCTTGGGGTAGGTTTCGTCGGTACCCCACCGACGCGAACCTACTTGTTTTCAAGAGAGCCAAATCTTACGCGCGTTTGGTACGTCGTCGTAGCCAACGGGAATCTTGGATACGTTACGTATCCGGGATTAACACCACTACCAGCTCTAAGATCGTTTGGGACAGGATCCGCAAGATTCGGGGTAAGTACCCTTCTGGGGAAATCTCCATTCTTGAGAGTGGTGGAGGAACGGTTGCTGACGCTCAGGGTATTGCTGACTGTCTGGGCGCCGCATTTTCTTCGGTGTCCAGCAGCCGCAATTACGCTGCTTCGTTCTGGCAGGTACAGCCGCGGCTTGAACGGTCCAAGGTTTCCTTTGGACCGTTTTCCGCTGCCGATTATAACAGCCCGCTGACTGCCGTCGAACTGAAGATTGCCCTGAATCGGTCCGGCTGAACATCTGTCGGACCGGATAACATCCATTATGAAATGCTGAAGCACCTTTCTCCGTCCTCTCTTGAATGTCTGCTGGTCCTGTTTAACAGGATCTGGCACGAGGGTGACTTTCCCGAATCTTGGCGCACTGCCATTGTCGTTCCTGTTCTTAAACCTAGTAAAGATCCCGCTAACCCGTTGAATTACCGACCAATTGCTATGACGAGCTGCCTTTGCAAAGTATTAGAGCGCATCATCAATTTTCGTTTGGTTTTTTATTTGGAATCACGTCACCTTCTTTCACCTCATCAGAGTGGATTTCGGAAATTCCGTTCCACCTCCGATCATCATCTTCGCCTTGAGACATCTGTCCGGGAGGCGTTTGTCCGGCGTCAGCACATGGTCTCCGTGTTCTTCGACATGGAAAAAGCTTACGATCGAATCTGGAGATACGGCATTCTCTGTGATCTGCGTGACTGCGGATTGCAGGGTAATTTGCCAACCTTCATTGCCGGATTTCTCCAGAACCGGATGTTCCGTGTGCGCGTCGGATCGACCCTCTCTGCGTTATACCCACAAGAGCAGGGTGTCCCTCAAGGCTCCATTCTTTCTGTGACATTGTTCATCCTTCGTGTAAATCATATTTTCACTCTACTTCCTCCGTCGGTTCGTGGCTTCATGTACGTGGATGATCTGCAGATCTCTTGCGTATCTGTCAACATGCGCACTATTGAGCGGCAGCTGCAGTCGGCCATTAATAAGATCTCTACCTGGGCCTCCCACAATGGATTTGGCTTCTCGACCCAGAAGACCGTTTGCGTGCATTTTTGCCGCAAACGGGGTCTTCACCCAGACCCTAACCTCCATCTGGGGTGTTCTACCATCCCTGTGGTTTCAGAAGTCAAGTTCCTTGGGCTAACTTTTGACCGAGCACTCACCTTCCGACCTCACATCCTGTCTTTGAAGGTGAAGTGCACGAAGTCATTGAGTATCCTGAAGGTCCTCTCTCGAACATCTTGGGGGCTGACAGGTGCTCAATGCTTCGCATTTACCATTCTCTGATTCGGTCAAAGTTAGATTTCGGTTGCATAACGTACGGTTCGGCACGTCCTTCCGTGTTGCGGCCTCTGGATCCTGTCCATCACCAGGCTCTGCGGCTATGCACTGGTGCTTTCCGTACCTCTCCCGTTCATAGCCTGTATGTCGAGGCCCATGAACCGCCGTTGTGCATCCGTCGTAAGCAGCTGTCTCTTCATTTCTTCACCAAGTTGAGGTCTCTTCCTGATCATCCACTGCATGGTTCCATTTTCCAACCACAATGTGTCCGCCTACTCTCACACCGGCCTTCCTGTGTTCCGACGTTCGGGATTCGGACGTCTGCCATAGTGCGCGATGCGGGTCTAAACTTGTCTGGGATTGGTTTGACCACCTTTTTTAACCAACCTCCTTGGCAGCCCGTTCAAGCAACGGCTGACCTTTCTCTTTGTGTGTGGCCAAAGTCGTCCACTCCTTTTCTGGTGTACCAGCAGCTCTTTGCTGAATTACAGTCTGTCTACCCGGATTTCGTTCCTGTGTTCACCGATGGCTCGAAGTCCGGGGATGTCGTTGGATCCGCTTATGTGTGTGGCGATGCCTCACATGCTGATGAGAGGCTTCCGCCTGAATCCACCGTCTTTTCGGCAGAGATGCGTGCGGTACACCTCACTTTGTGCCACATACAGTCTCGATCACATCGTCGCGCTATGGTTTGCTCTGATTTCCAGTCCGTCATCCAAGTTTTATCTTCTCCAGAGGACACGGACTCACCTGTCATCCGTGATGTCCATCGTCTTCTTGGAACTTTGGAGGGTGATGGCTTCCTGGTCCGTTTCTGTTGGGTTCCTGGCCATGTTGGGATTCGGGGTAACGAGCTGGCAGATCTCTCTGCCAGGTCTGTTTCCTCCATGTCGCCAACTCGGCTGCCACTGTCTTTCCGATATTTTCGCCCTTTGATCCGGAAAATTGTTTTGGATGAGTGGCAGTCCCTGTGGTCTCAGCAGGGCAGCAATAAACTCTATGCCATCAAACCACAGATCGGACTATGGAAGTCTAGTTTGCGGAAGAACCGTCGTGAGGAGGTTGCTCTTGCGCGTCTCCGCATTGGGCACTGTCGTTTTACTCACCGCTTTTTGCTGTGTGGCGACAGTGCCCCGATGTGTGAGGCGTGCCAATGTCGTCTCACCGTCCTTCATGTTCTGTGTACTTGTGTTCGTTTTTGTGATCATCGTTTTCGTTATTTTCATTCTCATTTGTTGGACGAAGGAGCAGCTACGCTGCAGACTCTCATTGGTGAGGACTGCGATCTGACCGCAGTGTTCTCATTTTTTAAGGAAATTGCCTTTTTTAATCTTATCTAGTTTTACTGCTTTCATTTCCATCTTTCACTTTTACCGTTTCATCCTGTTTTTACCCTTGTGTACGTGTTTTACTGATTTTTTTTTCTATTTTGATGTCTTTTGTTTGGCGCTCTTTGGCCACCCATGTCCCTTGCGCCATTAAAATCTACTAACCAACCAACCAACCAACCAACCATCTCGGATCTCGGAAGTCGTGCAGGCACTAGGACTTTCATGATCCACTGTGTCACGGGTGCACCGTGAGTACAGCGAATCCGGTAAAACCATAAGCATATTGAGTAAGAAGCTCAGAAATCTGTGGCAATGCTAAGTCAAAGACCATGTTACTCAGTATTGATAGGTGATGCTAGAATAATAAATCTGTACTTGGCAGCTTTCAGACTTGCCAGGTTTTACGATTTACCCATAAAATTTATGGAAATGCAATTTGTTTTACGGGTAAAATGTTAATTTTACGAATTTAGTGATTCTCCCAGATTTATTTTTATTTTTTTCTGGTTTTGGACCTACCATAAGAACTTTTTACTTAATCCATTTAAAATAAAGTGGTGATGTAAGTTTTCCCGCACGTTTTTATGTTTATCATTTTGCATTATTTCAAACACTAAAGCTTGCAACATTTGTAAACTGAAATGCCCCAGCCGGGCTTGTTTTTCTCCCTCCTCCGTTTTCAGATAATGCATTGTTTGTCCCCAAAGTTGCAACTTCTCAGTTGGCTGGTGTGAGGTGTCGGCATTGGAGCACGTCTTTCTTACTCCCAGTTCAAAATGCTATTTCAGAATGTAGTTATCGTAGAAAAAAATTCAAGCGGATTTTAAATCTGCTGAGTTTTTGAGCCCAAGTCGACACCCAACATGATGAAATTAAACAAAAGCTGCCAGTTTTGTGAAATTAAAAATGCAATTGGGGCATGGTTTTGTAACTTTTTCTCTGGCAAAAAATTTGACCTAACAAAAGAATGTGGTATAACAGGAAAAGTCCAGTGTTCATTTGACCTGGTGCTTGGTCTCCAGCAATGTTTTACTTTGCTGGTAAAATATATATATATATATATATATCATCATCATCATCATCATCATTGTCAACCATTATCAATCCACTGCTGGACGAAGGTCTCCCCAAGTTTCCTCCACAACGGTCTGTCTTGTGCCAGTCTCCTCCATGTCACTCCCGCATATTTACGAATTTCATCCACCCATCTCCCATGTGGTCTTTTTCTGGGTCTTTTCCTGTCCCTTGGAATCCAATCTAAAATTTCGGCTGTCCATCTATGGTCTGTCCTTCTGGCAGTATGTCCAGCCCATTGCCATTTCAGGGATTTAACTCTGATCATGATGTCTTCCACTCTTGTCATTTTTCGGATCCACGAGTTCCTCTTCTTATCTCTCCTGGTTATACCAAGCATGCACCTCTCCATGCTTCTTTGAGTTGTCTGCAGCCTTTGTATGTCTCTTTTAGTTAAGGTCCACGTCTCTGCACCATACGTAAGCACTGGAAGGATGCATTGATCAAACACTTTTCTTTTAAGACATAATGGCATATTGCTCTTGAAAATTATGCTGTTTCTTCCAAAAGCTCTCCAGGCAAGTTTTGCACGCCGATTAATTTCTTCATCAATGTGACCCTCACTTGATATCTGCTGTCCAAGATAAACATACGTATCTGTTATCTCCAGTTTTTCTCCATCAATCGATAAATCTTCATTTCTTGTAAAAGCATTGAACATCACTTTTGTCTTCTGAAAGTTCATTTTTAATCCCACTTCTTTACTCTTGTCAGCAAGTTCCTGGATCATACTCTGCAGCTCTGATGGGGTAGTTGCAAAAATGACTACGTCATCAGCAAAACGAAGGTGGGTTAGATAATCTCCATTAATCTTTATCCCTTTGTTTTCCCAGTTCAGTGATTGAAAGACATTTTCCAATGTGGCATTAAAGAGCTTCGGAGATATGGTGTCACCTTGTCTCACTCCCTTTCCAATTTTTATGTGTGTTGTATTTTCAAACAGCCGAATCTTTGCACTTGTATTTTCATAGATGTTATTAATAATATTAATGTATGCATCTTCAATACCGCAGGATTTCAGAGCCGTGGTAACTGCTGATGGTTTCACCGAATCAAAGGCTTTTTCTATAATCGATAAAAGCCATGCACAATGGAAGCTCATATTCCCTCGCTCTTTCAATTAGTTCTCTCAGTACGTGGATATGATCTATTGTGCTGTAGCCACTCCTGAATCCAGCTTGTTCTCTCGGTTGAGCCATGTCCAGTGTTACCTTCAAGCGGTGTGAAAGAACTTTAGCGAAGATTTTATAAACCACTGATAGGAGGCTGATAGGTCTGTAGTTCCTGAGATCCTCAATGTCACCTTTTTTATGTAGCAGGATCATTGTAGCATTGTTCCAATCCTCAGGAATCTTCCCTTCATTAAGGCATCGAGTGAAAATTTGGGCGAGTACTGTTTCAATTTCTCCACTTGCTTCTTGTATGATGTCTATAGTAATTCCATCTTCTCCTGGAGCTTTCCCCCGCTTCATGTTCTTGATTGCATGAGCAACTTCTGCTGGGAGGACTGGAAGAACTCTGGTACCTTTCATGATGTCTGGAGTACATGTATCATCCCTTTCATATAATTTGGAGTAGAAATCTTTCACTCTTGTCAAAATTTCGCCTCTATTTCTTGTTATAGAACCATCTTCTTTTCTCAGAGCCATAATCTGTTTTCTTCCCTTACTGAGATGTCCCTTTGCTATCTTTAGGCTTTGGTTGTTTTCAATTGCTTTCCTCACTAGCTCACAGTTGAATTTCCTTACGTCTTCAGTGATACTTTTTCGTGCTGTCTTGCATAGCTCTATATATTCCACTTTGGAAGTCACATCTTCTTTAGTTGTCCTCATCTCTCTTCTTTTTTGCATCAACATTTTGGTTTTTCCTGATAATTTGTTTACATGCAACTTGTTCTTAGACCCAGCTAATTTTGTTGCTGTTTCCATAAGAGCTTTGGTTACTTTTCTGTTAACTTCCGAAATATCCACTTCTTCCGATGTTAGGCCTTCTAAAGCAGAGAATCTGTTCTTCAGTTCCAACTTGAAAGTATTATGGTGTTTTTTAAGGTTGGTTATGTCAATACATTTTGTTTGTCTTATGAGCTTGCCACGTTCCAGTTTAGTGTTGAGGTGCATCTTACATCTCACCAATCTATGGTCACTACCTGTGTTGAACTTGTTCAGCACACTGCAGTCTTCGATGACGAATTTTTTGTTACACATAATAAAATCAATTTCACTTGTCGTCCCAATTGGATGTCTCCATGTCCATTTCCTGTGTGGCTTTTTCTTGAAAAAGGAATTCAAGATGAAAAATCCTTCTGCCTCTGCAAACTCAACGAGAGTATTTCCACGCTGGTTTCTGTTGCCGTGACCGAATTTACCTACTGAAGTTTCATTCTGTTGCCGGTGCCCTATTTTTGCATTGAAATCTCCCATAATTATCTTCAAGTGCTGCTTACCTTTATTATTTAGATGACGAATTTCCTCATAAAATTCTTCAATTTCTTCTTCAGGATGACTTGTGGTGGGTGCATAAGTTTGAATAATCTGAGCCTGGTATCTTCTCGATAGTTGGATAACGAGTCGTGCAGCTCTGTCAGAGGAACTTTCAACTTCTACCACTTTATCCTTCAGTTTCTTGTTTATTATAAATCCAACACCACTAGTTCTGCCAGTATCTGTCCCACGATAATAGAAGAGATGTCCACTTTTCAGTTCAATGAGATCTTCTCCTTTTCTCCTTACCTCACTTAGCCCGACGATGTCCCACTTGATCCTTTGTAGTTCCTCTTCCAATTCAAGAAGCCTTGAATCAGAAGATAGGGAGCGTCCGTTGTAGGTAGCCAAGGTCAGCATCAAATGGCAGCCTAGTCCGGTCCTCCGGGGATTCTTAGCACCCTCTGCCTTCATGTCGCACTGGCCGCTGCCTTGGCCAGGTACATTGCAGCTGCCGGAGACTGAGGGCCAAGATTTAAGTTGTAGAGTCATTTTGGAGGTGTTTGGCCATAACTCACCACGCTGGCCAAGCGGGTTGGTGAGTGTGGGATAGCATTTCCTCTGATCCCGATGGTATAGTTATACCGCTATTTGCGGTCGTCAGAGCCCCTTTAGTGGGAACAGGATGCACCACGAGAAGGCGGGGTTGACATTTGTCAAGGAGAGGCTGTGATGTTACGCATCACCTGACCTTACATCAATCAATTTCATATATATATATATATGAAATTGACTTCCTTTGTTAAAAATTACAATGAACTGGATGCGAGTCATGCAAAATGTTTGTTCACTTTGTTTTTAGTTGAGCATAATTTACCAATTAGTGTCCCTCAGTCACTCTTATTTATTTAGTTTTGTTTTTTTCATTTGACTGTTTCATTGTTAGTCTCTCCTAGCATGAAAATGGTTCGTTTTTGAAAACATTTTAGTACTTTCCATGATGACGTGGGATACAACCCTATTAGATTGGGGTCATAGGGTGGAACATCCCTTTAGATGCAGACTTCCATAAAGATAATTTTTTCCCACTTTATAGATCATAATGATAGCATAGTAATGAGAAATTATGTGTAGATTGTATTTTAATTGATATAAATGTGCCGATAAATTCAGTCATCTGTTGTCATATTGATAAAACGTTGATACTTGATTTGGGTAACATATTATTTTTAATCAATATGTTCACTACATATAATCAATATGCACAGTAAATAATTTAATTGAATACATTGATTGTTTCTTTTAATACATACATACATATCACTAATCTGTTCTCTGAGATTCAGACGGTTAGCTCCACAAAGAAATAGAGACAACCAGGTAAATTTCTAGCTAATTATTTACTTACTGTTGCCATATCAAACTTCGCCATTTACAGCGATCTTAACACACAACTCAGGCTTCACTGACATCCATCACACGACGTGCACAAGACCTTTTATACTTCATAGTCATAATCTTTTTCTCATGCAGACACACCTGAATCTGATCCTCCCATGACTTCCTTGGCCTTTCTCTGCCTTTCTCTCTTGCCACTTGGGCAAAAAAAAATTTTTCTTAGTAAGCATCTCATCACTCATTCTTTCAACATGACCGAACCACCCACGAATATTAGTCTCTACTTTACTAATAACATTTTGCTTCACATTACACAACTGCAACACATCTTCATTCCTCACACAATCAGAACGTGTCTTGCCACAAACCCCCCATAAGTAACACATTTCTTCAGCACACAAATGACTCCTGTTTCTTCTGTAGTACCAAGGTTTCACTGCCATTTATCAGAGTAGGAACAATTACACTTTCATACACAGCCATGTGGGCCTTTCTTGAGAATCCATCATTCGTTCAAAAACCTTTTAAAGCAGTTATGACTTTCAATGAAGAATTTGCTCGCCTACTTATTTCACCATCTCATTCGTTCTCTCTGTCAAACATGCTTCCTAAATACACAAATTCATTCACCTGGTCAATCACTGTGCCAGTTAGACATATTACATTCAGTGTTGACAGTTCCTTGCTCAAAAACCATAACTTGGTTTTTCCCTTATTTATACTCAGTTTGAATTTCATGCAAACTTCATACATCCAGGATAACATACTCTGCAACTCACTTTTGCTCTCTGCCAACAAGACTGTCATCAGCATACAGCAAGCTACACACACGGATATTACCCAGACATAAACCAGAATTGTCCATTTTGGCATCAAGCATGCACACATCCATAAATGTATTAAACAGCCATGTGACATTACACAACATTGTCTGACTCCTGCACCAATAGAAAACCATTTTGATAAAACACCATTCATTCGTACATAAGCTCTACTGCCAGCATACATTGCTTTTACGCTATTAAGTAGATTCCCAGTAACACCATATTCATTCAATACCTTCCACAAAAGTATCCTATTTACTCGGTCGTAAGGTTTTTCTAAATCTATAAAGGCAGCAAAAACTTTCTTACCAACAGCCTGATACTTTTCAAACATCATACATAATGCAAAAATGTGGTTAGTGCAGCTTTTACCAGGCATAAAAACCACTCTGAACATCCCACACTTTCTCTGATGTAAGACCTCATACTTTTTACCAAATACTTTCCCTGGCACACTCAGTAGGCTAATACCATGATAGTTCTTGCAATCAGTCTGATCACCTTTTCCCTTATACAAGGGAACAATGATAGCATCCTTCCAATCCCAAGGGACCATTTCTAATTTCCAGCACAACTTGAAAATTTCAGGTAACCAGTCAATTACAGTCACCACCATATTTCAACATCTCAGCAGTTATGCCATCAATTCCCAGAGCCTTAACATTGTGAAGAGATTATAGAGCCTTACACACCTCTTCTCTTGAGATCCCTCCTGTGCTTCCATCTTTCACTGTGCCATCATCTGCTTCTGCATCAGAATTACCTTTGCTTTCCTGATCTAATAACTCACAGAAGTATTCACCCCATCTTTCACTTAACTCATGGGCTCCCATATCATTTACTCAATCCTATTCTTCAACAACTTACAACCTTGTTTCCCCTATTTTTCCCAAGTCTTGTGTACTTCCAGAAAGTTTTCCTATCTTTCCGAAAAGCCAATTCATGTCTTTCCACCTTCTCCTTCCTATCTTTTGCCTTGCTCTTTCAAACCAGCTTAGCTGCCTCACACTTCTTACAGCGATATTCATCCTCAGAAACTCTTTATCTTGCATCATCCCTGAATAGATTTTCCTTTTTTCTCTTTACTGCCTCTTCAATCTCACTATTCCACAAAGCATCACCTTTATTGTTACCCACTATTGTGGTGCCCCAGACCTTTTCAGCAGTAGTGACAACACAGTTCTTAAAACATTCCCACTTATTTTCTACATCCCTCTCACATGATTTCAACTCCTTCAGTCATTCTCTCAGTAAGTTAGAGTAACGTTGATGATCTTCAGGGAGTCTTTTAACCTTTATTCTTTCCATCCTAGGCCTCTTCCTTTTCTTCCAACCAACATTCAGTTTCACTCGTAACACTACCAAGTAATGATCATAGCCGACATCCGCAACCTCTCCTGACACGAGTGTCAACAACTAAGTGCTTCAGATGCTGATGATCTGTAACACTCTTTTGACCAAGAGTACGGTTTTCCCATATATGTGTGGATATACTTGTGACTGAAAAACGTATTAGATACACAGAAACCATTCTCAATGCAGAGTTCAATTAACCTTTCACCATTATCATTCACACAAAGATCGTTAAACTTACCCAAAACATCAGAAATCCCATTTGCACTACTCTAGCATTGAAATCCCCTGCTACTATAACTTTCTCTTTAGCAGCAAACTGGCTCAAAACACTTTTTAGTTCATTCCAGAAATCTTCCTTCCCATCAGAAGGTTCCGAGTCACAAGGAGCATACACTACAACAATTACTACTCTCTGAAGTTTCACTTTCAAATGTATCCAAAGAATCCTCTCACTTATGCAGCTATAGTGAATCAAGTTGTTATCTTATCACTTAAAATCACACCTACACAAGCCTGTCATCTCACATTATCCAATACTTCAGACCACACACTCACCATTCCATTCACTTCTTCTATCCTAATTTCCTTCTTTTTGGTTTTGTTTACTCACAACATATCCAATCTATACTCATTCATTTCTTAAATCACCTCTTTCATCTTGCCATTTATACATCTAGTATTGCATACACCAGTCTTACGCTTACTAAGCCGAGATCTCTTTCTCATACACCTTTTCCATTTCTGTATTGTTTCCGTAGTGGACCATCCTTCTCAAGCATGGTAGGTCCACCATATCCCACGCTAGAGTCCATCGTAGTATTGCTTTGTGTCTTTTTAATTAGGATGGTACGCCAGTGTGCAGGATTAGCCCACAGATAACGGTTCCAGTTGGCCATTCAACCTAAGGATTCTGGAAAAAAAATCCATTGAGTTGGGGTCTTTTCAACAACGTCATTCAGAACTAGCTGATACCTCTCCAAGGTTTACAGAGGCCAATGTTGCTGTTCTGTTTGCCATTGTTGCCCATGGAGTACCCCAAGGAGGCAAGCCCATCTCTCATTAAGACCGCCCACTGAAAAGTTATATAATGTTGATTTCTCAAAATATTGAAGTTAGTCATGAGTCTTAATGGCAAGACTAATGCAACATTCAAGATGGGTATAAGCACAGTGATTTGATTTCTACTTTATAAGTCTTTTTGTAACTTTTTGTTTTGGCTCTTATAATTCTTAAAAGTTGCAGTTTTTTTAAACTTTTAAATGTGTGTATTTAGTGTTCTACTGGATACCTTATAGATGTATGGTAATAATTTTCAACTTTCTTTCTTATGAAATTTCTTTATTGAAAAAATCACTAAGAATCAAAAAAATAATGTTGGCATTTATTGTGTAAAATACATATTTAATAAAGCAAATGAGTGATGTTTACGTGTAATACACAATTGTACATAGGTAAACTGAAAAGTTATGTCTCCGTTTGAATGAAAAATTAATTTTAAGTTTTTCAGTGAAAGCAAAAATGCATCTTTAACACATATTTTAAAGGTTGCATAATTACTTCTCCACATAATCACCTCTGATGTCAATGCATTTCTTCCAATGTGTCAATAGTTCTGAAAGACTCCTTAAAAAATTCAGGATTTTATTTCTGAAACCACTGGCATGCTGCTAACTTCAGTTTTTCTATTATGAAATGATGGCCCCTGATGGTCCCTTAAGTATTCCTTTAAGTGGAAATCACCAGGAGCAAGATCCGGGCTATATTGAGGATTTGTCTGCACAAAAACCTGAGATATTCAATGGCGGCAACTGTGCATCGCTGGTGTGAGGCCTAGCATCATTTCATGTTGTAAAAGTGTTTGACCACACCGCCCTGCTTCTCTTTTCAGATGCAAGTTTTCACTTTCTTCGGAACATCAGAGTAACATTCATAATTTATTGTAGCTTCTTTTTCTTGAAAATCAGCAGGCACAAGTCCTTCACTTTTCGTAAAAGCAGACGATATAACCTTCCCAACTGAAGCTTATATGCTGTTTTTTTTTTTTTTCCAATTCTTTATGCAATATTTCGTGATGGACTTTCTTTTGTTCTCTGGGTTGTAATGGTATGCCCCATGTTTTATCTTGTATCACAATCTGGTCAGAAAAAAGTTTCGCCTTTATTTTTGAAATGTTCCAAGAGTTTATGTGAAATTTTTCCTTGTTCAACCTTCATCACATCAGACAAAATTCACTATACCCACCTGAGCTCTTAAGTTTTCAAAATCCAAGAACACTGATAATATGTCCTACTCTTTCTTTAGAATTTCCTAGTTCTGTGGCATTTCCATTTTGCTTTATGTGACACTTTCCATGGATCATTTCTTCAACACAACATGCTGTTTATGAAACTGGTGCTTTGCAGTCGCAGGCCTTCTCAACCTCTGTTTGTCACTCAGATTTTCTTTTGCTTTCTTTATATTTACATTGGCTTACTCATCATCTCACAATACTCGCATCAACATACTGATTCCCATAAACTTCTTTAAATCTTTGATAAATGTCGACGGGTGCTACTTTTTCTGCATTGAAGAATTCAGTGTCTGCTCTCTGTTTGAATTGCACATCTGAACAACTCTTCATTATGACTCGTGCTGAACAGGAACTGTACGAAGCTGAGCAACACCTCTATTGTGTGATGGAAGGGGAGAATGATGAGGACATGTGTACCTAATAAACTGGTATTTTAATGTATATTATTATTAAATTATACCTTTGCTCTCACATTTTGAACAAATTTAATTAGTATATGATAGTGCAACTTGGGACTATATTTTCTAGTTAGAAAGTTTAGTACTAGCAGGTGCTGGTAGTGGGGGATGGAGTGTATTTTATCATTGTCTGTAACCATTAGCAATGTTTTCCATAGTTTTTCAGCTTTTTCCTGGTGCAATTTCCATATCTTTGCTCAAAGTTGCCATATCTTTGCTCAAAGTTTAACTAGAAAATCCTATTAATAATCTAAAGCAACTTATGGGAATTTACTAGGAAATTTTTTCATTTATAGCAAATTTTCGGAGAAAACTCTTCTCCTTCTTCAGGCTCTCTTGTTGTTGTCACTTTTTGCTTGTCACTATCATGGTTACGGTTTACCTTGACGGTTACGGTTAACCTTGACGGTTTAGGTTATTTTTCAACAAATCCTGCCAGATGTTAGGCAGGGAAAATCCTTTGCAGTCATTGATGATGGAATTTTGATTTTTCTCAATCTCTATTCCTTCTTTCAGTTTTCTTTTGGAAATTGCTTTGGAAACTGATTACTTTAAGGGAATTCCAATCCATGCTGTGCCCAGTTTCTCTAACATGCCTATCTAATCCAGTCTTGTTGGAGCAATTTTTTATAGCTGCTTAAAATTGCTCCAACAAGACTGGATTAGATAGGCATGTTAGAGAAACTGGGCACAGCATGGATTGGAATTCCCTTAAAGTAATCAGTTTCCAAAGCAATTTCCAAAAAGAAAACTGAAAGAAGGAATAGAGATTGAGAAAATCAAAATTCCATCATCAATGACTGCAAAGGATTTTCCCTGCCTAACATCTGGCAGGATTTGTTGAAAAATAACCTAAACCGTCAAGGTTAACCGTAACCGTCAAGGTAAACCGTAACCATGATAGTGACAAGCAAAAAGTGACAACAACAAGAGAGCCTGAAGAAGGAGAAGAGTTTTCTCCGAAAATTTGCTATAAATGAAAAATTTCCTAGTAAATTCCCATAAGTTGCTTTAGATTATTAATTCAATTAAACTAGGAAGCCATTTCTCAATATGAGCTTTATTCAAAGAATTAGAAAATCCTTTTTCAGACTGATAACTGATCCTGTAGCTAAGTTTGTTTCTCATACTTCTCAGGGATTTTCAATTAAAAATTATTTCACCAGGTGGAATCCTGCTTATTATGACTTTGATATAATCTCTCTTGTTTATAATTGGTATGGCAAGTTACATCATTCTTGTAGACCGTATGTACTGCTTTTTTCTGTTTTCATATTATGGCATTTCTAATGGTAACAAATGAAAATGAGCTTAACCTAATTATGGTACAGTAACCATTAATATCAGATCACTCTGTCTTACCTGCTACTTCTGACATGCATGGGAATTTGTCTACCCATTTCTGCTTCATTATATTTCTGTGAACCAGTTCCACGTGTCTTTTATAAGTAACTCGATTTTCCTTCTCCAGTTCTATAAATATTTTGTGGTAACATGAAAGCCCATAAAGTTTACATATGTTGCCTCTCATTTGATTTCTAGTACATGTCTTAATTTTGTATATGTAACTCTGATGTAGAGTTCTAATCTACACCCTTTGATTCATCTGATGCATGTTTTCAGAGTTAATTAAATGTATGTGGTGATGATGAACACATGGCTCATAAAATTCTTATTTATGAAACTTGATTACACTGCATTTTTTGTTATCAAAAGAATACTTATGCATTCTGTTTTTGTTGTTGTTGTTGTTGTTGTTATGCTAGTAATTAATCATGGACTTTGCCAGTTGTTGGTTTTTTTTACATTTATACTTATATGTTCAATCTGTTTGTAGGCTTCATAATTTAGTTACAGCACGACAGCAAGACAAACAGACAATATCTCAGCTAGAAAAAAAATTACAAGAAGAAAGGAAAATGCGTTCGATGTTTGAAAATCAGTTGAACTCTGAAAGGAAGGCAAAAAAGCAGAGGAAGCAGCAGCTGCAAGGGCAGTTGCAATGGCTACAGCAAGGTAATACAGCAGTTTGACTTTTAAAACTTTTGACTGTTTCATAAATTATCAAAATAATAAAAAAAGTAAGACATTTGTTTTAATGGCAATTTCGTTTTTTTTTTTTTTTTTTTTTTTTAACCATTTGACTGGAAAAGCTAATACTGGAGCCAGTTACAATGTAGTTCATGATGTAGATACAACTAAAGCCTTGGGAATTTCATAAATATTCAAGAAAACCCGGAGAAAAAGTATGAGTGTTGAAGGTTTCAGTTCTTGACCCCAGAATAGTTAAACACAGAGATTTAATAAAAATTATTTGATTATAGTGAAATATTCTTTTACTGTGAAAAAATCGGTTCTGCCACTGTTCCAATTAATAAAAGCACTCATAAGAATTACCAACATGTGTTTCTGTATATATTGTTGCGTACAAAGTTGGTTCAACTGTTTTGAAAAGGAAAAAGATGTGGGAGTACAGTGGAAAATTATTTTGAAGCAGAAAAGAACAACTTAATGGCTAAGTGGAATGGTTAAGATAGCAAGTTTATCCTGTTACAGTGTGTGCTAAAAAAATAGTTTCACAAGAAGGCAAGGGTCGTTTTTTGTGTTTGCAGACTTTGAAAAGTTCAGAATGGTATTATATTGGGTTGAGGAATAAGTAATGTTGGTTTTTTCCACAGTTCCATTTGTGTGCCAAAATAAAATATTGTGGCAACATGTGATATACTATGTGATAGATACGTGTTCGCTCTACATGCCAGTGTGTGTGATTTGATTTAATTTTATTTGGTTTTCAGGTCATTAAAATGGAATGTCAAGTGGACAAAAAGGAGCATTACCGACATCTGTTGCTCTTCGTGTTTAATCAAGGGACCAAAGCCATGAAAGCTGCTCGCGAGATTTTTGCTGTCTACGGTGAAGATGCAGTGACTGAAAGGATGGCTCAACGGTGGTTTTCGCGCTTTAAATCCGGCAATTTCGACCTTAAGGACATGGATCACCCCGGTCGCCTGTTTGAGTTCGATGAAGAGCAATTGAACCAGATGCTGCATAAAAACTTGCATGAATCGACCAGAGAATTGGCTGAGCAAATATGAACTGTGATCAGAAGACAGTCGTGAATCACTTTCATGCGACGGGAAATGTTCAAAAGCTCGGTGCTTGGGTTCCGCACGTTTTGAACGACAACAACAGAAATCAACGTTCCACAATTGCTGCCGGTTTGCTTGCTCGTCACAGGGCTACTTGTGGTCACAAGGAAAGATTTCTGTACCGCATCATTACCAGCGACGAAAAATGGTGTCTGTACATCAGCATGAAGCAGCGAAAAGAATGGTTCAGTCCCACGAAACACGGAATGCCGCGAGCAAAACACGAGTTGCATCCTCGGAAGACGATCTTGTGTGTCTGGTGGAATTGGCAGGGCATCATCCACTACGAACTTTTCAGAACAATGAGACACCTATTTGCCGGACTTGGCTCCATCTGATTTTCATCTGTTTCAATCGCTTTCCAACAATTTGCGCGGCGTGTTGTTCAATAATGACGTGAAATTGCGGACGTGGTTGGACGTCTTCTTTGTGTCACGACCGGCAGATTTCTATTGCCGAGGCATCGAACAACTTGTTGAACGATGGGAAGCAGTTGTAAATACTAGTGCCGAATACATTATTGATTAAATTGTTATTTTTTGTTGTTGCGTTCCAATGTTTGGAGAAAAAGCGACATTACTTATTCCTCAACCCAATATCATATAAGCTTGGAATGATGAGTTATTGAAGACTTCATCTCCCTGTAAAATCTAGGAACAGCTAATGCTATAAAATCATTGAGTAGTTTGAGGTAAACTGAAGGGTGAAAATTAAAAGTTTTTTTCCCCTGTTCTGTATTTAAAGTAGTTAAATGCAGCAGCTGTATTGTAAATGTTCTATTATTAACAGTGGAGCACAACTTTGGAGAAAATAGTTGTATTTTGTTCATATATTTAATTTTATTAGTTAAACATTGTAGGCTGAGAGCAAGTAAAGTGTGATGAAATTCAGTAAAATCATGAGAATATGAAATCATATTAATATATTTCTTGCAAAGATAGTAGAAGAGTTGTCTGAAACTTCTGAACGAGTATTTAATAACAGCAAAAAAATCTAGAAAAGATATTGGCTGTAAAGACATTTTTAAAGTTTTATCAGCTGCACAGAACTATTCTCAAAAATTTTAATTTTAGCTGTAATACAAAGCTTGTTGTTTACAGTATAGAAGAAAGGCTGAACTTTTCCTTCATTGTGGTAAATATTAACAGTGCAAATAAAGTAAGTGAGGTCCTTATTCAACAGGTTGTGTTAGCAGAATATCAGTAAAGTAGGTGGATTCATTAATTAGTAAGTCAAAATTATTTACATTACATCTGACATCTGTACTCTGAAGGTGGGGTCCTGATCAAACCCATTTTTAGGTAGTCTGTTCAAGACATTCTTGGAGCAAGATGTGGGTATTGGAAAGTAAATTGTGTGCTCAAATTGTTATACTTATGTCAGTACCATGCCATTTAGATTTTTCTTAGCGAATAGACGCAAAATAATTACGAATGATTTTATTCATTAAAAGGCTTGTTTGTAAAGTTTGACTAAAAGTTACCATATATCAGGCTAAAGCATTTGTGGCATCTGTTTCTTTTAAAAATGAAAATGTGCTTGAATAACAAAACAGTTGCTTTTATCACATAGATGTTCCTACTGTATTGAAGACGGATGGTATAAATGTTAAAATAAAATTATGGCACAGCATTTCTTATTTTACTTTTATTGATTAACTCTATGGTTTCATGAAACTTGTGTGCTCAGAGATGAGGATGTAGAGACAGAAAGCTTAAATTTCAGTAAATGAATCAGAAGGCCATATGTTAATGATACACTGTGTAAAGAAATTATAAGTACACAGAAATATTCCTGCTATTTCTTGATTATCTGCTATTGAATGATAGTTGCAACACAAAAATCATCTCATATATAATTAATTTGTATTATAGAAGAATGTTGGGCAGTATAGTGTTTCAAGATATTTATTACATACTGAGCATAAATAAAAGTAAAGTGAACAAGCACATTTTGCTGTAAAGAAATTATAAATACACATCAGATATCACAAAGCAGAAAACATACTTCCTGAATTAATAATTTACTAGTCCGTAACCCATGCCATGCACAGTTGAAAAAGCTGTGACAAAAATTTTTTATTGTCATATAACACGAATCGTAATGAAATGCATAACTATAATAAACGGTTGAATTATTTATGAGCAGATGGGTCGCCAACAACAAAATTTTCATAATATTCCTATTTATTTTTCATTTTTCCAACTACTCGTATATGAAGTTAACGATTACGTTCCTCATTATTGAATAAACATGTGCTTAGCCGTCGTTGACGGGCTTACATTGCAGTATTGAGGTATTCTTTCAGCAGCCCAAACTGATATCATGTCTAGATAACTACACAATGGGGTTTAAAATGTGTTTTATTTTGTCAGTTTGGTTTTAACAATTTTTTTTTTTTTTTTGGTATCATTAATATAATCTATTGTAATATATAAAGAGAGAAACTTTGTGTGTTTGAGGTAATCTCTAAAACTACTTAACCGATTTGGATAATTCTTTCACCGTTGGGAAGCTTATTTCCTTCTGGTGGACATAGGCTATTTCATTTTTTTTATTATGATTTTATTAGTTTTTAATATGTTCTTATTATTTTTTAATATTTTTGGCAGTACTACAGAATCAGGCCACTTTCATGTAGTTCCTGATTTCCCATGTATCGTTTTGCTTTGTTTACATACAACTTGATCACTCCCAATGTGAAAGAAAGTAGTTCATGATAATATACAGAATTTTGTTTTACTAATCTTGAAAACTACTGAACTGATTCGGATAATTCTTTCACCATTCAGAAGCTTCCTTTTTTTACAGTGGACATAGGCTATTTCGTTTATCTATTCTAATACTGATACTAATAATGTATAAAGAGAGAAACTTTGTGTGGTAGAAGTAATCTCAAAAACTACTGAACCAATTTGGATAATTCTTTCACTTTGGGAAGCTTAAGTTTCTTTCCAGTGGACATAGGCTATTTCGTTTATTTTTTATTATGCTACTTTTTATTATTTTTGGCTGTACTACCGAATGAGATCGCTTTCAAGTAGTTTCCAGTTTCCTGCGTATCGTTCTGTTTTGTTTACATACAACCTGATCACACCCAACATGAATGAAAGTAGTTCACAATAATATACGGACTTCTGTTTACTAATCTCAAAAACTACTGAACCGATTCGGATAATTAAACTACAAAGTTGATAGCAGAGGGCTTAGTTCCAAGTCCGACCACCGCAGAAAAGCAGATGGCACTGGAAGTACTGAAGCGAGAACAAATGCTAGAATAAAGAACTGTGGATTGTGCAAAGAAAATGCCATGGTAACATAAAAAAAAAATTACTTATGAGAATAAAAATTAGCAATGACAAATCTAGCTTTCATTAAAAAAAAAAACATGAAAATTGCTCCAGTGGATGGCGCTGGCATATTGTAGAAACGGCCTTGTGTTTTAAATATATAGATGGCACTTCAGTTTGCCTTAATTAGCAAATAAATTATGTTTGGCATAGCTGTTGCCATGGCTTGTAACATACAAACGTTGATTTTGCCCCAACAGCGATGTATTGCAACTTGCAATTCTCTTGATGATGAATATTGCTTGGGTTTTTTTTTTTTTGGTTTTTTTCATGTGCAAGCCTGGCAAGTACTGATCAGACATTTTCCATTGGGTTTAAGTCTGGATTCCGAGACTACCAGTCCATCACATCTACTATTTTTTTCATTTGTAAACCACTGTTTCATTTGTATTAATCTAAACATGGCAGGGTGCTTGTTGGAAATTCCAACTGTTTCCACCTAGTAGGGGTCCAGGTGGAACTAAATGTTCGTACATCATAGCTTGATAACTTCGGGATGCTGTACGTTGGTCAATAATGCCAAGACCTGATTGACTGCCATAGCCAAATGACACCCACACCATTACACCATCTCCTCCTATTTGTCTTCGAAAAATTCTTTGGGCTTCTTCCGTCAATCATGCCAGTAACATTAATTTCCATTGGGGCCATCTAAATTAAAAATTTTCTCATGTGAGAACACAACACTTTTCCATTTTTCAGACCATGTCATTATGTTTTGGACCCAGTTCAATCTTTTGCATTTATGTTCACCAGTGAGTAAAAGCTTTACCTTCATTTTAATGTACGCAGCATTTTTGTTTTGTTTTACAGTTTTTGCTACTGTTGTGTGAGACCCTCTTGCACTCAGTGGTGGATCTTCCGTCCTGTCCTTGTTTTACTTTGTTTATCTGTATTCCTTGCAACATTTTGCATGGCTCCTAAAAGACCTTCCATTTAACTTTGCAATTTCTCTATAACATTTGTTTTGGCCAAGATAAAATAAGTTTTCTGACCGCTTCCTCAAGTAACTCAATATCCATTGGATTGTTAACACAGAATGTAGTAGAAGGCCATTTACATGCAACAAAAGGAATGAGGATGATCTCCATAGTATAAATAATGTAAGCTATGTAATCAAAATATGCATATATCGTTTTTTAACACTATTTTCTGAATTGTATTTATAATTGTTTTACATTAACTCTGGACAGAATTTTCTATTTTTAAAAATTAAGATTCTTTTAGCCTTATTTGTTTTCAGTTATTGAACACTCATTTTTTATTTAAAATAAAGCCTGCACTGTTCTGTTGGTTCTGTTAACAACCCTTCTATTTGCAGATTGAAAAACGTCACTGTATTTATAATTTCTTCGCACAGTGTACTTGGGTAAATGTGTTTTGTCATTATCATACACTTGTGTATGAACATGACATGTATGTGTATTTTTGGCATAGGTCACCTGCACAAAAAGAGGGAGAAAAGAAATAAATGCTTTTAATTTTTATACATTATCAATTTTTGGCACCAGGGTGCCTAATACAATGTACATTCTTTCCTACAGAAGAATCTAATTTGTATTAATACAGCAAAGTACTGAAATTAAAATATAAGAGTTTTTCATAGAACTGCAAGCTCTGTGTTTTCATCTCATATTATTTTTTTATTTATTTATTTTTATTATTTTTGAATTAACATGTTTGATTTTGTTGGTCAGTATTCACCATCTGAGCCTTCAATATGATCAAAGTATGTATGTTTGAGAAAAGAAAAGAGAGAGCTAGAGAAAGTAAAGAAATGTGTGTTAGCAACATAACTCTGCATCTCATTCTGTTCACTGTACAAATTTCCAGTTCTAGCATATTGCTCCCTCAATCAGTAGTGGCTGATTTGTTATTATCATTATTGTTTTTACTTTCAATCTACCTCTTTTTCTGTGTCCTGGTACCATAGAATAAAGCACCTGTCTTGTCATCATCAAGAAGCACATTATGCTTTTGTAAGACCAGCAGGCAGAAAACAAACTTTATATCAAGACTATACTTTAATCTTGGGTTTCAAACTATCCCAAGAGCTGCCTGGAGAAAGCTGTACTTGCATCCCCCACCTCCTGCCCCTTGTAAGTATCACCATTCCACTTTGCACCATTTACTATGTTGTTTTAGAGTCCCACAATGCAGACATGCAGACACGTCTATTTAAACGATAACTCCGCCGTCCTAATGTTGGTTTAGGAGGGAAAGTGGGGAGGACGGGGAAATGCTCGCGTAGGTCTTAAGATTAAGAGGTTTGTTTGTGAAAGGAATGCCAGACTCTAATGCCCTTTGCATGGGGGAGTGGGGGATGGAATGGGTACATAAGCACACAGACCAGTAGCTTGACGTCAGAGGCTTCTGTGGAGAGCGCTCCCAGGGTATCTCTTTAATTAAAAATTGTATTAGAAGTTATACTCATCAGGTTGGGAGACATCTCTCAAGAGGCCCTTCGTCCCGTTGTTACAACAAGCGCTTTCGAAACAGCCGGTGTGTCATCGTCGGGCCTTCTACATCTACATGAGAGTTTCCTCGCGTGTGTGTAGCCGCTGGAGTTGCAAATCTCTTACATTGGTAGCACAAAAATAGATTAATAAAAAGATTGCATCAACATATAAAAAAACTGGAACAAAAAAGAAAAAAAAACTGCACTCATTCAACACTGCATTAATCATAAACAATATCCTGATTTCGAAAATATTAAATTACTAGCCACCCACGCGAACGAAAAAGAATTAAGGATTTCTGAAAGTGTTATAATTGAACAAAAAAAAGATAAAATATGCAACTTATAAGACCCTACCGACCTAGATACAGCATGGAAGTCACTTATAAGAAGCAAAAAAATCCATAAAAAAAGACCAAAAAAAAAAAAGAACATTACAAAAAGTCGCACCATTTAATAAAGGACTAAAAATAATACACCTGTTTGTACAAATAAATAACAATAGCTCAAAAGCAGCTACACGAAAAAAAGAAAAAATTATACTTACGACTGATATTACCTACCAACTCATCCCAATAGGTAGCGACACATGAGAAGCAATCACCTAACACATACAACCCGCAAACTTTCTCTTAGTTTCCCAACATGCAACTCCAGCGGCTACACACATGCGAGGAAACCCCCATGTAGATGTAGAAGGCTCGACGATGACACACCGGGTGTGTCGAAAGCGCTCGCCATAACAACGGGACGAAGAGCCTCTTGAAAGACATTTCCTGATGAGTATAACTTCTTCTAATACAATTTTTAATTAATAGTAAATTTAAAACTTTTGATTTTGCGAATGAATTAATGTGAACTGATAATAATATAACCTAATTGTTTCATGTAATAAAATGTTTTAACTAACCGATAAAACCCATAACAATAGACCTCTCTCGGGCTGGGAGCACGTGCCTCACGGAGCAACAACGTGCGAAATACTTTGCCAATATCAGGTAATAATACCTTAGATATTGTGTATTATTAATAATCATACCAAGGATTTGAAATTTATTGCCCGATGTAGTCTCTTCCTGTGTGCTCCACTATTAATATTTTGAGGTCTCAACTTAGCCATTGATTTAGACTTTTCCATCATTTATCTTCATTCCATGTTTTTTGCAAGTCCTACTCAGATAATTTGGATAGGAATACAAATTGTTTTACATTCTTAGAAATTAGTGCTTTGTCTTAAGCATACAGAAAATTACAGCTCCTGAAAACACTTACTTCAACATCTGATACTAAATTATTTCCTTTAACTGGTTTATCTGGATAGATAGAAAACAAGTAAGAGGACAGTCATTGACCATCCCCTCTCAAGACTCATGGTATTAAGGCTTTTAATCGACGTCAGCTGTTTGCTGTCTCCCTCTATAACTCTATAATACACTGAATTTGTTCTAAGGTTCCTAATCAAAACACCTTTCTGAAGTCAGTAAAGACTATTTATAAAAATGTCTTATCACTCTTGAAAACTTGGTGTCTTTCACTGAGTTGATTTGCCAACAAAGTTTCTTAATCAGTATACCTAAGTAAATTTTGAAAAGAACACTAAATTAGAAGATGCCATGGCAGTTACCACAGTATTTCCATTTCTCATTCTTGTGAACTGGCTCAGTAAAGGACTTTTTCCAGTTCTCAGGAGCTGAACAGGCTTTTTGGCCGATCTGTATGATTTTGTGCATCCAGAGGACATATGTCAAGACCTGAAGCTTTACCACATTTGGGGGGGGGGGGGGATGCATCTCTTATTTCATGAAGCACCTGTTCTCTTCTTATTCTGAATACACATATATTCTTAAAGAATGTTTGAGAACTTTTTTATTTTATTATGCTGATTATTTATAAATTTAATACTATGATCTTACAGTTGTTTTTAGCTGTAAGTGTAGACTTATCATAGTGAGATCAATATGCACTAAAGATTTGTTATTGCTTTTTTTTTTTTTTTTTTTGGAACAGTAATAAAACAAAACATCAATCTTGATATGTGTTGCAGGCTACATTTGCTGCAAATAAACGAGGTATTATTTGCTGAAAGTAATGGAAATTAGTATCTTGTCTAAGAAAGTTCCAAAATATTTAAAAAAAATACAAAAATGTTAACTGAGGAATTATTCTATTTATTGGAGAAGATAAGGTTTTCTTATTGAACATATATAACCATGGGATTTCTTAATAGCTTATTGTGTCTGTGTTATAATAGCTTATTTTGTATTTATTATGCGCGTATTATGTGGATACGAATAGCTTATGATGACATCATCTTTAAATTGTTTTTCATCTAATTTGTTTGCACAAATTAAACATTTTTTTTTTACACCTTCCAGAAATGAATGTACAGAAAGTTGCAAGTCCAGAAGAAGGGACTTGGAAAATGATATGAAGCAATTAAAAAGGGACTTAAAAATGCGTGATGAAAAAATTCAGCAGATGGAAAGACAAGCTCAGGTAATGGTTGAAGAATTTTGAATGTAAAACATAAGCTGTTTAATGTAATTCTTCTTCTGTCAAGATAAATTTCAGACTATTCTGAGATGAGAAGAGTGGAAGGTCAACACATTTAACCTTTGAGCATATTTGAATGTGTATGTTTTTCAAGAATTTTGTCTTTTTTTTTTTTTTTTTTTTTTTGGTAGCTTCACGTTCATGTTATATTTATATATATACGTATATACTGTGTTTGGCTGACTTCCTCTTGTGAATTTGACAATATATTGAAGCATTGTTTGATATGAACAACGATGAATTCATTAGCCTCTCTGTTTATCTGGTGATATGTACAAAATAAACAGCATTGTGTGGGTAAAGAGGTATAGAAACATCACCTTTTTTTGATAACTGTTATTATGGCTAAGCCATCTACAAGATGAACACCCAGTCAGCTAGAATGAATTTCACTTGTGGGTAAAATTTTAGGCAGTGATAACTGTGAGAAATGCAATTATCATATAAGATATTTCAGATAATTACTTTTTTAGTCAGAGCTCCCTGGATCCAACAATATTGCAAAATGTAGTGAAGAGAAGAAAATCAAGGTACACAGAGACATTTCCACTAGACTTATTTTGCAGGAAACTGGGATATTTGCTTCATTGTGGAAAATTTCTGGTACTAGTCATAACATAGGGGCCACAATTTGACATAAGTAACATGAATATTATCAGTCAGTTTCAGACATTCGTTGACCAGTTAACTGATGGCAAACAAATTGGACAAATGCATTATTCCATGTGTGTGTACTAGTAGCATGTTTAGGCAGGCATTTAGCACAGATGACAGCTACAACAAAAGTTCCTTGTTTTACTGCAAACTTTCGTATTTCTTTCTGTCTCCTACAACCATATTGCTTCCTTAATCACTAACAGCTAAAAAAAATAATTTTTGGCGGTAAGAATATTCAGATGAATGCAAATAAAACATACGGGAGTACATGATGTGTTAAAGGATGAAATTTAATGTATGAAAGAAACGTAAGAATTGCGATTGACATGAATGAATCTTTTGGATGTTTCAAAATATAGAATCTTTTCTGAAAACATTACAGGAAACGGCCGTATGAGTACAGACGATGGTCAATACAAAATATACGACCAGGGCAAAGAGGATACCTCCACATGGTGCCCCCTGGGCAGTGATTACTTTGTGAACACTGGTGAAATCCTCTACTATAGAAGCGTTGTAAATGACAAAGACGATGGACGGAGAAACTGTGGTGAATGAACCATTGCTGAGGCCCCCAGTGACTGTATTATCTATAAACATAGAAGGTTTTTCCTCTGCAAAATCAGACATATTTGCTGAATTGTGTGCTACTATGAAGTGGGATTTTCTTTGTGTTCAGGAAGTGCATCAAGTCTCTATGGATAGGCGTCCATTTGTTCCTGGACTAAAGCTTATTTATGAAATCCACATGAGCATTACAGAAGTGTCATCTTTTCTAGACCAGAGATTGAGATCACAAGTGCTAGCTAGCAGCAGAAGTATTGAAAATGTTGAGATCATCACAGTAGAAACAAAACATTATTCTATTTCCTCGGTATATAAACCACCAATAAATACCCTGTATGAATTTAATAAGCTGCAGCGGTTTAGCCCAACATCAACCAATATCATGACGGGAGATTTTAATAGTCACAGCGGAGCATGGGGATATGCCGAGAATGACGTTAATGGAGATTTGGTCGAAGAATGGGCAGAGGATAATCGGCTTTCCTAGATTCATGATGCTAAGCTGCCAGCCTCGTTTAATAGTGCTAGGTGGAAGCGTGGAAATAATCCAGACTTAATTTTTGCCTCAGAAAACATATCCCATCAGTGTGTGAAGCTGGTTGGAGATCCAATCCCGAATACTCAGCACAGACCTATTATCTGTCAGGTAATGGCTGCCATTAGACCAACTATAGTTCCATTTAGAGGAAGATTCAATTTCAAGAAGGCTGACTGGCAAAGTTTTTCTCATGGTTTGGATGCTGCCGTGATAGATTCAAAACCAGTTCCTCAAAACTACAATCACTTTGTGAAGGCAGTACAACGGGTGGCACGACAGAACATCCCGAGAGAATGTAGAACTGTGTACCTGCCCAATATGAATAGGCAAACAAAAGATTTGCTATTACAATATACCATTCTATATGAAGAGGATCCTTTTCAGGAGTCTACTATTCAAACGGGCAAGGAGGTGGTCGCAAGGAGTAAGCAGGAAAAGTGGAGGACAACTATCGAAGGGCTGGATTTTGCAAAGAGCAGCCATAAGGCATGGTGGCTATTAAAGAACTTAAACAATGATCCAATAATATAAAAAAATACCTCTACAGTCACTGCTGATCAAATAGCTTCACAACCTCTTCTGAATGGAAAGAGTAAGAAGAATAGTAAATATTATCAAAAAAGGAAATTGACACATGTTAAAGGAAGGACTGTTGGAGAGGAGGTTTTGATTACCATAAATGAGGTGAAAAGTGCTATAGTAAGGACCAAATTTGGCAAAGCTGCTGGGGTTGATGATTTGTTGAATGAACAGATAAAACATTTTGGACAAAGAATAAAAGAATGGATTACGGCATTATTTAAAAATTGTGTCAGGTGCTGTAAAATTCCAAAGTTGTGGCGTAAGTCTAAAGTAATAGCACTGTTGAAACCAGGTAAAGATCCTGATCATCCTCGTAGCTATAGACCAATTTTACTTTTGTGTCATTTGCACAAAATTTTTGAACGAATAATTTTAAATAGACTTGTACCTCTGATAGAACCACAACTCATTCCAGAACAGGCAGGCTTTAGACAAGGTAAATCATGCACAGGACAGGTATTAAACCTTACTCAATGTATCGAAGATGGATATGAGCAAAAGAAAATAACTGGTGTGGTGTTTGTAGACCTAACTGCTGCATATGGCACTGTAAATTATGGAACAATTGTTATGTAAACTTTACGATATGACAGAGAATATGAAACTAACTACAATTATTGCAAATTTGTCAGCAAATAAAAAAATTTTCATGGATTTCCAGAATAAACATAGCAGATGCAGAGACCAGAAGAATGGATTACCCCAAGGAAGTGTGCTTTCTCCAATATTATTTAATGTTTATGCTAATGATCAGCTCTATCCACGGGGCACTAGGTTATTTTTATTTGCTGACGATCTTGCATTGGCGGCACAGTATGATAAGTTTGGAGAGATTGAGAGTGCACTTACGAGGGCCGTAAACTGCTTTCAAAGATATTATGTTAGAAATCATTTAACCCTTAATCCAGCCAAGACACAGGTTACAGCATTTTATCTGAGAAATCATGAAGTCAACAGAAAATTTAAAATAATATTAAATGGCACTTCACTTCCGAATACAGATTCATCCAAATATCTAAAGTCATTTTTGACAGAGCTCTTACTTTTAAGATGCTCTGCAAGAATACTAGACAAAAGATTTATGCTAGAAATAACTTGCTTCGTAAACTTGTTAACTTCTTATGGGGAGCAAATCCCAGATTGGTGCGAACCTCGGCACTAGCTCTGTGCTTTTCTGCCGCTGAATATGCTTGCCCTGTTTGGTCACGTTCGGCTCATGCCAAGAAAGTTGACATCACTCTGAACGATACTTGTAGGATTGTTACTGGCTGTCTGAGACCTACGCCTTTAGATAAACTCTATGTAGTGGCAGGGATAGCCCCACCTATAATAAGGAGAAAGATACAATCGGATGTGGAAATGACTAAATATCTTAGGGATGTCAGACATGTTATGCATGGTTATATGCCCTGCATACCAAAGCTGAAATCAAGGAAAAGTTTTATGAAGTGTGCTGAAGAGATCACTAAACCACCACACAGGGTACATGTGAACCAATAGACATCCGAACTTGGCAGTATGGTGGAGTGTATGAAGCCAGCATGGGCATTTCGCCTGGACATCAATACAGATGGACTGTGTGGAGAACTCTTAATAGGATGAGGACTGGCATGGACAGATTGAGACAATTTGGTAAAATTGGGTTTTCTTCGATATGAACAACATTTCTGTGATTGTGGGGATATACAAACAATGTCCCATTTATTAGACTGTTGCCTGAGCCCAGTGCTGTGTGAAATGAAGGATTTAGTATTTGCTTCAGAAAAAACAATACAATTGGCACGTCATTACAGTTTGATGGTTTAAATAGTTGTAAATTATAGTATTTTAATTGAGATATCTAAGTTTTTGCATTGTATTGTGTATGTTTTATCATATCCACATACTGAGAGAACTAATTGGAAGAGCGAGGGAATATGAACTTCCATTATGCATGGCTTTTATCGATTATGAAAAGACCTTTGATTCGGTGAAACCATCAGCAGTTACAATGGCTTTGAAATCCTGCGGCATTGAAGATGCATACATTAATATTATTAATAACATCTATGAAAATGCAAGTGCAAAGATTTAGCTGTTTGAATATACAGCACCCATAAAAATTGGAAAGGGAGTGAGACAAGGTGACACTATATCTCCCAAACTCTTTAATGCCACATTGGAAAATGTCTTTCATACATTGAACTGGGAAAACAAAGGGATAAAGATTAATGGAGATTATCTAACTCACCTTCGTTTTGCTGATGACGTAGTCATTTTTGCAACTACCCCATCAAAGCTGCAGAGTATGATCCAGCTGACAAGAGTAAAGAAGTGGGATTAAAAATGAACTTTCAGAAGACAAAAGTGATGTTCAATGCTTTTACAAGAAATGCAGATTTATCGATTGATGGAGAAAAGCTGGAGATAACAGATAGGTACGTTTATCTTGGACAGCAGATATCAAGTGAGGGTCACATTGATGAAGAAATGAATCGGCGTACAAAACTTGCCTGGAAAGCTTTTGGAAGAAACAGCATAATTTTCAAGAGCAATATGCCATTATGTCTTAAAAGAAAAGTGTTTGATCGATGCATCCTCCCAGTGCTTATGTATGGTGCAGAGACGTGGACCTTAACTAAAAGAGACATACAAAGACTGCAGACAACTCAAAGAAGCATGGAGAGATGCATGCTTGGTGTAACCAGGAGAGATAAGAAGAACTTGTTGATCAGAAAAATGACAAGAGTGGAAGACATCATGATCAGAGTAAAATCCCTGAAATGGCAATGGGCTGGACATATTGCCAGAAGGACGGACCATCGATGGACAGCTGAAATTTTAGACTGGATTCCAAGGGACAGGAAAAGACCGAGGAGAAGACCGCATGTGAGATGGGTGGATGAAATTCGAAAGTATGCGGGAATAACATGGAGGAGACTGGCACAAGACAGACCGTTGTGGAAGAAGCTTGGGGAGACTTTCATCCAGCAGCAGGACTGATAATGGTTGACAATGATGATGATACACACACACACAAGCGCTCTCTCTCTCTCTCTCTCTCTCTCTCTCTCTCTCTCTCTCTCTCTCTCTCTCTCTCTCTCACACACACACACACACACACATTCGAGTCACATTATTATGACCACATCCTACTTTTGGTGTCAACAGTACGTAGCCAACGAAAGAAGGCACTTGTGAGCTGGCTTGGAGGGTATATAATGTGTGCTGTGGACATTCTGAAAACATATCACTCGTTGCTGTAATGGATAAAAGAAGCGATTTATCAGATTTGCAGAAAGGGATAATTATAGACTTTCAGGGCAAGGGTGGCAGTATTTCTGAAACAGCGCAGTTTGTGAACTGTTCGCATGTTGCTGTGGTTAAAGTGTGTCATGATTGGAGAAATGGCACCATAGCGAATAAGCGACGTGAAAACTGCAGAGCACCACGTGCCATTGATGTGAGAGGTGAACATCGGCTGCGAAAGTGCGTGGGGGCCGATCAGCACTCTACAGTGGAGCAACTCACTGGCTGAATGAACCAGGGGACTACCGGAAGTGTGTCTAAAACAACAGTTCAGCGAACCCTGCTGTGTATGGGGCTCCGATGCTGACGGATGGTCACTGCACCTATGCAAACGAAGGTGCATCGGCAGAAAAGGCTTACATTTTCAAGGCAGTATCGGAATTAGACCTCTGCTGATTGGCAAAGGATTTCCTTCTCCAATGAGTCACATTTTCTGCTTCATATAGCGAATGGACGTTGGCATATAGGGCAAAAAACATTGGAGAGCAAACACTCTTCAACCATTGCTGGAAGATCACAAACTGGTGGGGGCAGCGTTATGGTCTGGGGAATGTTTTTGTGGCATTCGCTGTGTCCACTCATGCCTGTGGTTGGCACTATGGACTGAATTCGTTATGAATTCATCCTTGCAGACCATGTACACCCATACATGCTGATTGTCTACCCTGGGGCGGATGGGATCTTCCAGCACAGCAATGCGACTTGTCACTCAGCAAGAAATGTCCGAGAGTCGTTAGAAGAGCATGATGAAGACTTCAAAGTACTTTCCTGGCATCCCTAATTCCTCAGATTTAAACCCAATTGAGCATCTATGGGTGTTGTTCACTCTACGGTTCCTCCGCCATGCACCCTCCAGCAGCTGTCAGACGCACTGCAGTCAGCATGGCTCCACATACCTGTGAACACCTTCCAGCACCTTATTTGAGTCATTCCCAGCCCGTCTAGCTGCTGTTCACGCTGCACATGGTAGTTACTCTGGATATTAGCTGGTGGTCACAATAATGTGATTCGACCGTGCACACACACACACACACACACACACACACATGATCACTGAATTATGACCACCCCTATTAAAAGTGGATGTGGCCTGTTGACCACGTGATTTCCGACAGGGCGCGATTAGTCGATTGACATAGCATATATAAAGTCTGAGTAGAGAAGTAGGTAATAGTAATTCAGACCGTGATGGGTAATTGGAAGGATTTATTGGACTTGGGGAAAGGACAGGAGCTTGGAGAACAGGTGCCTTAATTTCCCAAACTGGTGAGCTGTTTCACAAGCCTCTGGCTGTAGTAAAGTGTATCAGGACTGGCATTAAAATGGTCAAGTAAGGGCCCACAGGCAAAACTGCCCAAGCCCTCAAAAGGTTGATGTGAGGGGTGAATGCTGGGTCCAACGACTCGTATAGGCCTACAGATGCGGACAGCACTGTTCAACAGTTGACTGCTCAATACAATAGAGGTCAACCCGGAACAGTATCTGTCATGACCATGTGTTGCACGCTCACACACACGGGCTGTAACAGCAGACAGCCCCAACGACATACATTCCTAAACACAGTTCATTGGCGCAAAAGACTCGCCTGGTGTAAAGATAATACAAGTTGGACACCGGATGACTGGAAAAAGTGTTCAGGTCTGATCAATAGCCTTTTTTACTCCACTCCGTGGGTGGTTGTGTATGTATTTGGCACAAACAACATGAGGCACTGGATCCATCCTGCATGGTCTCCACAGTGCAAGCCAATGGAGGTGGTTGTATGGTGTGGGACACATTTACCTGGCAGGAACTTGGACCCCTGGTGCATGTGGAACAACATGTGACTAGTGCCCACTATCTGAAATTGCTTGCCCACTCTGTACATCCATCAGCGTGAAACTTTTTCCCAAATGGCAACAATATCTTCCAAAATGACAATGTGCCAAGCCACAGGTCCAATGTTGTGCAGGAATGGTTTGAAAAACACAATTTGGACTTCCAGCATATCAATTGGCCTCTGAACTCCTTTGATATCAGTCCCATAGAGCACTTGTGGGACACTGTGGAACAGCATATCAAGCGTCTGGATACACCAATCGCCTCCATATCTCCCAACTGCTTCTGGCATCGTATTGAATCTATGCCATGTCAGATAGCTGCTGTATTGAGGCTGAAAGGAAGACCTATGAAGTGTTAGGTAGGTGGTCATAATTCAGTGATTACTCAGTGTATGTACATATCACTAAGCTGTTCTCTGAGATTCAGAGGTTAGCATCTCAAGGGAAGTTCGTCTGCCAGAACAAAGTTTAAAACTGATTGAGTTGAATTTTACACACTGGGGATGTAACAAACATCTCCATTTACAACAATATCAGAAAACAACTCAAGCATCATTGATGTCCATCACATCTCACACAAGACATTTTGTACTTCATACTCATTATCTTTTTCTGATGCAGATATTCCTGAATGTGGTTGTCTTGTGATTTCCTTGCCTTCTTTCTACCTTCCTCTACTTTTCTTTCCTGTCACGTGGGCTGAATTATTTTCTCTTAGTAAACATCTCGCCATTCATTCTTTAAACAGAGCCAAAACACCTCTGAATATTTGTCTTCGCCTTACTAATGACATTTTACTGTCCATTACTCATCTGCACCACATCTTCATTCCTCATGTGATCAGAATGTATCTTGCGACAAACTACCCATAAGTAACACATCTCTCCAGCACACAAATTACTCCTATGTCACTTCTGCAGTACCCAGGTTTCACTGCATTGCATCACAATAGAAACGGGAACACTTTCATACAGAGTCATTTGGGATTTCTTCGAGAACCCATCATTCCTCTGAAACCCTCCTAAGTTGGCTTTGACTTTCAGAGATGCCTACTAATTTCACCATCTAATCCATTTTCTTTGTTAGATGTTCTGTGTTTTTTTGTTTGTTTTTTATTCATTTTTACAAGGGTGGCTGTTAAAGTCAGCATTTTCCATTTAAAGTGTATGGTTGTTTGCCCCTCAAATTTCCTGTTGCTTCTCTCCTGTTATGTCAATTATACTTGTACTTCCATTCAGATATCTTCTGTCAGTGTTTCTCACCTTGCTGAGGTGTCAGACAAAACTGTGCTACAGCTCTGTCCATTCCTTTTCTATCTGCTCAGTAGTTTACATTGAGTTTCTTGCAGCTGTTGTAAGTTGATTGATGAATGGATATTTGTTTATTGAACTTTGAAGAAGTGGAGTGAAGTATAACTCTGGTAAGGGTAGAATGAATATTCATTAAAAAAAAAAAAAACATTCACTCTGGAACTTACTGTATATAAAAATATAAAGTATGACCTTGTGTGACTTGTCTAACTCTTGCAGTAGCATTAAACCTTCAAATGAATGTCATTAGTTCAAGATTGTAGAAAACAGATGTAAAGAAATGTTCTTAACTGAAACAGTGTTTAAACTCTGGAAATACATATTTATTACTGGTGTCAAAAGCTGAGGAGATGGGGGAGGGGCATAATGTTACTCAGTTTTTAATAGCTGCTCTTCTTATAGCTTGCTAGTTTACAAAGCTTAAAGTATGGTGTTATGACCTATGAATTTAATTTTTTGTGTAAATGTTTAGTGTTTCATCTTATCCAGGCATGTTTCTGTAAAATTGTGTTTTCTATACTCGTAAAATTTGGGAAAATTTTTCTGTATAAAATATTAGGAAATTTTCTAAGCTGTGATGTTTATTTATTTATTTATGATTTCATTTCAGTCTTTATCTCCATACCAAGAAAACATCAGTAGTACCCAAGCACTCGTATCGGCTTTGAATGCCATGGAAGAAAAAAATGCCCGCCTTGAAAACAGTCTCAGTGCTGAAACAAGACTCAAATTAGATTTATTTTCAGCTTTGGGGGAAGCCAAACGCCAGCTTGAAATTACACAAAGTAAGTGTAATTAAACAGTGTGTGTGTGTGGGGGGGGGGGGGGGGGCTGTAAATTTTGTTATTGGTAATTTTTTGCTTTTTTACACTAATGTGTATTTTGATGTGACCTTTGCTCATTTCTCAACTATTAGGCAATCTGAATTATTGTTCAGCTTTCAGGTAAGTAACAGCAATCATTGAAGGTTCAATTATTACAAATCTTTACAAATTTTGTGCACAACACTGATTCACAAATCCCATGAATAGAAAGGATTATTGCTTTCCTTATAACCTTCCCATCTCACTAGGATATTTACTTCTGTGCAAGTTTTCTCTGCCACAATTTCAAGTATTTGTGTTACAAAGAATGGTAATCTGCATACTTCCACTTCTAATGAAACAGTTTAAGAATCTTTAATGGTCATATAATCACTGCACCAAAAATCAAATGTTTCCAATTATTTTTTTCATTTATGCTTTCTCCAGGTTTTAATGTGTTGTTTCTCTAAGAAACACGAAGCAATTTTTTCAGTAATTAATTCTTTGCTTAGTACTTGCTAATGATAGCCATAAAACAAGTGATGTAGATTGACTGCTTTTTAGGTTTTTCATTCATATGTATTGTTCTTTTAGTAAGTTATGCTTTGCTTAAATTACTATTTCATACTTTTGTCACATGTGCATTAAAAATTATGATTGCAAATCTTATTTAAAAGTTTTGAAATGACGTTGCTTCCATCACATATGTGCCACTGCCTGTGTTATATATTCTTGGGGAACTTGAAATACATTTGAAGCTTATCATACTGTATTGCTGCAAATGTAAGACATCTCAGATCTTGTACTTCCACAGCTAATAATGAGCATCACATTGGTCGCCATATCAAAATATACCAAGGTTTCATTGGTTTTATTCAATTGACTTATAAGACAGCTTTGAAAACAGCATATAATACTAGCATTCTATGATACTCATGCCATAATTTAAAATGCAAAAACGAACTTTGCAAAATCTTTAATGGGCTGAAATTTTTATCAAAACCATGAATTGGTAATAACAGGGTCCCTCAAAATTTCACAGGAATCCGGTCAAAACTTTTTAAAATAGGCATGGCATTTTTAATTCATGAGTAAACAGAAATATACATATACGCAGAAACGGTTAATAAAATTTCGATGGCTAATTTAAAAAGTTGTTTACCGATTCAGGTGAAATTTGGAGGTTGTGTTTCTATTAACGATTTATGGTGTTCATTAAAATTTCAGCCAGTTTCATGAAATATTTGCAAAGATATGTTTTTAACATTTTTATCCCAGAGATTCGCCTCTCAAAGGCATCTGAAACTGAAAGCACATGATGCATTTAATCATCGTTAACAAATTGTTAACAAATTTTGTTCAGTCAGTGTTCTAATGCTGTGTCTCCTGGATGCGTGTTAAATAATTTGTAACGCTTTTGGTCCGTTTGATTCTACAGATTCCATACATTCTGTACATTTCATTGTGACAGCAAACAAATATTTGTGACAGAAGTGCCCAAAAGGAAGAGACCAATTTTTAATCAAACATGAATCAACACAAAACACCAGAAGATATCACGAACCAAGCAATCGGAAAAGGAAAAATCACAAGCACCTGAAGCGGACAAAACTCAACAAGATGTTCAACAAAGCAATGAAACTGCTGACGAAACAGAGGCGTGACTTGCTGAACAACGATTACGAACTGCTACAAGACGAAGCAATGAGACTGCTGAAGAGACAAACGAACGCCGAACGTCTGATCGCTAGCGAGCTTCAAACTCGAGAGCTACTGTTGTTCACCAGAACCGAATTTTGCCTGAAACTGTTGAAGCTCGCAGAAATAGACTCCAGCAGGAGAGAATTCAACAAGGCACCACATGGGCAAGTAAGTGGCCACATTTGAAGGACGAAGCATTCAATTATGATCCTGAATTAGATTATTCAAACTATCCTCCGATTGTCATTGGTAGCATGTCTTTGAAGTGCAGTTTTTGCGATGCGCTGAAGTTTGAAGGCGAGCCACCAGGATTGTGCTGTTCTGGAGGAAAGATTTCGTTGCCAGAGCTTCCAGAATTGCCAGAGCCATTGAAGAGCCTTATGAAAGGTGATCATCTAAAGTCAAAAGAATTTCTAAACCTGATCCGCAAATACAATTGCTGTTTTCAAATGATTTCGTTTGGAACATCTGTGCCTATGCCTCAGTCAACTGTATTCATGCCAATGTTTAAAATTCAAGGGCAAGTGTACCACAAGGTAGGCTCACTCCTACCACTGCCCAACAAAGAGTCAAATTTTCTCAATATTTACTTTCTTGGCGATGAAGAAACTGAAGCGCAACAGCGTTGTGCTGTGATTCCTGGCACCAACAAAAGTTTGATCTATTCTTTACAAAAGATGCTGCACAAAAATAATCGCTACGTTCAGCAATTCAAAATGGCCCTTGACGATAATCCAAGTGAAGCATTGAAGATCGTTATTAAAATAGACAAGACCCCAGCACAAGGTCATGCACGTGTCTTTAAAGCATCGGTAGTCAATGAAGTCAGCATAATCATAGCTGGAAATGAGTTTGAAATGCGCAATATTGTTTTGACTATGCATAGCAATGAGCCTTGCAATATCCGCCGATGTTTCCACGAGGCGAGGACGGATACGTCATCAACATCAATCAAGTTCAGCCAGGAACGTCAAATAAAGTCAACAAAATGGTATCTGCAATGTCTTACTACGCCTATCAATTGATGGTGTGATAGAATGAGAACCGATTTCTATATTACTGACAGTTACTGCATCAGTATTTGGTAGACATGTATGCTAAGATTGAGACAGAAAGATTGCTCTTCATCCAACTGAACCAAAAGAAGCTTCATGTTGATGATTTCGTTCACTTGAAAGATGCGATTGTGAATTATGGCAATGCAGAAAATCACAGCAAGTTAGTGATTCTGCCATCAACACATACCGGAGGGCCAGGAAACATGCACGAATATGCACAAAACTCCATCACCTACGTTTGTCGTGGAGGTAAGCCATCATTATTCATCACACACAAACGTTCAATCCGAACTGCAAAGAGATGGAAGAGAATTTGATTAACGGACAATCAAGAACAGACCGACGTGATTTGGTGGCAAGAATTTTCTGCCAGAAGCTTATCATATTCATGAATGTTCTCAACAAAGGCGAAGTTTTTGGCTCGGTTAAATATTGGCTTTATTCCGTTGAGTGGCAAAAGAGAGGTATCTCACATGCACACATTTTGATTTTGCTGACCAACGGACTTGAAATAAATCAAATTGATGATATCGTCTCTGCTGAGATTCCCGATCCCAACACCGACAAGAAGCTTCACGACATCGTCATTAAAAACATGGTACACGGTCCTTGTGGTGCTTTGAATATTTGAATAGACAGTCTCCATGCATGATGGATAATATGTGCAGCAAGATGTTTTCGCATCAATTGATCAAGGAAACGCAAACATTAACAGATGGCTGTCTATTGTATTGTCGTCGTAAACCTGAAGACAGTGGATAAACGGCAACCATTAAAATTAAATATCAGGATATGGAAATTGATAAAATATAATCGAAGGATCGTTCCATACAATACTTTGCTTCTAAAAATGTTTGATGCCTTCATCAATGTTGAGTGGTGCAATTCAGTGCAGTCAATTAAATACATCCTCAAGTATGCCCACAAGGGATCTGATCAAGGAGTTTTTACTACAACACGTGACAATGGCGAAACTGATGAAATCGCAGAGTATCAAGCAGGCCGGTACATCTCCAGTAATGAAGCGGCATGGCGCATTTTCGGATTTCCGATCCACGAACAATACCCTACAGCTGTGCATCTTGATGTTCACCTCGAAAACGGTCAGCGCATCTATTTTAACCAAGGCAATTTGCAAAATCTTCTGGCCAATCCACCAAGCACAACATTGACAGGATTCTTCGAGCTATGCAAAACAGATGATTTTGTGAAAACACTGCTCTATTGTGAAGTTCCGAAATATTACACATGGGACAAGACAAGAAAGTCTTCAGTTGACGCAAACAAGGTGCAATTGTAGAGGGACATGTCGGCATTTGATCTAGCGATGCTGTTGGCCGTGTTTACACAGTCCACTTGAGAAACCTCGATTGCTACTACTTGAGAATGTTGTTGCACAAAGTCAAAGGCCTGACTTGCTTTAAGGATCTCCAAACAGTTGATGGAGTTTAACACGACACATATCATGCAGCTTACCTGGCACTAAGACTACTAGAGAGCAACAATCACTGGGACGAAACATTGAAGGAAGCAAAGGAATTAGATTCACCATCAAAAATCAGAACTCACTTCGCAGTCATCCTGTCGTTTTGTAAACCATCAAATCCAAAATCACTTTGGGTGAGCCACAAGGACTCCATGTCTGAAGACATTTTAAATAGACTTCGACAAGAGAATCCTCAAATGACTTTAGAATTCACAGATGACATCTATAATCAGGCACTTATCATGATTGAAGATAAAGCTTTGAAGATGATTGGAAAATCTTTGTCGGAGATCGGCATGAAAAGTCCTTCACGACAGCAAGCAATGAACATGACTCGTCGAGAAATGCTTCGAGAGTTGTCATGTGATTCTGACAAAATGCTGGATTAGGTTGCGCAGAATGAGCCACTATTGAATACAGAACAACAAAGATTTTATCAAGAGGTTCTACGACGACATTACAACAACAAAGGCGGAGTAATTTTCATCGACGAGCCTGGAGGAACCGGAAAGACATTTCTGATCAATTTGTTGCTGGCCCGCGTCGGAGGAAAAAGAAGATTGCACTTGCTGTTGCATCTTCAGGTATCGCTGCAACGTTGATGACTGGTGGACAAACAGCACATTCAACGCTTCAAATCCCGATTGACTTTATCCATAATGAAGCACCCATTTGCAACATCAAGAAAGGAAGTGGAAAGGCCAAATACTTCTTGAAGCTAAAGCGTTATTCTGGGATGAAATTTCGAAGATGCATAAGCACAAATTTGAGGCAGTCAACAGAACACTGCAGGATATTCGTGGCAACAAAAATCTTATGGGCGGTTTGATCAATGTCCTTGCTGATGATTTTCGCCAAACGTTACCAGTGATTCCAAGAGGCACAATGGTTGATGAGATCAAAGCCTGCCTGAAATCATCACACCTTCGGAGAGACATCACAACAATGAAGCTCACGACCAACATGAGAGTTCACCAATCTCATAGCTATGACTCCGAGAAGTTTCATGAGTATTTGCTCAACATTGGCGATGGCAAGGAAGCAACAAGTAAAACTGAAAAAATCAAACTCTCCAAAAAATTCGGCAAATATTGTCCTACTCTTAAGAGTCTCATTAATTGCATGTATCCAAACATCAGAACAAATCTTCTTAATTGCAAATGGTTTAAGGAACATGCAATTCTGACACCACTAAACGTCAAAGTTGAGGAAATCAACTATTCCATTCAAGAAATAATTCCAACCCTTTCATGAACATTCTTCTCCATTGACGTATCAATGAAGACGAAGTGACAAACTATCTGGTAGAATTTTTGAATTCTTTGAATCCAAACGGAATTCTGCCACACAAATTAGTGCTGAAAGTTGGATCTCCAATCATGCTGTTGAGAAATTCAGACCCACCAAAAATGTGTAACGCATCAAGACTGATGGTGAAGGCATTAAATGCTTATGGCATCGAGGCAACGATTCTAACTGGACGATTTGTAGGCAAGCACATCTTCATTCCAAGGATTCTGTTAATTCCAACTGATTTGCCATTTTCATTCAAACAATTACAGTTTCCTGTTTGGCTTGCATTTGCAATCACCATTAATAAATCGCAGGGACAATCGCTTAAAGTTACGAGCTTGGATTTGACAGTTGAATGCTTCTCACATGGACAGCTGTATGTTGGAATGTCAAGAGCAAAGGATCCAACCAAATTATATATTGTCACTGATGAAAGAGAAACCAAAAATGTTGTGTATGTGCAAGCATCAATTTTTTTCCCGATTTTTTTTTTTTTTTTATTTTTTCAGTGACATATAAGGAAATATGAAATTAATTAGCCGAAATCCCGGGCAAAGCTAGTTAAGTGCATAAAAGTCAAATAACCCCCTCCCCTCCCTCCCCTCCCCCTCCCTCCCTCTCTCTCTCTCTCTCTCTCACTAAAGTAACTAGCTAGCTTGTGAGGCATAATTGTGAAATCTAAAACTGATACACTGCAGCTGCAAGATGAATGTTGACTTTCAGTTGCCAACAAAGTGGGGGGGGGGTTTCTTACATTCAGAACAAATGTAGAATTTGTGTACCATTATCAGCCTTTGAAGAAACCGAAGTATCACCTTAGGGGAGTAAGTTGGGAAGAAGGGACATGTGATACTGGAACAGATAGAGAAGACATTTTAAAGTGTGTACGTTACTGTACACTTTTACATATACAGAATGCCATATTCAAAGCAGGGTGACTTTTGAATTACAGTTCCATGAAGAAGCTAAATGGAATTTAACAAAATCTCTTACCATTGAACTAAGGAAAAGTGAAACAAAAAAACTGAAACAAGCTGTTGTTTTAATCATTGAAAATATTGTGTGTGGGTGGGGGTGGGGGGTTCTCTCTTTAATGAAATGACAACTAAATTATACTTTTATTAAACATTACATGGATATGCATAGATTTTGTTCATATTACATGATTTAACAAATTTCTGAACTGAAGATTGAGCTCACACTTCGGGATTTTGATTATAAAAATGTTGTTGGTTGTTTCAGGTGTGAAAGTTTTATGCTTCAAAAGAAGAAAAGATGTCTGTACAAAAATCAAATTTCATGAAAGTCAGTAATAACTTAAACATATCAAATTGGTGTGTGACACTTTGTTTTACTTGCTTACAGATAGCTGGTTTCTCCAAGGAGAAAAAAGTGAATACAGTGTATACAGCAGATTTCAAAAATTTGCTGTATACTTAAAATATGAGCAGTAGAAGTAATTCTTAATTTTTTGTAAGGCCAAAATATTTGTTTTGTGAGATTAATTTTTATGTTGTATTAATTAAAATCCATACAGAAATACTCCTAGGTTAGTCTTTAGTTTTATATGAATCATGATATTTGGAATATTTCCAAAATATTGTATAATTTTCTTTTCTTTTAAAGTGCATTAAGTTACATTTACACACACAAAACACTAAAAGCTGTTCTTGCTTTCTTCTAGCGATGTTAATACAGAAAGAAAAAGAAATAGATGAACTGAAATCTAAAATAGCTGAAGTGATGGCAGTAATGCCGGTGACATCAACTACAGTTGGCTATCCTCAGCCACCTCCAGCCATCAGTTTAGCTTCAGGCATTGTTTCATCTCTTTTGTACTCTCCAAAATACATGGGAGAGGAAAAAGTGACTAAGTCTAATCTGGATCCTAATGCTTCAGTTTACACCCCAAAGGTGGTGCCATCTGATATGTGATGATGATGATGATGAGCTGTGTAAAGTTGAAGAAGAAATGCTCAGAGCTGGTGCAGGTGGTGTTGTATGTCTTGTTTTCCTCAGTGGTTGTTGTACTTCATTATTGAAATTTAGTGGAAGATTTCAGATATTTTCAAATTTAAACAGCTAAGCATATATATTTTATGCACCATTTACAATGTTTTCTTTGTAATTTCTTGGAAAGTCCATGATACATTGAATGTGTGTGGCACTTTGTTTTAATTGCTTACAGATAGATAGCACTTAAAAAACACTGTGATTTTGAAGTGTATTCAATAACACTTATTTTAAGAAAAAAAAAACACAGGATGTATTTTTGTAATTTTTTCTTTTTCTTTTTTCCCCGAGTGTTGATCATAAGAGAAAACACAAAAGTGATTATTTCAGAGTGAGAAAATATACTCTGAATTAAATGCCAGAAATTATTTTCTTGCTTGCTGAAATGTAGTGTTTTCATTTCATTGCACCAGCTCTTGGGTGATGACCAGGAAGCTCAGTGAAATAATCCATCTGATTCAAAGTAATTTTATTTTTTTTTCCTGCTGCAAAAATGTAGTGAAGTTTTTATTATGTATGTGTTTTGACTTACCATTTAAAATGGTTACCGAGTGATGTTCGCACACTTAACTAGTCTTTTTTAATTGTTATTTTTAAATTGCACATTTGTGAAAGTGTTCCTGTTATCTCTAATTCATTTCATTGCTATGTTGAGATGTATCCGGTTTTCCAGGTTGTTATTTCACTGAGCTATGTAGATATAGGCTATTCAGCCTAAAAGCGACAGTGTTTTATGTACTCATTCACTGCAGTTGCCAGTCTTTGATGTCTGTTTTTTGTGGTCGCCTGGGTGGCTACGGCTTCTGAGTTCGCCATTTCTTCCCATCATGTTTTTCCTCATCATTTGTCATCAGTAAGAAGAACTGTGACTTTTATTTTTCTTCAACAGTTGCCCCGGGAACCAGCAAGTGACTGAGCTGTTTTTGTCCCACTGTGCAGTGGAGTTTATTAGACTTGACTGTATGAATAATTAAAAAAAAAAAAAAAAAAAAAAAAAAAAAAAAAAAAGAGTATTTCACTGAACTGTGTGTCTTTCTTTCTTGTGTTGGAGTTTTATCAGTGTATTTTTCTTTTAAATACATGTGTGTAATCTCTATATTATTAAGAAAAATTTGTGCCAGGAGCACACAGTTTTGGCTGTTGGTCAGGCCCAGTGCTGATTGAAGTAATGTGAGGGAGTCATAGCTTATGTTATGTTTATAGATGGGCCAGTCTGAATAAATATGTAACCAATGGGTTATAGATTTCAGTACAGGAGCTTAATTTTAATTTCCTAAGGATATCAAACAGCACAGATGGAAAGGATTATTTACAGTTTCAGTGCAGAATTGTAATGCCAAGGAACTTTTATGTGACTTATGTAACAATGAGGAGGTTGGACTTGCTTTAAAGTGCTTGACTTATATAGCAGTAACCATTCTCTGGAAAAAAAAAAGGTGGGGGGGCATGATTTCAACTTATTTAAAAACATTTCACACTATGGTTCACCCCCCCCTCCTTCTGATATCATGAACCTGGTATATTTGCTTATGCTCAGGGATATCACTTCAGGTAATCATTTGACTTTCACCTACAATTTTTTTTTCCAAGTGCTTTGGGGGGGGGGTAAACATTTTAACCTTGCCATTTCCACATATCCAAGGAGCTAGTTAAACTGCAGGATTCATTCATATCCAGTAACTTCAGTGATGGATGTAGTGTCAAGATATCTTTTTCTGTGATACATCTCCAATGAAGTAGCAGGGTCATTCTACACCAATGAGTCATAACATTATGACAACCTACCTAATAAGCTGTAGGATCCCCTTTAGCCCGCAAAACAATGGCCACTTGGCGAGGCATTGATTCAATGAGGTGGCAATAGGTATCCTGGGGTGTCTGGTACCATAATGTCAACAGCAGGTCCTCCAGTTCCCGTGCATTTTGGGGTGGTTTGTGATTTAGCACGAGCCTACTTTTCCAAGTCGAATCACAAATGTTCGATTGGGTTCATGTCAGGTGAATTTGGAGGCCAGGGTATTAACAGAAAGTCACCAGCATGTTCCTCGAACCAATCTTTGACAATTCTGGCAGTGTGGCATGGCACATTATCCTGTTGGTAATGGCCATCATCAGCTGGAAACACAGTTGCCATGAATAGGTGAACTTAGGCTGCAACGATGTTCAGATACCTGACAGCTGCCAGGGATTTTGCTATTGAAATAATGGGGCCTAAAGTGTCCCAAGAAAACATCTCCCACAGCATAACACTGCTACTGCCAGCCTGTTTTTGCCCAACAGTTGGCAAATAATTGGCGTATTCGTGCTTGGCCATCTACGTGATGCACCAGGAATCTTGATTCGTCAGACCCGGCCACTTTCTTCCAATCATCCACGGTCCAACCTCGACGATCTTGTTCCAATTTCATGCGTTGTTGGTAATGCTGTGCAGTGAGCATGGGGACCCAGCAGGGTGTTTGGCTATGCAGACCCATGCCTAGAAGGCTGCGACGAACTGCGTGCTGTGCACTATAGTCTCCGCTCGCCTGTGGTATCAATGAGCTGTGAACAACACACAGCTGGATGACGGTTCATCATTTGGCCATCTGTGCACCACTTTTGATATGTACTCAGTACAGCGGCATGTGGACAAGCCGCGCTGCTTCCGAGATTGTAGTTCCGAGGCGTGGTCGTTAAACCTACAATCAAAAAAAAAAAAAAAAAAAAAGTTCTGAGGCGCTGTACCATCGCAATTTCTCCTTCATCAAACTCCGATAAATCGGCAGCTTTTCCCATTCTGACTCTAACACTCTGCTAACCAAAAGCCGGTCCTCAGGTTGTGTGTATATATATATTATATACACTGCTCTGTGAACTTCACCTGTGCCACCGTTCGGTCTCCAGGGCATGCTCATTTCTCTAGGCTGGCGATGGTCATAATGTTAATGGCTCATCGGTGTAAAAACAACAAAGTTCCATATTTTTTCTTGTATAATACACATAGGTGAGGTGTTATTATAACCAGATGCTGAAGCCTCCAAATAATCAGATCACAGTCACTCTAAAATATCACTAATAATTGACGAGCAAGCAAAGTACAAAGTTCCGTAGTTTTTTTTGTTTTTTTTCTTTCCCCATTATTAGCTGTTTGAATCATTACGTGCCTGAGCAGTTTGACTTTTCACCTCTGTAAAAGTTTGACTAGTGCACTCATAAACCAAATTTACCTGCAGCTTGCATGAAATGTTCATAAACACTTTTTAATTTCTTTTTTTCTTTTCTTTTTTTTTCAAAGGGGTCTCAAAACCACCACGCTTACGTCAACATAAGCATATATCCGTCATTATCTGCACTAACTTCTTTCAAGATTTATTGAAATCATAGTTGATGGAGAAAGTGTTGGGTAAGGAAACTCCTGATATTGGTAACCAAACATTTCGTGTTTGTTGTGTGATTAAGAAATGCATAATTTGCACAAAGTGTGTATTAGTTACCTCTGATGCATTTGTGACTTATAAAACAAGTTCTACTAATAATCTAGCAATTATCTAAGAAGCTGTATAAAGTAAATTTTAATATGAGTTATTTATGCATAGAATTGTAAGATCGGTGGCACACTGCTTAGTGCATAGGGTTAATTTTCTAATTAGAATTTTGGATGAGGTTCCCAAATTGTCTGCGCTGATTGAGATTTTTATCATACATTCATTGACTGACAATGCTAAAGAAATGATAGCTAAATATAATTTTTCATCAACATTACTTCACAATGTGATTAATTCAGAAGGTCTAAAAACAATCCCTGGAATAGTTGTTAGCTGTTGTAAAATTCCACTTTCATGCTGTTTTGCATTTTTTCTTTTTCTTTTTACAAGTTCAAAAAAAGTATAAGAAAGCTGAATTGAGGAAACCAAAGAAAATGTGAGTGAGAATCCTCATTTATAAATTGAAAGGTAGTATCATAAGCCTGTGTGCAGATTTCTGCATTTGTTAACTGTAATTCTTGAACTGCATAATTCCTCCTAGTTAGGATCCTGTTGTTCAGTACAGTACATTCATTGTATGTTGAAGTTCAAATTTTATTTACATAACTAGCATATCCTTTACCATCATTACCACATTAAGCATTTAAAATTATCCGTTGCAACCACCTCATTGCGTACAAAGCTCAGAATTTTCTAGATTGTTTTAAGCAAATACCTTATTATTATTAGTTGCTATACTTGTGAAAAACAGATTATTTTACAAAAAATTAGGATTCTATGATTTTACAAAAAATGAGGATTCTGTGTTGAAAACTGAGTCCTTATATGAGTATCTGCAATGAAGACAGAAATGTTTGCAATATTGGAAAAGATTGTTTGTCTTATTATGTCATTTTTAATTTGTGGGGTTTTTACCAATGTCTGAATCAAATAAAGTGAAAGATACTGTAACAGCTCTCACTCCTTTCCACCTCTTTCTTTATGTAGCTGTGATTCAGTGAGAACCGTCACATAATTTTGTTGGTTCGATCCATAGAATTACACCGTGAAAAATATATAGGTTGAACGTTTCCCCTTTTCTACAATGACAGCAACAACAACAACCAGTTTATTTTAATGTATCTTTGTGGCTTAAAACTTGTCGCAGGGCAGCTTAATGGAAGACATGATTGACTTGGTCTCTGTCTGTGTTATAGACCCTAGACCTGCACTTCGTGCTTTTCATAAACCACTGATTCAATACCAACACTGCTTTCCGAAAACATTTTGTCTCCTCCGACGGCAATTTCATGACCTGACCTCTCTGAACTCAAGGTCCTCTTTCCTCTTGACATCCAGAAATGTCCCTTCTTAAAAACTTCAGAAAATCTCTTCTCCCACTTAATTGGATTGGAGTTAATCCTCACCTATTTTAAGCTACCTGTAAACACCTTAAGTTTGTGTCTCTCTCATTAATGCACACTATGAAACATTCCCATGCCACATGAGAGAGAGGTACTATACACTCCATATACTTAGGCATATTTATATACTAACGTGACTGTAATGCAGCCAAATGCATGTTATCAGACAACGATAATCTTAAAACATGCATATTTTGTCCACTGTGCCCTAAAATGGTGCGAACAAAGAAATTTCACATGGGAATGAACATATGCATACATATTTATAATTATTTTTCCTGAACTCGAGGTAAATGAATCTTACAGATACCATTGCTGAAAGACAACTACATGTACTTTTTGCTGTTATTTTGATATGGTACAACTTTTTGTGCGTTGTGATTCAAAATATGTTTTATTGGGGAGCAGAGAAAATGTTATTGGCCAAATCATTTCAATACCAACTTAAACTGAAAACCTGTAGTGGCGTCTTCTTACATGGTAGCACATGTACAAAAAACTAGCGGATAATGCTTACCTTGGCATTCCTTTCTAGCAATGGGAACATTTCACGCACGTGTTTTCCGGTCTTTGTTGATGTTATTGTCCTAAAGTCCGTTGTATGCGATGACTGGCTTTACTTCTCACACTTTTCGCTGGGTATACTCATTGGATCTTTGCCTTAGGATTCAAACAACATCAATTTTTACCGTTCTTTATACTCAAAATTTTCGCCCATACTCTGGGCATCCTCAGGAGCGTGGTGACTTTACCACCGATGTTCATGGTTAACTTCGCGCTAATGGAGTCCGATACTCCTTGTTGCCATTCGTCGGATATACTTTCCTGGATATATTTCGTTATCAAGCCCGGCTGGAGCAAGCTAATTAATAAATGGATACATGAGAGTAAAAATCATATGACTCAGAGTAAAGAAGGCCAAGAAGGGCACAACCAAAGGAAGATGAGGAATAAAAAATTGAAATACATTGGAGCTTTCCCATACTTGGAAGGAGTGAGAAAAGAAATCAATAGGCACTGTGCTAAATATGATTTACAACTAGGAAGCTCCGTGCATACCGTGAAAAGTATGACTGTCAATAAAAAAACAGAGGAAAAAATGCTGGAAGAATCGGGAACCTACGAAATTCCAATTGCACACATAACCTCAATATCGTACATTGGAAGTACGAAAAACAGATTAAAAAAAAAAAGAGTTAAACAACACATATCTAACTGGCAAAAAAAAAAGAGCCAAAACTGCTTTAGTGCAATTCTGCACGGAAAACCGGACATTCCCAAAATTCGATGAAATTAAAATGCTAAAAAAGAATAAAAAATCGGAAAGGCAAATGAGGAGGGAAGAAGCAATATTAATCTATAAAAATAAAGCAAGGGTATGTAACCAGAACGACCCTAGCACATTATCGGGCCTGTGGAAAGAACTAATAAGACAAGAAAAACGACAACAAAAGAAAAACCGCCTAAAAAGACAAGAAAACCAGGATAGGAGAAGAAAATTAAAAAAAAAAAACACACACACACTTAAAAAAAAAAAGTTGTTTTAATGAAACATAGATGGCACCAGCCGGGCTTGATAACGAAATATATCTAGGAAAGTATATCCGACGAATGGCAACAAGGAGTGTCGGACTCCATTAGCGCAAAGTTAACCACGAACATCGGTGGTAAAGTCGCCACGCTCCTGAGGATACCCAGAGTATGGGCGAAAATTTTGAGTATAAAGAACGGTAAAAATTGACGTGTTTGAATCCTAAGGCAAAGATCCAATGAGTATACCCAGCGAAAAGTGTGAGAAGTAAAGCCAGTCATCGCATACAACGGACTTTAGGACAATAACGTCAACAAAGACCAGAAAACATGTGCGTGAAATGTTCCCATCGCTAGAAAGGAATGCCAAGGTGTAAGCATCATCCGCTAGTTTTTTGTACAAGTTACTTTGAAATATTGCACGTAAAAGAGAATAGTAGAATGATTAGAGCTATATAATAGTCAGAATTAGAATTACTAATTGGAATGGTAGCACATGTTGTGTTGGTCTTGGGCTGCTTGATACTTACTGGAGGTGCAAGAGTGCCAAAATGAAATTTTGCAAATAGATAATTATTGACTTTTTCTTTTCCTCTTTCTGCATATGTCTTGAGTTCAGGAAGCTGTTTTCTTTTGCTAAATTCTTTTTTTTTTTTTTTAATGAAAGACAACTCCTTATTTCAGTGAACCACAATATAAAAACATAATTTAGCTCCTTGGTTTCTGGGGACAAACCAAAAATAATTTGTGAAGCTTAAGAATTCTGTAGTTTTCTTGATGATTCATGTTGCATTATGATTAACACGTTGCACATTGCTGGATCGAGGACTAGACATGTAGTGGTGCTAAAAATATATCTCTGGTAGTATAAAACATATTAACAACCGACATTGTCATTTAACAAAAGTAAGTGTTTAAAGTTAGTGTAAAAGATATTTCTTTGATGTTTTCATTTGTGAGGAACACAACTTGAATATATTCGATTAAATCTTATTTTAAAACGTAATTTCATTATTTTTATTAGCAGAAAATTTGCTTCCTGATTTATCTTTTGTGGCAAACTTCTTTTTTTTTTAATCATAGAAAGTCCGCATAATAGTTCTAACAATATTGTCTTCTTTAAATAACTCTGTTAATATTATTGTTAATCACGTGTAATTCGAACTTCGAAGAGCTTTCAACTGAGAATGTCATTTCTGGTATGGTCAGCATTATGTCAGTTGAAGGCATCTGTTTCGTTTGGCACCGGTACTTTTTTTTTTTTTTTTTTTTTTTGTCCTGCATTGCTGAGTTAGGTATGTGTGATTCCTATATGCATTCGGGAAGCTATTCAGCTCAGAAAAAATGATTGTGTTATTTCGATAGGATTTGCATAATCTGAAACTATAAAAGTATTCTAATATTTGACTATCATTATATGGTAGAAAATACAGCAGACTTGAGTATAGTTCCTGTATGTCTCCCATGATTGTTTCAACCTTTTAAAGTATTGTGAAGATGTATGCAATTTGTCGTTGATTTTCTGTGTTACAGTGCTGTTGTTTTTGGAAAAGATTTTTTTTTTTTTTTTTTTTTGTAATTTGAATCTGTCATCAGAACATGTTTGCTTGCTTGTTGAACTATTAACAGAAAACATATGTTTGAAGCTTTCTTATTTGTTGATATTTTTATCTGAACCTCGATGATCAAACTTGTCTTTTGATTTTTCACCTCCAACATTAGGTCAATATTATATTCTCTAACAGTGTCTTTGGTAAATTGTTTGTCAGACTGAACTGTTGTTGATAAATTGAATCAGAAAGATTTGTGATTCTATCTACAGAAGGAGAAATTCGCATGCAGTTTTGGTTTCTCCTTTTCAATGTTTCTGAAATGTTTATCATTTCTTTCATTTGAAATAGGGCAGATTTGATGCTCAATATATCTCCTGTATTGGTTTTCTAATTGAAAGACATTTAATTTCCAATATTTCAACACACTCTAAAATTAATGAAATTTGTATATGCTCTGTATCACACAAAAATTGTTAAAGTACTTTGTGAGACATTGTTGCATTCATAAGAACAGAATTTTTATATGATTTAGATTACATTAGCCATGTGGTGGAAAACCATTTGGGGATTATATAACATGTGAACTTGTACATCTGACTGGTAATCATCTTTCATGTTTATTCCATTATTGTGCCCTGTACTCTCTGTTCTTTATAAATTATCAGTGGCTTCTTATATTCATCAACACCATCTTTCGTGATGTAAAATTGGATTAAAACCATGTACAGCATTTAAGAAGTGAGTCTTGTTTTATAAATCCTTTGACTGCTTTAATGAAACTAAAATACACATTGGCGTAAGTGTAGATGTATTTTTAAATAAGTGACTTTTGAATATTTGCTGGCTGCAGCACTACCTTATACACTCACCTAAAACTAGCTGCCATGACTTGTTAGATATGTGGTTCACCAAGCAAATTTAGTGAAGTCAGCACATTTTAACCTGCTGGTACAAAATACTTCTCATCTGCTGCTCTTATTGCCAAGAATTGCTGAATAAAAAAAGCATAAAGTCATTACAAACTTACTTCAAATCATTAAAATACAGTTTATGGACTTGATATAGGAATAGTAATGGACGGAGGGGATGGGGGGGGGCTCCATAGTTTTGTAGATATCAGTTTGAAAGTTACATTATTGTGAGCCTTTCAGTGCCCTAAATTTTTTTATTACTGTAATAGTGTACACTGCATACAGTGAGGTTTCAGTAGATTTATGCTGTGAGGGTGTTGAACAAATGAGGTCATGCTATATTAATATAAAGATCAAGCTGTTTCAAAATACTGATATTACTTTATTCCACAGATCTAGCTAGGGTGGTCCTTAATGTTATGGGGAATTATTTTTTTTATAAATTCGATACTCCCACCCTCTAAAAATATTCCTTTTTGGTGTTATACCAATATCAGAAAAAAATGAAAACAATTGAGCAATGTTTAGAGGTCACCCAACACGTTAGAAATTTTGTGTTATTTGCATAAAATGTGCTACATAATGGTGCAACAATAATACAACCATTCATATACTTTTAACAGTAAAATTAATCTTTTATTATTCAAAATTTTAAGCACACAAACTTAGTGACATTGTTTTGATGCAAAAGTATAGTAGAAAACAAATTCATAGGAATACCAGTTCTATTATTTAGCCGAGAGTAGATTTCTGCTGCTCCATAAGAGATAATTTAGTACAGGTGCAACGATTACGGTGATCAGCCACAACTTACATAAGAAACTGAAGTCTGTCTTCATTGTAAGTAATAATCTTGTTCAGTTGCTGGTTGCTGGACAAGAGCGACCCGACGTTCATCATTGTCATTGGTTACCACGATCTTCTGTACAATAGCAAAACCTGCCTTATAGTCTTCTCTGCCTCCCCAAGTCTGAGGGTCAAATTGTAGAAATTCAATAGAGCTATTCAGTTTTGTAAACAATCCAATTGTGTTGAGTGTAATAAAATCTGCAAGGATCCTCTGTGCTGCACTACTGGCATTAAGAATGACATGGTTTGGGCCCTTTAGAGTAAGATAGCTGTTGCCTTTTTTTAAATCTAAAGCATTGACCATTTTCCATTTTGTTGAGATCAATACTTCAGTATCAAAAAATGCAAGACCAATCATCTGCTCATGCAGATACCATAGATGATTCTCCAAATATTTACAAGTTTCTTTTGAAATATTTTTATTGTGTTTTTCATACTGATAGAAATCATTAAGAAGATGAATGCCATTATGTGATGCACTTGCTGCTAATGGTGCTGTGAACCAGGCTTTGAGGTTCAAAATCACTATAAACTTACACATTTCTTGAAGTCCTTTTTCCTCTGAGGATGTGACTTTCAATTGGGATCGAAACATATAAATCATGAGGGAGTAAATTAGCTTGGACATCCAACGTGCATGGCACCCGGTGCTGGAAAATGAATTCCACGTGGTAGAGTGTCGCCCAGAAGGATAATTCACAGTTCTAGTAATTCACGGTAATCATCTCTTAGTTAATTTGTTGCGAAAGCTGATGCTTGGCGAAATCATTTGTCTTCCTTCACAGTACTGGAACTGATGACAATTCTGGAATGTCATCACATGTAGAATAAATATTCTGATTTTATAACATGTCAATTCTTCTGAAACCTCTTAATAAAACTTCAGGTGCTGAAGAGGGTGAAAGACTTACTTGAAATGCAGTGCTGGCAAGGAACTCCATAATATAGTGGCGACAAGCAAAATGCAGTAAGTTTTCGCCAAGTTTTTTTTTTTTTTTTTTTTTTCTAATTCAACACATGTGCCAACATGGCAACTGGCACTAGAGCTTGTAGTATCGAAGCACATTCCCACAATACGATTCTTAATATTCCATTCTTTCGAAGCCTCAATAACAGTTTCTGACTCATTTTTTTCCTGATCCACTGGACATTTTGCTTACTTTTAGAAGCTGCGAAACACCAGAACCAGACACAGTTGCAGGAAGTTGATCAACATGTTGCTTCCCAGAGAGGTCACACATTAACTTTCCGTCCCAATGGACCACAAGAGGGACATCTCCAGAGATCCCTTGCTTTAACACAGTTGCAATTTGAGCACAATATTTTTTATGGTGACATTTTATAGAACTGCGATTAATATTAAAGGTTATGCCCATGACTGAGCTGTTTCAGCAATGGCAAAGGTAGCCCTTCTGTCACTCATTTGCGTACAGTCTAAGATAGCAGCAAGTGATGGAGTTACGGCCTTTACCTTTGCTCTGCTGGGTTTTTTGTAGGAGGAAAATCATTACTTTCGCTGCTAGATTCCTCGTGCGTTAGGTCCCCTTCAACTTTATTTCTTCCAGAAGACTAATTTTCAGTTGTCATCTTTATCATAACTGCAGCTTGGCAAACTGAAACTGGAAGATGACCTTTTTTTTTTTTTTTTTTTTTTTTTTCTTCTTCTTCCTGTTCGATATGTTCAAATTTACATGCTTCTTTAGCTGCTAATGCAGTGTCATGTAAGCACGATGTCCAGGTTCTCTTTGCCCAAGGAGACATTTTCAATCTTTTATTTTGCTTTTATTTTGGTGAGGGTAAGTGCATCAGCATGAGCAATATCGAAGAGATTATTCAGTTTTGTACAGAACTCGTATCCCATTGAATGGTGTGTTTGAGAGTCTTGATCACAGTGCTTAAGATTTGTCCACTCTTTATGAAGTTTTTCTTGTTTTGTAATGGCATGATGTTTTCTACATGTTGGTATACGAACCTTGTTCCACACTTCCATGACTTGTTTTTATCACAGAGGATGATGCCTTCCGAATTGGTTTCTTTAAAGTTAGGTGGATATGAAAGAATAGCCCCAATGCCCGCTTTATGATAGCTCAGTAAAAATGCTTGGGCAACCCCTAAATATCATTTAATCTTCCTGAAATTTTAACATAAGTCTATCATATAAACAAATATTTGTAAAGGGTGGGAGCAAAAGATTTATAATTTTTGAAAATAAGGACCACCCTAAGATCCACTCTTTCCTTTTATCCCCACCTTTCAAGAACAGAGTTCATTTTTTGGGACTTATTTAAAAACAATGTAACCACAAAAAAATATATTCACTTATTTACACACTTTGTGTGTGTAAATATTTTTAGCAGTGCAGTAATAATGTCCTCGGAATACATGTGTGAAAGCACAAATAATCTCAGTTTATATTATCTCTTTAAGAACTAGTTGATTGTCTTTCCATTATTGTTCTAAAATGCTTCTTTTTGCTGCAGTCTCACTTCCATTTCCATAGCTCTAGCTGCAGCTATGAACTTCCTTTTCAGAGGGAAGGTAATGAGTATGAGTTTGACACAAAAAGCACCCTGCATAGATGTTTAAGAACTGTATTTAAGATAGTTCACCCAGCTTAAAATAGGTAGTGAAGCATGTGCTTCACGAGAGTGACATACACTCGTCACCACCAAAGATTGTGACTACCACCACTGATGTAATAACAATACCAAATTAAGGGAAACACACTTTACTTCTTGCAATGTGCCAGTGACAGGAATGCTTTAATGCTGACAGCACATGCACATTCAAGGTTACATATGAATTCTCAGGTGTTTCGTAGGTTTGTGCAGGAATTGCATGACAAATATTATTTCTAGCAAGCTGGGTGTTCAAAATTTCAACTTTAAACCAGCCACTGCAACTTGGACAGCAATGAAAAACATTGTGCCAAGTTTTGAAGCATCTGTTACATTTTTGCTATGAGTTATGGCTGAAACACACGCATGCATGCACCAATGCTGAGTTCAGGCTCAATTTTAAGAGACTAAGATATGTCAGGCCATCCCCGGATTTTATATTGCAAGATAGAGCTGAGGCTGGAATGTGTCTGAAAACTATGACTAACTTGTTTAGGCATTAAAAAAAATGTCATCTTTCACTCTTTCCCCTGCAATTAACCGATATCTTTCTCTACTAGGGAGTGGTAAGGGACCTCTATCGTTTCTATAGAAGAGATGCAGGATTTCCTTTGACCATTCGTTTACTCCCAAAATCATTCAGACGGAGCTGCAATCTGCATAATTGCTCAGCAGACTTAATAGGGAGCTGCGGCATGGAAGTGGAGGGCAACATTTCATCGGCATGGTATATACTATCTATAGTTCTTGAAGAAGCTTTTCTTTCTTTGCAGAAATCTAGTGGTGCATGGCCTATAACATTTGCTATCCAAGCCCGGAATAAATAGAACTTCCGTGTCCCCACTTGCTATTTGCCAAAGAATTATTTTTACCAAATGTAAAGGAAGTCTTGTATGCTAACTAAATCATACAAAATCACATTAAAAAAAAAGAAAAGGAAAATTCTCAGAGCCTGAACCATAGTAAATATTATGCAGCCTAAGCCCGGTTGAGGTCCGGGTTCTGCTTCAGGTTCTCGGTCTCAGGCTCTGACCATCACGGCACACACACGCACACATTCTTAGCTTAAAACTTATTCAGTTTTCATTTCAACACCATGACTACAATTTACTATTGAAAATTTCAATTCATGAACTTGTAAATTTTCCGAATAAGAACTCCATTTTTAAAAATCTTAATGGAACATGCGAATCAGTGTTTTTGTTTTTTATTGAGTGTGTGCGTGCGTGCATGCTTGATAATAAGAAAGTGACACTAGTTTTCCATTATTTCTTACATCTATCTGTAAGTGCAGTAGGAATTCTTGAACTGCTTCTGATAGAATACTTCATGTGGAATCTTTGTTAGAAATTGTATTTAGCAGCTCTTGTGATGCTGAGATCCAAATTCTTGCTGATGAATTGGGCAAAAAGCTCAAAGGCAAACTCCTTTTGCAGTGCCTCAGAACAGAAATGCCTTAGTGAGCTGGCTAGGGGACGCCAATGTTTTTCTTAATATCTCTGCTTTTAAATGTGCGATTTAAAAAAATTCGTCGAACATAACGATGATGGGCAAAACACGTTACAATATTAACAAATAAAGGTAACTTGATCACGCTAGTTAACTAGCATGATCAAGTTACCTTTATTCGTTAGACATCGGATGCCATTTACCTTGTGGAACATTTTAGGTTAGTATTTAAGGAGTTTTATAGTTCACAGTTATTTCACTAGGTGGTGCTTGTGAACTTCTGTTTGCAGCTGTATCTTTGCTTCTAAAAGCCCTACTGAGAAATTGCTTTTCTTACTGTATGCCGTTCATGACAATAGAGATGTGGAACATTATCCTCTTTAAATAATGCACAGATTTCCTACTAGGTGGTGTAAGGATCAATGTTGTTTTTTTTCCCCGCTACCCTGGCTTGCGGCAGACATATTTGAAAAGTTCTTTTTCCTTAGCATGGCTTTTTCCATGAAGAATATTTTAAGCCTACTTTCAACTTTCCTATTATGCAAAATTCTTGAGCTAGAAGACGTAGAGTTATATCATGTTTCTTTCTATATTTGTTTTTTGACTGTTTGATTTGAAAATTTGCGCTCCGATATCTTTCTGCTATGAGAACATTTTTGTGCGCTATTTGTTAATTACTGTAACGTACATTTTAGACGGTGTTAGAAGAAATGTAGCTGTTTCTATTTCTGGATGTTTTATTGATTGTAAAAATCTGGTTGATATTTTCTAACTGGTTGCATTTGATTTTGAATAACTTTAAAAAATTTAATTCACGTCAGAAACGGTTCAAAAGATGTTCTCATTACAACAGAAAATTCGGTGTCATCATTTTTTTTATTTCAAATATTTGGAAGGAACAAATGTAGAAAACGAGGATGTAAATATAAAATATAACTGGAATTACGTATAAAACTCGATGCTGCTTGTCATTGGTCACTTGTTACGATAACCAGCTGAAAAGTCAACATTCGAGCCAGCCACGACGCCACACACGGAGTCGCAATGGTCCAAATTAGGACAGGGGCCAGTTCGACCTAATGAAATAAATCCACAAATATAGTTCAGGCTCTGCTCTGATATCCGAACCGTGAAATGGTTCTCTGTCACAATGATTAAAGTCGTCAATTCATATATACACTGCTGGCCACCCAAAATGGAACACCAAGAAGGAAGCATCCGATTGGCCTGAAATTCGCAGCATGCATCGCCCGCAAGAGGACATGCAAACGATTAGCATTGCAGGACATATGCAAATCATGTGCGCCCGGCACGCCACCGAGAAGCACTATAAGAAGGGTGCACAGAAGGTGGGGTGGAAGTGTGTTGTGCTGCCGGGTCTGTGCGTGGGAAGCTTCCTGATGCCTCGTCGCAGAATACGGCAGTCATTCCAGCACGTTTCGGAGTTCGACAGAGGACGAATAGTGGCTTATCGCGACAGCGGTTTACCGTACCGAGACATCGGCGCCCGTGTGGAACGACATCCAGACACAGTGAGGCGAGTATGGATTCGGTGGGTGCAGGAGGGACGGACCGACGTGTGCGATTGCCGCAGCCGCGGCACACCACCGAGCGAGAGCACCGCCATGTGCGGCGGGCATTGACGGCTCGCACCGTCACATCACGAACGTTAGCACAGGAATTAGGGTGTGTTGCGCAACAACCTGTGTCAGCACATACCGTTCAACATCGTCTACAGGAACGGGGACATGTCGCACGGCGCCCATTGCTTCGATTACCATTGACGTTACACCACCGGCGAGTGCGGCGGCAGTGGGCCGTTGAACGCCGCACCTGGACTACAGAATGGCACAACATTGTCTTCGACGAATCCCGCTTCTGCCTGCAACACCACGATGGTCGGATCCGCGTGTGGCGGCGAGAGACTATGACGCATGCATTATGCATCTCCATACGGGTCCGTCGCCTGGCGTTATGGTTTGGGGCGCAATTGGATATGACACCCGCACCCCTCTGGTACGCATCGCCGGTACACTCAACAGCCACCGCTACATCTCCGACGTTTTGGAGCCTGTAGTCCTCCCTTACCTGCACGACCTGCCAGCGGCCACGTTTCAACAGGACAATGCGCGCCCGCACGTGATACGCATCGTGCAACAACTCTTCACGGCCCACCAAATGTCACTGCAGCCGTGGCCTGCCTGTTCTCTCGATATGGCGCCCATCGAACACGCTGGTCGCTGATTGGCAACCGAGTGGCCCGGCAAGCACCACCCGCTGATGAACTGTGGCAACATGTAGAAGCAGCCTGGACCGACATACCCCTAGCCTACATCCAAAGCCTCTTTCGTTCCATGCCGCGGCGTGTAGCGGCCGTTATTGCCAGCCTAGGGGCCACACGAACTATTGATGTCTGCGTGTTCCGCAAGTCGCACGGGCCTGTTAGCTCAATCGTTTCATCTTTGTATCTGTTGTTACGTGTCCTGTAAATCTGGCTTTGCTATCTCGTGTTCTTCTTAGTGTTGCATTTTGGGTGGCCAGCAGTGTATATATACCATGGAATATATAAGGACTTGCGCTGCTGTTAACCTGTGGAATGGTTACAGATTAATGCCTACGTGCACCAAAAGTCACATGACATGTTTGAAGTGAAGTTTCACTTACCCCAAATCCACTATTTAAGTAAATTGAGGCATTAGTACTGTTAAAAGGATGCAGATGCTTGAGCCATGCACTATTTCAAGAATTTCTTTTCTAGCTGACCATGGCATTTCGGAATATATAGCACATCAGGTGTTTCCTGTGGAACACATTGAGAAAAGATTGACAACTCATTCGGAACACATCGAGAAAATAATTCCGGACAATGTATTCGCAGTGTGCTATAAGAGTGTTCTATGCTTTTGCCACGAAATGCCCCGAATGTGGTATGTAAAAACACTAGTATCTTCTATCATAAAACATTTTATGGTGGAAAGAGCTTTGATAACACATGCAGAACAGGTTGATACACATTCGGAACATTTTGACAACACATGAGGAACGCAATGATCACCCAATTTTTGGAAATGGCTTTCGCAAAATGCTACGAAAGTGTGCAATCCCAAATGATTTGTTATTTTCCACCTCAAAAACTCACTTTTCTTTCATAGTTATCGTTGTTTAACATTCGAATTAATGGGAACAGCTGTCTTGTAATTTAAATCTGCACCTCTCCTATATTAATTCCACATGTCAATCTAAAACAATAAAATATTTTTTCGAAAGTGTGAACGTTTGTCGCCCACAACGGATGTGTATACCATTTTGTTGTTAAAGCAAAAAGGACTAATTTTCGATAGCTGCTGGTGGGACGCCATCATATCTAAATCATTCTGACATGACGTCAGAGATGCATTACGGCACACGATCAACTCTTTTGACACAGGAAAACGTTACGTCAAGAATTTTAGTTTTACTTTGTCGTTCATAAACGGCATAGAATTTTCCATTTAGAATCCTATCGTCTGTTAACCCTTTTTTATAACCACTTCTGGCGATAGTTATCTCCCAATTTTTTATTACGGAGGGTAATTGTCTTAATTTCCCAGGTTTGTTTTTTTGATTGGAGGTTTAACGACCACCGTGAGCAACTCAATGGGCTATAACAGTCGCCCGTCCCTAATTTAGGGTCACTGGTTCCAGGGAAGGGAGAGAGCCAGTGCTGTAAGACAAACACAACATCCATGCCTCACGGAATTTGAACCCGGGCTCCTTTTGGACAAATGATCAGAGGCCATCGCTTAGACCACTGCGCCACCGGGGCGTCATTTCCCACGTTGACCAGACAGCTTGGGAAATGCATTTTTCTGGTACTGCCAGCATGAGGAGAAACAAAGTGCATCCGGGACCGACTTGGCAGGGAATCATCAACGCACTGGCGTCCCCAAGCCCAGGGAGGCTATGGGAAACCCCGGAAAAATCGCAGACTTGATGTCCGGCAGGTCCGAGATTCGAACACCCGACAAGAATTCTGTCGTATGAAATTTAATTTAAAGATTTTCCTTGCGAACCTAAAATATTTATTTTTAATTGCCAAACCAGTTTCTTTTCTCATTTAAGTCTAAAAAGTGAGAGTTCCAATAAAGTAGGTAACAGTCTGTTTTTATTATTTCATGCGCATAGTGAAAATCTATATACGTGGCGTCAGTGAATAAACAAAGACATCGCTCTTTACACGTTTATTAACACATAGCAACCGAAAACTTGTTTTCCGGCCATTGCAGCATAAGGCGCACTCGGCTAGATATCGAGAGATCAGGGATACGATCCGAGCAGTGGCAGGATAATTTTTTGGTTGCTATGTGTTGATAAACGTGTAAAGAGCGATGTCTTTGTTTATGGAGAAACATGATTTGGGCCGTCCCGGTGGCGCAGTGGTCTAAGCGATGACCTCAGATCATTCGTCCGAAAGGGGTCCGGGTTCGAATCCACTCAGGCGTGGATGTTGTGTTTGTCTTACAGCATTGGCTCTTTCCCTTCCCTGGAGCCAGTGACCCTAAATTAGGGACGGGCGACTGCTTTAGCCCATTGAGTTGCTCACCATGGTCGTTAAACCTCCAATAAAAAACAAAACAAAAAAAACATGATTTGGGAACTCTCTTTTTCCTTTAACTACGAAATTCTCAGAATATAACTAATTTTTTTCGCAGAGTATAATGAGTTATTATTTTATTTATATTTGAAGAAGAAATGAAAGGGAAAAGAAAAGAAAAATGCAATTACATCCGTATATTAAACTACACTAAGTAAGCTTAATGCTCCAAACGCTACTGGTTACGGTTATTTTCTTAACCGGTAATCGAAAACGTCTAATGTCGAAGAGGCGATTTGCGTACAGATCAAAGCTACACACGTAGATTCGGTTTCTGTATTGCAGCGAAAGGCAGTTCCGGTTTGTATATTGCTGACAGTTTAAGCATTAATGCTGATTACACCATAATTCGAGACTTAATGTATACTAGAAAAAATCTGCAATATAAAAAAATCAGGCACACGGATTCGCTCGCGCAGGAAACAATTTGTATGGCCACAGTTTCATAATTTGACGAAGCTGTAAAGGTATTTATGTAAGAAATATACGGAAAACACATTTATAGGAAGCTTTCGTTTTATGGAACGTACTGTTTATTTGCGTTTTTGAATTAAACAATATACAGGAGTCAGCTATGTAACCAATAGAAAAAAAATATGTAACTGCAGGAACTTTGTCGCAAGTTAAGTTATTTTCGTGCAAAATTAACTCATAATGTTAATCATTAAAAGTTACAATTGCGAATAGGATTTCCTCAATTCCATGGTTTCCGTCTCGTTTAAGCTTCAGTATCAAATAATGTCACGTATAAACACTTTCTCCTAAGTGCTTATAAGTATTGCGAGGTAAACCGTTTTACAGTAAGTAGAGGGAAACATTTTTTTTTATGCACGGCCCCTTAATGGATGTATGCTTGAATTTTCGCTTATATCTCAGCAAGGTTTTATGCTATCACGCTCTAAATTTTGATTTAGGGATTTATAAATATTTTGCATCCCATGGACTATTTATCTGATATGGCCATAATTCTTTTGTTTTTCATGATCATATTTCATGATTTATATTTTCTTTAATATACCAGTTCTGTTCTTATATACAGCGGCTCATATTATTATCTGGGCCTCTTTGTGTTTTACTGTTGCAACACCGAATCAGTGTATCTGTTTTCGATTAAATGATACAAATCAAAAACAATTTTCGCAGTTTAACCTTAGCGGCATCTTTTTTCCATAGCTCACTGTACACGTATTGATTGGTCGGTTATGATGAAATTTGGAATTTAAGGGTTTTATTATGTGCTGAATAGAATGCGCGTAAAATAACATACCTCTTATATGGAAAAATTCAGAAATAAAGAGCTAATCAGCATGTTTCTTCACATCACATGATAGTTTCCTTCAAGTCACATGATAGTTTTCCTTCCAACGGTATCTTACTTGTTTACATGCGACAAACGGTTCAAAAGTTAAGGGGGAAGGGGGGCTAGTGTTTTTTTTTTTAGGTCTGTAGATGCATAGGGGAAAAAATGATTACAATCCAGAGCAGTCGCACGAGTAGAACAAGTCAGTACGTTGTAGCTACACCTCTGGCTTGGATACAAGCGGTTACTCGGCCTGGCATATACGCATACAGTTCACGGATACTGTCCTGGGGTACAACATGCCAGATAGTGTCGAATTGCGGGTCATTTTGCCGACGTTCCTGGATGAGCGTAGGTGACGTCACATCATGTCCCAAACATGTTCAATCGGTGAGACGCCGGTCCATGCCAGATAGTGTCGAATTGCGGGTCATTTTGCCGACGTTCCTGGATGAGCGTAGGTGACGTCACATCATGTCCCAAACATGTTCAATCGGTGAGACGCCGGTCGATCGGGCTGGCCGTTGAAGAATGTCGACATTACGGAAGCTTACTGGAAGAGCCGTGCCACGTGTGACCAGGCATTATCCTGTTAAAAAATTGCTCGGTGATGCTGCTACAGGAATGGCAGCACAACAATTAGTAGAATGTCGTCGACGTTCTACTAAAGCCGTGAGGGTGGTACGGAGGACTACCCAGGGTGCCCGACTATCGTAGGAAACGGCTTCTTAGACTGTCACTACCGTGGAACAGCACAAGGCTGTTCCACGGTAAAGGCAGAATCTGTTCCCTAACCGGCAGTCTTCATACACGTATGCGCCGATCGCCGCCAAGTGCAAACCGTGGCTCATCACTGAAGACAACACGACGCCACTGGACACTATCCCACGTTGACCGGGCCCGACATCACTGCAATCTGTGCCGGCGATGCCTGCCTGTCAGTGGTAGGTGGCGGAGTGGCCTCTTCGAATGTAGTCTCCGTGCTACAAGTCGTCTGGTTACGGTCCAGATGGCCACTTCCGTACTTGTAGACGACGCAACATGGCCCCAGATGGTTGAGAGCGACGAAATCGGTTCTGTTTGTGCTGCTCTCAGAATCGCTCGATCCTCGCGGTCTGTCCTTGCCCTCGACCGTCCACTGCCCGCGTTCTGTTGGGTTGTGCTCTCCTCGGCCCATTAGCGTCAATATCGTCCTATTGTCGCGTATCTCTGACCCAAATGCCTGGCGATACTTGACCAACCGGCTTCTCTCCGCCCAATTATACGACCTCTCTCAAACTCGCTCAACTGCTCGTAGTGTGTACGGAACCGACGACGAGTCATCCTCACAGTCTTTGGAGGTTAATGCAACAGCAATCCGTTGTCAGAATTGTCCCTGCGTGCGAGCTTTGCTCTTGATAAACCCTCCTCGATGCGCCGTTCCTATGTGCTGTGGCATGCCACTATTTCGTCATTGGTCGTTATTTTTTGTTATTTGCGTGTCCACCCTGATGTTCTTGCATGCGGAGTTTCATGAGGATCAAACGATTTTACAGGCGGGCTTCGTTTTTTTTTGTTTTTGTTTTTTTACAAAGAGAGTACAGTTTTCTTTCAGCTCCTCGTTTTCCATATTTTGTAGTACATTTCATTGCTCTTTGGTATGGAAAAATTATTCGTTTGTCAAGTAAATTAACAAAGGCAGCGAAAAAAACAAAGACAAACTTGTGTCTCTATTCCTGCAAAAGGTTAGTTTGTGGTGTAACTACTAAGCCCCCCTCCCCCGATGAACCTGCAGCCCCCTGGTCTGGGTCTTAGCTACGGTCCTGGTTGCATATTCTTAGCACAACCAGAGATTGGTAACTCCCCCTGTTCACACAGCAGTGCTGCTGCCTTTGTTAACCTGTAAAATTGGCAAAAAGTGTGAAAAGTTTCTGTAGAAACTTTGGGTTGTGGAATAGTACAGGGGTAGGAGTTGTTCCGAAATTGTAATATTCCTGTTTTTTGTTTTGTTTTTCAACTTTATGTCCTAAAGATCTTTGGCTTTTACTATTTTGCCCTGAAATTTTAAAATGAATAATAATTCACTTTTGAAATTTAACCTATTTTTTTAATTGAAATCAGCTGCAATTGGCAGTAGTAAAAATAATTAACTCATTCTAATTTAGAATATTATGACTACCACTCGTAATACTTCCCACTTCCTCTCCCCCACAAGTGATAACAGGCAACAGTAGCTCCTGCCATTAAAAAATTCATCATTTCTAATGGACCAAAGACTGGTTGTCAGCTTCTGTGAAACATGCCACAAGGCACAATTGCAATGCTTCTCTTAATATTTGAATACATTTTTTTATGCATATTTCAATAAGTTTTCTTTGGATTCAAGTGAAATTTGCAGGGTAATCTTATATGACCAATCTGAAAAATTCAGCTCTTTCAATTGAAAATTCGGAAAATTAATTTTTCTCCATTTTTATTCCAGTTAGAAGAGTAGGAGGTGTTAGGACTCAGAATGAAGAGGGGGAAAGTGAATAGAGTGTCGGTTTCGTTCATCATTTCAGTGTTCCTTTACTTTAATTGATAAGTTTCACATGCTTAATTGATACATCAATAGACACATTGGCTAAATGTTTGATACAGTCAAACCCATTTATATTGAATGTAAGGGACAGTTGCAAGTGCTTGATATACACGAAAATGTGGATATGTTGAACTCAATATGCATATTGCATTCATTTACTGTACTGTAGTTATTTCACAGTACCCGATTGTAGCATTTGAACATTCACTGGTTCTTAGGCAGAAATGTTAAAAGAGTAAAGTTGATAAACCGAGCATTTTTCACTTCATGATATGCACACTCTTAGAATTATTGGCGTTTGAACATTCACTAGATTTCCTTTTGGTTTAAAATGGTTCTTAGAGATCTTAAAATGATTTGATACATTAAAAAAGATTTCACCACTTTCAACCATGTGAATTAATTTGAGCTTTGTTGAAAATGGTAGGTTTTGTTGCCATTTCATAAAACAAAAATATACCTGTGAGAGTTAAATGAGAGAAATGAATTTAACTTATCCCAGTTGTTTTCTTCCTGGCAGTCAGTCACATAATTGGTTAATCTTCAGTGTCCCAAAGACAACATTTTCAGTGACAGAATCCTCCCTCATAGATTTAGTACTCTTTCTGAAGGTGAAGAGGATTAACTTCTCTCCTTTCATTTTATTTGGAAGTTAAAGAATTTGTTTACAACCTTTAATAAGCATCTAATTAATAATTCTGGAAGTCTGAGAATGGTACGCTACAGTTGATAACCCTATTCTCTAAGTGGTTAACGGTACTGGGGCCATCAAATGTTCGATATGTACATGTTTCATTTGATATAACTTTTCTCCTTCCTATATTTTTTAATGTATTGGGTGTGTGCGTAAGTTCCGTCCGTTTTTGTAGGCCACAAAGAAAGGAGGAGAATGCAACTAATAACGTACCTAGGTTTTCAAATAATTGCCATCATTTTGTATGACCTCTTGCCATCTGTCTATGATCAGGTGAATCCCATGGCGGAAAAACTCCTGTGTTTTTGAGTAAAAAAAGTCATGTAATGCCATTTTCACACCATCGAAGGTTTGGGGAGCGAAGGCGTTCTGTAACGACCGAAAAAGGTGGTAGTCCGTAGGTGCCAGGTCCGGGGAATACGACGGGTAACACTTCCTAATCCAAGTCCAGTAACTTTTGCCGAGTGATTAAAGCAGCATGAGGTCTGGCGTTATCATGATGAAGGATCACGTCTCTGCGTTATGACCATTCGTCCGCGAAGGGTCTGGGTTCGAATCCCTGCAAGGCATAGATGTTGTGTTTGTTTTACGGCACTGGCTTTCTCCCTTCCCTGGAACTAGTGGCCCTAAATTAGGGACGGGCGACTGCTTATAGCCCATTGTGTTGCTCACGGTGGTCGTGAAACCATCAATCAAAACAAAAACAAAACACGCCTTCGCGATTGACGAGTGCTGGCCGCTTCGATGTCAGTTGTTCTCGCAATCTGTGCAACTGTTGGCAGTAGAGGCCAGCATTTATCGTTCGTTTAGGTGCCAACACCTTCCAGTGGATTATTTCCTGAACATACCACCAAACACTCAACAAAATCTTTTTGGGATGCAGTCCTCCTTTTGAGGTCGATGGAGCAGTCTCCACACCTTGGCACACAATCCGTCGGCTCTTTATTTATTTATTTTTTTGATTGGTGGTTTTACGACTACCGTGAGCAACTCAATGGGCTATAAGCAGTCGCCCGTCCCTAATTTAGGGTCACTGGTTCCAGGGAAGGGAGAGAGCCAGTGCCGTAAGACAAACACAACATCCATGCCTGACCGGGATTCGAACCCGGACCCCTTACGGACGAATGATCAGTGGCCAACGCCTTAGACCACTGCGCCACCGGGGCGGCTCGGCTCTTTACATTACGGTACAGTTCCCTTTCTCATACCCGTTACAATTCGTTTTTTTTTCATTGGAGGTTTAACGACCACCATGAGCAACTCAGTGGGCTATAAGCAGTCGCCCGTCCCTAATTTAGGGTCACTGGTTCCAGGGAAGGGAGAGAGCCAGTGCCGTAAGACAAACACAACATCCATGCCTCACCGGGATTCGAACCCGGACCCTCTTCGGACGAATGATCAGAGGCCACCGCTTAGACCACTGCGCCACCGGGGCGGCCCAGAAACGGTTCATTTCTGTGACGAGAAAGCAAAGAAACACACATACGGATTTTCTCCTCTCGTTGCTTTACAAAAAGCTGATGCGGAACCCAGTTATCGAACTTGGTAATGGCTGCCCCAGTGGCGCAGTGGTCTTGGCGATGGCTTCTGATCATTCGTCCGAAAGGGGTCCGGGTTCGAATCCTGGTGGCACGGATGTTGTGTTTGTCTAACGGCACTGGCTCTCTCCCTTCCCTGGAACCAGTGACCCTAAATTAGGAACGTGTGACTGCTTATAGCCCATTGAGTTGCTCACGGTGGTCGTTAAACCTCCAATTAAAAAACAAACTAACTTGGTGATGAACCAAAGTGCATGCATCCATCTCTCAACTGTTGTTCTGTGTACCGACAACGTTCCCGCTAATTCCTGAACGGTTAGATGTGGGACATTTGTTATGGCTTGGTCCACATCTTCGTCAGAAACCACGGATGGGCATCCAGGACGTGGTTGATCTTTGCAGCTTGTTTCCGTCCCGGAATTTCCGAAATCAACGGCGATATGTGCTCTCATCAACTGCATGTTCCCCATACACTTGAAAAATGTTGCAGAAAGTCGCGGCTACAGTACTGGCTTTATTGAAATCGTACCGTAAACAATGTCGAATGTGCTCCTTATCGAATGCCATGTTACACCGTCCGTGATTTCCGTTACGAATGACTTACTTGGACAAACCTAGTGTATCTATATGCTTTATTGGCCGAAAATTTGGCATCGCAGCGTCAGCTGTGACGTAACTACTCCGATCGCAATTTGCATCTATTACAAAAATGGGTAGAACTTTAGCACACACCCAATAACTTCCACATTAATTTTCTGAAATTCGTTGAAAGAAATAATTCTATATCCATGTTTCACGCAAACAGGTTTGACTGTGTAATGTTTTTTATGGATTTCAATTCTTGAAAGTTAGAAAGTCTGCTGTGTTCGTTGTTCTACAATTCATTTGCCATGCAATTGTAGAACAACGAACGTAGTAAGCGTAGTCTGTTAAAACGTAGTAAGCTACACGTTTTACTCTATTTTCTAGTGAGAATTAGTGATCGAAATACTGTGGAAGACAAAATTTTGTTCAATGTGGTTTGCAGAGGAGAACAGAAATGGTGCCCTAATCACTAGTGATTCGTGTTGTGCTACCCCAAACCATGTTTTTTTTTTTTTTTTTTTTTTTTTTTTTTGTAGGTTTAACGACCACCGTGAGCAACTCAATGGGCTATAAGCAGTCGCCCGTCCCTAATTTAGGGTCACTGGTTCCAGGGAAGGGAGAGAGCCAGTGCCGTAAGACAAACACAACATCCATGCCTGACCGGGATTCGAACCCGGACCCCTTACGGACGAATGATCAGAGGCCAGCGCCTTAGACCACTGCGCCACCGGGGCGGCTAAGAGGTGTTTACAAACAATTCTGAAATTTCAGAAATTTTTCAGCAATTCCTTTCGTATATTAACGGAAAATTTTGTTATTACTTTTTTCGTATTCACATGATGTAAAAAAATCCGGTAATGAACCTTATGTGATGTCAGAAGTGGATTTCTGCGGACCAACATGGCTGCTGGTTCAATGTTTTTTTTTTTTTTTTTCATTGGAGGTTTAACGACCACCGCGAGCAACTCAATGGGCTATAAGCAGTCGCCCGTCCCTAATTTAGGGTCACTGGTTCCAGGGAAGGGAGAGAGCCATTGCCGTAAGACAAACACAACACCCATGCCTGACCGGGATTCGAACCCGGACCCCTTACGGACGAATGATCAGAGGCCAACGCCTTAGACCACTGCGCCACCGGGGCGGCTGGTGGTTCAATGTTGCTGGTAGATTGCCTTTTACTGTTGGCCAATTTTTTTTTATTTCAACGTTTTGGAGTAAGCCAACGAATTAATAGACAGCTACAGTGCGAAGAAGATGAAGTTAATTTCTGAGAAAAACAAATCAGGGTTGAAAAATATACCAAGACAATTTTGTGTTCGATATTTATTTCATATGCCGCACGACAATAACACCATTAGTCATGGTGAAATGTTTAATAAAGCATTTCTCAAACACGGTATATTAAATGTCACGTTTATATGGCAGACACTGGCGAAACATCTGAAACATCAACCTAGGGCTTTTTTGGAGTTTTTTTTTTTTTTTTTCGCAAAACGAAATATTTAGAAGTTCAGATAAATAGGTAATATGGACACGCCGCCCCGATGGCGCAGTGGTCTAAGCGATGGCTTCTGATCATTCGTCCAAAAGGGATACGGGTTCGGATCCCTATGAGGAATGGATGTTATGTTTGTCTTACGACACTGGCTCTCTCCTTTCCCTGGAACCAGTTGCCCTAAATTAGGGACGGGCGACTGCTTATAGCCCATTGAGTTGCTCACGGTGGTAGTTAAACCTCCACTCAAAAAAATAAAAATATGGAAACAAACTGGGGTTAAAAAACAACAACTAAAAACTTCCCATTGTCGCTCGCTAGGCAATGTACTTAAGAATAAAATGAATGTGTAACATTAAAAAAAGAAAAATTATAGATATGTTTCGCTCTTTGGAGAAAGAACGTTGAAGTTAATTCGCAACTTGCCGATCTAGATATGGAATTCGCTTTCATCTTTTTCACATTTTTTTGGTTAAATATCGAAGAAATACTACCAGGTTTTAACCGCCTTCTGTTCTTAGTGTCTTAATATTCAAAATCTTTGTCGTTAAAGTGGGCAGAACATATTCGAGAATGCACATTGGGATGGAAATCATCGCGTTTCATTTTACGCAGCCATTCCTTTAGCAGTTTCAGCCTTTTCAGAGGAAAATTATGTAAAGATATTCCTTCTTATGTACATTTTAAATGACATGATTTATTAGCACAACCATACGATGAGAAAAGGTTAGGCATGTCGCTAATAAATTTACGAAAATCGAGATTTTCCCGAACCCCTGCAACGAACGCCATGTTAAGCAATGGGAAAACGCGCATGCAGACACGGAAAAGTTTTCCCGTGATGCAATGCGAGGTGAATAATGTCCATAGGAACGTTTCGCGGGAATACTTACTACTAAATTTAGTTGCATGATGTTTATGTATCAGTTTGTAGGTCCCTTAGGACAAAAGTTATTATAGGTATCAAGAGTAAATTTTATGCTTAGGAGTTTTATGAAATACTATAAAGCAGTGCATTCGCCCTTTTCTTAAAGATAGTGGAAGTCATTGTCAGTTTTAAAATATATCGAATTCCAAAATATTCTATTTCGAAAAAAAAAAAAAAATCACGATGAAAAAATACATAATTTGTAAATAAGTCCTCCTACAGAAAAAAAAGGAAATTATTACAAACGTATTCAGAAAAAAATAATGTCCAACAGAAAATAAAATCACTAACTCACCCACATTAATAACAAACAAATAAATAAATGAACAAACGTCGTGCAAATAGTGTTACACACTGCACGCGAGGGGTGTTAACAGGAATTTGTGGCTCCGTAGTAAAACACCCGCTTCACAATCCCCAAGGTCGCTGTTTCAAATCCCGCAGGAGCGAGTGAGGAAAGTTTCATTGTTTCAGACTGGTACGCTGGAAGGAGGTTTTTCCCGTGAATTCATGCCACTTAATTTTTCTTTTTTTTTTTTCACAGTGTAGCACACATGACATGTGATGAACGTATATAGACTCACGTCCATTTAGCGTCTATGCCGCCCCGGTGGCGCAGTGGTCTAAGCGATGGCCTCTGATCATTCGTCCGAAAGGGGTCCGGGTTCGAATCCCGGTCAGGCATGGATGTTGTGTTTGTATTACGGCACTGGCTCTCTCCCTTCCCTGGAACCAGTGGTCCTAAATTGGAGACTGGAGACTGGGTTGCTCACGGTGGTCGTTAAACCTCCAATCGAAAAAAAAAAATAGCGTTTATACGTTAACATCTACTAAACGTAGATTAACGTCATCGGGTAAGACATTGGACAGTCATTGGATATCTCGATTGCGTAGATTAAACGTAATCTGGAATTCCATGGACGTCCATTTAGGTTGTATACGTAACATGGTGGACGTCCATTTAGGTTGTATACGTAACATGGTGGACGTCTATTCTAGATGTGATTGTGTTGTGTGGGCTGATAGGTTGTATACGTAACATGGTGTACACTTTTTCTGCTGCACACATGCACATTTTAAATAAAATGTTAGTGTCCCTAACCCCAAACTTGTGTCAGAAGATGAGCCTTAGCTTCAAAGTAAACCCTTCTGTTGCTGTATTTGGAAACAGCAACAGAAGGGTTTACTTCTGTTGCTGTTTCAATGGAATGGATCCCGCTCCTATGTCCTGACCTTTGATCCCATTTCGCCCATTTTCGATGGGATGCGTCCCCAGGTTGTCCCCTACCACATACTAAAATTTCATCGAAATCGAACAATTTTTACGCAAGTTTTGACGCATAAGGCAATGGAATGGATCCCTCTCCTATGTCCTGACCTTTGACCCGATTTCTCCCATTTTCGACAAGGTTCGTCCACAAGTGGTCCTCTACAACACACTAAGATTTCATCGATATCGAATAATTTTTACGCGAGTTATCGTGTGGATGGGCAGACAGGCGGACAAAGCTGGAGTATACACGCTTCTTCAAAAGCGTAAAAAACAAACAGTTATTGGTATGAAATCATTGATATTTTTTTGTGTGGAAATTAGAGTAATCATTGTGTAGCGTGCATATAGATATTTTGGTTTGTTTCTAATCAGTGGCGTTTGTGTAAATTTCAGATCAGATCAGATCATATGTAAAGGATTTTAGGAATTGGGTGCCTGATCCCAGGTCTTAAACAACCCTTAGAAAAAGGAAGCTAGGAGTTTTCGGCTACAGTGTCCGATAGGAAAGTGACACGGAAGCGAGGTAGAAAGGAGGAGGAAGATGCTCTTATTTATTACCGGGGGCCAGTACCCGGGACCCGACGGCTTAACGTGCCCATCCGACTCACGGTGGATATTTAGTGGTTCGAGCGTTCGTACCTGCCGGGGATCGAACCCGAGGTCTTCTCCGCGGCAGTCATGAACGTTGACCACTCGGCCATCCGCGGCCCCTGTGTGTAAATTTATTGCTGTACAGCCATTTTATAGTACTATATTATTAACTGTTACTGATGACTTAGATGTGTCTGTTATTAATCAATGCCTGTAAGAAATAACCAAACAGTTTATTCTTATGAACCATCTAATTATAAATTAATAACCAGTCGATCTGACTAAATCTTTATTGAATTATGGAAGTGAAATGGTCAACTGGTTCTGTCAAACTGAAACTGATCAAGCAAGAGATGATGAATGAAAAGTCGGTACTGACTTCATAGGGAGGAAATTCATGGTGTGCCAGCACTACATCAGTATGAAAGGTGTTTAAGAGTAAAATACTCCCACCTCCTTTTTCTAGCTACAAGCATTTTCGGTCGCTGTCATAGCAAGATGTACTGAAAACTAGTTGGTTGAAACCAAGTATATTTCTCCTCCGAAGATCTGAAACATAGTCGGTTTTTTAGTCTGAATGCCTGTGTTTTCTATTTCGAATTTTGGATTTTTTGTCATGAATTTCAATGGTTTACAAATGCTAATCGCATACACAACCAGGTTGTTCTGCTAACAGGAAGTAAATAACTTTTCGAAGGTGTGATATAGTACGAAACAAGTTAGTAAAATCATGCTATGCATTGATTATTATACGCTTTCCAACATACCAGAAATCACTACTCGAGTTATTACTAAAGTTATGAGGATAATATGGCTGTGGAACAAATATCGCTCCTGTGCCCTACCTTTAACCCCATTTCGATTATATTAAACAGAATTGGTTCAGTGTACCTCCGGAACAACATACTAAAGTTTTGTCGCAATCGAACCATTTTTAGTCGAGTTATGAGGATAATGACTGTTGAATAAATCTCGCTCCTGTGCACTGACCTTTGATCCCATTTCGATTATATTCAACAGAATTGGTTCAGTATAGCTCCGGAACAACATGATAAAGTTGTGTCGCAAGCGGAGCATTTTTAGGTAAGTTATGATGCATAAGGGCAATTGAATGGATCCCTCTCCTATGTCTTGACCTTTGACCCATTTCGCCTATTTTCAACAGGGTTCGTCCCCAGTAGTCCCCTACCATATACTAAAATTTCATCGAAATCGAACCATTTTTCCGTAACTTACGACGCATAAGGGCAATGGAATGGATCCCGCTACTATGTCCTGACGTTTAACCCCATTGCGCACGTTTTCAATAGGATTCGTCCCCAGGTAGTCCCCTACGACATATTAAAATTTCATGGAAATCGAACCATTTTTACACAAGTTATGACGCATAAGGGCAATGGAATGGATTCTTCTCCTATGTCCTACATGATCTTTGATCCCATTTCGCCCATTTTCAATAGGGTTCGTCCCCAGGTGGTCCCCTATATACCACATACTAAAATTTCATTGAAATCGAACCATTTTTACGCGAGTTATCGTGCGGACGGACAGACTGACAGACAGGCAAAGCTGGAGCATATACTGTACGCTTCTTCAACCTACGGTTGGAAAGCGTAAATTTAGTACATAAACGATTGCCGTTTGCCCCGATTCCAGTCTGACGAATAGCCGTTATCAGGGGCGGATTTATGGGGTCGCGCAAGTCGCAATCGCGAAGGTCCCGCGCGTCCCCGATTCACTGTGAAAAGAGAAGTTTAAAGCAAGTAGGAAACAAAGAAAAGGAAAAAAGGGGAAAGTTATGTTGATGAATATAATATTTTGTGGATTCATAGAAAAGCAGTCGTGGTTCAAACTTTATATAATACTTGTCGCCTGTTCTCTACGTAAGAAATGTAAAGTTGGCTATCCTGCTTGACAAGCGGGTAAAATTTTACTAACTGTAGAGTAATTTCATTTGTGTGTGGTAGCGACACTGACCACTTGGTAATGCTGCAACATAACCTAAAATATCGTCTGTTATCTGCATTTCTATGTTGCCATTCGATCTCCACGTTGTGATACTATAGTGTTACTTACTTAATATTGTGATTATTAACACCTAACCGTGCCCTTAAAATCGGGATCTGTGAAAACACAAGTTTTTCGCGACCGGCAACGAATCGGCGTCCCCTCATTCCGGAGTAAGTCTGTCTCCCAACTGAGCTACGGGGACAGAACGTCTCGCCGCAGATTTGTCGTCTTGACACATGTTTTCACCTCTGTAGTACGTCACATCATCTCCCTCTTATTTCATTTTTTTTTTTTTTTTTCGTTGAAACGAAGTAGGAATTTTTCATTAATTGCAAACAATGTGTGGAACAAACATCAAACATTTTTCGAAGAACCCAACGGTCAGTGAATCCACTTTCCACAATCGGGCGCCAGGGCCCGATTTACTACATGCGAGGCCCAGGGCACAAAAAATTTCCGGGGCCGGGGCCCCCTCTTTATTCTCTATCTACCAAATAATAGTCACTGTGTGCAGAGTAGCAGAATGTAGACGTACATGCGTACGCTGATAGTTTCCAAATCATTAGCAGGTTTTCAGATAGTTTTTGCATGTAGATTAAAAAAATAAAAATGTTAGGCCTATATACAGCAATTAAAACACTTACTCAATGCTTTACTCAGATTAATATACTTAATTCTATTTTATCTGAAGAACTTAATTATTTTTCAAATCTTCTGATTTCTTTTGTTTTTACAGATATTTCTGGCCTCTAGATTTTATCAAGACCTGTTTGTTCTCAATGTATATGAACTGTATTAAATGTTTTGTTTACACAGAATTTAAATTTTATTGTCAGGTTCCTCTTTCAGTTGCCAATTAAATAAAAATATTTCCTTATGCATTTTGTAAGTCCAGTATTTTTGAATTAACTTGTTGAAAATCATATTTATAATTTTTGAAGGTTCATTAATAGAACTGTTTTTCTGGATATAAAAACTTTCTTTAATTAATCTCTTGTTTTTATGAGGTTCGTAGTCCAATATTTTAATATTTTGCCATAAAAGTCCATTTTACACACATTGCTGCACATTCAATTAGAATGTCCTATTTTGTCCTCATTGGAATCTGTAATGTTCTAATAATTATTTGTTTTATTAATTTTCCTTTAAATTATCTTATTCTATTGTTATCATGGTTTGCGGGTTGGCAGCGAGTTTTCTGTTTCAATAGCTATGTACGCAGATGCATTTTATTTTTATACAACTCTGGCTGTGCGGGGACAACTAGTTGATCAGTAGTTTGTGGTGTTAATGACCTCCATAGACTCTAACTATAACAATATATCTATGACAAAATGGATGGACATCTTAATTTTAATGAATATTGTGGTCTTGCAATGTACTGATTCTTGCGTCTAGAACATGAGAACAATGCATCCAACAAAAAATGTGAACTAAAACAAGAAAAAAAATCCATGGTGACCTCTACTGGACTTCCTCATAAATAGAGAAGTGAAGCTGCATAAAAAAATTGAAAAAGTGCTATGGGAACAGTTCCTACTTCCAGCTTCCCGGTTTCTACCAAGATCAAATCAGCGCATCATGATCAATATATCAGAAAACTGCAAAACATAAAATTTTGTGTTGATAAGGAAGAGTCTGAGTTACACAAAAAAATAAAAATAAATAAATAAATAAAAAAAAACATAATAATAATAATCTGAAAAGCTCTGGGGAACACTTAGTCCGGTTAAATTTTTGGTAAATGTGTTGTACTTCGGCGTCCTAAATTATTTGGTCAGAAAAGTTGTAAAATTAAAAAAAAAAGCACATTAAAGATGTTTACCGAAAAACTTACCTCCAAGTAGTCCAAGTAGGAAAAGTAAACACGCTGCGGCGACGACCTGAAGCTTTGCTCCGTTGAAAGGAAGGTTTGCTGCGGCTGGGAATTCATGAGCAGAAGAGTACAACAGGAATCAGGTACACTCTTGTCAGGAAAGAGTAACAGAATATACTGCTACGCTAAAGAATGTGGTTTGTAATTTCTGTCTCACTTTTTAAAGAAACATGCAGAGACTGTCTTCGTTCTTTGGCATGTAATTTCGCGATACAAAATAGTAAGTATGCACATGCCTTTCTTGTTTCTAGAAAAGCGTTATAGTAGGTGTCGCATTATCTCTAACGGAAGTTAGATGGCAAGTCTCAAAGTGAAAGTTTGATTACTAAAAAAAAAGCTTCCACGGAGAAATGAGTTCATACATTCAGCATCAAAGAATCCCATGTGAAAAAAACAAGAAACTGTCCGATTGCGATGTCAAGAACTGACACCGAAATTAACTATTTTCTGTAGCGTAGCACTACTCTTTCCTGACAACAGCGTACCCAGTTCCTGTTGTACTATTCCGCCCGTGAATGTCCTGGCTGCAGCGATCCTTCCTTTCAATGGAGCACAGCTTCATGTCAACGCCTCAGCGTTGTTTAAGGCCTCCCGCAGCGTCTGCTGACTCGTCATACTTGGAGTTCAAGTTTTTCGGTAAACATCTTTAATATTCATTCTAACGATGAAATTTTTTCACCATTTCCCCTTAAATTGCATATTTTAGAATATGTACGTCACACTTTTTAGAAATTTTACAACTTTTCCGACCAAATAATTTACCATGCTAAACTACACATTTACCTAATTTTTACCAAAATCTAATGATCACATAATGACATGAATGTATAAATTGTCCAATGTCAAACAAAACTGACAATACGATGACAAAGTGCTGTGTTTGGGCACCAGTTCTTTTTATTTGTAATAACTCGGTTACTATTCTTTATTTTTAGGAATGAATAAAAACAATTGAAAATTTACCTCCTATATCAGGACGAAACAGTTGGGTTGAATATTTTTCTTCTACATTTCCTAGATGCAAAGTCATGTACCAGAGAATCATAATTTAAAGACTGTCAATCACTCTCCAAAGACAGCAGAGCTAACAATGCCAGTTTTGTTTGTCGCGTGGTTGATCGTAAGGGATTTTTAAGTCTTTTCAGCAAAGAAAATGATCTCTGACTTGTACAATTTGAAATCGGTAATGTCATGAACATTCTAAGTGCAGTCTCAGTGTTCGGAAATGCGGCTTCTAAATTGTTTACCTTCAAAGTTTGCAGCATTTGGAGAATGGTTGCATGCTCCCCATCATTGAGGAGAATTGCAAAAACTCATCGGCAAACTGGTCTTCAAAGTCATTGTTATAGTATTCCTGCAATGCTTTTGCCCCTTCAAAAATTTCAGATCTTGATTTTTTTGTAAAAAATTCAAATTTTCTCATATTTTCATAAGCACTTTTTCTGCTTGAAAGCTGAGTGACTAAAGCATCACAAAGCACATAATGAACCTGAGTTCTAAATATATCCCTTGCACTGAGTTCTATATGTTCACTGTTACATTCATCTAGGTGTTTATTCTTGGACACTTTCTTTCTTCGGTAATCATGACCATGCTATTGCACATTTTCAGACACTAATGTTTTAGCTTCCTCTTCATAGACTTCAAAATTTTCCCTCACGAACTGAATGAATTCAATTAACGACTGGCAAATTTTAGGTACTTCAGAAATATTTCCTTTTGGATTCTGGCAAGTTTGATTTGCACAATTTAATCTTTGAAGTATTGTGTCCCAAACTACTGGGCTGATCGATATTTCCATTGTTCGCATTTTCTTCAGCAGTGATTTTGCTTCATCTCTTGTCTGGAGAATCATCTACATTTTCTGACAGAAATACTAAAACTCTCTCTATTTCACGATAATTTTTCCTCACTGATCGTGTAGCTGCAGCATCTGCAAACCATCGGGTAACTGACAGACTCTTCAGTGTGAGTGATGAATTTCCATGTGCTTCCTGGACTTTCTCCTGAAGCATCTTCCAACGGTGAGTTGATGCAAAAAAAAAGTACAGAGTTTTTGCAAAAATGTGAAAAAAAGAGAGAACTTTACCACAACTATCTATGTTATTCACACCAACTAAATTTAAAGTGTGAGCAGAACATGGCACATATTCCGCTAGTGGATTGATTTCCCTAATGCGTGTTTGAACACCAGAATACTTGCCAGACATGTTGCTGGCATTGTCATAGCTGTGGCCTCTTACATTCATAATATTCAGGCCAGCCTCCTGTAGAAAAGATATCATGGTATTTGTAATGTTTTCTGCAGTATGTCCATGGAATGGAATAAATGTCAAAAACCGTTCTTTTGCTTCACAATCTTTGTTGACGTACCTTATGATAAAAGCCAGTTGATCTATGTGTGTAATGTCTGGAGCAGAGTCAACTATGACAGAAAAATATTTTGACATTTTTATTTCATCAGTGATGACATTAAAAACACGTACAGCCATTAATTCAACAAATTCATCCACACATGTTGAAGATAAGTAACTGGTGTTACCACTTCCTGGATTCTCACATTTTTCCAAGTGTTGAGCTAAGAATGGATCAAATTCTGCAATTAATTCTAAGCAGCCCAGGAAATTTCCATTCTGAACTGATCCAATTGTTTCATCATCACCATACATTGACAACCCACGAACTGAGAGATACTTAACTGTTGCAACAACTCTATGCAAAACATCTTGCCAGTACTTGGATTCATTCCAATACTGCATAACTATCTGACAGTCAATGCGTGCAGAAGCATTCATGCGTGATGAATAGTCACATACTGCTTGCCTGTGTATGTGTGAATTTCCATGCTCTGTAAGACGTTCACTTGCATGCTTCCAGTCAGAAAAACCTGTGGATCCTAATGCTGTAGTGCTCCTAGCATACAATTTGCATATCCAGCAGAATAGTGAACAAGTTGATGGGGATAAAAGAAGCCAGTCGCGTTTTACCTTCTCATTATTATTTTTTATTCTGAAAAAATTACCTTCTGTTAGAAAACGTTTTTTACCACATATATCCTTCCTTGTGAATGCCAGCAATTTCAAATCTTGGACTGGTGGATTGCTCAAAAAGCATTTGCGCATTTCTTCTTTAATTTCTTCCCATAAGGCAGGATCCACTGCATTCATTGTAGAACTTGTGCTCTCATCGTTAGATGAATTCAGAAGATTTCCCAAATTAGGAGCATCTGTGATGTTAGATGATTCTGAAGTCAGATTACTGGCTTCCAAATACAAATTACACTCAAGAGACTCACCAGTAGTAAAATTAGATGCATTTGTAGAACTTTTGGGGCCAAGTGAAATATCCAATTTTTTAATGGCAAAACGTTCAATGCTACCATGCTGCAGGTCATCATCCTTCAGTTTCAATTGTTTGGCTTTCCGTTTAGCACTGCCGGATAAATATGTACGTTTTGACATAATTTAACTGTTAAATAATTCAACTTAAATATATTGTTACAACTGACTAAATTTGATTATATATAAAATTAAGAAATATTCAACATTCCATCAGACTACAAGAAACGCAAAACAAAATACAACCAAGCCTTCGTGGTTACAGTTACTACAACGACAAGCCGTGTGCAGGAAGTTGAAGGATCAGTTGAGTTTAGGTGCGTTCGGAAAAGCAAGAAAAGGCACGTGAATCAATGGAAGGGATCCTCTTTCTCAATGGCCACCTGACGGTTATTAAACCACCGAAACTCATTAATGGCCACGTGTTTACGTGAAATTCGAAACTCAAACTCACTGCGTGTAAGTACCACATCTATAAACACATGACTCATGAGCATGCAAAAGTAAAAAAAATAAATTTTGAATATACACACACAAAATTTCCATTAACTGAGTACACATTTAATTCAAATTTGGGGGCCCCCAAAATCGGGGGCCCTGGGCACGTGCCCCGTGTGCCCTCCCGTAAATCAGGGCCTGTCGGGCGCCAATGTGAAAACACAAGTTTGACCGCGAAGGTCAATGAATTCGTGTCCCCTTACTCCGGAGTAAGTCGCTCTCCCAACTGAGCTACGCGGACAGAATGTCTCGCTGCAGATTTGTCGTCTTGACACATGTTTTCACCTCTGTAGTACACGTCACACATCGTTACAGCTGTTATTTCTGTTTCGTTTACGTATAGTTTATGTGACTGATTCTCCTGAAAATGTAGCAAGTGAAACGAAGTTAAGAGTCAGGTTATGAAAAGCGAAAGAAAAAAAGAGAAAGACGAACGTCTTCAAAAGCAAAAGGATAGTTCATTAGTATCCATATAGAGCCTGTGCAGAGTCACGCCGCTGATGAGCGAATTGAGCAAAAGCCTCTGGATCTTCTGTTTCAAAAGAAAATGTGCAACTGGAATCAACACAAGACCCACACCATTCAAGTTCAGACAACAACAATGGTAAGGCTAGTTTAATAAATTCAAATCTTGACTCCAGCTACTTAGATTCATGTGAGAAACCATCCCATTTGCCACTGAAGGATTTTAATTGTCAGCCCTCAGAGCCAGACCAAATAATCAAACAAGAGCATGAACCAACAAATCAAGAGGAAGAGGATAGGCCCACTTGTTCAATGAATTCATACTATCCTTTTACTGATGGCCTCCTAACCCCACCTCTAATATGATAGATTATTTTATTAGAAAGAAACCAAAAAAATGAAAAAGAACTAAAACATCTTATTAGTATGTTCTGATTCTGAGAAAACATATTTCAGGAACATAAATGAAAATCACTTTTATAGGTTGAAGACAAATGGAACAAAAGAAAAAAGAAACTTTAATTTTTTCTGAAACTTCTAAGTCTGTTTGTTGCTATGTGTGTAAACATTTTCCCGACCATAAATATCACATAGGGTTCTTGTTGATGGATTTTCTGATTGGTCCCGTACAGAAACATTTTAAGGAAATAATGAAATCTCGAAGTCTCACTTGACAGCCGTGGTCAATATGTCTACAAGGAGTAAATTATCCGGGCGTGTTGATTCTCAACTAATGACTCAGATTGAAAAAGAGAAGGGTTATTGGAGGCAAGTACTCCGTATATCGAGTAGTGGCCACTATGAAACTACTTTCAAGACTCGGATATCCCCTCAGAGGTCACAGAGAAACTGAATGCTCTGAAAATGTAAATACAGGCAATTTTTTAACTTGCATGGAGTGTCTTGCAGAGTTTGATGACTTTCTGAAAAATCATTTGGAAAAGTATGAGCACTGTGGTTCAGGAAGAAGAAACTATTAGTCTCACTAAACATATGATGAGATATTAACTGTAATGGCCGAAAAAATTGGGGGATTTTTGTGAAGTGCTTGAAAATCCACAGTACTTTTCAATTATCGCCGTTTCTGCTCCTGACGTAAATCATGTGGACCAACTAACTTTTGTTTTGAGGTATGTAAAAGCTGATGGAAAAACTGTTGAGCGATTCTTTGGTTTCTTGCCCAGAAAATTTCACAAAGCGGAGATTTGAAAGATACTGTCTTGAAAAAGATTTCAGATCTAGGGCTAGATATAAAAACTATAGAGGCCAATGCTATGACAATGTCTTGAACACGTCAGGTGTACATGTTGAACTTTTTTTTTGATTGGAGGTTTAACGACCACCGTGAGCAACTCAATGGGCTATAAGCAGTCGCCCGTCCCTAATTTAGGGTCACTGGTTCCAGGGAAGGGAAAGAACCAGTGCCGTAAGGCAAACACAACATCCATGCCTCACCGGGATTCGAACCCAGACCTGTTCAGACGAATGATCAGAGGCCATCGCTTAGACCACTGCGCCACCGGGGCGGCATGTTGGACTTCAAGCAAAAATAATTGAAAGACTCACAGCATTTTATGTGCCGCGCTCAAGCCGTTCTTTGAATTTAGTAAGCAATAATGCTGCTGAATGCTGCAGATATTCTGAAGCTTACTTTGATTTTGTTTAAAAATTATATACTTTTCTTCCGGCATCCACTCATCGTTGGGAAATACTGAAATCCCACCTTCAACCATATCAACACACTGTGAAAAGTAGAATGGTACTCGATTGCCAGCAACAGCTAATGCTGTATCAGCCTTACGAGAAGCTTTTAGTGCGATTAGAAAAGCATTAATTAAACTTTTGAGTGTGAAACTGAAAAGCCTTTATCCAAAACAGAGGCAAAATCATTGGCCAAAAAGTTTGACAAATATGAAACTGCCTTCATGACTGTCTTGTGGGACCGGCTGTTGCAACGAATCGACAAAGTCAGCAAACTCTTGCAGAAAGAAGATGAAAACATGAAGGTGGTAGTAGATATATTTCAGTCTCTGAAACTCTTCTCTAACGACTATTCTGGCATTGACATCGAAGCCTCGACTTTGTCTACTTCTGTGGAGCAACCAGACGATGATGAGAGTTACAAAAGGAGAATAAAAAGAGAGCTTTTTAATGATAGAAAGTACAGACAATAAAGTTCATCTGGAGGGGAAAAAGAAAGATTCGAGTGGAGATACGAAATGCTATCTGTGACAACCTGGTAGCTGAGCTGGAGCAAAGAAAAGCAAAGTTAGGATATATATTCGACCTGTTCAAAGGAGTTTTTGCTGATGAACATGAACATTCTGCGAAATGTGACTTCAGCAATATTTCCAAGGTACATTCAAATGACATAGATAGAAAATTGTTTTGTGATGAACTGCAGCACTTCCGTCGTTTTGTTAATCTCGTGGATCAAGATCAATACCCATTCGAGCCAGAAGATTGCCACAAACTGCTTGTGGACAGTGACGGTTTGAAAGAGACATTTTCAAACGTGGAAACCATTTTTAAAATTCTTCTTACTTTACCAATATCTAATGCAAGTGGTGAAAGATCATTTAGTGCTCTTAAAAGAGTTAAAAACTATCTACTGTCGACACTTTCTCAAGAGCACTTGAATAGTTATTCAGTATTGTACATAGAGAGTAATGAGCTGAATCATGCCAATTATAATGAAGTTATAGACACTTTGCTGCAATTAAAGCCAGGAGGAATTTCTTATAAACATGATGCTGTGTTTGTAAGTAAATGAAATAGCGTTTCTCTTTGTTGCAATATAGAATAATAATAGAATTATTTGGTGATGATAAAATTGATTATAGTCCATTTAAAAATTGTAGTCCATATACGTGGAACCCGGATGTGTTTCAAAACGGGGGGCCCCCACTGGCCCGCAGCCAGACAAGCAAGTTGGCAGGGGCGGCTGATGATTGAGGTCGGGCAAAGGATATAAAGTGATCGGGCAAAAGATTTAAAAGAGGTCGGGCTCCATACTGTTGTGTGAATCGCTAGGACGGGCAAAAGGAAACACGGGTCGGACTCAGCCCGGTCTGGCCCTTCCCTGGCTACGGCCCTGGGCTCCCAAAAGTTCAGTGAGACAGCCCGCTACAGCATAAATCCGCCCCTGGCCGTTTTAGTTGCTCACGGCGGTCTTTGGTCTTTATGTACATATAGAATGTTCATATAGAGGTCGTTAGTCTTTCTGTAAAACCGACTATGCTTCAGATCTTCGGAGGAGAAATATCATCAGAAAACAAAGAAATATGTGTCACATCTTCGGTGAGGCGCACAGCCCTGGAGCGCGGGTAGTCGGCGAATGGAACGATAACGAAGTAAAATCTAGTTTACGTGAAGAACACGGCAGCGCGATAAAAACTATCCAAAATTTGTAATGTGGTGTCAGCGGAATATGTGTAAATAAATGGGTGTGTATTACTCCAACAGAAATGCTTTCCTGTTTGGATAGAAAAGAGAAAAATTCGTGCTTGCCTGCAACGGAGTGACCTCTTTCCCTGTTCCAAACCTTACGAGCAGGTTTCTGTCACTGGTGATGTCATGAATTCGGTGATGCGTCAATTTATTCTTCATGGTACCATTGCTTAGCCGACACTGTTTAAGAAATGCCTTCACGTGTCACGATTCAAGTAGCCTAGTTGTCGATATCCGACGAATAGCGCAATAACAACTTTGTTTTCAGTGGGGGAAAAAAAAAAAAAAAAAAAGCGGCGGAAGGAAGTCCAAGGAAATCACTTTCAATAATTTAAAATGTTGGCCACTTTTTAAATATGAATTGTTTCTCACATGATGCAGCAATACATCTCGCACCTGGCGTACTTACCGATTTCCAGCTCGATTTTTATCGATTTTCATCGCAATAAATGATAATCCAGTTTTTGTCTCAACCAGAGACGTAGCAAAACTTCGAAATTTATTTTGGTGTAGCATTATTTTTGGTGGGGCAAGCTTGATAGCAACTTTTTATTACGAAACACTGAAAGAACGAATTTTTTTTTCAAAATTTTTTCTTTATTATTTTGTCAGAGTGTCTGCCATGACCGTGAAGTCACAGAAAGGTCCCCAGAAATGCAGTCGTAGGTCACGGTTCTAGCTGATATGAGACTGTTTCACGTTTTTCTCCATTTCGAATTTTTCTGAAAAATTCCGCTTTTTTTTTTTATTTCGCTTGCGAATTATATTTCTCTTTTTCTTTCCGATCATGTTCTTCTATTCTTAAGTTTTGGTAATACTGCAAAAGAGCGACTTTCTATTTTTACGCTTTCCAACCGTAGGTTGAAGAAACGTATACGCTCCAGCTTTGTCCGTCCGTCCGTCCATCCGCACGATAACTGGCGTAAAAATGGTTCGATTTCGATGAAATTTTAGTATGTGGTAGGGGACAACCTGGGGACGAACCCTATTGAAAATGGGACAAATGGGGTCAAAGGTCACGACGTAGGAGCGGGATCCTTCCATTGACCTTATGCGTCAGAACTTGCGTAAATATTTTTCGATTTCAATGAAAGTTTATTATGTGGTATGGTACCACCTGGGGACAAACCCTATTGAAAATGGGACAAATGGGGTCAAAGGTCACGACGTAGGAGCGGGATCCTTCCATTGACCTTATGCGTCATAACTTGCGTAAATATGTTTCGATTTCAATGAAAGTTTACTATGCGGTAGGGGACGAACCCTATTGAAAATGGGACGAATGGGGTCAAAGGTCACTACGTAGGAGCGGGATCGTTCCATTGACCTTATGCGTCATAACTTGCGTAAATATGGTTCGATTTCAATGAAATTGTACTATGTGGTAGGGGACCGCCTGGAGACAAATCTTATTCAAAATGGGTGAAGTGGGGTCAAAGGTCAGGACATAAGAGCGGGATGCATTCCATTGCCCTTATGCGTCATAACGTGCGTAAAAATGGTTCGATTTCGATGAAATTTCAGTATGTAGTAAGGGACCATCTGGGGACGAACCCTATTGAAAATAGAAGAAATGTGGTCAAAGGTCTGGACATAGGATTGCAATCCATTCCATCCCCCTTATCCCTATATATTAAGGTGGACGTCAAGTAATTTTGCTTCCTATACTTCCAATGGAAAAACTTTTGTACACATTTCCTTCACATTAATGTGTTCCCAAGGACGAAAATTTGAACATCGATTAAAATAACTTTATTATAATTTGGAATACTTAATATTTTCTAAAACATAACCATAATTATATTAAAAATAAATAACTTTTCCTTTGGCGGTGTTGAAACCAGAAAAAGGATGGCGCCACCTGAACTTTGATGACGTCAGTAGACAAACAAATGTTGGATTGCATAATTATGGTTATGTTTTAGAAAATATTAAGTATTCAAAGTTATAAAATGAAGCTATTTTAATCGATGTTCAAATTTTCATCCTTGTGAATGCATTAATTGTCCAGAAAAAAGATGGCGCGACCTGTATTTTCATGACGTCAGCAGACAAAAAAATGCTGAATTGCATAATTATGGTTATGTTTTAGAAAATATTAAGTATTCCAAGTTATAAAATGAAGATATGTTGATCGATGTTCCAATTTTCGTCCTTGGGAACGCATTAATTGGGAAGAAAATGTGTACAGAAATTTTTCCATTCGAAGTACAGGAAGCAAAATTACTTGACGTTCACCTTAAAGGAGCAATTCTTGTATGTATGTAAATTTTATTTTGAAAACGGCTCTAAGGATTTTGATGAAAGTCGTTAACCTACCGTTTTCTGGTACTATAAATCGATTTAGCTTGATTTTGACTTTAAGAAAATTTTTTAGTGGGTTAAATAGCCACCCCGAATTACCAAGTTTGTAGTGTGGTGTCATGACGTCGCCCCATTAGATGTTGGCGCGCGGTCATGCCATCTATCTCATTACGTCACGCGCCATCTATCTCATTACGTCACGCGTTGTTTGTGGATTCTATTAAAGTTTTATGACGTCACACCTTGCTAGCAGATGGTCGCGATTCCCATCTGCCTCATTACGTCACGCGTTGTGTGCGTATGTTCGTCCGCACGATAACTCGCGTAAAAGTCGTTCGATTTCGATGAAATTTTAGTATGTGTTAGGGGAACACCTGGGAAGGAACCCTATTGAAAGTGAACGAAATGGGGTCAAAGGTCAGGACATAAGAGCGGGATCTGTTCCACTGCTCTTATGCTTCATAACTAACGTAAAAAAGGTTCGATTTCGATTAAATTTTACTATGTGGTAGGAGACCACCTGGGGACAAACCCTATTGAAAATTGGCGAAATGGGTGTCAAAGGTCAGGACATAGGAGCGGAATCACTTCCATCGCCATTATGAGTCATAACTTACGTAAAAATGTTTCGATTTGGATGAAATGTTGGTATGTTGTAGGGACCTTCCTGGGGACGAATCCTATTGAAAATGGACGAAATGGGGTGAAAGGTTAGGACACAGGAACGGGATCTATTCCATAGCGCTTATGCATCATAACTTACGTAAAATTGCTTCGATTGCGACAAAACTTTATCATGTTATTTCGGAGATATACTGAACAAGTTCTGTTGAATATCATCCAAATGGATCAAAGATCAGGGCACCGGGGTCAGATTTATTCCACAGCCATTCCCTTCATAACTTGAGTAATAGCTTGAGTAATGATTTCTGGTATCTTGGAAAGCGTATCAAAATCAATGCATTGCATGATTTTACTAACTTGTTTCTTTTAAATTTTGCTAATGAAATGAATGTTTTCTTATTTCTAACAGTATTTTTCTTCAAAACCAATCGGCAGAGCTAGCATTTTTGCTCCTCCCCATGTTTTAAGCGAAATTAAATTTCAAAATCGGTACTTAATTGGTCCGTGATGGAATCGGCGTCATATTTGTGCCAGTACGGTGGTCCGATTTTTTAAATTAAATTCCGCTTAAAATGCATGTTTTCCGATTCCTGAGTCCCTTCTCGCTATATCAAGAACAGAGAAAACATTTTCTCCCATTTCGTTCAAAGCGAAATTACGGGTAACGAAATTTGGTGACGGAGAGTTTTAATTTTGAACTTTAATTTCTTTTCGAACAAAAGGGAAAATGCTTGCTCGTTTTGTTTTGTTTTTATATCGCAAGGGCTGACAGGAATAAAAAACATGTATTTTTAAGTTCAATTAAATTTTAAACAAGAAAGATGACACCGAATTTTCAGGTGTAATAAGCACGTCTTTTGAATCCGTTCTGACGCAAATTAAATTTATCAAAGCTATTCAAAGTCAATGGAATCGGTGTGAAAAAACAATTGTATCTAGCGGAAGAAGGAAGCTTTTCGAGCGGGTTTTTAATCATCAGATATTGCTGTAAACGGAATCGTGAGCTTACGCCTTCTGGCTGCAGATTTGTGCGTTAAGAAAAACATGAATTTATATGAGAAACATTTCGCACCGGAAACGCTCTCCAACACCGAAAGCAGTTTTCAAATCAGACTCTTAGAAACAGAGATATCGACAAAAATAAGATGTGACTTTACGTTTCCTGGTGGGAAAACCATGCATTATTTTAGGAAGATAGTATTCTCAAAAGGTTTTTCCATATGAGCGGTATCAGTCCAAGAAAAAAAAACATTTAGTCGAGTTTTCAGGAGCCCAGATTTTGCTACAAAAACATCAGAAGCAGAAATTAACACTTATGACCCCTGGTGGCCAAACCATTCTTTACCAAACATTAGAAATTATGTGAAAAATATTTTCCATCAGGTCTTGTATGCGATACAGGAAGAATTTTCTCAAATCGGAGTTTTAGAAGCAGAAAAAACGCAGAAAACGCAATTTACCTTTGTGTCCCCTAACGGAAAGTCTATGATTTACTTGAAAATTTTGAATTTATAGGAAAAACATTTCGCATTGGAAACACTATCCAACAAAGAAGGAATTTTTCAAATCGGACTTCTAGAAGTAGAGATATTGACAGAAATAAGATATGTATCAACGCCCCCGGCGTAGAAACCATGCATTATTTTTAGAAGAAAATGTTTCTAAAAGATTTGTCGACATCAGTAGTATCGGTCTACAAGCGACGTTTTTTTTCAATCGAGAATTTAGAAGCTCATATTTTGTTGCAAATACATCAGAAGCGGAAATTAAGATTTACGCCACCTGGTGGCCAAACCATTTTTTACAAAAATTAGAAATTATGTGTAAACGATTTCCCATCAGGAGCTGTATCCGGTGCAGAAAGAATTTTTCAAATCGGAGATTTAGAAGCAGAGATATAGGGGGAAACGCAATTTACCTCTACGCCTCCTAACGGAAAGTTTATGAATTACTTGAAAATTTTGAAATTATATGAAAAACAGTCATATTGAAAACACTATCCAACTAAGAAGGAATTTTTCAAATCGGAATCCTAGAAGTTCTAGAGATATTGACAAAAATAAGATATACATCTACGCCCCCTGGCGAAGAAACTGTGGAATATTTTAAGAAGAAAATATTTCGAAAGGTTTATCGATGTGAGTGGCATCGGTCCATGAAAGAAGTTTTTCAATCGATATTTTAGAACCTCCGATTTTATGGCAAATACATCAAAAGCAAAAATTAACACTTACGCCCCCTGGTGGCTAAAGAATTCTTTACCAAAAATTAGAAATTATATGCAAAAGATTTTCCATCAGGTGATGTACCCGCTGAAGAATTTTTTTTCAAATCGGAGTTTTACAAGAAGAGTTATCGGGGAAATGTAATTTACTTTTACGCCCCCTATATTTATATATATATATATATAACTATATTTAAAATACTCTTCGACATAAATGGAATCGAAAGATAAAATATTTTTTTCAGTCGGATGTTTAGAAGCAAATATGTGGAATAAAACGTATTTTTGAATTCGACATCATCTGCATTTACGCCCTCTAGCGGCGAAATTGTACATCGTAAAACAAAAACAAAATGAAGGATCATCATTCGAATATTTCAAGCTTCTCAATGCAAAAAGAATTTTACAAATCGGATTGATAGTTGAGATATCGTGGGCACAGACGGACGGACGGGCAAACCGGTAACATAAGCACGATCTTTTTTTTACAAAAGGCGTGCTAAAAATGGCGTTATCATCCGCGAAAATAATTTAACGGGTTACGAAAATGGTTCTGATTCCATCGCGAGCGGATAAGTGCCGATCTTGAAATTTAACTTCGCTTTAAACTAACGGCAAAAATGCTTGCTAAGAACGACAAGCAGCCAAGACTAATGCTATCAATTTTCACACTTCCTCGCTCAAATGCAGAGTGTGAGAGAGGGTTAAGCCAATTTAAAAATAGATCATCAATGACTGATGACATGCTAGAAAAATTTTTGATAACAAATTTGCATCGTCGGAGTAGAGTGTTTCGAAAATTTGCTCACAAGCTAATTTAAATGCGAAACTACGTGCACTTCTTTCACCGAAATACAAGCTCTGAATTTCCGCTAGAAAGATGGGACTTATTTTATTGTAACTGTATTATAAAAATTATATGACAATATCTAACACTTGTACAGTTTCCCCTAATGGTACATAAAAGCATCTCAATATAATTTCACTGTACGTAGAAGATACTCAGAAAATATTATTTATTTTTTCGCTTTAGGGTTGGCAGCTATGCTAATAGTGCTCTCACCTGCAAGACGATTTTCATTCTTTCTGATGGACCTTATTCAGCTCGCATTGCATGGGCGTCGGAACTGTTTTTCTCAACGGGGGCAAGATATCAGCATATGCAGTTTTTGGTCAAATTGTAAAACTTATTTCGCTGTTGCAAAACAGGACGTGATGACGTCATTTGAACATACTACAAATAAAACGATTACATCGATAAAATCTTTATTAATATAAACTTTGAATTTTAGGTCTACATTACATTGTATTTTGACGTAAAGCGTTTTACCGATATGTATTATAAGCAGGGCCGGCCCTAGGCGTGGGCGACGTGGGTGCAAGACCACGTCGGCGGTCATATGGAGGGCGGCTGGCCGGTGTTTCAGTGAGGAAGGAAAAATACTTTTTTTTTTTTATTTCATTTTCGAAGGATTTTTAATTATTTGTTTTAACCTGATTGCTAATGAAATCCAGATTGCTAATATAATAAAAAGAGAAGCTAAATAAAAATGCGTACACTGCAAAATTCAGGTAACTCCTCAATCCCGGTTTTACTTTAGATACATTCGTACATACAGGGCTTTCTTAAGGGGTTGGTCTCGAGCCTCTCATAAATCAAGGGATTCCAACATAATGTTTTAATCGAAAGGAAGAAAGAAATTTCCTGAGAACTTTAAAGTGAAAAATCAGTATTTGGGAATTTGCCATGTAAGTTAGTTTGAAATCCCTTCTCCCCTCTATGAAGGAAACATACCTCGTCGTCATTTCTGATATACGTTCAATAGTCACTTTTCAATATTTCATTTTTCTGTTGCCTGTTCTGAAAGTTTTTGGAAGTATTCTCATAGGAATTATTTTTTCCTGATGTGCTTTCTCCCTCGAAATACAAACTGGCTATTTGTACAGGTTTTCATTGAATTTTTGGAAGATAATTGAATAAATAATGCTATCACTATGTGGACTGCGTGGCTCAAGAAAAGTGTGTAGAGGGGAGGGGGAGGGGATGGGAGGTGTGTAACAAAACATCTTATTTTCATCTAAAGGCGGCCAGACCTCCACCTTTCCCACGCACGAACAATATCACGGGCCGGCCCTGAATTATAAGCGATGTAAAACTGATCGATTTCAACACCACCACACATCAGGTACAAATTCCACAAGAACCGTAGCCCTTGTGTTGTTCATCAAACAACATAAGAATATATCTCATTCCTTTCTCCATCTTCCATTTTCTTTCTTAAAAAAATACTGATTTTATTATACATGTACTTAAAATATAGAAAACGTTCCTACTTTTTTCATTTTTTTTTTAAACACAATTTTCAGGAATTTTAAGATAACTGTTTTTAGTTACTTTTTTTTTCGCATACTGGACAAGAGAGGGGAGTAATCTGCGTCTTAGGAATCATATTGGACAAGGGGAGAGAGTTTAACTCGCGTCTCAGGAATTCAGAGAATTTAGAGTTATCGACGTCTCAGGAATTCAGAGTTCTAATTATTATTTAAAATAGAAATAATATTTTGTTTTATCGGAAGGAATATTAAATAGCGAGAAATAAAAGAAAACAAGCATTAATCTGATTTCTGACTAACTGTAAGATGAGTGAGGGGGCAAATGTGATGTTTCGCCTCTGCACGCAAATGAGCGCGGGGGTAGTTGCCCCCTCTGCCCTAACGGTTCCGACGTCGCTGTCGCATTGCATCATGGGAAAGCTTTTCCATTGCCGCGGACGAACAATTGTTTGTTTATATGCGTTTTCCCTTCACTTAACGGTTACTTCTTGATTCGCCTATTCTTGTTTGGCCTAATCTTCGTACTTCGAAAGTTAATAGGTTCCATCATTTTAGGCGAGGAAAGAATTATTGATTCGCCTATTCCTGTCTCGCCTAAAACTTTCGCCTGCTAAAGGGGAGGGATTCACCTGGAGCAAACTTCTTGATTCGCCTATTCCTTCTAGGTCGAAAGTTAATGGGGCGAGAAAATGCTATTACATTATTTCGCTTTAGCTTTGACGGAGTGATTAAAAAAAAAAAAAAAGATATATCTTAACCTACCGTGAATTTTTTTTACCAAAACACTAAATCTGTCGTGTGTTAAAAAAAAAAAGGACAATTTTTCCGTGGAAAAAAATTAGTTTTATCCCTAGGGTTTGAAACGGTTACATGTCAAATTAACCCGGAAAGAATAACCCCCGTCAAAATCTCCCAGTCAAAATAACCCAACGTCAATAACCCGTTAGCAAAATAACCCGGGGCAAAAATAACCCGACGTCAAAATAACCCATAGTTAAAATCCGGAAAAACTCGTTTTTTTTTTCTTCTAATAGCAACGAAAAGCAAAATGAATTTATTTTCCACTTGAGACGTTTGTTTTCCACTTTAGTATTGGACTAAATTACAAATCCTCAGGAAAAAATGTCTTATCAACCCAAGAAGAGAATACCGGTTAAAATAGTTACCTAAGGAACATTTCAAAGTGAGTGAGGGAAGTATTTCTTTGCATTAAATAAGGTGCCGATTTTTAAAGTTCTCAAAATTTAGCTATTAAAATATGACGAAAAGAAAGGAAAAGAATTTGAAAATATATAATTTTAACTTTCCTATTAAGCGATTAATTACAAATAACAACGGAGCATTTAATGTTGCTGAAGTTTTGATTTGTTCGGCATAAAGGGATTTCTTTATGAGGTGCTACTAACATAATGTTATGGTGTTTTTTCTTTCTCTCGAATTTATTCAAAGAAGACAGTGCTACAGTTGCATATAATTAAATTTAAAAGATATGATCGCTATCCTTGCACTTTTCCTTAAGCCAGTAAATATCCTGCTTTGATTAAATAGATTTGAAAAAAATTATACTTATTTTCTTTAAAATCTTGGTTTACAATAAATAAAATACTCACATGAATGTCAGATTTTCCTGCGCGTATTGTTGACGCTATTTTTTGTTTTTGTTTTTTTGCATTCCATCTTGGCTGTAAATTTTCAATTTCAAAACGAATTTGAATTTAAAATTGTTCACAACACTTCTCCCGCAAGTGCTTCAGTTGTATCGACCAAGTATCGACGGTTTACCCGTCCTTTACACTGACGTCACTACGTAAGGTGCCGATACTTCCGCTGCGAGGTAGGTGGGGTGAGCAAACATTTCTGTCTATTAGCCTTGCTTGTGTGGTGGCGGTCATAATGTCGATGGTCACAATGTCTACGGTCACAATGTCGACAGTGTCATACGTCAACACCATAGTGTTGACAGGGCCATAATGTCGACATGGTCCGGAAAATGCCATCATGGTACTCCCATTTAGACCGTAGACGATTTTTGGAAGGGGTCGGACCCCACCCCCCGCATACACAATTTTTGTAAAAATCTACGGTTTTCAATTTAGAACCACCAAATTTGGTATACTATCTCATGAAACTCTAACTCAGACTGTAGAGGGATTTTGGAAGGGATCTGGGTCAAGTGGCCCCCATACAAAATTTTCGTAAAATCTACAGTTTTCAATTTAGAGTAACTCATGAAACTCTAACTTAGCCCGTAGACGGTTTTTGGAAGGAGTCGGGGTCCGGGATCAAGCGGTCCCCCACACAAAGGTTTCGTAAAATCTACAGTTTTGAATGTAGAACCACCAAATTTGGTATACTATCTCATTGTACTCTAACGTAGACATCAGACGGCTAGTGGAAGGGGTCGGGGCCCGGGGTCATAGGGCCCCCATGCAATATTTTTGTAAAATCTACAGTTTTTAATTTAGAACCACGAAATTTGGTTTACTATCTCATGGAACTCTAACTTAGACCGTATGTGGCTTTTGTAAGGGGTCGAGGCCCGGGGTCAAGGTGGCCCCATACAAAATTTTCGTAAAATCTGCAGCTTTGAATTTAGTACCACCAAATTTGGTATGCTATCTCATAGTACTCTAACTTAGTCCGTAGATTGCTATTTAAAGGGGTCGGCGCCCGGGACCAGGAGCCCCCATGCAAAATTTGCGTAAGATCTACAGTTTTTAATTTCGAACCACTGAATTTGATATACTATCGCATGGTACTCTAACTTAGACTGTAGATGGTTTTTGGAAGGGGTCGGAGCCCAGGACAAGTGGCCCCCTTACCAAATTTTCGTAAAATCTAGAGTTTTTAATTTAGAACAACCAAATTTGGTATACTATCTCATGGTACGATAACTTAGACGGTAGACGGTTTTTGGAAGGGGTCAGAGCCGCCCCCTCCCCTCCATACAAAATTTTCGTAAAATCTACAGTTTTCAATTTAGAACCACCAAATTTGGTATACTATCTCATGGTACTCTGACTTAATCCATAGAAGGTTTTTGGAAATGAACGGGGTTAAGGAGCCCCCACACAAAATGTTCGGAAAATCTAAAGTTTTCAAATTAGAACCACGAAATTTGGTATACTATCTCATGAAACTCTAATTTAGATTGTAGACGGATTTTAGAAGGGGTCGCTACCCGGGCGGTCAGAGCCCCCACCCCCATCAGATAGTATACCAAAATTTTCGTGAAATCTACAGTTTTCAATTTAGAACAACCAAATCTGGTATACTATCTCATGAAACCCTAACGTAGACCTTATGTTGTTTTTGGAAGGGGTCGGAGCCCCCATACAAAAGTTTCGTAAAATCTACAGTTTTCAATTTAGAACTACCAAATTTGGTATACTATCTCATGGTACTTTAACTTAGACGGTAGACGGTTTTTCGAAGGGGTCGGGGTCCGGTGTCAATACAAAATTTTCGTGAAAAATTCCATTTTTTACTGTTAAGATCTGCAACACAATTCAGCACTTCAATACCCTATCTACGGTCTAAGGCGCTCTTTGGCCCTTTGAGGCCCTTACGCCATAAACCACAAACTAATCAACCAGCCAACTAACCAACCTACGGTCTAAGTTGGAGACCGTAGATAACAATAATGTGCAAAAATATGCGGTTAATGGTGTATTAAAAACACAAATTAATATAGTTTAGCTATATTAATTAATGTAAATAGAGAGTTCCAAATATTCAAAATTCAAAACGGTAAGAAAAAGATGATCAATACCAATGTCAAGTCGTATGCATGCGACATCACATAGGTACATTACATTTCTGTGTGGCGGGATTCTCAGAAGCACATGCCAGATGTACGGCAATTCTATAGATGTCTCCTTGAAGGTAAGTATTTCCATTCCTTTTCCTTTTTTCTTTGTTTCGTAAAATTAAATTAACTAAATCAAAACATTTAAAATAAGTTTACAGGAAAATTACAGGAATATCTTTTTCATTCATTAACTTTCACCCGCTGAACTTGGTGATTCCACAAATAGTAATATGTACCTGGCGTATACCTGGTATCCCTGCTAGTGCAAATTATATTGATGATTTCTTTGCGTCCAGTTCAATCTAATATGTCCCTAACAGCGTTTGGGGCCGTATGAAGAATACATTCAACGTGAGTCGCTACGGTGGCGCAGTGGTCTAAGCGCTGGTTTCTGACCACTCGTCGAGAAGGATCCTGGTTCGAATCCCTGTGAGTCATGGACTTTGTGATTGACTTCTGGCACTGGCTGTCCCTCTTTCCAGGAATCAGTGGCCCAAAATTAGGAACGTCCGACTGCTTATAGCCCACTGAATTGATCATGGTGGTTGTTAAACCCCCAACTAAAAAAAAGATTGCGACGGGCCCATTGCTATTTGTTATGGAGCCGTATGAAAAGTCCGTTTTTGATATCAACGTGTCCACTTCCATGTAAGCTGGCCATAAAATGTTAGGGGACCGTACAAAATTGCCCTTTTGTTCACCTTGTCAGCGCTTTGGTATATGGTTGAAGTATACGTATACATAGTTGGGCCATTTCAGCATGTAGTTTGGTTTATATAGAAAATAAACATAATGTTACACTTTTACTTAGTTACAACACATTAATCTTAAAGGCTATTTCTTGAAATCTTTAATCAGCCGTGCTCATATTCACAACGTTAAAACAACATGTCAAGTTATCAATGTTGCAGTTTTACTCTGTCACAAAACCTTAATTACAAGACCTTAGGCGTAACCTTTTTTTAGGAATTTTTAGTCCGAAGTATTCATAAGGTTTCGATAACATGCCAAGGTTATGGTACAGCGTTTTGATCAGTTTTCAATCAACCGTGCTCATATACATAACATTTTCATTGAAAGTCAAGTTTATCGTGTTGCGCTTTTACTCGAGTAAAAAACTATAAACAGCCATTAGGCTTAGGCACAAGTCTTTTAAGTAATTGTATGACATGGTCATATTGATTATCTGTTATGACAAGTCAGGTTAATAATGTTGCGCTTATTAAAGATTTTTAAAAAGGGATAGAGGCTAATAATTATTGTTTGAAGCCTAAGTAAAATCTCATTATTAACTTGACTTGTCATGAAATCCTTATGAATATGGCATTTATTTTATTTTGTACACTTTACATTGCGTGTGCATTTCCTTTTTATGATTTGGCATTTGTTTTATTTTGTGTTGTGATTGTTACATAGCGTTTCGCATTTTTGTTATGTTTGTGACTTGTGATTGCATTTTGAATTTTTATTTGTTTCACATTTTGGATTACTTTTTGAGATTTTATGTTTTGACATGCTATTTTGAAAATTTTGTCTTTTTAAATTTTGCGTCGTGTTTTACATTCTTGCGGCAGAATTACATTCTTGAAAATTTTAAATACACGTTAGTAAAAGGTATAATTCAATTAGTGAAAAATGCCAGCACATTTTAGGAAAGGGTAGAATTATAAGAAATTCCTCTTAAAAAGTCTAGCACATTAACATTGTCTCTGTGCGCCAAAGAAGTTCGAATTCCTTTTTATCTTGCCAGCGTTTCTCTTCTAGGTGGATTTGTTGGAATCTGAGATATCACTCTTTCGATTTCAGCCGTAGTTGTTCTGTGCTCTTTCGCAATTTCAGTGATTATTTTATGCAGTTCCAGTTTTTTCTCTCCCAGATTTGTATTCCAGCGTCTGCCTCATCCTTCAAGTTTGTTTTGTGTTCTGGGAAAGCCAAGTAAATTGTTTTCACTTACTGACCGAATTGTTGGTGGGAAAAGCGGAGGGCTTCTACTCGGATTGTTTCTTCTGCTTCCACGAAATTTTCCAAGAACATAATTTTCCTCAAACCACTGAGCTACAGAATCTGCATATTCTAGTAAAAAATTTTTCACTTCTTCAAAAGCAGCTGGAATTTCATTAGATGAAAGAAATGCGAGTGCTTGCAAATGTCTGACTTTGAGAGCAAACTCACTGTTTTCCCCATATTCCGAGGCTATGCCAGAGGATGGATATTCCGCCGCACATTTGTTCCGACATGAAACCAATAACATTTTTGTGTCCTGTTTCCAAATTCCTTTTTGGCAGCATTATAATGATAGCTATTTCAAAATCTATCATTATACGTATTGTGGTGCAAGTTGAATATCATAATCTGATGCAAAAATCTTATATAATATAACATTCTTCATTCTTGTTGGAAGGTAACCCATGAACTAGTGGGACAAATCTTTGTCTCTCTGGATTCGTTCCAACCATAGCATGAATGGTATATAATTGCTTGAATAGGGTTGAACAAGTTTCAAAAATTCCAGAGAGGTGCTTCTTTAAGCTTTCGTAAATTATTTTCTGTTAAAAATAAAATAATCATTTAATCTCCAAATGCGCTGTCTCTGCCAAGAAATTTTGCACCATCTCTTTCCTGTAAATCTGTTGGGGCATCGATCTCTTCTAAAGTCGTAGGCTCCGCAGGCATGTCTTCTCTTTGTATTCGTTTTACAACTTGCCTTAGTGCAACAATATTAGGCATGTAAGCTGCATTTACTGTAGCCATTAACGTTGTCACGGTTTGAATAATTTGTGCAGGGGCTTCGTCCATATTTCTCGCTTGTTCTTTTACTTGTGCTCTTGCAACAGCAACATCACGTTTCTTCGGTCTTGGAGCATGATTATGTGGTTTCTCATTGCGCCTCCTGTGTTCATCTCCAATAAGAATAGTACTAGCAAAGCCAGTACAGTTTCCATAATTTCTTTCAATACAGTGCCAATGCCATAAATCACCCCGCACCCTGTTATGGCAAAATAAATACCCTTTCCATTTCAGCAAATCATTTCCTTGTTGTGAGTTAACTATGTTGCATACTTCACCTACATAATGCCTTCAGAAAACAATGCTTTCTCTTTCCAAAATATTTAGAATGACATATATCCACTATTATCACTTGACAACGCACAACAAAGGTTTCAACAAGCAAGTTCTCTGTTCACCAGTCAACTACGAACTGATGAGCACCCATTCAATAAAACACTCAGAATACAGACGATCGCGCGAGGCCTGTTCCTCCAGTTAGGGTTTAGGCGAAGTTCAAGATTTTGGTACCTGCGGTCACAAGAAGAGTTTAAGTTTAGGGATCGACATCTTATCTATTGTTTTTCCAAAACGCAGGGGTACATGTATTTTACAGCAGGGACGCTCCAAGCTGAGGATCAACGGATGCGAAACACCCGGGCACCAGGTATCAGGGGCGGCAGCAGGCGCGGACTGAGCCGCTGTACTCTGGGCCGGTAGGCGCCATGCTAACTCTCAAAAATAAATTCAAATGGTTTTCTGTGCTGCACCATGCGTATGAAAGAAAACTGTTATATTGAAAAGACAATTTGTTTACCCCGTGACGTATTAAAAAGAAGACCTCCGTCCCTACGTGCCAATCTGTAAGCGAAACACAGTTTTTCATGCAACACCTTCCCCCGACTTTCTAAGTTCAGATCCGTCTCGCTTGACTTATTTCCTGTAACGCACCTCGCTTTCGCTAATTGTTGTTAATTGCCGTGAAACGGATGTTTTACGTTGGAGCGTATTCCCGTGTGCCCTGAGGACTATACTGCAAACGGTGAACCCCAGAGGAAAGGTATTCCATCAAAAGCAACAGAAATCCAATGCCAGAGCAGAACTTTGTTCGTTGGCATTACCATCCAAGCAATTTACGCGAAGTAGGAAGTATGTTTTTTTACTACGACACCAGGAGATTGTCACGGATTCTCAGGCAATTACGATGCAGATGTGTCCTTAGGACTTCTCTTTCAATACGTCCAAAGGCCGGCACTAGGGAATGGGGAGGGATACAGTGCGGTTATTCTTTTTTTATTGGAGTTAGAAATTTTTAAGCTCATTCTTCCTCAAAACTTTGCCTGGTTACTAGTAAGTACTGTCTGATGCCTCAACCATTGCCCAGATTTGTTGTTTTTGTTTTCATTTTTTTCAGTTAACAGCAGGAAAATGTCTGAACTGCGATGTTTCAGTTAGAAGTATTGTTTAACTTCAGCAACAGGGCTTCATATATAATTGCAAAACCCTTCGATACAATAGACATATCTTACATAAAGAATTTACATGAGAAAATAGAGTAATAATAAGGAAAAAAATCTAAAACCAAGAAATAAAATTGCAGAGCCGAAAAAGCTAGGTAGAGGAAACAGAGGGCTATGAGAAAAAGTTAATATTTAAAGAAACCTGGAGTTGCTTAAGGAGTAAGTGGTATAAATCAATACAAAAACATGTGCTGTATTTAAAAAAATGTAAGCAAGTAGGCATCGTGAGTGTCCACAGTTTCCCCTTTTCATCCTGTGGAAATCACAACCACCACAGAAAATAAAATAACCAAAACATAACAAAAATACCCATTAAAAGTAAAATGCCCAAAACATAAAAGCAAGTAACTACACAAAATGAAATGCCCAAAACACTGGTAAGAAATTCTGTTAAAAACACAATGAAGATAAAAAATAAGTAAAATACATATGTTTTCAGAACTTAGTACAAGTGACAAAACTGAAATAAAAAGAAAGAAAAAAGAAATATTCCAAATTTCATTGTTACTTTAGATATTTTGACCTGTCGACATTTCGTAATTGCACTTGCACTGGGTCAAAAAATATTACTTACAAGGACTCTTTAGTAACTTTTAATCGCTGTGGTCATATTTATAAGGTTTGCATAACAAATCAAGTTAATAATGTTGCGCTTTCACTTAGGCACCAAATACTAATTATTGGCCGCTGGCCTAGGCCTTTTAAATATTTTTTAATAAGCGTAACACTCTTAAATTGATTTGTCATGCAAACCTCATACGATCACAGCATTATAAAAATTACTAAAAATGCATATGCCTAGGTCTCGGGTGTATCTATTAATGTTTTGTGCTCGAGTAACATTTAAACAGAATTCATTTTATTTTCTGTGAAAACTATATAAATATCAGCTCGGAGGACTGAAAACTATCAAAAAGCCCAAGGCCTAGGGTCTGCTTAATAGTTTCAACCTCAGTAAAGCGCATTGCTAAAATCTTGGACTTCTATGCAAACCTTATGAAAATTAGCACGGCGGACTGAAAATTGCTAAACAGGCCCAGGCCTAGGGCTTTCTAATTATTGTTTTGTACCTGACTGAAAGTGTAACATTATCTTTAGTTCTTACTAGCAGGGGTACCCGGTATTTTCCGGGTAAATAATACTATTTGTAAAATCACCAAGTTCAGCGGGTGAAAGTTAATGGATGAAAAAGGTATTTCCGTAAATTTCCAGTAAACTTATTTTAAATTTTTTAATTTAGTTAATTTAATTATACGAAACAAAAAATAATTTACATTATTTACATTACATTGTATTTCTGCCTGATAAGGTACCCGTCGGTGGTGAAAACTAACGTTTATTAATTTATGTTTTTAATACACCATTAACCGGATATTTTTGCACTTTATTGTTATCTACGGAATTTAACTGAGACCATAGGTGTGGTATTGAAGTGCTGAATTGGGTTGCAGTTCTTAAGAGTAAAAAATGTAATTTTTGGATTCATTTTCAGCCCAGCACCCGACCCTTTCCTTCTGCGCTCTAAGTTAGAATACAATGAGGTAGTATACCAAAATTTGGCCGTTCTAAATTGGAAACTATAGATTTTACGAAAATGTGTATGGGACACCGGGACCGACCCCTTCCAAAAAAGTCTACCGTCTAAGTTAGTGTACCATGAGGTAGTATATCAAATTTGGTGGTTCTAAATTAAAAACGATAGATTTTAGGAAAATTTTGAGTGAGGGCCCTTTGACCCCGAGCGCTGACCTCTTCAAAAAACAATCTACCCTCTATATTAGAGTAACATGAAATAGTATACCAAATTTGGTGGTTCTAAATTGAAATTTGTAGATTTTACGAAAATTTTATATGGGGGCCCCCTGGACCTCTCGCCCCGACCTGTTCCAAAAACCATCTACCTTCTAAGTCAGAAACCATCTGCCATGAGGTAGTATACCAAATTTGGTAGTTCTAAATTGGTAACTGTAAATTTTACGAAACCCCGACCCGTTTCAAAAACTTTCTACCGTCTAGGTTATGGTGCCATTAGATTGTATACCAAATTTGGTGATTCTTAATTGAAAACTGTAGATTTTAGGAAAACATTTTATGGGGGCCCCTTGACCCCGGGCCCCTACTTGTTCCAAAATCCATCTACCGTCTGAGTTATAGTACCATGAGATTGTATACCAAATTTGGTGGTTCTAAATTGAAAACTGTAGATTTTACGAAAATTTTGTGTCGGGGGCCACTTGACCCCGGGCCCCAACCAGTTCCAAAAACCATCTACTTTCTAAGATAGAGTACCATGAGATGTATACCAAATTTGGAGGTTCTAAATTGAAAACTGTAGATTTTACGAAAATGTTGTATGGGGGCCCCTTGACTCCGGCCCCTATTTATTCCAAAATCCATCTACCGTCTAAGTTAGAGCATCATGAGATAGTATATCAGATTTGGTGGTTCTAAATTGAAAACTGTAGATTTTACGAAAATTTTGTATGGGGGGGGCGACCTCCACCCGTTCCAAAAATTATCTACCGTCTAAGTTACAGTACCATGACATTTTATATCAAATTTGGTGGTTCTAAATTGAAAACTGTACATTTTACAAACATTTTGCATGGGGGGGGGGGGGGCTTGACCCCGACCCGTTTCAAAAACTATTTATTGTCTAAGTTATAGTACCATGAGATTGTATACCAAATTTGGTGGTTCTAAATTGAAAACTGTAGATTTTACGATAATTTTGTGTCAGGAGACCCTTGACCCGAGGCCCCGACCGGTTCCAAAAACCATCTACCGTCTAAGTTAGAGTTCCATGAGATGTATACCAATTTTGGAGGTTCGAAATTGAAAACTGTAGATTTTACGAAAATTTTGTATGGGGGCCTCTTGACCCCAGGCCCCTACTTGTTCCTTCCAAAATCCATCTGCAATCTAAGTTAGAGCATCATGAGATGGTATACAAAATTTGGTGGTTCTAAATGGAAAACTGTAGATTTTACGAAAATTTTGTAGGAGGGGGGGGGCGTTGACCCCGACCCGTTCCAAAAAACCATCTATCGTCTAAGTTTGTGTACCATGAGGTTGTATACAAAATTTGGTGGTTCTAAAATGAAAACTGTAGATTTTTCGAAAATTTCGTATGGGGAGACCCTTGACCCCGGACGTCGACTCCTTCCAAAAAGCGTCTATGGACTAGGTTAGTTTCATGAGATAGTATATCAAATTTGGTGGTTCTAAGTTGAAAACTAGATTTTACGAACATTTTGTATGAAGGGGGGGGGGGGCTATTCCAAAAACTATCTACCGTCTAAGTTTGAGTACCATGAGATAGTATATGACGCTGGTTATTAAGTCGTGGGTTATTATGACGCGGGTTATTCTGACGTACAATAATTGTGACCTGGGGTTATTGTGTCGCAGGGTTATTTTGTATCGTTTTTTTCACGCTGGGTTATTGTGACGTTGGGTTATTTTTGTAACGGAATATTTTAACGCGGGGTTATTGTGACGCTGGGTTATTTAGACGCCGGGTTGCTTTGACTGGGTTATTACGACGCGGGTTATTTTTTCCGGGTTGTTTTGACTGGGTTATTACGACGCGGGTTATTTTTTCCTCGTTATTTTGACGGTACACCGTTTTAAACTAGTTATATATCTTTCGTCGGAAAAAAAAAGCCGGGTAGAAAACAAAGTTGTGCAAAATATTTATAATTTAAAAAAAGGGAGGGGGATACTATTACATTACATTATTTCCCATAAGCTTTGACGGAGTGGTTTTAAAAAAGATTCATCTTTACTTCCCGTGTTGTTGTTTTTTTGTTTTTTTTAAATCGAAACACTAAATCTTTCGTGCGTTAATGTAGGAGATATCAAATGATGAGTAAAAAGTAAAAAACAGAAGATAGTCGTCAGTGTGATTAAGGTATTAAATGTGTCGCCCAATGAAAATCGTGAGAAACTATAGTGAGGGGTGGGGGAGGGGTTATGTGGGTGTAAGGCAGAATTCAAGAAAGCGTTGATAATGAAAAGGTAAAGAAAGGTAAAGGGTAGAGGGATGTTGATGCAGGGTGCGGACTAAAGCCCAGCGGTCACTTGCCCACTATGGATGATTTGTATATAATACGTAACGTTGGAGGACGTTTCCGGTCTAGTCTAGGAAAACTGATCACATAAATATTTACCGACCGTATAAAAATTGCACTTTGTTTTAGAAATGTTGAAATTTAAGGGGGTAACCCCCAAACCTAAACTAATATATATTACCTTTGTTATGGGTTCAAAAAGGTCAAACTTAAATCACAAGACAACGCTATCAATAGACGAACAACGCACTTGAAAATTTGGAAAAGTTTAAATTTAGGGTGTGTGAACCCCCAATTGCAAACTAACATATATAATCTTTTTCATGGGTTCAGAAAGGTCAAACTTAAATCACAAGACAACGCTATCAATAGACGAACAAGGCACTTGAAAATTTTGAAAAGTTTAAATTTAGGGGGTGTGAACCCCCAAATGCAAACTAACATACATAATCTTTTCAATGGGCTCCAAAAAGCTCAAACTTAAATCATCTATTCGATGAGCTGCCATCAAACAGGTGAAACAAGTCTATTCTATGGGCTACCAGAGTTGCTGGCTGTGATTTCTGTACTCAAGGGTTTGTCATTGTATAGTATTATGCAAGCGAATAACAGGAATTTTAAAGGAGCGGGGGGCAGGGAGAAAGTAAGAATAGTAGACGTCTGTTTTCTATATTCTAGAGGTCACTGAACTAGTTTTCACGTCGGGAAGGAAAATTTCAATTTCGATGTCGCGAAGCAGTCAAATGATTTTGCCCACAGAATTTCATACCAGCTGTTTTTATTTTTTAGTTCAGAGAACTGGTAATCAATAAATTCCAATTTATTACTGATCATAAAGGTCAGGTGATGCGTAACATCACAGCCTCTCCTTGACAAATGTCAACCCCGCCTTCTCGTGGTGCATCCTGTTCCCACTAAAGGGGCTCTGACGACCGCCAATAGCGGTATAACTATACCATCGGGATTAGAGGGAATTCTATCCCACACTCACCAACCCGCTTGGCCAGCGTGGTGAGTTATGGCCAAACCCCTCCAAAATGATTCCACAACTTAAATCTTGGCCCTCAGTCTCCGGCAGCTGGAATGTACCTGGCCAAGGCAGCGGCCAGTGCGACATGAAGGCAGAGGGTGCTAAGAATCCCCGGAGGACCGGACTAGGCTGCCATCTGATGCTGACCTTGGCTACGTACAATGGACGCTCCCTATCTTCTGATTCAAGGCTTCTTGAATTGGAAGAGGAACTACAAAGGATCAAGTGGGACATCGTGGGGCTAAGTGAGGTAAGGAGAAAAGGAGAAGATCTCATCGAACTGAAAAGTGGACATCTCTTCTACTATCGTGGGACAGATACTGGCAGAACTAGTGGTGTTGGATTTATAATAAACAAGAAACTGAAGGATAAAGTTGTAGAAGTTGAAAGTTCCTCTGACAGAGCTGCACGACTCGTTATCCAACTCTCGAAAAGATACCAGGCTCAGATTATTCAAACTTATGCACCCACCACAAGTCATCCTGAAGAAGAAATTGAAGAATTTTATGAGGAAATTTGTCATCTAAATAATAAAGGTAAGCAGCACTTGAAAATAATTATGGGAGATTTCAATGCAAAAATAGGGCAACGGCAACAGAATGAAACTTCAGTAGGTAAATTCGGTCACGGCAACAGAAACCAGCGTGGAAATACTCTCGTTGAGTTTGCAGAGGCAGAAGGGTTTTTCATCTTGAACTCCTTCTTCAAGAAAAAGCCACACAGGAAATGGACATGGAGACATCCAAATGGGACGACAAGTGAAATTGATTTTATTATGTGTAACAAAAAATTCGTCATAGAAGACTGCAGTGTGCTAAACAAGTTCAACACAGGTAGTGACCATAGATTGGTGAGATGTAAGATGCACCTCAACACTAAACTTGAACGTGGCAAGCTCATAAGACAAACAAAATCTATTGACATAACCAACCTTAAAAAACACCATAATACCTTCAAGTTGGAACTGAAGAACAGGTTCTCTGCTTTAGAAGGCCTAACATCAGAAGAAGTGGACATCTCTGAAGTTAACAGAAAAGTAACCCAAAGCTCTTATGGAAACAGCAACAAAATTAGCTGGGTCTAAGAACAAGTTGCATGTAAATAAATTATCAGGAAAAACGAAAATGTTGATGCAAAAAAGAAGAGAGATGAGGACAACTAAAGAAGATGTGACTTCCAAAGTGGAATATATAGAGCTATGCAAGACAGTAAGAAAAAGTATCACTGAAGACGTAAGAAAATTCAACTGTGAACTAGTGAGGAAAGCAATTGAAAACAACCAAAGCCTAAAGATAGCAAAGGGACATCTCAGTAAGGGAAGAAAACAGATTATGGCACTGAGAAAAGAAGATGGTTCTGTAACAAGAAATAGAGGCGAAATTTTGACAAGAGTGAAAGATTTCTACTCCAAATTATATGAAAGGGATGATACATGCACTCCAGACATCATGAAAGATACCAGTACCAGAGTTCCTCCAGTCCTTCCAGCAGAAGTTGCACATGCAATCAAGAACATGAAGCGGGGAAAAGCTCCAGGAGAAGATGGAATTACTGTAGACATCATACAAGAAGCAAGTGGAGAAATCGAAACAGTACTCGCCCAAATTTTCACTCGATGCCTTAATGAAGGAAAGATTCCTGAGGATTGGAACACCGCTACAATGATCCTGCTACATAAGAAAGGTGACATTGAGGATCTCGGAAACTACAGACCTATCAGCCTCCTATCAGTAGTTTATAAAATCTTCACTAAAGTTCTTTCACACCGCTTGAAGGTAACACTGGACATGGCTCAACCGAGAGAACAAGCTGGATTCAGGAGTGGCTACAGCACAATAGATCATATCCATGTGCTGAGAGAACTAATTGAAAGAGCGAGGGAATATGAACTTCCATTGTGCATGGCTTTTATCGATTATGAAAAAGCCTTTGATTCGGTGAAACCATCAGCAGTTACAATGGCTCTGAAAACCTGCGGTATTGAAGATGCATACATTAATATTATTAATAACATCTATGAAAATGCAAGTGCAAAGATTAGGCTGTTTGAAAATACAACACACGTAAAAATTGGAAAGGGAGTGAGACAAGGTGACACCATATCTCCGAAGCTCTTTAATGCCACATTGGAGGGTGTTTTTCAGTCGCTGAGCTGGGAAAACAAGGGGATAAAGATTAATGGAGATTATCTAACCCACCTTCGTTTTGCTGATGACGTAGTCATTTTTGCAACTACCCCATCAGAGCTGCAGAGTATGATCCAGGAACTTGCTGACAAGAGTAAAGAAGTGGGATTAAAAATGAACTTTCAGAAGACAAAAGTGATGTTCAATGCTTTTACAAGAAATGAAGATTTATCGATTGATGGAGAAAAGCTGGAGATAACAGACACGTACGTTTATCTTGGACAGCAGATATCAAGTGAGGGTCACATTGATGAAGAAATTAATCGGCGTACAAAACTTGCCTGGAGAGCTTTTGGAAGAAACAGCATAATTTTCAAGAGCAATATGCCATTATGTCTTAAAAGAAAAGTGTTTGATCAATGCATCCTTCCAGTGCTTACGTATGGTGCAGAGACGTGGACCTTAACTAAAAGAGACATACAAATTCTGCAGACAACTCAAAGAAGCATGGAGAGATGCATGCTTGGTGTAACCAGGAGAGATAAGAAGAGGAACTCGTGGATCCGAAAAATGACAAGAGTGGAAGACATCATGATCAGAGTTAAATCCCTGAAATGGCAATGGGCTGGACATACTGCCAGAAGGACAGATCATCGATGGACAGCCGAAATTTTAGATTGGATTCCAAGGGACAGGAAAAGACCCAGAAGAAGACCACATGGGAGATGGGTGGATGAAATTCGAAAGTATGCATTAGTGACATGGAGGAGACTGGCACAAGACAGACCGTTGTGGAGGAAACTTGGGGAGACCTTCGTCCAGCAGTGGATTGATAATGGTTGACAATGATGATGATGGCCGCCCCGGTGGCGCAGTGGTCTAAGGCGTTGGCCTATGATCATTCGTCCGTAAGGGGTCCGGGTTCGAATCCCGGTCAGGCATGGATGTTGTGTTTGTCTTACGGCACTGGTTCTTTCCCTTCCCTGGAACCAGTGACCCTAAATTAGGGACGGGCGACTGCTTATAGCCCATTGAGTTGCTCACGGTGGTCGTTAAACCTCCAATCAAAAAAAAAAAAAAAAAATAAAAAAAAATGATGATGATGATGATGATAGTGTACCAGGAGCCTGAGGAAAATGCTTTGCTTTGAGCGTGGTAGCAGGTTTGACTGGGCGGACGGTACAATGGCCGATGTAGATGGAGATCGGAATCATATCTGTTTGTGCGCTACTTATTTGTAACATAGACTACCTCCATTATGAATAAAAAAATTCTTTCAAAATCGGAACATTTTTACTGAAGTTATAGCGTGAAAGTGCTGGCAGACAAATCTGGCGCATTCGCACGAGTTCTAAGTACCGATTTAGAACATTTTCAACAGAAAGGATCCATCATTGTTCCGAAAGTACATACTAAAATTTCACCGCAATCGAACCATCTCTTCGCAAGTTATCACGCCGAAGGTCAGAGAAGTACCACCGCTCTTGGTTGAGTGGGGTAATCACAGTCCACGGGGAGTGGGAGTTTTCGGGTTTGTCGGAGCCGGCTACCCTGGGCATGGTTTTCGCAGGGTATTCCGTGTCATCTACCTGAACATTGATGTAGTTCTTTTACGAAGTCGGCCTTGCACGTATTTTTTGCCCTCCCCATCTCTCGGGCCCGTTTGGCCCTAATGAGCAATATTAAAATCATAACTCAAGATTTAGGGAGTCGCAAAACTTCTACATAGACCATATCTCGTTAGGATGTTACATACGCATTTATATCCCTAGGAAAACAAACGTTTCGTTTTGTTCTACTAGGAAAACTCCCACACTTTGACCACATCTCGGAACGAAACGCAAATTGTCATTTATGCAATATGTATGCGACCCCGTTACGTCGCAGACTCTGAAGTATACCAATATCCCGGGGGATTATCTATGGTATGAGTAGATGTTCTTCGAAATCTATTTTATTTTCCCAAAAAGAGCCGGTATATGAGGTCCAAGTGGAGGAGTTGCAGCTTTTTGTAATGGAGAAGGAAGATGGCCCTGTTTTTTTCGATTTGCTTAATAGTCGGAAGATTCGGTTAATAGGATCTACGGTGGCGATGGCGTGAGGAATTTTGGTGATACCTGCAAGCATCTTTTCATCGTAGTCTTTCTTGTTCAGAATTACAGTTTGTGAGGTTTTATCAGCCATGATTAGTGAAATATTAAGATCGTTCTTTAATAAAATGAGTTCTAGTTTAGCATTCCGGGAGTGTAATGGGTTAGTAGGTCCGTATGGACTGCTGAGCTTAAGTTTGGTAAGAATTTTGTGATTTTATGTCGTACGTAATCTTGATCATTTGTAGGAAGATTTTTTATTATTTGTGGTACGACGAGTTCAGATCGTAGAGAGGTATTTGGAAATGGAAATTTGGGACCTTTTCACAAGGCTTGAACTAGTTCATCAGAGAGAATCTTAGTGCTTAAGTTAATGAATTTTATAGGCTGTATTTGGGAATTTGTGTTATCATTACGAACAAAAACATATTGTAATATATATCAAAACTTTCTTGAAAAAATTAAACCGGATGTGCATTGGTAATCAAATACAGATTTTTATTCGCCATCATGTCGTAGCTCGAACTTTTCGGCCAAAAACGAAGAGAGTACATGACTCCATTGGACCAGGGGTCCGGACACGAGCCCAACTTCACTAACCGACTACGACATGAGCCCACAGGACATCAGCCACTTCCGAAAATGGTCGGATTTTATTGATATTGAATGTTCACATGTGTAGCAGAAATTGCTGGTCATAAAAATTCCATATAAATCCCAGTAGCAGAAATTTCTGGTCATAAAATTCCTCATGTTGGAAAGATCCCCATCCGTTTGTAACAAAACAAAATTGTTACAAACGAAAGTAGGATATGGAGGAACTCTCCACTCGGTACCATTTTCCAGCCATAACGCTGAAAGTGCATTTTTGAAACCACAGATAAAAAGAAAGATGACACCGAATTTTCGGGTGTAATAAGCACGTCCTTTGAATCCGTTCTGACGCAAATTAAATTTGTTAAAGCAATTCAAAGTCAATGGAACCGGTACAGAAAACAATAGATCTGACGAAAGAAAGAAGATTTTCAAGCGGGTTTTTGATCCCTCAGATATTGCTGTAAATGGAATCGTGAGCTTGCGAACTCTTAGAAACAGAGATATCGACAAAAATAAGATGTGACTTTACGTCCTCTGGTGGGAAAACCATGCATTATTTTAGGAAGAAAGTATTCTCAAAAGGTTTATCCATATAAGCGCTATCGGTCCAAGAAAAAAATTTAGTCGAGTTTTCAGGAGCCCAGATTTTGCTACAAATACACCAGAAGCAGAATTAACACTTATGACCCCTGGTGGCCAAACCATTCTTTACCAAACATTAGAAATAATGTGAAAAATATTTTCCATCAGGTCTTGTATGCGATACAGGAAGAATTTTTCAAATCGGAGCTTTAGGAGCAGAAATAACGAAGAAAACGCAATTTACCTTTGTGCCACCTAGCGGAAAGTCTATGATTTACTTGTAAATTTTGAATTTATAGGAAAAACATTTCGCATCGGAAACACTATCCAACAAAGAAGGAATTTTTCAAATCGGACTTATAGAAGTATAGATATTGACAAAAATAAGATATACATCTACGCCCCTGGCGTAGAAACCATGCATTATTTCAAAAAGAAAATTTTCCTAAAAGGTTTGTCGACATGAGTAGTACCGGCCAACAAACGACTCTTTTTTCAATTCAGATTTTAGAAGCTCATATTTTGCTGCAAATACATCAGAAGCGGCAATTAAGATTTACGCCACCTGGTGGCCAAACCATTTTTTACAAAACTTAGAAATTATGTGCAAACGATTTCCCATCAGGAGCTGTATCCGGTGAAGAAAGAATTTTTCAAATCGGAGGTTTAGAAGCAAAGATATAGGGGGAAACGCAATTTACTGCTACGCCTCCTAGCGGAAAGTCTATGAATTACTTGAAAATTTTGAAATTTTATGAAAAACATGTCCCACTGAAAACAATATCCAACAAAGAAGGAATTTTTCAAATCGGACTCCTAGAAGTACAGATATTGACAAAAATAAGATGTACATCTACGCCCCTGGCGGGAAAAACTGTGGAATATTTTAGGAAAAAAATATTCCAAAAAGGCTTATCGATGTGAGTGGCATCAGTCCACGAAAGAAGTTTTTCAATCGATATTTTAGAAGCTCCGATTTTATGGCAATACATCAGAAGCAAAAATTGGCCAAAGTATTCTTTACCAAAAATTTGAAATTATATGCAAAAGATTTTCCATCAGGAGGTGTATCCGCTGAAGAATTTTTTTCAAAACGGAGTTTTAAAAGGAGAGTCATCGAGAAAAATGTAATTTACTTTTACGCCCCTAGCGGAAAATCTCTGCGTAATTTGAAAAAGTAACTATATCTAAAATATTCTTCGACATAAATGGAAACGAAAGATAAAATAATTTTTTCAATCGGATGTTTAGAAGCAAATATGTGGAATAAAACGTATTTTTGAATTCGACATCATCTGCATTTACGCCCTCTAGCGGCGAAATTGTACATCGTAAAACAAAAAAAAAAAAACGAAATAAAGGATCATCATTAGCATATTTCAAGCTTCCCAACGCAAAAAGAATATTTCAAATCGGACTAATATTTTGCAGAGATATCGTGGGTACAGATGGACGGACGGACGGACGGACAAACCGATAACATAAGCACGATCTTTTTTTTACAAAAGACGTGCTAAAAAATAAAAGGTAACACGTTATGCCCTAATGCTTACAAGTCACCTAGCCTAAAGAATACTTTTGCAAATTAGAATCTATAAATTTTAAGTTAGACACATTAAGTATGTATATAATTTAAAAATTAATTGAGACTATAAAAATAAAATGAGACAATTAATAATAAAATGAGACAATTAATAATAAAATGAGACAGAATTAGACACAACATATTGATTCTGAACAGCTTACAAAGGACGTAAGCTTAGGTCTTATTTGTAGGTTTTAAGTGGCAAGCATAATGTTTGGTATGCGCACATAGGAAATAATATTTGTAAGGATCTGAGGATACATCAGTTACATCAATATTTTCCACTCAGGTTACTGAGAACCTACTAGCATTATGATAGTAAAAAACTCGTTAGCGCTGGACTCCTCTTTGTACACGGTGCGGCTCTTTTAACTCAACATGAAGTGATAAAAAGCATTTAAGTTGCTATAAATTAAACTGTGGCTGCCATACATCGGTTTTTTAGTGACTTCTGAATTCTGTTATGAGTGTCACATAAATTTTAGCTATCCACCCACCCTCCGAACCAGAGCTGGACAAGTAGCCGGCACATTAGGCTCACTCTCAGATAATATTAAAAATGTATAGAGCCACAACTTCACTAGCTTCTTTCCCAGATAGTTCCTGTGCTCTTGGCCTTTGAACCGAAGAGGTTAACCATTATGTCATGGTCTCTTTTGCTTTTTACTCAGCATTTGATATCTCCTACATTAACGCACGAAAGATTTAGTGTTTCGATTAAAAAAATCGCCGGAGGTAAAGATTAATTTTTTTTTTAAATCACTCCGTCAAAGCTTATGCGAAATAATATAATAGCATCCCCTCCCCCCTCTTTTTTTTAAATTATAAATGTTTCGCACAACTTTGTTTTCTACTGGATTTTTTTTCGATTAGAGAAATAAAACTAGTTTCAAACCCTAGGGATAAAACTAGCTTTTTATTTTTTTCACGGGAAAAATTGTCCTTTTTTTTAGTGTTCCGATAAAAAAAAAAATCACGGGATGTAAAGATGTATCTTTTTAAAAAAAATCACTATGTCAAAGCTTAAGCGAAATAATGTAATAGCATTTTCTCGCCCCATTAACTTTCGACGTAGAAAAAAAGGCGAATCAAGAAGTTTGCTCCAGGTGAATTCCTCCCCTCAAGCAGGTGAAAGTTTTAGACGAGACAGGAATAGACGAATCAAGAATTATTTCCTCGCCTAAAATGGCGGAACCCATTAACTTTCGACGTACGAAGATTAGGCCAAACAAGAATAGGCGAATAAAGAAGACACGCTGCTTAACAAGGCGTTACTTTGCAGGGGTTCAAGAAATTCGTGATTTTTGTAAACTTATTAACGATATGCCTAACTTTTGCTCATCGTATCGTTGTGCTAATAAATCCTGCCATCTAAAATGTGTGGAGGAAGGAATAACTTTTTACAGTTTTCCTCTGAAAAGGCTGAAATTGTTAGAGCAATGGCTGTGTAAAATGAAACGCAATGATTTCCGTGCCAATGTGCATTCTCGAATATGTTTTGCTCACTTTAATGAAGATTTTGGATATTACGACATTACTAATCAAAGGCAATTGAAACCTCATAGTGTTCCTTCGAATTGCAATTTCAAAAAGGAAAAAATAAGAAGAGAACTTTCCTCAAAGCGCATTCATTTAATTTTTAAACAGATTCTCTAGTGTGCGACAGCGCGAAATTTTTTGTTGTTGTTTTTTTTAACTCCAATTTGTTTCTATATTACGTACTTGTCTGGGCTTCTAAATGTTTTGTTTGCAAAAAGAGGTTCCCAAGTTTATGTTTCAGATGGTTCGCCAATGTATAACAATAAGAATATGAAAATTTAATATACCGTATATGAGAAACGATTCATTAAAAACTTCCTCATGAGAGACTAATGGCGATGTTCTCTTGTGTCAGGCGAAATAAACATCGAATACAAAATTGTCTTGGTATATTTTTGCAACCCTGAGTTGTTATTCTGAGAAATTAATTTCTTCTTCTTCGCCCTGTAGCTTTATTAATCCGTTGGAATACTCCATTATGTTAAGATCGTAAAAATTGGCCGACAATAAGTGGTAATCAAATAGCAACTACATTGAATCAACAGCCATGTTGGTCTCCAGAAACAGGGACGTCGCTGGACTTCGAAATCAGGGTGGGCGAGCATTATTTTTGGTGGGGCAAGTTTGATAGCATTTTTTTTTTTTTTTTACGAAACACTGAAAGAAGAAATTTTAATGCTTTTTTCTCTTTTAATAGGAGGTTAAACGATCACCGTGAGCAACTCTCCCGTCCCTAATTTAGGGTCACTTCCAGGGAAGGGAGAGAGCCAATGCTGTAAGACAAACACAACATCCGTGCCTCACCGGGATTCAAACCTGGACACTTCTCATAAGAATGGTCATAAGTCAGCGCTTACACTACTGCGCCACCGAGGGGGCTTTAATACTTTTCAGTACCGACTACAAGGGATTTGTGCAGTCCCCATCCCCTCCACCTGGACACATACATACACGGATATGACTAGTTACGCCACTAATATAAGACGCCTTCATTGATAAAATGTCGCCTTCAGCTTTTTGCTTGCTCTGAATGCACTGTCTGAAATTGCTTTTCAAAATTTTGCATTTTTGCTTACGGAAATAGTACTGTACTTGAACAATTTATTGAAAAGTTAATGTCGTTTATGTTTGTTTATCTAAATCAAATTTTAACGTCGTGCCACGCAGACACAACCCCTCCACCCTCCTCCTTAACTACCTTCCAGGTAGCGACTTTGACTTGCACACCTCTCATACAAAGCAGTCGTCAGCTACTTTGTGTACTTTCACTGTCCCGGAGCAGTCTTAAGAGTACTAGTGTAGCTTTAGACTCCACTTTCTGTGTTGGAATCCCCTATTTTGTAAAGAAAACAAACAGAGCAATTAGTAGTGACCCCTAAGTGAACTCCTATCCTACCTCCTCATTAGCGCCCTGGCCGTACAAACATGAAGAGGAGGCTTAAACTAAGGAATTGGAGGAGTGAAAAACAATTAAATTTTCAAGATCCTCCTGATGCTATTTTGATAACGTTGTTTGGTGACGTAAACAACGCACTTCGTAGGGGAAAATACGTAGCGCTAAGTGAAATAAAACATAATACTTATTACTTGGCAAAGTGCAGATTATATTTTAAAGTTAAACATACTGAACAGTGGTACATTTTGAACTGGGTGGGCGGCAAGGTGGGCAAGAAAAATTTCAGGGTGGGCTCAAGCCCATCCTCGTATCCCCTTGGTGACGTCCTTCCCCAGAAATACACTTCTGACGTCACACGAACAAGGTCGAGGCTAACGAGAAAGATAAATTTCTTTTTCGTTAGCCTCGAATAAGGTCCAAAAGCAGTTTTCCCGTACGGTTCGAAATAATTTTTTTGGTGGAGGAGAGAGGGTCAGATTGGGAGATCAATGACCACCGTGAGCAAGTCGATGGGCTATAAGCCGTCGCGGTCCCTAATTTAGGGCCACTGATTCCAGGGAAGGGAGAGAGCTAGTGCCGTAAAACAAACACACTATCACACGGGAATTTTTTCTTTTATTGGAGGTTTAACGACCACTGTGAGCAACTGAATGGGCTATAAACAGTCGCCCGACCCTAATTTACGCCCACTGGTTCCAGGGAAGGGGGAGAGCCAGTGCCGTAAGACAAACACAACATACATGCCTCACCGGGATTCGAACCCGGACCCACGGACGAATGATCAGAAGACATCACTTAGACCTCTGCGCCACCGGGGGCGGCCTCACACGGGCTTCGAGCCTGGACGAATGGTTAAAGGCCCGTGCCTTGTATCACTTGGCCACCGAGGGTCCAATTTTAAAATCACGTACATAATTTAATTTAAATCCACTTTTAATTTTTAATCCACGTACATTTTATCACACAAAGTGGTATCACTTACACCACTAGTGGTAAACACCGTTAACACGCCATTCCCAGTGACCAAGTCGGGGGGGGGGGGGTCTGTAGTCTTGAAGCAGATATGAGTGCTGCGTTGGTTTTCTCTCCTAGATTCAGCGATTTTAAATTAGGCACAAGCGGCAGCTCATAGCTTTAGACGCTTACAGTGGTTGTTAAACCCCAAAACAGAAAAAAATAATAATAACGTTAACTCCCTTATGTTCATTTCTTTCCATTAAGCGGTTTTTCTTATACTCCTGACAAGGTAGAATCTTTTTTCCCTAAATTGGTTAGTCACATGTCACTAATGATTAAACCCTTCCATAAAATTTTTAGTTTTGTAATACGTTTTTTTTTGTTTGGAGGTTTAATGACCACTGTGAGCAACTCGATGGGCTATTGGCTACCTAAATGATCTATAGGGGGCGCTTCGCAAACGTAAACCAAGGAGGTTAGAAGAAGAGGAGGAGAAATGACCAAGGAGGTTAGAAGTAAGAGGAGGTGGCAACAGCCCCTCTCCCTGTGCTCCTGGCGTGACGCCACTTTTTATCAGTTGACTACGCCAATGCGCCCAACCTAAGAATCTCCTGTATATCTCCTATGGGGAAATCGCGATTTTGAACGGGTTTTTCGGACCCTTACTTTACCCATACAGGCATGAAAAAAATTGAGGCTGAAATATTCATTCCCATAATAAAAAAAGTTCTAGAAAAAACAGGAAAATATGTGTTGGTATTTCTTTAAGAAATTGAACAAAATAATGATTTTTTCAGCGGAAGTGCATAGTGCGCCTGGTTACTTACTGCCCATGTGCAAGTAACCATATTTAAAATATAACCAAAAGCCTAATGTTAAGAAATAAGAAGTCCGAAATATTCCTTCTTTCCATCCTTGGTTTGCATGCGCTAAGCAAAACTGCTTAAGCCACAGAAAGTGACGTCACGTTCCCGAACTCTTGCAGCGCAGACTCCCACCACCTCAGAGAAAGGACAGAAACAGCTGATCTGTTTTGGCTTCACTCAAAACGGGTCCCTTCACCTCCTCTTCTTCTAACCTCCTTGGAAATGACCCGTTTTGTGTGAAGCCAAAACAGATCAGCTGTTGCGATCCTCTCTCTGTGGTGGTGGAAGCCTGAGGGAATTCGGAGACGTGACGTCACATCCTGTGCCAAAAGCAGTTTTGCTTAGCGCATGCAAACCATGCAAACCAAGGGCGCAAACAAAGAATATTTCGGCCTTCGTATTTCTCAACATTAGGGTTTTGGTTATATTTTAAACATGGTTCATTGCACACGCGCAGTATGCAAGTAACCATGTGCAATATGCACTTCCGCTCAAAAAATCATTCTTTTGTTCAATTTTCTAAAGAAATACCAACACATATTTTCCTATTTTTTCTGGAATTTTTTAATAATGAGATTGAATACTTCAGCCTCAATTTTTTTCATGACTGTATGGGTAGAGTAAGGGTCCGAAAAACCCGTTCAAAATCGCGATTTCCCCATGGAGATATACAGGCGACTCTCGGATTGGGCGCATTGGCGTAGTCCGCTGATAAAAAGTGGCGTCACGCAAGAAGCACAGGGAGAGTGGCTGTTGCCATCTCCTCCTTATTCTAACCTCCTTGACGTAAACAAACTTCTTTTAGTACGGATAACGTCGCAAGTGTTTCCGTAAAGTCTTATGTAGGAATGGCTGGTTTAACACTCTCAATCCTTGAGATAATGAAATTTGTGGACGCTACAAAAAATTCACGATGCATCAAAGAAGAGGAAGTGATTCTTAATGCAGGTCATATAATTTCATGTGGAATTAAGAAGGAAGATAGAAAAGAAATCCACATAGTTTCGCATTGCATTCAGTCCACCGCAATAACGGCGTTGCCTCATTCGATCAGCGTGGTTTTAGACAGAAATAATTGTGAAATTTCTGTAAAAGACCTTTGGGTGCTTTTGTAAAGCAGGCAGAAGTGAAACGTGTAAGCACTGTGTAGCAGTAATGCTTCATTGTAACAGGTAATTACATTTTCAGACAAGTGATAGAGTAATACCGACAAGGGTGTATCAAGAATTAGTGGGACCCTAGGAAAGTCACATTTTGGTGCCCCCTTCACCCGCCACACCACTAGTAGGTATACTGGCATATTAGAGTCTTTTTTTGTCTGTATAGTATACCAATTGTTTTAACTGGATCTGTAAAGTCAACGTTACACTAAAGGAAATAGAAACATCACGTGCCATTCAATTTTGACCAAAATCGCTGAAAATGTGACTGCAGAGGTAATTGAATAAATTTCCATCAAATAGTCATAACAAATTTCATTTGAGCAATCACTGAAAATGAGAAAATTTTAAAAATTGATATCGGGTGTAACATTCAAGTGTTGAATGAAAACTTTGCATTAAGTTGCAGATGTGTCGAAGCCACACCAGGTGGCGCAGTGATCTAAGCATCGGGTTCTGACTGTTCGTCCGAGTGGGCCTGGTTTCGAGTCCTAGATGAGGCATGGGGTAGTGTGTTTGCCTTACAGTACTGGCTCTCTCCCTTCCCAGGAACCAGTAGCCCTAAATTAGCAACGGAAGCCTGCTTCTAGCTCTTAGAGTTTCTCATGCTGGTCGTTACACCCAAAAATAAACAAACAAACAAAAAAACATTTTGGATGTTACTTTGCCGTATGCCAGTTCAAGTCTGTCTTGATTGGGAGCTTACATTTGAGAGAACAAAAGTACGGATACTGTATTTTAGATCAAGTGCCTTCTAATAATATGCCAAACGTGTTCGACTGGGAGCAGATTTGATGACTTTGCAAGCCAACAAAGCGCATTAACGTCCTGGTTGATTGCACTTTAAGCTCCGATACAGACATACTTATGATGTACAATGGGCAATTTGGGGCGGAAATTGACTTCCTTATAAATCCTATAGCGGGGATATTTTGTGCCATGCGTAAATTTTGAGGCCTTTAACCCCTTCAACCGGCTGGAACGAATTAACTCTGGGTTAGCAAAATGGGGTAAAATAAACTCGAACGAATGTATTCACCGTCTAAGAAGTGGGCCGAAAGCTGCTGGAACAAGTGAACCTGCGCGTCAGAATGAGTTGCTGCATTGTTATTCAAAGTGGTCATCCAAGAAAATGATTGACACTAATCCTTAGAAACATTACTTGCTAAAAGGGATGCAACAATGGAGACGAACTAAGAAAGGAAAGAGCAGATGCTTTCATCCTTTTATTTTACTCAGCGGCATGGTGTCCATGGCAGGGAGACTAACACTTTCCCATGCTTCTTTGGTCATGATAAAGAGAACAGAGGATTAGAAGCGAGCTCTTTTCACCCGTGACAGGTTTATGGTCGGTACAGCTGAGGTAAAAGAGAGAGAGAAAGGAATTGTTTGCCGTAGATTTCCTAAGAACCGGCCGCTATGTAAACTTTCTGTTTGGGGGCCGCAGAAAGTTTTGGGCACCATTTCGTGTACATCCGCCACTTAAAGGGTTAATACATAAAAAGCGATAAATATTGATATAAAAGATTCTAAATTTTTGTAAAAAAAAAAAAAAAAATCCAATAATTCCAATGCCAGCAACATCATCTCTCTCCTGATGCTGTATCTTTTTTCGTGGTGTGGGAAGCGGTTTAACGACCGCAATGAGCAGCAGCTCTAAGAGATGTAAGCAACCACTCGTCCCTAACTTCCCCTTACTGTAACCAACCCGGGACTCGAACTTGAGCCTAGCTTAGACAACTGGTCAGAAACCAGCACCTCTGACTACTTAGCCACCGGGGCGGGAAAAGACATAACTTTTCCGAAAATTCAATCACTTGCTACTGTAATTTGCGAACCATATATACATTACTAATTTAATAGTTATATACATATAAATAATTTAATATAATAGTTAACACACACACTTATGTATGTAAGAACACACTGCTCGACAAAACAAAATAAAGGTCATAGCCCTACATCATCTTATGCTGGAAGCACAATCAAACTGTGGCGATTTGTACAGCTTGTAGCAACTCCTTTTGAGTTCGGACCTTTGGTACCACATCGAACGGACCGAATGTAGCTGGGACTCGCAGTCACAGTAATAATCAAATAGACTTTAGAGAATCATCAACAATGAGAACGCCATGCTTACATGCTTATGAAAACTATAACGACATACTTTATCCATCCAACTAAAGAAAGATGTCATCCTTATCCATCTAACTAAAGAAAAGTCGCAGACTCCATTGTTGTCGACAAAGGCCGTAGTTTTTCTTTAGTAAGATAGACTATAGAACCGCCCCTTCATTTTCGAATGTCAGCAACTAGCATCACCTGAACACAATTTGAGGAAGAAATTCGATCTTTAACTGTACCAAAAACTGGCGTAAACGTTTCAATTGCAATTTTAATCAGATTGCAAACAGTGATTTTTTGCGCCCTCTCTTGAGCTGCGCCCGGGGCAGCCGCCTCCTCTGCTCCGTGCTAGTTACACCTCTGGTAGAGATGCTACATTCAACGCTACTGTAAAAGTAGTGTGTTACAGTAACAGCGTTACTTCCGACTCGTGATTTTCTTTGAATACACACATGCATTCTTGCTTACAGAAAAAAAAACAAAAAAAAAAAAAACACTGCATTTGCTCAATGCTTTTTTAGAAGATGCCTACTATTTCTGAACAAAATGGAAATGGGGAATAATTATTTCTTTCTCTCCCTGAAAGTGGTTTAACAAAGCATCAGCACACACCCATGCTTTATTATACTGCTTGTAGGTAGAAGAAAATTTTTCTCCACATTGTCACACACGTGTTTGTGTGTACGGTTTCATTACCTGTTATATACAGAGAGAGAGGATAAGTCAAAAGTTTTACAATATTTCGATCACTTTATGTCTTCATAACTTTACGACGAAAGCTGACTGGCACTCAAAGTATAGGACATTGTGTTGCACCGTCTTTAGTCATCTGTCTGCTAGTTCTTCTATTCCGCGGCGGTACCAGTTTTTGTCTTTCGATCAGGAGAACTTCTCCACCACAGACTTGAACTAGTTTAAACACATGGCATACCCGCCGCAGCACATGCGTTTATGCAAATATTGCAAAACTTTCGACTCACCCTCTGTAAATACATATACAGATTCAGAATGCAATAAGTAAAAAAAAGAAAGAAAATATTAATGGTTTGGTTGGCTTACACAACGTAAGTTAAGTCAGATACTTTATTGTATAGCCAGGGCACGCTGATCTCATGGTCCAGCAAATAGCGCTTCAGGAAACCTGGGGAGCCGCCCCGCCCCGGTGGCGCAGTGGTCTACGCGATGGCTTATATGACCATTCGTCCGAGAAGGGACCGGGTTCGAATCCCGGTGAGGCATGGGTGTTGTATTGGTCTTACGGCACTGGATCTCTCCCTTCGCTGGAACCAGTGGCACTAAATTAGGGACGGGCGACTGCTTATATATAGCCCATTGAGTTGCTCACGGTGGTCACCAAACCTTCAATCAAAAAAAAAAAAATAAAAAAAAATATGGAAATGTCACGGGATTTGAAGAATATAATATATTTCCCATTGTTTTTCTACTCATTTGTCCTAACGATGCCGAGCGAAACTATAGTCGACGTTAATAAAACATTTAATTGGGAATAAACGTTGATAATTTATTCTATCTCAACATCACAAGTGTGTAGTCTTAAATTACTGTACGTACTGTATAAGTTAGCGCGGTTTGTAGCGTACTTTTTCAATACAAGGTACTTTATTTTGTAGTATGTTACTGTTTCAACTACACTTTTCTATTTGTAGCGATGCTATATGCTATGCTACAATAAAAGAAGCGTACCACTTCCGTTCACTGCATCAACGTTAGAAAAAGTTGAATCGATTCTTTTGGTTCCTAATAATATTAAAATATATCGGGGCAACAGAACTACACTTGAATCTGTCACTGGCCTATTTAAATTATGCCAGAATTTTTGGAAATGCAGATTTTCTTACTCAAATTCAAATACATGATCCAACTAGAGCTGATTGCTATGGAACGTACTGTGCAAGCATTTTCATGCTTTTCTTTCCTGTTACCCCCACTATTCTGGGGGACTTGATGTAAAAATCTGCTTCACTCCGATTTCGGGCTCCCCATTGTCACTCTTAAATTTGATAAAATACCTTGTATCACTTCCAGTTTCTTGATTGTTTCCGTAATAGGATAAAACTGCTTTTATCACTTGTATTCCCAAAATTTTAGCGTTCCTCAATATGCAGCGCCCGAAGGTGATCCAGAACAAATTAATGGGGGAGGAGAGGAGGGGAACGATTTGATCTATAAAGAAAAGACGAAGACCAAATTTAAGATACGTATATATAATGAGTAACCAAATTATTATTAACACGTGGTTTGTACGCTGTTGATCATCATCATCATATGTAGAGGATTTTAGGAAGGGAGTGTCTGACCCCAGGTCTTAAACAACCCTTAGAAATAGGAAGCTAGGAAATTTGGGCTAGAGTGCCCGATAGGAAAGTGACACGAAAGCGAAGCAGAAAGGGGGAGAAATACGCCCTTATTTATTACCGGGGGCCAGTACCCGGGGTCCGACAGCTTAACGTGCCCATCCGACGCACCGCGGATATTTAGTGGATCGAGCGTTCGTACCTGCCTGGGATCGAACCTGGGGTCCTTTCCGTGGCAGTCACGAACGTTGCCCACTAGGCCTCCCGCGGCCCTTGTGCGCTGTTGGGCCACCTTTCGCCTTTTATACTGTTTGACTTCGTCTTGTTATGGACTTTATTAAATATCGCTAAGTGGCTTGGGGTATATTGGCTCAAATGCATCCTCCAGCGTTTGAAAATTTGATGGTAGCGGATTCAGCTGTCTGACGCCCCTTTTGACTTCATCCCACAAATGTTTCATTGGACTGAGATCCGGTGATTGAAGAGGCCAATGTAGAAGGGAAAAGTCTTCGTGAAGCTCCGCAATCATTTGCGTACAATGTGAGCATTTTTCTGCTGAAAGTATCGATCTCTTTTGGGATAAACCATCAACATAATTGGACTTGGTCGGCAACGATATACTGAAATGCCTTTGGGAGGTCAGACGATGCTCCACACGAATCAAAGGATCCAAACACTCTCACAAAAACATGCCGCAGACCACAGCGTTGTCTGCGCTAGCTTGAGGAGTAAAGACGATGCAAGATGGGTCCATGCTTTCGTGCTGCTATCTCCTTATAATCACCCTACCACCTGCACCGTGTAGTTGAAATCGTGATTCGTCGGACCATTTATCCTTTTTCACTCATTTGTTTTCTAATTCTTGTGTTCCTTAGCGAACTAGAGCCATTTCCTCTTGTTCGCTGCAGATAGCAATGGCTTCTTTCACCTATTATATATTGCGAAATGCACTTCATTAGTCTCTGCATGCCTTCAGCGTTCCCTTTTTATACCGATTCAGCTATCCTACGTGAGCAGCATCTGCAGAGTAGCTGCTATGCATAAAATGGTCTGGTGGTCATAATAATTTAGCCACTCAGTATGTGTGTGTATGTGTGTGTGTGTGTGTGTGTGTGTGTGTGGACTTGGCTTGAAATTTTGGGTTTATGTTTTTGTCTTGGTTTGTGTTATTGCCCTTTTTCTTCTTTGTGAGTCTGAGTTAGGCATTCTGAAACTTTGACTTGGTATTTGCATTCTCGTTTTAGACAAAATTGTCAGGCCAAGGTATTTTTTATTGACTATACTTACCATTTTAGAGTTTTTATTTGTATTTGGTGCTGTTGGCCTGGCCTTAATTAGACTTCATTCTATTTGAGAATGTATTTGGTTAGTGTTGTTGATTGGACATTTTGTTAGATTTGTGTTTCATATGACTATAATATACACATATATATAAATCATCATCACCATCATTGTCAACCATTATCAATCCACTGCTGGACGAAAGGTCTCCCCAAGTTTCTCCACAACGGTCTGTCTTGTGCCAGTCTCCTCCATGTCACCCCTGCATACTTTCGAATTTCATCCACCCATCTCCCATGTGGTCTTCTTCTGGGTCTTTTCCTGTCCCTTGGAATCCAATCTAAAATTTCGGCTGTCCATCGATGATCTGTCCTTCTGGCAGTATGTCCAGCCCATTGCCATTTCAGGGATTTAACTCTGATCATGATGTCTTCCACTCTTGTCATTTTTCGGATCCACGAGTTCCTCTTCTTATCTCTCCTGGTTACACCAAGTATGCACCTCTCCATGCTTCTTTGAGTTGTCTGCAGTCTTTGTACGTCTCTTTTAGTTAAGGTCCACGTCTCTGCACCATACGTAAGCACTGGAAGGATGCATTGATCAAACACTTTTCTTTTAAGACATAATGGCATATTGCTCTTGAAAATTATGCTGTTTCTTCCAAAGCTTTCCAGGCAAGTTTTGTACGCCGATTAATTTCTTCATCAATGTGACTTCACTTGATATCTGCTGTCCAAGATAAACGTACGTGTCTGTTATCTCCAGCTTTTCTCCATCAATCGATAAATCTTCATTTCTTGTAAAAGCATTGAACATCACTTTTGTCTTCTGAAAGTTCATTTTTAATCCCACTTCTTTACTCTTGTCAGCAAGTTCCTGGATCATACTCTGCAGCTCTGATGGGGTAGTTGCAAAAATGACTACGTCATCAGCAAAACGAAGGTGGGTTAGATAATCTCCATTAATCTTTATCCTTTGTTTTCCCAGTTCAGTGATTGAAAGACATTTTCCAATGTGGCATTACAAGAGCTTCGAGATATGGTGTCACCTTGTCTCACTCCTTTTCCAATTTTTATGTGTGTTGTATTTTCAAACAGCCGAATCTTCGCACTTGCATTTTCATAGATGTTATTAATAATATTAATGTATGCATCTTCAATACCGCAGGATTTCAGAGCCATTGCAACTGCTGATGGTTTCACCGAATCAAAGGCTTTTACATAATCGATAAAAGCCATGCACAATGGAAGTTCATATTCCCTCGCCTGTTCAATTAGTTCTCTCAGCACGTGGATATGATCTATTGTGCTGTAGCCACTCCTGAATCCAGCTTGTTCTCTCGGTTGAGCCATGTCCAGTGTTACCTTCAAGCGGTGTGAAAGAACTTTTAGTGAAGATTTTATAAACTACTGATAGAGGCTGATAGGTCTGTAGTTTCGAGATCCTCAATGTCACCTTTCTTATGTAGTAGGATCATTGTAGCGGTGTTCCAATCCTCAGGAATCTTCCTTCATTAAGGCATCGAGTGAAAATTTGGGCGAGTACTGTTTCGATTTCTCCACTTGCTTCTTGTATGATGTCTACAGGTAATTCCATCTTCTCCTGGAGTTTTTCCTCGCTTCATGTTCTTGATTGCATGTGCAACTGCTGGAAGGACTGGAGGAACTCTGGTACTGGTATCTTTCATGATGTCTGGAGTGCATATATCATCCCTTTCATATAATTTGAGTAGAAATCTTTCACTCTTGTCAGTTTCTGCCTTTATTTCTTGTTACAGAACCATCTTCTTTTTTCAGTGCCATAAATCTGTTTTCTTCCTTTACTGAGATGTCCCTTTGCTTATCATCTTTAGGCTTTGGTTGTTTTCAATTGCTTTTTCCTCACTAGTTCACAGTTGAATTTTCTACGTCTTCAGTGATACTTTTTCTTACTGTCTTGCATAGCTCTATATATATTCCACTTTGAAAGTCACATCTTCTTCTAGTTGTCTCATCTCTCTTCTTTTGCATCAACATTTTGGTTTTTCCTGATAATTTGTTCACATGCAACTTGTTCTTAGACCCAGCTATTTTGCTGCTGTTTCCATAAGAGCTTTGGTTACTTTTCTGTAACTTCCAGAGATGTCCACTTCTTCCGATGTTAGGCCTAAAGCAGAGAATCTGTTCTTCAGTTCTAACTGAAGGTATTATGGTGTTTTTTAAGGTTGGCTATGTCAATAGATTTTGTTTGTCTTATGAGCTTGCCACGTTCAAGTTTAGTGTTGAGGTGCATCTTACATCTCACCAATCTATGGTCACTACCTGTGTTGAACTTGTTTAGCACACTGCAGTCTTCTATGACGAATTTTTTGTTTACACATAATAAAATCAATTTCACTTGTCGTCCCATTTGGATGTCTATGTTCATTTCGTGTGGGCTTTTCTTGAAGAAGGAGTTCAAGATGAAAAATTTTCTGCCTCTGCAAACTTCAACGAGAGTATTTCACGCTGGTTTGTTGATGCGACCGAATTTACCTACTGAAGTTCATTCTGTTGCCGTTGCCCTATTTTGCATTGAAATCTCCCATAATTATTTTCAAGTGCTGCTTACCTTTATTATTTAGATGACAAATTTCTCATAAAATTCTTCAATTTTCAGGATGACTTGCGGTGGGTGCATAAGTTTGAATATCTGAGCCTGGTATCTTTTTGAAAGTTGGATAACAAGTCGTGCAGCTCTGTCAGAGGAACTTTCAACTTCTACAACTTTATCCTTCAGTTTCTTGTTTATTATAAATCCAACACCACTAGTTCTGCCAGTATCTGTCCCACGATAGTAGAAGAGATGTCCACTTTTCAGTTCGATGAGATCTTCCTTTCTCTACTTCACTTAGCTCACGATGTCTCACTTGATCCTTTGTAGTTCTCTTCCAATTCAAGAAGCCTTGAATCAGAAGATAGGAGCGTCCATTGTAAGTAGCGTCAGCAGTCAGATGGCAGTTTAGTCTGGTTCTCCGGGATTTAGCATTTCTGTATGGAATCGCCTTGGCCAGGTACATTCAGCTGCCGGAGACTGAGGGCCAAGATTTAAGTTGTGGAATCATTTTGGAGGGGTTTGGCTATAACTATACTTTGGCCAAGCGGGTTCAGGAGTGTGGGATAGAATTTCCTCTAACCCTGATGGTATATATTATTGGCGTCGTCAGAGCCCCTTTAGTGGGAACAGGATGCACCACGAGAAGGCGGGGTTGACATTTGTCAAGGAGAGGCTGTGATGTTACGCATCACCTGACCTTACATCCCTGTATATATATATATATATAAAATATATATATATATATACAGTATATATATATACAGTATATATACACACTGTATATATATATATATGGGATGTAAGGTCAGGTGATGCGTAACATCACAGCCTCTCCTTGACAAATGTCAACCCCGCCTTCTCGTGGTGCATCCTGTTCCCACTAAAGGGGCTCTGACGACCGCAAATAGCGGTATAACTATACCATCGGGATCAGAGGAATGCTTATCCCACACTCACCAACCCGCTTGGCCAGCGTGGTGAGTTATGGCCAAACACCTCCAAAATGACTCTACAACTTAAATCTTGGCCCTCAGTCTCCGGCAGTTGGAATGTACCTGGCCAAGGCAGCGGCCAGTGCGACATGAAGGCAGAGGGTGCAGAGAATCCCTGGAGGACCGGACTAGGCTGCCATTTGATGCTGACCTTGGCTACCTACAACGCACGCTCCCTATCTTCTGATTCAAGGCTTCTTGAATTGGAAGAGGAAACTACAAAGGATCAAGTGGGACACTCGTCGGGCTAAGTGAGGTAAGGAGAAAAGGAGAAGATCTCATTGAACTGAAAAGTGGACATCTCTTCTATTATCGTGGGACAGATACTGGCAGAACTAGTGGTGTTGGATTTATAATAAACAAGAAACTGAAGGATAAAGTGGTAGAAGTTGAAAGTTCCTCGGACAGAGCTGCACGACTCGTTATCCAACTATCGAGAAGATACCAGGCTCAGATTATTCAAACTTATGCACCCACCACAAGTCATCCTGAAGAAGAAATTGAAGAATTTTATGAGGAAATTCGTCATCTAAATAATAAAGGTAAGCAGCACTTGAAGATAATTATGGGAGATTTCAATGCAAAAATAGGGCACCGGCAACAGAATGAAACTTCAGTAGGTAAATTCGGTCACGGCAACAGAAACCAGCGTGGAAATACTCTCGTTGAGTTTGCAGAGGCAGAAGGATTTTTCATCTTGAATTCCTTTTTCAAGAAAAAAGCCACACAGGAAATGGACATGGAGACATCCAATTGGGACGACAAGTGAAATTGATTTTATTATGTGTAACAAAAATTCGTCATCGAAGACTGCAGTGCTAAACAAGTTCAACACAGGTAGTGACCATAGATTGGTGAGATGTAAGATGCACCTCAACACTAAACTGGAACGTGGCAAGCTCATAAGACAAACAAAATGTATTGACATAACCAACCTTAAAAAAACACCATAATACTTTCAAGTTGGAACTGAAGAACAGATTCTCTGCTTTAGAAGGCCTAACATCGGAAGAAGTGGATATTTCTGGAAGTTAACAGAAAAGTAACCAAAGCTCTTATGGAAACAGCAACAAAATTAGCTGGGTCTAAGAACAAGTTGCATGTAAACAAATTATCAGGAAAAACCAAAATGTTGATGCAAAAAAGAAGAGAGATGAGGACAACTAAAAAAGATGTGACTTCCAAAGTGGAATATATAGAGCTATGCAAGACAGTAAGAAAAAGTATCACTGAAGACGTAAGGAAATTCAACTGTGAGCTAGTGAGGAAAGCAATTGAAAACAACCAAAGCCTAAAGATAGCAAAGGGACATCTCAGTAAGGGAAGAAAACAGATTATGGCTCTGAGAAAAGAAGATGGTTCTATAACAAGAAATAGAGGTGAAATTTTGACAAGAGTGAAAGATTTCTACTCCAAATTATATGAAAGGGATGATACATGTACTCCAGACATCATGAAAGGTACCAGAGTTCTTCCAGTCCTCCCAGCAGAAGTTGCGCATGCAATCAAGAACATGAAGCGGGGGAAAGCTCCAGGAGAAGATGGAATTACTATAGACATCATACAAGAAGCAAGTGGAGAAATGGAAACAGTACTCGCCCAAATTTTCACTCGATGCCTTAATGAAGGGAAGATTCCTGAGGATTGGAACAATGCTAGAATGATCCTGCTACATAAAAAAGGTGACATTGAGGATCTCAGGAACTACAGACCTATCAGCCTCCTATCAGTGGTTTATAAAATCTTCACTAAAGTTCTTTCACACCGCTTGAAGGTAACACTGGACATGGCTCAACCGAGAGAACAAGCTGGATTCAGGAGTGGCTACAGCACAATAGATCATATCCACGTACTGAGAGAACTAATTGAAAGAGCGAGGGAATATGAACTTCCATTGTGCATGGCTTTTATCGATTATGAAAAAGCCTTTGATTCGGTGAAACCATCAGCAGTTACCACGGCTCTGAAAACCTGCGGTATTGAAGATGCATACATTAATATTATTAATAACATCTATGAAAATGCAAGTGCAAAGATTCGGCTGTTTGAAAATACAACACACATAAAAATTGGAAAGGGAGTGAGACAAGGTGACACCATATCTCGAAGCTCTTTAATGCCACATTGGAAAATGTCTTTCAATCACTGAACTGGGAAAACAAAGGGATAAAGATTAATGGAGATTATCTAACCCACCTTCGTTTTGCTGATGACGTAGTCATTTTTGCAACTACCCCATCAGAGCTGCAGAGTATGATCCAGGAACTTGCTGACAAGATAAAGAAGTGGGATTAAAAATGAACTTTCAGAAGACAAAAGTGATGTTCAATGCTTTTACAAGAAATGAAGATTTATCGATTGATGGAGAAAAACTGGAGATAACAGATACGTATGTTTATCTTGGACAGCAGATATCAAGTGAGGGTCACATTGATGAAGAAATTAATCGGCGTACAAAACTTGCCTGGAGAGCTTTTGGAAGAAACAGCATAATTTTCAAGAGCAATATGCCATTATGTCTTAAAAGAAAAGTGTTTGATCAATGCATCCTTCCAGTGCTTACGTATGGTGCAGAGACGTGGACCTTAACTAAAAGAGACATACAAAGGCTGCAGACAACTCAAAGAAGCATGGAGAGGTGCATGCTTGGTATAACCAGGAGAGATAAGAAGAGGAACTCGTGGATCCGAAAAATGACAAGAGTGGAAGACATCATGATCAGAGTTAAATCCCTGAAATGGCAATGGGCTGGACATACTGCCAGAAGGACAGACCATAGATGGACAGCCAAAATTTTAGATTGGATTCCAAGGGACAGGAAAAGACCCAGAAAAAGACCACATGGGAGATGGGTGGATGAAATTCGTAAATATGCGGGAGTGACATGGAGGAGACTGGCACAAGACAGACCGTTGTGGAGAAAACTTGGGGAGACCTTCGTCCAGCAGTGGATTGACAATGGTTGACAATGATGATATATATATATATATATATATACTGCAGAGCAATTGAATTAGAGATACCTGTCTAGTAACGTGTAGCACCACCTTTCGCCCTGATGACGGCGGCGATTCGTCTCGGCATGGACTCGACAAGACACCGGAAGCGTTGGGAAGCCATACGGATCCACGGAGCCTGAACAAGCTCCCACAGTTCACGAAGGTTTGATGGAGGAGGATCAGAGCCTCGAACATCTCTCTCGATGGCATCCCAGATGTGCTCGGTGGGATTGAGGTCAGGTGACCTAGCTCGCCAAGGAAGCGAGGTCACGTCGGTGGAGTGTTCATCCAACCATTCGGATACAATTCGGGACCAATGGCACGGTGCATTGTATTGTTGCAGGATGAGGTCCCCAGTGGGATGTTGAAGACGCACAAACGGGAGCAAATGTTCTTCCAGGGTATCCAGGTAACGTTGACCTGTGAGGGACGATGTCACACGTACCAGGGGTCCCATTTCAGTCCACGGAAACAGTCCCCAGACGAGAATGCCACCCCCACCAGCTTGAAGAGTACCCTGCTGGCAAGAAGGATCCATCGCTTCATGTAGTTTGCGCCGTACTCGTATTCTGCCATCCGCATATACCAACGTGAATCTCGACTCATCAGTCCAGGCAACATTATAACGAAGTAAATTTCTCCGTCATTTCTGTCCACGCCAGGATTCGAACCCGGATCCCCTCACTCCGGAATAAGTCACTCTACCAATTGAGCTACGCGGACGTTTTTTTATTCTGATTCCTAAATGCCTTTATGTCGTGTGCGTCCTTCGGGCAGGTACGTCACATCTCCTGGTACTTTACATCATCTCCCCCTTGTTATTTTTTTTTTCGAAGTGCTGGAGAAAGGATTCTCTTATTTTTCCTATCTCGCGGTGTGGAAATAACATCACACCAATGCGAGATTTTGAACGGTCGGGTCATCCGGATAGTTCGGGCGCCATTATAACGAAGTAAATTTCTCCGTCATTTCTGTCCACGCCAGGATTCAAACCCGGATCCCCTCACTCCGGAATAAGTCACTCTACCAATTGAGCTACGCGGACGTTTTTTTATTCTAATTCCTATCTGCCTTTATGTCGTGTGCGTCCTTCGGGTAGGTACGTCACATCTCCTGGTACGTTACAACATTTTTCCACATGTCTAGGGTCCAGTGGCGATGTCCCCGCACCCATGATAATCTTTGCACCCTGTGATGTGCGGTCAGCAGCGGTACCCTCGTGGGACGATGGCTTCTGTACCCTATAGCGAGGAGATGGTTCTGGATGGTGTGGCTGCTTACAAGTTTTTGTGCACCAGCGTTAAATTGCCGAGTGATTTTTGCACTGTGGCCCGTCTATTCGCTGTTTCAATGCGAGCTAGCCAACGATGCCCCCGCTCATCCACACGCTGTTGTCCACGGCAGTTGGCCCTTGCAGGGATGGTTTTACCGGATTCGATGTACTCACGGTGCACCCGTGACACAGTAGCTCGTGACAATCCCAGTGCCTGCACGACTTCCGAGATGGAGTAATCCATTCGTCGGGCACCGACAATTTGCCCACGATCAAATGCGCTTAGATCCTTCGTATTACCCAAACTGCGTCCGACTCTTACTGATTACCGTTGCATCGCTCCTTATATTGTCTGATTGCTGCATACGTCATGTCGTTTCCGTTTACAGGACCGCCCACAGCGCCATATTTGCATAACGCCAGCTGTCTCTAATTCAATTGCTCTTCAGTGTATATACATATTAGGTTGGTGTGAATGAAATGTCCGGCGCGAATGAGCAGTAGTGACAGGCCCCCACCACAGCGGAATGGAACCACCCACAGGTATTGCGGGTATTACGTCACAGAGTTACTATAAATAGCTAGCATGTACGTAAGGAACAAGGTTCAGGCGTAGTTTGTTTGGACGTAACGTGGCTTGCAAAGGAAACATGCAGATGCTGGATTTGAGAGTCATCTTCCTGTATGAATTTAAACTGGGCCATTCTGCAGGAATTGCCGCTCGAAATATTAACAAAGTGTTTGGGGAGAATCCAGCCAACGAACGAACCATTCGGCGATGGTTCGTGAAGTTTCGAAGCGGAGATCCGGACCTGCAAAACGTAGCACGTGGTCACCGTCCTGTTGCTGTTTCTGACGATGTTCTGTTACGTGTGGTTCAAGCGGACCCCCGGATAAAGTGTCGCGAGATAGCGGCAGAGGTAGGTGTCCACCACACGATAGTTGTTCGGCGTCTGGCTACGCTGGGTATGAAGATTAAAAGGTTGACATGTGGCTGCCGCTTGAGTTGAAAACTGCCAACAAGACTAGGCGTTTGGAAGTCTGCACGTCGCTGCTTGCCAGGAATAAACAGGAACCTCTACTGCATCGAATCGTCACCTACGACGAGAAGTGGACCCTTTATGATAATCGGAAACGATCTGCACAATGGTTATGCAAGGCACAGCCAGCTAGACGGCATCCTAAGCCTACCCTACGCACCAAGAAGATGATGATCCTTGTCTGGTGGTCCACAGTTGGGATAATTCATCGGAGTTTCTTGGCAAGAGGCCAAACCATCACTGCAGAACGTTATTATGCTGAAATACACAAGATGCACCGGAAATTTCTGTAGAAACAACGGGCTGGGGTCAACAGACATGGCGTTCTTCTGCTCCAGGACAACGTCCGTCCTCATGTCGCACAGCGAACGATGCTGACACTAAGTGCCTTGGGCTATGAAGCACTGCCTATTTCCCGGACTTATCTTCGACAGACTATCATCTGTTTCGTCGCCTGAATCACTTCCTGTCCTGGAAACAGTTCATGACAGACAATCAGGTTCAACGTGCAGTTGATGACTTCTTCGGCTCCCAGCCACAAGACTTTTTTCTTTCCGGGATCATGGCCTTTGCCGGACAGATGGCAACCATGTGCCGATCTGAGGGGGATTATTTTGCCTATAGGTAAGTTGTCCTACTTTTCCGTTCTCGCCGTCCACGTGTGCTGGTCCTTTGCCGGACATTTCATTCGCACCAACCCACTGAGCATGCATCTCTCCATGCTGCTTTCAGTTGCCTGCAGTCTTTTTATGTACGTTTTAGTTAAGGTTGACATCTCTGCTCCGTATATATGTGTGGGAACTGTAGAAATGAATTTCTTTACACAGAGGCCGTTCCATAAAAACTGAAAGTAATTTATTTTTTAAGTTGTCAACAGTGCAAATGAGAAAAATAACCACGCAGACAACTAACTGAATTAAGGAAGTATCTATAGCAACAGTTATTAGCCGTGGCAGACGATTCTGGATTTGTTATTGTTTAAGGTACGTCTGCATTTCGCCATCAGCTATGGAAGTGCGTGATTCAGAGTTAAGAAGGGAAATGCGTTGTGCGATAAAATTTTGCTATCGTTTGGGCAAAACAGCTCCAGAAACAGTTAATGTAATGAAAAAAGCTTACAAAAGTAAATGTTTGGGTGAGTCAACGATTTTTAGGTGGCACCATGATTTCAAAAAAGGGCATTTGTTGGCAGAACGCGCTCCTAGGCCAGGTCGACCTGAAAGTGATGTTACAGAGCGTTTTGTCAACACTGTTTGGATAATCCCGCAAGATCGACGAATGATATGTGAAGACATAGCGGCGTCAACTAATACACTGGTGTGCAAAATTTAAGGACGAAGAGGAGAAATTAGCATAACAGCGGGACGAGCAGGCAGAACGGACCAAAAGACCACTCAGGAGATAGACTAGGGTCCGGTACGGTAGGTCATGTGCATATATGCAGCATAACGTAGGGGAGGGGGAGTGTCGGAAGGGTATAAAGCACACGGGCGGTGTATGCTCAGCAATTCGGTGAAAGCTATTGCACGGTGTACATCGGTTTGAACGACGTCGAGTTGCTGGCACCGTGTGATATCGCCAGCAGGCAATCCAGCAGACATCTGGATGATTTTACCCGAGGTCGCATCATTGGGAAGTTGGAAGAAGGTCGAAGTGGGGCTAGTATGGCTGAGGAGTTCGCGATCACTCACAGCATCGTTTCACGAGCTCGGAAAGCCTTTCAAACGACAGGAACAGCTGTCCCAGAGTTTAGCAGTGGTCGTCCACGAGCAGCCACGGCGGCGGACGACCGGTATATTGTCCTGCAGGCGAGAAGAGACAGACGGCAGACAGCGGGAGAAATCGCAAGGCACACGCAACAGACAACTGGACCTCCGTTATCGCGTTTTACCGTGGCCAGGATGCTGCACAAAGGTGGTCTATTTTCACGACGACCAGTACGGTGTGTGCCATTAACGCCTGCTCATCGGAGACGGCGGTTTCTGTGGTACCAGGAACACAAGAACTGGACACATCAGCAATGGGGTCGAGTTCTCTTTACGGATGAGAGCCGATTTAGTCTGACGAGCGATTCTGGACGTATACACTTCTGGAGAGAGTAGGGAATACGCAATCACACCTCCAACATCATCGAAAGGGACCGGTTTGAAGGTGGCGGAGTTTTAGTTTGGGGCGGTATTATGCTTGGTAGTCGTACTGACCTGCACATCTTCCAAGGAGGTTCAGTAACTGGTGTCCGCTATTGTACCGAGGTTCTCCTGCCTCATGTGCGTCTGTTTAGAGGTGCTGTGGGTCCTGAGTTCCCCTTCATGGACGACAACGCTACACCTCATCGTACAGTGGCTGTCGCAGAGCTGTTGGAGAGTGAAGATATTCAACGTAAGGATTGGCCTGCAAGGTTCCCGGACCTAAATCCAATCCAACATGTGTGGGACCTTCTCGGGAGACGCTTGTCAGCATGTCACTAGCCGCCAGCAACGATTCCGCAGCTGCGATTGACGCTACAAGAGGAATGGGCCGCGATGCCTCAACAGCTCCTTGACAACCTCGTCCTCAGCATAGACAGACGTTGTAAATCCTGCAACGCAGTCAGGGGCGATCCTATCCTCTACTAAAGACTAGATTTTTCTTGGCAGCCGCCTGTCACATGGACGTATCTGTCTTCTGTCCAGTTGTGCTCGAAGCTACCTTTTCAATAAAGTGTCTTTGTATCCTTTGGATTCCTTGTTTGGACGGTTTTGCTCACTTGTCCCATATTCTTACATCTTGGGGATCTTATGGTATGATTTGAGTCGATGTGGAACACTTCTGCACGACGTTACATTCGAAAAACCGTCTCGTCCTTAATGTTTGCACGCCATTGTATTTCAAAAACGTCGGCTTTCCGCATTCTACGCGACAAATTGCTGCTGCACTGTGTGTGTTTCAGAAGGGTAGCTAATATCCTGACGAGAGAAAAATTGTTAGCTAGAGTTCAGGTGTGTCATGATTAGAAACAAATTTTTGCAAGGAATCCAAACTTTCTAAACACGGTAATAACTGCCGATGAAACATGGGTCCATTATTTCGACCGCCTCACGAAGCGCTCAACGAGTGTCTGGAAACACACAGGTTCGCCTCCTCCGAGAAAAGTCCGCCAAACCAAATCAGCTGGGAAGGTGATGATGATTTTCTTTGATCATAAAGGTGTAGGCAACCAGCATGCTGTTTTACCACAAATTACTGGCAATGCTGAGTATTACATTTCAGTCTTGAAGCGTCTGTGACGACACATACCGATTAAGCGACCGGAACTGGTGGGCAAGTGGACCCTACATCATGATAACACCCGCCCACACGTGGCTGCTTGTGTTCAACAGTTTCTTACGAAATGCAGTATTGAAATCATGCCACAGCCTGCCTACAGTCCCGACCTCGCTCCGTGCGATTTCTGGTTGTTTCCAACAATGAAGGAGAAGTTTCGTGGCGCAACATTCAGTACAGATGCTGACGTCATTCAAGCTGTACAGGGGTCGCTAAAGCAGCTTCCACAAAATGCCTTTGCCACATGCTTTGAAAAGTGGACTGAATGATGGAACTGTTGATCATCCAAGAGAAGATGCATTGATTAAGAATAACATATATTTTGCTGTATCTATATTTCTTCATTTTGTGTGATTTTGCTGTCAGTTTTAATGAAAGGGCCGTTGTATATATGTACCGTTGTGAAAGAAACTTGGGGAGACCTTCGTCCAGCAGTGGATTGATAATGGGTGACAATGATGATGATGAAATTACCGTAAAAGGTTGGTCAGTGCTGTACACAAATGAGCTATAAGTTCAATCTTTCAAAGGATGGAAATGAAGCTAACCATAGAGTATGATCACATCCAGTGTTGCATTCAGAGAGTTTTTTCCTGGGGGGGGGGTTACAAATTTGGAGGGGGATGAAACTTTTTACTGATTGCATACATATCATCCACTTTTTTTTATTTATGTATACATTAATACATATAAAAATTTTAAATATAGTATAAAAATTTGCGTATGCTGGTATATCGCAAATCCAGATTCCAAGAAATCTACATATCCAAATGTAAAAATGTTATACGTCTGCTTTAATTCAGTAATGCACCTCAGATTTCACCATGGGGTGGTCTAAAATGTTAAGGTTGCTAGTAAGATAACGCTGTGCTGCAGAAAATCTACCCCTCCTAAAAAACATTAGGAGTGGTAAAAATGTCCTCGCCTTACTACAGGTTTGTTTCTGATTATTATTAGCGAATCATTTAGGTGTTACATGAAAACGTATAATGTAAACGGTTTATAACGAAGTAAATTTCTCCGACATTTTTGGTCTACGCCGGGATTCGAACCCGCTTATTCCGGAACAAGTCGCTCTACCAACTGAGCTACGCAGACATGTATTCTAATTCCTATCTGCCTTTATGTCATGTGCGTCCTGCTGGCAGGCATTATAACGAAGTGAATTTCTCCGTCATTTTTGGTCTACGCCGGGATTCGAACCCGAGTCCGCTTATTCCGGAACAAGTCGCTCTACCAACTGAGCTACGCAGACATGTATTCTAATTCCTATCTGCCTTTATGTCATGTGCGTCCTGCTGGCAGGTACGTCACAGGTTCCCCTACCAATTGGCTTCAGCCCCTTTAGATTATCTAGCTTAGCACATAGTGGTAAAAAACAAAACAAAAAAACTAACCGTTTGGATGCCAGTTTGAGGTGCCTCGATTTTTCTTTTTTTAGTGAGAGTGTATACCATCCACCTCCGGGGAAAAAAACCCTTTTTATGGGAACAATTTCTAATAATTTGCAATTGCTAAAAATTAGGTAGCAAATATTTTGTTGTATTGGAAGCACTAACATCACGTTAGGTACACTGAGGCGCAACCGTATACATGGAAAGTCGGCGTCCAGGAGACTGAAAAAAAGCTGAAACCAGCTTCCAAAATATAATGATGTATTGCAATGAAAACATCCCTACTCTGCTCTGTGAAATTAGGTTTTTATTTTTTTATTGCGGAAGTAGTCTGAGTTGTCAGTTCTTCAAAAATTACTCCATCAGCGAGGGCTATCTAATGTTTTATTGAAGGATGATAGAAATTTCAGATTTAAGTTCATGTAGATGCCATTTTTATTATTATACAGGGTGTCCATGTTTTGTTACCCCCTCCCCCTGTAATAAGAAATGTAAGTGAGTTATGTATCTGTTGTATGATGTATATGTTCAGTTATATGTTGAAGCATCCTTAAACATCCAGTGGATCCGTTTGGGCTCCGTCATTCTCGTGACAGAGAATAATTTTACGCCATGTTCTGTAGGACATTTTCCGAAGCAGTTGCGAGGTGATACGAGAGAAAGCACGTTTCACTGCTTGTTTAAGTTCATCAGTGGTTTGGTAGCGCTTCTGTGCAACAACCTCTTTTATGAAACCCCAAAGGGCATTATCACACGTTGAGAGATCTGGGCTTCGAGGTAGCCATTCAAGTGGAGCGGGCAGCACTGCCGAACCTCAGCCGATCCAACGATCCCGAAAGACCTCACCAAGGTATTCCCGAACAGCGATTGCGTAATGGGCGGGTGCACCATCCTGTTGGAACCATACGCCATTCAGAATGCCAAGATTTCCAAGTTGTGGCACAAACCAGGTTTGCAGCATGTCCAGATAAGTTGTCTGATTCACTGGACCATCAAAGAAATACGGTCCAAACAGATGTCGACTATTCATTGCAGCCCATATCATGACATGCGGAGGATGATGTTCCAATTCTTCGACATAATGTGGGGTTTCTTTGGACCAAAACACAACGTTCCGTGATCGACAGCTGCGGTATATCGCATATTCATCACTGAAAATTACCTTTCCACGTTTTGGGATTGTGGCAAATGTCTGAAGCATCACTGTACATGCATCCCGTCTGCGGTTTAAATCGGTGTATGATAACGACTGAACGAACATCGGGCGATATGCGTGCAAATTCAGGTAATTCTTCATGTGCTTATGCAGTGTCGATCGTGATATTCCAAGCTCCGCTGATCGTTTGCGGAGCGACTTCGTCGGTGACCTGATAACTGATTCCTCGACCGCTTGACACTGTTGCACTACGGTTGATGGTTTTCCCGTTTGTGGTTTATCTTTGATGTTGCCTGCTTCGAAGAGTTTATGTTCCCACCGCAGAAGAGTCTGTTTTGGAGGGGACTTTTTGTCGAATCGTTGTTGGAAATCGGCACGCACGTCACGCATTGTCTTTCCTGTGTGTGGACGTACGTGTACACAGACACTGACAACAATCCACTGTTCCAGGGTGTATTTGCTGGTATCACACATGGTTCCGGTACCTAATCTGTAAATAAACACAATACAGACCATAACTCAGCATATACATCATACAACAGATTCATAGCTCACTTACATTTCTTATTACAGGGGAGGGGGGGGAATATAAGACATTGTATTGTGGACACCCTGTATTACTTTTTCTTCTCATTTTCTCATTTTTTTTTTAAATTAACGTCTCCAAATATTCAGCTAGAAAAGAAAGTAATTAGGCTAAATATAAGAGATCACCCAGAAACCTACGGGGGAGGGGGTGTCATGTATTTTCGGGGGAGGGCTACGCACCCCCGAGAAGATGCCTGAATGCATCACTGATCACATCTTGCCGAAGTCACAGATCATCCCACTAAAGATGTCTGTAATTTTTATTACTGTATATCATTCATTTGATATATTCAATTTGAAGAGCTTCATAGAATAAAGAACTGGTAGTAATGGATTAAACAGAAACTTTAGTTTTCAGCAGTGAGTACAACCTTTTTCCAATTCGGACTATTTTTTTTTTTTTTTTTTTGAGGGTAGTGAGATTGCTATTAATTTAAGACTGAATTGGAAGATTCTGATTGAGGAGATTCTAACTGCCCGACTTTCCAATTAATGAAAGTCCACAATCTTCTCGGCTCGGGAAGTTAAAGTTCTGGGTTCAAGTCCAGTTGAATCACTAATGATTAGCCGAGGTTCGGAAGTCTCGTTAATCCGTTAGTTCCGGGGTATAGAGACTCCTCGGTAAAAATAAGTCTAACCCCAGTCCTCGGTGCAGCATAAGCAGTGCCAGTTGAATCCACAAAACAACCAACTAAAATCGACTGCCCCCGTTTCTGAAATATGGTGCAATAGCATTTTACGGAATTATCAACTACATTTTCAAACAAAAGAGTTCTTCTTCCAAGGATTTTTTTTTTTTTTTTTTACCTTTTCAGTTTTGTAGATTTTCTGGTGAAGGTATTTTTTCCGGATCATTTTTAGCTAAATATCAGCATACCGGTACTTCAAAATTTCCATTTCGAACACTGAAGAGCCAGAAAAACTGGTACACCAGTCTAATACTTGGTAGGTCTCCCACGGGAGCGCAGGACTGCAGAAATACGACGGGGCATGGACTCCACTAGCTTCTGGAAATATGCTGTAGACAATGCACACACCATACTTCCTGCAGAGCGTTCCACAATTCGGGTGTATTCCGAAGTCTCGGATTCCTGTGTTCGATAGCGCGGTGCATGGCATCCCATATGTGTTCTATCACGTTCAGATCTGGGAACTTGGGTGGGAATCGCAACACCCCAAACTCAGATGAATGCTCCTCTAACGATAATGTGGCGTCCCGACACTTGTGTTGCGGTCCATTGTCCTTTTGGAACAGGCCCAAACCATCAGCATGAATGCAGGACATGAACGGGTGTACCTCGTCAGAAAGGATGCGCACATAGCCTTGGCCGGTCACAGACGCTTGTAGACGTACCTGGGGTCCCAGTGAAGTCCAGCTAAGCACACCCCATACCATTAGGAATCCCCACCAGTCGGTACAGCTCCCTGTTGACAGGCGGGATCCATGGCTTCATGGGGTTTGCGCCACACACGAATCCTTCCATCTGCTCAATACAGTTGGAAACGCGACTCGTCAGAACAGGCTATTTCTTTCCAGTCATCAAGTGTCCAGTGGCGGTGTTGCCGTGCCTAAGCGAGGCGCATAGCTCTGTGTCGTGCACCCATCAAGAGGACTCGAGTTGGGCGTCGGCTCCCAAAGCCCATATCGTGCAGTGTACGTGGCATGGTCCGAACACTGATACTAGTTGAGGCTCCAGCATTGAATTCCGATGATACCTGCGAGAGTGTTGCACGCCTATCGCGTGAAACGATTCTTGACAGCCGACGATGGTCACGTTCACCCAATGTCTTTTTACGGCCACACTGGTATCGTAGGTTGGAGGTTTTGCCGGAATTCTTGTAGTCACGATACACCCTTGCAATGGTCGTCCGTGAAAATCCGAAATTGGTTTCTACCTCCGAAATACTATGGCCCATCTCACGAGCGCCAACTATGACACCGCGTTGAAAATCGCTTAAATCGTTATTACTTGTCATTCTTATGCCGAAAACAGCTCTGACAGCTGGCAGGGATGTCTATCGCTTTATATACGCACTGACGGACGCAACCGAGGACGCGCATAGGTGACGTTGCTATGTATTTTGCATAAGCTCATCTGTACCAGTTTTTATGGCACTTCAGTGTACGTTCGTATGATGAATCCAGATACACGATTCATCAGTCTGATGGCCGTGTGTGGGTATGGTGGCAGCCGGGGGTACGCTTATTTACCACAGTTTTCTGGTCCTACTGTCAAGTTTGGAGTTGGCAGTGTAATCGTGTGGGGGTGTTTTACGTGGTATGGTCCCGGCCCATTGGTTATCGTGGACAAACCTGTCAACCAGCACGTCTACCTCGATATTCTGGACAATTTTGCCCTACCAACTCTGTGGCAATACTATGGAACCGAGCCTTGTTGGTACCAGCAGGATAATGCACCGTGCTATAAAGCAAGGACTGTTACAGCACGGTTGTACGATAATTCCGTATCGTGTGTGGACTGGCCAGCACAGAGCCCTGATCTTAATCCCATAGAGCAGCTTTGGGATGAATTAGAGCGCCGCATAAGAAGTTTGAAACCAAGGCCTACTACTAGACAACAGTTAGCGGCAGCATTCGGTACTGAATGAAAGCGCATACCTATCGCTGTATTCCAAAATCTTGCCGAAAGCATGTCTCGAAGGGTCAGTGCATGCATTAAGGCCAAAGGCGGACCAACACCGTACTAATGTATGTCAATAAATTCTATGTTGTGTTTCTCTTCTAGGTGTCCGGTGACTTTTGTCAATATAGTATGTATATATACTGAAGTGCCAGAAAAACTGGTACAGACGAGCTTATGCAAACTGCATAACAACGTCCCCTATACGCGTACTCGGTTGCGTCCGCCAGTGCGTATATAAAGCGATAGACATTCTTGCCAGCTGTCAGACCTATTTTCGGCATGAGAATGACAAGTAATAACGATTTAAGCGATTTTCAACGTGGTTTCATAGTTGGCGCTCGTGAGATGGGCCCTACTATTTCGGAGGTAGAAAGGAAGATCAGATTTTCACGGACGACCATTGCAAGGGTGTACCGTGACTACAAGAATCCCGGCAAAACCATCAACCTACGGTACCAGTGTGGCCGTAAAAAGACATTGGGTGAACGTGACCATCGTCGGCTGTCAAGAATCGTTTCACGCGATAGGCGTGCAACACTCTCCAAGGTATAATCGAAATTCAATGCTGGAGCCTCAGCAAGCATCAGCATCCGGACTGTGCAACGTACACTGCACGATATGGGCTTTGGGAGCCGACGCCCAACTCGAGTCCCCTTGATGGGTGCACGACACAGAGCTATGCGCCTCGCTTGGGAACGGCAACACCGCCACTGGACACTTGACTCGATGACTGGAAACAAGTAGCCTGGTCTGACGAGTCGCGTTTCCAACTGTATTGAGCAGATGGAAGGATTCGTGTGTGGCGCAAACCCCATGAAGCCATGGATCCCGCCTGTCAACAGGGAACTGCACCGACTGGTGGGGGTTCCTAATGGTATGGGGTGTGCTTAGCTGTACTTCACTGGCACCCCAGGTACGTCTACAAACGTCTGTGACCGGCCAAGGCTATGTGCGCATCCTTTCTGACGAGGTACACCCGTTCATGTCCTGCATTCATGCTGATGGGCTGGGCCTGTTCCAAAAAGACAATGGACCGCCACACAAGTGTCGGGACGCCACATTATCGTTAGAGGAGCATTCATCTGAGTTTGGGGTGTTGCGATTCCCACCCAAGTCCCCAGATCTGAACGTGATAGAGCACATATGGGATGCCATGCAACGCGCTATCGAACACAGGAATCCGAGACTTCGGAATACACCCGAATTGTGGAACGCTCTGCAGGAAGTATGATGTGCATTGCCTACAGCATATTTCCAGAAGCTATTGGAGTCCAAGCCCCGTCGTATTTCTGCAGTCCTGCACTCCCGTGGTGTCCTACAACGTATTAAAGTGGTGTACCAGTTTTTCAGGCACTTCAGTATATATATATATATCATCATCATCATCATCATCATTGTCAACCATTATCAATCCACTGCTGGACGAAGGTCTCCCCAAGTTTCCTCCACAACGGTCTGTCTTGTGCCATTCTCCTCCATGTCACCCCTGCATACTTTCGAATTTCATCCACCCATCTCCCATGTGGTCTTCTTCTGGGTCTTTTCCTGTCCCTTGGAATCCAATCTAAAATTTCGGCTGTCCATCGATGATCTGTCCTTCTGGCAGTATGTCCAGCCCATTGCCATTTCAGGGATTTAACTCTGATCATGATGTCTTCCACTCTTGTCATTTTTCGGATCCACGAGTTCCTCTTCTTATCTCTCCTGGTTACACCAAGCATGCACCTCTCCATGCTGCTTTGAGTTGTCTGCAGCCTTTGTATGTCTCTTTTAGTTAAGGTCCACGTCTCTGCACCATACGAAAGCACTGGAAGGATGCATTGATCAAACACTTTTCTTTTAAGACATAATGACATATTGCTCTTGAAAATTATGCTGTTTCTTCCAAAAGCTCTCCAGGCATGTTTTGTACGCCGATTAATTTCTTCACCAATGTGACCCTCACTTGATATCTGCTGTCCAAGATAAACGTACGTGTCTGTTATCTCCAGCTTTTCTCCATCAATTGATAAATCTTCATTTCTTGTAAAAGCATTGAACATCACTTTTGTCTTCTGAAAGTTCCTTTTTAATCCCACTTCTTTACTCTTGTCAGCAAGTTCCTGGATCATACTCTGCAGCTCTGATGGGGTAGTTGCAAAAATGACTACGTCATCAGCAAAACGAAGGTGGGTTAGATAATCTCCATTAATCTTTATCCCCTTGTTTTCCCAGCTCAGCGACTGAAAAACACCCTCCAATGTGGCATTAAAGAGCTTCGGAGATATGGTGTCACCTTGTCTCACTCCCTTTCCAATTTTTACGTGTGTTGTATTTTCAAACAGCCTAATCTTTGCACTTGCATTTTCATAGATGTTATTAATAATATTAATGTATGCATCTTCAATACCGCAGGTTTTCAGAGCCATTGTAACTGCTGATGGTTTCACCGAATCAAAGGCTTTTTCATAATCGATAAAAGCCATGCACAATGGAAGTTCATATTCCCTTGCTCTTTCAATTAGTTCTCTCAGCACGTGGATATGATCTATTGTGCTGTAGCCACTCCTGAATCCAGCTTGTTCTCTCGGTTGAGCCATGTCCAGTGTTACCTTCAAGCGGTGTGAAAGAACTTTAGTGAAGATTTTATAAACTACTGATAGGAGGCTGATAGGTCTGTAGTTTCCGAGATCCTCAATGTCACCTTTCTTATGTAGCAGGATCATTGTAGCGGTGTTCCAATCCTCAGGAATCTTTCCTTCATTAAGGCATCGAGTGAAAATTTGGGCGAGTACTGTTTCGATTTCTCCACTTGCTTCTTGTATGATGTCTACAGTAATTCCATCTTCTCCTGGAGCTTTTCCTCGCTTCATGTTCTTGATTGCATGTGCAACTTCTGCTGGAAGGACTGGAGGAACTCTGGTACTGGTATCTTTTATGATGTCTGGAGTGCATATACCATCCCTTTCATATAATTTGGAGTAGAAATTTTTCACTCTTGTCAAAATTTCGCCTCTATTTCTTGTTACAGAACCATCTTCTTTTCTCAGTGCCATAATCTGTTTTCTTCCCTTACTGAGATGTCCCTTTGCTATCTTTAGGCTTTGGTTGTTTTCAATTGCTTTCCTCACTAGTTCACAGTTGAATTTCCTTACGTCTTCAGTGATACTTTTTCTTACTGTCTTGCATAGCTCTATATATTCCACTTTGGAAGTCACATCTTCTTTAGTTGTCCTCATCTCTCTTCTTTTTTGCATCAACATTTTGGTTTTTCCTGATAATTTGTTCACACACAACTTGCTCTTAGACCCAGCTAATTTTGTTGCTGTTTCCATAAGAGCTTTGGTTACTTTTCTGTTAACTTCCGAAATATCCACTTCTTCTGATGTTAGGCCTTCTAAAGCAGAGAATCTGTTCTTCAGTTCCAACTTGAAAGTATTATGGTGTTTTTTTTAGGTTGGTTATGTCAACATTTTGTTTGTCTTATGAGCTTGCCACGTTCCAGTTTAATTTGCAGCAACATTTTGGACTTCAATTATCACATTAATATACTATTAGATAGTTTTCTAGAGAACGAAATTCCTTCTTCTTTCATCAAAAGAACTTTAAGAAAAATTATTCTGAATAATAGAGTAAGGTTGGCAGATCTGCTTTAATTTTCTACACAGTTAATAATATGATTCTGACCAATCAAAACCGTAAGGAAGTTGGCTAGAGGATGCCTATTAACTACTAAAAGGAACCTTAGTGCTATGGATATGAAGGTCCTATTAAAACAAAAAATTAAATAATATAGACAAAATCACAAAAAGCTTAAAAATCTGTTTATAAAAGAAAATAAAAACAAATAAAAAAGAAAACTAGTTATTCATCACTAGGATAGCTATACTAAAAATAGTAAAACTAACATTAAAATTAATAAGATTCTGATTAATCTATAGAAGCTCACTGAGGTGATTTAATACATGCAAAGATTATTAAATACACCACTCGTGTATTTTATAATATTTTTCATGTATTCTGGAGAGTTAATTCTGCTCTTTCTGATCATACAGATCCACAGTCTTAAGTATATATATATTTTTTTCTCTGGTTAAAATCTCCGCGAGTTGGTTTCTTTCAGTATGAGGAGGCCATCAGCCCCACCCACACTGCCCCCAGCGACTAGGGAGTGGCAGAAGTGTTAGGACGCTTGGGGAAGCGGTCAGCCATGTTTTTCTCTTGTGTGGAGAAAGTTTAGTTGCATAAGAGGTAAGCTCCCATCCTTGTCTTTGGGTTTTAGGTTTTATAAGTTCAATGTTTGTACTTCTTGTACTCTTTTTCTCTGTTGATTTTTTGCTTTTCAGCTTTTAGGCACTGGCTTGTCTGTTAACATTTTTGCGGGTTTCTAACTCTTTCTTTTCTTGGTAACTTTGCGCGTCTTTTAGGAAACTTAGGCACAGCAGATGGCTAAGCATAGTTCCTGTTCTTTGCGCTGTATTTTCAAAGTAGTTAAGTTCTTAATAACTACTTAATTATGCACTTAAAGCACTGCTGAAATACTTTGTACATATTGCAACTAATTGTTTAAGTCATATAACTTTCACAAAGCTTTTCTTTAGTTAATTATTGTCTTTAATTTATTCTCGTTTTTGTGTTGTTAGAAGTTGTAGAGTAGGGGGTTTTAGAATCAAGGTTTTTTTTTTCAAAAATCTGATTTTTTGAAAAATTAATATTTCCTTTTTTAATTGCAATGTAAAAATTTGGATTTCTTTTGCATTGCTTTTCAGGTTTAAATTCTCTCTCAGGCGAACTTGGCATTTCGTTATAGCTGAAAATTATTTCTAATTATTATGTCACTCTCACAGCTTGAGTTCTCTTTAATCTTCTTCTCTCTGTTTAATAGTAACAGATGAAGAGCATGGGTCGGGCCAGGAGGGTTATGGATGCAAGCGAAATTGTTAACTAGTGCTAGGTCATACAACTCTGCGGAGATCATGACATATATATATTTTTTAAAACAATTTTTGGTGGGCTGTTACTTGCATCTATGGCCTTGCAGAAACCCATTTCCAACTAGGTCTTTGTGGAAGTGAGAAAATGCAGAGTTTTTGCTGGTCCTTGATAAAGCCAAGGCTCAGTATTCTCGACACTTTCTACATTCAGTTGTTTTATTTTATTTTTTTATCTTTTCTCCTTTTACTCACACCGGTAGATACATAACCTTTTCTATGTTGTACTTGGTATGAGTCAAAAATATATATTTATTTTTTTTGCTTAGGTCTCTTCTTAATAGAATGTGAATTCTGAATTTTCAAAACTGCTGCGTAGCGCGTTTTGATCTTCAGATTATTTTGCAACTTTCGTTTTAAATTCTAAAGTTTTTCCTTAGTTTTCAGTTTTGCTCTTCAGTATATATATATATATATATATGTCAAGCGAGGGTCACGTTGATGAAGAAATTAATCGGCGTATAAAACTTTGTAGGAGAGCTTTTGGAAGGAACAGTACAATTTTCCAGAGCAATATGCCATTATGTGTTAAAAGAAAAGTGTTTAATCAATGCATCCTTCCAGTGCTTACGTATGAAGCAGAGACATGGACCTTAAACTAAAAAAATCATGCAAAGACTGCAGGCAACTGAAAGAAACATGGAGAGATGCATGATTAGTGTAACCTGTGGAAAGATAAGAAGAGGAACTCGTGGATAAGTAAAACGGTAAGACTGGAAGACATCATGATTAGAGTAAAATCTTTGAAACGACAATCGGCTGGACATATTACCCAAAGGACGGACCACCGATGGACAACCGAAATTTTAGACTGGATTCCAAGGGACAACAAAAGACCCAAAAGAAGACCACATGAGAGATGGTTGGATGAATTTCGAACGCATGCGGGTGTGACATAGAGGAGACTGGCACAAGACACACCATTGTGGAAGAAACTTGGGGTGACCTTCATGTTGCAGTGGATTGGTAATGGTATATACACTGAGTGGCCACTTTATTATAACCACCCCCTCAGTACTTCGTTAGGCCACCTTTTGCCATTAATACTGCATCGGTTCTTCGTGGCATGGACTCCACGAGATGTTGATAGGTGGTTTGTGGGATCTGAGACCATGCTTGATGAATAGCACTTTCCAGGAGTGTGAGATTGCAGGGTTGTGGATCCAGCTGTCTGATGGCTCGTTCAACTTCATCCCACAAATTCTCAATGGGGTTGAGATATGGAGATTGGGGAGGCTATCTAAGCAAAGTAAACTCACCGGCATGTTCCTGAAACCAATCCTGTACAATACGAGCACTGTGGCAGGACGCATTATCTTGTTGAAAGTAGCCATCGCCATTGGGATAAACCATCCACATGACAGGACTTGGTCCGCAACGATGTTTAGATATGATGTGCCAGTCAGACGTTGATCAACACGAATTAAAGGGCCCAAAGCATGCCATGAAAACATTCCCCAAACTATAACGTTGCCTCCACCAGCATGAAGGGTTGTAGCAATGCATTTGGGGTCCATGCTTTCGTGCTGTTTCCGCCGAATTCTCACTCGGCCATCGGCATGGTGCAACTGAAAACGTGATTCATCGGACCACATAATTTGCTTCCAATTATCGACTGTCCAATCCTTGTGCTCCTGTGCGAACTGGAGACGTTTTCTCTTGTTAACTGCAGACAGAAAAGGTGTTCAAACAGGCCTTCGGCTGCCATATCCCATCCGATGCAGTGTACAACGAACAGTGCGTGCAAAGATCATTTGAGGGGATCCTTGATTAAGATTGTCTGTAATTTGCTGCACTGTTGCCCTTCTGTTGTCTGTTACCAGTCTGGACACTCTCCGTTCCACCCGAAGAGTCACTAGTCGATGACGACCACACGTTGCATGTAGAGACCCAGTTTTTTGGCTGACAATCCAGTCTTTAAACACTTTAACAACAGTTGCTCTGGGACATTTCACGAATGCAGCGGTTTCGGTGCTATTCGCTCCATGGCTCCGAGCTCCTACAATCATCCTACGTTGAAAGTCCGTCAAATCGCATTTTTTACCCATCTCGTCACCCAAAAATCTCTGCTACTACTGTCGCAAGCACTAAGCTTTCCCTTTTTATACTAGCCTCGCCCTCTGGCGGCAACAGCGTGCAGTCATAGCTCATTTGCTTAAAACTGTCAGGTGGTCATAATATATATATAATTCGTTTTTAATTTTGATGTTCTCGCGATGTGCTCTGTTCAGGTTACACGCTTCGTGTTTTGGCCTCGTGGCTATGGTTCCCTTTCGCTTGTAGTTCGGAGACACATTTACTGTATTTGTAGTTTCTTGTAAAGCATTCTTATAATACTGTGTACATATTGTAACTTTTATTTTTTCATTTTTTAAGTAACTTTCCAAAGTTTTATACACTGCCGGACAATTGCTAAGGACGGATGACAATAGCAACGATAGCAACCATAAAATGGAAGGCAGGAAAATGTGGAAATTAGCATAAGTGCGGGATACAGTAAGACGTGTTGTGCGTATGCAAATTTTGGATTGCCGAACTTGTTCGTGACGTCATAGCGCTGATAAGAGATATAAAGCATTTGACGCGTATTGACCGTTGTTGTTCAAACGCAAAGTTGAAAGGGAAAGAATCAATTGACGAACTTGCAATTTTCAGTATGTCTTCCCGACATCGCCTAGATGATTTTACGCGTGGCTGTATTATTGGCAAGATTGAAGAAGGGCGGGAAAATAACAGATGTTGCCAGGGAGTTCGACGTCAGCCACAGTGTTGTTTCAAGGCTTTGGAAATCATTTCAAACAAATGGAGAGTGTAGCAAACGTCACGGGGGAGGTCGTGTTCGCAGTACGACACCTGCAGAAGATCAGTACATAGTGCTATCAACAAAAAGACACCGGCGCAGCACAGCTAGTGAGGTAGCAAATCAGTTTATGGCTGCTACTGGCAAGCGGATTTCCCGAAAAACTGTCGCCAGACGTTTGCATGAAGGAGGACTACACGCCCGCCGTCCTGTTGTGTGCATCCCATTGTCCAGACGTCACCGTACCGCCCGTTTGCAATGGTGCCATCAACATCGCAATCGGACTGATAACGACTGGTCTGCTGTCCTCTTCTCAGATGAGAGTAGATACAGTCTATCGTCTGATTGTCGACGACAACTGATCTGGCATGATAGTGGTACTGCATATTGTCCAGCAAACATACAGGAAAGGGACCGATATCCGACATGTAGTAACATGGTATGGGCTGGCATCATGATCAATGGCCGTACGTCCCTCTATGTGCTTCCAACTGGGACTATGACTGGCCAACGATACGTTAATGATGTTCTGCTACCTCATGTTCGCATGTTCCGTGGTGCTGTCGATGATAGATTCATTTTCATGGACGACAACGCAACATGTCATCGAACTGTCGCTGCCCAGGAGTGTCTTGAGAGCGAGGATATTCAACGCCTCGTATGGCCAGCACGTTCTCCAGATCTGAATCATATTGAAAATGTGTGGTATGCTTTGGAGAGGAGTCTTGCTGGTCGCCGATGCCCTCCAATAAACAAGGACACCCTCATCCGTGCACTGACAGAGGAATGGGATAAATTACCCCAACAGCTGCTTGATAATGTTGTGCAAAGCATGACACGACGTGTGGAATCTTGCATCGCCCTCCATGGTGGCCATATCCCGTATTGATATCTTACGCCGGAACGCCTGCGGACGGTAATTGCATTTTTTTCACGTTTACGTATTTTGCTCAAAATGGCCTGTTTGTCCCTTGAACACGTTCCAAAGCCTTCTGGATTTCAGAGCACAATAAATTGTCTTTCTTGTAATGTCCTGGCATTCTGACATTATTTTATTTCACTTGGCATCCAACCACACTTACTTTTTTATGCGCTATATAGCCGTTTATGATCCGTCCTTAGCAATTGTCCAGCAGTGTATTAAGTTTCTTTTGTTTAAAGTCTTGCTGTGTATCGCGGCAAATGTCTGTAAAATATATATTTGTTTTTTCGCTCCTGGTCTCTGTGCTAGCTTCCTAGAATTTTGGTCGATGATTGTTGGCACAAGCGTGGTTTTTCTTTCTTTTTTCTTTTTTGCCTTGCTTCCTTGTTGAGTTTTAGCTCTGGTTGCATGCCTCGTGTTTTGAGCCACGTGGCTCCGCTGTCTGATTTTCTGGAACTTGTGCCTTCAAGTAAAGTTTCTTTATATTGTTGAGTACGTTTTAAGAATCTTTTTCATTTTAAGTCTTTTACCAAGTTAAGCATTTTTACTTTACTGTGTACTTTAGAAAATTTCATTTTGTAGTTTTTTCCCCAGGTTTTGTGTTATGCTACATTTTTCTAAATTCTACACATGTCTAGCAATATTTTATTTTTTTCACGCATGGGCTCCGTACTGGGTTTTCCTGGATTTGTAGACGATGAGTCGTTGTGGGTTGGGCCATGTATTTGGCTCCTGTTATATGAATATGTCACTCTCTGGTAGAGGTTCCGGACTGGCATTAAAGCACTTGTCACTCTCTGGCAGAGGTTTCGGACTGGCATTGAAGCACTTGTCACTCTCTGGCAGAGGTTCCGGACTGGCATTGAAGCACTTGTCAGTCTCTGGCAGAGGTTTCGGACTGGCATTGAAGCACTTGTCACTCTCTGGCAGAGGTTCCGGACTGGCATTGAAGCATTTGTCACTCTCTGGGAGAGGTTTCGGACTGGCATTGAAGCACTTGTCACTCTCCGGCAGAGGTTTCGGACTGGCATTGAAGCACTTGTCACTCTCTGGCAGAGGTTCCGGACTGGCATTGAAGCACTTGTCACTCTCTGGCAGAGGTTCCGGACTGGCATTGAAGCACTTGTCACTCTCTGGCAGAATTTCCGGACTGGAATTGAAGCACTTGTCACTCTCTGGCAGAGATGTGTAGTTGCTGACGGGGCCTATTTCGAATAAAACATGGTTGTGTGCTACATAGGCGTAACCACTGGGAGTGGGGTCTGGACACCCCAGATTTTCAGATTCGGGGATCCAAAAATGTAAGGGAACCCCTCCCAAAACTTTTCGGGAATGTAATGTTATAATGCAGTTTTTTATTGATGTGAACCAACTAAATTTAATAATATAAGATTGTAATTTTTCGTAAAATGCAAACACGTGTATAATGTGTACTTAATAAAACAACGATATCGATTTCTAATAAGCAAATTCAGTTCTTCAGCTTTGTAATTTACATTTCTGCCCTGTCTATCATTGTTTAACAGTTGTGTTTGCTAAGTTCCACAATTCGCCAACAGAGGCGCCTATGTTGTGCCCGTTAGATCGCGCCTCAGCAATTGCTTTGCTCCTGCGTGTGTGTATGTAGGGAGGGAGTCTCAAACTCTATCTTATGCAGTATGTGTATACTATTGCACATATATATGCATACATATAATATGTGTATGTGTGATCCCCCCCCCCTACAGAATTTGAAACATGGTAACACCACTGGTGTGTTATGAGGTATGTTTCTTTCACTTTTACCTTCCAAATCGGCTATTATTTTCCGTACGACCTAGTAGTATTACAGTCAAAACAGATATAAGCTTAAGGTAGCAAACAAAGTATTCACGTACGTATGTACTGTATGTCTTACATTATGAATTAGATTAATCTAAAATTACTGCCCCCCCCCGTTTTTTTTGTTTTTTCCTTTTGGAGGCACTCAAATTTTAAAATATTATTTAACATTGAATGCGAGGCATATTTCGTTCATATTTTCTTTTTTAAATAACGTACAGCTTCCCCGCTAGGGGGCGTGAAAGTTATATCACGTTTTCCTTCATATCTCTTCTAATTTTCTTCCGCTACGAGGAACATTTTAAGCACGTTTTTCGTAATACTTATGCCGCTGGCAGGAGTAAGTGGTTATTTCTATTTGTAGACGTTTCACCGATCGCAGAAAACGGGTTGAATTTTTTTCGTATTTTTTTAACTGGTTTTATTCCCTATGAAGAAGTCTACTGGGGAGAGGGGGAGTAAACACAAACAGTTTTTCTCTTATCATTTTTCGTTTTCGGAAACCTACCTTAAAAATCCTTTTCACGTCAGAAAATTCAAATGACATGTTCATTTCACTCAAGAATTCGGTGCCATCTTTCTTGTTTTTTTCAAGCTTTTGCTTGTATATAACCAAATTGTTGTATGTGTATTTTTAAAGAGCAAAACATTTAATTACAGGAGATAAAAAAAATGGAAAATAGAAAGAAATTACTATTATAAAAGAAAATGTATTAATGCTAAAGTGATTCTGGAGTCCTTGGAATTGTGTAGCCTGATTTTCAGACTCCTTTCCAGTGATCAGGCCCGGAGATGGTATATGCTTTTCTGTAATCACTTTTGTAGTTTTAAATATATTTTTAACTTGATTTTTGTTACTGTTATTAATTTCAGGTAGATTTTTTCTACTTCATCAACTTTGTCTCAGCACAGTGTTTCTGCGTAAAAATACTTCATTAGCTATATCAGCTGTCGACTATGCGTTTCCAAGGGCGAAACGTGAGAATATTATCTTGCTTTTGACCGTGCAATAAATATTGAACACGTAAATTATTTTTTTTTTCTTGTTTTAAAACATTTCATAATAACTGCCGTTTTGACTTTGTCGTTCACTGGCTGTTGTAAATATGCGTTCCCCATGACGGAGATGTGTTGAGTTTTTCCGCAATTCGAGATTCTCCTCGATGTGCTATAGTTGCGTTCCTTTACGTGGAATTCTGATGTAACATCCTAATTTCATGCGAAATTAAACTGGGATTCGGAAGCCCATCTCTGCCTCGGGCAACTTGCTGTTTGAAGAAATATATTTTCAGCTTCTGGCATTGCGACAATTAGCTTTACGCTTGCGTGCTCTGTTTAAGGACTCTCGTTCTCCCTCCGTCTCTGTTTGCTCTTCTGCTTAAAGATCACTGGACTCATTCAAGCAACGTAGCGATGCGGGTAATTTGCAAGGAATGAAAAATCATGTATTTCCTGAATGGAAGCTGGACTTCCGTATTATACGCAGTGGAATCTTACTCGAAACGCTGAGTATTCATTTTCAATGTCTTATTCCCAAATTTTGTTCAGGAGAAGAAGTCAGAACTTTGATTACAACTTTTAAAGATGCTATTAACACGTCACCAGGAAGAGATATAGAAAAAGGTTGTGATATTGTATATCATCATCATCATCATTGTCAACCATTATCAATCCACTGCTGGACGAAGGTCTCTCCAAGACTTTTCCCCAACGGGCTGTCTTGTGCCAGTCTCCTCCATGTTACTCCCGCATACTTTCGATTTTCATCCACCCATCTCCCATGTGGTCTTCTTCTAGGTCTTTTCCTGTCCCTTGGAATCCAATAAAAAATTTCGGCTGTCCGTTGATGGTCTGTTCTTCTGGCAGTATGTCCAGCCCATTGCCATTTCAGGGATTTTACTCTGATCATGGTGTCTTCCACTCTTGTCATTTTTCGGATCCACGAGTTCCTCTTCTTATCTTTCATGGTTACACCAAGCATGCAACTCAACATGCTTCTTTGAGTTGTCTGCAGCCTTTGTATGTCTCTTTTAGTTAAGGTCCACGTCTCTGCACCATACGTAAGCACTGGAAGGATGCATTGATCAAACACTTTTCTTTTAAGACATAATGGCATATTGCTCTTGAAAATTATGCTGTTTCTTCCAAAAGCTCTCCAGGCAAGTTTTATACGCCGATTAATTTCTTCATCAATGGGACCCTCACTTGATATCTGCTGTCCAAGATAAACGCACGTATCTGTTATCTCCAGCTTTTCTCCATCAATCGATAAATCTTCATTTCTTGCAAAAGCATTGTACATCACTTTTGTCTTTTGAAAGTTCATTTTTAATCCCACTTCTTTACTCTTGTCAGCAAGTTCCTGGATCATACTCTGCAGCTCTGATAGGGTAGTTGGAAAAATGACTATGTCATCAGCAAAACGGAGGTGAGTTAGATAATCTCCATTAATCTTTATCCCTTTGTTTTCCCAGTTCAGTGATTGAAAGACATTTTCCAATGTGGTATTAAAGAGCTTGGAAGATATGGTGTCACCTTGATGTTGTATATACATATATATATAGACTGGTAAAATGTTCACCCCCTCCCCCCAAAAAAAGACCACAATGACTCCAAAACCTTGAGAATAGAAGTGCGCAAAAGCTGCAGAGACTTTTGAAAAAGTATTTAAGTTATAGGAAAGTTTTGGTCAGGTTTCATTTCCAGGAAATTTTGAACTGGAAGCTTAAGTGAGATGTTATTAAAGAGCATTCGCTTTCAATTTTAAATAAATTTGTGATTTTTGGGGCACTCTATACAAATGTGTGATATAAAAAAATTCATGCTTACTAGATATATTTGAAAATGAGAGAGGGGTCAGTTGTGCTAGTCCTTGATGAAGGAACATGGGCATCTTCCCGCAGAGTGGAACAGACCCAAACCAAACGCAGGAGATAAATAGGCGAACGGCTGGGCTTCCCAAAAGTGTATCGCAATCGACGAACATGAGTAAATAAACTTGGTGACCTGAACAACTTTAATCGTGGACGCATTGTTGGAGCAAGACCGATGGGTTATTCTATCGCCCAAGTGGTTAATACTGTAAATACTGATACTATTTCTTGATATTGTTGCCCTTAGGTACCCGAGGGCAACAGTATCAAGGGTGTACCGCGAGTATACCATCGACAGACGTACCAGCGCCCAGACAGCACGCGATGGCCTACCACACGCCACTGATGACTGAGCTCGACGTAGATTATTCAGGCTCTTACAGACCGACAGCTTGGTAACGGTGGCGCAAATCACATCCAGGTTAAATGTTGGAGGCTCGAGCAGCGTTAGCGAGCGACGGTATAGCTCACAGTGCATACCCTGGGCTATAGGAGCCGGCGCCTTACTCGTATGCCAATGTTGACTGCTCATCATCGGATATTCGTCTCGCGTGGGGCCCGGAACATCAAAACTGGACCTCTGTAGAATGGCGTCGCATTGCGTGGTCGGATGTATCGCGTTTTCAGCAATACCGAGCTGACGGAAAGGTGCGGGCGTGGCGTCAACAGCATGAGGTCATGGCCTCGTTGGCTCTGTTCAAGGCGGTGATGGTTCTGTAGTGGTTTGGGGAGCCTTCACATGGGACACATTAGGTCCCTAAGTACGTCTGGAGATGTCCTTAAACGCTGCTCACTACCAGCATTTGCTTGCTGATCACCAGGGTTGTGCAATACGTGTAAAAAAGGTTTTCTACGTGACACGTAAATTACGCGTAAAAAACGCGTAAAATACGTAGAAAACGTAAAATACGTAAAAAACGTGTAAAATAAGTAACAAAATAAAAAAAACATGGCTTTGTTCTGTTAATTAACTGGCTATGTAATCTTTGTGCTTGCTGTTGATTAACTTGCTATCAGTATCGAGAAAAATCTGGAAAGTTTGGAGCGCTTATGAAGAAGGGTGCTAAATCACCACGGACATTCTGGTACTTCGCCAGTCGGCACCATAAGGAGTTGTCAGCAGTTGCTTTGAAGTTAATCAACATCCCAGCATCTTCAGCCAAACTTTAAAGACTTTTCTCTAATTGGTCTGTTGCCCATAATACTACAAGAAACCGGCTCAGCTTCGAACGTTCGAAGAAATTGGTTCAAATATATTATACTCTTAAGTTACAAAATCATAACAGTGAGGATTATTAGTGTGATTAAGGGTGTGTGAGAACTGAGAGTGACAATTATAAACATTTAAAGAGTTACATTTAAAACAAGTAGTTTAATGTTTTGTCAAATCTACAGTTTTTCCCTTTAAGGGTATAAGTATAGCACAATCAATATCAAAAACGTTTAGAGTTTTAAAAGGGTAAAATTATGATTTTGAAGTGTACACCTGGATAACATGTCAAACACAAATATTATTAAATTAAAATGTACAATATTTTGTATTATAGACATGCCATTGACATTCATGTCAAAATATTATCTTTGATGAACAAACTGAACATAAAATTGTTTATTTTATAGAATTACATAAATATTAAAATACACTCGACGAATTTGAAGCTGTTAATAAAATCTTGAATTCTATTCAATATGCATTGTGATTTTTATCGATGCTAGTGCAGGAGGTAGATTATATTCTCCATTTTTAATGTACAAGAAAGAACAGATACATTATAATTTCTAAAAAGAAATCTGTTAATAGGTGGCTGAGCTGTATGAACAACCTTAGGAGAATAATGATTTCAAAGTGAAATATACAAGAAATTTTAAGTTTAAAATGTAATATTGTTAAAGTGGTTTTTATATTATATTATTTATACACACACAGGAAAGAAAATTAGTTTTTTACATCTGCGTAAAAAACTGGTTTTCTACGCCAAGTAAATTACCTGTATATTACGCGTAATTTACGTAAAACACGTAACGAGTAAATTACCTTGCCAACCCAGCTGATCACCTACACGCTTTCATGGCCTTCGGGTATCCTGCGGCAGATGGTCTGTTCCAGCGGGACAATGCGCCGCCCCATCGGGCCGCAACCACTGAGACATGGCTCGAAGAACAGTCATCTGAGTTTGAAACCATGCAGTGACCCCCAAGTCCCAGGATTTAAACCCAGTGGAAGCCTCTAGGATGTCGTGGAGGGGAACAACAGATACATGGATCCTGAACCGACGTTTTGGGCGGAGTTGTGAACAATGCTGCAACGGGCATGGCTGGCATTACCCCGGAAAACCTCCGGCATCTGGTGGAGTCGATGCCTCGGCGTGTACAGGCTGTTATTCGCCGTAGAGGAGGAACAACAAGCCATTGTATTATGGGCATGCATTTTTCGCTTTGTACACGTTCAGATCATGTGACGAATGAAGATGTATTGCAGTTGTGTAATGTGAAGCAAAATATTGTTAGCAAGGTGGAACTAATATTCTTAGGCGGTTTGGCAATGTTGAAAGAATTAAAGATGTGATGCTTACTAAGAAAAAAATTTCTGTCCAAGTGGCAGGAAAGAAAGGCAGAGGAAGGCCAAGGAAGTCATGGGAGGATCAGATTCAGGAGTGCCTGAATGAGAAAAGGATTATGAGTATGAAGTATAGAATGTCTTGTGTACGTCGTGTGATGGATGTCACTGAAGCTCGTGTTGTGTGTCAGGATCGCTGTAAATGGAGAAGTTTGATACAGCAAAAGTAAGTAAATAAATAGTTACAAATTTATTTTCTGGTTTGTGTAATCTGTTAAGTGTTTATTTGTCAGATGGTCTTTCTTTGAGGAGCTAACCTCTGAATAACAGAGAACAGCTTAATGATATGTACGTATGTATGCTTTTTCAGAAGGTATCTATGGCACTGTTTTATTCTTGAAGTTTTTACATATTTCTAAATGGCATTTAAATCTGCGCGTACAAGACAACATTACAATATTTGTACCAAGAAGGAGCATGCAAATCAGTTTTTATCAGAAAAGTTAACGTAGAATAAATTTTTGCAAATACATGCCATTTTCTTAACAACGATTTCCAGCCAGCAAAGGATTTTTTCGGAAACAGAAAAAACAAAGAAAGAAAAACTCCTGCATGCACAAGCATGTTGCAATTTCTGTAAATCATCACATCTCCACAAAGAGTGCTTTTTCAAAACTTTACCTTAAGTTTTACACAAGATAACATTGGGTGCAGCCATAAACATGGAGAGGTGCAGGCTTGGTGTAACCAGAGACATAAGAAGAGGAATTCGTGGATAAGGAAAATGACAAGAGTGGAAGACACCATGACCAGAGTAAAATCCCTGAAATGGCAATGGGCTGTACATTTTGCCAGAAGGACGGACCACCGATGGACAACTGAAATTTTAGACTGGATTCCAAGGGACAGGAAAAGACCCAGAAGAAGACCACCTGGGAGAAGGGTGAATGAAATTCGAAAGCATGCGGGCGTGACAAGGAGGAGACTGGCCCAAGAAACACTATTGTGGAAGAAAGTTGCGGAGACCTTCATCCAGCAATGGATCGGTAATGGTTGACAATGATTATATATCATCACCATCATTGTCAACCATTATCAATCCACTGCTGGACGAAGGTCTCTCCAAGCCTCTTCCACAACGGTCTGTCTTGTGCCAGTCTCCTCCATGTTACTCCCGTATACTTTCCAATTTCATCCGCCTATCTCCCATGTGGTCTTCTTCTGGGTCTTTTCCTGTCCTTCGGAATCCAGTCTAAAATTTCAGCTGACCATCGATGGTCTGTCCTTCTGGCAATATGCCCAACCCATTGCCATTTCAGGGATTTTACTCTGATCACGATGTCTTTCACTCTTGTCATTTTTCTGATCCACGAGTTCCTCTTATCTCTCCTGGTTACACCAAGCATGCATCTCTCCATGCTTCTCTGAGTTATCTTCAGTCTTTGTATGTATCTTTTAGTTAAGGTCCACGTCTCTGCACCATATGTAAGCACAGGAAGGATGCATTGATCAAACACTTTTCTTTTAATACATAATGGCATATTGATCTTGAAAATTACACTGTTTCTTCCAAACGCTTTCCAGGCAAGCTATATACGGCGATTAATTTCCTCATCAATGTGACCCTCACTTGATATCTGTTGTCCAAGATCAATGTAGGTATTGGTTATCTCCAGCTTTTCCCCATCAATCGATAAATTTTCATTTCGTGTAAAAGCATTGTACATCACTTTTGTATTATGAAAGTCAATTCGTCGCCTGCGTGAATTCGTCGCGCGTCAATTCGTCGACCACGACGATTCGTCGAGCGTCAATTCATCGCGGACAAATTCGTCGACTACGTCAATTCGTCGCGTTTACAGATTTTGGTTTCATACAAAACGAATGCAGGAAAACGTACGACTTCAAACGTCTTCCTCCCTGATCAAATTTATAAAGTTTGGACACTCAGACAGGGTAGGAATATTACGCTTTTTCTTTGAAACTAAAGATATTAGACGGTAGACGGTTTTTGGAACGGGTCGGGGCCCGGTTTGTCAGAGCCCCCACATACAAGATTTTCGTAAAATCTACAGTTTTCATTTCAGAACCACCAAAGCTGGTATACTATCTCGTGGTATTCTAACTTAGACTGTAGACGGTTTTTGGAAAAGGTCGGAGTCCGGGGTTCAGAGCCCCTACCTCCCCTACAAAATTTCTTAAAATCTACAGTTTTCAATATAGAACCACAAAATTTGGTATACTATCTCATGGTACTCTAACTTAGACGGTAGACGGTTTTGGGAACGATTCGGGCACGGGGTCAGTGCTTTTCCCCCCATAAAATAATTTCGTAAAATCTACAGTTTTCAATTTACAACCACGAAATTTGGTATACTATCTCACGAAACTCTAACTAAGACTGTAGACAATTTTTGGAAGCGGTTGGAGCCAGGGGGGTCAGAGCCATCCCACCCCCATACAAAATTTTCGTAAGATCTACAGTTTTCAATTTAGAACCACCAAATTTGGTATACTATCTCATGGTACTTTAACTTAGGCGGTAGACGGTATTTGGAATAGGTCAAGACCCGGGGCGTTAGAGCCCCCCACATACAAAATTTTCGTAAAATCTGTAGTTTTCAATTTAGAACCACCAAATTTGGTATCATGAAACTCTAACATAGACGGGAGACGGTTTTTGGAAAGGGTCGGGGCACGGGGGGTCGGAGCAACCCCCCATACAACAATTTCGTAAAATATACAGTTTTCAATTTAGAACCACCAAATTTGGTATACAGTCTCATGGTATTCTAACTTAGACTGTAGACGGTTTTTTGGAAAAGGGTCAGAGCCCGGGTTTCAGAGCCCCCCCCCATAAAAAATTTCGTGAAATCTACAGTTTTCAATTTAGAACCACCAAATTTGGTATACTATATCATGGTTCTCTAACTTAGACGGTAGACGGTTTTCAGAACGGGTCGGGGCACGGGGGTTACAGCCCCCACATAATTTTCCTAAAATCTAGTTTTCAATTTAGAACCATCAAATTTGAGTACTATCTCATGGTACTCTAACTTAGACGATAGACGGTTTTTGGAACGGGTCAAGGCCCGGGGGTAAGAGCCCCCCATACAAAATTTTCTTAAAATATATATTTTTTAATTCGCAACCACCAAATTTGGTGTCATGAAACTCTAACTTAGCGGGAGACGGTTTTTGGAAAGGGTCGAGCACGGGGGGTCAGAGCTCCCCCGTACGAAATTATCGTAAAATCTACAGTTTTCAATTTGGGGCCACCGAATTTGGTATACTATCTCATGGAATTTTAACTTAGACTGTGGACGGTTTTTGGAAAGGGTCGAAGCCCGGGTTTCAGCGCCCCCCCCTCTCCCATACGAAATTTCGTAAAATCTAGTTTTCAATTTAGAACTACCAAATTTGGTATACTATATCATGGTACTCTAACTTAGACGGTAGACGGTTTCCGGAAGTGGTGGGGTCCCCTCATACAAAATTTTCGTAAAATCTACAGTTTTCAATTAAGAACCACCAAATTTGGTATACTATCTCATGGTACTCTAACTTAGACGGTAGACGGTTTTGGGAACGGGTCGGGGTACGGGATCAGAGCCCTACCCATACAAAATTTTCGTTAAATCTACAGTTTTCAATTAAGAACCACCAAATTTGGTATACTATCTCACGGTACTCTAACTTAGACGGTAGACGGTTTTTGGAACGGGTAGGGGCCCAGGGGTCAGAGCCCCCCCTCATAAAAAACTTTCGTAAAATCTTCAGTTTTGAATTTAGAACCACCAAATTCGGTATACTATCTTATGGTACTCTAACTTAGATGGTAGACCGTTTTTCGAACGGTTTGGGGCCCGGTGGATCAGAGCCCTTCACATACAAAATTTTCGTAAAATCTATAGTTTTGAATTCATAACCACCAAATTTGGTATCATGAAACTCTAACTTAGACGCTAGACGGTTTTTGGAAGGAGTTGGAGTCCGGGGGTTCTGAGCCCCCTCAAAAAAATTCGTAAAAGCAACAGTTTTCAATTTAGATCCACCAAATTTGGTATACTATCTTATGGAGCTCAAACGTAGACTGTAGACGTTTTTTGGAAGCGGTTGGAGCCAGGAGGTCAGAGCCCCTGATACCAATTTTTGTAAAATCTACAGTTTCCAATTTAGAACGACCAAATTTGGTGCACTACCTCATTGTATTCTAACTTAGATCGCAGACGGAAAGCGTCGGTGCCCGGTGCGAAGGGGCCCATTCAAAATTTTCGTAAAAATTACATTTTTTATTCTTAAGAACTCCATCCCAATACACCACTCCATTACTCCACCTACGGTCTAAGTTAGAGGCCGTAGATAACAATAAAGTGAAAAAATATCCGGTTAATGGTGTATTAAAAACACAAATTAATAAACGTTAGCTTTCACCACCAACGGGTGCCTTATCCGGCAGAAATACAATGTAATGTAAATAATATAAATTCTTTTTTGTTTCGTATAATTAAATTAATTAAATTAAAAAATTTAAAATAAGTTTACTGAAAATTTACGGAAATACCTTTTTCATCCATTAACTTTCACCCGCTGAACTTGGCGATTTTACAAATAGTATTATTTACCCGGGAAATACCGGGTACCCCTGCTAGTATGAACTAAAGATAATGTTACACTTTCAGTCAGGTACAAAACAATAATTAGAATGGGCCTTATTAGCAATTTTCAGTCCGCAGTGCTCATTTTCATAAGGTTTGCATAGAAGTCCAAGATTTCAGCAATGCGCTTTACTGAGGTTGAAACTATTAAGCAGACCCTAGGCCTTGGGCTTTTTGATAGTTTTCAGTCCTCCGAGCTGATATTTATATAGTTTTCACAGAAAATAAAATGAATTCTGTTGAAATGTTACTCGAGCACAAAACATTAATAGATACGCCCGAAACCTAGGCATATGCATTTTTAGTAATTTTTATAATGCTGTGATCGTATGAGGTTTGCATGACAAATCAATTTAAGAGTGTTACGCTTATTAAAAAAATATTTAAAAGGCCTAGGCCAGCGGCCAATAATTAGTATTTGGTGCCTAAGTGAAAGCGCAACATTATTAACTTGATTTGTTATGCAAACCTTATAAATATGATCACAGCGATTAAAAGTTACTAAAGAGTCCTTGTAAGTAATATTTTTTGACCGAGTGCAAGAGCAATTTACGAAATGTCAACAGGTCAAAATATCTAAAGTAACAATGAAATTTGGAATATTTCTTTTTCTTTCTTTTTATTTCAGTTTTGACACTTGTATTAACTTTTAAAAACATATATTTCTCTTATTGTTTACCTTCATTGTGCTTTGAACAGAATTTCTTACCATGTTTTGGGCATTTTATTTTGTGTGGTTACAGTTTTTTTAATGTTTTGGGCATTTCATTTTGTGTGGTTACTTGCTTTTATGTTTTGGGCATTTTACTTTCTATGGGTATTTTTGTTATGTTTTGGTTATTTTATTTTCTGTGGTGGTTGCAGTGGCGGCTCGTGGTGTAAAATGCTGGTGAGGCGAACGGTCTTGATGTAAATGTAAAACAGTAAAACGTATGTTATTGAAAAATATATAAATTCGTATAACGTTATACGAATATATATATATATATCTATCAGTGGCGTAGCAGGGGGGGGGGGGTCGTGGTTTGCACACCCCTTATTAGGCGAGACAGTTAGCTTTTTCTAAGTACGTTTTATAGATAATTTCCCTATTTAAATTCTTTGATTTTTATATAACTCGGAAAGCAATGTAATTTCTTGATAATAGAAGAGAAAGTAAAGCAAAGCGGCCAAAGAAGTTGCTTTATTAAATTTTTATTAAAACAACTATAATTTATTGCATTTTCTTCATTTTATTAAATTAGCTTCATTTTGTATTAATATTCAAGATGTGCGTACGTACCAATAGGAAAATATTTGTCGAAGCGCCCCCCCCCCCCCAAATTGTTATATGTACTTATACACAGTTATACAGCAGAAGTGCAGAACCCCCCCCCCTTCAAAAAGTTTCATGTCAAAGGCAGTATCCCCCATTGGATATCTTTGAAGTCCTGGGTTCGAGTCGGCTGAATCATTAAAATCCGCTGAGATTCGGAAGTCTCGTTAAGCCATTGGTCCAGGGTAAGCGGCACCTTGTTATTAACAGCTGTAAACCCCATCCCTTAGGGCTCCATCCCATGTCATTTAGCCCTTATATACAAATATTATTAAACAGTAATGGAATAAAATTATAGAAATATATGAAACACGGCGTGGGAGTCTTTCTTCACGAAAAAATCCAAAAATTTTAGAGGAAAAATGTACATATACCTCTCTATATATGTGTGTGTGTAATATACGCTACTTTTGCAACAATATTTTTATGAAAACAATTATTCGATAATTTTACAACAAAGAAAGAAATATTTCACCAGTATTCTTTTATGTAATACACTTGAGCGAAAATACGCAATTTGCGCGGTTTCTTTAGCTAGTCAATGCGTCACTCACATCCCAACGCCAATCGGAGATCCACTTCTTAAAAAATTCAAAGTAAATCATTTGAATATAATTTTTTTTCTCACGAAGTGTTTCTTGAGCTTGAATAAAAGTCACAGTTCGATTGGCATATTAGTGAAGGTGCATTTAGCACGGGTCACAAACTGAAGTCCAGGCTCGTGATAACTATGTACAGGAGAAGTCAAGCTAAGGAAGCACATTTCTATATAAAAAAAGTATAAAATAATTTAAACCTGGAATTAAAAACAGGGGAATACGATATTAATTTGCTTTGGTCTCGAACAGAATGCTTTCAGTTTATTTTTTATAAATAAGTTCAATTCTGCGATCCTTTTTGGCTGCAAATTTGTCTATGATCAGATCATAAAATGGTTGAATGGACATTAGATGGTTCAGCAATTCTTTCTCGATTGAAATTTTAGCGAGTGAAGACAAACGATCTTGTGCCGTTGTATTACGGAGGTAAGTCTTAATTCTCTTCAAACAAGAAAAAATTCCTTTCAGCAGAAGAACTTGTTGACGCCAGTGTCAATACAAGAGAAAATAATTTGTAGGCTTCTGGTAACACCTCTTTCAGCTCGTTTTCTTTCATTGTTTTCAAGGTTTTCTGAAAACTGAGTTCCCTGAAGTTGTGATCATTATATAAAAAATCTAATTCGTTTTTTTAGTCGTTGTGTGTCTGTAAAAATGTTTGGATAAATTTTTTGAGAGTGTTAAGGGCACTGGATGGAAATGACTCTGAATAACTATGGTATTTTGAGCTGTCAACTAGCTGCAGAAACTCGAGCTTTCCCATATCTTCAAATCTGGTATTTATTTGGACTTTTATATATTCATGAATACACTCAATTAAATCATTCTGTATCGTTTTAGATTGTCCAGAAAATAAGCTTCGTATTTCTTCAAAATGTGCTTTTAATTCTGGGGTGCTCCTACGAAGTAACATTTGGAACATTTCCTTGAAATTACCTTTATTTAATGAGGAAATAGTTTCATCATGTCCTCGAAAAGGCAGTTCTTGCTTGCTTAGAACGACAACTAAATCAATTATATGTTCCATAAAAAAGCCTATTTAGTCTGACCTTTTCATTAAACTTGACTTTATGAAGAGCAGCATTTTCTTTGAGCATATCAGAAATAGTGTTTGTTTTTTTCCATTCGTTTTAGACCTACGTGGTTAGTTCTATGCTCTTTAGAGCTTTCGTGCAATTTTGCACTACGAGAAAAGTTTTTTAGATCAAAATAACCCGTTGTATTCCACACATTTTTCTTATTGCTCAAAAGTAAACATGGCCAGCAAAAGAGAGTTTGCTTGTAATAGCATCAGAAAGCCAGGGAAAAATCTCGTACTATGATTTATTGAAAGACCTAAAAAACGATTTGCCGCACTTCTTATCTTTAGATATTGAACTTATTATAGGTGTCGGTCTTCCAGATATGAGAACATCCTTGTTATCATAATCTTTCCAGTGTTTAAAAGGAATTTCTTCCAGAACACAAATCACGTCGCTTGTTGGGCCATTCATATTTTCCAACCAAAATCAAAATATGCTGTTTAGTAACAATAACAAAATGAAAAAAGAAAAACTCAACATTACTATGAACTAGCAAACACCCGCAGAAGAGAGGATTGAAAACACACTACAAAAAGTTAGATTCAAATACACTCTGACGAATAGTTAAAGCTACGTAGATCTCTTCGTACTCCAAAGCGTATAGAGGCGAACGGCGTCATCGCCTGTGAAACCACTTTTCACAAGGGTCATCTGCTCATTTTCCCGCGCCCATTGGATACACAATCCTTGGGTTCTCCAATAACAGCGGAGATGCGATTCCAGTTTAAGCGAAATGGAGGGTCGCCTCAGAAATTTCCTTTCTCTTACTGGAAGTCCGGCACCTCTTTAGGTAGACCTCGGACCGTGGGGGTGGGGGTGGGGTTCAGTCTGTAGGGCTCTTCTCTGATCCCCAGTTCCCAAAACCGGCTTCTCATCGAGACGATTCAGCCGATCGCCTCTAAGCGCTTAAAACATGCAGCTGCTTTGCAAAAATAATGATTCATTCCTCTTCTCGAAAGCCTTTCTTTAACCATTCATGAATCACAATGTGAATTTCAGTGTTTCATTTATCCTGCAAAGTTCTTATATCTTTGTTACTGACAGAAGGTTTTTTTCTTCTTTCACTTCTCATTCTGCGGAATTTCAGGTGAGGCGGCGCCTCACTTGCCTCATCTGACGGGCCGCCACTGGGTGGTTGTAATGTCGACAGAATGAAAAGGAAACTGTGGACAGTCATGATGCCTACTTGATTATAATTTGTTTTTTCAAATACAGCACATGATTTTGTATTGATTTATACCACTTACTCATTAAGCGACTACAGGTTTCTTTAAATATGAACTTTTTCTTTGAGCCTTCTGTTTCCTCTACCTAGCTTTTTCGGCTCCGCCATTTCTTTTCTTGGTTTTAGAATATTTTCCTTATTATTAATCTATTTTCTCATGCAAACTCTTTATGTAAGGTATGTCTATTCTATCGAAGTATTTTGCAATTATACGTGAAGCCCTGTTGCTGAAGTAAAAAAAATATTTCCAACTGAAACAACGTAGTTCAGATATTTTCCCGCTGTTAACTCAAAGAATGAAAACAAAAACAACAAATCTGTGCAATGGTTGAGGCATGAGACAGTACTTACTGGTAACCAGGCAGAGTTTTAAGGAAGAATGAGCTTAGGAATTTCTAACTGCAACAAAAAAGATCATCCGCACTGTATCCCTCCCCATCCCCTAGTACCGGCCTTTGGACGTCTTGAAAGAGAAGTCTTAAGGACGCATCTGTATCGTGATTGCCTGAGAATTCGCAACAATCTTCTGGTGTCGTAGTCAGTGGCGTAGCCTAGGTCTTGTACAAGGGGACGCTGAAATAATCTAGTTAAAATCGAAATGTTACCCTTCATTTTGAAACTCTGTATTGTCCTAAAAAGAAGGGAGTACACAAAAAACATTTATACAAAATAGAATACCATATGATAATTATCATGAAATGTCATTTGGTCTTAATTTTGAGCATAGTGGTTCTTTTTAAGTTAATGTACAAAATTTGTGAAATGCAGAAGTTTTGATAGGTGTTTATATCGAATATACAGCTTTGAATTTCAAATTTCACCTACATATACTGTGTACATACAAAGGCTACTAGCATTATAATTTGAGATAATTAAAGAAAAAAAATCAATATTCCTACCATTTTTGTAAGTACCGTGTTTCCTTAAACAACTTTGCATATCAGCTCTATTCTTCGTTTTTTCTTTTCAGCAAACACGTCAATACACCTATCAAGAAACACAGGATCACTTGAAAGCTCTCGAAGTAAAGCCTTTTCAACAGCTAATGAGCTGAAGTGACTTAGACGGTAATTTGTCATAGAGTTTCTAAGGAAAGTTTTAACGCGCTTTAAAGTACTCATGCTTCTCTCATTACTTGCAGTTGTTGCTGGTAATGTGAGAATTAGACGAAGTAGTTTGGTTACCTCTTCGTAAATACCGTCCAAACCATTTGCTACTATATACTTGAACAAATCTGTAGGTTGCAAAGCTTTCTTGTCATTTTCGTAGATATTGATGAGCTCATTTTGCAGTTTATCTTTCGTAAAAAAGTCGTAATTTTCAAACAAGTTATTCAGAGCCACAACAGGAAACATTTTTCGATATTCCGTGAACTTCTGTTCATTCACGAGTTCTGTGAGCTGCAAGTTAACAAAATCTTTAAATCTCTCCTTCATTTGAACAATTTGAGAATCAAGTATTTCGTAGCACACCTGAGTCACACTCATTTTCTCGCTTTCCCCAAACTGCAAGTTCTCATTGAACTCCTTACTTTTTTTAACACAATTATCAATGAAATCGTCATTCTTTCTAATATTTTCTAACTGCTGAATGGTCTGACGAATCTCATTATGACATGAAACAATACTAACTGAGATTGATTGACAAGTAATTTCATCAGGGGTTCAATATAAACAAAGCAGGCGTCATAAACACACAGGAGAAAAACAAAAATCGAACTATCCAAATGTCTTTTCAACCCAATGGCAGAGTTTATAGAATCACAGTCCCACTGAGGATTTTCAACCTCGATAATGCTAGAAATGGCCCTGTAAAGTTCATGAAAATGATTTTTAATTGTCTGAATTGCCTTGAGTGGAAGTTCCAGCGAGTACTGCTTGCTTGTGGAAGCTTAAAACCTTGCTCTGTCAGCAGAACAGTTCGCTTGGATGATTTGCTAAAAAAACTGTGAAAAGCAGTCAGCGCACACACAAACAGTTTCACTTTTTTAATATTTTTTGAATCATGCAAGAGCACGAGATTTAACTGATGTGCATAACAATGTATAAAAAGTGCATTTGGACAAAACTTTTTAACTAGGTACTGAACTCCCCTTGCTCGACCAGCCATAACCGAAGCTCCGTCATAGGTCTGACTAACGACTTTCTCTGTGACGTTCCAGTCGTTTAAAACTTTGTGAATTACGTCTGCTAAGCCTTCAGCTGTTTTGTCTCTTGAAACATCGTAAAATCCAAGAAATATCTCCTCAATCCTGTCTTCAACACAATATCTTAATATCACAGTCATCTGGCTTTTGCAAGATACGTCAAGTGTTTCATCAGCTTGTACAGAAACAAAGCGAGTTTCTTTCATTTCAGATTTAATGGTTTCATTTAATACAGTCGTGATAACTTCAATCAAACCATTCTGTAAGTCAGGTGATGTTCCTTTGAATGAAGAAGATGACTGTAAGGGCTTTCGGATGGTTGATTCGTTCAAAGTCAATAGCTCTAAAAGTTCTAAGTAATTTCCTTTGTTGACTGAATCTGCACCTTCCTTATGCCCTCGAAATGCCAATTCTTGTTTTGCAAGGAATATAATTGACTGGATAATTCTTTTAAGAACTTCTCTGTTATTTGCGACTTGTTGATTATGTTTCACGGCTTGAGTGCGTGCTGCTTCTAATAAAGCATGCTCTATACGAATTTTCCCAAGCAAAACGAAAGACTCCATATGTTGCAAATATCCTCTTGAAGAGGCATGTTTATTTGCTTTTTTGATGAAATTGCTCGTCTGAAATGTCATTAATGCACCATTCGTTGTCTTTCTCTCCAAATAGTAAGCAAACGTAGCAAAACATTTTTGTTTTCTACTGCACCCAGTAGTCCATTTGTATCTATCATACCACGAAGACTGCCAAGTAAGAGTACTACCTTTACTTATTTGCTTAATGTTCAAGTATGGCGTATGTCTTTTGTTTTTTAAATAGCACTGTTTCTCCAACGTAACATTACAGCTGGGAGTTTTTGCAAGTAATCAATGAAATCCTCGTCCAACATGCTTTCCACATCAGTCCTTTTTTCACAGTAAAAATATTATAAAACAAAACTGAACACAAAAAACCACGCTGAACAACAGAGAATATCTGCATACCAACGCTCGCTAAAACTCGTCCTCCTCGAATACGCTGGCGTTTCCTGTCGCAAACAAACTCGAGTGATCACCCTTCGCGAGCATGCGCAGTCACATGAATTTAACCCTGGCCACGGTTCTCCTCAAGGTCATCAGACGCTAGATTGGCCGAGCGTCTGGCATTGAGGAGAAAACCACTTTACATCAGACGAGGCCATTATGGGAAAATAAACGCTAATATAGTGTTTTCATGCTATTTTTGTTAAGAATAACATTTAAAATTGCCAAAGGAAATGGAATGGAATAATACACTCTTGCAAGGAAAGGCACTATTCTCCATCGAAGGGACGCTGAGCGTACCAGCAAGCTACGCCACTAGTCGTAGTAGAAAAACACACTTCCTACTTCGCCTAAATTGCTTGGATCTAATGCCAACGAACAAAGTTTTGCTCTGGCATTAGATTTCTGTTGCTTTTGATGGAATACTTTCCCCTGGGGTTCGTCGCTTTCAGTATAGTCTTCAGGACACACGGCAATACACCCCAACGTAAAACACTAATTTCACGGCAATTAACTACAATTAGTGAAAGAGAGGGGCGGTACAGGAAATAAGTCGAACGAGACAGATCTGAACTTAGAAAGTCGGGGAAGGTGTTGCATGAAAAACTGTGTTTGGCTTACAGACTATTTGGCACGTAGGGACGTAGATTTTTTTTAATACGTTTCGGGGTAAACAAATTGTCTTTTCAGTATAACAATTTTCTTTCATACGCATGGTGCAGCACAGAAAAAAAAATTGAATTTATTTTTGAGAATTAGCATGACGCTTACCGACCCAGAGTACAGCGGACCAGTCCGCGCCTGCTACCGCCTCCGGAACCTGGCGCCCGGGTTCTTCGCATCCGTTGATCCCCCGCTTGGAGCGTCCCTGCTGTAAAATACACTATCTACCAACAAGTAATTGGACACCTGTGATAACAAAGGAAAACGAAGTTTACTCACCTTCAATAGTTGGTGGAGCCTCCACGAGCGGCGATTACAGCTGCGATCCTCCGGGGCATACTCTCAACCAGACGTTGTACGACGGCTAGCGGTATTTTCTTCCATTCGGCTTGGAGAAGACAGGTCAGTTCCTTTACCGATTTCGGACGGTGGGGGCACCCTTTAAGTCGACGCTCCAACTCGTCCCAGAGGTGCTCGATAGGGTTAAGGTCCGGGATCTCCGCAGGCCAGTCCATTCGATTAACCCCATTGTTACCATACCAAGCCATGGTGGACCTCGCAACACGACAGGTGACATTGTCATCCTGAAAGTAACATGGGTCCACCCCGTAAAACTGCCTCAACGTAGGAAGCGCATGGTCACCCAAAAGGGTGCAGTAGGTTTCGGCGTTGAGTCTACCAGGAATTGCGACCAAGGGTCCCGTGCCATACCAGGAGAAACACCCCCATAGCACAATTCCACCGCCGCCGAACTTCACAGTTGGCACAATACATTCCGGCATGAGGCGTTCTCCAGGCAGACGCCAAACCCAGACCCTGCCATCCGAACGGTAGAGGGTGAACCTTGATTCGTCGCTCCAGAGAGCCTGTTTCCACTGTTCAACGGTCCACTGTCGACGTTCTTTGCACCACGTTAGCCGAGCAGCGCTATTGGACTTGGTGATCAAAGGCTTGTGGGCGGCAGCACGTCCATGATAACCGAGCAGATGAGCTTTCCTTACGGATGGTATTCATCGAAAGAACACTCGCGGATGCCTGTTCAAACTCCTTGCGGATGTAGCCCCTCGATTTTGTGCGGTTCTTCCGAATTTCTCTGGTCAGCACCCGTCGGTCTCTAACTCCCAGTTTTGTGGGTCTGCCGGGTCGGGGCACATTCCGACAGTCACCTCTCATCTTCCACTTGCCAATCACGTAGACCACTGTCGATTTTGGGTGCTTCAACTTGCTGGATATGTCACGTATGGATCGGCCATTTCTGTGATACCCGACGATTACACCTTTCTCGAATTCAGAGAGCTCTGAACTGCGTGGCATCTTGCATGCGACTGGCTGCGTTGTTGTTTCCCACACGATATTTAAAGGCGGCGGCCGTGACGTGTATCAGGACCGCAGATATCGTCGATTGCAGGGGTGTCCAATTACTTGTTGGTAGATAGTGTACATGCACCTCTGCGTTTTGGAAAAACAAAAGATAAGATGCCGATCCTTAAACTTAACCGCTTCTTGTGACCGCGTGTACGAAAATCTTGAACTTCGCCGAAACCCTAACTGGAGGAACAAGCTTCCCGTGATCGTCTGTATTCTGAGTGTTTTATTGAATGGTTGCTCATCAGTTCGTAGTTGACTGGCGAACAGGGAACGTGCTTGTTGAAACCTTTGTTTTGCGTTGTCAAGTGATAATAGTGGAAATATATCACTATGCAGATGAAGAATGCAACATAAATAGTTAACTCACAAAAAGAAAATGATTTGCTGAAATGGAAAGGGTATTTATTTTGCCATAACAGAGTGCGGGGTGATTTACGGTATTGGCATTATATTCAAAGAAATTATGGAAATTGTACTGGCTTTGCTAGTACTATTCTTATTGGAGATGAACACAGGATGCGCAATGAGAAACCACATAATCATGCTCCAAGACCGGAGAAAAGTGATGTTGCTGTTGCAAGAGCGCAAGAACGAGCGATAAATACGGACGAAGCCCCTGCACAAATTATTCAAACCGTGACAACGTCAATGGCTACAGTAAATGCAGCTTACATGCCTAATATGGATGCACTAAGGCAAGTTGTAAAACGAATACGAAGAGAAGACATGCCTGCGGAGCCTACGACTTCAGAAGGGATCGATGCCCCAATAAATTTAGAGGAAAGAGATGGTGCAAAATTTTTTGGCAGAGATAGCGCATTTGGAGATCAAAGAATTATTTTATTTTTAACAGATAATAATTTACGAAAGCTTAAAGAAGCACCCCTCTGGATTATGGAATTGACATTTAAAATTTGTCCAACCTTTTTTAGGCAATTATATACCATTCATGCTATGGTTGAAACGAATCCAGAGATGAACAGACTTGTCCCACTGGTTTATGGGTTACTTTCCAGCAAGTATAAAGAATATAATACTATTATACAGTATTTTTGCAGGATTTACAAGACTATGCATCAGACAATGATATTCAGCTTGCACCACAATATACGCATAATGATAGATTTCGAAATAGCTACGTTATAATGCTGCTAAAAAGGAATTTGGAAGCAGCACACACAAATGTTGTTGGTTTCATCTGGGAAAAAATGTGCTGAGGAATATCCATCCTCTGGCATAGCCTCGGAATATAGGGAAAACAGTGAGGTTGCTCTCAAAGTCAGACATTTGCAAGCCCTCGCATTTTTTTCATCAGATGAAATTCCAACTGCTTTTGAAGAAGTGAAATCAATTTTACTAGAATATGCAGATTCTGTAGTTCATTGGTTTGAGGAAAATTATGTTCTTGGAAAATTTTGTGGAAGCAGAAGAAACAATCCGAGCAGAAGCCCTCCGCTTTTCCCACCAACAATTTGGTCAGTAAGTGAAAACAATTTACTTGGCTTTCCCAGAATACAAAACAAACCGGAAGGATTGGACAGACGCTGGAATACAATTCTGGGAGAGAAAAAACTGTGACTGTACAAAATAAACAGTGAAATTGCGAAAGAGCAGAGAACAACTTTGGCTAAAATCGAAAGAGTGATAGCACAGATTTCAACAAATCCACCCAGAAGAGAAACGCTGGCAAGATAAAAAGGAATTCGAACTTCTTTGGCGCACAGAGACAATGTTAACGTGCTGGAGTTTTTAAGAGGAATTTCTTATAATTCTACCCTTTACTAAAATGTGCTGGTATTTTTCACTAATTGAATTATACCTTTTACTAACTTGTATTCGAATTTTTCAAGAATGTAATTCCGCCGAAGATGCAAGAATGTAAAACACAACGCAAAATTAAAAAAAGATAAAATTTTCAAAATAGCATGTCAAAAACATAAAATGTCAAAAAATAATCCAAAATGTGAAACAAATAAAAATTCAAAATGCAATCACAAGTCACAAGCTTTACAAAAATGCAAAACTCTATGTAACAAGTACAACACAAAATAAAACAAATGCCAAAACATAAAAAAATGCACACACTATGTAAAATGTACAAAATAAAATAAATGCCATATTCATAAGGATTTCATGACAAGGCAAGTTAAAAATGAGCTTTTACTTTGGCTTCAAACAATAATTATTAGCCTTTATACCTTTTTAAGTCTTTAATAAGTGCAACATCATTAACCTGCCTTTTTTTTTTTTTTTTGATTGGAGGTTTAACGACCACCGTGAGCAACTCAATGGGCTATAAGCAGTCGCCCGTCCCTAATTTAGGGTCACTGGTTCCAGGGAAGGGAGAGAGCCAGTGCCGTAAGACAAACACAACATCCATGCCTGACCGGGATTCGAACCCGAACCCCTTACGGACGAATGATCAGAGGCCAGCGCCTTAGACCACTGCGCCACCGGGGCGGCAACCTGACTTGTCATCAAACATTATCAATATGACCATGGCATACAATCACTTAAAAGACTTGTTATTGGATGAATTGAGGAATCACCAAGTTCAGCGGGTGAAAGTTAATGGCTGTTTATAGTTTTGTACTCGAGTAAAAGCGCAACACAATAAACTTTACTTTCTCTGAAAATTCTATGTATATGAGCAAGGTTGATTAAAAACTGATAAAAAGGCTTAAGGCCTGTTTATTAATTTTTGTGCCTCAGTCAAAACGCAGTACCATAACCTTTGCATGTTATCGAAACCTTATGAATACGTCGGACTAAAAATTCCTAAAAAAGGTTACGCCTGAGGTCTTGTAACTAAAGTTTTGTGACAGAGTAAAACTGCAACATTAATAACTTGACATGTTATGTTAACGTTGTGAATATGAGCACGGCGGATTAAAGATTTCAAGAATAGCCCTTGGGATTAATGTGTTGTAGCTGAGTAAAAATGTAGCATTATCTTTATTTTCTATATAAACCAAACTACGTGCTGAAATGGCCCAACTATATATACGTATACTTCAACCATATACCGAAGCGCTGACAAGGTGAAAACAAAAGTGCAATTTTGCACGGTCCCCTAACATTTTATGGCCAGCCTACATTGAAGTGGACACGTTGATATCAAAAACATACTTTTTGTACGGTCCATAACAAATAGCAATGGACACGTCGCAATCTTTTTTTTTTTTAGTTGGGGTTTAACGACCACCGTGATCAATTCAGTGGACTATAAGCAGTCGGACGTTCCTAATTTTGGGCCATTGGTTCCTGGTAAGGGGGACAGCCAGTACCAGAAGTCAATCACAACGCCCATGACTCACCGGGATTTGAACCAGGATCCTTCTCGACGAGTGGTCAGGAGCCAGCGCCTAGATCACTCCGCCGCCGTAGCGGCACACGTTGAAATGTATTTTTCATACGGCCCCAAACGCTCTTATGGACATACTAGATTGAACTGGACGCAAAGAATTAATTAATACTGTATAATTTGTACTAGCAGGGATACCAGTTATTTTCCAGGTACATATTACTATTTGTGGAATCACCAAGTTCAGCGGGTGAAAGTTAATGAATGAAAAAGATATTCCTGCAATTTTCCAGTAAACTTATTTAAAATTTTTTGATTTAGTTAATTTAATTTTGCGAAACAAAAAAAGAAAGAAAAAGGAATGGGAATACTTACCTTCTAGGAGACATCTATAGAACTGCCGTACATCTGGCGTGTGCTTCTCTGAATCCCGCGACACAGAAATGCAATGTACCTATGTGATGTCGCATGCGTACGACTTCACATTGGCATTGATCATCTTTTTCTTACCGTTTTGAATTTTGAATATCTGGAACTCTCTATTTACATTACATAATATTTCTTCCTGGTAAGCCGCTCGTTGGTAGTGAAAGCTAAATTATTTTGATTTGTGTTTTAATACACCATTAAACGCATATTTTTGCACTTTATTGTTATCTATAGTCTCTAACTTAGACCGTAGGCTGGTTAGTTGGTTGGTTGATGGTTTATGGTGCAAGGCCCTCAAAGGGACAAAGAGCGCCTTAGAACGTAGATAGGGTATTGGAGTGCTGAATTGTGATGCAGATCTTGAGTAAAAAACGGAACTTTTTACGAAAATTTTGTATGGGGCCCCCTTGACGCCGGACCCCGACCCCTTCCAAAAACCGTCTACGCCTAAGTTAGAGTTTCATGATACCAAATTTGATGGTTCTGAATTCAAAAATTGTAGATTTTATGAAAATGTTGGGGGGGGGGGGGCTCTGACCGCCCTGGCCTTGACCCGTTCCAAAAACCGTCGACCGTCTAAGTTAGAGTACCATGAGATAGTATACCAAATTTGGTGGTTCTAAATTGAAAACTGTAAATTTTGCGATTTTTTTTATGAGGGTTGCAGCCCCTTCCAAAAATCGTCTAGCGTCTAAGTTAGATAACCATGAGATAGTATCCCAAAATTGGTGATTCTAAATTGAAAACTGTAGATTTTACGAAATTTTTAGGAGGAGAGGGGGCTCTTACCCCCGGGCTCCAACCCCTTCCAAAAACCGTCTAGCGTCTAAGTTAGAGTTTCATGATACCAAATTTGATGGTTCTGAATTCAAAAATTGTAGATTTTATGAAAATGTTGTAGGGGGGGGGGGCTCTGACCGCCCGGGCCTTGACCCGTTCCAAAAACCGTCGACCGTCTAAGTTAGAGTACCATGAGATAGTATACCAAATTTGGTGGTTCTAAATTGAAAACTGTAAATTTTGCGATTTTTTTATGAGGGGTTGCAGCCCCTTCCAAAAATCGTCTAGCGTCTAAGTTAGAGTACCATGAGATAGTATACCAGACCTGGTGATTCTAAATTGAAAACGTAGTTTCTAAGAAAATTTTGTATGTGAGAGGCTCTGACCCCCGGGCCTTGACCCGTTCCAAAAGCGGTCTACCGTCTAAGTTAGAATACCATGAGATAGTATACCAAATCTGGTGGTTCTAAATTGAAAACTGTAGATTTTACGAAATGTTTATGAAGGGGAGCTCTCACCCCCGGGCTCCAACCCCTTCCAAAAACCGTCTAGCGTCTAAGTTAAGGTTTTATGATACCATATTTGATGGTTCTGAATTGAAACTGAAACTGTAGATTTTACGAAAAAAAATTGGGCGGGGGTCTCTGACCCCCGGGCCTTGACCTGTTCTAAAAATGGTCTACCGTCTAAGTTAGAGTACCATGAGATAGTATACCAAATTTGGTGGTTCTAAATTGAAAACTGTAGATATTACGAATTTTTTTATGAGGGGGCCCTTACCCCCGGGCAGCAACCCCTTCCAAAAATCGTCTAGCGTCTAAGTTAGAAGACCATGAGATAATATACCAGATTTGGTGGTTCTGAATTGAAAACAGTAGTTTTTAAGAAAATTTTGTATGTGGGGGGCTCTGACCCCCGGGCCTTGACCCGTTCCTGAAACGGTCTACCGTCTAATTTCGAGTACCATGAGATAGTATACCAAATTTGGTGGTTCTAAATTGAAAACTGTAGATTTTACGACATTTTTTATGAGGGGGGGTCTTATCCCCTGGGCTCCAACCCCTTCCAAAAACCTTCTAGCGTCTAAGTTAGAGTACCATGAGATAGTATACCAGATTTGGTGGTTCTGAATTGAAAACAGTAGTTTTTAAGATAATTTTTTATGTGGGGAGCTCTGACCCCCTGGGCCTTGACCCGTTCCAAAAACGGTCTACCGTCTAAGTTAGAGTACCATGAGATAGTATACCAAATCTGGTGGTTCTAAATTAAAAACTGTAGATTTTAGGTATTTTTATGAGGGGAGGGGGCTCTGACCCCCGGGCTCCCACCCCTTCCAGAAACCGTCTAGCGTCTAAGTTAGAGTTTCATGATACCAAATTTAATGGTTCTGAAATGAAAACTAGATTTTACGAAAATTTGGCATGTGGGGAGGGGGGGGGGCTCCGACCTCCCGGGCCTTGACCCGTTCCAAAAACCGACAACCGTCTAAGTTAAGAGTACCATGAGATAGAATACCCGATTTGGTTGTTCTGAATTGAAAACTGTAGATTTTACGAAAATTCTTTATATGGGGGGGGCTCTGACCCCTTCCAAAAAACGTGTACAGTCTAATATTTTTAGTGGCAAAGAAAAGCGTAATATTCCTTTCCTGTCTGAGTGTCCAAACCTTATAAATTTGATCAGGGCTAAAGACGTTCGAAATCGTACGTTTTCCTGCATTCGTTTTGTATGTAACCAAAATCTGTAAACGCGATGAATTGACGTAGTCGACGAATTTGGTCCGCGACGAATTGACGCTCGACGAATCGTCCTGGTCGACGAATTGACGCAGTCGACGAATTGATGCACGCGACGAATTGACGCACGCGACGAATTGACGTATAACCATGATTCTCTAGTTTTACCAGTTTCTTTCCAGTACTTTAAGAAAATAAACAACGACAACAACAATTAAAATAATAATAATAATAAAAGCGAACTTCCATCGTGTTTTTCTTTGTCAGAATGTGCAAATTCGCAGTATGACTTTTAATGGAAAGGTCAAAACTAAACAGTATGGCATTTGAATCTTCATGCCATCTCCATTGGATGTATCTGTGCGTTTTCCTTAAGTTTTTCGAAGCTGTTTCAGCAACGTGGCCCAGCGGGGTACAGAGGATTTCTTTTTGGGGGGTATGCCGAAATATTGAAGATGCAAATGATAGTACCCTGGAGAAAACATCTCATGAGATAGTATACCAAAATGCCGGGAAGCAATCAAAATACCTCCGCCATATTAAAGTGCGTTTCCAATTATTCGAGAAATAGATGTTTAAAAACATGTACAAATATTTTTAAAAATAAGCAGACAGTAACAACGAACGAAGGACCAAGTGATACGTCAAAAGGGAGGGCTCGGATCCCACCCTCAATGAGTAAGCCACTGACGTGGCCTTTCAAAATATAGTTAATAAGTTAAAATCTAACCAGTATCCCTAACTACGTTGGAAAACTATTTTCAACTCTGAAAAAAAAATTTGAAGGAGAAAATCAAAAACTATATGAAATTTTGTGTGAGAAAGATAAAGCACGCCAAAAGGCATTTTCAAGGTCTGCCTTCGAAAATATTGTTACAAACCAGCATTAAAAAAGAAGGACTTAAAAGACAGCAAAACCATTATTTGCCAATTAAGTGATAGGAATTCGTCTGCTTACCATGCCACCTTTACTCGTTCTCCTCTTCTCAGTCCTTATGTTCCTCAGCCTGGGACTGTACAGTACAATGGGATTGGTGGTTTTCTAAAGTCCTTGGAAGATACTGAAGATGATTTTGATCTGTACAATATACTCGAGGACTGCAAGGTCCAAATTCTAGGCACCTGACTTAAAGATGCCGTCAAAATGTGATACCCTCAATGGACTGCTACCAGCACGGGGGCTTCGTAGTAAACCATTCGTGCGGATTTCGTTGAAGTGTTCCCTAACGGGATGACATGAGAAAAATAGCACACCAGTTATTTTCCTGGAAGCCAATCCGCTGACAGACCTGTTCTTTTCGCACGAAAACCAGTTAGTCTTTACATCAGGTCGTTCGGGAAATAATGGCCGATTTTCTGAGGTGCCACATTCAACTCGCCCACAATGCTTGCAGACCAACACGCTCGCAGCGTCATTCGTTCGAGTTGAAGGGCGACTCAGACGCCACATACACGCCATAATCGGTTCATCTGCAGTCGTTGCTGCTCGTGTGAGAATGGGCTGTACAACATGTTAGGAAGGAGTGAGCTGCGGGTGATTCTGCTTTATGAGTTCAAATTGGGTCGTAATGCTGCACTAACATACCGTAATGTGGTCGAAGCATGGGTTCGTCAGTGGTTCGAAATATTTTGTTCCAGTGACACGAGACTACAAGATGAGAAGGGCAGAGGATGACATTCAGTCATTGATAGCGACTCTGTGAAGGCAAATCCTCGCATCACTGTCAGAGAACGCTCCAAACAGTACAGTGTGTCGGTCTCAACCATTTCCGATCACCAAATTGATAAAGCCAAGAAACTCGATACGTGGGTCCCACACGTATTGATGGAGCATCAGAAACAACAATACGGTTTGAGATGTGCGGCAACTTTCTGCTTCGCAAAGAAAAGGAGCCTGCTTGATCCATTGTAACCTGTAATGAAAAGTGGGTGCTATAAGCGATCTGGAGAGTGTTTTACCTATGGTGAACCACCGAAAGAACATCCTAAACCAAAGTTGACGCCAAAGAAGATATGTTGACAGTGTGGTGGACACTACAGATTCTTGAATCCTGGTGAAGGCATTACCTCAGTCACATACTGTGAAGAAATTGACCGAATGCGCTAGAAGTTGTGTTCCAAACAGCTATCTTTGGAGAACAGGAAGGGTTCAATCCTTCTCCATGATAACGTGGCCACATGTGTCACAAATGACAAAACAGAAACTACACGAACTGAGGTTCGAAACCCTCCCACATTCAGCCTACTGAACCGACTTGGCACCTATCGATTTCCACCTGTCAATGCATTTTAGCAATCACGTCAAGAACAGTGCCTTCAGAAACCGAGAGGAAACCGAAATTGCATTCTGGAACTTTCTTGCATCCAGGGAGCCAGATTTATTGCGGACTGGCATTGAAGCACTTGCCACTATCTGATAGAGGTGTGTAGCTGCTGAAGGCGCCGATTTCGAATAAAACAAGATTTGTGCTGTCTCTCATTTTTATCCTCCAAATGGGACATTATTTTCCGAACGACTCGGTATGATATGGAAACCCCGCTCCTCTGATCCCGAAATCCTAGCCACCATTCTGGCACAATTGGATCCTTTTCTGCAAGACCTTTTGAAAATTAGGCAACCACACCACGTACTATAAATGCATGTTTACGTTTTCATGAGAAATGCCAGGCTGCTGCTTCAAGACCTCTGCTTCAACCTTCGGATACCCAACTCAGCGTCATGTGCCACTTCTCGTAGGAATTACTTTTCGCCGGCAGTACAAGACGCCTCTGCGAAGAAATACTGAAGATTTCTCACACTAACAGTCTGCACCGCAATTTAAACAGAAATTCGTGATCTGGTCAATCTCTCTCTATATAAAAGTGAAAGTTTGTATGTTTGTTCCGCATACGTTCCTAAACGGTTTGATGGATTTGCACCAAAATTGGCATACATACTCCTTCCTCATCACCCAAATTAAAATACAGGCGGGACGATTTTTAGAAATTCCATACCTAAGAGGGTCAAACGTGTTTTTACAGGGCCATCCATAGACTGGGTGCAAGTCGGTTGCTGCTGTATTACTGCGCGTGTCAGAGCAACGGTCTTCAGGTGACGCCTCACTTCTCGCAAGCTTCCGCGGTTCAGGCATACGGGGAAGAGACCGATTTTTAAAAACACAACGCACCGGCGGGACATATTGTCATAAGTATTTTTTTGCAGAAGTCTTAAATATGGGTGGAGCTACAGATTCCCACCAATAGGCGTGGTCCTCTCAAATAGCATCAAGGTTAAGTTGAAGTTAAAACAGACGGTCTTCTTCATACATAAAATTTAAATACAAGATTAGTATTGGTATTAATATAGATAAAAGAAATAGCCTATGTCCACCGGAAAGAAGTAAGCTTCCCAACGATGAAATAATTATCCGACTGACTTTAGTTTTCCAGATTAGTAAAAAAAAATCCGTATATTATCGTGAACTACTTTCTTTCACGTTGGGTGTGATCAGGTTGTATGTAAACAAAGCGGAACGATACATGAGAATTTGGAAACTACTTGAAAGCGATGTTACTCGGTAGTACAGCCAAAAATAATAAAAAATAAATAAAAAATTATAATAAATAAACGAAATAGCCTATGTCCTCCGGAAAGCTTCCCAACGGTGAAAGAATTATCCGGCTTTCAAGACCAATGAAAAATTACAGGCTGTAAAGTGTAAAAAAGTTTTAAAAATAATAAATATTATTACAAAATTGGCCATATTTTCCTTCTCCTCTCTATTTGGAAAATCCTTCATTACAATAATATTCTTGGGAGACAATGAAAAAGCCCAATGCCCACAGAGAAAGAGGGGTAAAAATGCTAAAAATCTCATATCTTATAAAAACTGAGCGTTGTTCATTATGGTAGGTTTTTTTTATAGGGCGATTTACATTGTTACTTGAAAACAAACTTTATGTCTTTCCCGGGCAGCGCCGGGTATCTCCGCTAGTAGGTGTATACAGTAGCGAACAAAAGTATTTGGCGAAACACTTTTTCGACCATATTTTTTTCTGCTGGACCAAATCGGGTCATTTTGGGACATGATATGTGTTGATTCGTGGGTTACAATACCGCGTAGTTTGCATTTCGCTCAAAGCGAATTTGTCGTTCGAAATGGGCCATATTCAAGAGTCGCCAATCATTACGCATTTGTTTGCTGCATGTATTAATGTTTTTCTCGTGATTTTTGTGCGCTTTGTGATGTGTAGTGTGATAATAAGTCAATCTTAGGTTTTCAGAAATGGGTAAAAAGGCGGAGATCCCTGTTGGAGCTCGCCAGGCGGCCGTGAACATGATGGAATCCGGAATGCGCGTCACCGACATTGCGAGGGCCCTGAAGATCCGACACCAGATCATTTCAGCTATCCTTCAATATTATAAGAAGACCGGGACTGACGAGAACAGTCCGCGATGTGATAGGCCTCGTTCCACTACGTTGCGTCAGGATAGTCGATCTCGTGCTGATCCCACCTTGACTGCTGTGGACATCGCCACCGAATTCCGCGACACGGACGACCTGAACGTCAGCCGAATGACCATCTCCCGTCGTTTCATTGCTGGTGGATTGAATGGAAGACGCCTTGCCAAGAAACCTCTCATCGGAGTCAAGAATCGAGGAGCCAGAGTCGCGTTCGCGCGCCGTCATCGACACTGGACCGCGGCGGACTGGAATAAGGTGCTTTTCACCGACGAGAGCAAGTTCAACTTGTTCGGAAGTGATGGCATCCGATACGTACGACGTCCGTGTGGCCAGAGATTCAACCCCCAGTTCATTCAGCCGACTGCCAAGCACGGAGGAGGATCACTCATGGTTTACGGTGCCTTCTCTCGCAATGGAATGGGCCCAATCATCAAAATTGACGGAATAATGACCGGCCAGGACTACACGAACATGCTCATAAACGATGTCTACCCATGGGCAAACCAGAACATGCCACCCGGATGGATCATGCAGCAAGACAACGACCCGAAGCACACCTCCAGAGTAGCGAAGACAGCCTTCCAGCAGCAACAGGTCACACTTTTAGACTGGTCAAGCCAATCTCCAGATCTCAACCTCAACGAGCACATGTGGGAGGAGCTGGAGAGAAGATGTGCGAAGAAAACCTGCCGGAATATGGCCCAGAAGTTCGACCAGCTCTCTGCAGAATGGGCGCGAATTCCGCAGGTCACCGTCGAGAAGCTAGTGGACTCGATGCCAGCCAGTTGTGCAGCTATTATTAAGTCTCCTGGTTATCCCACTAAGTATTAGTTATTGTTTTGTCGTTTTCTCCTTCTTGTTTTCTTTTATCGTTGCATTAAGGTGGACGACAAGTAATTTTGCTTCCTATACTTCCAATGGAAAAACTTTTGTACACATTTCCTTCACAATTATTGTGTTCCCAAGGATGAAAATTTGAACATCGATTAAAATAACTTCTTATTATAACTTGGAATACTTAATATTTTCTAAAACATAACCATAATTATATAAAAAATCAAATAACTTTTTCTTTGGTGGTGTTGTAACCAGAAAAAAGATGGCGTGACCTGTGCTTTGATGACGTCAGTAGAGAAACAAATGTTGGATTACATAATTATGGTTATGTTTTAGAAAATATTAAATATTCCAAGTTATAAAATGAAGCTATTTTAATCGATGTTCAAATTTTCATCCTTGGGAACGCATTAATTGTGAAGAAAATGTGTACAGAAGTTTTTCCATTGGAAGTATAGGAAGCAAAATTACTTGACGTCCACCTTAAATGAATGTGATACACACCTATTGGTCAATTTGTATGATCTTTGCGATTAAGCTCGGTTCCTGATCTGTGTTAATGTTTCCGATCCATCTGCATATGGGTCATGTTTACAACTGAATAACACATATCATATCCCAAAATGACCCGATTTGATCCAGCAGAAAAAATATTATGGTCGAAAAAGTGTTTCGCCAAATACTTTTGTTCGCTACTGTATAAGTAGAGGAAAATGGAGACTTTTGGGACAGGGACAGCCCTCCATAGACTTAACATTGGCTGTCCACGAGGCTGTCCCCGGCTGTCCCAAGGCTGTCCCCGAGTCAGAATTTTTGTCACATGATCGTCCCCATGATGTGCTGCCCCCTAGCGGTGCTTCTTGGAACTTTCAATGGAACTTTGTTTTTGAGGGATGGCAACGACCGAGTGGGAAAGGGGTGGATATAGGGGGATGTCAACTCGATGTGCTGCCCCCTAGCGGTGCTTCTTGGACACTTTCGATGGATCTTTGATTTTGAGGGATGGCAATGACCGAGAGGGAAAGGGGGTGGATATAGGGGGATGTCAACTCGATGTGCTGCCCCCTAGCGGTGCTCCTTGGAACTTTCGATGGATCTTTGATTTTGAGGGATGGCAACGACCGAGTGGAAAAAGGGGTGTCAACTCGATGTGCTGCCCCCTGGCGGTGCTTCTTGGAACTTTCGATGGATCTTTGATTTTGAGGGATGGCAACAACCGAGTGGGGTCCGTTGGGATTTTTTCTATTTATTCCAGTGGTTTTCAAGCGGGATTTTTCCTCCTCTTCGATGTTATTTTTCCCCAGAGGAAATTTTTACGTAACGATGCTGGGGAATTTTCTTTCCAATGGAATAAAAATGCTCTAATGGTCTTAGCAAGGTCCTAACTAACGATGTGTTTTTTATATATTTTTTGTATGTTTTGAGGAGTTTTTTCGTGTAGATGTAATGAATTTTCTTGGGAACTTTTCTTTTTCGTACATTTAATTTTATTTCAGACCATGAGACGGGGAAATGCTTCTTTAGAAACGATTTCGTTCCTGTTCACAGTAACTATTGGACTTTGACAAAATTTTTGGGAAATCAAGCGGAAATGTAGACATGTTAATTCTGAGTCTTTCGCCCTTCCAATATTTTTTTTTCTAGTCGTAATGTTTTCATGTACTATGTATTCCCGCTTTTTCTTTTTTATAACTTTTACGTTATTTCATCATGAATTTTTTATATATTTTGTATGTTTTGAGGGAGTTTTTTCGTGTAGATGTAATGAATTTTCTGGGGAACTTTTCTTTTTCCTTTATTCAATTTTATTACAGATCATGAGACGAGGAAATGCTTCTTTAGAAACGAATTCGTTCCTGTTCGCAGTAATTATTGTACTTTGTCATTTTTTTGGTAAATGACTTCATGCTAATTCTGAGTCTTTCGCCTTTGCAATATTATTTTCTCGTAATTTTTTCGTGTGTTCAAGAACTCTACAGGTCTTTCACAGTTAAAATTCTGATGAAACAATATTTTCTTACTTTATTTCGCATATCATTATAGCTTCCCAATTTCGCTATTTTACTTCATCTTTTTTTTCTTTTGAAATTTCGTAAAACTTTTCAGTATGTCAGTAATTTTTTTCTTACTTGGTCAAACTTGTGACTCCATTTATTTGGACTCTTTTTTTTTTTCATTTCATTTCAACAAAACGATTATTTTAGATGTAGCAAGTCATCAGATTTTTGTTTCCTTATATAGCATATTTTCAAACTTGCTTAAAAATATTCCTCAAAGCTTTGCATGTAGTCAAATATGCATTTTTTTATTCTTTCCTAGTTTGCTATACTTTTCGTGGACTGTCCCAGCAAGAAAGCATTCATTGTCAAGACATACAATCTAAAACCTTTTTTCTTACGATAAAATTTGTATTCTTTGGGCTGTATATTTTTCTGTCTCGTCCGAAAAAACATTCATTCTAGAGGCAAAGCTAGTGATTCCGTTCATCCCATAAACATTATTTTTTTAACTTTTTACTAACTCATCAGAAAAGCAGTTATTCCCCACCCCCATAGCGAAAATAAAGAAATTCTTACTTCTTTTCCATACATATCGACTCAATCTATTTCTTTTCGAAATGCTGGTCATGACATTTCAACTAAAATTTCATACTTTCACCAAAAATCATATTCTTAAACGAGCTATTTCTTTTTTTTTTACTTTATTTCATGTATAACTAAATTTTTATTGTTTCCTCACCTCATCAAAGTTAATAAGAACTTCCCTAATCTCATTCCTTTCCCTCATTTAGTTCGCTTTAAGTTGAGATGTTTCAAAACTTCGCGTATATTTCTTTCACTAAATGTCCAGTTCTCCCGTATCTGTCCCATCATTTTTAACTTCTGTGCCTGCCGCATTTTTTCTTTAGACGTTTAGTTTCATTGACCTTTTCTTTCGTTTCAATTAGGTTTTCATTATCGTATTTTTTATTCATTGTCTCAGCAGAAAAAGCTTTCATTCTGGAGACATAGCGACTAAGTCCGTACTTCCTCTAAACATTTTTATTTCACGTTTTACTAATTCGTAAGAAAAGCAGATGTTTCCAAACTCTCATAGTAAAAATATCGTATTCCCCTAATTTTACTTATTATGTTTTTCCTTCTATTCAATGTTGTATGATTCTTAAAACTTTGGTTTATTTTTATCAAACTTCTTTTTTTTTCTTAGTTTTTTTTCTGATTCAACCTATCAATCTTTTCCTATCGATTTCATTGCTCTTATTTTGCCATTCGACTTTACTTTTGAACAGAAATGTGTCTAAAATCTTCAGATGTATTTTAGTCTCTAAGGCCGATTCTTCACTATTTCAAATAAAGTCATTGTAGGATTTTAGTGTAAATGCCCCTAAATCTTTAGAACTTCCTTTTCATAGTTAGATACTAATTCCTCGAGGTTTAAATTAAAACATGAAAGAAGAGTGTTTTTACGCTCTATCCAGCGAACGAAGAGTGTTTTTACGCTCTCTCCAGTGAACGAAGAGTGTTTTTACGCTTTCCCCAAGAAATTAACTTTGGAATCTCCCTTCTTTCTACCGGAAAATGACTATCTGGTGCGACTGTTTTCACGCGTCTACTGCTTTGCTGGAAAACCTCATATGACATGAAATCCCTTTGCTTGGTAGATTAAACTAAATTCTGGTTTTGAACTTTGAACGCAAACTCAAGCTTGCAAAAGCAATGTTTTCTGAGCGAACTTTAACTGAGCGAACTTAAAAAATCTATAACTGGTGACTCAATGGGACAGAGCGTTTCAACTTTGCCGTTCATTCAGGATTTAAGAGATCAGTCGTGAACCACTACAAGTGAAATAAGCAGACCCTGATTTAATCCACTGTTTCCAAGGAAGGTAGAAAGCTAGTGTCGTAATTCAAAAGCTCATAACTCAAGCCTCCCCAGGATTTAATTTCGGACGGGCGATTAGTCAGATGTCAATGCTTAGACATTGAAAAATTACTTCAGACAAATATTTTCTTACTTAAAAGTGCTTCAAGTCGGAATTTGTATTACTTAAGATTTCCTTTAGTCAATATTTTTTCTATCTTAAAAATTTCTAAAGGGTTGATTTTGAAAAAAAAAAAAAAAAAACGAGCTCTCCCAAACACGTAAAATTTCCCCAGAATTGTATGAGGAACCAAATGAATTGACGAAGCTTGAATGTTAAGTCTTTCAACCCATTTCTTTTTCTTCATGTTTCATTCCATAAACTTTCTTCAAATTCCTATATATCCAAGAATTTTGTTAAATGTCCAAGTTCGACTCCCCAGAAATTTTCTGAAAATGACAGTTTCTCTTTTAAAAAAAAATTCCAAAATAAGAATCCCTTCAATGAAACAAGAAATTCCTATTCAAAGCATTCCATCACTCTTTCTACTTCAAATACTCTCTTTATAAATCTAAGGAGCTGTTTTTTGTTTTAGGTTTTTTTTAATATTCATATATTTTTCCCTCTAACTTTAGAAGATATTTTCCCAAAATGTATGTACATATACGATAGTAAAACATCATACAACTGCTTGATGTTCAATTCACTTCACGCTGTCTTAAGGATATTCTTTCATTTTCTCATAACACATAGACATGTTATTTTTCTTCCCAATCACTTCAAAGACTTGAGAGCAACTTAATGGAGTCCTTTGAGAAAAACTTTCATAGAAAAGCATAAATGTACTGAAAATGTCAGTTTTCTTAAAGAAATCATAAGAATAAGAATTTTTTTTTTTTACTGAAACAAGTTTCCCCTGTTCAAAGCATTAAGTGGCTCTTTTCGCATCAAATTCTGTATTTCCTCATGTAAACTTTATTCTTTTTCTACTTCATATCGTCTTTGGTTTCTTGTTTTTCCCTATGTAACTTAAAACTTCTTTTCTTAATCTATTTTTCATAAAGTATCATTCTTTTGAGTTGATTTTCTCTCTCTCTCTCTCTCTCTCTCTCTCTCTCTCTCTCTCTCTCTCTCTCTCTCTCTCTCTCTCTCTCTCTCTCTCTTTAAATGCATACCTAAGTTCATATTGAGAAGGGTTTAAATTTGGATTGAAAGATCGTTTTAGGAAAAGTTGAAAACTGATAAGGTCCGTTTCGGAAAAGTTGAAAACAGATAATGTTCGTTTCGGAAAAGTACATTCTCTTATAGGGTTAAAAATGGAACACTTCATATTTTCTTAAAGGCGGTTTTGATGAAACACGTTTCAGTAAAAACAGTGAAATTCCCATTGAATAACATGGGGAACTATGAAAATCAATGAAACTAAACGTCTAAAGAAAAAATGCGGCAGGCACAGAAGTTAAAAATGATGGGACAGATACGGGAGAACTGGACATTTAGTGAAAGAAATATACGCGAAGTTTTGAAACATCTCAATTTAAAGCGAACTAAATGAAAGAAAGGAATGAGATTAGGGAAGTTCTTATTAACTTTGATGAGGCGAGGAAACAATAAAAATTTAGTGATACATGAAATAAAGCAAAAAAAAAAAAAGAAATAGCTCGTTTAAGAATATGATTTTTGGTGAAAGTATGAAATTTTAGTTGAAATGTCATGACCAGCATTTCGAAAAGAAATAGATTGAGTCGATATGTATGGAAAAGAAGTAAGAATTTCTTTATTTTCGCTATGGGGGTGGGGAATAACTGCTTTTCTGATGAGTTAGTAAAACGTTAAAAAAATAATGTTTATGGGATGAACGGAATCACTAGCTTTGCCTCTAGAATGAATGTTTTTTCGGACGAGACTCAAAACATACAAAATATATAAAAAATTCATGATGAAATAACGTAAAATTTATAAAAAAGAAAAGAGCGGGAACACATAGTACATGAAAACATTACGACTAGAAAAAAAAATATTGGAAGAGCGAAAGACTCAGAATTAACATGTCTACATTTCCGTTTGATTTCCCAAAAATTTTGTCAAAGTCCAATAGTTACTGCGAACAGGAACGAAATCGTTTCTAAAGAAGCATTTCCCCGTCTCATGGTCTGAAATAAAATTAAATGTACGAAAAAGAAAAGTTCCCAAGAAAATTCATTACATCTACACGAAAAAACTCCCTCAAAACATACAAAAAATATATAAAAAACACATGAAGAAATAACGTAAAAGTAATTAAAAAAAATAGAGTGAATACGTAGTACACGAGACCACCTGACCAATTTTTTGAAACCAAATCATCGTGAGTTAGGACCTTGCTAAGACCATTAGAGCATTTTTATTCCATTGGAAAGAAAATTCCCCAGCATCGTTACGTAAAAATTTCCTCTGGGGAAAAATAACATCGAAGAGGAGGAAAAATCCCGCTTGAAAACCACTGGAATAAATAGAAAAAAATCCCAACGGACCCCACTCGGTTGTTGCCATCCCTCAAAATCAAAGATCCATCGAAAGTTCCAAGAAGCACCGCCAGGGGCAGCACATCGAGTTGACACCCCTTTTTCCACTCGGTCGTTGCCATCCCTCAAAATCAAAGATCCATCGAAAATTCCAAGGAGCACCGCTAGGGGGCAGCACATCGAGTTGACATCCCCCTATATCCACCCCTTTCCCTCTCGGTCATTGCCATCCCTCAAAATCAAAGATCCATCGAAAGTTTCCAAGAAACACCGCTAGGGGCAGCACATCGAGTTGACATCCCCCTATATTCACCCCCTTTCCCACTCGGTCGTTGCGATCCCTCAAAAACAAAGATCCATTGAAAGTTCCAAGAAGCACCGCTAGGGGCAGCACATCGAGTTGACATCCCCCTATATCCACCCCCTTTCCTTCTCGGTCATTGCCATCCCTCAAAATCAAAGATCCATCGAAAGTTTCCAAGAAGCACCGCTAGGGGGCAGCACATCGAGTTGACATCCCCCTATATCCACCCCCTTTCCCACTCGGTCGTTGCCATCCCTCAAAAACAAAGTTCCATTGAAAGTTCCAAGAAGCACCGCTAGGGGGCAGCATATCATGGGGACGATCACGTGACAAAAATTCTGACTCGGGGACAGCCTTGGGACAGCCGGGGACAGCCACGGGGACAGCCTCGTGGACAGCCACGAGGACAGCCTCGTGGACAGCCAATGTTAAGTCTATGGAGGGCTGTCCTTGTCCCAAAAGTCTCCATTTTCCTCTACTTGTATAAGACAAAAGACGACTTTTTCTCTCGTAATAATAATTTCAGTTCTGCTGCTACGAATTATAGATCTCAGAATAATAATTATAGCATGATTCGTACGCTCCTTGAAAAGTCATTGAAAAAGTTTAAGTCCTTGAAAGTACTTACAAAAATTTGAGTATGTAAATAAGTACTTGAAATTTTTTTTGATTTTTGTTTTTTAAATAGTGATATGAAAGAGCATGCGTAAAATAATTGTTTGTTCAAAATTTTTTTATAGGAGATTTCTTTGTAGCTCCGATAAAAACACCAAGCTGATCAAATAGCGCAGAACTTGTGTTCAACTTAGGGAAGCGCATGGTCAGCTGGTACCTTGGCTATGATATCACTACGGAATAAAAAGTCAGCCTTGGGAGTAAAATAAGAGGAATGATGTATTCGCGAATCGTGATGGGCTTCTGTTAACTGGGGTTACAGACCGTTTTTGCCAGAGGGTGAATACGAAAATAATGCACCCTTTCGAAATATTCAACAAAACAAAATGATTTCAAAAAACATTAACACAGAGGGACAATTCAAAGTTAATAAAATAAATCAATAGGGGGGCAGGAGGTAACAGGGAGGTCATTGAAGGTGTGCCTGTCCCAGCTAAGTTTATTGGTTTGAACTTGCAAAAATACCAACTGACCGAGAAAATACCTACCTAGCACACACAGATGATAATATGGTTTTAAAAACTCCTTGAAAAGTGTTTGGATTTTTTTGCTTGGAAAAGTACGAACCGTGTATAGGCCTAGGAGGAAAAATGATGCTATCAGGGGCTCATAAACGTACTTCTCTTCAAGAAAACTCTTTAAAAAATACCATTTTTTGGTTCGATATACTCTTGCCCATGAAGTAGCTTTCCGCCTATATATATTTTATTCTTCAAATAACTCTCTGTTTACCTGCTAGGAAGCTGAAAGTTATATTACTTTTTCTTCATATCTATAGTGTTTTCTTCTTTCTTTTTGTTGGGGGGCTTAACGACCGCCACGAGCAACTGAATGGGCTATAAGCAGTCGCCCGTTCCTAAATTAGGGCCACTGGTTCCAGGGAAGGGTGAGAGCCAGTGCTGTAAGCCAAGCACAACACCCATGCCTCACCGGGATTCGAACCTGGACGGATGGTCAGATGCCAGCGCTTAGACCACTGCGCCACCGAGGTGGCATATATCTATGCTTTTAATTCTTTCGGGAAATTTCGAAAGAAAAGGAATTTCGGAATTTCTTTTTGCTTCGGATATCTCTGTGGGAAATAGAATTTTTCGAAATGTACATTTATGCCACTAGTGGGTGGAATTAGCTACTTGCAAATATTTTATCGATTCTATAAATCCGGTAAAATTTTTTTTTATAACAGAAGAGTCAGCACGATATATTTTCTGTTAATAATCGTCAGGAAAAAAAAATTGCCCTGAGACTAGTAGCGAAAAAAAAGGTCCCTGGAAAAAGCAGGTGTTTCGCATTCTGTTTTTGTTTCTGTTTTTAATATACAGTTTCTACGTGCCTCATGCTTCAGTTTTCCATTGCTGTGATTGCTTACACACTCTTTGCGAAAAAAAAAAACAAAAAAAAAAAAAACCCAAAATACGAAGCACCCCTCGAAAGTCGTTCGATACTTATGAAACTCCGCATGCAAGTAACTCACGGTCAATACGCAAATGATTAAAAAATAACGACCAATGACTAAATAGTGGCTCACCACTATTTAGTCATAGAAAAAGAGAACGCGCATCGAGGAGAGTCAGCGAGAGTAAAGCTCGCGCGCAAGGACAATTATGACAGTGGATTGCTGTTGCATTAACCTCCACGGACTGTCTGGATGCACCGTCGTCGGATCCGTGCACACTACGAGCAGTTGAGTGAGAAATGATAAATACACAGTTGACGTGGACCAGGAACATCAAAGAGAAGTCATCGCTCTTTCCACATTTATAAGTGAGTCACGGAAAAATTCTCACCGGCCGCCTTTCAGAATCGAACCCAGGTCTTTCAGTTACGCGCCGCTTATGCTTCCACTGCTCCACAGTGGCCTCGAAATTCTCCAGACTCACATACGACAAACTTCCAAACCACCTGGCAGGTTGCTTCTTTGGAGCCCCGCACAATGCTGGGGATCACCAAAGATGAACAGCAGCAACTGAACAAATAACTAGAAGGCGAATGAATAATAAATACACAGTTGACGTGGACCAAGAACATCAAATAGAAGTCATCGCTCTTTACACGTTTATAAGTGAGTCACGGAAAAATTTCTCATCGGCCGCCACCGGAATCGAACCCAGGGTCTTCCAGTTACGCGCCGGACATGCTTCCACTGCACCACAGTGGCCTCGAAATTCTCCAGACTCACATACGACAAACTGCCAAACCACCTGGCAGGTTGCTTCTTTGGAGCCCCGCACAATGTTGGGATTCACCAAAGATGAACAGCAGCAACTGAACAAATAACTAGAATGCTAATGAATAATAAATACACAGTTGACGTGGACCAAGAACATCAAATAGAAGTCATCGCTCTTTTCACGTTTATAAGTGAGTCACGGAAAAATTCTCATTGGCCGCCACCGGGAATCTTTTTTTTTTTTTTTGATCGGAGGTTTAACGACCACCGTGAGCAACTCAATGGGCTATAAGCAGTCGCCCGTCCCTAATTTAGGGTCACTGGTTCCAGGGAAGGGAGAGAGCCAGTGCCGTAAGACAAACACAACATCCATGGCTCACCAGGAATCGAACCCGGACCCCGTTCGGACGAATGATCAGAGGCCATCGCTTAGACCACTGCGCCACCGGGGCGGCCCACCGGGAATCGAACAACTTTATTCATCTAACCATCTTTGGTGAATCCCCAGCACTGTGCGGGGCTGCAAAGAAGCAACATGCTATGTGGTTTGGCAGTTTGTTGTTTGCGAGTCTGGAGAATTTCAAGGCCGCTGTAGTGCAGTGGAAGAATATCAGGCGCGTAACTGGAAGACCCGGATTCGATTCCCGGTGGCGGCCGATGAAAATTTTTCCGTCACTCACTTATAAACGTGGGAAGAGCGATGACTTCTCTTTGATGCAGTTGAGTGAGTTTGAGAGAGGCCGGTTGGTCAAGTCGCCGTATCGCCAGGAATTTGGATCGGAGCGACGCCGCAATAGGCAGAAGTTGGCGCCAATGGGCCGGAGATGTAAGCGGGATTCAACACGATCGTGCAATTTTCCACTCGCTCGATAATGCAGTAAGCCACCCCGATGGCTTCTGATCACTCGTCCGAGTTGGGTCTGGGCTCGAATCCCGGAGGTGACACTCGTCCGAGATGGTCCGGGTTTGAATCCCGGTGATGTTGTGTTTGTCTTACGGTCCTGGCTCTCTCCCTTCCCTGGAATCAGTGGCCCTAAATTAGGGACGGGCGACTGTTTATAGCCCATTGAGTTGCTCACGGTGGTCGTTAAACCTCTAATAAAAAAAATGCAGTAGGTAACAGCGATAATAACCTCAGATAGCTGCATAAACAATGTTTTATTTTAATGGAATGATTCAGCAAATACAAATGTATAAATCAGAACTCACCTAATCACAGAGGTAATAATCCTTTAATCTTGATACATATATGATGACAATTTATTGATAGTAGTAAAGAAGCACATAATGTAACAGAAGTAATGATAATGATGACAGGTAGGTAAATATATAAATCCTGGCATTAATTTGCCGAGTTGAAGAATGGCAATACTTCACTTATATAAAACAGTTGTAAAGGGGCAACAGTTTCATTTTAGGAGCAGCGGATGGCATAGTGGTCAATCTTCGTGACTGCCACTGAGAAACTTCAGGTTCGATACCAGGCATGTACGAAAGCTCGAACCACTAAATATCCGCCGTGCGTCGGATGGGCTCGTTAAGCCGTCGGGTCCCGGGTACTGGCTCCCCTGTAATAAATAAGGGCGTCTTCTCCCCCTTTCTACCTCGCTTCCGTGTCACTTTCCTATGGGGCACGCTATAGCCCAAATCTCCTAGCTTCCTATTTCTAAGGGTTGTTTAAGACGTGGGGTCAGACACTCTCTTCCTAAAATCCTCTACATATGATATGACCTGATCTGAACAGTTTCATTCGGCGTGTTGAGATAAAAAATTTTGTTCTGTTCACATCCCTGCTGCACACACACGCCTTTCTTTTGAAGAAGTGCAAAGCTGAGAAGTCCGAGTCCTAAGTGGGTCACAGGTGTTTTTCTCGATGTTGATGCGCGCCCACGCAGTTTCTCCAGGAACCGTGGGAAAGTGTTTTTCTTATGAGTTTCTTGCGATATTGATGTTACACGCGCGGCGTCCTGTAACAGAGGAGGGCACGACACAGCGGAACGCGGGCAGTGGACGGCCGAGGGCAACGACAGAATGCGAGGACTGAGCGACTGTGAGAGCCGCACGAACAGAACCAAATTTGTCGGTCTCAACTATCCGTGGCCATGTTGCATCGTTTACAGGTACGGAAGTGGCAATCCGGATCGTTGCCAGACGACGTATGGTACAGGTACTACATTCGAGGAGGTCAATCCGCCGCCTATCACTGACCAGGGAGCATCGCTGGCGCTAGTTGCAGTGGGGTCGGGCCCGATCAACGTGGGGTAGTGTCCAGTGGCGTCGTGTTGTCTTCAGTGATGATTTATGGTTTGCACTTGGCGCCGATAACCAACGCATACGTGCCTGGAGATGCGCAGGCCAGCTTTCGAATTCTGCTTTAACCGTGGAACGGCACGGCTCAACGGTACGTCGACGACATTCCACGACCTGTTTGTTGCTATTCCTATCGCAGACATCATCAAGCAATTTTTCAACAGGATAATGTCCGCTCCCACACGGTACGGCTCTCCCAGGCCTACCTCCGTAAGGTCGACACCTTCCCATGGCCAGCCCGATCTCTCACCGATCGAACATGTTCGGGATATGATGAGATGCCATCTACGCTTATCCCAGAATATCGGCGAACTGGCCCGCAATTTGGGCATCATATGGTATGCTATATTTCAGGACAGTATCTGTGAACTGTATGCGTCTCTACAACGTACTGACTTATTCCACTCGTGTAGCTGTTTTATACGAGTGAATGGTCCAACTGCTCTGGAATTGCAATAATTTCCTTTCCTATACAGGTACATTGCACATACCAATTTTCATCTTGATTGGATGATTCCTTTTGGGTGTTATTATTATAAAAATTTGGGAGAGAGATTCCACCTCTTCCTGAGGGTTTTCTTCTCTTCTTTCTGGAACGAGTACGACGTGCCAAGTCTGGGAAGTGGTATTTCTTTCTCTCAGTTGTCCAGGAACTTCGTTAATATCCTACAAGTGTTCAGGATAGCTGCCTTCTGTAGTTCCATGTAGGTGTTAGGTTGAAGGTCTAGGGGGTGTATAGAGCTGCGAATGGTCTTAGGTACAACTCTTGTGGCTGATATTACTATGGGGACGGTGCTAAATTCTCCATATGCCACATTTCCTTGACTTCGTATCGTAGGTCGTTATACTTTGACAGCTTCTCTCCGTGCGTCTTCTGGATGTTGCACGTGTTGGGCATGGCTATGTCAATTAGGTATGTTGACTTCTTCTTGTTGAGCAGGACGACGTCGGGCCGATTGTGGGGGATGGTCTTATCTGTTCTGATCGATCTGTCCCAGTACATCTTGTGGGTGTTGTTCTCTAGAAGCGTTGTTGGTTTATACTTGTAGTAGGGCACAGGCGCAGTTGTAATGAGGTGGTGCTTTCTTGCCAATTTCTGATGGACAATCTTGGAGACTTGATTTTGCCTGTTTGTGTATTCTGTTTATGTGAGGACTCTGCATCCTGCTGTGATATGTTGTATGGTCTCTGGCGCTTGATGGCGTAGCCGACATACACTATCTACCAACAAGTAATTGGACACCTGTGATAGCAAAGGAAGTTTATTACCCTTCAATAGTTGGTGGAGCCTCCACGAGCGGCGATTACAGCTGCGACTCTCCGGGGCATACTCTCAACCAGGCGTTGTACGAAGGCTAGCGGTAGTTTCTTCCACTCGGCTTGGAGAAGACAGGTTAATTCCTTCAACGATTTCGGACGGCGGGGGCACCCCTTAAGTCGACGCTCCAACTCGTCCCAGAGGTGCTCGATGGGGTTAAGGTCCAGGCTCTGCGCAGGCCAGTCCATTCGATTAACCACATTGTCACCATACCAAGCAGGGTGGACCTCACAACATGACAGGTGGCATTGTCATCCTGAAAGTAACATGGGTCCACCCCGTAAAAGTGTCACAACGTAGGAAGCGCATGGTCATCAAAAATGGTGCAGTAGGTCTCGGCGTTGAGTCTACCAGGAATTGATAATTCCTGGTAGAATCAACGCCGAGACCTACTGCATAATTCGACCGCCGCCGAAGCATAATTCCACCGCCGCCGAAGCATAATTCCACCGCCGCCGAAGCATAATTCCACCGCCGCCGAAGCATAATTCCACCGCCGCCGAACTTCACAGTTGGGACAATACATTCCGGCAGAAAGCGTTCTCCACGCAGACGCCAAACCCAGACCCTGCCATCCGAACGGTAGAGAGTGAACCTTGATTCATCGCTCCAGAGAACCTATTTCCACTGTTCAACGGTCCACTGTCGACGTTCTTTGCACCACGTTAGCCGAGCAGCGCTATTGGACTTGGTGATCAAAGGCTTGTGGGCGGCAGCACGTCCATGATAACTGAGCAGATGGGCTTCCTTACGGAGGGTATTCATCCGAAGAACACTCCCGGATGCCTATTGAAACTCCTCGCGGATGTGGCCCATCGATTTGGTGCGGTTCTTCCGAATTTCTCTGGCCAGCACCCGTCGGTCTCTAACTCCCAGTCTTGTGTGTCTGCCGGGTCGGGGCACATTCCGACAGTCACTTCTCATCTTCCACTTGCCAGTCACGTAGGCCACTGTCGATTTTGGGTACTTCAACTCGCTGGATATGTCGCGTATGGATCGGCCATTTCTGTGATACCCGACGATTACACCTTTCTCGAAATCAGAGAGCTCCGAACTGCGTGGCATCTTGCATGCGATTGGTTGCGTTGTTGTTTCCCACACGATATTTAACGGCGGCGGCCGTGACGTGTATCAGGACCGCAGATATCGTCGATTGCAGGGGTGTCCAATTACTTGTTGGTAGATAGTGTATATATATATTATTATTTTCGAAGATTGTATTTCGGATTTTTGTGATTCAAGTTGGCTTTCGGCTTCACGAAAATGTTCAATGATGACAAATATGCCACGCCATCCCAGTGGTCCAAGCTCTAGCTTCTGACCATTCGTCCGAGATGGGTCTGGGTTTGAATTCCACCGAGGCATTGATGGCGTGTTTGTATTGCCTCTCTCCCTTCCCTGGAGCCAGTCGCCCTAAATTAGGGTCGGGCGACTGCGCTTATAGTCCATTGAGTCGAACACGATGGTAATTAAATCCCCGCCCAAAAAAACAAGAAAAAAAAAAAAAAAGAAAAAAAAAACCACACGAACCACTATAAATCTACATATTTTTTTTATAAATTTTAAGGTACACTATTATATTTTGGGCTACGGTCAAATTAAAAAAAATTATCCGTGAGGCCTCACGAATGGGGCCTCTAATATCAGGAAAAAGTTTTTACAAATTTTGTTGGGGAAACGGCATATGAAGCTGGTTAGTTTTAAAATAACACTCATATGAAGCTAGGAATTTTTAGCGGCAGCTTGGAATGAAGTATTAAAAAGAAAACGAATTTTCAGTATTGTTTTCTACAAATAACTAAAACATTTGTAAATCATTTTTGATGTTTTATTTTATAAAAGCTGGAAGACGGGAAAGCAGTTAGTCCAGAGGAATTGAGACCTCTTTCACAGAAACAGCAATAGTTCCTATACATGTACGTATTAACAAGAAAATGTGAAAGAAATATCAGTTCAATGAATGAAATTTTTATACCAATGAAAATAAGGTGTTATGTTATTACAGTTGTTTGTATATAACTTTGCATCCTTCAGAATATGATGAAGTAAAAGGTGTTCTTCGCGGGGACGAAAACAGAGAATGTGTTATTGTTTTTCATATTTAAGAGTGAATAATTTAAGTAGTTATGCTTTTTTTGTGCCACAATTTTAACTTGTTACTTATGTATTTGCTTACTTATGTTCCTGTATTTCCCTATACTTCGGAAAATGTCATTTGACACTGCTACAGAACAGTTTTGTGTGTGATCGTGAGATATTTCAAACAGGCTCTCCTTAGATCTCAATAAGAATAAAATCTGCATATGATTAACTTTAGAGAAAACGTCTTGTATAGTATTGTATATTGGTATGGATCGGCCATTTAGGCAATCATTTAAATTACAACGTGCACATTCGTGTTGCACTAAATGAAGTGCGATAATTTTGGTTTTACGAAAAATACCTGTACGTTTTCAAACGAATGTGAATTATTAAAATACCCGTAAAACTTAGTTAACAATACGAATTTTTAAAATACCCGTAAAACTTAGTTAACGATACGAATTTTTAAAATTTCAGTAATTGAAATCTAATAGATTTTCACAAAAAGGCCTCGAAGGCATGGGTGCAGTCAAGGCTTGGCGCCGCTAGGCAACTTCTTTTCCATGGCCTGGCTACTTTTTACCTAACTGAACAGGACTTTTTTAAATTTATTTATTTATTTAATCTTCGCCCGACAAAATCGACAGTTTTTTAACACAAACAATAATCGTAACAGTTTTCTTTTCTCTTTATTTATTAATTATTTTCATGGTGGCTATGCACAAATTCGTAGATCTTTTGTTTAACAAAACCACCTCGGAACTAGCCAATAAAGTGGGTACCAGACAATATGTATACGTATATATATACACTGAAGAGCAATTGAATTAGAGATACCTGTCTAGTAACGTGTAGTACCACCTTTCGCCCTGATGACGGCGGCGATTCGTCTCGTCATGGACTCGACAAGACACCGGAAGCGTTGGGAAGCCATACGGATCCACGACTCCTGAACAAGCTCCCACAGTTCACGAAGATTTGATGGAGGGGGGTCAGAGCCCCGAACATCTCACTCAATGGCATCCCAGATGTGCTCGACGGGATTGAGGTCAGGTGACCTAGCTGGCCAAGGAAGCGAGGTCACGTCGGTGGAGTGTTCATCCAACCATTCGGATACAATTCGGGAGCAATGGCACGGTGCATTGTATTGTTGCAGGATGAGGTCCCCAGTGGGATGTTGAAGACGCACAAACGGGAGCAAATGGTCGTCCAGGATATCCCGGTAACGTTGACCTGTGAGGGACGATGTCACACGTAACAGGGTTCCCATTTCAATCCACGTAAACAGTCCCCAGACGAGAATGCCACCCCCACCAGCTTGAGGAGTATCCTGCTGGCAAGAAGGATTCATCGCTTCATGTGGTTTGCGCGGTACTCGCATCCTGCCGTCCGCATGTACCAACGTGAATCTCGACTCATCACTCCAGGCAACATTTTTCCACATGTCTATAGGGTCTAGTGGCGATGTTCCAGCGCCCATGCTAATCTTTGCACCCTGTGATGTGCGATCAGCAGGGGCACCCTCGTGGGATGATGGCTTCTGTACCCCATAGTGAGGAGATGGTTCTCGATGGTGTGGCTGCTTACACGTTTTTGTGCACCAGCGTTAAATTGCCGAGTGATTTCTTGCACTGTGGCCCGTCTATCCGCTGTTACAATGCGAGCTAGCCGACGATGACCCCACTCATCCACACGCTGTTGTCCACGGCAGTTGGCCCTTGCAGAGATGGTTTTAACGTATTCGATGTACTCACGGTGCACCCGTGACACAGTGGCTCGTGAAAATCCCAGTGCCTGCACGACTTCCGAGATGGAGTGACCCATTCATCGGGCTCTGACAATTTGTCCACGATCAAATGCGCTTAGATCCTTCGTCTTACCCATACTGCGCCCGACTCTTACTGATTCCCGTCGCATCACTCCTTATATTGTCGGATCGCTGCATACGTCATGTCGTTTCCGTTTATAGGGCAGCCCACAGCGCCACATTTGCATAACGCCAGCTGTCTCTAATTCAATTGCTCTTCAGCGTATATTCGATTTCTGTGGTTTGCCCCCACTCCCCATCCGCACACCTGCTGGAGTCAATAACGCCTGAGCTGATTTTGGGAGCACCAGGCCACTTCTTTTTTAGGACTGCACCATTGCTCGAAGATAGTCTTTGCGGGCGGGGCGAAGGTTCCGGTACGTTACTGACAGAAGCCTAACAAAAACGCAAACAAAATTTTTGACCTAACCAATTTTGCAGGGAGTAGAAAAAAAATCACACACACACACACACAACATTACATGGCTTCCCCTCAAGCACCAAGTAATGGCAGTTCGCGAACACCTTTGCTTCACGAGAAAGAAGTTTTTTTCACTGCAGTATCGATTCCTTCAACAGAGACGAAGATCTGTTCCTTGCTTAGCGTTTCGGATTGTCTCGTCGAGCAGGCATGGGAACAGAGGACCTTGACTTGCTCTCTGGGAACTCTGGAGAAATTGCCCTCCCAAACAGATTTTACAAATTTCTGGGTTTCGACGCAAGACCCGTGTAATTAAGAAATTTGTAGAGGTTTGGGAGTTGTGCAATATAACATAAAAAATCCAGTAAAACCCCAGCTGCTAGGATTTCTGATTCGGAAGTCTCGGACGCAAGGAACACCCAGCGCTTTGAGAGAATTGAGGCTCCTCATAAGATATATAGTATGTAAAATATCTTTCTGATGAAGGAGGATGCCCCAAACTGTTCCTCAGGCCCTTCAGGGCAGATGCGTGGGAGGGGCTTCGGGCGCAGAACATCTGATTAAAATCGGAATTGAAATTTTGCACCAGTTTATGGTACAGTTTTTTTCTCCACTGCAATCTTTGTTGTTTGTTAAATTACAGATTTTTTTTTACATGTTTCTCGAGTTTCGATGGCCTCAGAAGCTTGAAATTCACATTTCTTCCTCAAAATGTTCAGGGGATGCTAGTTGTTCACATTCAGAAGAAATGAAGACGCCGTTGCATAGTCCATCCAACTAAAGAACCATAGCATTCGACAACAGTTAAGCTTGCGGTTTTTCTTTATTTAGACTGACTGTACGTGCGTTGCAAGATAACAATGTCGTTCGCCTTTTTGAAGATTCTCTGAGGCTATTCGATCATTACTGCGGGTGTGAGCTCCGATTGCCAGCGTCATTCGGTCTGTTTGATATGGTGCCGAAAGTCCGAATATGTAAGCGTTTGCCAAAAGCTGTACAAACGGTCATATTTTGATAGTGTCTCCCGCCTAAAAGGTCATGACGTCAATTTTGTTTTGTCGAGCTGTGTACGTTCGCTCTCGGACAATGAAATTTGCGCACCAAGAAGGAAACATCGAATTGAACTGAAATTTTATGGACGTAATGATACAGATGAATGACACACATGATGGCAAAAACAGAGCTGCAGGACAATTACAGAGGGATCTGTGGCACGCATTCCAGTAATCTTCAATAGCGCGTCGCACTGCCTCGTGCTGCGATACATGCTGCAATACAGTCCGACATGGAGGCGAGCAAACGCCTGATGTTGTGACTGGCCCACACGTGTTGGACGGTGTGCTCCAAATCCCGGATAGTGCGGGCAGCAGCTGGAGTTTCAACTGGTACCACATAAGCTCGATAGGGGACACGTCCGGGAAGCGGGCAGGCCATGAAAGTGTCTGTATATGACGTAAGCAATCCTGGGCAACCCGAGACGTGTGCGAGCGGGCATTATCCTGCTGGTATAGCGCACCTGGAATCCCGGACAGGAATGGGAGCACATGGGGCCGTAGGATCTCCTACACATACCGCTGGCCCGTCAATGATCCACGTACTACTACTAGAGCTGATCGGCTATCTTAGGCAATGGCTCCCCACACCATCATGCCTGCAGTGGGGGTTGTGTGGCGCTCGATAGCGAGGTAGGGATTGTGCCGTTGACCCGGGGACCTCCACACCCGAACACGATGATCATCTGTCACCAAAACAAAGCGGTAATCATCGCTAAATACCACACGTCGCTCTGGCCTGGCACCATCCCAAACGGAGCCAGCAATGTTCCGGTGTTAATGACAGCACACGTAAGGAGCGCTGGGATCGCAGATTCGCTTCCGCGAGGCGTCGGGAAATGGTTTGTGGGCACACAAGAGCCACTACATCTGCTTTGTAGAGTGGACCAGGTCCCCGTGGGGTCCGTTCGTGCCTGGTGCATGATCCGTCGATCCTCTTTACCGGTGGTCCTCCTGGTCCGTTCGGAGCCGCTCCGCCGTGTGGCAGTGCCATCGCGTGTCCACTGCTCAACACAATCTGACACTATGGCCAGAACCATCCACGTGGCGATCCTGTGGTTTTCAGCCCGATCATCAGGCCTCTCTCAAAGTCTTAAGTTTGCTTAAATCGACGTCTCTGGTGTCTACCCGGCATTCTTGTCACTCTGTATTCTTGGTACTTTTCGCTTACATGGGGCATCGGCAACACGCCGGTTTATAAGGCTGCCGGTTCGTACTTGCCGCGCTAACACAGGGTGTGCGGTTACGTGCAATCGCACCAACGTGGATCATTTGCATACCAACTCGCACTCTAGCTAATTGCAAAGTTTCGCGGTTGTAGCACGTTTTCTTCTAGGTGCGCAAATTTCATTGTCCGTGATTGTATATAATAACACTACATTAGTAATAAGATAGAAAGATAAATGGGGGCGCAATATTTTGTATTTGCCCCGGCAGCAGAAATACCTAGTTACCCTCTGCTTCAGGGCGAGAAACTGGTGAAAATTTCAATACAGCTTTAGTAGGAGCCGTTAGTTTGCAGATCCGAGGGATAGAGCGCGAATATCACCCACGACGGGCTGCATAAGACCTTTCCTGTTAACAGGAGCAAAGTTGATTGGCAACCCCCAGGTGAGCACAACCGGCTAAGTAAACCAGTGAGTTTCGGGCGCTTTCCGAACAGTTGTTCTGCAACTTAGTGCCATGGTTTCTCTGCCGATCTTTCATCGATAATAAACCATAAAAAACGTCAATACGTTTGAAAGACATAACTGGAATCGTTTTGATTACAGAAATCAAGAAGTTCTGCGAAAAAATTGTACGCAAATAATATACAAATCTATAAAACACGCATGTGAAAATGAATGTAAACGAGTGAAATGGGGATGCTGTTTACATAACAAAAGTTAAAATAAATTTTTTATTGAAATGAAAAGTGACTCATCAGCTTATCACAGCATTGCACCTTTAAACATCAAAGATTGCTGCGCGTAACTGGAGGGGTGTTTTTTCTTTTCTTCCGAGAAGCATGTCATGCGGAAACGAAATCACCGACGTCCCCAGCTGTTCTGTGCGTTCCCTTTTACTAGATGACTTACCAACCGGAACGAACACACACAAAGATTTTCAAGCAAACTTTCTTTTTAGAGTCAAAAAACCCGTAATTGTTTCGGATTGTGTGGAGGTCGTTGTTCTTACTAATCATTTAAAGAGGTTATATATATAAGACGACTTTCACGCAGTTGCGATTTATCACGTTCAGTTCTAACAGCTGCTTGGATCGCCACGCAGTTTAAGAGTTCGGCGTTCTGTTGGAATTTTCCTCATTAAAAGCCGGCGTTTTCAGCACGACATCCTTTCCGAGATTCGTGTGTTTCGAAGGAACAGAATCCGCGCGCATACTTCCGCAAACCGAAATAAAGTTCATCAGAAGACCGAGGAAGTAGTCGCTTGTAAGAGATCCGTTGAAATACTTACGTCCATTAAAGTGCGCGAAAAGTTTAAAACATTCCTAACCTTACATATCGTTCTTCTGAAAATATTCGACCGACCTCCCCATAATGAAGCAAGACAAAAACAGTGAACGCAGGGATAACGACGAGTGTTCGTGCAGCGGTATCGAGACGCACAACAGCGAAAACGAAGAGAACAGCGACGGATGGCAAACAATACGGGACGAAGAATGCTGTTCTTGCTGCAGTGCATCGGAACTCTGTAAAAGAGATGAGGATAGAAATGTTCCGACCGAGGACGACAGTAACGGAGAGCTTCCTGAAGAAAAATTCTCAGATTGCTGTGAGAAATATACTTGTAAAGACAAGAAAAGCAATAACGGCAAAACAAGAGTTAGTAAAGTTGCAGAACATGATGCCAGAGTTCAGCACGGAGAGTGCTCTCGAGATGACGATGCTGCAAGTTCACATTCACGGCGTTACTTCTGCGAGCGAACAGAACTTAACCACGGAGAACAATGTACCCAATGTAACGACTGCTATGCAGCAAGAGACAATGTCCCAAATTTTAGAGAGAGAGACTGTTCATGTATTGGAGCAGCAGTCTGCTCATGTATTGGAACAGCGAGGGAAGCAAGCAGGAGAAAACGATCTCGGACACATAAGCGCAAGAATAAGAGGGGTAGACAGAAAAATAATTTTTGTAGCTGTTCTCCCACAACATCCAGTGCTCAGCAGTACACAGCCCACTGTACCTGTTCTGTATACAGCAATGACCCCGAACGACAACGTACAACAACATCAAATGAACACATCTCTCTGCAAGAATGCAGAGAATGTTCAAGCAACACAAATACCTCAGAAGTAAGATATAACAGTGTTTCTTGCCAAACCTGCCAAACTGAGGACATCCAAAATGAGGGGAGCACTGTTCTACTGCCCAGAGTACGACTTAGGACACCATCATCTGACAATGCTGATTGTGAGCAATGTATGCGAGAAAGGACAATGTACGATCGCCTAAGTGAGCAGGCTGTCCGTTCTACAATAGACGAGACTTTCAAAAAGCTAATAAGGAAGACGTTGGAAATGTACCCTGCAGTACAGAGAGCTAGTAGCCAACAGGCAAATAACACTGTTACAAGCAGTGGTCTGGGAACAAGAATCAATGCTGACAGCATCCGTCCTCAGCCTTCCCTAGGAATGCAATTATGTACTTGTGCACTGAAAACATTTAATCCGAGTAATGATATCTATGAAGGACCTTGCACTGAGTGTGAGGCTGTTCAGTCCAATTCAAATTGCATGTGTGATGAATGCACCAGAGATTCCCAAGGAAATGAGTCGTGCGAGGAATGTGCAAAGGAGAATGCTGACTGCAACAACACTTGTAAGCTGTGCACAGGCAATGAAATGAGTGAAAAATGTGAGGAATGTGCAACTGATTCAAATGATGAGAATGAAAACACCGACATCTGTTGTGAGTGCTGTAAATGTGAGTGCTGGAAGAAGGGAAAGCCACAAAATGATGATGATTTTTTATATTGAACTACTTTTGGGATTAACACACAGCTGTTTTTTTCTCATTCTGTTATTTGTGTGGCATCCCACACCAGTGATATTTAAAAGCACTACAAAAGAAAGTAAGTTATCAATTTATTTCATACTTGCATATCAGTTTCTTTGCAGTCAAAAAAGTATTAAGTTAAACCAGACTTTCTTGACATATTTTCACATTGCGCTGCTATGAACAAATTAAACAAATAAACGGTGAACTTTTAATGCATTTCAAATAATTTTTGAGCATGTGGGGCAGCATTGCACTTTTTTCACAAAATTCCATACTGTGTGTTTATTTTAGGAAACAAGCATTGCACAATTTTTGTGATAAAAAAAATGGCGCTAAGTTTACCAGTATCTAATCTCTCATCACAAAAATACACACTGCATTGCTCCTCATGAGCAGATGCAGACAGGAAAGATACCATTTTGCTGTACCAATTATAGTAAAGTATTGAAACTTGAAAAGAAATTAAAAAACACAACAATTTTTTTGTTATTTGCTTTAAAATATTCACACATTACTCTAAATTAAAAAAAAGGTTGGCAAAGGATTGCTGATTATAAATTTATGGAAGTTTGAGCATCAGGAATGTGTGGATAAAAAGTTTTATAGTCCCTTGTATGATATGGAAACTTGAGAACCTCTGTCTTCAGAAGCTTGTGAAAACTAACATCAAAGCACAAAACATTTTGCGTACGTGTTTTATATATCAGTTTGAACTTCAACAGCAACAAGTTCCTCTTTTATGCCTACTTCATAAAATAAATTACTGACATTTATGATATGATAATGTTATGAAATAAGTGCATTAAAATTAACTAAGACCTTTACCTGGTTCTCTGAATCATTAAATTTTGCACATGGTTTTGTATAAAATATATTCTACATATTATTTTTTGGCATAAAAGAGCTATATTTGATGACATTTGACTGTAACCTTGCAGCTGTCTCTTCACAAAATTTGAAGAGTGCATCGTTCTGAAGTGAGAATCGAACCTGCACCTCCCACTGTTCATTTAAAAATCCTACCATTACATCACCCAGGGAAGCAAATCTCTAAGCAACTGAAGATTTGTTTTTCTGGGTGGTGTAATTGTGGCATGCTTGAATGGAAATTGGGAGATGCAGGTTACAATCCCACTTGAGGGCAATACACTTTTCAAATTTTGTGAGAAGACAGCTGCAAGATTACAGTTAAATGCCATTAAACATAGCTTTTCTATATAAACACAGCACTTCTGTGCTGAAAAATATTACTCTTATATACTTTCCATGTATTTGTAAATATTTATTCTTCATTAACATCTCATATAATTTCAGCACAACTTAGTAAATAAGAATTTTGGGATTCGACAAGCGCTACAACTGTAACTCCAAAACTTGTTCAATAAATGCTTTAATTCTTGAAACCAGCTACGCTTTTTTTCTCTGTCTTTGGAAAATCCTGAAATTTGTACTGATTTGTACAAAATTTACAGTGATTTCAAAAGCCAGAAGGAAAATATTTTGAGTAAACAAGATGTATCTTTTCAGACATATGCTGTTATGATTTTATATAAAATTTAGGAACAATTCCTCAAAATAGAAAATCTAAACATTGAAAACTTGATGAAGAATAAAAAAATAATGTGAACTTTTGTGGCATTTTAACAGCATGAATATTTTTTTTTTGAGAAAATGAAACAAATCAGCATTTGAAAATGAATTTAGCAAAAACATTCCTTTTGACACAACTAATTTTGGCACCCATTTCATGTAAGACTGAATAAAATACATCACTGCAATTCCAACTAGAAACAATGGTAAGTGAAGACGTATGGTACAACATAAATAGCTGAAATGTCTGTGCTAATAGAGATAAAGGTGTGACAAAAAAAAAAAAAATCTAGCATGCAACAAACGAAATTATACACCATTTGTTTTACTATGTTAGTACTCTAAATTTGTTATAGAACGGATAACTAATATTTTTGAGTATCAACAGGAAAATCAGATTTCTGGCAATAAATCAAAATAGTTTATTGTACTCAGAATACAGAATCCCTTTCCATTTTAATCAGGTGCAGCTGAAAAATTTTACTAGCCATAATTAACTCAATTTTTATGAAATAAAAGCTCCCATTACTATCTAAAAAAATTTCCCTGTAATAAATTTTTAAGAAATAAAAGCTCCCATTATTATCTAAAAAAATTTCCCTGTAATATGCAATGCAGTTGTTCTGCTACAGTTTTTACATGACATGTCTCCACTTGATATACATGGACTGTTAAATTAAAAAAACCCAGTCATTTGCAGTGACTGGCATTTACAATTCAAATCACTCAAAACTCTTCTCTATTGTGAACTTCAAACCAAATTTTACTTTTTGTCTTATCTTTTTCAAAAAGAAACTTTGGAAAAACAAAATAATCTCTTGCAGTTCTGCAGCTGAATTTTATGTATAGAAAAATATATTAAGCTTCTGGAAGGCATTTCACAAAATGCCTTTAGTGCCAGTTTTTTCCCCCATCCTTGGAAAAGAGTTGAAAGGTTTGCAACAAAATGTAGAAAAGTCCTAAAATTCAAGGAAATTGAAAAAAAGGGGGGGGGGTTATGTCACAGATCAAAAACTATTTTAATACAAACTCGAAAGTCTTCTAAAGCCACAATTTATCAAGAGGTAGATGGTCTTACAAACAACAACAAAAAAAAAAAAAAAAGAAAAAAAGAAAAATACCTGGTGATACAATCAGGCATTCAGTACAAGACCTAGTGTTGCTCAAAAACATATGTACACGTTTTTAGTTTTTAAATTCCATTGTTCTAGAAGGCTGGCTGCAAACATATTCAGTACTATCAATATGATTTCTGAGTTTCCAGATGCACTACTTACTCTTTGGTGGCAAAATACTATATAGTCAAAACTCGTTTTAACGAAATACAATACACTGAGTAGTCACTTTATTATGACCACCCCTCAGTACTTCGTTGGGCCACCTTTTGCCTTTAATACTGCATCGATTCTTCATGGCATGGACTCCACAAAATGTTGATAAGTGGTTTGTGGAATCTGGGACCATGCTTGATGAATAGCACTTTCTAGCAGTGTGATTTTGCAGGGTTGTGGATCCAGCTGTCTGATGGCTCATTCAACTTCATCCCAAAAATTCTCAATGGGGTTGAGATCTGGAGATTGTGGGGGCCACCTAAGCAAAGTAAACTCACCGGCATGTTCCTGAAACCAATCCTGTACAATACGAGCACTATGGCAAGACGCATTATCGTGTTGAAAGTAGCCATCACCATTGGGATAAACCATCCACATGACAGGATGCACTTGGTCCGCAACAATGTTGAGATATGATGTGCCAGTCAGACGTTGGTCAACACGAATTAAAGGGCCCAAAGCATGCCAGGAAAACATTCCCCAAACCATAATGTTGCCTCCACCAGCTTGAAAGGATGTAGCAATGCATTTGGGGTCCATGCTTTCGTGCTGTTTCCGCCAAATTCTCACTTGGCCATCGGAATGGTGCAACTGAAAACGTGATTCATCGGACCACATAATTTGTTTCCAATTATCGACTGTCTAATCCTTGTGCTGCTGTGCGAACTGGAGACGTTTTCTCTTGTTAACTGCAGACAGCAAAGGTGTTCGAACAGGCCTTCGGCTGCCATATCCCATCCGATGCAGTGTACGGCGAACAGTGCATGCAGAGATCATTTGAGGGGATCCTTGATTAAGATGGTCTGTAATTTGCTGCACTGTTGCCTGTTACCAGTCTGGACACTCTCCGTTCCGCCTGAGCAGTCACTAGTCGATGACGACTACACCTTGCACGTAGAGACCCAGTTTTTTGGCTGACAGTCCAGTCTTTAAACACTTTAACAACTGCTGCACTGGAACATTTCACGAATGCGGCAATTTCGGTGATACTCACTCCATGGCTCTGAGCTCCTACAATCATCCCACGTTGAAAGTCCGTCAAATCGCATTTTTACCCATCTCGTCACCCAAAAATCTCTTTTATTACTGTCACAAGCACTAAGCTTTCCCTTTTTATACTAGCCTTGCCCTCCGGCGTCAACAGCGTGCATCCATAACTCATTTGCTTAAAACTGTCAGGTGGTCATAATAAAGTGGCCCCTCAGTGTATAAACATATTACTTTACAATGAAAAAAATTATGAACTTCTTTGGTTTATTGTGTTTATGGAAAAAATGCTCAAGCAAAACTTTAAACATAGTGAATTTCACCCTCTCTTTAAAATTATGAACGATTTAGCTGCCATGGGAACATCAACTAAAGAACAAAAGTGACTACATGTTTCATCAAAAGCTATCATTCCTCTTCCTCCCACCCCTCATGTAATGCACTCATTGTGTCTCTTTGGAGTAAACAGCACAAAGTTTAATCCTAGGGAGCATTTTGTATCCCAAATTCATTTAAAAGTCAATATTGTCTCTTATTCAGTTAGAACCAACTCCCTCCCCTTTAACTACAGTGGATGTTTTATCATCAGAGAACCCCTCTAACTTGTTTGGTGATTGACAGCAATTCAATTAGCATAAGACAATACTTCATTAAGATGTATAAAAGAGAATTTCTTAATATGGGGGGGGGGGGGCACAAAAATACAGTATGTATGTACATACATTTAAGTAAAAATACATACAGTACATAATTTCATACATATAAGTTAATTAAAGCTTATATTTTTGATTACTATAGCAAAAAATTCCCATTACAAATAAATTAACTTTGCTAGTTTCCATGGGTATCATTTTGCAATTACTTACAAGCATTGCAATCTTATGCATAATGAAAATTTCTGTAGTATGTATCAACTTTAAAGTGACAATTTCATAATAAGGTTTTAACAAAAATAAGTTGTTACAAATTTTTTCTGTCCCCCTTGAATTTTGTTAAAATGTGTTTCAACTGTATCTGCGTTAAGAGATGTCATCATCATAAAAAAATGTTAAGAACTCAATGCTGGATGACGGCCTCCTCAAGTTTCTTCCACAACTTTGTCTTACTCTTCCAAGTCACTCCAGCATGCTTGAGAATTTCATACATCCATCTTCCACATGGTCTTCTTCAGGGTCTTTCCTTATCCCATGGTATCCAGAGTCAAGTATATAAGTTTTCCAACAGTGTGGTAAAATCTTCTAGCAATATATATATATATAAGCACTGGACTTGGCTCAACTGAGAGAAAAAGCTGGATTCAGGAGTGGCTACAACACTATAGATCATATCCATGTACAGAGAGAGCTAATTGAAAGAACAAGGGAATATGTGCTCCCATTATGTATAGCTTTTATCGATTATGAAAAGGCCTTTGATTCCATGAAACCATCAGCAGTTACAATGACTTTGAAATCCTGTGGTATTGAAGATGCAAACATTAGCATTATTAATAAGATCTATGAAAATGCAAAGGTTCAACTACAGGGTGAACATAAACTCGCACAACCCAAAGTTTGAATTTTCATAAATTGTTGCTAAATCGTTAAAATCATTCTTTCGGCCACTAGATGTCAAGACATATGGCATCTTTGGAGGCTGTTGTTATCTTGCATATATGCGTGAATGCGTGCATTTGTGTGTGTGTGTGTGTGTGACAGAGAGAGAGAGAGAGACAAAGAGTTTTGGATTGGTGACACTGTTGATATAATGTTACATAAAATATCTCACACTCTTGTATGTAACATCAAATAGAAACTGGAGACTATATACACTCACAGGTAGGATGGATACAAGTTTTTTACCTACTGTAAGGTCTGATAAATTAAAAACATTCACATTTTTTATATGAACCAGAAACACAGAACTGGTGACAACAGTCATTATAATTTTATAAGAGTTCATCTGAAGGCTTTTTTGGTAAATGTATTCTGTAAATACCTTTGAGTAAGTTCTTGAATCATGACTAGTTTATTTTTCATAATTTTAAAAAGTAAAAAAAAAGTTAAATCTTTTTTACAGTTTTTAACATTTCTTACAAACAAAAGTTATAATGTTAAGTCTAAAAAGAACAGGCTGGTTGTTCATCCCTTATCAGAAATGCTTGGGGCAGGAAATGACTTGGATTTCAATTATTATAATTATTATTATTTTGGTTTTTGGAGCATCTGCATATGGTATACCTGTGTAATCAGGTAGACTGGGGATGGGACCAAGCCTAAACAAGAAACTGATCTATATTCCACAAGATTTAAAAGTAAATTTAAACTGAAAAATTTCCACAAAACCAGAAGAATCAATGAACAACCCAAACAGATCTGACTCGGAACCAATTTATGAGATATTCACTGCAAAAATCATTCACAGGGAATGTTAATGAATGCCCTAAAAGGATCCGACACAAATCCAATTCACAAGAGCCACTGCAGAAATTACTCACAGGAAGAGAAGAAGGGATGGAAATAGCGAGAAGTGCCACAGTGAATGATAATTGGGGTTGGACACTTCTGACTGAATGGCAGCAACTACTACAGTGACGTAGTCCTGATGATGAACTAGGTTCTAGTTCGAAAATTTGACCAACTCTTTTAAATAATTACCTCTATAAGACCCGTAAAATAGTAATTTCCACAGTTAGATGAAAATTTAACACTCACTGATGCACAAAAGCCATAACTGCAAAAATATTGGACATATCATAGATATGGACTGATTATGAATTAACGTAGTGACTGTTTCTTTTCAATGTCTAAGTATGCAATGCACAAATCATGGGAATTTTGAGAGATTAAAGTTTTTTTTAACCTTGATCAACCTTACTAGATGCTATAAGTACATAGCAGCATGCCAGAATGGTAGTTACCTAGATTTACCTATCCAAAAAGTTTTGGGAATCCTCTTTTGTGAAATGAAATCTACAGCACAGTGAACAAGCAGTGTGAAAGAACAAAATCTGTTATCAAGTATCTAAGTTTGTGAAAATGTCACACACACTAAACAAAACTTGTTTTTCCATGTTAAATAACTAACACAACTGAAGAACACAGAAGTGATACTGGATTGTAGTGTTCCTTATATTACTGTCAAAAATTAATATGATATTAGCATAACAAAATGCTAATATCATATCAATTCTTGTAACTGACTTACAAAAATTAGAATTATCTCAACTGTTTATGATGGATAAGCATACATTCTACATTAAACATACATTCTACATTGTACTGTATTCATGTCAACAACTGCATAAACCAGAGTTGACAACCATTTGGAATTTTTGAATTTTGAAGTATAGGACACAAAACATAAAATGCATGATTTCTGAGAGTGCAGGGGGAAATGCTGAGTGTATATTCATTTATATAGTGAAAAGAATACTTTATATTTAGTGTATTTATAAAAATACACACAAACATAATGCAGAATTATAACATAAAAATAGCACTCAGAAAACCATAGACATACAGGAGAAAATCTGAAAATTGAGATTTTAGCAAGTCTTCAGCTTCTGCTTGTAAAAATGATAAATATCGCATTCTTTAATTATTATATGCTGAGTAGCTATGCTAAAATAGACATCCTACACCAACACTACATCTTAGATTGTGTCTGAAACACAGTAAATAAAAAAGGTTCATATCAGATGACCAATTGCTTACTAGGTCATAACTGTTTTGTTATACGTGGGTGACAAGTGATCTACTAATGAAGATGTCACAGTAATTCAAAGGCATATTCTGAAGAGGCAATTCATAAACAGATGGCTCTCAGAGTTTAAAAGAAAGTGAAATTTAAGGTAAAAACCATTTTTTAAGTGATTGATTAAACATTGCTGAAGGACAAGAGATTGAAAAGCAGTTGAGTTAAAATGCAATTGGCCCCAAACTGGTCCTGGTTAAAAAGTATAGTAAAATAAAGATGGAAGAAAAGATGAATATAACATGAACAGAACTCTTTATTAAAATGCAGAAATCCCAGAATAAAAAAGGTGCAGACGTCCTCCAAGCTGGCCCATACACATGAAGAATATTAGACACATACAGAAACAAAGTAATACACTGCTGGACAATTGCTAAGGACGGATCATAAACGGCTATATAGCGCATAAAAAAGTAAGTGTGGTTGGATGCCAAGTGAAATAAAATAATGTCAGAATGCCAGGACATTACAAGAAAGACAATTTATTGTGCTCTGAAATCCAGAAGGCTTTGGAACGTGTTCAAGGGACAAACAGGCCATTTTGTGCAGAATACGTAAACGTGAAAAAAATGCAATTACTGTCCGCAGGCGTTCCGGCGTAAGATGTCAATACGGGATATGGCCACCATGGAGGGCGATACAAGATTCCACACGTCGTGTCATGCTTTGCACAACATTATCAAGCAGCTGTTGGGGTAATTTATCCCATTCCTCTGTCAGTGCACGGATGAGGGTGTCCTTGTTTATTGGAGGGCATTGGCGACCAGCAAGACTCCTCCCCAAAGCATCCCACACATTTTCAATGGGATTCAGATCTGGAGAACGTGCTGCCCATACGAGGTGTTGAATATCCTCGCTCTCAAGACACTCCTGGACAGCGACTGTTCGATGACATGTTGCGTTGTCGTCCATGAAAATGAATCTATCACCAACAGCACCACGGAACATGCGAACATGAGGTAGCAGAACATCATTTATGTATCGTTGGCCAGTCATAGTCCCAGTTGGAAGCACATAGAGGGACGTACGGCCATTGATCATGATGCCAGCCCATATCATGACACACTACATGTCGGATATCGGTCCCTTTCCTGTATGTTTGCTGAACAATATGCAGTACCACTATCACGCCAGATCAGTTGTCGTCGACAATCAGACGATAGACTGTATCTACTCTCATCTGAGAAGAGGACAGCAGACCAGTCGTTATCAGTCCAATTGCGATGTTGATGGCACCATTGCAAACGGGTGGTACGGTGACGTCTGGACAATGGGATGCACACAACAGGACGGCGGGCGTACAGTCCTCCTTCATGCAAACGTCTGGCGACAGTTTTTCGGGAGATCCGCTTGCCAGTAGCAGCCATAAACTGATTTGCTACCTCACTAGCTGTGCTGCGCCAGTGTCTTTTTGTTGATAGCACTATGTACCGATCTTCTGCAGGTGTCGTACTGCGAACACGACCTCCCCGTGACGTTTGCTACACTCTCCATTTGTTTGAAAAGATTTCCAAAGCCTTGAAACAACACTGTGGCTGATGTCAAACTCCCTGGCAACATCTGTTATTTTTCGCCCTTCTTCAATCTTGCCAATAATACGGCCACGCGTAAAATCATCTAGGTGATGTCGGGAAGACATACTGAAAATTGCAAGTTCGTCAATTGATTCTTTCCCTTTCAACTTTGCGTTTGAACAACAACGGTCAATACGCGTCAAATCCTTTATATCTCTTATCAGCGCTATGACATCACGAACAAGTTCGGCAATCCAAAATTTGCATACGCACAACACGTATTACTGTATCCCGCACTTATGCTAATTTCTACATTTTCCTGCCTTCCATTTTATGGTTGCTATCGTTGCTATTGTCATCCGTCCTTAGCAATTGTCCGGCAGTGTATAAAAGGTAAAGTACTATTTCAAAACCATAGAAACATAACAAAAAATATCACTTGCAAAACACATTATAAAAATATTCAGTTTCATTCTTTCACACTGTTTACTGGAGCTTCAAAAGTTTTGTGTGTTCAAATGACTGCTTTAAAACCTGGAAAACAAATTTACTGCCAAAAAGAGCAGAATAAATGCCACACCAACTCTCCCTCTCTCCATCCACTTGAAGTGACCAATAAGTTTTGCTGTGCATGTGTTATGTATTTTTTTTTAATGATTTTCAATGTAGTCAATTTTTACACAGTGTAATGATCAAATGTCCATAGACTCTGTGGAGTTCCAACCCCTTATGCAAACAACTGATGATTTTGGTGATATTATATGGTGACCATTTGTTGCTGGTGGCTGGACAAAAACTGTTGAACAACAGACTACTAAAAATAATCCTTTACAACATAGGCATTGGTTCACATCAATTAACTGACTTCAGTACCCATCTCTTTTCTGAGCAGAAAGTGTCACAGTGATGGCAACACTTGCTTATTTGATGGAGTGGACTGATGATTTGTTTTAAACTGAAACATTTTTTTTTTCATGGCCATCTTTTCTAACAGAAAACACAGTTTCATCCTCAATGTATTCACTTTCATGGCAGACAGTTTGCTCCAAAGTGGGGATGGCATTCCCCCCTCTAATAAGCACTTCCCCCACAATTTACATTTACGTCAACCACCTTTATTACAATTTCAGATGTGTTTACACATCACCCCACAAAAGCATCTGGATATGTTTCAAATTAATATCATTGCCACTACAACAGCATGTCAATCCCACTTTGGCTATCATGACATGTTCCCCTCTTTACCTCCATGAATTAAAGAATGCATCTTGCATCCTGCATTACTGGTGACATATTCAGCTACCACTGTGAGATGTATTGGCCCACCTGTCATCTAAAGTTTCGGCACATTCATGTCCACCAACCAATCCGTAGCAGCAAGTGTGGCATGGTAGGGAGCATTACTGTTTTGAAATGAACAAGGATATGTGCTTGAGAACTCCCATATTTGTAGGGAGCATGAAATCGTCCAAAATACCAATGCAGCCTTTAGTGTTCATGGTTCCCAACACCACTACCAAAGGTCCATGATTACATAACAAGGAACTGTTTCAAGGTTTAATAATTCTTATACGCAAGTTATAGGGAGTTAGTTGCCTATTTCTAATTTAGAAACACTGGTTCCAGAGATGAGGGAGAACAAACATTGTGGGTAAAACATCAGTCATGCCTCATTGGGACTTGAACTGTGGTCCCACTTTGCAAGATTAACACAAGATGTTGGCATCCATCCACTTGGCCAGCAGGGTGTCCTAGCTCACTGTTGACACAATACATTAATAGTGAACATTCTTTAAGCATCTGCCATACACATGCCCATCCATCTGATGAGAAAAGGGTGTCACATGATATCTCACTCACAAATAATTTCCACTGTTCTAGAGCCAATTATGCCATTCTTTGCACAATGAAGAGAGACTGCTAATTGTGATTGGTGGTATTAGGCTTATATGCCATCATTCTTCCTATAATATCTAATACTGCACAGTTCAGTAAGAAATATACTTGACTTCAACCCCTCTTGATGCTTAAACTCCTTAGCATTTCATGGGCTACTGACAAATCAAGATACCATCTTTCTGGGTACCTTTTGGTCACACGAAGTGCACTTCTGTAGTATTCTGGGGCATTGTTGGATGGTGATGATAGTGTAATACTTTCATTTTCTGATTACATCATTACAGGCTGAATTTGAATAGTGCATACTATTTGCAACTGCATCACCTGACGAGCCAACCTTTGAAGTATAAAATTTTTTGTGTGGTTAAATGGTAACCCGAGGGTTCACTGGGATATGACAATAGTGGTGTGCTGCTACAGTGGCTGAGAGGTCAGAGTGCAGGCCTCTGATTAATATTCCAAGTTAGACCAAGGTTTGAGTTCCAGATGCGGCATGGGTTTTGTGTTGATTCACAGCATTGACTGTCTTCCTTTCCTGGAACCATTGACTAAATTCCTAAGACTCCTTATAATCTCAAATGCTTATGGGTTCATTAAATTCCAAAACAAATACACAAAACAGGGGTGTGTAGATATTTTTGGAAGGCAGTGTATTTACTAAAAGTACTAAATTGAGAACTAACCTGTCTGCTCTTAATCATTTTCCATACTTTTAAAAATCTTTAGCTGATAGTTCTGTGTCTGGCGCTCTTTGGCCAAGCCTGGCCCTTGCACCACTAAAATCAATTAACTAACTAACTAACTAAATTGAGAGAATGATTTTTCAGAAAATATTTTCTTCTTCCTGATACATATGAAAAGCAGCTTCTTTGAATAAGAACAATACAATAAATTTGTTTTGTGTTGATTCAGAGTACTGACTGTTAACATTTTTGTTCACTTATATTTTATTATTTTATTAAGTAATTCACAATTCATTTAAGCATCAATTTTAAGTTTTCAATCAACCTGCATTTTTTTAGTGTAATAAGGTAATTTTAACTGCATTAGTTATATTTTTTCATCACTTTAGCAACTTTCTTGTGCACAGATAAATAGTAGAGGGCAGTGAGAATGGGTGCATTTAGAAAAAATTTAAGCACCTTAATTTTGAGCTAGGTATCTTTTATTTACCTAGATTCAGACTAGTATATTCATAGATTCAACATATCATATCACTTCTACAGGTGATGACATAGTAGGGCACACAGAAAGCAAAGAGCAAGTGATCACTCTCACAACAGCTGTATATGTCACTATGCAGAAAAATAATACCACTGCACTATATGCAATTCTCCTATTATTTGGAAAATTGGTTATTAGTATAGTCAATATAAAGATGGACACTTTACATTTTATTGTACATCAATCTGACATGCAATTACAGAATCTTACTGGCTTTACTTGGGGACACATGAAATACCATTATGTGTAAAATTTCAAAAGCAGTTTTTAGAACACTAACTGTTGTTCTGGTAGAATATACGTACTGCTATCCAGGCAATAAGTTCAGGAAACTTCTGGTCAGTAATGGTGCTGTGCATTTGCCATATAAACACTGTAACACTACAATAAATATAAAATTTCTGTTCACAGAAACACATGTTTTCACAGTTCTATGGTAAATAAGCCTGCAGGAAAAATGACAATCTACTCACAAAGCTTAATGGAGACAGCATTTTTCACATGTTCTCACTTTTATGTTACCTAACTTTCACCATGTTTTCCCTAATCCATTATGATCAGTAAGTTAGCATAAAATTTGCCAATTTTGTCCATGAACATGTAAAACTTAGTTGGATACATATTTTGACACAGCCCCATATGAAAAAGGTCTACTTTCTATCATTCTTAGGCATTTTCAGAGAACTGAAACTATTCTGCAATGCAGCACACATAAAACTACACTTTTTCTACCCTATTATTTCTTTTCTTTTGTTTTTGTTTTTTGGTAACCACTACAAATACTGAAGGTTAAGGTAAATTGTTGATTCCTAATTTATGGTAACTGGATCGATGGAAGCTTTTAAGAGCAAACTATTAGAAAACAGCATCCATATTTATAACCCACACATACCTGTTCCTTAAATGTGAATTTCAAGTAAGTTTCATTCCACATGATATAAAAAGTCTACACAGAACATAAAAGAGGGCTTTTCAAAAAGTAACAAGATTGATTTTACATGGGGCAGAAGTGTAATGCAGTAAACATACTTTCAAACTATTCTCCCTCTACCTGAATGCACCGGTCCCACCTATCTATTGACTTCTGAATGGTGTGTTCGAAGCCCTTCCTTGACACATGGTTCAGGATACCCGTTGCAACATTGTTCAGTTCAATATTTGATCCAAACTGACACCCACAAAGTTGTTTTTCACTTTAGTGAATAGGTGGAAGTAACATGGCGCCAGGTCCAGTGAATACGGAGGGTGCACCATCATTTCAATGCCTAGATCTTGGGTAACCTGCTCGGTAAGCAAAGCATGATGCAGTGATGCACCTAGGAATTCCTGTTGGCGGGGCTAAATATATATAGTATACGTACACAATGTGTGTACTGTATATATATATTACTGTATCGCCTATAAGTGCGCCAATAGCATGATGTGCAGGGGCATTAGTTTTAATTCAAAATCCAACGAGACAGTGCATATTCTGGGCATTTTGGGGAAATTTTTTTCTTTAGAGGACCTTTGAGAACTTAAGAATAAGTGGCTCCAGTAACAGTTTTCCTTTGTGGAACAACATGGTCATACACAAATCCCTTGTTATCGAAGAAAACCATGAGTAGGACCTTCCCTGCACTTGCTTGAACCTTTGCTTTCTTAGATTGGGGACTGTGTGGGTGTTTCCATTCGGGGTGTTCTGTTGTTTTGTTTCTTGATCAAAATGGTGAAAAAAAAAAAAATGTTTCAGCACATGTGATAACTCGATCCAAGGAGTGGCTCATGTAGTAGTTGGCACTTCCATTGGTGACAAGTGATAACACGATTTGCCTTGTGCTCATCCATGAGCAAGTAGGAAATACACTTTGCAGTGACCTTTTGGTACCTCAACTGGTTTGTCACAATGTCATCAACGGACATCTGCACCACATTAGCAACCTTCTCAATGGTCATTCGGCGGTCTTCGTGCAGGAGTGCCTCCATGGTATTGACATTAACCTCCGTAGTCGATGTTCTACCAGAGCGTGGGCCACTTTCGAGACACTCTTCACCATTCACAAATTTCTTGTGCCACTGAAAAACACTTGCACGAGACAAATCATCTTACTTATAGGCTGTTTTAATCATTTTGTGTGTTTTGGAGACAGTTTTATTCGAATGCACACACAATTTTATAGCTGCTCTTTACTCCAGTTTTAAATCCACACTGGGTTTTAGGAACATGAACTAGTGGATTGCTATAATGATGTGATGTCACGTGACTGACCTTGCCTGCCTTACGAAATAGGCAGCTACATTTTCCTGCGTGGGCTTGCTTTAGCGTTATGATGCCAGTCTCATTACTTTCTGAACGACCTACGTATACATATGGCTGGCAGTGACATCGCAATTCCCAATATTTCAAATTCAGGAAGAAGATATGTGATTATTGAATGAAACATTTTATTATTTGCAAAAGAGCAAAAGTTATCCAACACTTAATATCAAAACTGTTACGTAGTTATGGGTAACAATATCTTCTTTATTTAACATAATGCACTGCTACGGAAGTTTCAAAATGTCCAAATGAAAGATGAAGCTTCAACATATTTCTTAATCATTTTTTCTGTCACATGGTAACACTGCATAAGAATGAAAACATGCAAACTTGTTGAAATGAAAACTCCGAAATACTGTCTATGCACATAAATTACTTAGATTATTACAAATAATCACCATCAACACTCAGAATCTTTACTAAAATCCTAAAAACAAATAAGTTTAGGTAAAAGCGACATCTTTCAAGAGCACTATGCTCCCATCATCAGACAAAAAGTGATATCGTGTCCCAGTATATCTTTACAGTTGCAAACATAAGGTGACGCAGAATGACAGTCAGAAGCATGCGTCACATATCAACTGGTGCACCCCCACAGAGTCTCGAAGGAACCTAAACATTAAGTAACAATGTGCAGATGATAGTGTATAAGAGGAATACTCCTATTAGTGAAGTAATAACACTGTTGACATGTTGTAAGGTAAGTGTAATACAAAATAATAATGTCATGGACTGAAAAACACTAAATCAGTAGAAATCATTGCAAACATAAGAATAACAATATGTGTGTAGCACCTTCCCGAAGGCCCGCTACCCTGGAAATAAATCTCTTCATGGCTGTGGAACCTTGCATGAGAATGAGTCATTACAACATAAAGCTCGATGAACAAAGATACATATGCTTTCGGCTAAAAGCAATGACGGTGTTTCGTGATGGGTAGACAGGACATGAGCCTGATCCCAAAGGGGATGGTGGGTACCATCGAGGGTTAGTCTGGCCAATGACATGTTCTGGGCCCCCATTTGCACACCATATTCGTGTTCAGACAAGTGTGTCTGAAGAGACCACTTGGTGGAACCAATATAGAGTTTTGAAGGCACATCAGTATCCACAGTTTGCATGGAAATGCAATAAACACCATGTCGTTCCTGCTGTGCCACTGGATCCCTGTCTTTCTCATTTTAGTGAAAGAATGTTCATAGTCTTGACACCAAAATCCAAGTCATGACGTTTGCAGATGTTCTTCAAAATCGCCACAGACTTAGGGTAAAAATCAATTGAACCAACATATCTCAAGTTGGAACCATTTCTCTGTAGAGTAGTAGTAGATTGATCCATTAGGTTTCTGAGTAGCCTATCCACAATAGCACCTTCATATCCATGCATATAGACAATGTCCTTAATTATATTAATTTCCTTACTGTGTAATTTGGCACTTGAAGAATGCGTTATGGCACGATTGACCAAAAATCTGATGGCCGAAAGTTTGTAGTCCATGGGATGAGACAATTGAAATGGTATGATTGACGGGTTCATTGTAGGCTTCCTGTACACTGAAAATTGGAGAGTATGATCCAGTGGATTTCTACAGTATTTCGATGGTAACACTGCATTTACTGCTGTAAATGACTTCTCTTTACATGTGCATGGAGAATAAATAATATGCAGAAACTACTTGCCAACATATGCTACTTTAGAGTAGGACATTCTGAGACAAAAATTCCACAATTTTTTTTTTATAAATCAGCTTACCTAATACTATCCAGTTATGTTTTAAACCACATACAACTCCATTTTTGATATAAGGGCAGTGCTTTTTTTCAAGAGAAGGTGCCAGAATGTTTAAACATCAGTTGTTTTAAAAAGGGAGGTTGACCAAATAAAATGCAACTTAGTTTCTTGAACAATGAACATTCTTTTAAGCCTTATAATTGTTGTATGGTACAAACTGCAAAAACATCACGTACACGCTGATATTGTATTAAATTATATTAAAAGACTGCTTGTTATTTTGTAACAATTTTATAATCCTTCGCAAATGCTGAAATTGAAATTTCTGTCAATCTTCCCCACAAATGAGAGTGAAATTTGCACTAAGATTACATTAAACCGAGGAACATAAGGGAACTGCATCTTGATTCTGAAATGCACCCCATTATTTTGAAATCTTGACATGCTTCTATCATTCTTCTCACTCCTTGCTTGTCATATCCAGTGCTGAACAATGTCCTCAAAGGAGTCACAACTATGTGTTTTGTAGGATCACACAGGGTTAGCAGAGGCCCAGAAATTTTTATGAATAATAATGTGGTTATTGTTGTGATTGAAAGATGACTTAGATAGGGTTATGATCAAACTCATCTAAGAAGAATAACATTTCACATTCACTAGAATATACAGAAATGATTTGCAAAGTATGCTTCTGCTGTAAAAATTTCTTGGGTATTTTTTTCTCCTTGAAGTTGTAGGCATTCTCTAAAACCTTGAATCAATTTCAGAGAGTTGAAATCTGCTAGATAACTTCCAGATTTCTGTTTCACAACACAGTATATTTTTCTTTACATTTTTTGGTGAATTAGTTGCATCTAAAACTTTGGAATAGTTTGACAATTGAGGTGCTCACCGAAAGGCAGTCTGTTTTCAACAGACTTGTGTTCAATACTTTGGAAATGCTATTCATTGACTTTTCTGTTATACTTAATTCCTACAACTCCTTCCCTCAAATGTTATGGTTATTACTTTATTTAAATTACGTATGTAACATGTTATTACACGTTATGACTACTACATTATTTTCAATTACATAATTTTTCCAAAACTCAAACTTTTGTGTTAAAATAAAGCCCTGTAAAAGGGTAACATTAAGACTCCTCCCCTCCAAAAAAAATATGACAAAAGATACCCTTAAATACAAAATGCTTTTATTGTTGTATAAACACAGCATTGTTCATGGTGCTCCCAGCTCTTTTCAATACTATTTTTTTTTCCGAAATGATATTCTCTGTGCATGCATTTCTGCCAATCACACCTTGTTTGTTATCATCAAACACTTCCAATGAAATTTTCCTGTAGTTAACCAAAGTTACCTTTACTCTTCTGTTTTTTTATGGTCTTTTATCCACCATTATCTTTCATAATTACGATTATCTTGCTACTGTTCTTGTTTCCTGAAGTTTTTTTCTTTTGCCATCATACATAGTACACTTTTGATGTTCTGTTTCTTTGAGCTTATTCTTTGCCATCAAAATACATATACATTTTTGCTTGTACTAAACAAAAATCATTTGTCATGATTAAGTGTTCTCCAGCAGATTGTTAGAATGGATGATAATTTTTCTTAATCTGATGCAAAATTATTTTTCATGCTGTGTGTGTGTGGTTGAAGGGCAGCTCCACCTGCCAGATTAGCATTCATTGAGCATAGAATCTGGTAATTCTGAAAGTCACATACACACACTCTTCTATTGTGTTGTAGGTGTGCATAAGTTAAATGGTTGGATTACAAATTAACTCATTCTATCAATTCTTCAAACATCTCAAGGTGTTGAATTTTTTATGTGGTTATAATTCACATTATACATAAATGTCAACTATTCAGTTGTTGCATTATTTACTGTTTCTCACGTTGTTGTTGAAGTGCTCCCGGGAAACGTCTTTTTTTGACGAAGGGTTATAATCATATAACATATATATTATAAACTTTAGGGCAAGTTATATGATTTTAACCCTTCGTCAAACAAAGACGTTTCCCGGGAGCACTTCAACAACAACGTGAGAAACAGTAAATAATGCAACAACTGAATAGTTGATATTTCTGTATAATGTACATTAACTCATGATTAACTGCTTCAAATCTGTGCAAAAAATGTCCATACATTAAGGATAAGAGGCATGTTGGTATTGGATGCAATGTAATGAACATTTAACTGTTAATGTAAAGAATGAAGTGCAAAGTTACAAATGCAGGTGTGATTTCTTGGCCCCCGACTACTCAGTTTATTTTTTTGACAATGCAAAAATATGCATGCTGTTTCCTAATTAATATTCCTGTGCATGAGCTATACTCATAATTGTTATTTTTTGCTTAAGGAGGTATAACAAAACCTCCAAATAACTGACACTGTAGGGGCTGGAAAAAGGTGACCATTTGAAGGTTTAGTGAAGTTAATAATGTTTATAAGCTTCATTCAGGTTTTAAAAGCAAACTGGGGTATATGAAACTCATGCAGACAGAAATCCATTGCAGTACCTCTCATCTGAAATGACAAGCACTTTTTATTACATGTTACAGTCATATGTACAGGGGTTGTCCAAAATAATGGAAACACCTTGAAACAATAGGTGTTACACACTTAATATGGTGTAGCACCCTTGGCATTTAAAATTGCTTGAATCCTCCTTGGAATGGACACACACACAAGTCCTTGATGGTGGTAAGTGGCATGTTGTACCATTCTTCCTGCAGAAACTGCTCCAATTCCTTGAGAGACGCCGGAGGAGGATAACGGGATCACACTCTGTTTTCCAACACAGACCACAGGGGCTCAATGATGTTTAAGTCCGGTGATTGTGCAGGCCAGGGAAGGTGTGCAACTTCATCCTCATGTTCCTCAAACCATGATTGAACAGTTTGACTTCTGTGAATCGGGACATTATCATCTTGAAAGGTGCAATCCCCTGACAGAAACAATGACAATGTCTGCACCATTGAATGCACATGGTCGACTAAAAGAGTGACATAGTCACCACTAGTGATCCGTCCATGTAAGGTGACAATGGGACCTGCTGCAAACCACGAGATCATGGCCCAAACCATTATGGAACCGCCCCCATGTTTCACAGTAGGAAGGAGACAATCTGGGTTGTAGGCTTCTGCAGGGGTTCTCCACACGTAAACCCATCCTGTGGTGGGGAATAGTGAGAAACTTGATTCATTGGAAAACAAGACATGTTTCCATTGATCCGCAGTCCACGTTTTATGTTCCTGGCACTACTGTAGTCTCTGTTGCATATTCACCTCTGACACCAGAGGTTTTGTAATCATAGCTCTGTCGTAAATATTGTGCTTATGCAATTCCCGTTGCACGGCATGGGTCAACACTGGGTTTTGGAGATGTGCATTAAGCTCAGCAGTCACTTTTATCACCATGGTCTTCCTCCTTGCGTTCACGATCCTCTTTAATGTCCTCCTGTCTCTCGCAGTGAGTTTAGTTTTCCTTCCACAGTTGCGTCTCGCAGATGATGTTGCGCTGTGAACATTGTATGCTATCATGACCTTCGACACGGTACCTATCAATGCCCCCAATACCTGTGCCACTGTGGTTACCGACACACCAACCAGACAGGCTCCTACAATCTGCCGTCTTTAGAACACCGACAGGTTACTCATTGTGCCTTCACCTGAAATGAAATTATGCAAACACCGATTTACAATGCAATCACACAAGACTCTTGAGACTATAAGCAACACTTTTTTACAAAAAAAAAAAAAAAAAAAAAAAAAATTGTAGCTACATGTTTGTTTTACTCAAAAAGCAGCACATACCAAAGTCACTGTTTTCAGAGAGGTGTTTCCATTATTTTGGACAACCCCTGTACATATTATACTGTTAAATTCTATTTTAACTTAAAAAGCTTTCAGATATTTTTCATATCTTCTGAGTTCTTGTGTTTTCAGACATTTCTGGCCTCTAGATCTTTATTAAGTCCTGTTAATTATTAGGAAAATATCAAGCCAGAAATGACTGAAAATACAAAAGAGCTCAAAATATATGAAGAGTACTTGAAAGCTCTTCATGCTAAAATAGAAATTAATTATTTTAATCTTGAATGGAATATGGGATTACACTATACAATACGAATTTTTAAGATGGCAGTCCGTTTTTGGTGTAAATATGACTAGGATAGTATGTCAGATAGTATCCGAATCCTGTGATGGTTATATTCAAATTAATCGAAAACTTGAGATTTAGTCGTTCTGGGTTGTAGTGGTTAACATACCCGGGCGCTATTTGGGAGACGCAGGTTCGATTCCCGCTCCAGAACGATGAAATTTTCAAGTTTTTGGATATTATCTGACTTACCATCCTTGTCATATTTACACCAAAAATTGGACTGTCATCTTCAAAATTTGTATTTTAATCTCAGTGTTCTGAGAATAAGTGTTTTTAATATTGTACTATAGTTAGTTCATTTATGAATTTATTTATTACACATATCTACACAATTCTTTAATGAGCTACTATATACATATCAATCAGCCTTTTAAGACAATGTCTGGTGAGGCACAGCATGTAAATTTTTTTTTATACCATTAAAAATGCACAGATCTTCATATTCATAAATAATGTTCTTCTGAGTGCTTTTCCAGGCTTCTGCGATCTCCACTGCAGCATCAGTAGATTTTCCATCAATTGCACCAAAAACAGTTCCACACTGAATTCTCAACTTCTCTAGCCATCTGTTCAAAGCCTGCAAATTGGTAATATCCATCCTTTTGTGTGATATTTAAAGCACTTTCTTGAATAATGGCTGAGATAAAAGAATGTTAATTCACCAACAATTAGCAAACCATTGTAAAAACATTTTATTAGTGCCTTAATTCCAGTTTTCTGCCATTTAAGTTTTGAACTACGGACTTTTGTTACAAAACACCACTTTGGTCCTTGACTTCATTCACTTTCTTCAATAAATCATTTATTTGCATTCTCCGACAACCATAAAGTTCTGCTGAGTGGGAACACTTGCTCCTCTTTCACTTTCAGTGATAGCTTTTACCTTTTCTGCTAGTGCTAGAAACTTTCATTTTTCATTAGTTTTTAAGGTGATGTGTATATCAGAAAGCAGACTACATATTGTTAACCTACAAAAATTAAACTTAGTTAAAGATCAAACAATTTGTTACAGTATTCCACTTGTATTATAATCTTAACTGCCAAAGGCAGTGTTCATTTAGGTATGTTGTTTGTTCCTGGCATTCCTTTCCTGCAAACTTGCAAACACTAGTAGGTGATTTCAACCCCTGATAGGAGAAACTATATACAAGGTGACCATGGACATCCTTCCGGACTGACTTTGGTGTCACTTAACTGTGTTAAGAGGTTGCTTTGCTCAGTGTATATCATTAATGTTAATCTTAGCTCAGTGTTTTCTGTACCAAACAAAACTTCTCACTGTGTGGAGATTACCACTGTTGAGTGGTGTCTATTAATAGAAGTTTCACAGTAGTTTTATGCTGTAACCACATATTTTCCATGAACCAAGCAGATGTTTACAGAGATCACTTAAAAAGTTAACATAATCTAGACAAGCATGTGTCTAAAAGACTTCAGAAAGGCTTTTTTCTACACTAGTATAAAGTTTTGTCAATATTGCAGGCAATTTATTTATATAAACTGAAATAGTATTGCACACACTATTTCTCATCTTCCTCTCCTGAAAATTAATTTCCTTCAAGGAACGTGGCAAATTTTTTTCAGTCTCAAACAAGGAAAAAAATAACTGGAAGCAAAAGAAAACAGTTTGTGATTTCTACAACTATTTCAGCACACATGTTAAGTACAGTCACTTTACAATAGCTATTTTTTTTTACTTGTGATTTTTTGCTTGCTGGTTCTTTTCGTAATGGACAGGTCTGTATGAAGCAAAATTTGCCTCCCATGTCCTGCCCAGACGTCTATCTTTGAAAGTCTCTGAACCTTGAAATAAGAACAATACTAATAAAAACAGCTAATCAAGCAGGGGTTGTTTTGGCTATATCACATAAAACTGAATGACTTCGTAATAAGTTACCAATCAACAATGACACTGCTATCTGTGTGTGTTCTTTGGAGATAATTTAGTTTGTTTTTTGGAGTTTCTTGACAAAATGGGAAGGTTTGGCCACAGAATTCATTAGCAAGATTAATTAGAAAAATTGACAGTTAATTAGAGATTTTCCTACTGTGCTAGTAGTAGGTGGTCTGAAATTACATCTAGAGTGAAGTAGGAATGTAGGCTATATCCATACTTGTTTGTGACCTTCATGGATAAACTGCTTATAGAGAGTAACTTAATTTCTGACACAGAAATAGGTAGTTCTAGTATCAACTGCTTGTTGTATGCTCATGATTTGGTGCTAACCTTCAGAAATGCAAACTAAAATTGTATGTCATCATCTGAGCATGATGTGTGAAAAATATTTAGAATGAAAATCAATGTTGAAAAGTCTAAATCAATGGTTCCAAGTTGAAACTGCAAAATGTTTAATTGTGTAGCACTATGGTTTTTGAGTGAGGAAATGTTCATACTGAATGGCACAGAGATTGGCCAGGTGAATGACTGCATATACAGAGAGAACACATTAGATGGCGAAATTAGTAGGTGAGAATTCTTCATTGAGAGTCATAGCTGCCTTAGTATTTCACAGGAATGATGGGTTCTCAAGGAAGTCCCGAATGGCTGTGTATGAAAGTGTAGTTGTTCCTACTCTCATGTACGGCAGTGAAACCTGAGTACTATAGAAAAGACATAGTAGTTTGTGTGCTGGGGAGATGCGTTACTGGGGATGGGGGGGGGGGAGTAAGACACGTACTGATCATGTGAGGAATAAAGATTTGTTACAGATGTGTAATGTGAGGAAAACTGCTGTTAGTAAGGTGGAGACTAATATTCTTAGGTGGTTTGGCCATGTTGAAAGAATGAGTGATAAGGGGCTGAACTAAGATAATTTTTTAGCCTAAGTGGCAGGAAAGAAAGGTAGAGGAAGGCCAAGGAGTCATGAGAGGACTAAATTCAGGAATGCCTGCTTGAGAAAAAGTTTATGAGTATGAAGTACTAAAGGTCTGTGTGAGATATATAATGGATGTCAGAGAACCTCGAGTTATGTGGTTGGTTGGTTGCTTGGCTGAAGAAGCACTGTTTTTTTTTTCGTCCATTTCAATTATTACTTTCAAATAATTACTGTTAGGGCAAAAAAACCTGATATAGAATGAGCCAAATCTACCAAGAATTAATGCACTTCCACTATCTCTTTCTGTCTCACTCTTTTCTCTCTGCTCCTCCCCCTTCATTAAGTAGTTTTTGCCAAACCCTTGCCTGAACACCATAGTGTTACACAGATGTGAGATGATGAAGTTTAGGTTGGAAGCATTAAAATGGTTTTACTATCTACTAATGACACGAAATCCTAAAATCTCCGAGGACAAACTTTTTAAGGAGACTAACAAAACCATGTAAATGTTTACATTTACGTCTTTGTCACAACCCATATCATAGACATTTCTTTGTCCTCAACAATATCTTTTCTTCTCACTGTAATTAGTGTTGGCACATGGATAATAGCATATTATCCATGACAGAAGATTAAAATAAATATTACCACAAAACAAGGTAATTTGAATAATTTACTATTTTTGATCTTTTTTTACACATCATTTCACATACAAGCTAGGACGCTCATCAATATATGATGCTTTTTGTTCTGTACATCCTGCAGCAATATCTTTCAGCTGCTTCAGCCTTGAATCTTGTAGACAATTGATAAAGTTTTTTCTTCTTTCTGCAGCTTCGACATTTTCTTCTTCACTGTCTGTTTTCCATGTTGTCTGCTTTGTATTCTAAAATAAGAGAAAATCATTATATTATAATAATAATGCTAATAAATAGGAACCAATAACTGAAAAAACAAAACAGAGAAAATAAACCAAAAAAAACTCAGTGTTCTGTCTCTCTCAGGCTAAATACCTGGGTTTCCCTCATGTTATTAGTTTCAAATTTAGCACATGTCTGCTTTTTTTATGACCTCCATAAATTATATAACATGTTTATCATAAGCAAAACATATTCATTATTATGTACCTGTGTGATAAATTTTAAGTCAAATAAATTGTATGCGGTATGACTAGCAAACATTCCAAAGGGTGTGTGTGTGTGTGAGAGAGAGAGAGAGAGAGAGAGAGAGAGAGAGAGAGAGAGAGAGAGAGAGAGAGAGAGAGAGAGAGAGAGAGAGAGAGAGAGAGAGAGACTCTATACTCACTCATACTTTCTACAAAGTTACAGTATTTAATGTGGACATTTGCAGAAAACATGCTTCATGGAGTCCCATTTTGTCTGTATTAATTATAAGGTTTGTTGTAATTGTGTAAATTTATATACACTTTATAGAGGATACACACATTATTGGACTGTGCAAAAAAAAAAAAAAAAAAAAAAAAAAAAGGTGTGTTTTGATTCTCACAGTAGAAATATCACTGGCTAAAATCAAGTGAAAAGAATGAATATTATGTGATGAATGAATATTTATAAATCAAAAATTACATAGTCTATCAGTTTTCAGACCTTTGTCAAAATTTTCTTGAAAATTTTTAAACAAAATATATTGAACTTACAGACTAAAGTTGGGAAGAAAACAAAATGTTCCACATATCCAGATAACAGGTTTCAAAAGACAAAAAGGTGTCATTTATATAAAAGGGTTGAATACCACTATATGATGTTTTCTGAATGAGTTGGCTGAGAGGTATCAACAGTTCATCAGTACTGGACACAATGGAAAGAGCCCATTAGCTTCCACAGTCATGCCAAAAGGCTCAACTAGCCCAGGTGAAAGAAGGTAGTCAAGCCAAATGCATAGATGCCAACCTCTAAAAGTAGTTTTCAGTAACCAACATGTTCATTTTTCAGTAATTTTCAGTAATCCAGTCTACAGTGGCAAATTTGGGTATTTAACACTGCAACAAATTTTAATCTATCAGAACTATTAACAAAATAATAATTATAATAATAATAATAATACAATAAAAAATAATTTGCTAGTGGGAAAATTTAAAATACTGTCTACCAGAAAAATATAATAAATTACCTCCAGACATGAAGAAAAATTATTCCTTGGAATGTTGCCAAATTATTATGATAAACTGGCTGTAGTTGCCATTTTGGCCTTCCTTAGTTCAATTTGCAAAAACTTCTTCTGATAGCATAGTTCACTGTGTGCAATGCTGTTTATTTTTTCTACTAATAAAGAAGACAGCACATGACTACTTAAATTAGGTCTGAATCATTCATGGTTTTTTTTCACAATACTGAAAATTCTTTCTGTACTTGCATTGCTATGAGGGACTATTAAAATCATTTTCATAATTTTGCTTAATGATTCATACTTTAACTGGCCACTTTCACTTTTCATTAAAGAAATTCTGTGCCACACTTCACCCATTCTCCCAGAAGTAACAGCACAGTTAAAATTTTCAAACTGGTAGTGAGTAAATTCAGATTCCACCTTGTCAGATTCTTCTGGTTTCAAAACTGGAAACAGGGAACACATATATTGGACTGATGCAAAAGAAACACTTTGCCTTAATGCTACATTTGCAATTTCAGCATGACTCAGAAATTCATCATTAAGTGGAAATTTTCTTAAAATGTAATCGCAGCCTGCCTTGTAAAATTCCCTTACCTCAGAATAAAAAGTAGCCACTGTGTCTTCACTTAGATCTGCAGTTGTGCCTATATAAGATCTCGCTTCTGACCCAATTACGAGATCACAGTTTTCTTTTGATTTCTCCTTCTTTCAAAATTTCCATCTGCAAGAGATGTTGCTGTCACATCAAATGCCGATGGCTTGATAAATCGTACAAGCAATTCAGATAACAGACTATGAAGTTTTCTTTTTAATACATGCACAAGCGGAGCTTCCTGCTGCAAGAACACGTTAACATATGTAAACAAAGGAAGAGTAGCAGATAAAAAAAGACAAAGTTTAGATGAAGGATTTCCAATCATACTTGCAAGGTTCTTATACTGTGAATTAGCTTCTTCATTGTCACTAAAATAATGTTCTAGAGCCTCTCACTGTTCTAAAATTCTGTCAATGGATTCCAAAAGTGATAACCAGCGAGTATTGACATGCCTTAGAATTTTGTGTGGTTTAGTACCACAAACAGCTTCATTCAGTTTCAGATTGTGTTTCCTCTTTGAACTTTTCTCAAAAAAAAACAAAACAAAAAAAAAAAAACCTGTATCAGAAACTGCTCAACATTAAATCCTTTCAGTTGAGTAGCAGATTTCTGTGCAGCTAAATTTACTAAATGGCATGAACATTGCTGCACTATGATTGCAGGCTGAACCTTCTTTATGTGAGAAACAACACCTTTTACTTGACCTATGATAGTGTTAGCATTGTCACAGGAAAATGACACACAGTTGCTCCATGAGATATTTTCTTTAACAAACTCATTGTTCAAAATGCTGAATATTCCTTCACCTGTATTATTACTTGATTCAACCAATGATAACAAAACAGTTGAATTTTTCCCTATTTTTTCATCAAAATATGTTATTGTAATGGGATACAGTTTATTTGCTTGAGCATCATTACTTCCGTCCGTAGATAGAGAAAAATGATTTTTTTTTAACTTCAGATACGATGTTACTTGTAGAAACACTGGCCATGTGCTGAATTAGTGCAGTAGCCTTGGTTCTTCCACACGAATATTTTTTTGCGATCGCTGAATCGGGAAACATGGCTTGAAATAACGGTTTTTCAAGCCTTCAGTTTTCGGAAATGTATCCAACATTTTCAAGCTGAATTGACTTCACTTTTTGGAAATTTATCCAACATTTTCAAGCTGAAATACAAATATTTATGGAATAAAATGATATCTAACAATACTGGGTAGAGGAAACATCACAAGAAAAAAAAAATACGATTACCAGAGAAATCTTATCTCCGCCTACTTTCCGTTTTCGAAGGATGAAATTCCGTCCTCCGACGGAGAAAACGACCCCCCCCCCCCTGCTGCCGCCGCCACCAATCCTCCCAAAATTTAAGTTCAGTTATGCATCGATTTTCGTACATGGTCCAAATGATAACAAAAAAAGACGGAATTCCTCGAATTAGCGCGAGAATCTCGTCGCCGAAGATTACGGGGAAATTTTCGGGCGGCCTAACTTCCGTTTTCGTAAATCGTTGCCTACAATTTCAAGCTGAAATTATGCAATAAGATTATATTTAATAGTACTGAACAGAAGCAACATCGCGCGTGAAAAAAAAAAAAATACGATTACGGGAAAAATCTGCAATTCGTTTAACTTCCGTTTCCGAAAGTTTAAAAAGACAAAACAACGTCCCCAGACGGAATACGACCCTCCCCCAACTAATATCCCGAAAATTTCTTCACTTTTGCATCGATCTCGGGGGAAAAAAAGACGGAGGGGACCCCGCGAATTCGCGGAAGAATCTCACGTACGAATTAACCGTTGAATCGATTTCGAATGTCGTAAGATAACGCTAAAATATCGATGACCGGTAAATTTTAACTTTTGGCGCAAAATTGGCGCAGATTTCGTCGAAATGGAGATTTTTTAGCAGAATGGCGCAAGAACAACGTTTTGGCGCGGGCTGGCGTAATTGGCGCAAGTCTGGCAGCCCTGATTATGTAGCACTTAATTTTTTTCCCCCAGAAAAACTTGAAGAACCAACAAAAATTTTTAAGTTGATGAAAATTTGCTTTCTATCTCAGAAAATTAAATCAAAAGGCGATTTTCCGTAATTTCAGCGGTGTTTCCGTACTTCCGTAATAGCAACCAAAAATCCGTAAAATTACGGAATTTCCGTACTAGTTGGCATCTATGCAAATGGCACAATAGGTCCAGCTGAAAGATGGCAGTTGCGCCAAAATGCACAAGTGGCACACCTGAAAGAAGGTAGTCATTGCAAAAAGCACAATTGGTCTATCTAAAAAAGGCACAACCTGCCCCGTAGAGGTGGCTGACTTCTGTTGAGGTTAAGAGTGTTGTGCCCACACAACTCCTCACACAGACTGTGAATATTTACAAGAAGTGATTCTTCTGCTCATGTCACGATAAATGTTTTCTGTGGTGAAACGCATGAATTGATTGGAGGCTAATATGAAGTTCCCCAACAACCTTGTGATGACGAGCAGTTATTGCTGCCCCATAAAGATCCAGACTCACGGTCGCCAGGTCGCCACTGGCGATAAACTTCATCGTCATGGCGACTAAAAATGTTTGATTAAATCGCCAATCTTGGCGACCTGTACTGGAACGGAAAAAAAAAAAAAAAAAAATTATTTAATTTTATTTAACTTGTGCTGTACGGAATTTTTTTTAAACTTGTACGGAGCTCTCACGCTTTTGAAAAATTTTACTCCAAATGTGCGGAAATCTCGCGTACAGAAGCTATTCTACTTCAACAGCAGAAAAAAAAAAAAAGTTATAAGAAAAAGGCGAGGACGTCGCTTCGATTTTTGATCACAAAGAATCCACCAAGCAAGGATGATGGGTCATCGTGGGAGAAAGAGTTTGCAAGGTTGCGGGGGAGATGAAAGCTTCTTCCCTTTGGGGAATTCGTACAGGGAGAATTTTTTATAAAACAAAAATTCTCCAATTTTTTAAATAACCGAATGCAAATTTTACAGTAACCAAGACACATCAAAATAAACTTCCATGTGAAATTTCGTCAAAATCCGATAAAAACTTTAGAAGTTAGGCATTTCTTTTTATTTTTATGAATGTTCGCTGAAAGCACTATACACTACCGTCTCCAGTGCCGAATTTAGCGTGCACCTGCAAGCTTTTGAGCATCGCAAAGTGGCCGGCTAAAAAGAAACAATTTATTTTATGAATTAATACCAACCAAGTTTCCATCCACTTTCCGTGTTCGCTTAAAAAATAAAAAAATAAATAAATAATCTAAAGCAACTTATGGGAATTTACTAGGAAATTTTTACATTAATGGCAAATTTTCGGAGAAAACTCTTCTCCTTCTTCAGGCTGACTTGTTGTCACTTTTTACTGGACACTATCACGGTTACGGTTTACCTTGACGGTTACGGTTAACCTTGACGGTTTAGGTTATTTTTCAACAAATCCTGCCAGATGTTAGGCAGGGAAAATCCTTTGCAGTCATTGATGATGGAATTTTGTTTTTTCTCAATCTCTATTCCTTCTTTCAGTTTTCTTTTTGGAAATTGCTTTGGAAACTGATTACTTTAAGGGAATTCCAATCCATGCTGTGCCCAGTTTCTCTAACATGCCTATCTAATCCAGTCTTGTTGGAGCAATTTTTTATAGCTGCTTTATGCTCAGCTATACGAGTTTCTAGTCTTCGACCTGTTTCACCTATGTAAGATAGTCCACAACTACAATTTACTTCATAAACTACTCCTTGCATTTTTAAAATATCTTCTTCTCTTTGAACTATTTTAGGGAAAACATTTTTAACTTTGTTCTCTAAACTTGGAGCTAGCCTAATATTGTATTTTTTACTAATTCTCTTTAAAGTTTCAAATAAACCTTGGTGATAAGAAATTTTTCTAGTGAATTTTACTTGTTGCTTTTGTGGGTTCTTCGAACCATTAAAATTCAGAAGCTTCTCAATTTCTTCTTTAGGATAGTTATTCTCTGCAAGTATGACTTTAAGCTCTTCTTTATGGGCTTCTTTTTTATCTGCAGTAGAAACTATTTTATTAATTTTTTCTAAACACTGACTTGCTACATTTTTCTTAATAGAAACTGGATGATACGAATTGAAATCCAGTAGTCTTTTAGTATTCATTGGTTTTTTATACCAACTAGTGAGGAATTTTTCATCTTCATAATAGATAGTAATATCTAAGAAGTTTATTCTTCTTTCTTTTTGAAGTTCATTAGTGAACTTAAGGGAATCATCTAATTCATTGAATGAGTCTAGAATTCTTTCTGGAACAATTTCTGAGCTATCTATTATAAATAAGATGTCATCCATGTATCTGCTATATAAGCAGAAGTATGTGGGTTGTACTAGTATCTTTTCTTCTAGTTTTCCCACATAATAGTTAGCTAAGAGTGGGGAGCCCATAGCTAGCCCCGATTTTTGAATGAAAAAAGTTTTCCCAAATTGAAAATAGTTGTTCTGCAAAGAGAAAGTAAGCATTTCAAAAATTCCTACTAATATGTTTTTTTCCTTGTTGTGAAAAACTATTAGGTCTGCCAAGTCTTCCGCTATAAAGTCTATAAGTTGATCTATATTAATGTGAGTATACATAGACACTATATCTAAACTACCCATAATAGGAGAATCTAATTTAGGAAGAAGTTCTAGTTTTTCTTTTAGCTGCATTGAGTTTTTAATCAAGTTAGGTGGCTCTTTTAAAAGATTCTGAAGGTGTGACTTTAAAAAATAGTTTAGATTTGAAAGAATAGAGTTTTTTGAGTCTATTATTGGTCTAATTGGTTGGTGTTCTTTATGCAGTTTGACTATTCCATATATTTGAGGTAATATGAACTGTAATTTTGAGAATTGTTTATAGTTTTCTGGAAGCTGGTTTTTCTTTTTTGAAGTGAAATAAGCTTAGAGACTTTTTTAATCAAATCTGGTAGTGGGTTTTCTTTTACTTCTTCATACATAGGTTTTTTTAGTTCTTCTTCCATCTTTTCTAGATAATCTTTCTTATCCATAATAGTAATCAACTTACTTTTGTCTGTTTTCACAGCAACTATACTTTCATTTTTTCTGAAATCTTTAAGAGCTTTTAATTGACTATTTTCAAAATTTTTTTGAGGTTTCCTTACTTGCTTTTGGAATTTTGTAAGGCTATTGTAGTAATCTTTTCTGAGGAGGTCTGCTTTAATTTGGTCCTCTTTTTCTAAAGTGCAGCAGATGCTTTCCAATTCAATTACCAATTTTTCTGGATTTATTTTTTCTTTGGATAGATTGAAATTACTTCCTTTTAGTTAACTTCGCTTTTTGTCATTATTTTTACTGAATATAGTGTTTTATAGTGTATTCAGTTAATACTAAGTTTGAATTTTAACCAAACTCTCTATAATCCGGAAATTTCTAAATTCCGGACAATTTCGGATTTTCGAGGTTGTACTGTAAGAGTATTATCATACCTGCCAACTACTACAGAATGTCCGTAGTTACTATGGATTTAGTTGTCTGACTATGGAACTTCACTGTCGAAATTACGGATTCTACGAATTTTCATTTTGCTTAATTTTTTTTTGTTTTGCTATTGTTTTATGATATACATGAGATTCTAAAAAGGATTCGCGGAATTCCGCGTTTTTTTTGTCATCATTTAGATCGTTCTCAGGATCAGTGTAAAACTGAAGACAATTTGCGGGGGCGCAGGCGTTTTCCATCTGGAGATGGTATTTCGTGTTTCAAAACTTTTGAAGATGGTAGTTTAACAGTGTAAAAACATTACAGTAATAGTAATTCTTTTTCTCTCGATGTTGCCTTTGTGTCCAGTTTTCTTGTTAAATATTATATTATTGCATATATGTTTGTATTTCAGCTTGAAACTGTAGGCAAAAATTTCGCCGTAATGTTCAGGCATCAGGTTCTTCCGCGAAATCGAGGAATCACACCTTTTTCATTATTATTTTGGTCATTCGCGAGATCAATGCACAAGTGAACATAATTTTTTGTGTGGTAGGGGGGCTGTGTGTCGGAGGACGGAATTCCGTCTTTACGAAAATTTTGAAAACGGAAGTTAGACGGAGTTCAGATTTTTTCCTCAATCGTAATTCCTTTTTTATCGCGATGTTATCTCTGCGCAGTATTATTGTTAAATAACATTTTACTGCATAAATATTTGTCTTTCAGCTTGAAAATAGCGGGAAAATTTCTAAAACCGGAAGTCGGACGGTGCAAGGATTTCTACTGTAATGACACCCCCCCGCTTTGTTAAACAACCGCACCCCCCCCCCCGCGTTGTTAAACAACCGCACCCCCCCGTTCCGTCCCATAAGTTTTTGCATTTAAGCTTGATAAGGGAGGGATAAATTCACAAAAATGGAAGTGACAAAGTTGAAAAATTTGTAAAAATTGATGCATGATGTTCAAAAGTACTGATATTCTCAAAGTTACACCATTTATCTAAAATAGTTAAAGCTTTGATATCACACACCCATGGTCTCTCCAGGCTGAAAGTTCTTTCAGCATGATGGATGAAGTTTTTGTTATCAGAGGGCATAAAAAAAAAAGGAAAGAAAAGCGTCAATGAAGAAATAGGGAGAGAAAGATAGTAGGGAGCGAAAGATAGCAGGGAGAGAAAGATAGCAGGAAGAAAAATTAAGCAATGGATGCTGTGCAGCTAGTCCACATTCTTGCTGTGTAGTCCGCATTCTTGCTGTGTGTTTAGATTTTTCACCCAGTTAAAACGTTCAGCGTTTTTTTCCTTCTTTGGTCTCATCTTGACATAAACTACTATTTTAGAGACAGTATGATCATACAGTAAGTGGAGGTTCATGCACTGTGAGTTCACTTGCTTGGACTTCCTGCCTGTCAAGCGTTGTGGGATTTAGAGCACATCTGACTGATTTTTACTGGTGGAAGTTTTGAACTTAAATCTCGCAATGTTACCTATCATGCCCTCGCCAGGGAAATCAACTTTGTGTTTCATACGTGTTAGTTTCATGAGTGTCCATGTTTGTTGTAATGTTTTGTTGTGGAACATATTACTTTTTCACAAAGAGATGCATAGTTTCGTAAAAAAAAATCGACTATGTATGCCGCACAATAATGCTGTTTACCACTGACAAGCCTCTTGTCAATGTTGGCAGGTATAGTATCCTGTGCTAAGTACTTTTTTCTTTTTACGCCAGTTCTGATGTTTACAAGATCAGAAAAGATTTTTTTTTCGTGTGTTAGACTGCTTTTTTTTTTTACCTTACCGTCAGCAGATGATTTATTTCAAGTTTTGTCCGTTAGTGTTGTTTCTGTAATATTGTTCATCCAATTCAAATATAGTCTGTGTGGCTTTTAAAAACACTATTGTCTGCAGATGGGAATACTCAGAGAATTTAATTTGGCAAAATGAGTGGTAACCCCAAATAACCGATAATCTGGATATCATTTCCTGATTTATATCTATGACTTATCACGGTCAGCAAAAAGCAAAGACTTTTTTTCACATTATCTGCCTTCCCAAGCACTTTTTACTGTAATCAGTGTGCTTTTTTAATAGTACCTCAAGAAAAACATCCCACTTCCTAATTTCCATGAAAGATAAAGTTTCTATGTTGGAACATAATATTCAGTTTTTTAACATTCTTCATGTTTTTCAAACTCCTTTTTGAAAAATGTGAAACAGATTCACATTAAACTACATACATGAGTTTTTTACCAAAATACATACTTGTGGTAAAAATAATTGAATCTGATAGTTTCCTAGACATGGTTAAAAACTCCTAAATTGCAAAAACAGGTGGTATCACAGTTAAAAAAACATGAATGAAACCCATAAAACTTCTTACATGATCATCTTTTGGAATTCCAATTTCTAGCTCAGTTTTCTTAAATCAACTTTTGGTTATATATATCCATTCAGAGGATCAATGGATTTTTGACATAATCTTATGTGTTGCTGAATGTTTTAGAAAGCTGGAAAAAACTGATGTGAACATCAGTAGTGTTTTGCACTATGTTACTGAACTAGAGTTGGCTGTTTTAAAATCTGCAGATGAAGGGGCAAACTGGTCTTTTTTTAAGGAATCTTTGTCTCAAAAGGATGACATGCCATCAACACTTCAAGGTCACCAAATCAGCACAGCATGTAATCAACGAAGATGTGTTGCAGATGATGAAGATATAGGACTAAGTTCTACAGAAAACAGCATTGATTTATTGAAAAAGAATTGCACAAAAACTTGAAATTTTTTTTAATAATGTCCAAACATCTGTTTTCTGAAAATATATGTCCGCTCTTTAGATAAGGTGTTATTTCCCAAATCTTCTGAAGGCCTAAACAATCATGGTGATGATGCAATAACTGATCGTGCTTTGGAATAGTGGCTTCAAATAAAGAAGATTCTTGTTAGTTTGAATACTAACAGAATTTCATGTATTTCAAATGCTTTGTTACACAAATTGGAGAATTCAGATAATCTAGAGCCTTTTGAAATCATGAGAGATCCTCCAGTAACTGTGCTTTTAACGGCACTGCTGTTAAATGCTCATGTAGAATGTCTTTGGTCAGCAGTTAAAAACACAATTAGGTGAAAGAAGCCTTCTAATGAAAAAGAACAGACTTGAAAGTCGCATTAAGGTCAAAACATTAGGAATAAAAATGAGTAATGTTGACCCTGAAAATGAGATAAAACTATGGTGGGAGGATAGCGTGAAATCTTGTTGACCAAACTACAAAGATTAATTTATGTATTTTATTACTTCAGTTTCAACTTTTAAGCATACTATAATTGAAATATGCAAAATAAAACATATTGATATTATAGTAAGCAATTTTATAAAAATAATAGTATGAAATATACAGTTCGATTTTTTCAAAGTTTGGCCACCAACTTTTTTTTTTTTTATGGCCACTAACAATTTTGGTCTTGGTGGCCAATGTCTACTAGCAAAATTTCTAAGTCTGGATCTTTACTGGCCCGGAGTGATTGAATAATGAATGTTGGTCAGATGATGCCCAGGAGAGTGGTAAAGAAGGAACTGTGTAATTTGCATATGCATATTACGAACTGCTGATGTAATGGTTTGGGAAGCCAAGTGTGGACTGGTGACACCATATTCTAGGCCAATAGTTTTCATGTTAATTCAAAAGAAATTTACAATTTGTTTGTACTTTAGTATGCTTAAAAAGAAAAATTATGTCAGGCTGAAAAAAGTTTATTTACCACTTTAACAGTTTTGAAATTAAAAAAACAAACAAAAAAACAATTTACATAGCCCATGGTTTGTTCAGTCAAACATAGTTTTTCATGCAAAGCTACATTATTAAATTTTACAGGGATACTAACACCGCAGTCCATAAAAATCCACAAATGCTGCAGTAATTCCTAGACTAGTGCTGAAGGGACATTTAAACAAAGAATGATGATGGTGACATACCATTAATATTAGGGTTACCCCAAACCAATTATAAAGATACCCCATCTTTATAATTCTTCCCTGAAAGGTGGATGCAAAAATTTGTTCCCAGGGCCATTTACTGATAGCCAGTCCTCAACTGTGAGAAGTCACTGGATATGAAAAGAAAACATCCCTTCTGTTTGTAGAAGACAGTATGTACAACAGCCTATTATTATACAAATTTTGAAGATGACAATCCGATTTTTGGCGTAAATGTGACAAGGATGGTAAGTCAGATAATATTTGAAAACTTGAATTTTTTTTTTTTTTTTTTTTTCGGATTGTCATCTTCAAAATTTGTATTATATGGCGTAATCCCGTATTTCTTTCATGAGCCTATTATTATTTTGAAAATCTCATAAACAGTGTCCACTCACGTTTAAGCAAATATGAATAATGCTGATCTTCAGACTGCCAACTTACCAGACCTTCCATGACCTATGAGATCTGTCATCAATTGAATATACTGTATATATATCTGTATCAGAAGCTGCCTAACCTCAAATCTGATTCTTACACATTTGGCAGCTAAACCTTAACAAGACATCTCTTGACTGGGTGGTTGTGTGTGTGTGTGGAGTGCTGATGGTGGGAGTAGTGTTGGCCTCACAGTCAACCAAAGAAGCACAGCATGAAAGCTCTCTTACTCCCTCCATGTACCTTTTTTTTAATTCTTCCTTTTCTCCCCCCTTTTTTTTGTGCAGGACAAAGGAAAATTCATTGAATATATGCTTTCATATGACATTTTCCAGAATTCTTTATACATTTGGAATGGTCTTATATTGAACATAAAAGCACATAATTATGAATCAGTTATCACAGAAAAACAAGTTTAAATAATTTATGAACTTATTATAAGGAAAACATCGATGTTTATCATAACTACTTAAATCTTGAGAAAACTAGAAACAATGCTCACTTTTACTGTCATTTGACTGTGCTGATAAAGCAGTATACATGCAAACATGTCCCATATGCTAAATTCAGGCCAAAGTACTTTCATAAACGCAAGCACAGAATCACTGCTTTGCCACAGGAGGAAGTCACTGAGTCGCACCTCACCAGATGTTCTAACTAACAGATCCGGGGGAGGAGAATCTATGGCATATAAACATGCTGTGAAAAGTTCTTCAGATATGTCACTGAAATGAAAAAGAGAAAGATTCACACCGAATTTCCTAGTTTCACTTAGACACAACATTTGAATGGTTTACCACTTTCTTGTTCTCTTTTAAGTCACCAGCAGCACACAGGAATGCATACACAGGTGTGTGTGTGTGTGTGTGTGAGAGAGTGTGTAATATGTTGCTACTGCAATGAAGACATTTGAAAATAAAAGAACACGGGATAATTACATACTGTAGGAGTAAAAGAAAAACTAAATAAACAAAGTCACACTACATTTTTATAGCAAACCCAGGATTCACACACATTTACAGAAAATAAATTTCAGGATTTTTCCAAGAGTTCATCAGAAAAATTCCACAAACTTAAATTTTTGCTAGAATTATAGTGCTTTATTTCATATTTTGCAAATTGGGGTGAAACTTACTATGCATTTAAAATTCTTACAAAATTCTACAGATTCCGTTGTTACACAGCGTTCTTCAGTGTCTTGTTACATTTTTAATGAAGTGGCAAAATTTCCTCGTAAAAAAATTGCTCTGTATAAAACTCATATGAAGCAACTGGAATTTAGCAGTGATAATACAGTAGACTCTCGCTAATTCAGCCATTCCTTGCACAGAGGGGTGCCGGATTAGCGAGAGTGTCAGATTACTGAGAGTGCATAAAAATCCAGTTTAATTTTTCATTATATTTAATGTCACAATTACAAGTTTACTATGTGTAGTACATATGTATTTAAAAAAAACATAAATAAGAGACAAGCATATGATAATGGTAAAAGAACACGATCAGTACGTACTATACTGTCTCATTTACAACAATGAAATGAACTTTTCATATTATCAGTACAGTAAAGCTCAATATGTATGTGTACGTACTATACACAGTAAAAGAAACGTACAATTGCAATACAGCACAAACGAAATCTGGTATTTTCTACTCAGTGTGGTCATTTCGAAACATGTAACAGATTTTTGTCTGCTTTAATGAAGATGCTTTTCGATGGCACGCTTTGTCACACAATCGCTTTACTAGCATTACGTCGGTACCGCACGTGTCCGGTTGTTGCATTATATACTGCAGGAAGATGTCGGCAGCTTCAGTACCAGCAGTGTGAGAAATCTTTGTGCTCTCTGCCTCTGCAGTGCCCTCTTCCTCATCACTTTCATCTTTTTCTTCCTGCAAGCTTTTGATGATTTCTTCATCTGTTAAAGCCTGGCTCATTCCATAATTTTTTCATTCAGCCACTTAGTAACGTCCTTTTCATCAACTTCTCCTCCTGGAAGCTTGTGGAACATGTCAACGAATGCAGCATCTGGAATCGATGTTTCTGAATTGACTGGCTCATCACTTCCACTTGATGCTGACTCCAACTCAGTGTCAATCGATGGCCACATTTTTTCTCAATACTTCCTCCGTATGGTAGTGCTCTCCACATTAATGTCCCATGCTTCTGCTGTTTAGAAAACAACATCACGCATGTTGATCGCTTTCCATGGCTTCAGCATAGCCTCGGTGGAATCGTTTTCACATTCATCCAACAGGGAGGTAAGAAGCGCATGTCGGTTGCGACGCTTAATTGATTCCAAAATTCCCTGGTCCATAGGTTGGATCAGAGCTGTCACACTGGGTGGAAGAAAGACAGCTCATATATCACCTGACTTCAGAGACAAGTCGGAGGGATGACTGGGAGCGTTATCAATTAGAAAAATGGCTTTTAACAGAAGTTTCTTTTTCTTCAGTTCTTCACAGCTGGTACGAATTTATCATGGAACCACAAAGAGAAGTTTTATGAGTCCACCCACACCTTCTTTTGAGCACGATAATCTACCGGTAGTATACTAATATCGCTGTGTTGAAAACATTGTGGCTGTTGGGCTTTTCCAATCACCAGGAGGGGAAGTTTATGACTCCCATCGGCGTTACAACATGCCATCAATGTGACGCATTGTTTTTGTTGTTTATACCCATGAGCTTCCTTTTTATTCTTTGCAGCAAGGGTTTTTAAAGGGAGCATAATTTTAAAAAAGAGGCTGGTCTCATCAGCATAGTATACTGCAGCAGGAGTTAGTTCTACTTCCTTTATCATCTTTTCCAACTTTTTAAAAATCTCTTCTGCATATTTTTTGTTTGCTGAGCGATTTTCCTCAGGGACTGTCAGCTGCCGCACACCATGTCTTTTCTTCCACTTTGATATCCAGCCCTCGCTTGCTGCAAACCTTTCACTGCTGCCAAGTTTTTTGTTAAACGCCAGTGCTTTTTCTTTGATTAGCAGGCCATCGACAGGTAGTCCTTTACTGTGTTGCTGTATGAACCATCTGTAAATGGCTGCATTAATTGATCATTTTCACCCTTTCGCATAACCTTTTGTTCTCGCAACTCACTGTCTATTTGGCTCGCGTACTGTCAAAGTTCATCCCCTTTCATTTTTATGTCATAAACAGTGGCACGTCCAACATTGTACTTAGCAGCGAAGGCTTTTTGGGAACAACCCCGCTTTAACTTCTCTAAAATTTCTAATTTCTGCGCCAGTTCTAACATAACATGTTTTTTTTTTGAAGACATAATTGAAGGCCACGCCGCCATGCCGACCACTTGTCCTGCGCTCCTAAATGTAAACTAAAATCTTTCACATGTGCCGGCACAGCATGCAGTCACGGCGCCACCTGGGTAGCAACAAATGATATAAAAATAACCCATGCTCGTGACTTCACAAGGACGCGTAAACCATGGGAAAGTTGGTGGTTTTCAAGGCTATTACAATGCATTTTGTGTTGGTCGCAAATGTTTCTAATTTTGCATCGCAACCTGCTGCCGATGTGTGAGAAAATGTTGGATTTGTAATATTCTTAATTATTTTGAGGATCCTTCCTACTTTTATTTTAAATTGAATTACATGCAATGTTAGGTGCCAATTGAAAACAAAACATAACGTTAAAATTTTTTTGAAAACTTCGCTCGTGTATGAAGTGTAATTCATTCCGGTCTGATATTAACATGATTTCTGCAACCAAAATCTACACAAGGAGAAGGAGGCCGGATTAGCGAGAGTCTACTGTAATAGAAAACAATTTTGTCATGGCACCAAAGATTCCCTATTCCATAGTTATCTATTCCCGCACACATTGGTTAGTGGCAGGGAGGCAAGATATCCATTTCCTTTAGTGAGAAAAGCATGCACTAGAAGAAAGGGTCATCTTGGACTTGTGGGAAAGTTTGCACACACTGCTGCGACTCCAACTGCACATGACTGCTGTTCCACAAATCAAAGTCGCTGGAAATACGACACTCAAGTGAGATGAAAGAGATATCATGTTTCCACACTCCATGGACGGAAATCTCAACGTGAGTAGATGCCGCAGATAGCTAGAACAAAGTGAAACAATCAATCCAAACATTTCAATAATTTTTTTTCACTGCACAGGGGAAAAAAAAAAAATAAAAAATTCTAGGACCTTTCACAAGAATATGAAAAATCAAGGATTTTCCAGGACTGGTAAAAAGAGAAATGAAATTGCAAGACATTTCTGCATGAACCCTGTAAACCTTATGGACCAGCATATCTGGTTTTTTATACTGCCTTGTCTGCGAAAATGGTTAAGTTGACTACTTGATACTATCAACTGCCATACTAGGCGGAGACCCTTGTTCTAGTTTTGAGCATGTGATCCTAAAGACAACACTGAACCAACAGCAAATTTACAAGGAAATTACAAAATGAAGAAAAATGGCACACAGAGTTAACCATTTTCAAAAGTAGGATCAAATCCATGTCAAAAATGTTTATACTTTGCTTATTACTGCAATACACCAGCTCACATGCAAATAAATAAAAATAAATATTGAATACTACTTTTACCATGTCTAGCACATACCTTACAATTAAGGGACAAGGGAAAGACGAATTTTATTTCTTTATAGCAAAATTACAAAAGAGCAAGTCAGCAAAAGCAGTATTCCTTGCAATGTGAGCGAATTACATACATCTATATTCATGTGAGGTAAATACACTATCTACCAACAAGTAATTGGACACATACCTGCATTCGACGATATCTGCGGTCCTGATACACGTCACGGCCGCCGCCTTTAAATATCGTGTGGGAAACAACAACGCAACCAGTCGCATGCAAGATGCCACGCAGTTCGGAGCTCTCTGATTTCGAGAAAGGTGTAATCGTCGGGTATCACAGAAATGGCCGATCTACACGTGACATATCCAGCGAGTTGAAGTACCCAAAATCGACAGTGGCCTATGTGATTGGCAAGTGGAAGATGAGAGGTGACTATCGGAACGTGCCCCGACACACAAGACTGGGAGTTAGAGACCGACGGGTGCTGGCCAGAGAAATTCGGAAGAACCGCACCAAATCGATGGGCCACATCCGCGAAGAGTTTCAACAGGCATCCGGGAGTGTTCTTTCGAAGAATACCATCCGTAATGCTCGGTTTTCACGTTCTTTCGATGAATACCATCCGTAATGCTCGGTTTTCACGTTCTTTCGATGAATACCATCTGCTCGGTTATCATGGACGTGCTGACGCCCACAAGCCTTTGATCACCAAGTCCAATAGCGCTGCTCGGCTAACGTGGTGCAAAGAACGTCGACAGTGGACCGTTGAACAGTGGAAACAGGTTCTCTGGAGCGACGAATCAAGGTTCACCCTCTACCGTTCGGATGGCAGGGTCTGGGTTTGGCATCTGCCTGGAGAACGCCTCCTGCCGGAATGTAGTGTGCCAACTGTGAAGTCCGACGGCGGTGGAATTATGCTATGGGAGTGTTTCTCCTGGTATGGCACGAGAAACTTGGGTCGCAATTCCTGGTAGACTCAACGCCGAGACCTACTGCACAATTTTGGATGACCATGCGCTTCCTACGTTGTGGCAGTTTTACGGGGTGGACCCATGTTACTTTCAGGATTACAACGCCACCTGTCATGTTGCGAGGTCCACCATGGCTTGGTATGGTGACAATGGGGTTAATTGAATGGACTGGCCTGCTCAGAGCCCGGACCTTAACCCTACTGAGCACCTCTGGGACGAGTTGGAGCGTCGACTTAAGGGGTGCCCCCACCGTCCGAGATCGGTGAAGGAACTGACCTGTCTTCTCCAAGCCGAGTGGAAGAAAATACCGCTAGCTGTCGTACAACGCCTGGTTGAGAGTATGCCCCAGAGGGTCGCAGCTGTAATCGCTGCTCGTGGAGGCTTCACCAACTATTGAAGGTGAATAAACTTTGTTTTCCTTTGCTATCACAGGTGTCCAATTATTTGTTGGTAGATAGTGCATAAGTCAATAGAAAAAAAAAAAACAAAACAAAAACAGTTTGAATCATTTAGACACTTTTAGAGACATTGTGTAAATGAATCTGTAAGGTTACAGGTTTTTAAATCCTACTATCTTGTGAAAGCAACTTTGAACAGTGTCTGAGTCTGGCAAGATAAATGCCTGTAGCAGTAGAGAAGAAGAAGAAAAAAAAACCCCAAAAAAACTACTAAAATCTTTAACAGTTTACAAGTGATGGATCGATTCAAGCATGGATAATGAAGAAAAGAAAAAAAAAATGATCTTACACATGAAAGACAGAGATGTTATTGAAAAAAGGAATCAAAATGATAATACTCAGTATTATCACAAAGAATGTTGTCGTGATCATGAATTAAATTGTTATAATTTTCTCTGAAAAAAGCTCATGTTGAAAATTGGCTTCCTAATTTCTTAATTCAATTACTTAATCAAACTTCTAATATGGGAATTTTCTACTAGGAAACATTTTATTTCAATCACAAATTTTCAGAAAAAACTCTGTCTTCTTCAGGCAGTCTTTTGTTGTCACTTTACCCCCTTCACTATGACGATTATGGTTAACTGTGACAGTTATTTGGTGAAAAATAAGTGTAACCATGACGGTTAACCATAACTGCAATAGTGATGGGGAAAAGTGACAACAAAAGACTGCCTGAAGAAGGAGAAGAGTCTTCTTTAAAAGTTTGTGATTACAATAAAATATTTTCTAGTAGAAAATTCCCATATTAGAAGTTTGATTAAGTAACTGTTGTCATATGTTACAACATCAAATGATAAATACATTACAATCGTGACATTTCTGTGAATACACTGAAAATGTTTATACTAATAAATACAAATAGATGATCTTAATTTTTCCAAGTGTTTGAGTTAATGTATTGTTCTTACATTGGAAAGTGACTATGGATATATTAAAAACTACTGCCATCTGAGTTAAAAAAATAAGATCAAATTTCCAAATACCCAGTTTCCCCAGAATTGAAATCGATTTCTAGGTGGCAATCTTCAGACACACGTCACCATCAATCAAAACGTTGGTTGTTACAATTTTGTGCATGCTATCATTGACTTTTGTCATGCCAAAATCATATGCTTTAAAAAACCAGATGCATCTGAATTTATGTTGAAGTAAATGCAGGAGTCATTACAAGCACAATTTTCTCCGACAGGGCATGACATTGGTAAGTCAGGGAGCAAATCCTGGTCAAGAGGTCAGGTTATGAAAAAGTGCTCTACATTTTTGAGCACTTTTATGCTCTACATTTTTGAGCACTTTTATGAAAAAAAAAAGTGCTCCAAACTGTGACTAACTGTAAAATCATTTGAATATCATAAGTCTCATCCAACATAAGAAGCAATATAAAATGCTTCTTGAATTTGTTCTGAAATTTCACCATCTCCCTCCCCCACATACACACCGCAAAAAATAAATCTGCCTTTTAAAAGAGTTGCTAAATAAGAAAATAGCCAGACACTAGTCATATATATATTTGAGTTGATGTGTTTGAACGATTACATAAAAACTGATATAGAATTACTTAAACATTGATATGAATATGAAGATCTTTAATTGAATGTGATTTGCAAATATATTAAAAGGCAAAACATGCATTTTAAGTGAAATTAATTACAAAAATTGGCACTGCTATAACTGACTCTGACATGAAAACAAATTTACTGGTCAGGGAAATGGCACTGCTGCTATCTCAGACAGATTAAGTACTGAGTTTAAAATTTAACTTTGTTCAAAAAGAGGGGCAGGGTTAAAATGTGAGCTCCGTTGATTGATTTAAGGAGTCTGTTGAAATAGGAAAACATGCATTTCGTTAAAAAAAAAATCTTAAAAAAAAAATACAAATCACTCTTTTTGTACCATTACAAAAAGGTAATACATGGCTATTATTAGAAAACATTTAAAAATGATAAATAAACTCAGGAAGAGAAAACAACAACAACAAAAAACCCAGAGCTCTATTAAAAAAATTCAAAACTTAAAAAATAATGGAATATTTTCATCACTGTCAGAATGGGCATTTCTGCTGATTCCAAAAAATTTTGGCTGATGGATGGAGATCTTGTAGATTTCCAGAAATGTGATGAAACCCGGTAAAAAAAGCTTTTTCCAACTGAAAGACACCAGCAAATCTGGAAACCCTAGCAGATATGCAATTGTGTGAACTTTTTAAGTGTTTTGAGCATTTTTAAAACATTTGATCTACTCCCCCATAATTTCAGTGATCACAGAAATATGATTCTGCATAATTTTCAGGGCGAAAGTAAAAGGTGGTAACAGATTTTTAAAATAATCAGACAATTATGACAAGTTTCTAAAATTTTCAAAAGATGGAAATTGTCTCTGGGACAGAAGAATGGCAGCCATGTTCACCTGGTGTCACTGCATGAATATCTTTGATTAAACCATTTTTAATTTGAATAACAAGACTGGATTAGGTACGCATGTTAGAGAAACTGGGCACAGCATGGATTGGAATTCCCTTAAAGTAATCAGTTTCCAAAGCAATTTCCAAAAAAGAAAACTGAAAGAAGAAATAGAGATTGAGAAAAATAAAAATTCCATCATCAATGACTGCAAAGGATTTTCCCTGCCTAACATCTGGCAGGATTTGTTGAAAAATAACCTAAACCGTCAAGGTTAACCGTAACCGTGATAGTGACAAGTAAAAAGTGACAACAACAAGACAGCCTAAAGAAGGAGAAGAGTTCTCTCAGAAAATTTGCTATTAATGTAAAAATTTCCTAGTAAAATTCCCATAAAAGTTGCTTTAGACCATTTTTAATGATAGATAAGGTTCCTTTGATATGTTGAAATGTTTGTTTAGGAGATAATCATAAACTTCAAGAACCTACAGCACAAAATTGCCTTTACTAAAAAACAAATTACATTCATCATGCAGTCTAAAGGGGAATGGCTTGACCGTCCAGAAAATAAAATCATATAAATTACTCATTCCAAAATGTCTGTTTTTCAAACAATTTCACTGACTTCAGAATTACCAATTTTAACTGATGATCAATCATTTTAAACATTCTCTGGCACCCAAAATGTGGAATGTCCAGTGCATATTGCACATATGTTTAAGTGGTTTATTTTTTCATTTTTCTCTTAAGTTGCTAAGAATGCCTAAACCTCTCAAATTCCATGTACTAATGGCTACTGAAAACAATACGCATGGCCATGAATCATATCACAGCACTTGAAATTTCTTTATATAAATTAGCATTTGTTCTTATGAATACTTAGGCTTGGCAGAGGGAAGGAGGAGACAGAAATGCAGAGTAATCTATTTTTTATATATCTATATACACTTAAGAGCAATTGAATTAGAGATACCTGCGTAGTAACATGTAGCACCACCTTTGTTCTTATGAATACTTAGGCTTGGCAGAGGGGAGGAGGAGACAGAAATGCAGAGTAATCTATTTTTTATATATCTATATACACTGGAGCAATTGAATTAGAGATACCTGTCTAGTAACATGTAGCACCACCTTTCGCCCTGATGACGGCGGCGATTCGTCTCGGCATGGACTCGACAAGACCCCGGAAGCGTTGGGAAGCCATACAGATCCACGCCCCTTGAACAAGCTCCCACAGTTTATGAAGATTTGATGGAGGGGGTCAGAGCCTCGAACATTGCTCCCGATGGCATCCCAGATGTGCTCGATGGGATTGAGGTCAGGTGACCTAGCTGGCCAAGGAAGCGAGGTCACGTCGGTGGAGTGTTCATCCAACCATTTGGATACAATTTGGGAGCGATGGCAGGGTGCATTTTCTTGTTGCAGAATGAGGACCTCAGTGGGATGTTGAAGACGCACAAACGGGAGCAAATTGTCGCCCAGGATATCCCGGTAACGTTGACCTGTGAGGGATGATGTCACATGTACCAGGGGTCCCATTTCAGTCCACGTAAACAATCCCCAGACGAGAATGCCATCCCCACCAGCTTGAAGAGTACCCTGCTGGCAAGAAGGATATATCGCTTCATGTGGTTTGCGCCGTACTCATATTCTGCCATCCGCATGTACCAATGTGAACCTGGACTCATCAGTTTAGGCAACATTTTCCCACATGTCTAGGGTCCAGTGGTGATGTTCCCGCGCACATGCTAATCTTTGCACCCTGTGATGTGCGATCAGCAGGGGCACCCTTGTGGGATGATGGCTTCTGTACCCCATAGTGAGGAGATGGTTCTCGATGGTGTGGCTGCTTACACGTTTTTGTGCACCAGCGTTAAATTGCCGAGTGATTTCTTGCACTGTGGCCCGTCTATCCGCTGTTACAATGCGAGCTAGCCAACGATGACCCCACTCATTCACACGCTGTTGTCCACGGCAGTTGGCCCTTGCAGGGATGGTTTTACCGGATTCGATGTACTCACGGTGCATTCGTGACTGCACGACTTCCGAGATGGAGTGACCCATTCGTTGGGCCCCGACAATTTGCCCACGATCAAATGCGCTTAGATCCTTCGTCTTACCCATACTGCGGCCAACTCTTACCGATTCCCGTCGTATCACTCCTTATATTGTCAGTTCGCTGCATACGTCATGTTGTTTCCATTTACAGGGCCGGCCACAGCGCCCTGTAAATTGCACAACTCCAGCTGCCTCTAATTCAATTGTTCTTCAGCGTATATATGAAAAACAATTCTTAAGAAAACATAAATTTTCTATCGTCAGAAGATATCACACTGTTTGTCTAATTCAGCATACAAATAAAAGAACAGTACACCGGCTGAAATATAGTTGTCACCTCTGATCACACAAGAAGGCCAATAGGCTACACATGCAATCATATAACACTAGCTGTTCCACACCAAATGTAGCTATAATAACACCAACAATGCATTTCCCCATTCCTCTACAGATGATGCACATGCAAAAACACAGCTTCAGAATCGCATGTACAGTGATCAGGGGAGCACATTCCTCAGAGTACAGGATCAAACCAAGTTAAAACAAACTGGACATCACTGCAGATCAAACTGTTTCCAAACAAACAAAATAAGGATATTTCATTAGATTTTCTTTCTTCACTTTCCTCTGACTGTAGTGATTTGGTGGCACATTACTTGCCACACTAGTGCATTTATCACTGATACACATATTTATAGATCTGATTCTACTGATTTTGTGATATTTATGACTCACAGATTATCCCAAAAGTATTGTGGGGATGTTATTTCAGTGCTTCATTCATATAATAAACTGTATCTACAAAAGTAAAAAACAAGGTATAACACATGCCGAAAAGCAGGTCAAGATGACAGGGCATAACAAACATGTTATGAATTTCCACTAAAACATTGACACATGATGCGGTTGTTAGTGATGTTCCAAAGAATACAGATTTCATATCAGCATAAGTGACAGATGATGTACAAACTCCTGTCCACAGAAACAATGGCGTTCCTCTTGTATTTCTACAGGTAACTCTATTTTTATAAATTATGTCAGAGGGGTCAGGAAGAAACAAAGCAAAATAGGGTGGCTTCTGTACAGTAATTAAAAAAACAATTCTCTGTACATGAAAATATTTTTAATCCATTCATAACAACAGGCAAATTGATACACAAGTATATTATTCATGGCTATTTTTGTAGTGGAATAGAACAAGTTACATTACTTTTACGTGCATCAATGCAAATTAGTTAGGAGGCATAATGAGGATTAAATAATCATGTCAAACGAAGTGCTACTAACACATTAGAAGCTGTAAGACTTGGAAAGCTCGTGCCATGAAGTAGGGGTTACACAGCAGTAGCGAGAGAGCCATACCCCACTATTAAAATCATGCAATTTTTTAAAGAGTCAGACAGGAAAGTTCCAACGATTAATCACAGTTGAAAGTTTACTAATAAAATACTGAATAAAACTACACAACATTTATTTCAACTATGCCTACATGTAAATCATTACCATAAATCTAGGAATCACAAAAGCTTTAACCAATCAAGTTAAAATTTTTAGATAATGGAAGAATTTTACAGTAAATCAAGAAAATAATTGGGGTAACAAAATCAAATCAAGAAAAAGTATTTTTAGGAGTACCATTTTGCAGCACTTTCTTATTTGTAGGATATAGTTCACTGTGAATCTTTTGAAAGAATTTGTGGATCTCTGGATTGTGAAACAGTGGAAATTCCAAAACAAATGAACTAACAACCAATTCCATTTCCCACTGATTTAAATACAGTCTGGGACCCCCCCCAGCTTAAAGTTGATCACTCTCTCCTGTTATCATTATTACAAACTTTGAAGTCTCCTAATATGACAAGGAGGGATGTGCTCATGGTTGACACTGCTGCGTGAAACACCTTATAAAATTAGAAACATGCACACTGTACTGCTGAAATATTCAGTTCTTTCTGAAGCTTAAATTATGTAATTTATGAATTAATCTGTTCAAAAGTAAACCCCGGATATTCACGTCTGGATTTCAAGAACAGTCAATGAAAATTGTACATAAGACACCAGACAACACAAATAGGGATAACTACCATGAATTTTAGTCATGATCAAAGGATCTGTCCAGTAATTACTTAACTACCTTGCAAAGAAAGAATTAATGCTTATTCTTAAAAGGGAATTGTAAAAAGTACTGTTACTGGATCTACAACAGAAATTATAAATCTACAATATTTTGCGGGATATTATTACACATCTTACCAAAAGTAAAGACACATGTTCCTTCAAATTTGATAAATTAAGGCTGACAACCATGAAATGCTGAAGAGCCAAACCATTATGACCAGCATGATTTTATACAAATTGAACCAACTGCCTGCAGGTAAATAACGACACATGGGAAGGTCACAAAACAGTATAAATAACACCTGATACTGAGCTCTGTTAATCAGTGTTATTTTTGTTCTTCAGATGGGAAAGGTAGTGGACTTGAGTGAGTTTTACAAAGGCCAAATTATAATAGCCAGACAACTGGTCAGAGCATTTCTGAGATGGCTAGGCTTGTGGGGTGCTCACTGTCAGCTGTAGTTAGTACCATCAAAAAGTGGTTTGAGGAGGGACAAACCACGAACTACTGGCAAGGTCTAGGCCGACCACTGCTCACTGATGCTAAAGGAGGGTGAAGACTATCCTGTATGGTATGAGCCAACAGAAGGGACACTGTGATGCAACTTGCCAGTAATTTGAATGCTGGTGATGGGTGTAATGTGTCATAACAACACACAGTACATCAAACTCTGCTGAAAATGGGGCTGCATAACCACAGTCCACTCTAAGTGCCTATGCTAACCTTGGTTCATAGTCGAAAGCGCCAACAATGGGCACACAAGCATCAAAACTGAACCTTGAATGATTGGAAGAAGGTCATCTGGTCCAATGAATTTTGTTTCCTGTTGCACGATGTGGACAGTCAGGTATGTATGCGTTGTTTACCTGGGAAAGTGTTGGCACCAGGATGCACCGTGGGACAAAAACAAGCCGGTGGAGGAAGTGTAATGCTTTGAGCAGTGTTTTCCTGGGAAACCATGGGTCCAGTCATTCAAGTGCAGGGAACTATGATGTTTACCATCTACCTACACATCACTGCAGACCAGGTACATCCTTTCATGGCAATGGTATTCCCCCTAGTAGTGCCTATGTTCAGTAGGATGATGCACCATGCCATGCTGCCCATATTGTTTGAGAATCCTAAGACATCAATCCAATCAAGATCGATTAATGTCTGGATTGTTTGAGAATGAATGGGATTCTCAAAACAATCTGCTGGATTGTTTAGAGAATCACCAGACATCAATCTAATTGAGCATCTGTGGCTTCTGTTAGAACCGCAAATCCTATTTGCAGTGGTTCAAACACATAACTTACAAGACTTAAAAGATCTGTGGTAACGTGTTACTACCATATACCACAAGACATCTTTAGCAATCTTGTAGCATCCATGCCTTAGTAAGAGCTGGTTAAGTGGCACATGGAGGACCAACACCACATTAGGCAGGTGGCCATAATGTTTTGGATTTTTGGTGTATTTGTTGCTACAATATGATGTAACATTTTCTACTGAAAATGCTAATGGACCCATGATCGATTTGTTTTATTTAAAGAAGCAACTTTCTTTTTGTTTTACTATAATACTATTCAAGGTTTAAAACTCATACCTAGATTTATTAACAATTCCAAAAATGTCCCTGCTTATGAATACATTTTTCAGCACTGAATGAGAACTGGCACTACAAAGAAGTAACAGATAATAAGGGGCAGAACGCTGCTGAACATTAAAAGAAATTTACAAATTCTTCTACTTTAAAAAAAAAAGAAAAAGAATCTAACATCACAACACACACACATTTTACTTAATTTGCAAGATAAGATACTAGTAAAAATTATCTTACATTTATCACATTTCACCAAATATATTTCCTCGACTTCTAGGTCATTATTTGGTAATTAATTTTGTGTTGACATGTTCATGGATTTATAAGCTTGAGAATTTGATCATGGTCCTTCTAGATTAACTATATCATAGTTCATGACCATCTCACTTTTTTTGTGGTTCAACCTGTTTAAATGTAACAGCATTGGAATACTTTAAGTGTTTTCCAACCTTAACATTTTTTGTTCTTCACTTGTCTATTCTTTCCTATACGCCAAAACAGCAAATCATCAAAGCCGTGTAGTCTAGCTTCTAGAGAAAGCACTACATTTCCAACAGCACTCACAAAGACAAACAACAGCATGTCCAAATAGTAAAACTATCAGCATTCACAGCTTTTGTGAATAAAATACATTAGCACTGTCACAGACATAATGCAGATTAATATTATAATTGTTTTCTCCTCGACCCGATACCAGCTGCTCACTTTTGCTGGAGCTCCAGATGACTGGAGATTGGATCCAGAGCTGTTTCCATAAGGGAGAGTGCATAAATTGCTGGGTTTTAAAAATGCAAAGTGTGATCATAGATCACCAAACTTGGGAGTGACGAAAGAAAAGAAAAAATCATGAGGTTAACAGCCAGCTCAAGATAAGGAAATAGGACACCCTAATTAACACATGCACTAGCTGACTTCATTCAGCATCTCTGTAACAGAACTACCAACACACTGAAAATAGCAACAATGAAAAAAATAGATGGGATTTGGTATAACACCACACTACTTGCAGAAAATTAAGCTCTCTTTTAACCTTGAAATGCAACAGTAGGGAAGGAATGGATATGGCAGCCTAACAGGCAAATATAGCTAATGTCAGAAATTTTTACTGTAGTTTCAATATCTATAAAAGTGCCACTGCAGATCTATTTCATGTAAAAAAACAAAACTAAACATGTCACTATAGAATGACAATGATTATGATGAAAGGAGTTTAATGTGTTTTTCAAAAAGCAATTTACGTGTCTGTTAAGTTTGATTACTCTTAAAATAGTAGTTTCCAAACAACAGCATGCTATTTTGCATTTTCATGTGTTTCAATTGATGTATTATTATATTGTTGGTGAGGGCTGTATTTACGAGGTGTGACAATTTAATTCTTGGAACAGTCACGTAGTGTTGCCCTTCTGGCGGTACAAGCAGATTACCATGCCTATGCATGCCCAGACATGTTTCAAGTAGAACATGTGTTATGCCACAGACCAGCACAGCCATTCATGAGAGAACAGTTGCAAAAACAATGAAGTTTGTGGGTGAATTTTAAGGTAAAAATGAGTAATAGAAATTTAGAGCAATGCATAAACATTCAAATTCTGTGTGAAGATCGGTAAAAGTGCTACTGCAACATTAGAGCTATTGAAATGGTGTATAGTGAGGATGCTATGGAAAAACCAAGTGTCTTTGAGTGGCATAAGAGCCAAAGAAAAATATGCATGTCATGCTCATACTTAAAAGACCATGTTTGTGTATTTTTTCAACCACAAGGAGATAGTTCATCATGAATTCATTGAACAGGGACAAATGGTCAATCAACAATGCTATTTAGAGGTGCTGAAAAGGTTATGGAATTCTGTTCAAAGGAAAAGAGCTGAACTGTGGTCGGACAATGCTCCAAGCCACGATGAGTTTTGTGTTAGCGACTTCCTGGCTAAGAAATCAGTTACCAAATTGGATCATCCACATTATTCACCTGACTTAGCCCCATGTTATTTCTGGTCCTTCCCTGAAATAAAAACTGCCATGAAAGGACACATATTTTCAGACATTTCTGACATCCAGTGTAATGTGACAAAGGAATTCAAGAGTATTCCAGATACAGAGTTCCAGGTATGTTTCCAGTGGTGGCAACAACATCTTATTAAATGTGTAGCTGTGGAAGGGGATTACTTCAAAAATAACAGTAGCAGCTAGTGCATGGATACATACACATTTTTTCTACAAGTGTATTTCAGGATTAAATTGCCCTACCGTGTACGTAACTTGGCTATTGTTCTTTTTGGGTTGGTTTCCATTATGGGGTACAGTAGGCTGGGACAGCTTAATCTGTTGTTGATAGACTGAACTAATGTGGAAAGGATTGTTATGCTGTTACAAGCAGGTCACACAGCTTTTTTCATTTACTGTACAAGCTCAAGATATTCTTTTTTAATTTATTTTTTATTCAAGGTTTAATGACCACTGTGAGCAACTCAATGGGCTATATATAAGCAGTCACCTGTCCCTAATTTAGGGTCACTGGTTTCAGGGAAGGGAAAGAGCCAGTGTCATAAGACAAACACAACATCCATGCAGAGCAGGAGATGTTTATTACATATATATATTACCTTGAAACACTTTGCAGAGTTTCTTTATTGAGCTCTGCCACCAGAATTCATTCACTATCTGTGTTATGCTGGTGAGTTGTCTGAAGGGTTCATTTGGTCTGTTATATGTAGTGATGACTTCTTGGAAGTTCATTCATCATTCATGCAAAACAGTCATTCACAATCATTCAAATGAATGGACATTTAATTTTCAGGTTGTCAATTTTCCACACCATTCATGATTAATTATTTGCAATGAGATAATTCAGGCACACTAATGTACATTCCTAAATACAATGTTTTTTATGTGACATAATCATTTACTGCATTTCTGTAAACTAAGTATCTGGTTTAGTGGTACAAAGTCTCAGTGGGCCAAAGAGTGCTGAAATTGTGCAGTAATGAATCACACCTGCCATTTGACATGTCTTTACCTTTCTGTTCCCCATAAGAAGTGGGAATGGACTGAGAATAATGAAAAATAACTGGATCTACATAACCAGTCCAACCAAAATATGTTACAATGAAGTTCATACAATCATGCTACTATATGTACTGAGACGAATGCTAAATAAATACTACACAGCTCAAGATCAAGAAGGTGTAACAAACAATAAATTCGACACTCTCTAAGTACACTTTGCAAGCATTAGCAAGTTCAGTCTGGATAAAAGCTGTGTGACATTTATCTGTAACAATGAGGGGACCTGAACACTGGACAGTGCTAAGCCATTTGTCAAGAGTAACATTAAATATTTAGCTTTCTGTAGAAGAGTTGTAAGGTTGCATAAAAATGTAGCAGCATTAATTACAAAAGTAAAGCAGAATGAAGTATTAATTTAATATTTTTTTCATGCATATGTTTATACTACTTGCACTCCAAATTACTAAATGCTTTTTGGGTTCACTGAGTAAAGAAACAACAGGCAGGCATGTGATTGTCTAAGCATCCAATTAGCTGAAAATGCCAAAAGATACACATACAAAAAAAAAAAAAAAAAAAAAGCGAGCGCGCCAAACGCGAAAATTATTATCACTTATTTTATTATATAGTTGCTAAGTATTTAAGCAAGTAAAATTAAATGCAAAAATAGCAATACTGAACTATTAAAGTGTCTTGTTGCTTACCTGTCTGTATTTTTAAGAGCGAATTTCCTTGCTACCATCAAGATTTAATAAAAGTATATATCATTTCCTATTTTTATCCCGCACAGTATCCCATTTATTAAATCAACTTTTAAATTAATTGATAATATTTAGCAGCGACAAATGTACTTACTCTTTTAATGATGTGGATAGGTGGTGGTGGTTGTGAGGGGGGGGGGGGGGGTTCATCTTGTGCTGTGCCTAAGGCCCGATTGTGTGTAAATCGGGCCCTGATCCTGGCCCGGCGCTGTGCATTCTTTCTTCCACTTAGCTTTCAAAAACACAAAACACATTCTTACTCTTCGGAAAAAAAAAAAAAAGGAAAGAAACAAAGAGCCGCATTTTGAACTTTGTTCAGAGGCTTCCGGCCAACGTATTCCTGGCCCGGCGCCGTGGTTTCTTTCCACTTAGCTTTCAAACAAGCAAAACAAATTCCCTCTCCTTGAAAAAAAAGAAAGAAAGACAAGAAACAAAGAGCTACGTCACGAACTTTGTTCAGAGGCTTTGGGCAGATGTAATCCCGGGCCGCAGGGAAAGAAACATGCTGGACCAATATAATCCCAGCCTAGCACCGTGGTTTCTTTCCACTCAGCTTTCAAACAAGCATAAAACAAATTCCTCCTCCTTGGAAAAAAAGAAAGAAAGAAAAGAAAAGAAACTAAGAGTTGTGTCATGAACTGTGTTCAAAGGCTTCCGCTACATAATCCCGGCCCGATGCCGTGCATTCCAAGGTTATACTTAGTGCATTCTTTCCACTTAGCTTTCAAACAAGCAAAACAAATTCTTCCTCCTCAGAAAGGAAAAAAAAAAGTGCTACGTCACAAAATTTGTTCACAGAGGCTTCCGGTTGATGCAATCACGGAACGGCGAAAAAAAAACACGCCAGGCCGACGTAAACCCGGCCTGGCATCGTGATTTCTTTCCACTTAGCTTCCAAACAAACAAAACAAATTCCTCCTCCTGGGGGAAGGGGATAAGGAGCTGCGTCACGAATTTTGTTCAAAGGCTTTTACACTGATTAATCGCAAAACCAGTGGAATATTCTAAATAACAGCGAAAATCTGAATTTCCTTAATTTTTCGTTAGTCATCCATAATTCCATAATCCCAAAGGATTATGAAATTATCCTCCGGCATATGAATTTAAAATTATGGATGACTAACGAAAAAACCAGTAAAACTTTCTTAATATCAGCGAGAATCTGTCCGGTAATTTTTCATTAGTCACCCATAATTCCACGATCCCGGAGGGAAAATCTGCAATGGTTGGCATTTCTGGACGCCTATGACACTTTCGCCCGCCAGTGAGAGAGAAGGTTCGCAATGTAAATGTCGAATCACATGTGAACAGAACTTTTCTTTCTTGCAGGAGCAGAAGCAGCAGCGTTAGCCCGGAGTTGCCAGTCAACCACGCAGCAGCAGAAAGATTATGCCTTACAACTGAAATATCGCTACCAACCCAACAAATATTTCTCTCTCTCTCTTTTGCTCCGGTTTTGTTTTCCCCACTTATCAACAATCACAAACTTTTATAAAGCCTGAGATCGCAAATGACAAGTTTAGCGAATTTCCGTTTTTCTAAAAAGTGAATTCACGGAATTCTGCTAATTAGCGGAAGAATCACATGCCTGAACAGGTTAAATATTCATCAATCACTATCATCTGTGAAATCCTCTTTTAGAATGATGAATAGACATTTTTACTCATTAGTATGCAGTGGATGATTAGGTAGATGAGATACCTGATATATGCAGGATCATGATACTTTTTAAACAACAATGCAAATGACAACACAAGACAGCAGCACACTGCACAATTTTTAAATAAAATAATAAATTTATTCTACCTAGGAAGTAAAAGGTCTTTGTCTATACCTTCAGCAATTTCTTTGATAGCATTAACCATTTCTTCTCTGGAAGTGTATGCCAGACAAATATTCAGGTACGTTCTACAAAAAGGAGGGCAGAAAGTTTACTAAAGTTGCAGAAATGAGAGAGCCTATAGCACCACACTGATTGTTGCAACAAATAATCTGAATGGCAAAACCAACACATATATAACATTGATTACATCAAACAAAATTTTAAAAATATGCAAAACAAACTGTCATACTTAATTTTAGCACTATATACACTAATTATCAACATATGGTTGCACATGCATACAAAACCCAAATCAGCTCAATAAACTCACTCTCTCTCTCTCTCACACACACACACACTGTCTGACAACATCTATGAGTAAGCTATAATGTTTAATAAGGGATAACATTTTCATATTTTTGACTTTCACATATAAAAAGAAGAAAGTTGTAGCATTAAATGAATCAACTACTTGCTACGTAAATCTCTGATTCAAATGGAAATTGAGTCATTTGAAATCAACTTAAAAGAATGATTGTAGATTCATCACTTCTATTAGACATATTCATCCTCAAAAAGAAATGCAGAACTATTTCCTGGGAGAACAACAGTAAAGGGTTAGGTCGCACTTTGCTCCACTACACTGTATAGGCTGGGAATGGATTCACGACCCATTCTCGCCTTTAGACTCAGACTTTGTTGTTCTCCCAGGAAAATCGTGTTTTTTTTTTAGAGATGTGAGACTCATGGGTTGAGATGATTGTTTGGCTTTAATGCCCGGGTTGGTATCACATGGGTGCCAGTTGACTGGAAAACTTATGGTATGGAATTTTGAAAAGTTGGATTTTCATGATGATGGTGTGAAGTAAAATTCTCTTGTCGGTGTAGCAATTTAATGATAACTTTGCAAATTGAATAAGGTAGCTAGTGTCTTAGGTTTTGTATGGTGTATAGAAATGGTTGAGTATCCGGTAATGCTAGATATGTTGATTTAAGACAAGGTTGTTGATTTTACGACAAATTTTCCTGGAAGTGTAGAACCTGGTATAAAAATAACTTTCCATTATACGTAAAATTTTGACTCAGTTGTTATGATAGTTTAAAATTAAAAGTGTATTCAGAAGTCTGGTCTGAGAAGGTTGGTTTGAGAAAATTAGTTAGAACAACATTGTGTACACACATGCTTATAAATTTTTTTTTCAAGAGAGAGTGAGAGATATTTTCACTTCGAATACTTAAGTTGCACACCATGTTAAATCAAGTGTTGGTGCTGTGAAATTCTTTGAAATTCTGGTATTTATATATTTTTTTTTGTACTGTGACTTTTGCGATGTCATTCAAGGCAACTAAGCTGTCAGATGGTTATTTTTTTGGGGGCCCAGTGGCCGGGTTTGAAATTGTGTCCAAAATTTAACCTCACACTTGTTAAGTTTTTCAAATAAATATAGGCCAAGTGGCCTTTCAAAAACCTAAACCTTAGTCCAGTGAAGTTTTAGATATTTTCAGTGTGAATTTTCATCACATGGTTCAACTGCACCCCCCTCAGCAGTGACTGGGGTGGGAAAAGAAATCTGATTTACTTAATTGTGGTATAAAAACAATGTTTTTTGTCCTAACCATTATATCTGACTTCTTTACCTCCAAAAGTTAATTACACGTGTACATTGTATACCATTAAATTTTAGTGTTTACAAATTTGGTACACATGTAAACAATAGTTACCTTTTCTTCCGCTTTCAGGTGTATCTACTCATCAAACGCAAACAACGCAAACAATACAATAGTAACTTTTGGGAGTTACCAAATTCAGTGGTGCATTTTATTTTTTTATTTTGTTTCATGGCCTTATTCAAAATTTCAGTTTGTTTCGAAATGCATCCACCCATCTCCCAAATTCAACTTTTCTCTAATTTACATATAAATTTTAATATTAGCATAAAACTTCTCTTTTGTTAATACGCCAAATCTCTATATAACATTTTAATACCGTAAACTCCAAATAATCATTATAACATTTGGCGCCGTGACCTGTGATGAAATTCATCTTCACTGCACAGAAAAAAATTAAGGAAAAATCTTAAAGTTCATTTGATACAAATAGTAGGCTGATGAATAAAGAAATGTATGTGTTTATATAATAACTTACTTTGAGTTTGGGTAAATTCTAAAGTGGATGCAGTTTTGTCAGTGAATTTTGTATGTTAGTGAAATTTTTTTTTATCTCGTCGCTCTCTATCTCAGTGATAACATAGTGAAAGTGTTAAAAGTTGTGTTTTTCTCAGTGGTGAAATTTTTCTCGGCAGTGAATTTTCTCTCAGTGGTTTAATAAGTGAAAGTGCAGATGATAATTTTAGTGTTTTGGCGTTTATAATTTTTTTGATCAATTTTCATATGTAACATTGATTAATTGAATAATGTATAATTTCAGTGTATGAGTGTGGTGTATATAGTGCCTTTGGCTGATAATGTCAATAATTTCATGAGTATACTTACACATACAAGTAATTTTGTGCTTTACATACAAGCAATTTTGTGTTTTACATACAAGCAATTTTGGGTTTTACATATAACTCTCTACAAATAATTTCTTAAGTGTACTTACATTCCATTGCGTCATACATCAGTAATTTTGTGTTTACATATCATCTCAAGTGTATTTTTCATGTGCTATATTCAAGCAAATTTGATAATTTAAAAAATGAGGTTAGAAAAGTGTTAATGCTTGTGGTAATGTAAAATTTGTAAAAACATACAGCGATAATTGTAGGAAGTGTAGATTCTCTTCTCTCCTCAGTTTGAATAATTTAGTGCTAGAGAGCGCTGTTTATTTAGAGTTAGGCTATTGCTTATTTTTCTAGTACCGTATAAAGTCAGTGTTAGATGAGATTAGTACTTCCGTGATAGTCAGTTGATTTAAGTATGTGATGATAATCAGTTCACATTTTTTTTTTAAAATTAATTCTTCTCAGGTTAGGTAATAGGTTAGAGTGTGAATCGTCGCAGAGATAAATTTTCTTCGTTCCGTGAAATTTTTGGCTTGTAAAAATTCTTCGTGTAATTCTTTGGTTGATGCGAGTGGTAGACAGCTGCGTTTCGAAACATTTGTTTTTCTCGTTGAGTGGTAGCCATGTTGTGGCGGAAGTCAGCTCACCGGAGGTAGGTGGCGCTGTGGGTTGGTTTACATTCATCGGTTTGTTGACATTGTGAAGCACGTGTGGTAGTGAATGGAAGTGAATTTTCTGGTATAGTGTGTTTCGACTCGCGTTGCTCGTCTTTTTCGTAGGGGGTATGTATTGTCCTGTCGAGAATTTTCATGTTCGTAAATCTTGGGAAAATTGATCACTTCGCTGGGATTTACGAAAAATAAAAATGATAGAAAAAAAAAAAAAAAAAAAAAAAAAACGTGGAATGAAAATACTCGACAGTCCACGTTTCAAAATTTTGTTTGGAAGAGAAGAGAGTGAGGGAATAGGGGCCATGTTCGCTCATTTCTCAGCCCTGACCAAGCAAACAAAATTTCTTAAAAGAAAGGGAAATAATAAGCATTGAACTTTTTTTCTTTTGGCCTGATTCATATTTATTTTCTTTTTAGCAAGTTATTTAAAAGAATGAAAAAAAGGGCGAGCAAAAGACAGCATCAACCCCTTTGTGAAAACAAAATTATTCGTAGTTAATCACAGAATGAGGAAAAAGCATTTCTGAAAGGTCGTACAAGAGCCCAAAAAATCTTTTTTTCAGCGTCCGCCATTTTAGGCAAAGGATTTTAGAGGCTTCTAAAATGTGTTCGCAGAGGATTCTCTGGGCAAAAGAAATTCTATTTATAGAACAGCAGCATACTGGGAGCTACAGCAATCCTGCCTCGAGTCGAGGTCACCCCTGGCTTGCGTGGGAGAGAAAAGTTCGTTGGAGGGCCATGTGTGTTTTCTCAGGAGTTTGGCACAGAGGCTCTGACCGATGGGGGAACAGCTTCTTTGCTGTTGGCCAATGAGAAGAGGTCAGTGGTTTCAAGCACCCCAGAGTTTTTTCCGTTGAGAGAGAACACTTGGTTTCTGGTCGGTGCGCTCGCTGGTCTGCAGTGACAGTGGAAGGCTAATTTTTCTCCTCGCCTTTTGGCGGGGAGGGGACGGTCAGAATGAAAATTCGGATTTTGAATCCCGGAGCTCGGTTAAAATGAGTATTTTCAAGGATCTCATTGCCGGAGAAAAAAATGTTTGTGGCATTTCAAGTAGCGGACGACCACCTTGTAGGATGGAAGGCCAGTATGTGCGCTTTAAGATGGTGGAGGAAGAAGCAGACCCAATTCCTACCAGGGGAGAGCTGATAATTTTTTTTTTTTACCTCTATTGATGTCTCGGAAGGAGAGGGCCCACCATCTACACCCACGACTCTTTGATAGGGTCTCGGGCAAGTTCCTCCTGGCACTGGAAATTCCGAAAAAAAAAAAAAGCCAGTCAGGTTTCGTGAAAGACATCGCCAAGCTGCACTACTGAATTACCACAAAGGGGTCCACCAGCCTGGTTCAAAAATGCTCGTTTCTTGTTTCGTTGGCCAGGCTCGCTGTGGCAGAAAGAAAAAAAAAAAAAAAAAAACGCCTTGGAAGTGAAGTGAAAATCAACCAGGACAGTGGTGTTCCTCTCAGGGAGAGGTTTTTTTTATTTATTTATTTTTATCTATTAGGCTGTGAAACTTTTTTTTTTTTTTTTTATTGATGGTTAGTGTGCTTGTCAGGAAGTGTTGCTGCCCCAGTCCTAAAGGTAAATTTTTCCTTGACTTTTGTTTTTAGGTATTATGTTGTGGTTTCTTTAAAATTATGAAACGAGTGGGTTTTAAAATGCGGCTGTCAGAAAAAAATATGTTGCAAAGAAAGAGAAAAAAAGGGAGTTTTAAATGCTTTCATTCAGTTTTTTTTTGTATTTTAGTGTTCTGGTGTGTTTAAGGAATGAAACCACCTGATTTAAGGTTAGGCTGTTTAAATAAATTTCATGTCATCTTCTGTGGATAGGTAATGGAAAAACAAAGAAATGGAAGTGAATAATTTTCTGGATCATGTAGTGATAGATGATATAATAAGTATATTATGATATTTTGGAATGAACAACTTCTCAGACCAGTATTTCCGTCAAGTTAAAATTTAACCCTTTTTGTGCTCAGTGATTTTTTCGTATTTGTGAAGTATAATTTCCATTTATGAGCTTAGTGTAGGTACCATGTAGTCATGTACTTGAGAATTTTTCTTGTAGGCTGGTTATTATTATGGTTTGGAGTTTTGATAAATTTAAGTGCAAAATTAATCTTTAAAAATATTTTGTAGTAGTGAGGGTTAATTTCTACGGGCGGTCGTAGTGAGCGATGGGTTTGCCTTCTCGGGGCGCTCCGTGGTAACAATGGCACACACAACAGCAACTAGGGCCTCTGTGAATCTTGGAGAGGTGCAAGCTAGTTCTGTGTGACATTGGCGAAAAGACACCAACTCACTGGGTTTGTTCCAGAATCCTTAGGTTGAATGACCAACTGGAACCCTCAGCTGTGGGCTAATCCCCCACACTGATGTACTTACCTGATTAAAAAGACAAAAAGAAATATTAAGAATGACTCAAGTGTGGGATATGGTGGACCTACCACACTTGAGAAGGATGGTCCACCACGGAATCGACCTGGACTTTCTAAACGGCGTATGAGAAAGCGATCTCGGCTGAGTGAATGTAAGATTGGTGTATGGAATACTAGAGGTATAAATGGCAAGATGAGTGAGGTGATTGAGGAGATGAATAAGTATAGACTGGATGTGCTGTGTGTAAGTGAAACCAAAAAGAAGGAAATTGGGGTAGAAGAAGTGAATGGCACGGTGAGTGTGTGGTCTGGAGTATTGGATAATATGAGAGGACAGGCTGGTGTAGGTGTGATTTTAAGTGAAAAGATGAAGAACAACTTGATTCACTATAGTTGCATAAATGAGAGAATTCTCTGGATTCGTTTGAAAGTGAAACTTCAGAGAATTGTAATTGTTGTAGTGTATGCTCCTTGTGACTCGGAACCTTCTGATAAGAAAGAAGATTTCTGGAATGAGCTAAAAGCTGTTTTAAGCCAGTTTGGTGCTAAAGAAAAAGTTATAATAGCGAGTGAAACTTAATGTTGGTTGGAGGAAAAGGAATAGGAAGAGACCCAGGATAGAAAGAATAAAGATTGATAGGCTCCTTGAAGATTATCAGCGGTATTCTGACTTGCTCAGAGAACGACTGAAGGATCTGAAATCTTGTGAGAGGGATGTAGAAAAGATGTGGGAATGTTTTAAGAACTGTGTTGTTACTGCTGCTAAAGAGGCCTGTGGCACCACAATAGTGGGTAACAATAGAGGTGATGCTTGGTGGAATAGTGAGATTGATGAGGCAGCAAAGAAAAAGAAGGAAGCCTATTTGGGGATGTTGCAAGGTAGAGTCTCTGTGGATGAATATCGCTGTAAGAAGTGTGAAGCTGCTAAGCTGGTTCACCACACTAAGGCAAAAGATAGGAAAGAGAAAGTGGAAAGGCATGAACTGGCTTTTTGGAAAGATAGAAAGTCCTTCTGGAAGTACATGAGACTCAGGAAAAATAGGGGAAACAAAGTTGTAAGTTGTGTGAAGAATGAGATTGGGGAAATGATATGGGAGCCCAATGAGTTAAGTTACAGATGGGGTGAATACTTCTGTGAGCTATTAGATCAGGATGCAAAAATGATTCCGAGACAGACGCAGATGATGTTACAATGAGGGATGAAAGCACAGGAGGGATCTCAAGAGAAGAAGTGTGTAAAGCTCTAAAATCTCGTCAGAATGGTAAGGCTCCAGGAGTTGATGGCATAACTGCAGAGATGTTGAAGTATGGTGGTGACTCTATAATTGACTGGTTAACTGAAATTTGCCAGTTGTGCTGGGAGTTAGGAGTGGTTCCTCGGGATTGGAAGGATGCTATCATTGTTCCCTTGTATAAGGGAAAAGGTGATCAGACTGAATGCAAGAACTATTGTGGTATTAGCCTACTGAGTGTGCCAGGGAAAGTGTTTGGTAAGGTTGTTATTGTAAAAGTATGGGGTCTTACATCATTGAAAGTGTGGGATGTTCAGAGTGGTTTTATGCCTGGTAAAGGCTGCACTAACCAGATTTTTGCATTACGCATGATGATTGAAAAGTATCTGGCTGTTGGGAAGAAAGTTTTTACTGCCTTCATAGATTTAGAGAAACCTTACGACCGAGTGAATAGGACACTTTTGTGGAAGGTATTGAATGAATATGGTGTTACTGGGAATCTACTTAATAGTGTAAAAGCCATGTATGCTGGTAGTAGAACTTGTGTACGAGTGAATGGTGTTTTATCAAAATGATTTTCTATTGGTGCAGGAGTCAGATAAGGTTGTGTAATATCACCATGGCTGTTTAATATATTTATGGACACATGCATGCGTGAGGTCAAAATAGATAATAGTAGTTTATGTCTTGGTAATATCCGTGTGTGCAGATTGCTGTATGCTGATGACACTGTCCTGTTGGCAGAGAGCAAAAGTGAATTGCAGAGTACGTTGACTCAGATGCACGAAATTCAAACTGAGTACAAATAAGGGAAAAACCAAAGTTATGGTGTTTGAGAGGGATGGGTAGCACTGAATGTAATGTAAGTATAAATGGCACTGTGACTGACCAGGTGAGTGAGTTTGTGTATTTAGGAAGCATGTTTGACACAGAGAACAAGTTGGATGGTGAAATCAGTAGGCGAGTGGATTCTTCTTTGAAAGTCATAGCTGCTCTGGGAGGTTTTCACAGGAATGATGGGTTCTCTAGAGAGTCCCGTATGGCTGTGTATGAAACAGTAACTGTTCCTACTCTGATGTATGGCAGTGAAACCTGGGTACTGCAGAAGAAACACAGGAGTCGTTTGCGTGCTGGAGAAATGAGTTACTTACGTGGGGTTTGTGGCAAGACACGATCTGATTGTGTGAGGAATGAAGATGTATTGCAGTTGTGTGATGTAAAGCAAAATGTTGTTAGCAAGGTGGAGACCAATATGCTTCTGTGGTTTGGCCATGTTGAAAGAATGAGTGATGAAATGCTTACTAAGAAAATATTTTCAGCCCAAGTGGCAGGAAGGAAAGGCAGAGGAAGGCCAAGGAAGACATGGGTGGATCAGTTTCAGGAGTGTCTGCATGAGAAAAAGATTATGAGTATGAAGTATAAAAGATCTTGTGTACGGCGTGTAATGGATATCAGTGAAGCACGAGTTGTATGTCAAGATCGCTGTAAATGGCGAAGTTTGATACGACAACAATAAGTAAAAATATCTGGAAGTTTGTATTTCTTTTTGGAGCTAACCTCTGAATCTCAGAACAGCTTAGTGATATGTATTTTTTTCTAGTTTCAGCCCGTAGATTAGAAAAACAGATTTTTATGGGGAAAGAATATATGAACGGGCATACAGACAGATATGGAGTATATGTATAGTGTGACTAAAAAGAACCTGAATAGCTGTTGTGTTTCTTCAAGTAGTGGATGATTTTTCAGGAAAAGAGTGATTGTGGAAATATGGTGATGTATAGATTTTTCAGGAAATAAAGTAAGGTTTGGTATAGTGTGTCAAGTATGGTGTTATTGAGCTTTCTGGGAAATGAGGAGTACAGTGTGTTCCTGGGAAATAAAGATAAGTGATTATCTGGGAAATAAAGACATGAAATGAGTGAGTTCCTGGGAAAATAGAGAGATGAAGTGTGTTCCTGGGAAAAATAGGATATGAAGTAATTTTCTGGGAAAAAGGGTGATGTATTGAATTTTCTGGAAATAAGGATGGTGAGTTAGCTTTCTGGAAAATAGAGGTTGAGATATTTTGGGGGCAAGTGAACTCTTGTGGGATACTTTACCCTATGTAGACATACATGCCTCGAGTCTCAAAGGGTGCATGAAACAAATTGGGGGATTTCTTTTCTGCTCGAGTAAGCTCGTTGGCCCATAGGAGGTGGTTCCTACAAAAGAGTGATGTGAGTTGTCCCAAAATCAGAGTGAAGGAACAGTAAAGGGTCAGGTCGCACTTTGCTCCACTACACTGTATAGGCTGGGAATGGATTCACGACCCATTCTCGCCTTTAGACCCAGACTTTGTTGTTCTCCCAGGAAAATAGTGTTTTTTTTAGAGATGTGGGACTCATGGGTTGAGATGATTGTTTGGCTTTAATGCCCGGGTTGGTATTACATGGGTGCCAGTTGACTGGAAAACTTATGGTATGGAATTTTGAAAAGTTGGATTTTCATGATGATGGTGTGAAGTAAGATTCTCTTGTTGGTGTAGCAATTTAATGATAACTTTGCAAACTTTGCAAATTGAATAAGGTAGCTAGTGTCTTAGGTTTTGTATGGTGTATAGAAATGGTTGAGTATCCGGTAATGCTAGATATGTTGATTTAAGACAAGGTTGTTGATTTTACGACAAATTTTCCTGGAAGTGTAGAACCTGGTATAAAAATAACTTTCCATTATACGTAAAATTTTGACTCAGTTGTTATGATAGTTTAAAATTATAAGTGTATTCAGAAGTCTGGTCTGAGAAGGTTGGTTTGAGAAAATTAGTTAGAACAACATTGTGTACACACATGCTTATAAAAATTTTCTTCAAGAGAGAGATATTTTCACTTCGAATACTTAAGTTGCACACCATGTTAAATCAAGTGTTGGTGCTGTGAAATTCTGGTATTTATATATTTTTTTTTGTACTGTGACTTTTGCGATAATGTCATTCAAGGCAACTAAGCTGTCAGATGGTTATTTTTTTTGGGGGCCCAGTGGCCGGGTTTGAAATTGTGTCCAAAATTTAACCTCACACTTGTTAAGTTTTTCAAATAAATATAGGCCAAGTGGCCTTTCAAAAACCTAAACCTTAGTGCAGTGAAGTTTTAGATATTTTCATCACATGGTTCATCTGCATCCCCCTTAGCAGTTACTGAGGTGGGAAGCGAAATCTGAGTTACTTAATTGTGGTATAAAAACAATGTTTTTTGTCCTAACCATTATATTTGACTTCTTTACCTCCAAAAGTTAATTACACGTGTACATTGTATACCATTAAATTTTAGTGTTTACAAATTTGGTACACATGTAAACAATAGTTACCTTTTTTTCCACTTTCAGGTGTATCTACTCATCAAACACAAACAATGCAAACAATACAATAGTAACTTTTGGGAGTTACCAAATTCAGTGGTGCATTTTATTTTTTTATTTTGTTTCATGGCCTTATTCAAAATTTCAGTTTGTTTTGAAATGCATCTACCCATCTCCCAAATTCAACTTTTTCTCTAATTTACATATAAATTTTAATATTAGCATAAAACTTCTCTTTTGTTAATACGCGAAATCTCTATATAACATTTTAATATCGTAAACTCCAAATAATCATTATAACAGTCTGAAGCAGCAAAAACTCTCGAACGCCGGACTGTGGCATTGTGAAATTTGCATCGCTTATTAATACTGGAATTTCTAGGTCAACACAACTATTTTAAGATCTCTAAGTTGTTCCGTTCGCAAATTATGAATGAATTAATAAGCTAATCAATAAAGTCAGCGTTGTTTGCTACGTCATTATCTGTTCCAAATCTGAAAGCACGTGACTGCATTCATCCACAGGTGTTTCTATTCTTTGAGAAGTGCATAAAAAAAATGCAAAAACGAACTTTGCGAAATCTTAACGAAATGGGCCGAAATTTTTGTCAACATCATGAACTGGTAATAAGAGGAGCCCCTCAAAATTTGACCAGAATCCGGTCAAAACTTTTTAAAATAGGCATGGAATTTTCATTGGTAAACAGAAATATATATATGCAGAAATGGTTAATAAATAATAAAATTTTGACGGCTAATTTAAAAAAGCTATTTACCGATTTAGGCAAAATTTGGAGGTCATGTTCCCATTAACGATTTATGGTGTTCATTAAAATTTCAGCCAGTTTCATAAAATATTCACAAAGATACATGTTTAACTTTTTTATTCCAGAGATTCGCCCCTCAAAGACGTCTGAAACTGAAAGCATGTGATGCATTTGATCGTCGATAACAAATTGTTAACGAATTTCGTTCAGTCAGTGTTCCAATGCTATTATGTCTCCTGGGCGCGTGTTAAATAATTCGTAATGCTTTCGGTTCGTTTGATTCTACAGCTGTATGTTGGAATGTCAAGAGCAAAGGATCCAACAAAATTATATATTGTCTCCGATGAAGGAGAAACCAAAAATGTTGTGTACGGTCAAGTGCTGAAATAATCACACTATGAATAAATAATTTGTAATGACCGAATTTGTGAAATCAGCTTTTTTCTTTCTTGCAAACATCAATCCCCCCCCGATCTTTTCAGTGACATATAAGGGAATATGAAATTAATAAGCCTAAATCCCAGGAAAAACGGGGTAGTAAAGCTAGTAGCTGATAAATGACTTATCAAAAGACCATGCATTCCTGACCTGTGTGTTTTACTGGAATTAAAAAAAATAATAATCTTGATACTTAATTGCCACACTGTGTACAACCTGCAAGGTCCTATGTAGAGGGAGCTCTAGTCTTTCTTATGACACCTTTAACACATAGTGTGTGTCCACAAAACCTACGAAGATACTAGTTTGAAATTGTGCACAAAAGATGTCACTCACTTCTCTCAGTCCTTCATTAGATTAAGCTCATTTGCTCTGCAAGATCTAATCCACTTTTTGTTGAAGCAAATTATGCTAGTTGTAGCACTTGACATTTGCAAGCAGGCATAAACATGAATTTAATCATCTACTGCTGCTGGCAGTTGGTGATTAAATTAATATCAGTATGGCATGGAAACAGGTTTTCCATTTTCTGTTCAGTCATCATCATGAGGTGAGAGACTTGTCTTTGGCAGATTTTAAATCTGACCAGCAGCACCAATACTTCTCTGAATATTAATAATTTGCTGTACCAGCTCTAAAACACTTCCCATTTTCTACATCTGTGGTTTAAAACATTTTTTGACCTCTGAAAAATTTACAAACTAAAAACGTATACTCACAGGACTTTACTCGGATTTAATTAAAAAACTCTATCTTAACTTGAGTTTTCAAATATTCTTCATATCTTCTGAGTTCTTTTGTATTTTCAGATGTTTCCAGCCTTTAGACCTTTATCAAGGCTGGTTCTCAAACCTTTTTGTGCAAACAAAACCTTGGTGAAGATCTAGAGGCCAGAAACATGTGAAAATACAAAACAACTCAGAAGATATGAATATTTGAAAACTTTTCAAATTAAAATTTATTTACAAATTAAGTTATTCTTTCTTCCTTTATATTCTAGAAACAATTCAATTTAATTGGTTTATTTCTTTTCTTCAGTGCAGATACTCTTTTCATAAAACAGATATAATTTCGTATTACACACAATGTAATGTATGTCGATTTAAAAGCGCTGAGTTTTTTTTACCTGCACAGAAATAATTTTTGGAATAAAGATTTATCATCAGCCCAATATTTTAGTGAACGTGTAGTTGTCAATTTTGAATGTTTTCTCCCTCTCTGACATTACATTTTGTGAGACAAATTATTCTGCTCTTGACAGCAATTTATAATTATCCATCATGGAAACAGGTATAGGTAAGTATAGACATATGACATGTTTAACTCAGTGTTCTAATATTTTGCTACTCAAAATGCATATTTGCTCAAATAGATAAAAATCAGCAATTAACCACGATTCGTATAGCTACTGATTTTTTTCTACATGTTATTATGAATATTTGTTCAGTGGAATACCAAATTGCATTTCTCTGTTGTTAAAGAGTATCAGTAGTAATCTTGCTTCATATTTTCATATTAAGAACACACCTACCAGAGAAGACACCATAATGTGCAAGGCTTAACACAAAAAAAATTAAAATCTTTAATTACTTAAGTGCATGTACCATGTAATGTAAATCTTTGAACAAAAACTAGCAAGCATATTTCATTAACAAATTTTTTTAAATACAAAATGAAATCATTTATTTCAAAACCAACATATACAAAGCACCTTACTTATTATTGTCTTGGAAAGCCAAAACTGCTTCTGCAACAACTTTTTGAAGATCAACAGGAAGAAGTGTAAGATCTCCCAATGCTCTGATGTGGACTCCATATTTATCCAGCTTCTCTCTAAAAAATAAAAGTCCAATAAGTTCAAATTTTCAAGTAATATTAATCTGGCTCTTTCAAAACAAATAAACAGACCTTGCCACCACATAATACACATGCACTCAGTGGAAAGGTCTATTATCATATGGATGTGCACAATAGCTGAAAGGTAGGTTTTCATCATAACTTTGGATAACTGGTCATACATCGAATCTAAGGTAAACCGAGAAATTAACGCTATGTACCTGAATATCCTTCCTGAAAATTAATCCCATTTTACTCTCTAATAACATGCATAAGAGGTAACAATCTCTTTTGCATCATTTTGCTTTACACATGGTTTTCAGGAATGTATACACATTGATGTCAGTAAAGGGTGGCACTAGCACCCCCCTGAAAAAAAATTCCAGCACCATCCCTGTTGCCACCCCAAATATCTGAACTTTTTTTCAATTATAAAAATTTATAGTAATTTTTTCCTATTCCTGTCCAGTTGTAATACAGTGAAGGTTGTTGAAGATTGTCTGCCCCCCCCCATACCTTTCTTTTACGCCATCATCCTGCTACCCCTAATATTTAAATCTAGCTATGTCACTGTGTATATATGGCATTAAGTGAAGACCTCTGTACTAATAACTAATGCCCCTGACTGATTTTTAAAATAAATACCTTCATCTTTTACGACTGAAAAGAAGAGTCTAAGTGAAGTAAATACTAAATCACCACTAACAAGAATTTGTGACACAAAGTTTGAACTAGAATAAAGACAAAAAAAAAACAAAAAACAAACTCTGACAGTAGTAAATACACGAATGGCAAAACTTGTACTTAAGAACTGTCATACTACAAATCTTACTTTAAAACACACAAATATGTACTGTTAGTAACTAGTTTCCTTATGCTCTGTCATCATGTAAGTATTTCAGAGAAATGCATTTACTGAGGCAGGTGGCAAAAGAATTTATTTTCCACGGCAATAACTCATATATTGTTTTCAAACAGTAGTAATGCTGACATGATTCAATGTTTTTCATATTTTTAATTACATATTTTTTTTCTATCTAGCAACCTTGTAATGACTTATGAATGCTACCAATCACAGCTGGAGTTAGTACCTTTCAAAACACCCACTTCTGAGAAAGATATCATTAAGTCCAGCTGAGTATTTTCTTACTTCAGATGGGATATCAAGATAAAGTCACTCACTGGCCCAGCCTGCAGGGAAACACATTCTGTTGGCTACATTTCTATAGGGTAAGAGAAAAGTCTCTATTCTTTGCTAAAGGTAAGTTATAACAGAAGTGACAAATTCTTGTACACCTGAAAAACGCTTCATAAACTTGTACCTGCACTGTGAACAAACATTAAAGTAATAAACACAAAAGTATGCCAAAGATACATTTCTTTTAACATTGTAACATTCCTTTTACACATCAATTAAAGTTTCGATGTCCTGTTCTGAAGCCAAGGAAAAGTTTCCAAAAGTCAGTGAAGATCACTTGTTTGCACACAGCAACTGCTATGACACATTGTCTTTCAGGTGTTTGATGCATGCCATTTTATTTCACGAATGTTTGCAAGGCCAGTAGCGACGGTGCAGATGACCAGTTGAATATCAAAATGTAGCCAGTAATATTGTGCATCTAAATCATATTGTGTTGTGTGATTGCGGCTAATGGTTTTTTGGTTTTCAGGTCCGGAAGTATGGAGTGTCAAGTAGAGAGCAATGAACATTTCCGACATCTGCTCCTCTATGAGTTTAACAAGGGATCCTCAGCTGCCGAGGCTACTTGACAAATTTGTGCTGTGTATGGGGAGGATGCTATTGCCCCGAGGACAACCCGCAAATGGTTTGAGCGGTTCCGAGGTGGCAATTTTGACCTCAACAACTCTCCACGCTCAGGTCTTCCATCTCACTTTGATGAGGCTCATTTGAACCATCTCATCCACTTGGATCTCTGTCAAACCACAAGTGAATTGGCCACTGAGATGGACTGTGATCAGGCCACAGTGGTGCGACACCTGGAACGTATGGGAAAGGTCCAGAAAATTGGGGTCTTGGGTGCCTCACACTCTCTCTGAGGACAACAAGAATCAGCATTGCCATGTGTGGTTCCTTGCTTGCTCGTTATTGTGAATGTTCTCAACAACACAAACCCTTTCTGTCACATATTGTTACTGGAGATGAAAAGTGGTGCCTGTACATGAATTTCAGGCATCAGAGGGAATGGTTAAGCCCAAACAAGACGCCCACACCACGTCCAAAACATGACCTTCATCCTGTGAAGATCATGTTCTGTGTCTGGTGGGACATGGAAGGCATTATTCGCTGGGAAATGCAGCCGAGGAATCGGACCATCAATGCTGCACTCTATTGTGAGCAACTCCACCGTGTGGAGGGAGCAATTTAGCAGAAACGGCCACATTGGCACCATGGAGTCCTTTTCCAACATGATAATGCACGCCCTAACTTTGCAAATATGATCAAAATGGTCATTCAGGACATGAAATGGGAGATCCTTCCACATCCGGTCTATTCCCCAGATGTCGCCACTTCAGACTATCACCTGTTCCAATATCTGTCAAATGCACTCCATGGCAGAACGTTCAACAATAATGTTGATCTCTAGAATTTCCTTGATGATTTCTTCCCAGCAAAACCAGCACATTTTTTTCAAGAATGGCATTGCAGACCTATCCAGACGTTGGGACACCATTGTAAACAATGGGGGGAATACATAGTTCATTGATTAGATTTTTCCTTCTGATGTAATTTACATTCCTGTAGTGCGGTGAAAAAAATGGCACGAACTTATGCATCAACCCAATATTATGCAATATACCAGCACAGTCTCTGTAAACTTGAGAAAGCCATCATTAATTTTATTAGAAATATCACTCACAATAAACTGGTATGAGCTTTCACTGACAAGATGAAATGAGTACATGATTATCAACAAATTCATGGGACCATTTCAAACACTTATTTTTACCCAAGAGTACATTGAATGCAACTTTCATCTTGCTTCCAACCAGTGCAAGGGGCATTTTGTTTCCCCTGTGTTTGCTTAAAATTATACCTGACGTGGACAGAAAGAAATACTCAACCCAGGTGTGCATAAAGTAAGTTCTTGAGCTCAACAGTCTCTATTTTAATAGCTTAAATGAATATAGGAAACAAAAGTAAAATAGATCATATAATCCATAAAGATGTTAGGGCAGCTGAGTGTTTTACAAAGAGCTATTAACCACAGATTAACTATTATTAACACAAAGGCATTCAACCCATGAAGAATTTATTTCATTTGTTGATTATCCATAACCATTTTGATCATATTGAAGGATTGGTCCTGAGAGAGATCAGATCAGATCATATGTAGAGGATTTTAGGAAGGGAACGTCTGACCCCCAGGTCTTAAACAACCTATAGAAATAGGAAGCTAGGAGATTTGGGCTAGAGTGCCCGGTAGGATAGTGACACGGAAGCAAGGTAGAAAGGGGGAGCAAGATGCCCCGATTTATTACCGGGGGGCCAATACCCTGGGCCCCGACAGCTTAACGTGCCCATCCGATGCACATTTAGTCGTTTGAGTGTTCATACTTGCCTGGGATTGAACCCAAGGTCCTCTCCGTGGTAGTCACGAACGCTGACCACTAGGCCACCCGTGGCCCTGGTCCTGAGATATAACAACTCGGAAACTGAGAAAGGAAGAAAATTAAAAACAAGCTTCCAGATGAATTTTGCAAACAGTTTGGTTTGAATAGAAAACAATTATTTGCAGTGGACAACTCGTTATCTATTGGCAATTTGCTCCACACAGAATTACATTAAGATGTAGGAATACTTTTGATTGAGTGATCCAGGGTGACATCTAAGACGGTTGCACCCAGGTTCAAATTCAAGGGCACAACATGGTTGTTGTGTTTGTTTTTTTAGAACTAGCTCTCTCCCCCTCCTGGAATCAGTGACTCTAACTTAAGGATGGGTAACATCTTATAACCTTGAAACAAATATATATAAGCTCTTAGGAAACATTCATAGATTTGAATTTATTAAAAATGAAATTTCTTATATATTATGCAAATATTAGGATGCTACAGAAAAGATATGGAACTGGCAAAAGGCACATGAGAAAGAGATCTTGGATGAATGAGTGTAAGATTGGTGTATGGAATACTAGAGGTATAAATGGAAAGATAAATGGGGTGATTGAAGAAATGAATAAGTACAGATTGGATGTGCTGTGTGTAAGTGAAACTAAAAAGAAAGAAATTGGGATCGAAGAGATGAATGGAGTGGTCAGTATGTGGTCTGGAGTGTTGGATAATGTGACAGGACAGGCTGGTAGAAGTGTGATTTTAAGTGAAAAGATGAAGAACAACTTGATCCATTACAGCTGCATTAGTGAGAGAATTCTTTGGATACGTCTGAAAGTGGAACTTTAAAAGAATAGTAATTGTTGTAGTGCATGCTCCTTGTGATTCAGATTTCTCTGATAAGAAGGAAGATTTTTGAAATGAGCTAAAAGCTGTTTTGAGCGAGTTTCTTGCTAAAGAGAAAGTTATTATAGAAGGGAATTTAAATGCTAGAGTAGGTGTTCAGAATGGAATTTCTGATGATGTTCTTGGTAAGTTTAATGATCTGGTGTGAAAGATAATGGTGAAAGTTTAATTGAACTCTGCATTAAAAATGGATTGTGGGTATCTAATATTGAAAGTTAAAATATCGACTGAACACGATAAAACACATATGTAGCACACATACACTACATGTACTTAAGCCTTACTGATGAAAACACACACCACATGAGATCTTTCGAGGATCACAACGTCCCCATCTTCAGATGGTACATTCACGAGTAAGACCAAGATATATATATATACCAAGAGCAGAGTCAAAGTCAAAAAAATTTTACTTAAGAATTTAAAACCAAATTTGCAAAAAAAACCTGAAGATCATGACGTGCAACGCAGCAGTTATGAATATTCAGAATTCACATACCATTAAGAAGAGACAGAAGCAAAAATAATTTTTTAACAGGTACTAAAACTACAAAGAAAGCTCATATACTATCATCTTCTTTTTGCTCATGCCTGTTAGTATATGAGCTTTTCTTTGTAGTTTCAGTATCTGTTAAAAAATTGTTTATATACATATATATATAAATATATACAACACCATCGTCAGAAACCAGCAATAACCGCAATGCCATCTAAGATTTACACAGTGCATTTAAAATAAATCATGAAAATGTTTAAATAAAATATTCCATGGTTCCGCTATAACGTTAGGGACATAATCATTACAGCAACGAGATCTGAATGAGGCAATATATAGGCTCTCCATAAATAATAACAGCGAGAGCTTACCTGAAGAGTTTATAATGGATGCCTCATTCCATTTTGGGGTATAGGAACCGGTCGCAACCAGACGAGACAAGGCGGTTGTTAACTTGCCATTACGAACATCATATTTATGCTCCTTGACTCTGGTGCTCAAGTTCCTTTTTGTAGAACCAATATATACAGTATCATTAGTGTCTGGAACAATGGCTTGTAGAGGAATGGTGTATACGCCGTGTCTAGTATGTGGAAGCACCTTGTCCCGATCCTTCTTGATTAAAGCATAAATATTTCTAGTCGTGAGGCCAAAGTCAATAATATATGGTTTACACTTATTTCTTAGTACATTAACAATCCTGGGCACATACGGAAGTGATCCCACAAAACAGGGTTTACGAAAGTCTCTAGAAAAAGTCGAAACATTAGACTTCTTAATTTGCCGAAGCAAGCGATCCACCACCGAGGGCTCGTATCCATAATGACAGGCAATTTCTTTAATCTTGACTAGTTCCAAATGTCGTAATCTAGGGTTGGACGAGTGTGAAAATGCTCTACGTAATAAAAACCGAATAGACGCAAATTTATAATTAGTCAGGAGATAAGATCAGAAAGGTATAATTTCAACACTGGAAGACGGTTTTCTGAAAACAGAAAACTGCAAATGATTCGAGGGGGTGCATTAAAAATAAAATCCGAAAAAGGTAAACTCTGGTTTTGTTCGATTTCAAGGGTGAAATTGATAAGACTCAACTAGAAATATTTATGACTAGAAGTATTTATGCATTAATCAAGAAGGATCGGGACAAGGTGCCTCCACATACTAGACACGGCGTATACACCATTCCTGTATGAGTCATTGTTCCAGACACTAATGATACTGTATATATTGGTTCTACAAAAAGGAACTTGAGTACCAGAGTCAGGGAGCATAAATATGATGTTCGTAATGGCAAGTTAACAACCGCCTTGTCTCGTCTGGTTGCGACTGGTTCCTATACTCCAAAATGGAATGAGGTATCCATTATAAACTCTCCAGGTAAGCTCTCACTGTTATTATTTATGGAGAGCCTATATATTGCCTCATTCAGATCTCGTTGCTGTAATGATTATGTCCCTAAAGTTATAGCGGAACCATGGAATATTTTATTTAAACATTTTCATGATTTATTTTAAATGCACTGTGTAAATCCTAGATGGCATTGCGGTTATTGCTGGTTTCTGATGATGGTGTTGTATATATATATATATATATCTTGGTCTTACTCGTGAATGTAACATCTGAAGATGGGGACGTAGTGATCCTTGAAGGATCTCGTACGGTGTGTGTTTTCATCAGTAAAGCTTAATTACATGTAGTGTATGTGTGCTACATATGTGTTTTATCGTGTTTAGTCGATATTTTAACTTTCAACATTTTTAACGTGAATCATCCTTCATCAAGGGTATCTAATATGTTTTTCAACCCAAAGTATATCCACACATACACTTGGGAAAATTGTACTCTGGGATTAAAGAGTATAATAGATTTTGTTGTTTATGATCAGCATCTGAAATGCTTAATTGTTGATACCTGTGCGATGAGAGGTGCAGATGTTGGCTCTGAACATCACCTGTTAGTGTCACGAATGAAGCTGAATGTTGGTTGGAGAAGGTATAGGAAGATGCCTGTGGTGAAAAGAATAAAGGTTGAAAGGCTGTCTGAAGAAAATCAGCATTATTCTGGTTTACTCAGTAAATGTCTGAATGAGTTGAAGGTGTGCGAGAGGGATGTAGAAAAGCAGTGGATATGTTTTAAGAACAGTGTTATTACTTGATAATGAGGAACAGTAACACCAATTAAGTAGTAAATAGTAACATTATACTAGTGATCCGATTTACTGGCGTAGGAAATAGACACATAAGCATTTCTAAGCTTTTCGCACATCAACCAGTTTCTGTCTAACTTCCTTGAAAAAGCCATCTGGTTGATGAGCGAAAGTTTGGAAATGCTCATGTGTATATTTCCTACGCCAATTACTAGTGTTATTACTGCTGCTGAAGAGGTCTGTGGTACTGCAACAGTGGGTAGATTTAAAGGTGATGCTTGGTGGAACAGTGAAGTTAGAGAAGCAGTAAAGAGAAAGAAGGAAGCATACTTGGGGATGTTGCAAGGTAGAGTTTCTGAGAATGAATATCGCTGTAAGATGTGTGAGGCAGCAAAGCTGGTTTGCTTGAGTAAGGCAAAAGATAGGGGGAAAGACATGATTTGGCTTTTTGGAAAGATAGAAAAACTTTCTGGAAGTACATAAGGCATAGGAAAAAGAGGGTAAATAAAATTCTAAGTTGTGTAAAGAACAGGATCGGAGAAATGATACGGGAGCCCAATGAGCTAAGTGAAAGATGGAGTGAGTACTTCTGTGATTTATTAGATCATGAAAGCAAAGGTGATTCTGAGGCAGAAGTAAATGATGTCATAATGAGAGACGGAAACACAGGTGGGATCTCAAGAGAAAATGTGTGTAATGCCCTAAAATCTCTTCAGAATGGTAAGGCTTCAGGAGTAGATGGCATATGCTAAAATATGGTGCTGACTCTGTGATTAACTGGTTAACTGACATTTGACGGTTACACTGGGAGTTAGGAATGTTTCCTCAGGATTAGAGGGATGCTATCATTGTTCCTTTGTACAAGGGGAAAGGTGATCAGACTGAATGCAAGAACTATCATGGCATCAGTTTGCTGAGTGTGTCAGGAAAAGTGTTTGGAAAGGTTATTATTGATAAGGTACGAGGTCTTACATCAGAGAAAGTGTGAGATGTACAGAGGGGTTTTATGCCTGGTAAGAGCTGCACCAATAAAATTTTTGTATTACGCATGATGATTGAAAAGTATTTGTCTGTTGGTAAAAAAGTGTTTGTGGCCTTCATAGATTTAGAGAAAGCTTATGAGAAAGTAAATAGGACGCTTCTGTGGAAAGTACTGAATAAATATGGTATTATTGGGAATCAAACTTAATAGTGTGAAAGCCATGTATGATGGCAGTAGAGCATGTGTACGAGTGAATGGTGTTTTATTGAAATGATTTTCTATTGGTGCAGGAGTCAGATAAGGTTGTGTAATGTCACCCTGGCTGTTTTAATATAATTACGGATGCATGCATGTGTGATGCCAAAACGGATAATAATGGTTTAAGTCTTGGCAATATGCGTGTGTGCAGATTGCTTTATGCTGATGACACAGTCCTGTTGGCAGAGAGCGAAAGTGAGTTGCAGTGTATGCTGTCCCAGATGTATGAAGTTTGTATAAAATTCCAACTGAGTATAAATAAGGGAAAAACCAAAGTTATGGTTTTTGAGCGAGGAACTGTTCGCACTAAATGCAAGATAAGTCTTAATGGCACAGAGATTGACCAGGTGAACGAGTTTGTGTATTTAGGAAGCATGTTTAACAGAGAACACGTTAGATGGTGAAATTAGAAGGCGAGTGAACTCTTCTTTGAAAGTCATAGCTGCTTTAGGAGGATTTCACAAGAATGATGAATTCTTGAGGAAGTCCCAATGGTATGAAGTGTAATTGTTCCTACTCTGATGTACAGCAATGAAACCTGGGTACTACAGAAGACACACAAGAGTTGTTTGTGTGCTGGGAATATACATTACTTACGAGGGGGTTGTGGTAAGACACGCAGTGATCGTGTGAGGAATGATGTGTTGCAGATGTGTGATGTGAGGCAAAATGTTGTTAGTAAGGTGCAGACCAACATTCTTACAGTGGTGGAAGTGCAGACTACCCATTTTGGAGCAGCCTCTGGAGCAGGGAAGTCTACATTTCAGAGCAGCTAATAAAATGATACCCTGAGTGTCGTTTGGAGGGAGAAATCTATATTTTTGAGCACCAATTAATACTTGGAAAGACACAGCAAAACTTCCAAGCATGATTACTCACAATCACACAATAATGGTAGTTCTAATTTCACATTATGTAAAATCACTAGCTTTCAAAAGTGAAAAATCTGAACTATCACAGTCTTTTCATGAGTACATTGGTAAACTAATGTCGGAAATAATGAGCATATAACGAAAATGTTAAGATAAAAAATTAATTATACATTCTAAACCTTTTTTCACAAATTAAAACTATTTAATAACAAAATGCTTACCAGGTAAATAACAGCTTTGCTGTTTCATTTTCCATTGAATAAGATTTATATTTATAATCCTACATCACTGAGCTACTAAATGCGATTTAAAATTGTCAATTTTATGCTAAGTCATATGAAGGTCAGTGTATATGAAAACTGAACTCATTATTTAAACAGGGATATACACTATCTTTAAAGCAGAATTTTTTTCAGGTGTCTGCAATGCTAAAAGATAAAGCTAAAAACTGTCTGCAAGATAAAGAGAAGCCTAAATATTTTTTCTAGAAAATTTATCATTCTGCACCACAACAAAGCAAAATTTTAGAAAATTAGCAAATGTGTGATTTTAATAACTGTACAAATTAGTATATAGTCGCAATAATCAAACTAGCTTTTCCTTGATAAGAAAAAGAAAGATTTTATTTTATTTAGAATTTAAACATCCTTCCTTAAATGCTTTTGAATTTTTTTTAAATAATCAGGAAGTATAAACAATAGTAAATAATTTGAAACTTATAAAATGAATTTTTTCTTATTTTGCATTTAGTTAATTATTAAACTTTCAACTCCATCCTTTAAAGGATGTTCCACCTGATACAATTGTGCTCTTATTATTTCCTGCAGCAATTCTGTTGTATTGGAGGCCACATCAGCTGATGATTCAGACAGCTGTGTAAGCGTAATGATCATGTCAAGTGTGGAAATGATAGCAATCATATACACTGCTGGCCACCCAAAATGCAGCACCAAGAAGGACACGAGATAGCAAAGCCAGATTTACCGGACACATTACAACAGATACAAAGATGAAACGATTGAGCTTACAGGCTCATGTGACTTGTGGAATACGCAGACACCAATAGTTTGTGTGGCCCACATCGCTGGCAATAACGGCCGCTACACGCCGCGGCATCGAACGACAGAGGCTTTGGATGTGGGCTTGGGGTATGTTGGTCCAGGCTGCTTCCACACGTTGCCACAGTCCGTGGGTGGTGCTTGCCAGGCCACTCGGTTGCCAATCAGCGACCAGACGTGTTCGATGGGTGACATATCGGGCAAACAGGCGGGCCACGGCAACAGTGACACCTGGTGAGCCGTGAAGAATTGTTGCACGATGCGTGCCACGTGCATTGTCCTGTTGAAATTTGGCCACTGGCAGGTCCTGCAGGTAAGGCAGGACTACAGGCTCCAAAACGTCGGAGATGTAGCGGTGGCTGTTGAGTGTACCGGCGATGCATACCAGAGGGGTGCGGGTGTCATATCCAATTGCGCCCTAAACCATAATGCCAAGTGACGGACCAGTATGGCAATGCATAATGCAGGCATCATACAGTCTCTTGCCGCTGTGTCGCCACACGCGGACCCGACCGTCGTGGTGTTGCAGGCAGAAGCAGGATTCGTCGGAGAAAACAATGTCGTGCCATTCCGTAGTTCAGGTGCGGTGTTCAACGGCACACTGCCACCATGCGACAAGTCCCCGCTCCTGCAGACGCTGCCGAACGGTACGTGCTGACACAGGTTGTTGCACAACACACCCTAATTCCTGCGCTAACTTTCGTGATGTGGCGGTGCGAGCCGTCAATGCCCGCCGCACAACATGCCGGTCCTCTTGTTCGGTGGTGTGCCGTGGCTGCGGCAATCGCTCACGTTGGTCCGTCCGCTCCTCCTGCACCCACCGAATGCATACTCGCCTCACTGTGGCTGGATGTCGTCCCACATGGGCGCCGATGTCTCGGTACAATAAACTGCTGTCGCGATAAGCCCCGATTTGTCCTCTGTCGAACTCCAAAACGTGCTGGAATGACTGCCATATTATGCGACGAGGCATCAGGAAGATTCCCACGCACAGGTCCGGCAGCACAACACACTTTCACTACTTACACCCCACCTTCTGTGCACCCTTCTTATAGTGCTTCTCGGTGGTGTGTTGGCCCTGCAATGCTAATCGTTTGCATGTCCTCTCGCGGGCGACGCATGATGCGAATTTCAGGCCAATCGGATGCTTCCTACTTGGTGTTGCATTTTGGGTGGCCAGCAGTGTATGTTGTTTGAAATCTCTTTTGTGAATTCACTGCAGTTTTTGAGAAAAATTAAGTGAATTTGTGAAAATGTGGTGGGAGCATTTTCACTGATATAATTAAACCCTCAAAATAATTAAATTAAAGTGAAGAATAAGGCAAGAGTTCTTGTAAAGAAAAGAAAAAAACTTCTCATCAATTTGAAATGAAATTATCTGAAAGTAAATAAAAAAGAAAAAAAATTGTGATAGTCAGTTATTTTAATGCTGCGTAATGTGACCATGGAAATGCAACAAGAGACATTAAATATACGATTTTAAAAGGTAGAAATACGATTTTAGTAAAAAACAACAACAAAAAAAAACACGCATGCACAAAAAAGCCCTTTCACCTCAATCTACCTAAGATAAAGCTTTCTCGAAGAGTAAAAAAAAACAACCTGTGACTGTCAACTTCCGGAATGCCACGGAAACGGAGAACGAAATGTTGCAAACGCTAAAAAAATATGGCTCTTCAAAAAAATGCTCACACACTTCTTTAATTTAACTGAAACAAAGCTATCTGTACGCTAAAACCGGAAAATTAGTGATCATCAGCTGCCGGAAAGCCGCATAATACGCTCGTGAAAACGGAAGAATGACAAAAAAAAAAAAAAAAAAAAAAAAAAGCGTAAAAATATGATTTAAAATAAAGAAAAGAAGAAGCTTTATAAATCTAACTGAGATGAAGCCATCTGGAAGAAGAAGAAAAAAAAAGAAAAAGAAAAAGAAAAAATTTGGTCGTCAAGTTCCGGAACACTGAAGGCTGCGAAAACGGAGATAAAGAACGTTGAAAACGCTTTAAAAATATTTGTCTTATAAAAATTAAAAAATAAAATAAAAATAACATAAATCTAACAAATGAGATTATATGGACGCCAAAAAAAAAAAAAGGAAAATTGCGGCCATCAGCTCCCGAAATGCAGTGTAAGATGGACGTTGTGGAAACAGAAAAGCCGTTAAAAGTGTGCAAAAGCATCACTTCCAAGCTTTATTATTGAATGAAAGCAACATGTCTCGTCAACTTGAAGTTATCTGTTTGTAAAATAAGGAAGAAAGAAAATTTAAATAAAATGAAATACACTGAAGAGCAATTGAATTAGAGATACGTGTCTAGTAACGTGTAGCACCACCTTTCGCCCTGATTACGGCGCCGATTCATCTAGGCATGGACTCAACAAGACACCGGAAGCGTTGGGAAGCCATACGGATCCACGACCCCTGAACAAGCTCCCACAGTTCATGAAGATTTGATGGAGGGGGTCAGAGCTTCGAACATCTCTCTCGATGGCATCCCAGACGTGCTCGATGGGATTGAGGTCAGGTGACCTAGCTGGCCAAGGAAGCGAGGTCACGTCGGTGGAGTATTCATCCAACCATTCGGATACAATTCGGGAGCAATGGCACGGTGCATTGTCTTGTTGCAGGATGAGGTCCCCAGTGTTATGTTGAAGACGCACAAACGGGAGCAAATGGTCTTCCAGGATATCCTAGTAGGGTTGACCTGTGAGGGACGATGTCAAACGTACCAGGGGTCCCATTTCAGTCCACGTAAACAGTCCCCGGATGAGAATGCCATCCCCACCAGCTTGAAGAGTACCCTGCTGGCAAGAAGGATCCATCGCTTCATGTGGTTTGCGCCGTACTCGTATCCAGCCATCCACATGTACCAACGTGAATCTCGACTCATCAGTCCAGGCAACATTTTCCCACATGTCTAGGGTCTAGTGGCGATGTTTCCGCACCCATGCTAATCTTTGCACCCTGTGATGTGCGGTCAGTAGCGGCACCCTCGTGGGATGACGGCTTCTGTACCCCATAGCGAGGAGATGGTTCTGGATGGTGTGGCTGCTTACACGTTTATGTGCACCAGCGTTAAATTGCCGAGTGATTTCTTGCACTGTGGTCCGTCTATCCGCTGTTACAATGCGAGCTAGCCGACGATGTCCCCACTCATCCACACGCTGTTGTCCACGGCCCTTGCAGGGATGGTTTTACAGGATTCGATGTACTCACAGTGGCTCGTGAAAATCATAGTGCCTGCACGACTTTTGAGATGGAGTGACCCATTCGTCGGGCCCCAACAATTTGCCCACGATCAAATGAGCTTAGATCCTTCGTCTTACCCATACTGAATTCGACTGTTACTGATTCCCGCTGCATCACTCCTGATATTATCGGATCGCTGCGTACGTCATGTCGTTTCCGTTTACAAGGCTGCCCACAGAGCCACATTTGCATAACACCAGCCGTCTCTAATTCAATTGCTCTTCAGTGTACAATAATTGCCTACTTGATCTATCGATATAACATCACGTCTGGAAGGGGGATGCAATATTAAAATCGCGCCAAAATTTCCCTTCCTTTGCTTTAAAATTAAAAGGAAGGTTAGAAACAATGAATGTCGAAGAAATAGTAATAAAAAAAAAAAAACGATCTGCACACCATTCCGAAAATCTGAGACGGATGTCACGCTGTTGTGCTATTTCTGCTCCCGTGGTGAGTTCAGCAAATAGTAAAGAATTTTTTTTTTTTTTTAATATATGAAATAAATAATATAAACTTTTGAAACTTTCTAAAAGCAATCTGCAAGGGTCAAATTAATCTGCGCTGCCGTTTCTGCTAATGGGCAGAAGCGTAAGGCAATCGCAATGATTCTGGGGCCCTACCGAAGAGGCTAAAAATAGACTGTGAGAATGTAAGTAGGTGACAGTTTTATACGAAACAGAGCAGATGCAGGGGGATTCCCCTGGAGAAAAAAATTGCCAAATGTATAATAATTTAATCACAGCCATTTTAAAATTTATTTGAGAGCTTTTTAAGATTTCAGGATGTTAGGAAATTTATTTCTACATCAAAACAGAATGTTTTTAAAAAACGTACTATAGTTTGATGCAATTTGATGAAAATTATGCATTTTGGAGCAGCACTGTGCAGATATTGAAAATTTGCGCAGCTCTTCCACCACTGTTCTTAGGTGGTCTGGCCATGTTGAAGGAATGAGTGATGAGGTGCTGACTAAGAGATTTTTTTCGGCCCAAGTGGCAGGAAAGAAAGGTAGAGGAAGGCCAAGGAAATCATAGGAGGACCAGATTCAAGAATGTCTGCTTGAGAAAAGATTATGAGTATGAAGTATAAAAGGTCAAGTGTGCGGCATGTGATGGATGTTAATGAAGTCAAGCTGTGTGCCAAGATCATTGTAAATGGAGACATTTGATACACCAACAGTAAGTACGACAGTAAGCGCTCCGTGGTAACAATGGAACACACACAACAGCAACTAGGGCCTCTGTGAATCTTGGAGAAGTGCAAGCTAGTTCTGTGTGACATTCGCAAAAAGACCCCAACTCACTGGGTTTTGTTCCAGAATCCTTAGGTTGAATGACCAACTGGAACCCTCAGCTGTGGGCTAATCCCCCACACTGATGTACTTACCTGATTAAAAAGACAAAAAGAAATATTAAGAATGACTCAAGTGTGGGATATGGTGGACCTACCACACTTGAGAAGGACGGTCCACCACGGAATCGACCTGGACTTTCTAAACGGCGTATGAGAAAGCGATCTCGGCTGAGTGAATGTAAGATTGGTGTATGGAATACTAGAGGTATAAATGGCAAGATGAGTGAGGTGATTGAGGAGATGAATAAGTATAGACTGGATGTGCTGTGTGTAAGTGAGACCAAAAAGAACGAAATTGGGGTAGAAGAAGTGAATGGCACGGTGAGTGTGTGGTCTGGAGTATTGGAAAATATGAGAGGACAGGCTGGTGTAGGTGTGATTTTAAGTGAAAAGATGAAGAACAACTTGATTCACTATAGTTGCATAACTGAGAGAATTCTCTGGATTCGTTTGAAAGTGAAACTTCAGAGAATTGTAATTGTTGTAGAGTATGCTCCTTGTGACTCGGAACATACTGATAAGAAAGAAGATTTCTGGAATGAGCTAAAAGCTGTTTTGAGCCAGTTTGGTGCTAAAGAAAAAGTTATAATAGCAGGGGATTTTAATGCTAGAGTAGATGTGTAGAATGCAATTTCTGACAATGTTCTGGGTAAGTTTAATGATCCTTGTGTGAATGATAATGGTGAAAGATTAATTGAACTCTGCATTGAGAATGGTTTGTGTGTATCTAATACATTTTTCAACCACAAGTATATCCACACATATACTTGGGAAAATTGTACTCTTGGTCAAAAGAGTGTGATAGATTTTGTTGTCTACGATCAGCATTTGAAACACTTAGTTGTTGACACCTGTGTGATGAGAGGTGTGGATGTTGGTTCTGATCATTACTTGGTAGTGTCACGAGTGAAACTTAATGTTGGTTGGAGGAAAAGGAATAGGAAGAGACCCAGGATAGAAAGAATAAAGGTTGATAGGCTCCTTGAAGATTATCAGCGGTATTCTGACTTGCTCAGAGAACGACTGAAGGATCTGAAATCTTGTGAGAGGGATGTAGAAAAGATGTGGGAATGTTTTAAGAACTGTGTTGTTACTGCTGCTAAAGAAGTCTGTGGCATCACAATAGTGGGTAACAATAGAGGTGATGCTTGGTGGAATAGTGAGATTGAAGAGGCAGTAAAGAGAAAGAAGGAAGCCTATTTGGGGATGTTGCAAGGTAGAGTCTCTGTGGATGAATATCGCTGTAAAAAGCGTGAAGCTGCTAAGCTGGTTCGCCAGAGTAAGGCAAAAGATAGGAAGGAAAAGGTGGAAAGGCATGAACTGGCTTTCTGGAAAGATAGGAAGTCCTTCTGGAAGTACAAGAGACTCAGAAAAAATAGGGGAAACAAAGTTGTAAGTTGTGTGAAGAATGAGATTGGGGAAATGATATGGGGGCCTAATGAGTTAAGTGACACATGGGGTGAATACTTCTGTGAGTTATTAGATCAGGAAAGCTTTAAAGATGATTCTGAGACAGATGCAGATGATGCCACAATGAGGGATGAAAGCACAGGAGGGATCTCAAGAGAAGAAGTGTGTAAAGCTCTAAAATATCTTCAGAATGGTAAGGCTCCGGGAGTTGATGGCATAACTGCAGAGATGTTGAAATATGGTGGTGACTCTATAATTCACTGGTTAACTGAAATTTGCCAGTTGTGCTGGGAGTTAGGAATGGTCCTTCGGGATTGGAAGGATGCCATCATTGTTCCCTTCTATAACGGAAAAGGTGATCAGACTGAATGCAAGAACTATCGTGGTATTAGCCTACTGAGTGTGCCAGGGAAAGTGTTGGGTAAGGTTGTTATTGAAAAAGTACGGGGTCTTACATCAGAGAAAGTGTGGGATGTTCAGAGTGGTTTTATGCCTGGTAAAGGCTGCACTAACCAGATTTTTGCATTATGCATGATGATTGAAAAGTATCTGGCTGTTGGGAAGAAAGTTTTTACTGCCTTTATAGATTTAGAGAAAGCTTACGACTGAGTGAATAGGACACTTTTGTGGAAGGTATTGAATGAATATGGTGTTACTGGGAATCTACTTAATAGTGTAAAAGCCATGTATGCTGGTAGTAGAGCTTGTTTACGAGTGAATGGTGTTTTATCAAAATGGTTTTCCATTGGTGCAGGAGTTAGACAAGGTTGTGTAATGTCACCATGGCTGTTTAATATATTTATGGACGCATGCATGCGTGATGCCAAAATAGATAATAGTGGTTTATGTCTTGGTGATATCCATGTGTGCAGATTGCTGTATGCTGATGACACTGTCCTGTTGGCAGAGAGCAAAAGTGAGTTGCAGAGTATGTTGACTCGGATGCACAAAGTTTGCATGAAATTCAAACTGAGTATAAATAAGAGAAAAACCAAAGTTATGGTGTTTGAGAGAGGAACGGGTAGCACTGAATGTAATGTAAGTATAAATGGCACTGTGATTGACCAGGTGAGTGAGTTTGTGTATTTAGGAAGCATGTTTAACAGAGAGAACAAGTTGGATGGTGAAATCAGTAGGTGAGTGAATTCTTCTTTGAAAGTCATAGCTGCTCTGGGAGGTTTTCACAGGAATGATGGGTTCTCTAGAGAGTCCCGCATGGTTGTGTATGAAACTGTAATTGTTCCTACTCTGATGTATGGCAGTGAAACCTGGGTACTGCAGAAGAAACATAGGAGTCGTTTGTGTGCTGGAGAAATGCGTTACTTACGTGGGGTTTGTGGCAAGACACGATATGATTGTGTGAGGAATGAAGATGTATTGCAGTTGTGTGATGTGAAGCAAAATGTTGTTAGCAAGGTGGAGACCAACTTGCTTCGGTGGTTTGGCCATGTTGAAAGAATGAGTGATGAAATGCTTACTAAGAAAATCTTTTCAGCCCAAGTGGCAGCAATTAAAGGCAGAGGAAGGCCAAGGAAGACATGGGTGGATCAGATTCAGGAGTGTCTGCATGAGAAAAAGATTATGAGTATGAAGTATAAAAAATCTTGTGTACAGCTTGTAATGGATATCAGTGAAGCACGAGTTGTATGTCAAGATCGCTGTAAATGGAGAAATTTGATTTGACAACAATAAGTAAAAATATCTGGAAGTTTGTATTTCTTTTTGGAGCTAACCTCTGAATCTCAGAGAACAGCTTAGTGATATGTATGTATGTATGTAATATTTTTGAAAAGACAATGTTTTACAACAGCTTCTGTTTGAAAAGGAAGAAAAAATACTGATATCAAGAATGCAGAGACAATTTATAAACTATTTTTCTCAATGCCAGTTTTATGTGTGAAAGCAAAAACACATTTTTTTTTTGGAAATTTTAACCTGCAGTGAAAAATATCCCACGAACAGTGTAGGCCAGAAAAAAACCCGAGTAATGCAGTTACGCTGTTTAATAAATAACTTAGCATTGAAACTGATTACTATGTACTAAAAGCCTGATTAATTGTATGTATAACTGATTAATTGTATGTACTACAGCCAGCCAAACAAATGCAAATTTATCTTATTACCCGCCACTGTCTTTTTATGTGTGCAAAATGCTTGCTAAGGCAAATAATTGCCACACTTTTGACAGAACTATCTCTCTTCTCACAAAGCATTCTTCTTTTTTAAAGAAGCATGTGACATCACTCTCCTGCAAGTGCTTCTTTCTAAATGAAGCATTAATAGGCGGTACCTAAAAATGAATAGCTGCTTTTGACTATGTTCACATTAGAAAAACAAGTATTATACCCCACCTCCCATTTTTTTACGTGTTAAAAAAAAAAAAAAAAAAAGTCATGCACACAAAGAAAGCTGCACACTGTTTTTGCTCAGGTGTGATTATGATCAGTATAATAGAGGCATCATGTTTGAATCAACAGTGATGGAAAGTTGCAAAACCATTTTTGGAGCAGCAAAATGCATTTTCGGAGCAGGTAAAGTTTTTCGAGCAGATAAAATACGATTTTGGAGCAGGAAAATGCGTTTTTGGAGCAGGTAAAATACAATTTTGGAGCAGAAAAATGCGATTTTGGAGCAGATGAAATACATTTTTGGTGCAACAAAATGCATTTTTGGAGCAGGTAAAATAAGTTTTTGGAGCAGGTGAAATACATTTTTGGAGCAACAAAATGCATTTTTGGAGCAGATAAAATACATTTTTGGTGTAAGAAAACATTTTTTGGAGCAGGTAAAATATTAGTAGATAGAACAAACTCTTAAGCAAAAATGTTTTGGAACTGGATGCACCCTACTCAAATTTGAAACATCTTGCATCGAAATACACACACACATATGCAAAGATTTTAGTTTTCAAATAGATAAATTTTTTTTTAACCATAGCAGGATTCTATTATTAATCATTTATTTTACAAAAAATATTTATTGTTTTGCTGCTTTTTTCAACAATTAATTGCTCACTTTTATTTTTTTCTAATTTCTTAAAGACAGTTAGCAATGTTTTGTTTTGCTTCTTTTAATAGTACCTACCTGTCCACTTTCTATTGCACTCATGTCTCTTTTTTTTATGCCACATTCAATGTTTATCTCAGCATTGTTTAACATTTTCTGAGAGGAATCCAACTGCTGCAAAAGTTTAGCTTCTTCCCGTTTCAAATCACCTTGTGAACATTCAATTTCTTCTTCTCTTTTTTGCTTATTTTGCTGCATTTTTTCAGGATTCTTTATAAGCTGTCAGAAGTTTTTTGGTTACATTAATTTTACTCACATCTCCATTTAGTCTCTGGACATAACACTTGATTTAATGCAGGCCATTTACACTTTCTACTCTCAAGTTAGATCGATTCTCAAACAAGCGTTTGTTGATGCTGCAGCCATGCTCTGGATCAGCATTCCCATGTGGAAGGCATAGCAAAGATTTCACAACTATAGGAATGAGTTTATATATTTTTTCCCAACTGATCAGTAATGGAAAATATCTTATTCCAGTAATGATCAATACGGATGTAATTTGAAGATTCTGTTGCATTTTCATCACCTGAAGAGTGGGAGCTTGGCATTTTTTGAAACCATGAAGAATCAATTTCCTCAGTCTGCAACCGAACACATTCATCATTCAAAGCTGAAACTTCATCTGGTCGAATAACACTGGACAATTTTACTGCTAACATTCTAATACACTGAACTGACTTTTCTTCAGTTCGATACAGTGGATGGAGGCATTTCAAATTTTCAAGAAACTTGTTTTCCAATGGCATTGTTTTCAACAGGGATTTTGTGCATGCAATGTAAAAGGATCGTGCCGACAAATGAAATGTTTTGCGATCTTCAGTAGATAGCAATGATAATTCTTTTTCTGTATCCAGGACTACTAACCAATTTTTTGCATTTTTAATTTCGATAGCTTTTAATTTAAAGCCAGTTACCATAGCAAAAGCTTCAGATCTTAGAAAATGTCCCATCAATTGTTTAGTTAAGGCTACCATTTCATCATATAAAATATCTGTAAGATGTTCTTCTCCTTGGAATAACAACAAAAATCCATTAAATAAAACAGCTGAATTTTTCAAAAAGTACAACTTAGCCATTAGAGTTTTGTCACTTAGTGCATTCTTTATTCTTTTAAGTCTTACACCTTCCTTCCTGGATGAAATCGTATTTAAAAAAAAAAAAAGCTTTTACAGCATCGTACTGTTCAATAAATTTTGCTAGGGAATTCTGGAATCTTAGCCACCACCTACTGCTTACATGCCGCAAAAACACATGTTCCGGCAGGTCAAATAAATTATGTTCAGATTTAAAATCTTCACTCTGAACTGCAGATCTTTTGAAGAAATAGTACAGGTCAATTAGGAGAAGTTCCACATCTTCACCAAAAGCTTCTAGTGCAGATGCAAAAGCATTATGAATTTTGTGTAGAGGGCACTCACCTGCATCAATGATTTATATTAAGCTGAATTTTTCTTTTAAGGCTTTTCATCACATTAGGCCCATCGCTGAAGAAGGATAACAGGTAAGTTGATGGTAATTCTGAAAGTACATCAGCAATTGCCTTAAACATATCTTCTGCTTTAGAATGGCCCAAATGAAAATATTTCAAATGGTTTGTAGTAACTTGTTCTTCACTCTCACTAAAATATTTGACAAGAATATCAAATTGTTGTACTCGCTTTTTGAAACCGGGGTTTCAACAACTTGTATGGAATAAAAAGCCTTACTTCTAATCACATCCTCAATTAGTTCTGTTTTTAAATAGGGCCCAATACCATCTAAAATGGCATATGACATTTTCTTTCTGTTCATTATGAAATCATGTGCAATTTTGGAAAGATTTTACTTGCTTCACAAAAACTGTAGGGTATGTCATTAGCAGCTACAGCAAATGTGAAATATAATTCAGCTGTGGAAACTTGATCACTGTGTGATGTAACAGACGCATTGATAGAGGAATCTGTATTTAATCTTAATTGTGATAGTTTTAGCAGTCCACTAACATTCCGCTGTCTTTGACAATTTTCTATATGTTTCTTATTGGAAGCATGACATTTTACAGCAGTCACACCATGTTGCTTACAGCTTATGGTACTATTGCAAATTATGCAAATTGCATCTTCAGGATTCTTTCCTGCTAGGCACCATAAGGATATGGCATATCACCATTTGAATCAACTTCCTTCAAGACTTCAGAATTAAACAACTTCAACGCCCTAAAATAAAAAAATAAAGCAAATGTAACAAACAGTTTCTTTAAACCAAAAATAAAATTATCATTGCAAAGAGGAAAAATAATTATTTCACTCACGTTTCAGAAACACTTTTTTTAGAACATCGGTGAACAGCATCAAATAAAACTTTAACAAATAAAACATGAAGTTCAATTTACTATATTTAAGTAACATCTACAATAAACAGCTTCATCTAAATTACTAAATCTATACAATATGTTTCCTACTTTGTTGACTAATGACAAATACTTTTGGATAAATAATCTTTTATTTATAAATAAAATATTATTTATCCAGCAATAAAAAAAATATATATATTCCGCAAAATAAAGGCGGATGGAAACGGATTGCGTTGCTTACTTGAACATAACCATTCACAGGTATGTTATTGGATTTTTTTTTTAATAAACAAACTTTTGGGGAAATAATTTCAGCAATAAAGAAAAAGAAATACTTCGTAAAATAAAATCAGATGGAATCAGATCGTGAAGGCCAAAGTCTTTGGTACAATTTTAATACTAGGTAACGTGTATATAATGTTACCTAGTATTAAAATTACTACTATGCATTGAAAACTTAAAAAAAAAAAAAAAAGTAAAGTACTGTAGAAATTAATAGTTAAATGAATAACACACGTTACATACCTCGAACATGCGACATCTTTGCACTTTTGTTTCACTTCTCAAACTGGAATCTCCATAATCTGATGATCAGCAACAGCCTGATTTGCATTTGGCAGGAAACTGCCAAACTGGCAACCAGAATTTAGTGCGCAAAATTGTATTTAGTTTTGGCGAAAAAAATAACCGTCAGTTTTCTCAATGTAAGAAAATTGGTCTCGAGCCTCCACCTCCTAAATCGAGAGACGTATGGCCACGCCCCTAAAATCATGATGTCACCATACGTCATAGAAGCCAAAACGCTTCCTGAAAACAAATAGTTCTCGCAGAAACCTAAAAATTCAGATTTAAAAAAAAAGGAGAAAAAATAATAAAATCTATTAATCAAACGAAATAAATACCTGTAAATTATTTCAGTTAACTTGTAGATTACGGTGCAAAATTCAGAGACAAAAAATTTCAAAAAACTGTGACTTACATTCTTTTTGAAATAAAAAATTATGCAAAAAAAAAAAAAAGTTTCAATGATACTGTCATTTTGGAGTAAAATTTACGTATATAAGTGGGGACAATGACACTTGATTGCCGGTGATCGATGCGGAAGTACGCCGCAAGAAATTAATGTTTTCATTCAGACACGGCCCCGCCTGAGCCAGATGCCATTGCTCCTCGTTGTTGTCACTGACGTTAACAGATACCTCCGCTACGTAAAATAGTCTCTAGTGTCAAGAGCAAAAAGCAACACAAGAACTATTCACCACCAAACTTAAAAAATAATGGACAAATAAAAAAATAAATAAACAAATTTAGCCGCCAATTTCGGACCTCTGTTTGGGTCGGGGGGGGGGGGGGCCTGGTGCCCCACCCCACCTGTTAAGACATTGCCAAAGACAGAAAATATGCGGAACATCGATGTTTCCACTGATATTATACAAACATCGATGTTTCTCACCGATTTACAAATTCCTAAAAAAAAAAAAACCACTGAAGAATCGGAAATATCATAAAGTAAAAGACGAAGGGCTCCGCATTTATTGTGGAAGCGAAGCCAGCCTGTACTGCAGCTGCATGTGTGTCATGGCTAGGCCTAATCTGTTTTGCAGGGATGCTTCCGCTAAAACCACGGGCAGCCATGGCAGATGCACTGCTGGTAGTCACAGTGTGATCGTCGCAGCCAACGAGGAATTCCGGCGTCTCACTTTCTTTCTTTTTATGCTTCTTTCAAGAATTATGAAGCTTCTATATTTCTCTAATGAATCTTCCGAACAGTTATTGCCTGCAGCCGAATTTTTCACACAAAAATATCTGAATCCTTTAGAGAGACAGCCATTGTATCCTGCCACGGGAGAGCCATTTTCAGTCGTCTTCCGCGTCAATGAAATTGCCAACGACTGACCTTATGCTCTAGTTATGTAATCGTGCACCTCGCCCGGAACGAAATAACTTTGCCGTCCTAAAGAGCAGGGAACAACATATAAACAATTTCAATTGCACAACACTCCGAAAGACCGCCAAATCATCTGTAAACAATCTTCATTAGGATTTCATAACGTACAGCATGCATAGTTTCTCCTACATACCACGTGATTTCGACAAAACTCCTCCGTAAGCTCCACCAACATCGTGAAACCGCCGAAAAAAATAAATGAAATGTTGAGATTGGCGGTACAAGTTGATTAAGTGTCAAATACTCACTTTGTTAAGCATTGTTATAAGTTTAACCAAATTACACATAAACCTTAAAAAAGCGGCATTCGATTCAACGTTGAAAACGGCATTTTTTGTCGTGAAAACATTTTTTTCGCTAGGCAGTTTTTGCTGTGGATTGCTGTTTCGGCGCAGTTGGGCACAATTATTAATTTTTTTTTTCGTAATCTGTAGCAGTTTGGCGCAAGATAATGAAATTGGCGCAGTTCGGCGCAAACTTTCCATCACTGAATCAATGAGACAGCACAAGGAGTGTTGTTTTGATTGAAGAGTGCAAAAGTGTGATAACATCACAACTCACTTTTCTCTTTGTAATTCCAGAAACTTCTCCTTGGCTAGATTCATCAGATAATTTACTTCTTCTTCTGACCTTTTGAAATTTTCTATACTAAATGCATATACTGTCACTTCATTAATACCTAAATCCAGACACCATTCCAGAGCCTACATGAGAACAAACAATACATACTTTTATAAACAGAACAAAAACTTATTAGATCAACTGAACAATTGCATTATATTGTATTATAAATATGAAAATAGCACCAACAAAAAATATGAACACAGCAATTATCACAAAATAATTTTTTTTGTACAAATTAATCACTTTTTCACTTTTTTCATTTTTTTGTACAACACTCATTTTCATAGGGCTGAATATATTTCACCTTTCCACACATTACTCTTGTAGTATTGGTCATATGTGGTACGTTTAAAATTATTGCAACACCAGAACAGAAAAATCAAAAAATAAACTTAGATATAAATTTTGGTACTTCAGTAACAACTAATAAATAGACATGATTTTGAAAAATCAAGATTACTAGATCGATCCAGGGTATATATCATACTAATTCAAGAGATTAACCCCAATACTAAACAAACTATATATGTTGGAAGTTTGAAAAATAAATTAAAATATAGATTAGAACAACATTTGACTAATTGGTGCAAAAAAGAATTGGAAAAAACTGCCTTAGTGGATTTTTGTGTGGAGAATACACTTCCCCAAAATTTGGAAGTATCGAAATAGTTTGTACAGAAAGAAAGAAGGTGAACTTAAGAATGGCAGATGCGTTAGTTATTGAACAAACAAGTGATCATAATTGCAACAAACATAGTACAGGCGATGTTCCGACCCCCTGGAAAATGCTTATTTAACAAGAACAAGAAAAACAAATGGTGGGACAGCGATACAGTATTTAAAACAACAAAAAAAAAAAAAAAAAAAGAATGCAAGTGACTAACCGGCAACCAAATGTGAACCATGACAGTGGCTCAACATTGAGATATGACAAGAATGCATGCGATTCCAATGATGTAACCACATAACGCAACCGATACATTTCAGATGTAACCTGCAACAAGCCAGTCGCTGATGGGAGACTCACAAGTACAGTTGAGTGTTTCACACACTGAGATCAAAACAGCCTGAGGACGGACCTAGTTGGTTTGAAATACATCGCTGAAAGTCAGTTTTGTCTCTGATTGCGGTTTTTCTTCATGAAGTGCTTGGTGAAAGACATCAACAGTTTTTAAGCTTTTACAGTTTTTAGGAATTTTATGCTTTGCTTAAGTATGCTTTCTTTCTCGAATGTGTAAAGTGGTATTTTCTGTCTTTGTCACAGCCCTAATACTGGGTGTTGAATGAGAATTGCCTCCGACGGTGGTTTTTCATTGGGCTCTTTATGGTGACTTCAACAATTTTTAAGCTTTTATGGTTTTTAGGTCTTTTACACTTTGCTTTGTTCTGTTTTGCTTTTTTGAGTGTTTAAGGTGATTCTTCCCAGTTTGGCAATAATCTTAATACTGATGCAAACTAGAGTATTCTCCTCATAGCTACATCTGCTTTTATAAACTCAGTGGACGTTTCGTGAATCCGAAATTTTGTTCGTTCAAAGTGATTCTTCCCGGCTTGGTGATAACCCTAATATTGCTGCAGACTAGCATATTCTTCCCAGGGTCTCATCCGTTTTATAAACTCCGTGGACATTGTGTGAATCACATGTTTTGTTTGTTCAGCAGAACAACAGGTAAAGTTGAACATTTTCATGTTGCGCGATATCAATTATAACACGCCTTAACCTTATGACGCTTGAGAACTATACCATGGTGCATTGCTGCGCTCCTATATAAGTGTACGCGAGTACTGCATTAATTTCTCTGTTCCACCTGATGATGGGGTAAGTGTTACCCCGAAAGTGCTAGTGGAGGTTTTAATTTGTAAATAGATTTCATCAGTGGTGGAAATCGGCCGGAACGCCGATCTGGGAGCGAAACCCCGCGTTTCGGAAGCAAAACCCTGCGTTCCGTTATTGACACCAAAAGAAAGGGAGCATTTGATTTTCATAAAACATTTCGTAATGCATTATACATTTCAATTAATGACACCATCTTGTATTAATTGTTCGTCGTTTCAATTTTTATTTTATTTATTTTCCTTTAATAAAGCTCACTCGCTATTTGTGTAGGTACTATCGGAGTTGTTGCTGTGGTTCTCAAAAATTTTTCTTCTTTGCCGTCTGGCGTCCTTCCTTTGCGATTTCCTGCCATGGTGACGACTGCAACGCCGCTTAATTCCACGATGAATGCGAAGTGTTTGCGTGAGAGCGAAGGTCATGACAGGAGCTGATTGCTCGATGACTTTGCAACCTCTCTCCGCTCTTGGCATAAAATGACTTCGCAATTCCTGTAACCTGGCAACGAGCTTAATTACCACACTCTACACATGCTGTCACTTCAACTTCAGCTCCTGTTGTGGCAGGACGTGATTTTTTGACTGATATTGTAGTCGTTGTTGTAAGTTTTAATTTGTTCTTGTGTGAGAAAAGAAAACAACTGAAAATAATGAAAAGAACACTAACAGATTTCTTTGGGAAAAAAGATGAGTCAAAAGGAAAAAAAACAGAACTCGGGAATTTGGACCCCCCCTCTCCGTTCAAGCTTGGACTCCGTGTGAAGTATCACCAAGAAAATCGCCGAAAATACAACAGTCAAAGGAAATCACTGCATCAGGAAATTCATTAGAAGAATCTGAATCTCGGCAAAGCTCAACAAATTGTAAACCTGAGTTTTGGACTGAGGATCAAAGTAAGTATTTTTTGAAGGAGTACTCTTGGCTTGTTTTAAAAAATGGTTGTTTAGGATGTGCCGTCTGTAAAACTGCCGGGAATATGAACGTTTCAGAATTTTTAACTGGTGCAAGGCTTTCTAAGGAGTACATAGATTGCAAGTTAGATCTGCGGCTGACGATAAGAAGAAGCAAAATACGGCTCTAAGGGAAAAAATAAAGGAGCACAGAGAAAGTCACGCTCATAAAGAAGCTTCTAAAATGAACGCAAAACGTTCCGAAGGCGTCTTTGAAAATATTGTTGAAAAAATAAATAAAAATAAAGTGGAAAATACGTACAAAATATTGAATACCGCATATTTCATTGCGAAGAACAATAGACCTTTTGCTGATTTTCCTGGTTTGATTGATCTTCAAAAGAAAAACGGCACTGAGATGGGGATGATATTGCAGTCGGGGAAGACATGTACTGATATTTGCGATTCTATAGGAAATGACATGCGCAAAAAGCTCTGTGAAGAAATAGTCTCCCAAAATATAAAATTCGGTATCTTGGTTGATGAGTGTACAACTGTAAGCCGACTCTCAGTACTCATAATCTGCATAAGAATGTCCACAGATCCGGATGATATAAATGCCCAAACTCTATTTTTTGACTTGGTTAAATTACACGATTTGAAAGCAACAGCAATAACTGAATCGATTATGAACTGCTTGGTGAAGTGCTTTCCAATAGAGCTTATTAAAAATAATCTGATATCTTTCACTTCCCACGGCGCTGCAAACTTTGCAGGTTCCATATCTCGTGTGGCTCAACAGCTTAAAAAAAAAATTCCCGAACTTATTATACTGCACTGTGCAATTCATAAGTTAGATCTTGATGTCGGGGACGTGATTAAAGAGGTTTACGGCATACAGAGTTTTAAATCGTTTTGCGATAAATTATACTCTTAGTATCACTCTTCACCAAAAAATTCCCGCGAGTTGCATCACTGTGCTGAAGAAATTGCAGTTCTGTTTTCTTCAATCGGGAGAGTTCTTGGAACAAGATGGGTCGCATCTAGTGAGCGAACAATTTCTGCTGTCTGGAATGTTTCCAGCCTTGGCTTTGCATTTTAAAGCTGTATCTGCTGATACTTCAGCAGATACAGCTGCTGAAAGAAGCATGTTTTCTGGCTTACTGAAAAGACTTACGAGCACATGCTTCCTGGAAAATTTGGCACTAATGAAAACCGCCTTAAAGGAACTTAGTTCATTGTCACTGCACTGCGTCTCCAAGGAAATTCTGTATCGGTACCAGAAGCACATTCGCATATTTCCCTTACAGTGAAAGTTTTCCAAGGTTTAGCTGATGGTGGTTTTGACGAGTTTTATTTAGTAGCATCAGATGCCGTAAAAAAATATGGTGTTCAAAGGGTGGACTTACATTCAAGGGCAGTGGCGTAGGAACGCTTTTGATTTAAGGGGGTACAAGCTCATGAACCTTACATCTCAAGGATTAAGCCATCTATGGATGACCCCCTCCGAATTTTTTTTTTGGAGGGGTAGTATATTAGAGTTTTTATAAAATACGTATACTGATCAGGAATTCATCCGAATGAACATTGTTATCATCATATTATTATTCATTATTACCATTATTATTTTTATTGCTGACAAAAAGTTCACATTATTAATTTCTTATCAGAAAATGAATGGAGAAGTTTGTTTTTTGTGTTCTCTCTTGTTAATTTTTGTACTTTTTTTTTCCATTAAAATATTGAGCAGGGACAAGTCAACATTAGGATGAATTTCTGTCAGCAGAGTTTGGAAAAGAGGGATTTCTCAGGAAATGTTATATAAATCTTTACAAGAATGAAATAAATTTCTTATAATTTTTGTTTGCGTTAATAAAGTAAAACCACAGTAAGATAAAAACTGCTCTACCCGCGAAGATAGTACCATTGAAGCATTATGAAGTCTATATTAAAAACTTTGAACGATACATAGGCTGACAATTGATGTAAAAAGCACATTGGTCTGGTGCAAAGCTAAATGATGGTGGAGATATCGAGGAATTGGAGTTCTACGAGTGGTATGTGAAATCCGTAATGCACTTGTTGTATTGGTACAGATCTTAAGACAGAAAACAATTTCAGTGCCGGGGCTGCGGGCACTGAAATGTCCACTTGTGCATTAATTTTTTTTTAAAGTGCAGAAAGGACGACCTGATCAAGATGCATGGAATTTTAAAAGAAAAGAACACTGATCACAAGTATGTTATCAAGCCCTAGCCCTACCATATGTTGTTTGAAGTTATTAACAAAAACCTCGCACTCGTCGTTTCCCTGCAGAACTAATTTGCTGGAGTTTCCCAGATGGTTGGCCAGTTTTTGGTGGATGAAAAGCCTCCCAGTATAAGCTTTGGATATAAAAAACACCAGATGAGCCGTGATATTTCTTTGAAAAAAAAAGAGAATAAAAAAAAAAATAGGTAGCATATAAATTTTACAGTTCACTCTTTATGAATGATTGGTTTATATACAATACAATTATTTATTGCACACATTTAAATCTTACAGTTATATGAAATTGCAATACACCAGGAGGAATCTGAACACATTGGTTGTAAGGCGATTCCCCCTATCCGATGTAAGAAAAAGAATAAAACATATGGCATATATGAAAGCAAGTAAGATGGTTATAACAGAAGCACCATTGTTAGCAGCATGCTTGGAGCTACAATTTAATGATAGGGTTGAAATTCGTTATGGAGATCAGGGTGATTTTCAATGTGTTTGCTCATATGGGGGGGGGGGGTACCGTAGATATTAATGTACCCCTCTCCAAAATGGGGGGTACATTGCCCCACTTTCCTACGCCACTGTTCAAGGGGATATAAATCTGACGGGAAAATAAACCGTGTTCAGTTTTTTCGGAGTGTTGCCAACAATTTATCTGCCCGATTACTCAGCAGCGAGGACATTGTAAAACAACTTCAGGTTTTGTATCCGTCTTTTTGGCCGGCCGACATAGATATTTAATATGGAGAAGGAGAGGTTCTAAGTTTATGCCGAATATTCGGATTGGAGGAAGAAAGGAAAATCATTGAAGAGTTCAGACATTTTCAAGGAAACCAAAAAAATTTCACATCATTTAAAAGTCTTATTAAAATCTGTTGCTGCGGTTGCTATATCAACAGCTGAGTGTGAAAGAGGTTTTAGCACCATGAATTTGATAATAACTGATTTAAGATACGCTTTAAATGTTACACACGTCAGCAACCTCATGTTCATAAAAATAAACGGACCTCCTTTAGATCTTCAATCCTGAGCCATACATATGGAAATGGTTGAGTGACGGAAGGAGAAATGCAGATTTTTGGCTTGCAGAGAACGTGAAGAAAAGATGCAAGAAGACTTGTTGAAACAAAACTTTGGAGATTATTATAGGAGATGATTTTGTTTTTTCAAATTGAAGTTATAATAGATATTGCAGCTAAATAGACGGATATTTCAGACAAAGCTGAATTTCTTTACTTTGCCACCCCATATACAGAAGTTACTTACATATCTCTGACTCAAATACGAGCTGACGTTTTATCTCCGATGTTTGTTATTTGAGGACACCTCCAAAAAGGGCGATACCTTTAATTGCCCCGGCACACATTCGCCTGGTCTTTCTAATAAGAAACGTACTTCTGAATAAAGAAAACAGCTCTGACTTTAGCTAAATGTGACTATTTCATTTTAAAGTTTAATAACAAAATTTCCTTATATGGTTTTATGTGTACAGCAAATGGGTTTGTGAATATTAAATTTTTAATGCATTCACTTGCACCGTTGTAGTGTTGTCGCCAAAACCCGTCAAAACTGCGTTAAGCCTTTTTGACGAATTCTGACTATGGAGTCAGCAATAGACAAAACTTTGCGGCATCATTTTGACAGGTTTTGGCGACAACACTACAAGTTGTACGTTGCGTCCCGGCAGCGAAAAATTCCCATTTCCACCACTGGATTTCATCTTTTAATTAAATATCGTACATAGACGGTGGTATTAGTTTTTATATCAATTATTAACTTACAACATTTTCAACGACTGGAAGAATCATTAACAAGAATGACGAGTTCTGGCAATTGTTCATCTATGAGGTAATTATTTATTTTTCGATTTTTCTGTTCTGGTATTGCAATAATTTTAAACATACCACCTATCACCAATACTACAAGAGTAATGCAGACATGCCAACCTTCAAAATCTGAAAATCAGGAGATTTTTACAGCTCATAAAATCACATGAGCTCTATTTTTTATTGACATTTTCCAGACACAAGAACAATTTTCCAGAAGTAGTATTATTGGCCCACTTAAAAGTTCTGGGAGAAAAAAATATAAAAATAAACAGCACCAAAATCAACACCCCCGTCTTCCAACTGAAATTCGTTTTCAGGTACGTCGATCCCGCAAGATAATAAAGGCGTAAGATAGCCCGCATGTTTTTTTTTTTTTTTTTACGAATAAAATAGCAACCAACTGTTTTTCATTTCTTCTTTAGGTTGTGCGCGAAGGCAAAGACGACAAAAAGCATCGTGCTAACATCGCCTTTCGTAACAAGGCGAGGCCAACGGTAACTACTCCCTTTTGTCGTTAAGTGAATTCGCCACAACTCAACTGTTTATCATCACTTCTAATGCGCACAGCTCTGCTGAGGGGAGGGGTTGAAAGACTGAATTGCAAGAAGACAGGGTAGCTCTAATTTCTCAATCAATTACTGACCCTTCCAGTCATTCTAGTGCCAGAGCGGGTAAGCTCTTTGCCGAAGGCGTCGTATGACAATCGGACTGGGGGAAATTTGTTTTAAAGCACATTTTTTCCGACCCATCTCGGGCAATTGGTCAGAAGGCAGAGCTTAGACCACTGCACCACCAGGGCGGCTTTCTTTTTGCAGATAGGAGAGGAAAAGTATGAAACTGATCACTGTAATGCAGCTTTGCATCGACGCAGAAAGAAAGATTTCACAGGTGGTTCAAAATCATGGTGATTGATGGAATTTCGACCAACGTAACGGCTAATTCTCTGTGAAAATCAGGAGAATTTGACATTCGTGCGGAGGGCGGGAGGAAGGACTGAAAATCCGGAGTCTCCCGCCTAAATCCGGAGAGTTGGCACGTCTGGTAATGTGTAGAAAGTTGAAATATATTTGGCACTATGAAAACGAGTGTTGTAAAGTTAATCACTTTAACTTTTTGTAAAGTTAATCAATTTGTACATTTTGACATGTTAAATTGGGCTTAAGCCATTTATTGGTTAACTTTAACCTCAAAAACTTTTTGTACTTGACAAATTTAAAAAATATTTTGTTTGTTGGCACTGTTCGATTTTCAGAAAGTTCGATGATAGATCTTTAGGTAAGTTCACGCTTAAAATTTTATTTTTTAAAGAAAATATGACAGATATGGTTGAAACTGTCTTTACCTGTAGAATATGATGAGCATTTTATTTGACCTGATGAACAAAAACAGAATAGGCTGCTACATTTCATGCACAAATGGGATGGGAGCAGCAGAAAAGAAAGAAAACTCACTCTAGGCAGTCTTTTATGCATTGTGCTCATTTGAAAAAAAAAATTAATAGGCACATAAAAATAATTATCAATTGAAATCCCTGCTCATTCATTCATTAACCCTGCTGTTCTCCTCCGTCAGACTACACACTTGTACTCCTTCGGGTCATAGTGACCCGATACTCTGAAATACAAAATCAGCACAAAGTAACTTCAACTTTTGAGCATTAGTGACTTTATTATTGTAATATATTGCTTTTTTACATATAACAGAATTCAAAATTAACCACATTTAGAACAATAGAACAGAAATTGTTTTCGATGATATGACGCGTTACTTCTTGCAATTGGGACAGTAATATGCCACATGCGCTTTACACAAATATTTAGCGCATTTACAACAGGTCGTATTTGTTTTATTAACAGATTTAGAAGGGCAGAATTTGCAGCATGCTCGTTTGTTTTTGTTGCTCGTCCCAGGTAGAGGTTCAGGTGTATCTTCTAGAGGTTCAGGTGGATGTTGAATTGTTGTCACTTATAGTAGCAGCTTCTTCAGTACGAGGGAGATGTTTTCTTGCCAAAATGAAGGGATTTACTAATTGCTTGCCCAGTTGTTCCAAAGAGATTCTCCTTCTGAATAAAACATTTTTATTCCAATCCGGTTTTATTTCTCGCCATAACACAAACGCGTTGTAGGCACTAGTATCTAAGATATTAGAAAACACAATCGTAGGCCATCGATTTGTTTTCCGTTTGCATGTATATGTAGCGATTAGCTGATCCAGTGTGTCAAATGCTCCTTTTGTAGAATCGTAATCCAGTATAATTTGCGGCTTTTTATCATCGCTATCGCTTATTTGCTTACTATGATGGAGGGTACTCAGTAAAATGACGTCCTTATTTTTTAGGAATGTATCACACAACTGTGGTGCCCTTAGTAAAATAGAAGTTGGAGCTATGTATATCTTTATTTATTCCCATGACAGGCAGCTCAGGCTTGTTCTTCCTCACCGTTCCTAACATGGTAAGATTTTTTTGAGGAGCATTTGACCCAACTTGTATGATGTAAAAAAATTATCACAAGTCACATTCTGTCCTCTCAGCTCATAGGCGAGATCTAAAACTACTCGCATTCCTCGATTCTTTTCAGCTGCTGCGCCAGGCACTTTTCCCGTGTATACTTGAACTCCTAAGGCGTAAGAACTTGCCCTATCACAGAGCGTCCATATTTTGCTGGCTTGCTTGGGACGTATTTTTTGAGGGGACAACAGCCTCTGAAGGCAACCAATTGTTCATTTACAGTCATGTTTTCCTCAGCATTGTATAATTTTGGTAGCATTTCTACCCACTTTTCCCACAAATGTCTGACAGGAGCCAGCTTATCACGTAGCCTTCTTTCTTGACGATAATTTTTATTATCAAATCGTAACACGTGTGATACAATAAAATTGTTTCAGTGACATTGTTGCCCGAAAAAGAGGTCTGCCTGTTTCTGCATTCCACAAACTTTTAGTAGATTCACTGTGTGATCTGTAAACACCAGCTAACAGTAGCAAACCTATGTATGCTTGCAATGTAATTTCATCTAATTCTTGCCAATTATCACCATACACCCTGCGCCCTTTAATATTAGTCAATGTTTTCAAAATGATATTTTCCAAGGAACTATTGAAAATTAGTTGAAATGCAGATTTTATATCCTGGACACTCTTGCAATGCAGTACCTAGTTGGACCGGGTGCAACTTTTATAACATTTGCACTAGTTGCTCGACCTTGTTGTGAAACTGGATCTAGCATCCACTTTATAGTATTGTCTTTAGATTGCACTGACTGAACAGGTTGCACCGCTTGCACTGTAACATTTGTTTGAAGAACATTGTCTAAATTGTCATCGTCTGACTCTGCCTCATAATCACTGTCTTTGCTAGTATGATTTTCTTCTTCAGAAGCCGCATCATCAGTGTCGCTCATATTTTTAAGAATATCTGCCAGCTCTTCATCACTCAGAAATTTGCTTGCCATTATTTGCTATTTTCACAACTCACGCTGAAATAAATTTGACTTCACTCTGTAACACAATGAATAGAACTGAAGTCTGCGTGTACTTGTTTCAACTACGCACCGAGCTGCGGACTTGCACAGATTTGTTCAAACTCGTCCATTGTAAACCAATCAAACATGATTGTAAGCATTTGGCATCTGTAAAATAATCGTATTGGCAGATAAAATAATTGGAAATACATGTATATCGCCCCAGTCAGTGTAACATAATTTCGTGTCATATTGACCCAAGAAGCATCTGTGCAACAATTACGATTAAAAAAAAAATGACATCCCAATAACAAAAAATTCAAACTATGTAATCCGTAACATGAAAAAGACAAAGTCAATAAATATTGAGTATAAATATTAAGAAAAAAAACAGTTATTCATATATCTATTTCATTTTGGGTCATATAGACCCGAGGAAAACAGCAGGGTTAAAAGGTAAATCATCTGAATAATCACTCAGTTGACTTAAATCAAAAGGTGCAAATGCACACACCAGGCAATCTCTGAGAACAACTGTATAAAGTTTCAAAAACAAGAACTAAACACATAGTGGATGTCTCTTTTCTGCTTTCACCTTACGGAAAATCCACTATTGCTTAAGTGACAAAATTGTATGTTTATACTATGTTATTTAAACTAGATAGCTAACTATTCTGGGATACTGTCTATATGAGCAGTTTGGCATAAGAATGGTGAAGCTAAAATATTTAATTACCTTCAAGTGACTCCGAATGTGGCATGCTACTTAGAAGCAGACACAAAATGTGATAATTACATCTGAAACAAAACTTCTTAGGGATTTTCTATGTGGTGTGATATTGTCAGAAGTGTACCAAAGCTATCTATCATCCGAAAAATCCTAATAGTGCCAGTTCTGTGGTTGGAACAGCTCAACTGCGAAAGAGGCCCATTGATAGTGACATGATTTCAGGAAAATAAATTTTGCATCAATAACTGCATTTTAAAAATTTAATTTTTTCCAGTTTGTAAATGCTGTTGATGATGAACTGCCCAGTTTTTTTAAACCTTCCATCAAATGAAAACATTTTAATTCAACGGAAATTAAAAAAAAACAATGCTTTCTTCCGAAATATTTTCAAAATCTATCAAGCAATGGATTATTTCAGTAGGATAATGCTGTACATTATATGGCAAGATCACTAAGGAATAGTTCTGGCATGACATCAGGAACAGTTATCACACAATACCAACAAATTCAAGTTATTGCCATGGCCTCCCAGTCATCAGATCTCAATCCAACTGAGCACCTGAGAGTGGAGATCAGCAATGGTCAGTGCACGAAAACTATGGGGAGCAATGGAATCCACATGGACCATCATACTTGGGCCATGATTTTAACACCTGTTTGAATTCATGTCTCAAAGAATTCAGTTTGTTCAGAGCAGAAGGGTCTGCAACTCCTATTAGGTAAGCAAGCATATTATGCCCAAAGAAAAGGAACATTCATAGTCAATATAACATTTTATGTAATAGCTGTGCAAGAAGCAATGCATTGCAGACAAACTAAACTTGATAATCTATTCAATGATCCAAAATATAGTATCAGTTACTTATTAAACTATAAGAATATGACAGTCCAGTCTCTTGAGATTAATTGACCCTTTCTGTTATAGAGATCTTCACCAGACATTATTTTGAGTAAAACATAAAAGCCCACTTTTGCTTTCACATGCATGAATTCATACACAGAATTACTTCACTGTCCCTTCTCTCCTATATTTTAATCAAATATAAAAACAGAATTTGTGATGAAAAGGATTGGTTCAGTTTACTTAAATTCTTGAAATTAGAAAAATATTACACACAAACTGAATGCCCTTATGTACATTTCTTCATGTTCAACATTCTTTACATGCAGATCTGACTTGCATTTATTTCCATATTGTTATCTGGTGATGTGACCATAGCATCAGTGCAGCATATGTTTTGTTTTGTTGACATCATGAGCATTTCCATCTCTAGGCTCACATGGACATGAGGACATGTCCACATGAAATTCACTAGTGAGACTGCTATTGTGTGCTAAGAAAAAAGCAAAGGAAGGTGTGGGTATAGCAGTTTTCTTAAGAGGATGTGTAAATATGATTTGTACATAGTCTGATAGAGCTTTCAGCTGCAAAGCAGTTTAGTTATTTTTGTCCTTTTCTTGTAACAAATTGACATGTCATACATAGAAACTGTTTAATTTGAATGACCTTGAAAAGTATTGACAAGCTACTTGTATTTTCAGTTTCCCAGAATTCATAATTCGACTGTTTCAGCATGGCAAGCTCTAAATATTGCATTGATTAAATCAATTTTAACTTCTTAATTTCTCAAAGAGGTATCTGTTTTCATTGTTTCTTTTACATTAATACACATGTATACACACACACTGTAAAGAAAAAAATCCTTTTTTTTTTTGAGGCTTCATAAGATAAGTACAACCGAGGTGGTTGCCCTGGATTTTGTCGTTAACTGTTTTTTTTTTGTTTATGCTCTTCCAACAGATACTACCTAACCTGACTTCCTTTACATTGAGATAACATATTACCATGTACTTAATGAAATAACGCCGACCACTCAGAGTACGAGTATTCCCTCCCCCCAATGCCAGCAGACCACAACTCTTCATTTCTGTCCACCTACCCTTCAAACCACAGTGCAGTAAAAGGGCACAAATATCAAAATAACAGGAAGATTAACATAACCATCAGAATAGCCAGAATTCCCTAGTTTACTATTAATTTGTTTGTCATACATGTCCATGTACACTGCTGTTAATAGAAACTGCAACATCAAGAAAGAAACAAGCAATTACAATGAAATTTATGGGAGTGATTAGTTATGGTACAAGCTGCAAACGATCAGAATTGCATACTGGTTTATGATGAGGAAGGCCAAAGAATTAGTAATTTAAGTAAATCTACCATGGGCAGCGACAAACTGACCCTGACCCCACACACCGCGGGATTGAATGAAACACAGTTTGGATGACCGCCTGCGGTATTGCATCTACACTGGTGTGCAAAAATTAAGGACGAAGAGGAGAAATTAGCATAACAGCGGAACGAGCAGGCAGAACGGACCGAAAGACCACTCGGGAGATAGACTAGAATCCGGTACGGTAGGACATTAGGACATGCGCATATATGCAGCATGACGGGGTGTGTGTGTGTGTGTGTGTGTGTGTGTGTGTGTGTGTGTGTGTGTGTGTCAGAAGGGTATACAGCACATGGGCGGTGTACCCTCAGCAATTGCGTGAAAGCTATTGCACAGTGTACATCGGTTTGAATGACGTCGAGTTGCTGCCACCGCGCGATATGGTCAACAGGCAATCCAGTAGACGACATCTGGATGACTACCCGAGGTCGCATCATTGGGAAGTTGGAAGAAGGTCGAAGTGTGAATAGTGTGGCAGAGGAGTTCAGGATCGCTCGCAGCATCGTTTCATGAGCCTGTAGAGCATTTCAAATGACAGGAACAGCTGTCCGAGAGTTTAGCAGTGGTTGTCCACGAGCAACCACTGCGACAGATGACCGGTATATTGTCCTACAGGCGAGAAGAGACAGACGGCAGACAGCGGGAGAAATCACAAGGCACATGCAACAGACAACTGGATGTACGTTATCGCGTTTTACCGTGGCCAGGAGGCTGTACAAAGGTGGTCTATTTGCACGACGGCCAGTACGATGTATGCCATTAACGCCTGCTCATCGGAGACGGCGGCTTCTGTGGTGCCAGGGACACAAGAACTGGACACATCAGCAATGGGGTCGAGTTCTCTTTACGGATGAGAGCCAATTTAGTCTGACGAGCGATTCTGGACGTATACACATCTGGAGAGAGCAGGGAACACGCAATCACACCTCCAACATCATCGAAACGGACCGGTTTAGAGGTGGCGGAGTTCTCATTTGGGGCGGTATCATGCTTGGTAGCCGCACTGACCTCCACATCTTCCAAGGAGGTTCAGTCACTGGTGTCCGCTATTGTACCGAGGTTCTCCTGCCTCACGTGCGTCTGTTTAGAGGTGCTGTGGGTCCTGAGTTCCTCTTCATGAACGACAACGCTACACCTCATCATACAGTGGCTGCGTACAATGGCTGTTGGAGAGTGAAGATATTCAACGCATGGATTGGCTCGCAAGATCCCTGGACCTAAATCCAATCGAACAAGTGTGGGACCTTCTCGGGAGACGCTTGGCAGCACGTCACCCGCCGCAAGCAACAATTCCGCAGCTCCGATTGGCGCTACAAGAGGAATGGGCTGCGATGCCTCAACAGCTCCTTGACAACCTCGTCCTCAGCATGGACAGACGTTGTAAATCCTGCAACGCAGTCAGGGGTGATCATATCAGCTACTAAAGACTGGATTTTTCTTGGCAGCCGCCTGTCAGAGGGACGTTTCTGTTTTCTGTCCAGTTGTGCTCGAAGCTACCTTTTCTATAAAGTGCCTTTGTATCCTTTGGATTCCTTGTTTGGACGATTTTGCTTACTTGTCCCATATTCTTACATCTAGGGGATCTTATGGTATGAATTGAGTCTATGTGGAGCACTTATGCACGATGTTACATTCGAAAAACCGTCTCGTCCTTAATTTTTGCACGCCAGTGTACTTCTACACACATCCACAATTCGTTGGTTGTTACAGGCGGTGAGGCTATGTGAGCCAATTGTTGAATGATGACACCCCAGACTTTCTCTGTAGGTGATAAATCTAGCAAGCAAGCAGGACAAGAAAGAACGAGCGACATGATGCACACAGTGTACATCTTGGACAGTATGAGCAACATGGGGTCGCGCATTGTCTTGATGGAAGGCGGATCCTGGGATCATCTGAAGGAAGGGTAGACGTTGAGCTTCGAACATTTCCGTGATGTAGTGTTGATGGTTCAATGTGCCTGTGATGCGTAGTAGGCGAAAATGAAACAACATAACGTCCTAGATCATCACGCTCGGCGTGGAACCGGTATGTCACTGCATAGTGCAGCCTCCCAGATGTCGTTCACTAAGGTATCTGTGAACAAGGATTCACCTATCGTAATGCATTAGATTGAATCTGGTTAGTTAGTTAGTTAATTGATTTTAGTGGCGCAAGGGCCAGGCTTGGCCAAAGAGCGACAGACACAGAACTATCAGCTAAAGATTTTTAAAAGCGGGGTGAAATGATTAAGAGCAGACAGGCTTGGTAAAAGTTAGAAAAGAGGATGATGAAAGATGTTGTGAAGACTAGTTAGTTAATTAGGTTTACATATAACTTTATTAATTTACTATTATAATTATTATATAACTTTTTTTTTTTTTTTTTAAATAAGTTTTAAAACGTTAATCTGTTTTAAAAAGGAAAATACTGCGAAAGTGTCGTTTCTGCAGCAATCAGTGACAAACAGTGCTTGCAGGCATCGGACAATGTGTGACCATCCTCCATTGCTGAGCAAGTGTGATCACTGCCACATGGTGCAAGTGCCTGCCTTTCCGCTCAGTCATGCGATTTCGAGCTCCAGACCCTGCACGATGATGCATAGAACCTTCTGCTGTCCATTAACACCACATACATGCAACAGTAGTTGATTTCCGCCTAATGAGTACAACAATAACACAATATGAAAAACCACCTCTCAGTCCAACGATTCTATCTCTTTCAAACACAGTCAAGTGTTCGTATGATTATCTCGTCCCCCTACACAGCATGTCAAGAACTGCGTATGGTCAAGTTTAGCGATAGCAAGTTTAAAAACCTGCTCTCTGTATGCCTTCTTTTATACCCCCGTGTGTGATGTTTCTGATGGCGTTGGGCGCGCCTCACATTTGCATGTGCGCTTCAGTTGTAATCATTTGCATCTTTCATGGTGCCCTATCCACCCTGCAAATTTCATGCAAATCCAAACATTTCTTCATGGTGTTGCAATTTCTATTTTAACAGCAGTCTACATGTGAAGAATATTACATCCATTCTTTCCAACAAAAAACACACTTGACATGGGTGTTTTTATAGAAGCAATAGTCCTACCAAAATGAAAATAAAGAGCAGTTGGGCTAAATTTAACTGACTTGTAACTGTTTGATTCTTCTAAAATTAATGAGGGTTAGATTGCTTCTATGCTGCAAGGTAGTTTAATACATAGCATGCAACACGATTAATGTGACATGCCACAAAGCATATGCATCTCTACATAATAATAAAGGTTCTGTGTGAGTGACCAGCACTTTGTCAGTAGCATCTTTGTGCTGAGTACTTCCAAGATGATAAACAGGCAAAGAACTTGGTAATTTATACCCTAGATGAAGTGTAGCACCATGCTGTTTTGAAGTTCATTTGTATTAGACACATTTATAAAATGGAAATTGTAACATGAGGGCTGTGCTCTTCTTTGTTACTGTGCACTTCTTTGTTGAATCACAGGAAGAACTTTACAATGCTCTTCCTGTGATTCCAATGCAACTTTACAGTGCTAATCTTTTGGTGACCACAGGGCAATTTTAAAATGAAAATATATCCTGATGATTACATTATAACATAATTTCTTCACGTTCTGAATATTTCACTAAGCAGGAGGAAGAAGGGTTTCAATATTTTTATAGGATGTTGTGAAACTCTACCAGTTTTCATTACCAATTTAATATTAGTTATCTATTAGACCAGAATGAGCAAGCCAAAAAACTTGTGGGAATGTTATATCTTTCTTCAGACATTATCATAATCAATTTCAGGAATGGTTTCAGAAATCAGTGAAAGATAAATCATCTCAGCTAAGAGTTATAAATTGTCCCTCAGGACTGGAGGGATGCTATCTATCATTGTCCCTTTGTACAGTGAAACAGGTGGTCAGACTTAGTGTAAGAACCTTCACAGTATCAGCCAGCTGAGTGTGGCAGAGAAGTGTTTGAAAAGGTCAATATCAATAATGTAAGAGGCATTACTTCACAGAAGGTGTGGCATTTACAGAGAGGTTTTATCCCTGGAAAGGTTTGCACTAACCAAATTTTTGTATTATGTATGATGGTTGAACATTGTTGGTAGGAAACTTTTTGCTGTCTTTGTAGATTTGGGAAAAGCTTATGACCAAGTAAATAGCGTGTTTCTGTGGAAGGTCTTTAATAATTATAGCATAACTGGGAATCTGCTTGAATGTGTAAAAGCTATCTGGCAGTAGAGTGTGTGTAAGCATGAATGGTGTTTTATCAAAATCGTTTTTTGCAGTGGAGTAGTCAGATAAGTGCAATGCCATCATTGCTTAGGAATTAAGGGGTAACCAGGTTTGGCACAGAATTTGGAACAGATAAGATACCCTATTAATGATATTAAAAAGCAGGCACAACATTTTAAGACATCTTTATAAATTGTATTATTACCATACATGTATGTATTTCAGTTCACTCATACAATTATAATGCACATTATTATGATTACAAAAGAAGATAAGGCTGCTAAATATGAGGGGCATCTGATAAGTATCCGTATTTTTATTCCTATCGATACAAAACTATGCGTATGATCGCATGTACGCGTGAAACTATTACGACTACTTTCAGGGAAGTGCCATAAAAGCGGAGCGACTTGATACTAATGTTAGGTGGCCCTTTCGATCACAAACAATGGAGGCTACATTAAGTGTTTATTTTGAGCAGCGAGCAGTAGTGAAATTTTTAATGAAAGAAGGCGTGAAAAGGCTGTGGAAATAACGAGAAGACTTCAGATGGTGTATGGTGATACGGCTATGTGTCGCTCCAGTGTTTATAAATGGGTCACAAAGTTCAAGCTGGCCACAAGAGCACTGAAGATGAGGCACAGTCAGGTAGGCCTAGCACGGCGGTGACTGATGAAACGATTAAACGGATTGACGACTTGATTAAAGGTGACAGACACATTCGTGTTCGGGATATTGCCATTAAATTGGACATCAGTAAAGATTCTGTTGGATGAATTATTAATGAACATCTCAACTATAGGAAGATATGTGCCAGATGGGTACCCCGAATGCTTGCAGTGGTGCATAAACGCCAAAGGCCAGATATTTGCAATGAACTGGTACAGCACTACGATGAGGAGGGCGATGCATTCCTGGGATGCATAATCACAGGCAATGAAACATGGATTCATCAGTTCCAACTGAAGACAAAACGGCAAAGTATGCAATGGTGTCATCTAAATTCGCCCCCATTAAAGAAGTTCAAAGTTGGTTTGCCAGCAACCAAGGTCATGGCTACTGTGGTTTGGGACAAACATGGTATCCTTCTCACTGAGTACTTGGCAAAAAATGAAACAATCAATGTGAAGACAATGAGAAAACTTGCGCAGTGTATCCGTACCAAACAGCCAACATTGAAAAACAATCAAGTGTTGCTTCAGCATGATAATGCTCGCCCAGATAATGCTAAACCAGTGCAAGCAGAAATCGCAAAACAGGTGGATCGTTCTTCCGCACCCTACTTACAGTCCGGACTCGGCATCTTCCAATTTTAATGTTTTCAGTCCCTTGAAGAATAGTCTTTGTAGCCACCACTATGAGAGCGTGGTTGATCTGTAAGTAGCTGTCTGTCAAAGGATTCCCAACACCCCTGCTGATTTCTTTACTACTGGAATGAATTGACTAGTTGATCGACAGAGGAAATGCATCATGCTGAACCGAGAATATGTGGAAAAATGACCTTGACTGTTCGTACCACTATATTACATATGTGAGCATCACATACATAGATGCATCCTGTATTTTTTATTTCTTTCCTGTAATTGATAGGAATAAAAATCCGGATACTTACTGGGCACCCCTCATATATATACCTATATCATCATCATTGTCAACCATTATCAATCCACTGCTGGAAGAAGGTCTCCCCAAGTTTCCCCCACAACGGTCTGTCTTGTGCCAGTCTCCTCCATGTCACTCCCGCATACTTTCGAATTTCATCCACCCATCTCCCATGTGGTCTTCTGGGTCTTTTCCTGTCCCTTGGAATCCAATCTAAAATTTCAGCTGTCCATCGATGGTCTGTTCTTCTGGCAGTATGTCCAGCCCATTGCCATTTCAGGGATTTAACTCTGATCATGATGTCTTCCACTCTTGTCATTTTTCGGATCCACGTGTTCCTCTTCTTATCTCTCCTGGTTACACCAAGCATGCACCTCTCCATGCTGCTTTGAGTTGTCTGCAGCCTTTGTATGTCTCTTTTAGCTAAGGTCCACGTCTCTGCACCATACGTAAGCACTGGAAGGATGCATTGATCAAACACTTTTCTTTTAAGACATAATGGCATATTGCTCTTGAAAATTATGCTGTTTCTTCCAAAAGCTCTCCAGGCAAGTTTTGTACGCCGATTAATTTCTTCACCAATGTGACCCTCACTTGATATCTGCTGTCCAAGATAAACGTACGTGTCTGTTATCTCCAGCTTTTCTCCATCAATCGATAAATCTTCATTTCTTGTAAAAGCATTAAACATCACTTTTGTCTTCTGAAAGTTCATTTTTAATCCCACTTCTTTACTCTTGTCAGCAAGTTCCTGCATCATACTCTGTAGCTCTGATGGGGTAGTTGCAAAAATGACTAAGTCATCAGCAAAACGAAGGTGGGTTAGATAATCTCCATTAATCTTTATGCCTTTATTTTCCCAGTTCAGTGATTGAAAGACATTTTCCAATGTGCCATTAAAGAGCTTCGGAGATATGGTGTTACCTTGTCTCACTCCTTTTCCAATTTTTATGTGTGTTGTATTTTCAAATAGCAGAATCTTTGCACTTGCATTTTCATAGATGTTATTAATAATATTAATGTATGCATCTTCAATACTGCAGGATTTCAGAGCCATTGCAACTGCTGATGGTTTCACCGAATCGAAGGCTTTTTCTTAATCGATAAAAGCCATGCACAATGGAAGTTCATATTCCCTCGCTCTTTCAATTAGTTCTCTCAGTACGTGGATATGATCTATTGTGCTGTAGCCACTCCTGAATCCAGCTTGATCTCTCGGTTGAGCCATGTCCAGTGTTACCTTCAAGCGGTGTGAAAGAACTTTAGTGAAGATTTTATAAACCACTGATAGGAGGCTGATAGGTCTGTAGTTCCTGAGATCCTCAATGTCACCTTTTTTATGTAGCAAGATCATTGTAGCGTTGTTCCAATCCTCAGGAATTTTCCCTTCATTAAGGCATCGAGTGAAAATTTGGGCGAGTACTGTTTCGATTTCTCCACTTGCTTCTTGTATGATGTCTACAGTAATTCCATCTTCTCCTCGAGCTTTTCCCTGCTTCATGTTCTGGATTGCATGTGCAACTTCTGCTGGAAGGACTGGAAGAACTCTGGTACCTTTCATGATGCCTGGAGTACATACATGTATCATCCCTTTCATATAATTTGGAGTAGAAATCTTTCACTCTTGTCAAAATTTCGCCTCTATTTCTTGTTACAGAACCATCCTCTTTTCTCAGTGCCATAATCTGTTTTCCCTTACTGAGATGTCCCTTTGCTATCTTTAGGCTTTGGGCTCAATTGCTTTCCTTACTAGTTCACAGTTGAATTTCCTTACGTCTTCAGTGATACTTTTTCGTACTGTCTTGCATAGCTCTATATATTCCACTTTGGAAGTCACATCTTCTTTAGTTGTCCTCATCTCTCTTCTTTTTTGCATCAACATTTTGGTTTTTCCTGATAATTTGTTCACATGCAATTTGTTCTTAGACCCAGCTAATTTTGTTGCCGTTTCCATAAGAGCTTTGGTTACTTTTCTGTTAATAAATAAATAAATACATCGCTCTTTCCACGTTCCAGAAACACACAGCAACCGAAAAATTGTATTTCAGCCGCCGCTGTGAACTCGAACCAACAGAACTCTCGGTATCGCGCCGAGTGCGTTACCTTTACGCCACAGGGGCCAACAATTCACGGTGCTATGTGTATTTTTAAGTCAGCTTCTGATATCATAAATCCGTAAGATGGGCTCAGCTACTGAGACGTCTCCATCTGGTGGGCATTAACGACACTAGCTATATATATTATAGCAGCTAAATCCAAAGGGCGAGAACCAAGGTGAAAATATTCCAAATACGTGGCGACAGTTAATAAATATAATATATATAGCTAGTGCCGTTAATGCCCACCAGATGGAGACGTCTCAGTAGCTGAGCCCATCTTACGGATTTATGATGTCAGAAGCTGACTTAAAAATACACATAGCACCGTGAATTGTTGGCCCCTGTGGCGTAAAGGTAACGCACTCGGCGCGATACCGAGAGTTCTGTTGGTTCGATTCCACAGCGGTGGCTGAAATACAATTTTTCGGTTGCTGTGTGTTTCTGGAACGTGGAAAGAGCGATGTATTTATTTATTAACTGTCGCCACGTATTTGGAATATTTTCATACTTTTCTGTTAACTTCAGAAATATCCACTTCTTCCGATGTTAGGCCTTCTAAGGCAGAGAATCTGTTCTTCAGTTCCAATTTGAAGGTAATATGGTGTTTTTTAAGGTTGGTTATGTCAATACATTTTGTTTGTCTTATGAGCTTGCTACGTTCGAGTTTAGTGTTGAGGTGCATCTTACATCTCACCAATCTATGGTCACTGCCTGTGTTGAACTTGTTTAGCACACCGCAGTCTTCTATGACGAATTTTTGCTACACATAATAAAATCAATTTCACTTGTCGTCCCATTTGGATGTCTCCATGTTCATTTCCTATGTGGCTTTTTCTTGAAAAAGGAGTTCAAGATGAAAAACCCTTCTGCCTCTGCAAACTCTACGAGAGTATTTCCACGCTGGTTTCTGTTGCCGTGACCGAATTTACCTACTGAAGTTTCATTCTGTTGCCATTGCCCTATTTTTGCATTGAAATCTCCCATAATTATCTTCAAGTGCTGATTACCTTTATTATTTAGATGACGAATTTCCTCATAAAATTCTTCAATTTCTTCTTCATCATGACTTGTGGTGGGTGCATAAGTTTGAATAATCTGAGCCTGGTATCTTCTCGAGAGTTGGATAACAAGTCGTGCAGCTCTGTCAGAGGAACTTTCCACTTCTACAACTTTATCCTTCAGTTTCTTGTTTATTATAAATCCAACACCACTAGTTCTGCCAGTATCTGTCCCACGATAGTAGAAGAGATGTCCACTTTTCAGTTCAATGAGATCTTCTCCTTTTCTCCTTACCTCACTTAGCCCGACGATGTCCCACTTGATCCTTTGTAGTTCCTCTTCCAATTCAAGAAGCCTTGAATCAGAAGATAGGGAGCATCCATTATACGTAGCCAAGGTCAGCATCAGATGGCAGCCTAGTCCGGTCCTCCGGGGATTCTTAGCACCCTCTGCCTTCATGTCGCACTGGCCGCTGCCTTGGCCAGGTACATTCCAGCTGCCGAAGACTGAGGGCCAAGATTTAAGTTGTGGAGTCATTTTGGAGGAGTTTGGCCATAACTCACCACGCTGGCCAAGCGGGTTGGTGAGTGTGGGATAGCATTTCCTCTAATCCCGATGGTATAGTTATACCGCTATTGGCGGTCGTCAAAGCCCCTTTAGTGGGAACAGGATGTACCACGAGAAGGCGGGGTTGACATTTGTCAAGGAGAGGCTGTGATGTTACTCATCACCTATATATATATATATATATATATATATATAACATCACAGCCTCTCCTTCACAAATATCAACCCCGCCTTCTCGTGGTGCATCTTGTTCCCACTAAAGGGGCTCTGACGACCACCAATAGCAGTATAATTATACGATCGGGATTAGAGGAAATGCTATCCCACACTCACCAACCCGCTTGGCCAGCATGGTGAGTTATGGCCAAACCCCTCCAAAATGACTCCACAACTTAAATCTTGGCCCTCAGTATCCGGCAGCTGGAATGTACCTGGCCAAGGCAGCGGCCAGTGCGACATGAAGGCAGAGGGTGCTAAGAATCCCTGGATGACCGGACTAGGCTGCCACCTGATGCTGACCTTGGCTACGTATACTGGACGCTCCCTATCTTCTATTTCAAGGCTTCTTGAATTGGAAGAGGAACTACAAAGGATCAAGTGGGACATCGTCGGGCTAAGTGAGGTAAGGAGAAAAGGAGAAGATCTCATTGAACTGAAAAGTGGACATCTCTTCTACTATCGTGGGACAGATACTGGCAGAACTAGTGGTGTTGGATTTATAATAAACAAGAAACTGAAGGATAAAGTTGTAGAAGTGGAAAGTTCCTCTGACAGAGCTGCACGACTCATTATCCAACTCTCGAGAAGATACAAGGCTCAGATTATTCAAACTTACGCACCCACCACAAGTCATCCTGAAGAAGAAATTGAAGAATTTTATGAGGAAATTCGTCATCTAAATAATAAAGGTAAGCAGCACTTGAAGATAATTATGGGAGATTTCAATGCAAAAATAGGGCAACGGCATCAGAATAAAACTTCAGTAGGTAAATTCGGTCATGGCAACAGAAACCAGGGCAGAAATACTCTCGTTGAGTTTGCAGAGGCAGAAGGGTTTTTTATCTTGAACTCCTTTTTCAAGAAAAAGCCACACAGGAAATGGACATGGAGACATCCAAATGGGACGACAAGTGAAATTGATTTTATTATGTGTAACAAAAAATTCGTCATCGAAGACTGCAGTGTGCTGAACAAGTTCAACACAGGTAGTGACCATAGATTGGTGAGATGTAAGATGCACCTCAACACTAAACTTGAACGTGGCAAGCTCATAAGACAAACAAAATGTATTGACATAACCAACCTTAAAAAACACCATAATAGCTTCAAGTTGGAACTGAAGAACAGATTCTCTGCGTTAGAAGGCCTAACATCGGAGGAAGTGGATATTTCTGAAGTTAACAGAAAAGTAACCAAAGCTCTTATGAAAACAGCAACAAAATTAGCTGGGTCTAAGAACAAGTTGCATGTGAACAAATTATGAGGAAAAACCAAAATGTTGATGCAAAAAGAAGAGAGATGAGGACAACTAAAGAAGATGTGACTTCTAAAGTGGAATATACAGAGCTATGCAAAACAGTACGAAAAAGTATCACTGAAGATGTAAGGAAATTCAACTGTGAACCAGTGAGGAAAGCAATTGAAAACAACCAAAGCCTAAAGATAGCAAAGGGACATCTCAGTAAGGGAAGAAAACAGATTACGGCACTGAGAAAAGAAGATGGTTCTGTAACAAGAAATAGAGGTGAAATTTTGACAAGAGTGAAAGATTTCTACTCCAAATTATATGAAAGGGATGATACATGTACTCCAGACATCATAAAAGATACGAGTACCAGAGTTCTTCCAGTCCTCCCAGCAGAAGTTGCACATGCAATCCAGAACATGAAGCAGGGAAAAGCTCGAGGAGAAGATGGAATTACTGTAGACATCATACAAGGAGCAAGTGGAGAAAATGAAACAGTACTCGCCCAAATTTTCACTCGATGCCTTAACGAAGGGAAGATACCTGAGGATTGGAACAATGCTACAATGATCCTGCTACATAAAAAAAGGTGACTTGAGGATCTCAGGAACTACAGACCTATTAGCCTCCTATCAGTGGTTTTATAAAATCTTCACTAAAGTTCTTTCACACCGTTTGAAAGTAACACTGGACATGGCTCAACCAAGAGAACAAGCTGGATTCAGAAGTGGCTACAGCACAATAGATCATATTGACGTATTGAGAGAACTAATTGAAAGAGCGAGGGAATATGAACTTCCATTGTGCATGGCTTTTATCGATTATGAAAAAGCCTTTGATTTGGTGAAACCATCAGCAGTTACAATGGCTCTGAAATCCTGCGGTATTGAAGATGCATACATTAATATTATTAATAACATCTATGAAAATGCAAGTGCAAGTGCAAAGATTCGGCCGTTTGAAAATACAACACATAAAAATTGGAAAGGGAGTGAGACAAGGTGACACCATATCTCCGAAGCTCTTTAATGGCACATTGGAAAATGTATTTCAATCACTGAACTGGGAAAACAAAGGGATAAAGATTAATGGAGATTATCTAACCCACCTTCGTTTTGCTGATGACGTAGTCATTTTTGCAACTACCCCATCAGAGCTGCAGAGTATGATCTAGGAACTTGCTGACAAGAGTAAAGAAGTGGGATTAAAAATGAACTTTCAGAAGACAAAAGTGATGTTTAATGCTTTTACAAGAAATGAAGATTTATCGATTGATGGAGAAAAGCTGGAGATAACAGACACGTATGTTTATCTTGGACAGCAGATATCAAGTGAGGGTCGCATTGGTAAAGAAATTAATCGGCATAGAAAACTTGCCTGGAGAGCTTTTGGAAGAAACAGCATAATTTTCAAGAGAATATGCCATTATGTCTTAAAAGAAAAGTGTTTGATCAATGCATCCTTCCAGTGCTTACGTATGGTGCAGAGACGTGGACCTTAACTAAAAGAGACATACAAAGGCTGCAGACAACTCAAAGCAGCATGGAGAGGTGCATGCTTAGTGTAACCAGGAGAGATAAGAAGAGGAACTTGTGGATCCGAAAAATGTCAAGAGTGGAAGACATCATGATCAGAGTTAAATCCCTGAAATGGCAATGGACTGGACATACTGCTAGGAGGACAGACCATCGACGAACAACCGAAATTTTAGATTGGATTCCAAGGGACAGGAAAAGACACAGAAGAAGACCACATGGGAGATGGGTGGACGAAATTCGAAAGCATGTGGGAGTGACATGGAGGAGACTGGCACAAGACAAACCATTGTGGAGGAAACTTGGGGAGACTTTCGTTTAGCAGTGGATTGATAATGATTGACGACGATGATGATATATGCACTATCTACCAACAAGTAATTGGACACCCCTGCAATCGACGATATCTGCGGTCCTGATACACGCCACGGCTGCCGCCGTTAAATATCGTGTGGGAAACAACAACACAACCAGTCGCATGCAAGATGCCAGGCAGTTCGGAGCTCTCTGATTTCGAGAAAGGTTTAATTAATTGTCGGGTATTGCAGAAATGGCTGATCCATACGTGACATATCCAGCGAGTTGAAGCACCCAAAATCGACAGTGGCCTATGTGACTGGCAAGTGGAAGATGAGAGGTGACTGTCGGAATGTGCCCCGACACGGCAGACCCACAAAACTGGGCGTTAGAGACCGACAGGTGCTGGCCAGAGAAATTCGGAAGAACCGCACAAAATCGATGGGCCACATCCGCGAGGAGTTTCAATAGACATCTGGGAGTGTTCTTTCGATGAATACCATCCGTAAGGAAGCCGATCTGCTTGGTTATTATTAACATGCTGCCGCCGACAAGCCTTTGATCACCAAGTCCAATAGCTCTGCTCGGCTGACGTGGTGCAAAGAACGTCGACAGTGGACCGTTGAACAGTGGAAACAGGTTCACTGGAGCGACGAATCAAGGTTCACCCTCTACCGTTCGGATGGCAGGGTTTGGGTTTGGCGTCTGCCTGGAGAACGCCTCCTGCCGGAATGTATTGTGCCAACTGTGAAGTTCAGCGGCGGTGGAATTATGCTATGGGGTTGTTTCTCCTGGTATGGCACGGGACCCTTGGTTGCAACTCCTGGTAGACTCACGCCGAGACTTACTGCACCATTTTGGATGACTATGCGCTTCCTACATTGTGGCAGTTTTACGGGGTGGACTCATGTTACTTTCAGGATGAAAATGCCACCTGTCATGCTGCGAGGTCCCCCATAGCTTGGTATGGTGGCAATGGGGTTAATCGAACGGACTGGCCTGCGCAACCCTATCGAGCACCTCTAGGACGAGTTGGAGCGCCGACTTAAGGGGTGCCTCCACCTTCCGGAATCGGTGAAGGAACTGACCTGTCTTCTCCAAGCCGAGTGGAAGAAAATACCGCTAGCCGTCGTACAACTCCTGGTTGAGAGTAATGCCCCGGAGGGTCACAGCTGTATCGCCGCTTGTGGTGGCTCCACCAACTATTGAAGGTGAATAAACTTTGTTTTCTTTAGCTATCACAGGTGTCCAATTACTTGTTGGTAGATAGTGTATATACTACTGGCCACCCAAAATGCAACACCAAGAAGGACACGAGATAGCAAAGCCAGATTTACTGGAGATGTAAGAACAGATACAAAGATGAAATGATTGAGCTTACAGGCCCGTGCGACTTGCGGAACACGCAGACATCAATAGTTCGTGTGGCCCCCATGGCTGGCAATAACGGCCGCTACACGCCGCGGCATAGCACGAAAGAGGCTTTGGATGTGGGTTTGGGGTATGTCGGTCCAGGCTGCTTCCACACGCAGCCACAGTTCGTTCCTCAGGCGTAGCTACGGGTGGTGCTTGCCAGGACACTCGGTTGCCGATCAGCGACCAGACGTGTTCGATGGCGAAAAATCGGGAGAACAGGTGAGCCACTGCAGCAGTGTCGATTGCAGGGGTGTCCAATTACGCGTTGTCCTGCTGAAACTTGGCCACTGGCAGGTCCTGCAGGTAAGGGAGGACTACAGGCTCCAAAATGTCAGAGATGTAGCGGTGACTGTTGAGTGTACCGGTGATGCGTACCAGAGGGGTGTGGGTGTGATATCCAATTGCACCTCAAACCATAACGCCAGGCACCTGACTGGTACGGAGATGCATAAAGCAGGTGTCATACAGTCTCACGCCGCGGTGCCACCACACACGGATCCGACCATCGTGGTGTTGCAGGCAGAAGCTGGATTCATCGGAGAAAACAATGTCATGCCATTTCGAAGTCCAGGGGTGGCGTTCAACAGCCCACTGCCGCCCGTCACTCACCGGTGGTGTAACGTCAATGGTAATCGTAGCAATGGCCGCCATGTGATAAGTCCCTGCTCCTGCAGACGACATCGAACGGTACGTGCTGACACAGGTTGTTGCGCAACACACCCTAATTCCTGCTCTAACGTTTGGGATGTGGCGGTGCGAGCTGTCAATGCCCGCCGCACAACATGCCGGTCCTCTCGTTCGGTGGTGTGCTGCGGGTGTGGCAATCGCTCATGTCGGTCTGTCCGTCCTTCCTGCACCCACCGAATCCATACTCGCCTCACTGTGGCTGGATGTTGTCCCACACAGGCGGCGATGTCTGGGTACGATAAACCGCTGTCGCGATAAGCCACTATCCATCCTCTTTCAGGCCTGGCAGCACAACACACTTCCACTACTTACACCTCACCTTCGGTGCACCCTTCTTATAGAGCTTTTCGGTGGCGTGCTGGGCGCACATGATTTGCATATGCCCTGCAATGCTAATCATTTGCATGTCCTCTTACGGGCGACGCATGCCACGAATTTCAGGCCAATCGGATGCTTTCTTCTTGGTGTTGCATTTTGGGTGGCCAGCAGTGAATATAGTTGCAAGGTCACGTGATGCACAAACATAATATAGCCTCTCCTTGATAAATAATGTCAACACCACCTTCTCGTGGTGCATCCTGTTCCCACTAAAGGGGCTCTGCTGACTGCCACCTAGTGGTATAATTATAATTACCAAGGTTAGAGGAACTGCTGTCCCACACTAACCAACCTGCATGACCAGCATGGCGAGTTATGCCCCCCCACTCCAAGATTACACAACTTAAAACTTGGCCCTCACCTTGCAGCTGGAATGTATCTGGCCAACATAACTGCTATTGCGACATGAAGGCAGAGGATCCTAACAATCACAGGGGAAATGGACTAGGCTGCCATCTGATGCTGACCTTGGCTATGTTCAACAGACAAACTCTCTGATTCAAGGCTCCTTGAATTGGAGGAGGAATTCCAAAGGATGAAGAAGGATATCATTAGGCTAAGTGAGATAATAAGAAAAGAAAAAGATCTCACCGAACTGAAAAGTGGACATCTGTTCTACTATCATGGAAAAGATGTTCACTTTCAGTTCAGTGGTACTAAGAGCAAAAACAGATTGTACTAAGAGTAAATCATAAACATTAAAAAAAAAAAAAAAAAAAAAAAAAAAACGGTGACACAAAAAAAGAAGGGAGATGAAGATAAAAAAAACAACGTAACTCCCAAAGTGGGATATATAGAGCTATGCAAGACAGTGCAAAAAACTATCACCGATGACAAAGAAATTCAATTGTGAACTAGGGCAAAAAGAAATTGAAAGCAGCCAAAGCCTGAAGAATGCAAAGGGGCATCTCAGTAATGGAAGAAAACAGATTTCAGCACTCAAAGAAGATGGTATTGTAACAAGTAACAGGGGCAAAATTTTGACTTCTACATAAACTATATGAAAGGGATGATATATCTATTACACACATTAAAAATGTGCCAACAACAAAGTTCTTCCTTTCCTCCCGGAAGAAAATGCACATGCAAGTAAGAACATGAAACAGGGAAGAGCTACAGGGGAAGATGAAATTACTGTGGACATATTACGAGAAGCCAATGGAGAAATAGAAACTACACTTGCTCAAGTTTTTACTTGATGTCTCATTGAATGATGATTTCTGATAATTGGAGCAATGTGATCCTGCTACATGAAAAAGGGGAAAATGAGAATCTTGGAAACTACAGGTTCATTAGCCTTGTATCGATAAAATCTTCACTAAGATACTGTCACATTGCTTGAAGGGAACACTGGACATGACCCAACCAAGAGAACAAGCTGGATTCAGGAGTGGTTACATCACTATAGATCATATCTAGGTCAACTGAGAGAACTAGCTGAAAGAGCAAAGGAGTATGAACTCCCATTTGTATGGCTTCTAATTCTGTGAAACCATCAGCAGTTATAAGGTCTTAGAAATGCTAAGGTACTGAAGATGCATACATGAAAATTATTAATAACATCAGGGTCATTCCATGCCAAATCAACAAATGGGGGTTACCTCACAGTCATGAATTTTGCTGCACATTTGATCACTCACAGTACATACAGAGAGAAGCCAGAATCCAGAATTTCATTTTTTCTCAATAAGTAGAGGGAAGATTTTGCCTCCTGAATTTTTATTCAAGGTCATACTTTTGAAAAAAATAGTGCTCAATTGTTTTATTTACCCTAAACTAAATCATTCAAGTGTCATTTTAAAAATAAGACTACCACCTTCCTAAAACTGCCAGTAAGCTGAAAATGATTTTAAATTTGCAAAGAGTTTTGAGTAGCTAAAATTAAATTTTTTTTTTTGAGATTCAAAAAATTATATTTCTGATGTGTATCAGAATCCAGCCATAAGCTTTGTTGTATTTGAAGAGTTAGAACGAATGTCTCCAAAATTAATTTTAAGTTCATATTGCAATGTTTACTTAGCTTTTAGGGTTGCCAAACTTAACAAAAAATTAAATTTTCTATTTTTACAAACCCTCAAAAACTTGCTGGTGATGAAAAATTGAAAACTGTTTTAATAAAGGGACTGATGTGCAAAGATTCACACCTTAGAGTATAATTTTGCAATCTCTGACTGTTCCCATTAAAAAAAAAAATATGAGGGACATTTCCGCTGAACTTTGTAATTTAGGAAATCTGGTTGTTCCCCCTTGCAGACCTCGCCATTGCTTTTTAAGCTAAAAATTCTTAAAAGGATATTGGATTTGTTCTATTGTCAGTGACATTTTATTAATAAATTATTGTATACAATAACTTCAAATTTTTAAAACATGACATCTATCTATATTGGAGAAAGAAATCATGGAAAGTTATCTACTGTTTGACAATGAAAATTCTACGCAAGACAGTACTCTGAAGCATAGTATAAACCCCTGGCAGCTTTACAAATAAACCTTATAAAATAAAATATTCCAATTTTTTCAAAATTTGAATATCATTTTTTGGTTTTTACTTATTGTATGTGTGTGTCTAGGGGGAGGGGGGATTCAATCCCCAAATTGTTATTTACAAGAAATTATAATTTTTTAATTTTTTTAACTAGTCTAAAAGACTTTGCATATTTTTTCTGTGCACCTGGACTTCAATGACTTTCCTGTTTGATGAAATTGTTGTGTGTGTGTATATATGTGTTGTGTAAAAGGGGAGAGAATGCCGCTCACTTAATTTTATAATTCTCTGGTTATTTAGATTCACAGCATATTGAATTCATCAGTTATATGAAAATGAAGTCGGTACAAATCCTATGTAAGTGAAACACGAGAAACATTTCTTTAAGAAAAATCGTTCGCATTAATGAATCTACATGCGCAGTGATAATGCTAAAATAGTATGTAATGAAACACAGCTAAGAGCATTTAGGCCACTTGGTGGAGGAGTGGTCCAAGCACTGGCTTCCAATCATTTGTCTGAGATGGGTCTGGGTTTGAATCTCTGCGCAGTGATAATGCTAAAATAGTATTAATGAAACACAGCTAAGAGCATTTAGGCCACCTGGTGGAGGAGTGGTCCAAGCACTGGCTTCCAATCATTTGTCTGAGATGGGTCTGGGTTTGAATCTCTGCACAGTGATAATGCTAAAATAGTATGTAATGAAACACAGCTAAGAGCATTTAGGCCACCTGGTGGAGGAGTGGTATAAGCACTGGCTTCCAATCATTTGTCTGAGATGGGTCTGGGTTTGAATCTCTGCGCAGTGATAATGCTAAAATAGTATGTAATGAAACACAGCTAAGAGCATTTAGGCCACCTGGTGGAGGAGTGGTCCAAGCACTGGCTTCCAATCATTTGTCTGAGATGGGTCTGGGTTTGAATCTCTGCGCAGTGATAATGCTAAAATAGTATGTAATGAAACACAGCTAAGAGCATTTAGGCCACCTGGTGGAGGAGTGGTCCAAGCACTGGCTTCCAATCATTTGTCTGAGATGGGTCTGGGTTTGAATCTCTGCACAGTGATAATGCTAAAATAGTATGTAATGAAACACAGCTAAGAGCATTTAGGCCACCTGGTGGAGGAGTGGTCCAAGCACTGGCTTCCAATCATTTGTCTGAGATGGGTCTGGGTTTGAATCTCTGCACAGTGATAATGCTAAAATAGTATGTAATGAAACACAGCTAAGAGCATTTAGGCCACCTGGTGGAGGAGTGGTCCAAGCACTGGCTTCCAATCATTTGTCTGAGATGGGTCTGGGTTTGAATCTCTGCACAGTGATAATGCTAAAATAGTATGTAATGAAACACAGCTAAGAGCATTTAGGCCACCTGGTGGAGGAGTGGTCCAAGCACTGGCTTCCAATCATTTGTCTGAGATGGGTCTGGGTTTGAATCTCTGCGCAGTGATAATGCTAAAATAGTATGTAATGAAACACAGCTAAGAGCATTTAGGCCACCTGGTGGAGGAGTGGTCCAAGCACTGGCTTCCAATCATTTGTCTGAGATAGGTCTGGGTTTGAATCTCAGTGAAGCATGGATGTTGTTTGTCTTTCAGCACTGGCTCTGTCCCTTTCCCAGGAACCAGTGTCCCTAAATAGGTACGGGTGACTGCTTATAGTCCACCAAGTCGCTCAGAGTGGTTGTTAAACTCCCCAAGAAAAAAAAAGAGCATTCAGTTTACAACCTTTTAAAGTCATAGGTCTCTAAAAATAGCAAATACTAAGCACGACACACCACTGAACTCTTTTTTTTTTTTTATAAAGACTTAGTAAAAGCAAAATCAAATCTTACTTCTGACAACTTCTCAAACCCTAAAAGATGCCCCTCTGTTCTTTTAATGCCCATTTTGGTGGCATATCGCCTGTTGCCATCCATAATAAAAGCAACATGATGAGGAATAGGCCCACATTTTAGGACCTTGATGATAAATCTTTCCAGCCAACTACGCTTTCCTTCTTTAATCCATGGCATCCTTTAAAAAAAAAAAAAATCACATAATTAAAGCAAAGATAATCATTTAGCAACCTGAATAATTGATTACCTCAATTGTTATGCTGGACTTCATACCACAAAGGCCACATGAGACCAAACAAATACGCAAAAATAAACATGCACAGTAAAAAGTAGACAATAAGATAAACAGTTACAAGTGTTCAACTTAAGCAAGCATACAGGCTGTTTTAAAGCTCACTCTAGTATCACACACACCAACACACACACACACACACACAAAGGATTTTTAATGGGGATTTGCAATAAAAGAAAAAAAGTTGTCACAATATTCAAAGAAAGGCATTTGTAAGTTCTAGAATTTTTACCCTTGCTTTACTTACATGAACAATTTTGAATACTTATCTGGAAAGGGGGAGGGGGAGATAAGACTGTACATTTCAATGACACAGAATAAACAGTCACTAAAAATGATTTAAAGTTGTGAAAATTATTTAAAAATTACAGTTGCTGCCTACCAACCCTCTGATGGACTGAAGCTAAGGATCGAGGAAGTTTAAGACTGGGGGAGGCCTATACCTTGCAGTGAGTGTCAACAGGCTGAGAAAAACTCTCTGGTGCTACAGTGGTACGGAATCTAGATCCTAAGTACCTTCTTAAATAGATGCAAAAAGATTTTTTTCAAATTGGACGAATAGCTGTGGACATATGGTGTTCACGGATAAACAGAAAGACGGATGTAAGCACATAATTTTTTTTTTTTTAGAAAAAAGATGCACTAAAAAATATGGTTAAATTATATTAATTCAACATTTGTCGAAATCATTACGTGGTTTATGAAATTATTAACTATATGTCAACAAAATAGTTTCCATATTATTTACTGTTTCGCACGTTACTAGAAATTTGAGCACGGGGAAAAACGTCAATATAATAAAAAATTCTTTATTTCAACTGGCCACTCATATTCCTTTTTGATGTTCCTTATGATCGTTTAGAATTTCATTATATGAAGATTACAAATTTATATGAAAAAATGTTTTTAAATGTACAGTCATATGCATCATAAGTTGTCAAAGTCCTCCAATATGTACAGACAATAGGTATTAAATGATTAACATTATTCCAGTTTAAGAAAAACTTGTTTAAATTTCTACATCAACCTTGTTCTCTATATGTGCAAAGTGTTCAGAAACAGTAAATAATAAGGAAACTATTTTGTTGACATATAGTTAATAATGGTTAAATTATCTGAGAAGGTAATTGCACTATGACTCCCTACTCCCTGAGTGGGGTCTCAGTATAATATGAAAATACCAAAATCTCATGTACACAAAATTTTCTATACAAGCAATCTAACCTACCAGCAGAGATGACTAAGAGCATACAGAGAATTGTTAAAAGAACAACAACACAATTTTCCCATGGCATCACCACAAATACAGTACTTTTCCAAGAAAAACTTGTTTAAATTTCTACATCAACCTTGTTCTCTATATGTGCAAAGTGTTCAGTACACAGAAAACATTACCTTTTTTAAACAAATATACAAATATATCTGCATCAACCTGTTACATCATAAGGAGTGTGCCCATAATCTGGCACAATCACTAAATGCTAAATTTAGGCCATCATACTATTGTACCACCTCTTCTGAACTTTGCTGTTTGCACAATATACTCCCATCAGTAGATGTGTTACATTCACAGCACATATAGAACTGCCCAGCTGACTGGAACAGGGCATAATATGATTCAGCACTTCACAGAAGTGATTTTAACCACTTTATGGATGAACTATGACATTCTTTGTATCACATATGATGAGAATGCCAGTTGCAGGTGGTTATGTGAGGCTTGCATGCAGCTACTTTCCTATGACAATCAATGCTGTGGAGCTGTGTGTGTGTTCATACACCTCAACTGTAGTTGAGCTAAAAGTCCTGGATGACTTATTTCTTCAAGGATGATTAGTTTGACTGATGTACCACCAGGGCTTGAAAATTATATTGACCAACATGCCTGGGGTATGCAAATATTCTGTCCGTGCAAGTTTTTTTTCTCTACACGCCTGAACTGGCATGTAAAAAATCTATCTCTCCACACGATAAAGTTTTGTTTTTAAGCATTTTTAATTTCCCATTCAATTTTCTCATTACTCAAATGCTCCCGTCCCTCTTTTCATTTATAAAATTAATGAGGTTGTATTTTGAGAGATTAAAGTTTAAAATAGATGACCTTGAAAACTAAATTGCCCCAAATTTGATTTTGCAATATCTCAAAAGGAAGGTCATGTAATAAGCTTTTAAATGAGAATGATGTGAGATCTGTTGACTAATTAGATTCACAGTAGGGTGGAGTGAAATTTGCGAATTTTTTTATACGACCAAGGGGCATGTGTCAAAAGTTGCGGTTCCATATGCTAATCAAGAGAAAAAAATACAAAAATTCTAATCGCATATCTGCAGTCTGCGCAATCGCCCGAAAGTTTGAAACTTTTACATAAATCTTACAACATTTCAAACGTTTTCCCATTTTTTGTTTAAAGAAGTGCTCTAATGACTGGGTACTGATAAAGTTTTAGATTTTGATTAGTAATATACACAGAAAAAAAAAAGGATTTATTAAATGGCATCTGATGTCTGTGCACAACTCGTGAAAAAAATTGCAAATTTGCCTAGAGATCAGCTATTACCGCATCCCAAACATGCTCTATAGCATATAGTACATTTTATGGGGCACTGTACTTCTTAGTGTAGCTCTTCGCTAGCTGTAAAAACAACTACCCAGGACTTACCACGTGGAGGTGCCCACCTTGTATTTGGGGCACTTTTAAGTTATGTGAACTCTATATTGACACTTCGTATCAAACTGTGGCATTATTTTTCTGTCAAGAAGTGTTGCTCATATTACACTGTCTCTTGTTACATGTCCACACACTTTGGATGCTGCTGCTGTAACCTCTTTAACACATCTTTCTACTGCTGGAGTGTGTGATGGTAAATGAAATAATTTCATAGGGAAACCTTCTGCAGTGTCTCCTTCCAGCACTCTGCATATGTCTGAGTAGACTACACCCATGGTAATAGGAGGCTCTGTAACTTTAAGGTCTTGCCAATAAATGATGTCAATGTAATCTTTGGCATCAAAGTTTACTACCGTTATAACAAAATTTCTTATGACAGGACCAGCATTTTTTCTCGCAGCAAGTATTCTTTTTACAGCAAGCTTATGAATACTTTGTTGGTCATCATTTACCATGACTAGCAATACATTCTCCGGATGAGCAAAGTAGCCATTTCTTTGGATGACTTTCTGAAAAGTGGCTTTAACAGGACCCTCCAAAAGCTTTGCAAATGATATTGTTTTCCATAGATTCTTAGTGCCTTGTATCACAGTTGGGTTGCTTTTTATAGTGAACCATACAGGGGCATAAACTGCGGTTGGCTGTTGTCAGCCATCTTGCGTGTGGTAATTATCCCGGACTCTGACTTGCTATGTCTGCTGCGCATTTCTCCACTTGAAGTTGCTAAGCAAATATCAAGCAAATATTTCTGGTCATTGCTCAGGTCTGAAACAATTATATTTATATCATTCAGTGGAAAATAAATGTTTTCAAATTTAATGGGTGGATGAAGATGGCAAGTAGGAAGGCTTTTACCAATTGGTCCCATATAGCCACAAGGCTCAGATGTTTTTCCATCTATGTTTTCCATAATACTGTATGATGTAATGCTAACTCTTTAGAATGGAGTTGACAGATTATCCACTGCAGTGGCCTTTGCAACTTTTCTTCCATTTGTTGAATAGCTCCAGACTTTTTCTCACTGTTAGTAGGGCAACCATCACAACCAATACATCAGAGCTGGGAAAAGTTGATGTTATTATCTATCAAGTGTTCAAAAATGGCATTCGCCACATTTTTTGCACAACGGGATTGCGCCATGGCACGACCAATATATTTAGAACCTGGTTCTTCTATGAGCAATAAATGTCCCTCTTGTCGAATTTTTCGCTGTTTTATTATCTTCAGATGTTTTGATGTACAATGGTTTCATCTTTCTTACCGTCAAAATATAATGCTTTAATTGTACGATCATTAGCCGGTTGTTCATTCTGCAAAACAGTAAATTTTTCATTCGAGCTCTCCTGACTTTACTTCTGTCGATCACAAGTGAAACGTTTGTTAACAGAAAATCCTGGTTAATGTCATGGAGTACAGCAGAAGCAAGTGCAGCACCTGGACGATCTGATATTCCATACCTGTTACAAGTTTGAGCAAATTTTCGAAAACTGACTCTGGTTTCACATGATGGACTAGGAAAAGATGAAAAGCCTTAATTTTTTTTTGCTATCTTCGCCAATTTCGCTGTGTTCTAAATCGTGTGTACCTTCATCTTCATTGGTGAATTACGTGTGAGGTGTGACACAAGTGTGTTAGCACATTTGTCCGTTTCTATTCTCTGTTTAATGCTTTGGTCATTTTGGGCTTTTCTCATAACTCTCTTTCACTTTTTAGCACGTCTTTTGTAAAAAGATCGTGCTTCTGTTATCGGTCTGTCCGTCCGTCCGTCCGTACCCACGATATCTCTGCAACTATTAGTCCGATTTGAAATTGTTTTTTTTGCATTTGGAAGCTTGAAATATGCAAATGATGATCCTTCATTTCATTTTTTTTAACGATGTACAATTTCGCCGGTAGAGGGCGTAAATGCAGATGATGTTGAATTCAAAAATACGTTTTATTCCACATATTTGCTTCTAAACATCCGATTGAAAAAATTCTTTTATCTTTCGATTCCATTTATGTCGAAGAGTATTTTAGATATAGTTACTTTTTCAAATTACGCATAGATTTTCTGCTAGGGGCGTAAAGGTAAATCACATTTCCCCCGATAACTCTTCTTCTAAAACTCCGATTTGAAAACTTTTTGCTCCAGCGGATACATCTCCTGATGGAAAATCTTTTGCATATAATTTAAAATTTTTGGTAAAGAATACTTTGGCCACCAGGGGGCATAAGTGTTAATTTTTGCTTCTGATGTATTTGCCATAAAATCGGAGCTTCTAAAATATTGATTGAAAAAATTATTTCGTGGACTGATGCCACTCACATCGACAAACCTTTTCGGAATATTTTCTTCTTAAAATATTGCACAGTTTCTCCGCCAGGGGGCGTAGATGTACATCCTAATTTTGTCAATATCTCTACTTCTAGGAGTCCGATTTGAAATATTCCTTCTTTGTTGGATAGTGTTTTCCGTGTGACATGTTTTTCATATAATTTCAAAATTTTCAAGTAATTCATAGACTTTCCGCTAGGGGGCGAAGCAGTAAATTGTGTTTCCCCCTATATCTCTGCTTCTAAATCTCCAATTTGAAAAATTCTTTCTGCACCGGATACAGCTGCTGATGGGAAATCGTTTGCACATAATTTCTAATTTTTGTAAAAAAAATAGTTTGGCCACCAGGTGGCGTAAATCTTATTCCGCTTCTGTTGTATTTGCAGCAAAATATGAGCTTCTAAATTCTCGATTGAAGAAAACATCGTTTGTTGACCGATACTAGTCATGTCAACAAATCTTTTAGAAACATTTTCTTCTTAAAATAGTGCATGGTTTCTACGTCAGAGGGCGTAGATGTATATCTTATTTTTGTCAATATCTCTACTTCTAGGAGTCCGATTTGAAAAATTCCTTCTTTGTTGGATAGTGTTTCTAGTGTGACATGTGGTTCATATATTTTCAAAATTTTCAAGTAATTCATAGACTTTCCGCTAGAGGGCGTAAATGTAAATTGCGTTTCCCCCTATATCTCTGATTTGAAATTTTTTTCTGCACCACATACAGCTCCTGATGGGAAATCGTTTGCACATAATTTCTAATTTTTGTAAGAAATGGTTTGGCCACCAGGTGGCGTAAGTCTTAATTTCCGCTTCTGTTATATTTGCAGCAAAATATGAGCTTCTAAAATCTCGATTGAAAAAAAAAGTCGTTTGTTGACCGATACTACTCATGTCGACAAACCTTTTAGGAAAATTTTCTTCTTGAAATAATGCATGGTTTCTACGCCAGGGGGCGTAGATGTATATCTTATTTTTGTCAATATCTCTACTTCTAAGAGTGCGGTTTGAAAAATTCCTTCTTTGTTGGATAGTGTTTCCGATGCGAAATGTTTTCCCTATAAATTCAAATTTTCAAGTAAATCATAACTTTCCGCTATGGGGCACAAAGGTAAATTGCGTTTTCTGCCTTATTTCTGCTCCTAAAGCTCTGATTTTAAAAATTCTTCTTGTATCGCATACAAGACCTGATGGAAAATCGCATACAAGACCTGATGGAAAATATTTTTCACATAATTTCTAATGTTTGGTAAAGAATGGTTTAGCCACCGGGGGTCATAAGTATTAATTTCTGCTTGTGAAGTATTTGTTGCAAAATCTGGGCTCCTGTAAACTAGACTAATTTTTTTTTCTTGGACCGATACAGCTTATATGGATAAACCTTTTGAGAATACTTTCTTCCCAAAAATAATGGATGGTTTTCTCACCAGGGGACATAAAGTCACATCTTATTTTGTCGATATCTCTGTTTCTAAGAGTTCGTAAGCTCACTATTCTGTTTACAGCAATATCTGAGGGATTAAAAACCCGATTGAAAATCTTCTTTCTTTCGTCAGATCTATTGTTTTCCATACCGGTTCCATTGACTTTGAATAGCTTTGATAAATTTAATTTGCGTCAGAACGGATTCAAAAGATGTGCTTATTACACCTGGAAATTCGGTGTCATCTTTCTTGTTTAAAGTCGTTTTTATGTCCACACCACCGATTAACATTTTTTGTGAGGTTTGCTGATCCATGAGAAATTCAAATTCTAGCTTAGGAACTTTTGTATCAAATGAACATTTACAAATTGATCTGTTTAGGCATTTACAAGCAGCAATATCAAACAATTTGTCTGCATTTTCCCTGTAAGTACTTAATTTCTTTTGAAATTGTTCTCTATTTTTATCTCTAGAATAACTCTTATTTAACTTCAGAACCATCTCAATTCCTTTCTTCAACATAAACATCATTGCTCGGCAAGAAATAATAGGTAAAAAAGACTTACCCCGAAAGTTTTCCACTTTGTTTAAAACATGACAAGCTACTTCCGAGAAGGCTGGATTCCTTGTTGTTATTTTCTGTTTTAGTCTGGCGCCATAGCAGATTGTAGTGCCTTATCACATCACGACGAGTAGGCAACACAATTTCGCTTATATCTTGATCACTACGAATGATAGGATTATCATGGTTTCTAGTTAAAGCCATAAGTGTACAAAGTGTTTAGAAAACTCAGTGCTTAACTTTGCCCAAAATATGATATACAAACTGAGAGCATGGTCTCACAACTGCAACTAAAACAACAGCGAAAGACAAGGTGCTACCTGTGGTGCACGTGGTGAGGAGGCGTGGTTTTGAGGGGGAACGGAGTAACGGACATCTGCCCAGTCAAAGCATGTCCTTCCATTGGTCGCATGTGCGTTAAAATGATACACACAAAAGGCGACCTTTATTTCACAGGTTTGTTTGTTGTTTTTACTGCTAGCGAAGAACTAGTACGGTAGCATATCAAGTACGGTTTTTTCGTACTTGATGTACGAAGACGTATATCAATTGAGTACGATTAAACCTATAAATCAAAGAAAAAAATTAGTCCTCAAAACTGTAAAGAGTTCTTCAAAAAAGGCTGATCTTTAGGCAAATTTGCGATTATTTCACGAGTTGAACGCAAACACCAGATGCCATTTAATAAACCCAATTTTTTTTTCTGTGTGTATTGCTAATTGAAATCTAAAACTTTATCAGTACCCAATCATTAGAGCACTTTAAACAAAAAATGGGAAAATTTTTGAAATGTTGTAAGATTTATGTAAAAGTTTCAAACTTTAGGGCGATTGCGCAGACTGCAGATATACGATTAGAATTATTTTTTTTTTGTTCTCTTGATTAGTATGTGGAACAACAACTTTTGACACGTACCCCTTGGTCGTATAAAAAAATTCGTTAATTCCGCTCCACCTTAATCCACAGCCATTGTTTATTTGTGATAGGCATGGTAAACACATTTTTTTTTTTTTTTTTTTTTGTAAAATTCAAAGTCCTATAACTATAGAAGTACTGAGTGCAAGAAACTGAAATTTTGCACTGATTAGTTTCTTTATATAGCCTGCAAGTATACCAAGTTCAATGAAAATCAAAAAGGTTCAGGTCAAAAACATTACTTTTTTGGGGTTGATTTGACACCAGTGAGCTCATATGTTACTGTTGGGTGCATGTTATGAAAATGCAGCTGAGGATTAATACCAGTGAGTGAAACATACCGACACCCCCCCAACACACTGGTGTACTTTACCGAAAGTTTGGTGGACCTATCATACTTGAGAAGGATGGTTCACCACGGAAACTGAAAATAAATAAAGGAATGACCAAAGTTACAGTTTTTGAGCAAGGAACTGTTAGTACTGAATGCAAGATAGCTCGAAATGGCACTGCGATTGACCAAGTGGATGAGTCTGTGTATTTAGGAAGCATGCTTGACAGAGAGAACAAATTAGATGGTGAAATTAGTAGGTGAGTGAATTCTTCATTGAAAGTCATGCCTTTTTTAGGAGGATTTCACAGGAATGACGGATTCTCAAGAGAGTCCTAAATGGCTGTGTGTGAAAGTGTAATTCTCTCTACTTTGATGTATGGCAGTGAAACCTTGATACTGCAGAAGAGATATTGGAGCAGTTTGTGTGCAGGAGAGATGCAGTACTTACAGGGTTTGTGGCAAGACACTCGTACAAGTGAGGAATGAAAATGTGTTGCAGTTGTGTAATGTGAGGTAAAATGTTGTCAGTAAGGTGCAGACTAATATCCTCAGGTGGTTTGGCTATGCTAAAAGAATGAGTGATGAGATGCTTACTAAGAAAATGTTTTCAGCCCAAATGGCAGAAAAGAAAGGTAGAGGAAGGCCAAGGAAATCATGAGAGGACCAGATTTAGGAGTGTCTGCAAGAAAAAAATATTATGAGTATGAAGTATAGGTCTTGTGTATGTCGTGTGATAGATTTCAGCGAAGCTTGAGCTGTGTGACAAGATCGCTGTAAATGAAGACGTTTGATACAGCAACAATAAATAAATTATCAGTCAAACATTTATCTGGTAGATTATCTTTCTTTGTAGAGCTAAGCTAATCTCAGGGAACAGGTTAGCGATAAGTATGTGAAACGTAAGAGAGTTCAGATTTCATTGCTCAGGGACAATTTATGAAATGTGGTAACAGTACTTTGTTACGTTGTGTTTGAAATATTTAGAAAAAACAGTACAATAGTGCATGCGTGCATATGTGTGTGTGTGTGTATTTGGGCAGGCATTCTTTTTCACAACATGCCTGACTGGGCATGTTACAATTCTGAAAAATTTTTGGTGCTGCATACACCATTTGAAGTACTCTGGTAATGTGAAGAGAACTGGATAACTTTTTACATTTTATGTGTTGCTTCATTGTACTGGTATTGTCACACTTCCATTTCCTGGTAACATCAACTTTGGATGGTGATTTTCCATAATTAAAACAAATCATAAGCCCATGATGTGACATCTAACAATAACACTCCTTGCTAATCTATCCACCTAGATCTGCATGTCATGAAAACTGATATGTATACCATTTTTCACATACTGGTTTGAGTTCAACCTTTTGACAGGGATTAATTTAACTGAGGATTAATACCAATGAGAAAGACTTGGTAGCTTTTCTTTCTTCCTTACATTTTTTTTTTTTTTTTTTTTTGATAAAAACATTCCAGTAAATTTTTTATCTCAACTGAGATGAAATTAAATGATATTTCATTGAATAAAACCATTTTCTATGGAAGAAAAGAAAAAAATGAAACAATAATGTAGAAAACCCTGCCCATTCAGCAGAATTTCTGTGAATTTTGCTCTTCATGTAAAACAACCAAATCTGAACAGTATGATCATGATGAATAGGCATTGACAAGCACATACTGCAGTTTTATTTTCAGTAAAAATTGCCAAAAAGTGTAAATGAGTAATGATACCACAGATAATGCAAAGCAGAAAAAGAACAAAAAAAAAAAAAAAAAACTGTAGAGAAAATAGTATGAAACAGTGCTATATATTACTGTGAAGGATGGGTATGTTTGCAAAGAGTGATTGAGCTAGTATATAGATGACACCTAATAACAGTACAACACATAATTTCTTTATTTCTGTGCAGGAATTCTGGATCCCCTACATCTAGGTATAATCTTTTAAACAACAATTCACACCCACACACATATATCAGGGCTTGAAAAATATCTGAAAAGTTACATGCCCAGCTAGCCATGTGCAAAAATTATTTACCTGCCCAGGTAGTAAAAGCTGGATGCCCAGGAAAATTTACCTTTTACGATAACAAATCAGGACCCTCATTTTTTTTAAGTTAAAATATATGATAAACATTTTTTTACATGTTTTGCATTGTCATTTTAAAGGTCCGCTTTCAAAATGTTCAATGCACAAAAGCATGTATCTCAAGTTTTAAGATAATGATGCTGAGACTGGTACGAAATGATATGATGATGATGAAATTGGTATTTGAGAAATTTAGTGATAGTGCCATGTTCCTTTCGTTGAAGTTTTCTCCTTTTGTCACTAAATACCAGAGGCTAGGTCCATCAGAGGCATGTATCCCGTCGCTGACTGTAAACAATATTTGGAGTACAACTACATATGGTTCCAATTTCCGGACCTACAGCATAATATAATTAAAGACGTGATATTCTTCTGTCCTTGGCACTGACATAACAATAATCAGCTTCCGGTGGTTAGCAGTGAAATGAAACACAACATGCGTCGACCATCTTTTTTCCTAGGGTAGGATATTCTTTACCAAACTTTTTTATTTTTGAATTTAGTTGCCTGGACCGATCAACTAGATTGTTTTTCTACCTGCATGGGCCAATATCTTACGTGCCCCATACATCTCGGGCATGGTATTTTTCTAGCCCTGTATATGAAGTATTCTGCTTTCTTGAATCTGTGACAAGGCATGCTGTCATGAATATTTCAACAGTAGAATTGGGTTCAAATATGGGATCCTTAAAATTGAGACTTTGGAATGTTGAACTCTGTTGGCCTTTATTTATGAAACCTATGATTTATTAGAAATGTGGTAATTTACTGCAATTCATTGCTGTGTTAATGAATTTAAACACTACATGAAAATAGCCACTGCAGCCTGTCATACTCATAAGGCCAAAGTTGCAATAGCAATCACAAAAGCACACTATCAATAGCTGAAGGAACTTATTGAAAAGAGATACAGTATACAATAGGAATTCAACAAAGCAGGACCTACTGCATGGAACATTGTATGTGAGACCTTTCTATAAGTTCACAGGGGTTGCACTGCTGATCGCATTCTTCGCAATTTGCCAACAAAAACTAGTTTTGGCGATAGAAAAAAGTTTTGCCGATTACCTTTTTGTACTATTATAACATTTTGGCGAAAAATAAATAAATTTGGCAAGAACTTTAAAAAAGCCAAAGCAACCTCTGAGTTTAGATACCATTTTTTAAAATCATGCTGTAATCCTGTTGTAAGAATAAATAAACCAATATTGGTTTATCTATTTTTACAACAGGATTACTGGGATAAAACCAATGTAGGAATATTGAAAAATACCATGGTGAATATAAATTAAGAGAAGTTTATAAGTTGATTAGAATTATCAACAGAAAATGGCAACCTAGACTTACTGCTATCAAGGATGAACAAGGAAAGATTTTAACGAACATTGAAGAAATTTTACAGAGATGGACAAAATACTGTAGTGACCTATACAAAACTCAGAATGATCAAAATACTTTAACACAGGTTATCAAAGAGTTAAAAGGAAATATCACCACCAACCACAGATTTTGAAAACAATATTTTGGAAGATGAAGAAAGAAAGGCAATAATGAAATTAAAAAAACAACAGAAGTCCTGGCAATGATGGCATAATGGGGAAAATGATAAGGAATGGTGGTGACATCCTAATACAAGAAATACACAAAATCTGCAACAAGATATGGAAGAAATCAATATTGATAGTTCTCCATAAAAAGGAAATGCATTGGAATGCAACAACTATAGAACTATTGCGCTAATTAGCCATATGGGTAAAATTTTGATGATATTATTAAATGAAAGATTAAAAAGGCAGAATGAAGAACACCTGGCAGATGAACAAGCAGGCTTTCGGAAAGACAGGAGTACCACACAGCAGATACTAGCTCCAAGACTCATTGCAGAAAAAGCACGAGGAAAGAATAAAAAAGTATTCACATGCTTTATGGACTTCCAAAAAGCTTTTGACAATATTGAACAAAACATCACTTGGGCTGTACTGGAATCATATGGCGTGGATGCCAGCATACTTCAGCTTCTGAAAGAAATTAACATGAATGCACAGCCAGCTGTCAGGATAGAAGACATGTGGAGCTTGGTTTACCACCAACAGTGGTACAAGACAATGAGATCCAATACCACCAAGCATTTTCATCTCACGAGAGAATGTTGGACAAAATCAGGAATGAGGACACGGGAATTTCTATTGGTGGACAAAGATTCAACCATCTGTGTTTTGCAGATGATATTGCGCTGATTGAGGAAGGCAAAATGAAACTGGATCAAATGGTTCAAGAGCTGAATAGAGAAGGTAAAAGGTATGGACTCAAGATGAACATAGAAAAGACAAAACAATGGTATAAGGTGCAAAAGGGATCAGAAAAAAGATTTTGGAAGGCAAAAAACTTGAAAATGTGGGAAAATTCACTGATCTCAGAAGCTGAATAACATATGACTTAAACAGCAAATAAAAAATTACAATTAAAATTGCAAAGGCTATAACACTATTAAAAGCCATGAATAAAATTTGGAAGAGCAGAGCTAATAGTCTCAAAACTAAGTTAAGCATTCTCGAGACATGCATCTTTGCAGTATGCTATCCAGATGTGAAACTTGGACAATGACAAAGGAATCAGACAGAAGAATACTTGCTTTTGAAAGAAAGTGCAATCGTAAAATCTTACAAATTGGATGGACTCAGAGGATAAGAAATGAAGTGTACAAAAGAATACAACTAAAAGAGACCCTGTCCTGTTTCAAAAAACCATACAGAGAAAGCTACGACTTTTTGGACACATCTGCAGAATGAAAAACAACAGAAAGATAAAGACACTGGTGTTTGGCTTAATGAATGGAAGAAATGCAAGCGGACATCCTCACTGTGATTGGGCTGATGATATCAAAAACTGGCGTGGTGGAACTCTTCAAAAATAAAACCATTCAGCAATGAATAGACTTCAATGGGAAAAATCGCATTAGACACCTAAGGGAATTTTACCCATGGTCGATGATGATGATGTAATTATTTTTTAAGATTTTTTCTATTGAAAATACAAATTAAAATTAACTCTTCTAAGTATATATATTTAATTTTTAAATTATATTTCTCATTCATGCAAATGGCTGTTCACTGTCACAAATATCATGTAGCATATGTATACTAACTTTGAGAACAAACTACAAAATGAACTAACATGAGATTTTAAAAAGGTCTTTTTTTTTTTTTTTAAATTGAAATTACATAATGACTTTTCCATCACTCATACATGCTATGGACACCCGAGAATAAAAATTCTTTGGAGGAGATGAGAGATCTTCGAGAAAGTAGTTTTAAGGATTGTGTCACTTTTATATACACCGAACAGGCAAAACAGTACGACCAGCATGCCTTTACACAAATCGGAGCAACTCCAGGTAAACGATGGTGAAAGTGAAGGTCATAAAATAGTTAAATAGCACCTGATACTAAGCTTTGTTAATCAGCATAATGGTTGTTCTTCAGATGGAAAAGGCAGCGAGCGGACTTAGCGAGTTTGACAAAGGAAAAATTGTAATGGCCAGATGCCTCCATCACAGCTTTTTTGATACAGCAAGGCTTATGGAGTACTCACAGTCAGCCTTGGTTAGTACCTTCAAAAAGTGGTTCGGCGTTGAAAGTTCCTCGGACACTCGTAATAACTTCAAAAAGATACCAGGCTCAAATTATTCGAGCTTATGCGCCCACCACAAGTCATCCTGAAGAAGAAATTTGGCATCTAAATAACAAAGGCAAGTAACACTTGAAGGTCATTATGGGTGATTTCAATGCAAAAATAGGGCAACAGCAACAGAATGAAACTTGGGTTGGTAAATCGGTTATGGGAACAGAAATCAATGGAAACACTCTTGTAGAGTTTGCAAAAGCAGAAAGGTTTACCACCATGAACTCTTTTTTCAAGAAAAAGCCACACAGGAAATGGACATGGAGGCATTTGAATGGGACAACAAGTGAAATTGATTTTATTATGTGTAACAAGAAATTTGTCATTGAAGACTGCAGTGTGCTAAACAAGTTCAAAACAGGTAGTGACCATAGAATGGTGAGATGTAAGATGCACCTCAATACTAAACTTGAACGTGACAAGCTCATAAAGCAAACAAAATGTATTGACATGACCAACCTTAAAAAACACCATAATAACTTCAAGTTGGAACTGAAGAATAGATTCCCAGCTTCAGAAAGCCTAACATCAGAAGAAATAGATATTTCTGAAGTTAACAAAGAACTCACCAAGGCTCTCATGGAAACAGCAACAAAAATTGGTGGTACGAAGAACAAGTTGCATATGAAGAAAATTTCATGAAAAACAAAAATGCTGTTGCAAAAGAGAAGGGAGGTAAGGACAAATATGAAAGACACAACTTCCAAAGTGGAGTATAGAGCTATGCAAGACAGTCCAAAAAGTATCACTGAAGACATAAGGAAATTCAATTGTGAACTAGTGAGAAAAGCAATTGGAAACCACCAAAGCCTGAAGAGAGCAAAGGGACATCTTAGTAAGGGAAGAAAACAGATTATGGCACTGAGAAAAGAAGATGGTGCTCTAACAAGAATAGAAGCAAAATTTTGACAACGGTGAAAGATTTCTACTCAACATTGTATGAAAGGGATATTACATCTACTCCAGACATTACGACAGGTACCAGTACCACAGTACCTCAGGCATAAGTTACACATGCAAGTAAGAATAAACGGGGAAAAGCTCCAAGGGAAGATGTAATTACCGTAGACATCATACAAGAAGAAAGTGGAGAAATTGAAACAGTACTCGCCCAAGTTTTCACTCGGTGACTTAATGAAGGGAAGATTCCTGAGGATTGGAACAATGCTACAATGATCCTGCTACATAAAAAAAGGTAACATTGAGGATCTCAAGAAATGCAAGCCCATGAGCCTCCTATCAGTGATTTAAAAAATCTTCACTAAGGTTCTTTCACATTGCTTGAAGGTAACACTAGACATGGCTCAACCAAGAGAACAAGCTGGATTCAAGAGTGGCTACAGCACTGTAGAATCCATGCACTGAGAGAACTAATTGAAAGAACAAGGGAGTATGAACTCCCATTATGCATGGCTTTAATTGATTATGAAAAGGCCTTCAATTCCATGAAATCATTAGCAGTTACAATGACTTTGAAATCCTGCGGTACTGGAGATGCATACATTAGCATTACTAATAACATCTATGAAAATGCAAGTCCAAAGGTTTGGATATTTGAGGATACAGCACCAATAATAATTGGAAAGGGAGTGAGACAAGGTGACACCATATCTCCCAGGTTCTTTGCCACATTGCAAAATGCCTTTCAATCAATGAACTGGGAAACAAAGGGATAAAGATCAATGGAGATAATTTAACTCACCATTTTGCTGATGACAGTCATTTTTGAAACTACTCCTTCAGAGCTGCATAGTATGATCCAAGAACTTGCTGGCAACAGTAAATAAGTGGGATTAAAAATGAGCTTTCAAAAGACAAAAGTCATGTACAATACTTTTAAAAGAAAGGAAGAGTTATCAATTGATGGGGAAAAGCTGGAGATAACTGATAACTACATTTATCTTGGGCAGCAGATATCAAGTGAGGGCCACATTCATGAAGAAATTAATCAGCGAAGAAAACTTGGAGAGTTTTTGGAAGAAACAGTACAATTTTTAACAGCAGTATGTCATTATGTCTTAAAAGAAAAGTGTTTAATGAATGCATCTTGCTAGTGCTTAAGTATGGAGCAGAGACATGGACCTTAAATAAAAAAGATATCTAAAGACTGCAGACAACTCAAAGACGCATGGAGAGATGAATACTTGGTGTAACCAAGAAAAATAAGAAGAGGAACTCGTGGATAAGGAAAATGACAAGAGTAGACGACATCATGACCACAGTGAAATCACTAAAATAGCAATGGGCTGGACATGTTGTCAGAAGAACGGACCACTGATGAACAACCAAAATTTTAAGACTGGATTCCAAGAGACAGAAAAAGACTCAGAAGAAGACCACATGGGAGACAATTATTTTCTATCACAACGATGTGTACCATTTTGTTATGAGTTGTCAGAAAGGGAATGTTTATTTCACAAAACAAATGATCCAGCTGTTAACTATTCTGGGTGAGAGAGCAATTCTTCCTGTGAAGTGACAGATAACAATGGCAGCAGACTTGTAAAGAAAAGAACCTTTTAACTTAAAATATGTGAGATATATCACATGATACACAACTTTATCCTAGTTGATCCATGATTCACAACTTTAAACTTGTAATAAGTATTGGCTGAAATTCTAACGAAGCTTTCTTTTGGTAACCTTCTTTACAGTTAGGTTACCAAAATGCCTTGTTTGTTCAGGTGGAACAGCACCTGATTTACAAATCACTGACTACAACAAGGAGTTAAATAAAGTACACTCATGACTAAATTTACAACAGAACTGGTTCCTACCTCTACATTCTAAATGATCAAGTGGCATTTTCACTCACAATGCCAAATCACTCGGTGAAATACACTACTGAAATGTTGGGGATTTTATTCAACAACTGTTACAACTTATTATCAATAATACTGCAATACATTTAACTTTACACTAGTTTATCTATTCAAGTAATTCTAGGGCTTTCACCAACAGTACCATTCAATAATAGAAATATACTACTAAAATGATGAATCAATTATTCAACTGAAAACAATGTAACATCTTGATAGTCTGTCTTACAAAACTGAATCCAGTCTTTAACAAATTAACCCGGGGTTACCAAAATGGACTGAAATCAGCTCGAATGAATATATTCATTGTTTAAATCAGCAGAACGTGGCTCAGACGAGTGAACTGCGCATCATAAAGCATTACTATTTTTATTATTCAAATTGGCTATTTAGGGGAAGCTTGACACTAATCCTTTCTGACATTACCTGCTAAAGGGTCTGTCTGACGCTTATCCTTTCATATTGATGTTAATATTTTCTATCGTTTTACCTGCTAAAAAAAGGTTATGCAACGAACTTAAGGAAGACGAGAGATGATATTTGATTAACTTGTTTTTACCCAGTGGCATGATATCCAGGTCGGGGGACTAGTACTTTGCCATCAAGCCTTGGGTCATGGAGCAAATAAAGGACTAGGAGGAAGCTTTAATCATTCTTGCCAGGTTTATGATAGGCAGCATGAGATGGAAGGGAGAAAGAATTATTTTGCAGTAGCTTTCATAAAAGCTCGGCTATTATGTGAATATTTCTGTTTGGGAACAGCAGAAAATTTTGGGCACAATTTGGTTCAGGTACATCAGCCGCTTAAAGGGTTAATGAAATACAAGTTAATTGCAGATCTTCCAAATATAATTGAAAATTATACTGTAAACTAACAAATTATCAAAGGCTTTCCTCATACCAAAGTGAATCCTATGGATTAGTATCCACAGGAGCACATCGTACTGATAAAGTGCGAATGCATCACCTTTAGGTACCTTCATTGGAATTTAAATCACATAGGCAAATAAAAAAATGTTCAAACATAAACTTACAAAAAACAATTTATCAGGAATCGATTTAAAAAGACAAAAATCAGCTTAAATACATAGTTATTGGTTTACATCGAGTAAATTTCTATTTTCTTCATTGAAACAAATATCGTAGAACAGTAGATCATAATGTAAACACGTGTGCAGTGAAGTTTGAAAAATCATTGTCAAGTGATAAAACGTAAACGGACAACCAAACCGCGCGAGACTAGCAATACGATTACTCCACAGTCATAAAAACGCGGATGACAGCTTTCTGAATAAAAAATGTTTTTTAATCTTATAAATCGATATTCAAGTGGGCTACGTCGTGCAAATATTAAAAAAACAACTAATATGATGCAATCACACGACTGTAGAGAGGTCTCCCATTAAACTAATTAAAGATTCAGCCATGTATCGAAGACAGAATAACAAAATAATTGCATCATATTTTAATGCAGGTTTCGGTGTTTCATCTGAAGTACTTTTCATAATTATCCATGTAAAAAAGCTTTATACCTCTTCAGCGAAAAGCAGAAGATACTTCCCAATGGTAATTCGTAGTATACACATCAGGAAACAACGATGCCTACTTCCGGCGCATGCGTGCCGTTTCATCTAACCTTCAAACTGTGAAATATAATAAAGACGTTATTGAAGCAATGAAGATGCATTATTTACAACTCAAAAGTTTTACTGGACACGGCATGATAAGTAATGGTATCTTTATAGTGCAGTGCTGATTTGAAAAAGAGCTTGACCGGACTATATTCTATATCGCAATGGGCCAACGGCAGTAACGGTGTGCTACAGTGTCTTTCCGGTGATGGTATGTTGGTCGTTCGAGCTTTTAGGGTTACCTTCGTATTAAGGTAAAAGTCAGGTGGAAAGTTAAGAGTCTGATTACTATCTGTTAAGTTGGAAGTTAACAATATGCCAGGGATAAACAGACGACGCTGCAAGACAAATAATTTAGAAGGAGGTAAGTTTTATATTTTATCTCAAGCAGTGGCAGTACGTAAGTCCTACTAACCGTGTTTCGTGATGACTAAAGGAATGAATTGTTTATTTTGCAGAACTTTATCTTCTGATCGCCAAATTTTTAAGCACAGGACGCTGTCAAAGGAGCGCTGAGGTAAGATTTGTTGTCGAAAGTGTTTACGTAATGTTTTGTTTTGGAGGAACGTTTTGCTTAGTGTCCCTTTTATTTTTTTCAGATATTGAGACAAGAGATAGAGGAACATCAGGTAAGCACTGTACTGTTATGATCGCTTGCTATACCATGTGTACTACACGTGGTTTAGTTTGGTGACCAAAACATTAAGGAAACTGTCATTTGCCGTATGTATGAGATGGATTTTCCTTGTAATATTTTTTTTTTTAAATCGAAATTTTAGCTCCTACCGAAACGTACGGACTGGCTTGGAAATGAACACAGTAGGACTTTTTCAGAATTGGTAAGTAAAATTAAAAAAAAATAATTTAAATTAATGAATTTAAAATCTTTGATAGGTTTCTGAATACATAATGGTATTTGTCATTGTTTGCCCGTATTGTGGTTAAGGCATATGCGATATGTTTTGTAAATAGCGTTAGCTATAGGTTTAGCGTACAGTTTGTTGGAGAAAGTGCCAGAGTATGGTATATGGCCTGTTTATTGAATTCGTAACAAGGAAAGAGGGGAAAAAAAAGTTGAAGCAGTGACGTATTGGTCAGCTGGCGTTATCCAATGAGATGGCTCTTACGTATCATAGGCTGTTGTAGACGTTCCGCCATCTAGTGTCGTATTGCATATTGTGAACTCAGACAGTTCCTTTCTCCCTCTCCAGTTGGTGATACACGGCAAAAGTGTGTCATCTGCGTATTGATGGGAGTTTAAGGTTTTGTCAAATAATTTTGAAGGTCAGAAATAGCTGTTAACCTTCTTGATCAAAACATTCATTGTTTAACGTTTCCAGTAGACTACAGCGAGTTTATCTGCGTGTGTTGCCTGACAATTTTTTTTGGGTTTTAAATGGGGCGACGTTTTTGTTAAAACAAAATCCTGTGGGAAGGGACATTTTCAGATGTTATACATGCCGAAACTTTTGATATTTACTGGCATTTGTGATGCATAATGAAATAGTTTTTAGATACGAAACATACCTAACACACCCTCACAACTGATAAAAGGTGGATAATGAGTAGTGGAGACAGTTTTAGTAATTGAAAGCATACAGTTTCGTTTGCATTTTTTCTTATCAAATCAAAGTTCATTCAGATACAGAAATAACCAAATACTAAACATCACAAAACAAAAATTTGAGTACAAAATATTACAATATACCAAAAGTTACATTAAAAATTGATTAGCAATCTTTGCACTGAGTGATAAGAGTTGATTTTTTTATGTTAATTTGCTTATGTTTATCAAATTTACTTCAAGGAAATAGCCTAAAAATGCTTGAGTACTTAATAGACCTTTATAAAATAGCATTTAAAAACATAGACCAGACATAAAAACTATTTCCTGGGTGTAAGTATGACTAATCCTTAATTTTGTCAAAGGAACCGAATTTGGATACCTCTCTCAGAAGTTATGAAGTGCCTTACAGTAGATTTACAGCATATAGCCCAGTGCAAAATTATATCTATATAAATTCATTCATATTTTAGATAGTATGTGCCCAAACTTTCTATTTCTGGAGGAACCATGTGCTCATTCACATACACATATTGTAGAAAACTTGGAATGCAGCATCACTGCATCCTCCTGAAAAACAACATATATATCAATGGCATATCTTGGGTCTGTGACCTGGGCTATCTCAACCCTACCAGTACTGCTATTTTAAAAACTGTGAAGTTTATTTTTTAATTGTTAAGTAATAGAAGTAACATTTTTTCTAAATTTTAGGTACATGCTACATGCTATTGCTAACATGATACCAAATAATTATGAGGATTAGGAATTGAACACTTATTTGTACATGAACTTCATGTTTCTTTCCTTTTGTGTGAACTTGAGTGTTATGTTTTCACAAAAATGTTTCTTCAGAGCACTTTTTCATATTTAAAATTTTTTCTCTATTAACAAACCATTCTCTTTTCTGAGCGAACTGTTGTGCAAAGCAATGGTCCATACTCTGATTCATGTTGTCATGGGAACGCTAGCAGACGATCATATCAAAGTTCTTCGCATCAGAACAGCAAAGACCTGCTTGCGTTATGCTGTTGGTCATCGCTTGCCCGACTGATTCTCATAATCAAAAGTAGCGAATTCACTAGTGTTTTTTTCGCACCGAAAGCATCGACATATCTTAATACCGTTAATAATTGACTTTTATTTGTGTATATTTAATTGACTTTTATTTGTGCATTCTCTGGGCTTTGCAGCTAGCCTTGAATATACACCACTGATATATATATACATCTATCAGTGGTGAATATTCTGGGTGTGCTAGGTGTGCGTTGCACACCCACACAATCGCAATTTAACTTAAATTATCAATATTATTTTTTTGGATTTATTTCTAATAAAACTCCCAGAGTTCATCCTAAGGCTTCAAGTAATGGTTGAAATTAATTTCCCCACATAATGTTTTCATTAAGAAGAACAGTTTCTTTCAGTAAACATTTCATATTCGAGCTAGAATCCTGGGGTGTGTTGTTTTGCATACGCACATCCGGGAACCTTAGAGCAGCTATGGTACAAGCACTCCGCAGATGGTGGTACAGGTCACATTCTTATTTTCCTGTGATTTCAAACGTAATGGTGGAACCCTCAAGGTGTACTAGCCAAAATGAGCAATGCAGTTCAACGTTGTGATATGAGTTGCTATTACATTTTTTTTTCATGTATTTCCAATAAAGATTAAAATTAGCGGTCGCCACTCGCCATGTGGCGACTGAATAAAATGAAATGTCCAGTAGAAAAAGTAACTTAGGTCGCCACGCTCGAAAATTTGCCATTTTTCATTGCTAAAGAATTAATTTGCATTTTCAAAACGCTTCTGTTATAGTAAATGCATTTTCAAATCATCCAACTCACGTGCCGTTAAAAACAGCCCTTTCCTCCTCACATAAGTGGGTACGATCTATTTATAGATTCATTCTTCAAGAACGGGAGCGGCTGTTTGTTTTCTCACTTAAGTTGGTGGACAAAGTAACCATATCGGGAATGGACACGTGGCTTTAGATGGAACTGTGGCATGACAACTGGTCTTCAGCAGCTCGTTTTTTAAAGTTTGGTTTCTCTGAAAATGCACGATTTTCCATTGCTTGGGCACTTCTTGCTTATCATCGAACAAAATGGGCAAGCATTTCCCCTTTTGTTTGCAAAAAGAAATCAAAGGTAGAAAATTGAGACTTCACTTTCCGCCGCCGCACACCGATTTCATTCCACGCAGAGTCGCGTTTCCTTTGCACGTGTGAAGTTGGCTATAAAAAAAAACAAAAACTTTTCTGCCCCTTAATACAGTAAAATGTTACTAAGGAATGGGTAAACACAAGTTTTTCAGCAAAATTATATATAAAAAATCAGTACTGTATTGTTCACTCTGCCGTGATAGTCATTTTACTGGTCACAGAAATTCCATCACTGGAGGAATAATTACTGATTTTGAAATTTAATTTAGCTTTAAAAAAGTGGAAAAGAAAAAACACTTTCCGTATTGATTGGTTTTGAAGAACAGGCTATTAGAAATAACAAAAACTTATCTTCACTAGAAAAAACTTTTAAAAATACGAAGTTGTTCTTTTTCACTTTTACTGAAGCTATTAAAAACGAGAAATGTAATCAGAAAAAATATAACATAAGAATATAACCAGAAAGTGAAAAGAAAGTGCATCTTGGGGTAAGAAAAATTCAAAATTTAGAAAACTACGATACATTTTCATACGTGCTAAAACAATCATTTTTAGGCGACGAACGGCATGAAGATGCTCAAATTATATTGAACAAATGTCGAGACATTAAAAACATCCAATAAACAGTCCCAAAAATGTTTGATAAATGTTAGAGTTTTGAAAACATGAAAATAAACTTTGAACAAATCATTGAATAACATTATTTCATAGATTTTTTTTTATTTCCGTAGTATATTTGATGTTTCCAGTATTCCGTAGCGATCGACGATTTCCGTAGTGACTATGGATAATTCTTAGCATTTGGAAGGTCTGAGGTGGGCAAACAGGAAATAATGACAAATCATTAAAATTCTACCAAAACAACATTTTCTGAAGGGGACCCCTTCCAAAACCAGATTTTTATTTCTGTAGTACATTTGATGTTTCCCGTACTCTGCAGCGATCGTCGATTTTCGTATTGACTATGGAGAATTCGTTGTATTTGGAAGGTTTGTGGTGGGCAAACAGAAAAAATGACAATCATTAAAATTCAACCAAAACTGAACAAACAAACAAACAAACAAAAAAACCCCTGACACTGGGTTCGAAAACCGGACAGAATCTGATGGAATCAGGATATTCTGCAAGTGTTCTTATTTTGTCATGACTATTTTTTCAACACCTGTGAAGGTTTATCAATGTTTTTAATGTAATATTTATTAGAACAACCCAGGAAATTACTGAATATTTTTTGTTAGTGATCAGGAATCATTGAGAGTCTGTAAAATGAAGTCACCAGGTTGGTATCGCATTTCTCCCAATCACAGCTAAACCACAAAATGATTCTGCTATAAGATATGAAATTCATTTTTGAAAGCTATGCAGCCAGTTTTCATTTTGACGCACCAAGAAGAACCTAACCAAAAATAAATGGAATGAAAAGAAAAATTTAGCAGAATAGAAGCAGCTTCGAAACATAATGTCTGGACATTTTTGACCATCAATAACTCACTAAAAACTGCTAGAGAAACTAAAAACAAGCAAGTTTTAGTACATGAAGGTCATAGCACAAATTGTTGAAATACTAAATACTGCTGACTGCTATGCTAAGCAATAAGTTAAGAGAATGCAAGCATTGTGAGCAATGTTCTTGATGACAAGACAATGCTCATGCAAAGAATGACTTTAGAAAATACAGCAAATTAAATAAAGTAAGCAAAAGTAAGTACTGCTTGAAAATTTTGACCCATCCACTGCCATCAATTTATGGTGGAGAGATTGAGAGATTTTATTTGTGAAAATAGCGAGAGACCAAATAAAAATGATTAAATTATCTTTCCAATAAAAACTGTCTAGAAAATTTGGTTGATGTGGTTGAAGGAAAATATAAGTTTTAAGATTATATTTATTCATTTAGTTGCACTGGACAATAGACAGTGGGCCCTTGTAACTGCTAAGCTTAAATTTAACTATGTCTAAATAAATGAAAGGTATACAGTGCCGTGATAAAATGTGTATACAACACGAAATAGCTGTAAAGAAAGTGGCCACTAGATTTTGTCCACCCACTGGCCAATGACCACTCGAAAAAATCCCCAATTTTAATGTTTAATTTCCAATAAGACTCACTGAAGTTTGCCTGCTAAACTTAATTCCCTTATGCAATATTTTTGTGAGTACAAGGTTTGTTGCTTCGTATAGTAGACAAAATGTAGTAAGTAATATTGGCAGCTGCAGGAGTGCTATTTTACCAGCTGACACCCCAAGTTGTTAAAGTACCTGTAATTCAAAGCTCTCCAGATGGCGCTACAGGTCATGTTTTTATTTCCTTGTGGTTTCAACGCAGAGGTTTAAATTCCCAGGGTGTGCACGCTTAAAAAGCACCACTGGTCGTACTTGTTTGCATTTGGAATACACAATTCAAAGTTCTGCTATGAGTTACTGGTTTTTGTCACTGTGTGAATCGGTGTGTTTATGAGCACAGATTTAAATATACAATTTGAATTTTGACATTCATTTAGGTTGACAATATACTAAATGTCCCATTTTCTGCCAGAGATTTTGCAGATTGTGTAAAACAGGTTAAAGAAAGTAAGCCTTGTGCTGTATTTAAAACTTTTATATGTATTTATATAAAAAAAATACTGAAAATTTGTTAATCACTCTAGTATTTGCACAGGGAATTCAGATTTTTCTTACAATGGAGTGTATGTAAAAATCTTTACCATAAGTTATTAGATGACAGCTAAATAAAAGAAATGCTTTCGTGTGTTCAAAATCAATGTGCGAATTTTGCAGCTTGAGATATTAAACTTTTTGCGTGTTTTTTCCCATAAAAAAAAAAAAACAACCACATCAACCTAAATGGGTACGCGACTCCACTGATATATATAGCCTATATATTTATATATGCATAGTCATTTTAATTCAGGGAAATCAAAGAAATAAAAAATTTGCGAACAAGAAAAAATTAGCGTCTATTTCATGGGTGAAGTTCTAGAAAATTTTTATGTATGCATATAATGTGCACACACGTAGTGCCAGTTTGGCTGTGCTCTCACAAAACTCAGTACATATAGTGTAAGTTTGTTACAGATTTTGAGATCTGAACATGAATATGACAAAATGCAAAATAGTCTACGGTTTGTGAGAGATCCGCAATAACTTCTTATGCATACTCAGCGGTTACTCTGGCTTTTTAAAGTTTTCACCAAATTTAATCTGAAGTCACCAATTTTTTTTCACTCTCCAGTGGAAATATAAAAACCATAAAAAACAAAGTGTTAAATAGTTCAAAAACAGTGGGTTGTTTATTCTTTACAATTAAGCAGCAAAATGTTATTTAAAAAGGTTATATTAAAAAAGTTAAATCATCAATATTTTTGCCAAAACGATTTTTTTTTTTTTTGCAAATTGCGAAGAATGCGATCAGCAATGCCACTCCTGCATGCTTACCACATGTACCAGCAAATGTCCACTTCTACGTCCGATGTCACTTGCACAGCTGCTCAGGATCATCTCCAGCAAGTGTAGTAATCAGCCAACATAAAAGTGGGCCACTTTTCCTGGTATCATTTCTCCATTGGTGCAGTTTCCTGATGGAAACATTTACCATGCTCATTACTAATCATGCCACATTTGTTAGAGGAAAGATCCAAGTGTGATTGGAGCAACTGTATCTTTAAGAACATATTACAGCCAAGTTTGTGATACAGAGACATTTCCTCAACTAGTTCCTTGTAATTTTCTGCACTGTTTCCGAGGAAGTTAGTGACACCAGACGAAACGTGTCCCAAGCTTTTTCCTCAGAACCATGTGGCAGGTTGTTGAACATCTCGTCAATTGAGGAAGAGCTCACGAATTTGAGAACCCACAGAAAACTCCCTCTTTAATTTTAGCTTTGCTGAGTTGAGGGAATTTGTCAGCCAGCCACATATTTTGAAGGCTGATTTAGTCTGGTCGATGGCTTTTACGAAGTTTTTTTACCAGACCGAGTTTGTTGTGTTGGGAAGGTAACATAATTTTTTCTGCCAGTGCTGGGTGTTGCACATTGTTCTCTCCAAGCTCATGAATTTGAGAACCCACAGAAAACTCCCTCTTTAATTTTAACTTTGCTGAGTTGAGGGAATTTGTCAGCCAGCCACATATTTTGAAGGCTGATTTAGTCTGGTTGATGGCTTTTACGAAGTTTTTTTTTTACCAGACAGAGTTTGTTGTGTTGGGAAGGTAACAGAATTTTTTCTGCCAGTGCTGGGTGTTGCACATTGTTCTCTCTGAGCCTTTTCACATAGTTCTAATTCCTTGCTTGGCTGTCACACACACACACACACACACACACACCTCACTCCACACAACACACACACACGAACGAGCGAACAGCAATACTTCATATATCCCAGCTGCACAGGCATTACCTTCAAGTCTTCACAGAGATGTCAACCGTACTTGCTGTTGTTGAAGACAGCCCAACAGCTGTTGTAGGTTTTCGTAGGTTTCTTTGATGCAGACAGTGTATCCTGCTGGAACAGATGGGAACTGGTTTCCATTATGCAGCAACACCACCTTGAGACTCAATTTCAACAAGTCTATGTAATAGTTGCCATTCTTGAGGGCTATTTGTAGACTTCTTTGATTCAAAGGGCATTCATCAGGCCATATATGTTGTAGCAAAACATAAGGCCATCTTCCTTTCGAAAGTAAGGTGAGAACTGCTTGTAACAAATGCAAAACAAAGTCACTCAGACATTTTCCTTGAAAAGATGCCATTCATTGTAGTAGAAGTCCTGATCTCTAACTACGTTTTGGCCTTCGACAGCTCCAGATCATGAACAAGATCGTTAAGTTCTTCTTGCGTGAGAATGTGTGACGCACAGTGGGTAACATATGGATCATCCATCATTAGATGCCAAAGGTTCAGGAGAGCCTGACAGTTTGCCTAAATCCTCATTGTCCTCTGAATTGATGAAAAATTCTTATGGAGGTTCGGGAACAAGAAGTCCTCCGTGCAGAACCGGTTGGATTGCAAATGGTTAATTCGGGTACACTGTTGTCATGTCTTTTTCCTCGTGATGCCTCCCGAAACAGGTGGTACCATGCAAAAGTAGCAGTCATTTGTATGATTGCTTGGCTTCCTCCAAACCATAGAAAAAACATCAACACTTTACCGCCTTTCAGCCACTTCAGAAGATTTCTAGTACATGTACCACAGCATATGTTTGAGGACCATGCCTTGTCCTTGTCCCCTATCTTGCATCTGAAATAAAGCTGATATGCTTTTTTCACTATCGGAGTAATGGCCTTTTGTGATGTTAATTTCGGGACCAAATTTCGGGACCAACCGGTGAGCGCTTATGCCACAGCACAGCATAATATGCAAATTATCGTCGGTGGTATTTAAGGAGTACGGCGAAGTGAATGTAATCAGTCGTCGGCGTACGGACACGTGTGAAGACACTGAAGAAGCTGCAATGCCTGGACATGGAAGACGTGTACGATTTCAGCAGTTATCAGACTTTGAGCGAGGGCGTCTAGTCGGACTCCGCGAGGCTGGGTGGTCGTATCGTCGTATTATGGAGCAAATTGGATGGGAAGTATCGGTGGTGGCGTAGATGGTTCGAGGAACATTCCCACACGAGAAGATGTGGAACCGGGAGTAACAGACGGACTGATGAGCGGACCAATCGACGCATAAGAAGAGCGGCGTTGTCAAGCAGAACATCCACTGCGACGCAAATCCGAGCTGCCGTTGCACCTGAGGTGACTGTGCGAACAATCCGCAACCGTCTACTGGATGCAGGACTACGTGCACGTGTGCCTCTAGCATGTGTACCTCTGACTCCAGCCCACAGTCAGGAACGTCTGCAGTGGTGTCGCCAACGTCTGCACTGGAGAACGCAATGGCGATCTGTCGTGTTCAGCGATGAAAGCAGATTCTGCTTGGGAGCCTTCGATGGCCGTGTATGCGTGTTTGCAGACGCACAGGAGAGTGTCTCCACCTTTCTTGCATCCGCCAGCGACACACAGGGCCTACATCTGGTCTCCTGGTGTGGGGAGCAATCAGCTATCACTCCCGTACACAACTAGCGTTTGTACCGGGTACGTTAAACAGCACCTCCTACACCAACATCATTCAGCCCGTTGTTGTGCCATTTGTAAGGTCGGTCCATCGTGGTGTTTTCCAGCAAGATAACGCACGCCCACACACGGCACATGCAACACAACATGCACTTCAGGGTCTGAGACAACTTCCAAGGCCTGCACGTTCACCGGATTTGTCCCCCTTTGAGCACGTGTGGGATTTCATGGGACGACGACTTAAACGGTCTCCACGGCCAGCCATGACCATCCCCGATTTACGCGTCCAGGTTGAGGATACTTGGAACTCAATTCCCGAAACTTACATCCAACATGTGTACGGCAGACTCCATGCCAGAATTGCACAGTGTGACGCAGTTCATGGCGGTTCAACCTCGTACTAACCATGTTACGTGGAAAAGTTATTTTTCAGTTTACCATCAAATACAGTTGTATTTTGCCATAATGTTTTGATCACATTATCCTCTGTATTCAGGTATTATGCTGTATAAACATCTCCTTCTTGGTGTTCTTTTTTCACTTTCTGCCAGTGTGTGTATATATATATATATATATATATTCTATTAAGAAGATACCTAAGCAAAAAAATACATATATAATTTTGACTCACTCCAAGTACAACATAGAAAAGGTTATGTATCTACCGGTGTGAGTAAAAGGAGAAAAGATAAAAAAATAAAATAAAACAACTGAATGTAGAAGGTGTCGAGAATACTGAGCCTTGGCTTTATCAAGGACCAGCAAAAACTCTGCATTTTCTCACTTCCACAAAGACCTAGTTGGAAATGGGTTTCTGCAAGGCCATAGATGCAAGTAACATTCCCACCTAAAATTGTTTTAAAAAATATATATGTCATGTCCTCCGCAGAGTTGTATGACCTAGCACTAGTTAACAATTTCGCTTGCATCCAGTAACCTTCCTGGCCCGACCCATGCTCTTCATCTGTTACTATTAAACAGAGAGAAGAAGATTAAAGAGAACTCAAGCTGTGAGAGTGACATAATAATTAGAAATAATTTTCAGCTATAACGAAATGCCAAGTTCGTTTGAGAGAGAATTTAATCCTGAAAAACAATGCAAAAGAAATCCAAATTTTTACATTGCAATTAAAAAAGGAAATATTAATTTTTAAAAAACAGATTTTTGAAAGAAAACTTGAGTCTAAAACCCCCTACTCTACAACTTATGACAGCACGAAAACGAGAATAAGTTAAAGACAATAATTAACTAAAGAAAACTTTGTGAAAGTTATATGACTTAAACAGTTAGTTGCAATATGTACAAAGTATTTCAGCAGTGCTTTTAAGTGCATAATTAATTAGTTATTAAGAACTTAACTACTTTGAAAATACAGCGCAAAGAAAAGGAACAAGCTTAGCCATCTGCTGTTCCTAGGTACCCCAAAAGACGCGCAAAGTTACCAAGAAAAGAAAGAGTTAAAACCCGCAAAAATGTTAACAGACAAGCCAGTGCCTAAAAGCTGAAAAGCAAAAAATCAACAGAGAAAAAGTACATGAAGTACAAACATTGAACTTATAAAACCTAAAACCCAAATACAAGGAAGAGAGCTTACCTCTTGTGTGACAAAACTTTCTCCTCACAAGAGTAAAACATGGCTGACCTCTTCCCTAACACTTCTACCACTCCCTAGTCGCTGGGGGCAGTGTGGGTGGGGCTGATGGCCTCCTCATACAGAAAGAAACCAACTCGCGGAGATTTTAACCAGAGAAAAAAATATATAAACTTAAGACTGGATCTGTATGATCAGAAAGAGCAGAATTAACTCTCCAGAATACATGAGAAATATTATAAAATACACGAGTAGTGTATTTAATAATCTTTGCATGTATTAAATCACCTTAGTGAGCTTCTATAGATTAATCAGAATCTTATTAATTTTAATGTTGGTTTTACTATTTTTAGTATAGCTATCCTAGTGATGAATAACTAGTTTTCTTTTTTATTTATTTGTTTTTATTTTCTTTTATAAACAGATTTTTAACCTTTTTTTTGTGATTTTGTTTATATTATTTAATTTTTTGTTTTAATAGGACCTTCATATCCATAGCACTAAGGTTCCTTTTAGTAGTTAATAGGCATCCTCTAGCCAACTTCCTTACGGCTTTGATTGGTCAGAATCATATTATTAACTGTGTAGAAAATTAAAGCAGATCTGCCAACCTTACTCTATTATTCAGAATAATTTTTCTTAAAGTTCTTTTGATGAAAGAAGAAGGAATTTCGTTCTCTAGAAAACTATCTAATAGTATATTAATGTGGTAATTGAAGTCCAAATTGTTGCTGCAAATTCTTGAAATTCTTAGGACCTGGGAAATTAGTACATTCTCAATTACTTTGGTTGATATGTTATTATTCCAGTGTAGATATTTAATTACTTTGAAAGGAAAATTAACTCTTTTATCAAAGAGGCTAATAGATGGGTTACCTCTGTTGAGCTTAATGCTTAAGTCTAGGAACTCAAGTTCCTGATTACTGTGGTTGGTTTTACATAAGTTAAGAGAGCTAGGATAGATATTATCAAAATCACTCTCTATAACTTCTGAATTATTGATACACAGCAGATCATCAATATATCAAAAAGTGTAAAGGTAGTTATCTGAGCAGGTGGGGTGATTTTTAATGAATTTATATTCCTTAAAGAACAGGAATAGATTAGCGATATTCGTGGACGTTGATGTTCCCATGGGAATACCGTTCACTTGCTTATAGAGAGTATTATTATATAGGATATGGTTATTTTTTATGCAGCAATTGAGATAAGAGTTCCAAGTTCCTACATTAACAAATTGGTTAAGTTTAAATTCTGCATACAGCTCTTTAAAGGTAGTGATTATATCTGATAGAGGCAGATTAGTATATAGGTTTTCAAAATCATAACTATTAATATCTAGGGGACAAACTTTGAGTATAGTAGAAATTACTTCTGCATTATTATTAATTATCCAAAAATCTCTGTACATCAAGTTAGTACAGTTTCTAATGTGTTTCAAAACCTTCTTTAAGACATCTTCAAAAGCAAGATCTATTTTCTTTTTATGACTCCTTACCCCACTAGCTATGAACCTGAACTTCACAGGATCCTTATGAAACTTAACCGTTGCAAAAAGAAATGGAAATTCAGGCTCATCTACCAAGCAGTTAGAAAATCGGTTTAAGGCATTCTTCAAGAAACTTAAAATTCCACAAACTAGAAGATGTGAGCCTGAATTTCCATTTCTTTTTGCAACGGTTAAGTTTCATAAGGATCCTGTGAAGTTCAGGTTCATAGCTAGTGGAGTAAGGAGTCATAAAAAGAAAATAGATCTTGCTTTTGAAGATGTCTTAAAGAAGGTTTTGAAACACATTAGAAACTGTACTAACTTGATGTACAGAGATTTTTGGATAATTAATAATAATGCAGAAGTAATTTCCACTATACTCAAAGTTTGTCCCCTAGATATTAATAGTTATGATTTTGAAAACCTATATACTAATCTGCCTCTATCAGATATAATCACTACCTTTAAAGAGCTGTATGCAGAATTTAAACTTAACCAATTTGTTAATATAGGAACTTGGAACTCTTATCTCAATTGCTGCATAAAAAATAACCATATCCTAGATAACAGATACGTATGTTTATCTTGGACAGCAGATATCAAGTGAGGGTCACATTGATGAAGAAATTAATCGGCGTACAAAACTTGCCTGGAGAGCTTTTGGAAGAAACAGCATAATTTTCAAGAGCAATATGCCATTATGTCTTAAAAGAAAAGTGTTTGATCAATGCATCCTTCCAGTGCTTACGTATGGTGCAGAGACGTGGACCTTAACTAAAAGAGACATACAAAAGCTGCAGACAACTCAAAGAAGCATGGAGAGGTGCATGCTTGGTATAACCAGGAGAGATAAGAAGAGGAACTCGTGGATCCGAAAAATGACGAGAGTGGAAGACATCATGATCAGAGTTAAATCCCTGAAATGGCAATGGGCTGGACATACTGCCAGAAGGACAGACCATAGATGGACAGCCGAAATTTTAGATTGGATTCCAAGGGACAGGAAAAGACCCAGAAAAAGACCACATGGGAGATGGGTGGATGAAATTCGTAAATATGCGGGAGTGACATGGAGGAGACTGGCACAAGACAGACCGTTGTGGAGGAAACTTGGGGAGACCTTCGTCCAGCAGTGGATTGATAATGGTTGACAATGATGATGATGATGATATAATAATACTCTCTATAAGCAAGTGAACGGTATTCCCATGGGAACATCAACGTCCACGAATATCGCTAATCTATTCCTGTTCTTTAAGGAATATAAATTCATTAAAAATCACCCCACCTGCTCAGATAACTACCTTTACACTTTTAGATATATTGATGATCTGCTGTGTATCAATAATTCAGAAGTTATAGAGAGTGATTTTGATAATATCTATCCTAGCTCTCTTAACTTATGTAAAACCAACCACAGTAATCAGGAACTTGAGTTCCTAGACTTAAGCATTAAGCTCAACAGAGGTAACCCATCTATTAGCCTCTTTGATAAAAGAGTTAATTTTCCTTTCAAAGTAATTAAATATCTACACTGGAATAATAACATATCAACCAAAGTAATTGAGAATGTACTAATTTCCCAGGTCCTAAGAATTTGCAGCAACAATTTGGACTTCAATTACCACATTAATATACTATTAGATAGTTTTCTAGAGAACGAAATTCCTTCTTCTTTCATCAAAAGAACTTTAAGAAAAATTATTCTGAATAATAGAGTAAGGTTGGCAGATCTGCTTTAATTTTCTACACAGTTAATAATATGATTCTGACCAATCAAAGCTGTAAGGAAGTTGGCTAGAGGATGCCTATTAACTACTAAAAGGAACCTTAGTGCTATGGATATGAAGGTCCTATTAAAACAAAAAATTAAATAATATAAACAAAATCACAAAAAAAAGGTTAAAAATCTGTTTATAAAAGAAAATAAAAACAAATAAATAAAAAAGAAAACTAGTTATTCATCACTAGGATAGCTATACTAAAAATAGTAAAACCAACATTAAAATTAATAAGATTCTGATTAATCTATAGAAGCTCACTAAGGTGATTTAATACATGCAAAGATTATTAAATACACTACTCGTGTATTTTATAATATTTCTCATGTATTCTGGAGAGTTAATTCTGCTCTTTCTGATCATACAGATCCACAGTCTTAAGTTTATATATTTTTTTCTCTGGTTAAAATCTCCGCGAGTTGGTTTCTTTCTGTATGAGGAGGCCATCAGCCCCACCCACACTGCCCCCCAGCGACTAGGGAGTGGCAGAAGTGTTAGGGAAGAGGTCAGCCATGTTTTACTCTTGTGAGGAGAAAGTTTTGTCACACAAGAGGTAAGCTCTCTTCCTTGTATTTGGGTTTTAGGTTTTATAAGTTCAATGTTTGTACTTCATGTACTTTTTCTCTGTTGATTTTTTGCTTTTCAGCTTTTAGGCACTGGCTTGTCTGTTAACATTTTTGCGGGTTTTAACTCTTTCTTTTCTTGGTAACTTTGCGCGTCTTTTGGGGTACCTAGGAACAGCAGATGGCTAAGATTGTTCCTTTTCTTTGCGCTGTATTTTCAAAGTAGTTAAGTTCTTAATAACTAATTAATTATGCACTTAAAGCACTGCTGAAATACTTTGTACATATTGCAACTAACTGTTTAAGTCATATAACTTTCACAAAGTTTTCTTTAGTTAATTATTGTCTTTAACTTATTCTCGTTTTCGTGCTGTCATAAGTTGTAGAGTAGGGGGTTTTAGACTCAAGTTTTCTTTCAAAAATCTGTTTTTTAAAAATTAATATTTCCTTTTTTAATTGCAATGTAAAAATTTGGATTTCTTTTGCATTGTTTTTCAGGATTAAATTCTCTCTCAAACGAACTTGGCATTTCGTTATAGCTGAAAATTATTTCTAATTATTATGTCACTCTCACAGCTTGAGTTCTCTTTAATCTTCTTCTCTCTGTTTAATAGTAACAGATGAAGAGCATGGGTCGGGCCAGGAAGGTTACTGGATGCAAGCGAAATTGTTAACTAGTGCTAGGTCATACAACTCTGCGGAGGACATGACATATATATATTTTTTAAAGCAATTTTAGGTGGGAATGTTACTTGCATCTATGGCCTTGCAGAAACCCATTTCCAACTAGGTCTTTGTGGAAGTGAGAAAATGCAGAGTTTTTGCTGGTCCTTGATAAAGCCAAGGCTCAGTATTCTCGACACCTTCTACATTCAGTTGTTTTATTTTATTTTTTTATCTTTTCTCCTTTTACTCACACCGGTAGATACATAACCTTTTCTATGTTGTACTTGGAGTGAGTCAAAATTATATATGTATTTTTTTTGCTTAGGTATCTTCTTAATAGAATGTGAATTCTGAGTTTTCAGGACTGCTGCGTTGCGCGTTTTGATCTTCAGGTTATCTTGCAACTTTCGTTTTAAATTCTAAAGTTTTTCCTTAGTCTTCAGTTTTGCTCTTCAGTATATATATATATTTTTTTTTTTCTTATTTATGAAGAAATCAAAACACTTATGCAAAAATAAACTAAGTGAAATTGGAATATTTTATATTTTGCATGGGTGTGTGAGGATGTAGATAGACGAGAATGGACCCTTAGTCGTGTTTCTGGTGTGATATAGCAGTTTGGTTGTTTTATTGCCAAACCTTGTAGCAATAATGTCAAATGTATGAAAGTAAATGCACTGTATTTGCATACATTAAATTTTGTTTTAATAGAATTAAAGAATAAAAAGAAATGAGATTTTGCTCTTATTTTAATAAAAAAATGCATTTGCAGATAGATGTAATTTCTATAAATTGTTTGTAACACAGCTCACATGCATCGGTTTGTAGCTACAACAGTTTCACTCCTAATACAGTTATGTGCAGTTTCCAAGCATGCATTCCTATTATCCTGTTACATTTTGAATCTTAAGTATAGTTTTGAATAACAAGTATTATAATTCTCTCGTGTATCATATTTTCTGGTAATTTATTTTGTGTATTTAAACATTTTCATTATTGTACAATCATATTTGCTGAAATGCTTTTAAACATTTGAACAAACTGTTTTAGTGAAATTAACTTGATTTTTAAAAGAATTAGTATGTATTGCTGCTTGATATTCACATTCAATTCTAATACAATTTTTACTAGTTGATATGAAATTTCAAAATGTAGATGTAAATGCAGTGATGTACCATTTATATGAAAGTGTCATTTGGCAGTTTGTCTTTCTGTGCCTGATTTACTGTGACAACGTAATTCATAGTTCATACATGTATATGCTGCTGGTCAACAATTGATTTTCAAAAATAACAAAGGAATTTCAGTGAAACACCACAGTAGATAACTTGAAAAAATGAAATTCCACTTATCAATCAAGGAACATTCAGCAGCATTATAAAAGAGTGCCAAAAATATTGTTCTGGTATAGTGAGCTGCTGATGGCTTAGTGGTCAACATTCCTGACTGCCACTCAAAAATCTTAGGATTGATCCCAGGTAGCTTGAACCACTAAATATCCGCTGTGTGTCGGATGGACACATTAAGCTGTCAGGCCCCGAGTATTGGCCCTCCGGTTACAAATGAAGGAGTCTTCCTCCTCCGTTCTACCTCGCTTCTGTGTGGTTTTCTTGTTAGGCACTCTAGCACCAATGTCCTTACTTCTAAGAATGGTTTAAGACCTGATGTCAAATAACTATTGTCCTAAAATCCTCTACAAAAATAAATCTCCATTCTGGTATAGCATATTTAGATATGCAAAAGCCAACTTGTATTCTGGACATAAAACTTCACAATGGAGAAAAAAATACAAAAACATGAAATAGTTTGCACATCAAAATCAACGAATCTGTTAGTTAACTTAGTAAACTTTTAAATAATGTTTTCAGTGGGCCCATAAACACCCAATGACTTTTTGCTGAATTTTGCTTTTTTAATCAACAAAAGAAACTTTTAGGACATGGCAACATAATTAAAAAAAATTTGAAGTAACAACTCTTCTTCAGAAGAGTACATTTATTTTTCCTTTGGTAACTGACCTTGAAAAACATAAAATGAACAGTAAGCTAATGTCAGGGGACTTGTAAAACATTTACCCCATTTTACTTCTAAAGAAAAGTGTTTTATTAATCTTCAAGTTTAGCTTCCAACCAAAGTCAGTAAGCTGTTTTCAATTTGTCACAACAAGTAAAGCCAAAACATGTTCAAAGAATAATGTGAGGTAGATGTATAGCAAGGTGGGTAAGTTGTTATGTATGTTAAAAGTTATTTGAATTTATTATGATCTAGACAATTTGGTGTTCCTTGTAATGCTGACTTCAAAGGGGGATTGATCTACATTACCTTGGGTTTACTGGTCAGAGAGTTACAGTTCGACATACAACAATTGTAGTCATTATATATGACATAAAAATCATTATTTTTATGTGTAAGGAGTGCTGATTTTTTTCTGAACAACTGGTATAACATATTTAATAGGCTTTCATTCGCATTCAAGTTGAAGACTTTACATTTTAGTCTAGTTTTATTTCTGTGTGTTATTACCTGATTATTTCTTTTAGTGAGAATTGGCTGATAGTGGGCACTCTGAAAATGCAGATTAAAAGCAATATGCATTTTGACTACTGTGCATTTAGCAGTTCATTCAAAAAGAATCACTTCAGTGGGATATTATTAAATGTATTTTTTGCCTATCATGAGTACATAACACAGTCAACCCTCAATTTATCGCCACCCCTTCATAATGCCACCCCTAGGGTCTGAACTGACATGTTCTATACAAAACATCCTTTGATATACCACCACACTCTTGGCATCTGCCATCCCTCAATATATATTACTGCACCAACCTGACTTTCTCAACACAAAGCATACTTGATATACCACCACTTACTAGCTGTGTAAGAATTCATTTCCTGTTTCTTTGTATATTATTCACTTGTTGTGAACCCTAATGCTAAAGACAGTGATTCAATCAAAGATGCGAATCAGTGCCTCTTAACATAAAGATTTATTTAACCAAACTCAAAAGATGCCGGTATTTCAAATGCATTAAATCACTTACTTAAGGCCAGATATATTCCTTTGATTCTAGTTCCACTTGATGAAATTTTGTTTAATCTTCAAATGCACTTGTTAAATTAGATTGTGTTCTGCAAATAATTGGATTTAAATTCAAAACATTTTTAAATGAAAATAGATGAGGCTTCTAAAAGATACTAAGCTATGTAAGTGTAATGCTGTCAATCTTCAGTTGATAAAATTGTAGCAAAGAAACATGATTTTCTTATTCATTGCCTTACATTTAAAAATTAACTTTATCTTCCTATTATGCAAAGTAAATTTCCCTGTTTAATGCATATCAGAAGCTTTCAAGATGGCAATGGATGTTTTGCGTTGATCATTAAATACACAAAAGAGTTGAATCCTTTTCTAGTTAATGTTTTTAATTTAATTCTTAATTAAGTTTTTTTTAACGAACTATAATAAAAAAATTGGGTTACTTAAATGTAATTGGTAAATTTGATATAGCGCCACCCCTGATGTAATGCCACAATATAATGTAACAAATGGTGGGGGGTACATCAAGGGTTGACTGTACTTATTTTTGAATTAGTGAATAAGTTTGATTCACTTGATTGTGTTTGGTATGTCTCTTAAGGTAGCAAAATGTTATTTTATCATATCAAGGTAAAATTTTAGTATTTTCTATTTTCATTCTTTGTGTGTGTTGTGTGTGTGTGCGCGTGTGCGCGCGCATGCATTTTCTGTGGGTCACACCTTTATATTATCATTTATTGTACAGATATGCCTATACAGTAGAATATGAATTCCACTATTCCAGTATTTAGTTTAGTCATTACAAACTAACTGTACCATAGACATGGATGGTGACAGTGAAGGGCCATTGTCCCCTCCTAGAATTTGTAGTATTTTTACCATTTTGACTAGGTATATTCATTTCTGAGTTATATGTTGTTTCAGTAATAAATATACATATAATTGCAATTTTTTTGATTTTGATTAGGTTTTTCTTATCTGTGATACAAAATCAAAATGGTAAAAATAATGATATTTAATCTTTGTCCCCCTCCCCTTTCCAAAAAAGTCCTGGCAGTTCTCATGATCATTGATATCTCGGGTTTTGTTTCTTGAACACATCTACATGTAAATGTATGTGCCAGTCACCTAGAAAATCTGCCTTTGGCTTACTGTAAAAACAAGTCTAGAATTTAATCAGTACCAAACAGATTAAATTCTAGCCTTGACATTTACATTTGGTCTACTGTTCGTGCTAATTGAACTCTATCCTTGGGATCTTTAATGTACCCCAAAGAGCTCTCATAATTGGTTTGAAGTATCCAAAAAGAGGTGACAATGCATTTAGTGAACTAGCCTTTTCAAGTGGATGCTTTTAGTGACAAACCATCTGTACCTTCTGCTTGGAAATATATATATATATATTTTTTTGCATTGCTTTCTCCTGGTCATAGACATATATATTTCTCCCCTCAAAATGCTATTCAACATTATGAAAATTATGAGTAGTATTTTTTTTTCAACTTAAGTTAACCACACATTGTAACATCAATGAAAATGGAACAGAAGCTCGAGTATTTATTATTAACATACTGTTCAGAAGTTACATGCTTATTTTTGTGAGTTTTGTAGTCTTTTCTACTCTGGGCAACTTCTTGTAATTGAAATGCACTTCTTATTCCTAGTACCTTGATTAAATGTACCTCTTTTATTTTTGGTAGATGTGATCTTTTGTGTCAATGATTGTCTGGATAATCTTGTAAAAACATTACAAAAATTAAACCATGGTGTCAGTAGGCAATAGTTCTGGTGATTTGTAGGCTACTACTTTACAACTTCCACACTATGATTCATGTCAGTATTTGGCATGTTGTATTGAATGAGCATGACATGTAGATGATATTAGTTTTGTTGTGTGATCTTATGTGTAGAATTTAAGCTGTACAGGAACAATTTTATTTAGCATTGTCGCTTTACTCTTTGGTTGATCATGCAATGGTACATATAATTTTTGATTAAAAATTTGTTGCATTCCAGTTTTTAGTCACATTTTTGTGATATTACTATTTTTCATCATACTTTTAGGGAATAAATATTTATTTGTACTGTCCTTTTTCAAGCAAGTTCCTTTTTCTCCCCCTAAAATATATTCTAGTGTTATCAAATCTCTGTCTTGAGCAATTCTTGTTCATATCACTCTAGCATGCTATCGAATTTCATATATACAGGGTGATTACAAATGAAATAGTTTCAACATTTTATAAAATCAAAACTATGTTAGATATTACTCATGATGCACTGTTCTGTCCCCAATAGTAACAATTTTATTATATACAGGGTGTTTCACTCGCTACTTTACCTGGCAATTTTGTAATAACTGGAAGAGGAATGAAGATATCGTAACGGAATTTGAACTGGGCTTACCTTAGGCTGTGAGAAAGGAAATGGCATCGTAACGTGTGTTGGAAATGGTCACCATTTGCATCCAGTCAGAGCTGAACACGACGCTCGATATTTTAGAAGGTTCGGGTCAGCATGTCCCCAGGAATTGCCTGAATTTCTTGAATGATGTTGGATTTCAATGCGGCGATGAATCGTGGATTATTGCTGTAAACTCTACCTTTCAGATAGCCCCAGAGAAATTAATCGAGCAGCGTCAAATCTGGCGACCGCAAAGACCAAAGTCCCTTTGAAATGACCCTGTTCTCGAAAATGACTCAATTTCGGCCATTCTGGCAAGGGAAGTACGGCATGTTGCTCCATCCTGCTGGAAATATCCAATGGATAATTCCTAATCGTCCAACTGATTCATGAAGGTCTGAAAAATTGGTTGTTTCAAAGATCTGCCTAATAATGCACCACTGTGACATCGCACACCAAACACCAGTCTTTGCTGAATATAGGGGTTCTTTGTGTGTCGCGTGGGGATTGTCAGTTGCCCCAAAATGGGAATTTCGGGCATTGACATATCCAGAAAGATAAAACCAGGCCTCGTTTGTGAACCATCAGTAATCCAATAGATACCCGCTCTTCCGGCAGGCGATGAGGAGTCACGATACACTAGTGCCACCACTTCTCTCTAACCACGACGCAGGCCAACTACACGTTGCTTCTGTTAGCTTTCTCACAGCCTAAGGTAAGTCCAGTTCAAATTCATTACGATATCTTCATATCTCCTACAGTTATTGCAAAAATGCCGGGTAAAGTAGGGAGTGAAGCACCCTGTAGATGGCATCACTAAAAATTGTACATTTTCACTATCGTGACCAGGCAAGATGGCGGCAAATTCTGTGGAGAAGGCATTCTGTGTGCTTGAATTAAGTAAAACAAATTCTGTTACGGTTGTGTAATGGCATAACAAAATTTGTAAAAATGTGTTTTATAAATCACTGCTGAATAGACAATCCATCTACGATTGGCACAAGAAATTTGAAACAACTGGATGTTTCTGTATCTGATGAAGTTTGTGCCATTTGCCAATCCAGCCCAAGGAAATCACCATGATGGCAGGTTGGAAGTTTCAAATTCTGCAACTGACTGACTGGAAACTTTAGAGGAAGTGGCTGAAAATGACTCCCCACAAACTGCAGTTATTGCAAAGTTTGAGTGACAACGACAGAACCACACATCATTATTTCTTTACAGAAATTCAGGAGCATTTTGAAGGTGGTTTTACCCTGTGTCTAATTTTCAGCAATGAATCAACATTCCACATAAGTGGGAAAGTTAACAAGCATAACATTCACATATGGGGGACAGAAAATCCTAGAGCAACAGTGAAGCATGTGCGGGATTTCCCAAAGGTTAATGTCTTCTGTTTTATATCCTGTAAAAAAGTGTGTGTCCCCTTCTTTTTCCAAAAAAAAAAAAAAAAAAACAACAAAAAAAAAAAACCAAACAAACAAACAAACAATAACACTGTAATGGGAAGTTTTTATCTTGATATGCTAATTATTTGGTTGATGCCTCACCTGCATGAAGACAGTGACAACTTCATTCTCTAACAGAATGGAGCACCACCCTACTGGCATTGGGAAGTTAGAAATTACCTCAATGAAAATCTTCCTCAGTGCTGAATTGGCTGCCCAACTGGTGACATGTCACTCACATGTTGGCCACCATGGAGTCAGGATCTAACACCCTGTGATTTTTTATTTTATTTTATGGGGCTATATCAGAGACAGGCTCTTCATCTATCCCCTTTCTGTTAATTTAGCTGATCTGAAACAGCGTGTCACACCAGCTATTGATTGAGTTGAGGAAGATATGTTAAGCGTATTTGGTAAGAATTCGACTGGCGCATCAATATCTGGCGTGTAGCTAAGGGTGCATACTTTGAACATCTGTAAACTGCTGTAACAAACTTCAAGAGTTTCCCTACAAAACAGTGCAACGTGAGTGTCAACATCTTAAATGGTTTAGGTTTGTGAAATGTTGAAACTCATTTGTAATAACCCTGTTTTTATATGTATACTATTATTAAATTGGATTTTTTTCTACCACTATATATCCTGCTCAAGAGTACTACCGCATGGCTGTGTATGAAAGTGTAATTGTTCCTATTCTGATGTATGGCAGTGAAACCTGGGTACTACAGAAGAAACATAAGTCGTTTGTGTGCTAGAGAAATGTGGTACTTACGGGGGGGGGGGCAAGACACGTTCTGAATTGTGTGAGGAATGAAGATGTGTTGCAGTTGTGTGATGGAAAGCAAAATGTTGTTAGCAAGGTGGAGACTAATATGCTTCGGTGGTTTGGCCATGTTAAAAGAATGAGTGATAAAATGCGTACTAAGAAAATGTTTTTTGCCCAAGTGGCAGGATGGAAAGGCAGAGGAAGGCCAAGGAAGTCATGGGAGGATCAAATTCAGGTGTGTCTGCATGAGAAAAAGATTATGAGTATGAAGTATAAAAGATCTTGTGTACAGCGTGTGATGGATGTCTGTGAAGCCTGAGTTGTATGTCAAGATCACTGTAAAAGAAGTTTGATACAGCAACAGTAAGTAAAAATTATCTGGTAGTTTGCATTCATTTTAGAGCTAGCCTCTGAATCTCAGGGAACAGCTTAGTGATATGTATGCGCGCGCGCGCGCGCGCGCGTGTGTGTGTGTGTGTGTGTGTGTGTGTGTCTCCTGCTTCCTCGTGGTAGTTCTTCTTTAGTGGTTTGATTGAGCCATGTGTTTTATTCTCTGTTGATAGAATAGTGGGAATTGTATCATTTTGAACTGTAGTAGCATCTGATTATTAAACAGATTATTAAGAGTCATTTGCAGCTATGAACTGCTAATTCCTGTATTGGACACAGAATATTCATAGCTGAGCAAAAATCTATGTAGAAAGTAACCAAGGGCAATTTTACATTGTAGGTGAAGTTATGAAGTAAGTTTAATTACTAGTCTGCATTTTTTTTAATTATTGTTGTAACTACTAGCAGAGATATTTTTACCTATCAATGACTTTATTTACAAGTTTCCTTTTATCTCAGTGATTATAAATAAACTAATTCAGGATCACATTTTTCTGCTTTTTTTATTTAGCTGAATTATAAATTACTTTAATTCTGATTTTTTAAAAATATTTTTGTCCTCTCAATGTCTCAGGAACTTGCACTTTCACATATAGCTGATGATCATCTTTTAAGAATATGTTCTCGAATAGGCCCAATTTTAGACAAGGAAATACCTCCCACAGTACCAGGTTTGGAATCGCTATTAGGTGTAGGAAGGCAGTCTCTTCTCAGGACAAAAGAGGGTAAGTAAGCAAATGTTATCATAATTCAAACATTGTTACACTGTTTTTATAATGTATTATTTTTCAGTGGGGGCAGTTGCTGATAAGTGAAGATTGAATTTTTTTTTTTTAATATTGTCATATGAGTTTATGTACGGTATTCAGCTTATGTATTAAAAATAAAAAAATTTGGTGTGCAGTCAGGAGCAAATGCTTCACATTCTTGTTTTCAATTTATTTATTCTGAACTGTTATTAATTTTTTTAAGAAATCTTATTTGGTTTAGCTAAATAAGTAATTACTGTATATTTTTCTCAGCTAGTATTTTTGTTATGATATTGTTCAGTCCATTATGTAAATTTATTAGTTTGAACAAATTATGTGTGTTATACCTACATAAATATCACTGAGCTGTTCTCTGAAATTCAGAGGTTTGCTCCTCAAAGCAAGTATATCTGCCAGATTAATGTTTAACTTTTGGAACTAGATTTTATTTACTGTTGATATATCAGACATCTCCATTTACAACGATCTTGGCATACAGCTCGAGCTTCACTGACATTTAGCACACGATGCACACAAGACCTTTTGTACTTCATACTCGTAATCCTTTTCTCATGCAGACATTCTCGAATCTGGTTCTTCCAAGATTTTCTGGCCTTTCCTCTGGGTCATTCCACATCAATTCATCAAATTTTTTGGAGAAATGTAACCCACCATCTCAGATTTTGATGAAATTTGGCATGGAGGTATACTTCACCAAGATATAGAAAATGACCAGATTTTAACTTCCTACACCTCATAGTTTCTGAGATACAGTGCTCCAAAGTTTCACTGAACACCAATCACACACGTAGAGTGACAGAGTACCTTTTTTTACAAAATGCTGCATAACTGTAGTGCTATTTAGTTTAGAAGAAAGAAATTTTGTACCCTTATGCAAAAGAGCTTCCAGAATAAGAAATCATTTTAAATTTCATTGAAAACACTGAATAAATAAATTAAATATAGTGGTAAAGTGAAAATTTAAGAAAAAAAAACTTGCTATTCTATATTAGGTTCTACAGCAAATAGCAGAGGTATGAGGGAGCTCTTTTTTAAATGTATATTGGTCTTTGACATATACTGTCACATACATAACAAGAAAAAAAAATAGTGGCTTTCAGCTTGCTTTTGAAGATATGTGCAAACATCTGAAATGCGTGTGGAGTTCCACTTCGTCAATTCAACCACTTTTTTTTATTAATTATAATTCATTTCTGAAATTCAAGAAATTTCACAAGGAGATAAAACTAACAAAGACACAAAAATATAACAAATTATGGTTTCTTATACCATATAGTTTCAGAAATACCATATTAACAATTATTATATTTGCACTTTTAAGGTATTAACCTCTTGCAAAGTGCGCATAGTTTACGTGCAATTCATAAATGAAAAAACCATTAGAAAGTACCAATCACTCACCCTAAAGATCATGGTAACCTCCAATGTCAACACACTTCCAACACGTCAATCATCGTGATGTAACTGGGCTTCCAAGGTTTACAGACATCTTGCTTACGCTTCTTACTTCCGGGTGTGAAACATCATTTTTTTTTTTTCCTTAGCCTTATGAGATGTTACTGTCAAGCTTGTCAATTCCATAAAAAATCACACATACTACTCATTCATACAATTCAAGTAAAAACTATGTACATAACCTTACATTCATAGGTGGTTAAACCTTAGTCAACTGTAATTATCAAACTGCTCCTTCTGTTTCACAACCCCTACCACTCCCACTGCAAGTGTCACACTCATTCAGCCCCTCACATCCAATCCTCTAGTACTTTCAACAGGCCTCTGTCGTCTTCAGGAGGCAGGTGTGTCTCACCCTCCCACCACAGCTCAAGTGAGCAGAGCCATCGAGGCACGGGCCCCAGTCGCTATCTCTGAATCATTGTCTCTGGCGCCATCTATTGTCCCTGCTGCTCTTTTTCCCTCTTTCTTTCTATGCTGCTGTTCAATTTTTATTAGTTCTTTCCATTGTTCGTTTAAGTTACTTGACTCATTAATGTTGCATAATCTTGATCTGTTTTTTTCAATTAACACTGATTCTGCAATTCTTAACTGCCTTTCGTTTTACAGCTCTTAATAATTTTAATATCTTCAAACCTTGGACATTGTTGATTTTCCACACAGTATTGGGTCAATGCTGTCTTAGCTTCTTTTTTATTCCAATTATTAATATGCTGGTTCAATCTATACTTTAATTTATTCTTGGTGCTGCCTATATATGACACAGGTGGTTGCTGGTTTATTGGGATTTCATAAATTCCTGCTCTATCTAATTCGCTAATTTTTTCATTTTTAATCACTAAATTTTTTATAGTAAGTACCTGATTTCCTACCTGTATGTCATACTTGCCACAAACTTTATTAATTTCTGCTGAAACATTTTCTATATATGGTATTGCTCCTACATATTTTACAAGTTTTTTATATGTCTTGACCTTATTGTAACCTTGAGTAACTTCATAAATCCATTTTTTTAATACCTGTTTAATGTATCCAAAATCATATGCAATTTTTTCAATATATTCAATTTCTTCTTTTCTATACTGTTCAATTGATGAGTGTGTTAAACTTCTTTTAATTAGTGTTTTAACACTATTTCTTTTATGTGTTAATGGATGCGATGACTGAAATGGTATAAGTACTGGGATATATGAAGATTTTCTATGTACTCTGAATTGCATATTCTTTGTTTTAACAATCAAAACATCCAAAAATGCCAAAGTATTGTCATGTTCTTGTTCTACTGTCAGTTCAATAGATGGATAAATTTCACTATATTTTTTTGTCAAGTCCTCAAGTTCATCATTTTTTAGCCTGGACAACATAAAAATGTCATCAACATATCTGCAGTATATCAGTGGTGGATCCTCGAGTTTACTTATTATTTTTTCCTCAATGTCACTCATTATAATTTCAGCAAATAAAGTTGACAGTGGTGACCCCATAGGTCCACCATGATTTTGTTTGTACATCTTGTTGTTAGACTTAAAAATGTTATTTTCATATATGTACAATAAAATTTCTCTTAACTCCTCTATTTGTATTGCATTCATTGTCTGTAGCACATATAATTTTTCAATAATTATTTCTATTGCCTGAGGTACTGGTGTGCTAGGAAAAAGAGCTCTCACATCCATACTAGCCATATGATATTCACTTAAATCTTGTTTAATTACTTTAATTTTCTCAATAAATTCGTATGTATTCTTCACAGTGAACCTTGTCTTTATGAACAAAGGTGCCAAAAATTTGTAGATATTTTTTTCCAGTTTTATTAGTGGGGAATTCCTTTTTGATACAATCACTCTCATAGGTGTATCAGGCTTATGAGTTTTTATTTTTGCAAACATTTTTGGTATTCCAGTACCCATTGGTGGGTATGCTTTCTTTATTTCATCAGGCAAGGTGCTGTGATTTCTTATTCTAGCTTAAGTACCTTACTTGAGATGCGGTTGGGTCTTTTGCTAGAATGCTGCAATTCAGTTCTTCTATAGCTCTATTCATTTTTAGATCATATTCAGTTGTGTTTAATATTACAATTTGCCCTGTTTTATCAGCTTCACAGAATTTAATTGTTGGGTCATCTCTTAATTTAATCAGTTGTTCTTTCTCATATTGAATTTTATCTAAATGATACTTTTTTTATTACTTTTTTCATTAAATTCTTTCAAAACAATTCTATACAGTTTACTTCGAAAATTTTCACGTTCTTCTGCTGGTACACTGCGTGCCCTTTCTTCTAAGTTGGGTATTAATTCCTCCGTCCTCGGCAGGCTCCGTGGAAACGCAAATTTTTTACCTCTCTGCAAAACAGCTCTTTGCGTGAAGCTCAAGGTCAAGTTGAGTTATTCGGATATACCTCATACATATTCTCCCATTGTTCTTGTACACGTTGTCTGTCAATCATCACGTGCAACTTTTTCTATGACTGCTCTTGAGCATTTCTTTTCGTATTCCACGATGTCAAAATTTCCCTGAAGGTTACATCCAAAATCTCATCTTCCAATTACTGTCAAAATTTCTATACTTTTTATAACATATCAAATCGATTAAATGTAAACATTTCATATTCAAGTTAAAAATCAATTTCCTTTTATTGACAATTTCAGCTCTTAATCTCTTTCCAGGAGTGCCAAAAAAAGAGATTAAGAGCTGAAATTGTCAATAAAAGGAAATTGATTTTTAACTTGAATATGAAATATTTACATTTAATCGATTTGATATGTTATAAAAAGTATAGAAATTTTGACGGTAATTGGAAAGATGAGATTTTGGATGTAACCTTCAGGGAAATTTTTGACATCGTGGAATACGAAAAGAAATGCTCAAGAGCAGTCATAGAAAAAAAGTTGCACGTGATGATCGACAGACAACGTGTACAAGAACAATGGGAGAATATGTATGAGGTATATCAGAATAACTCCAACTTGACCTTGAGCTTCACGCAAAGAGCTGTTTTGCAGAGAGGTAAAAAATTTGCGTTTCCACGGAGCCTGCCGAGGACGGAGGAATTAATACCCAACTTAGAAGAAAGGGCACGCAGTGTACCAGCAGAAGAACGTGAAAATTTTCGAAGTAAACTGTATAGAATTGTTTTGAAAGAATTTAATGAAAAAAGTAATAAAAAGAAATATCATTTAGATAAAATTCAATATGAGAAAGAACAACTGATTAAATTAAGAGATGACCCAACAATTAAATTCTGTGAAGCTGATAAAACAGGGCAAATTGTAATATTAAACACAACTGAATATGATCTAAAAATGAATAGAGCTATAGAAGAACTGAATTGCAGCATTCTAGCAAAAGACCCAACCGAATCTCAAGTAAGGTACTTAGCTAGAATAAGAAATCACAGCACCTTGCCTGATGAAATAAAGAAAGCATACCCACCAATGGGTACTGGAATACCAAAAATGTTTGCAAAAATAAAAACTCATAAGCCGGATACACCTATGAGAGTGATTGTATCAAAAAGGAATTCCCCACTAATAAAACTGGAAAAAAATATCTACAAATTTTTGGCACCTTTGTTCATGAAGACAAGGTTCACTGTGAAGAATACATACAAATTTATTGAGAAAATTAAAGTAATTAAACAAGATTTAAGTGAATATCATATGGCTAGTATGGATGTGAGAGCTCTTTTTCCTAGCACACCAGTACCTCAGGCAATAGAAATAATTATTGAAAAATTATATGTGCTACAGACAATGAATGCAATACAAATAGAGGAGTTAAGAGAAATTTTATTGTACATATATGAAAATAACATTTTTAAGTCTAACAACAAGATGTACAAACAAAATCATGGTGGACCTATGGGGTCACCACTGTCAACTTTATTTGCTGAAATTATAATGAGTGACATTGAGGAAAAATAATAAGTAAACTCGAGGATCCACCACTGATATACTGCAGATATGTTGATGACATTTTTCTGTTGTCCAGGCTAAAAAATGATGAACTTTTGAGGACTTGACAAAAAAGTATAGTGAAATTTATCCATCTATTGAACTGACAGTAGAACAAGAACATGACAATACTTTGGCATTTTTGGATGTTTTGATTGTTAAAACAAAGGAGAATATGCAATTCAGAGTACATAAAAAATCTTCATATATCCCAGTACTTATACCATTTCAGTCATCGCATCCATTAACACATAAAAGAAATAGTGTTAAAACACTAATTAAAAGAAGTTTAACACACTCATCAATTGAACAGTATAGAAAAAAAGAAATTGAATATATTGAAAAAATTGCATATGATTTTGGATACCCTAAACAGGTATTAAAAAATGGATTTATGAAGTAACTCAAGGTTACAATAAGGTCAAGACAGATAAAAAACTTGTAAAATATGTAGGAGCAATACCATATATAGAAAATGTTTCAGCAGAAATTAATAAAGTTTGTGGCAAGTATGACATACAGGTAGGAAATCAGGTACTTACTATAAAAAATTTAGTGATTAAAAATGAAAAAATTAGCGAATTAGATAGAGCAGGAATTTATGAAATCCCAATAAACCAGCAACCACCTGTGTCATATATAGGCAGCACCAAGAATAAATTAAAGTATAGATTGAACCAGCATATTAATAATTGGAATAAAAAAGAAGCTAAGACAGCATTGACCCAATACTGTATGGAAAATCAACAATGTCCAAGGTTTGAAGATATTAAAATTATTAAGAGCTGTAAAAACGAAAGGCAGTTAAGAATTGCAGAATCAGTGTTAATTGAAAAAAACAGATCAAGATTATGCAACATTAATGAGTCAAGTAACTTAAACGAACAATGGAAAGCCCTAATAAAAATTGAACAGCAGCATAGAAAGAAAGAGGGGAAAAAAGAGCAGCAGGGACAATAGATGGCACCAGAGACACAATGATTCAGAGATAGCGACTGGGGCCCGTGCCTCGATGGCTCTGCTCGCTTGAGCTGTGGTGGGCGGGTGAGACACACCTGCCTCCTGAAGACGACAGAGGCCTGTTGAAAGTACTAGAGGATTGGATGTGAGGGGCTGAATGAGTGTGACACTTGCAGTGGGAGTGGTAGGGGTTGTGAAACAGAAGGAGCAGTTTGATAATTACAGTTGACTAAGGTTTAACCACCTATGAATGTAAGGTTATGTACATAGCTTTTACTTGAATTGTATGAATGAGTAGTATGTGTGATTTTTTATGGAATTGACAAGCTTGATAGTAACATCTCATAAGGCTAAGGAAAAAAAAAAAATGATGTTTCACACCCGGAAGTAAGAAGCGTAAGCAAGATGTCTGTAAACCTTGGAAGCCCAGTTACATCACGATGATTGACGTGTTGGAAGTGTGTTGACATTATAGGTTACCATGATCTTTAGGGTGAGTGATTGGTACTTTCTAATGGTTTTTCCATATTAACAAGTTTGACGATATGACTAGTTCAGCTGCATTCCACAACAAGTATGGTGAGGTTTTAAAGTTTTTCAGTCATTTCAAAATATGTTATTCTCTTATTGCAGATTGCAAAAATTCCTGAAAAAAAAATATTCTGACAAATCTTCCTAAAACAAAATTTTGGAAAATTTACCCCCCCCCCAAAATAAAAATAAAATAAAATTAAAACATTTCCACAAAAGATATAAGCAGGTTTTATATGTGCATGACTGGATAATACACTAAAGTAAGACAAAAGGGTTCTCAGTAGTGAAGAACTTTCTGTTGCTGACAAGGAACTTATTTCTTTAAGACCTAATATTCCACATAATGATATAATTTCAGTATGTTTACATCACAAATGTTATTATCTGAAAAATATGAAAGCTACCAAGTAACTTGTTGCAACCCTTTTGGTGACCATGATGTGAAAAAACCTGTTAAGAGGTCCCTGCGTCAAGTCAGTATACAAATAGATCAACAGCTGCAATCTAAAAATATCAGTGTATGCCCAGGTCAAAAATTATGTCCTCAGTGTTGTGTAAAAGCATCTAAATTAGGACAACCTGTAGAAAATGAAGTTTTAAATGAGACTAATGATAGTGAAATGGTCCCTGATGATTTTATTAGTAAAGAATGTGCTGCTAAAGAAGTTTTGAAAGTTTATCTGATTTAGGATTGCCCCGGTTAAAATTACATTCCTTGCCATCCCATAGTAAACCAGCATATGGTAATAGAAAACTTGGGACAGTGATGATGAACACTCCATAGATGAATTAAAACTTTTAAAAGCACATGATTTGGAAAAACTTATTGCTTTAATGAAAGAAAAGATACCTACTGTTAGTTGTCAAAAAATAAAAATAAAATAAGAATAAAAATAAGATATTAACAATGGCTCCTCCATCATGGTCCAGAAGAAAAGTAGCACCACAGTTTGCAGTTTCAGAATACACAATACATCAGGCAAGAAAATTAGCAAAAGATAAAGGCATTATATCAGTTCCCCAACCCAGCCATGGTAAGAAACTTTCACAAAATACCATAAAACAGATTATAGGATTTTATGAAGATAACTATTCTAGGCAAATGCAGGAATGAAGGACAAACAAAGTAATGTCTCTAGAAATGTTCATGCTCAGAAAAGACGTATTCTGTATGATATAGCTGCATAAATTGAAAGATTGTGATCCCACTGATGAAATCGAATATCACCAGTGGGTGTCTACAGACAGAATGGAGCTTCAAAAGTTATCTTCTTCAGTTAAGGAATTCATCGAATTATTTTTGTCAAAAATTGAGAAGCTCATTTTTCATTCATACATTACCAAAGCACAGTCTTCATTTTTCAGTAAGTCGAAAGGAACAATTGGTCCAGAGTCTGCCCTTATACTAATGGACTTCAGTGAAAATTATGCATTTGTAGTTCAGGAAGAAGCACAAGGGTATCATTGGACCCGCCATGCATGCACATTTCACCCTGTTGTTATTTACTGTAAAAGAAATTCTGAATCTTTGAACTCTGCATCAAGTCACTGTTTCATTTCTGATGATTTTGATCATGATGTTGCAATGGTGTACAAGATTCAGAGTGAAATAATAACTTTCTTAAAAGAACTACCAACAAGTAAAAGAAGTACATTATTTTACTGATGGTTGTGCTGCTCAGTACAAAAACTATAAAAACTTCATAAATCTATGTCATCACATAAATGATTTTGCAGTGATAGCTTCATGGTCTTTCTTTGCCACCAGCAACGGGAAATCTCCTTGTGATGGCATAAGTGGGAATGTCAAACGAATCATTGCAAAAACGTCTCCAACGTCTACTGAAAGAGCAAATAACCACTCTACAGGAAATGTTCGGCTTCTGTCATAAGAATATCATGAAAATAAGAGTTCCATTTCATTTTGAAAAGTGATATGAATGCTGTGCACAATGAGTGTCAAGTAAGATTTTCTCATGCTCAAACAATATCTGGTACACAGAGTTTCCACAGCTTGGATGAAAATTACTCTGATTTTGGCTGTGCAAATCTAGGAATACAAAGGCAGTTATATACACATTGTTATGTAGCATGTGTACATGTTTCTAACTGGTTTCTAGGAATAATAGAGAAAATCAATTATGAAGTTGATGCATCTGTAAAATTTATGCACCCAAATGGCCCTGCAGTTTCATTTTACTGGCCTTCATTTAAAGATGAGTGCAATATTCCATATGGACACATTTTATGTTTAATTGATGCTCCCATGACAACAATTTCTGGAAGAACATATGTGTTTTCCAAGTTGGATGAATTATAAGGACTCCCCATCCTCAGGAGTTGATCATGGCATATTAAGAACATCAATGTAAATATTTGTGAACAGTGCAAAACAAACTACTTGCTTGTGTTTCTTTTTTTCAAGTCAAAACTAATTATGAAAAAACAGATCTATGTACTGTAGGTGAGTATGACCAAGCAGTTTGTTGCATACGCTCACCTAACTTATTGTTGGGTACAGGTGAACTAGCCATTTTGTCAAACTTGTTAATATGGTATTTCTGAAACTATATGGTGTAAGAAAACATAATTTTTTATATTTTTGTGTCCTTGTTAGTTTTATCTCCTTGTGAAATTTCTTGAATGTCAGAGATGAGTTATAATTAATAAAAAAAAAAAGTGGTTGAATTGACGAAGTGGAACTCCACACGCATTTCAGATATTTGCACATATCTTTAAAAGCAAGCTGAAAGCCACTATTTTTTTGTCTTGTTATGTGACAGTATATGTCAAAGACCAATATACATTAAAAAAGAGCTTGCTCATACCTCTGCTATTTGGTGAAGTGCCCAATATAGAATAGCAAGTTTTTTTCTTCAATTTTCACTTTACCACTGTATTTAATTTACTTATTCAGTGTTTTCAATGAAATTTAAAATGATTTCTTATTCTGGAAGCTCTTTTGCATAAGGGTACAAAATTTCTTTCTTCTAAACTAAATAGCACTACAGTTATGCAGCATTTTGTGAAAAGTGGTACTCCGTCGCTCTACGTGTGCAATTGATGTTCAGTGAAACTTTAGAGCCCTGTATCTCAGAAACTATGAGGTATAGGAAGTTAAAATTTGGTCATTATTTATATCTTGGTGAAGTATGCCTCCATGCCAAATTTCATCAAAATCTGAGATGGTGGGTTACATGGCCTGGATGAAGTGACGTGGAATGACCCCTCTACCTTTCTTCCCTGCCACTTGGGTGAAAAAATTGTCTTAATAAGAATCTCATCACTCATTCTTTCAACATGACCAAACCACCTAAGAATATTAGTCTCCACCTTGTTAACAACATTTTGCCTCATTACTTTTATTGCAACACATCTTCATTCCTCACATGATCACAGAGAGTCTTGCCCCCTCCCCCCATAAGTAATTCATCTCTTCAGCACACAAACAACTCCTATGTGTCTCCTGTAGTACCCAGGTTTCACTGCCATACATCAGAGTAGGAACAATTACACTTTCGTACACAGCCATTCGGGACTTTCTTGAGAATCCATCATTCCTGTGAAATCCTCCTATTAAAGCAGCTGTGACTTTCAAAGAAGAGTTCACTCGCCTACTAATTTCACCATCTAATGTGTTCTCTGTCAAACACGCTTTTTAAATACACAAACTCGTTCACCTGGTCAATCACTGTGCCATTTAAACTTATCTTGCATTCAGTGCTAACAGTTCCTCGCTCAAAAACCATAACTTTGTTTATTTTCCCTTATTTATACTCAGTTTGAATTTCATGCAGACTTCATACATGTGGAACAACATACTCTGCAACTGACTTTTGCTCTCTGCCAAAAGGACTGTGTCATCAGCATAGAGCAATCTACACACACGCATGCCAAAACACAAACCAGTATATTATCCATTTTGGCATCATGCATGTATACATCCATAAATATATTAAACAGCCATGGAGACATTACATAACCTTGTCTGATTCCAGTTCCAATAGAAAACCATTTCAATGCAACACCATTCACTCATACACATGCTCTACTGCCAGCATACATGGTTTTCACACTATTAAGTTGATTCCCGGTAACACCATATTTATTTAGTACCTTCCACAGCAGAAGTATCCTATTTACTGTGTCACAAGCTTTCTCTAAATTTATGAAGGCAGCAAAAACCTTACCAACAGACTGATACTTTTTGATCATCATAAATAATGCAAAAAATTTGTTAGTGCAGCTCTTACCAGGCACAAAACCACGCTGTACATCCCACACTTTCTCTGATGTAAGACTTTGTACCTTATCAATAACAACCGTACCAAACACTTTCCCTTGTACTCTAAGTTCTTGCATTCAGTCTCATCACCTTTCCCTTTATACAAAGGAACAATGATAGCATCCCTTCAATCCTGAGGGACCATTCCTAACTTCCAGCACAACTGGCAAATTTCAGTTAACCAATCAATTACAGAGTCACCACCATATTTTAACTACTCCTGGAGCCTTACAATTTTGTAGATATTTTAGAGCTTTAAGACCTCTTCTCTTGAGATCCCTATTGTGCTTCCATTTCTCACTGTAAGATCATCTGCTTCAATCTCAGAATCGCCTTCGCTTTCACCATGTAATAACTCACAGAAGTATTCACCCCATCTTTTACTTAACTCATTGGGCTCCCACATCATGTCTCCGGTCCTATTCTTCACACAACTTAGAATTTTATTTCCTCTATCTTTCCTATGTCTTATGTACTGCTTGAAAGCTTTTCTATCTTTCCACAAAGCCAATTCCTGCCTTTCCGCCTTTTCTTTCCTATCTTTTGCCTTACTCTGACAAACCAGCTTAGCTGTCTCGCGCTTCTTACTGCGATACTCATCCACAGAAACTCTTGCAGCATCCCGAAATATGCTTCCTTCTTTCTCTTTACTGATTCTTCAATCTCACTATTCCACCAAGCATCACCTCTAATGTTACCCACCAGTGCAAAACCGCAGACCTCTTCAGCAGCAGTTACAACACATTTCTTAAAACATGTCCACTTCCTTTTTACATCCTTCTCACATGACTTAAACTCATTCAGTCGGCTTCTGAGTAAGTTAGAGTAATGCTGGTGTTCTTCAGGGAACCTTTCAACCTTTATTCTTTTCATCACAGGCCTCTTCTATTCCCTTTTCTCCATCCAATATTCAGTTTCACTCGTGAACTAACAAGCAATGATCAGAGCCAACATCTGCACCTCTCATCACACGAGTGCCAACAGCTAAGTGTTTCAGACATTGATTGTAAACAACAAAATCTATTACACTCTTTTGTCCTAGAGTACGATTTTTCCAAGTGTATGTGTGGATATACTGTACTTGTGTTTGAAAAATGTATTAGATGCACACAATCCTATCTTAATGCAAAGTTCAATTAACTCTTCATCGTTGTCATTCACACAAGGATCATTAAACTTACCCAGAACATTATACAAAATCCCATTCTGAACACCTACTCTAGCATTGAAATCCCCTACTATAATAACTTTCTCTTTAGCACCAAACTGGCTCAAAACAGCTTTTAGCTCATTCCAGAAATCCTCCTTCCTATCAGAAGGTTCTGAGTCACAAGGAGCATACACTACAACAATTACTATTCTCTAAAGTTCCACTTTCAGATGTATCCAAAGAATTCTCTCACTAATGCAGCTGTAATGGATCAAGTTGTTCTTCATCTTTTCACTTAAAATTACACCTACTCCTTGGTGGACTATCCTTCTCAAGTGTGAAGTGTGGTAGGTCCGTCATATCTTACACTTGAGTCCTTTACATATTTCCTTTAAGTCTTCTTAATCAGAGAAGTACACCAGTGTGGGGAATTACCCACAATTGACAGTTCCAGTTGGTCATTCTGCCTAAGGTTTCTGAAACAAAACCCCAGTGAGTTGGGATCTTTTCGCCAATGTCACACAGAACTAGCTGGTACCTCAAAAATATTTATACTGAAGCTTAAATTTGTCAGCTCCCAAGATTCATAGAAGCTCTTGTTGCTGTCATGTGTACCATTGTTGCCCAGCAAAGCCCTTCCCCCGAGGAGGCAAACCCATCTCTCACTAAGATTGCCCGCCTTGTATAGGGGCTAGAAAGCTCAGTGTTAAGGCAATGTAAAACTCTACCTAAAAAAATAATTATAAGAGAATAAAACAGATATTTTCAGTAAGTACCAAGTTAAATCGGATAATATATACAGTACTGTGTACCATGAACTTCACGAGAAAAGCATTAAACTTTATCTCATTAGTTTTAAGTATTTCAACGTGTATAGCCGTAACACTATTTATCTATGAAAGCCAAGGACAATGAAGTTTTCAATACTAAAACTTGCCATTTTCCCCATAACTCCACGGGAAATACATATCCACACACGTATAACCTCCATCATCTGTTTTGGGACAATTCCAGTGGGAAGCATAAAAACATTAAACACAAAATTAAAAAACTCATTTCTACCCTAACTATTCTCCATACTTATTAAATACTAATATTAACACATAAGTAAAATGAATGTGGAATTAAAACAGTTTAAGCCAAAATCTACACTTCATTTTAAAATATTCCCTTTACCTACCTAACACTGAAACTGTATCTCTCTAATTCAGACAAGCTTTATTAATACTTATCAACTTACAACGATTCAAATGAATTAACATTTTAAAATTTACACAAGGAACTTAAAAACTTCATTTCGTACTCCGCACGTGGTGTCCCTCACTTGTTAGAAAAAGGTCACATTCACTTCACTCTAAAACCTTTCACTCCTTCCTGGAGTATCTTCAGAAAGTATACACCCACAATGTTACCTCCGACAACAAGATGACAGTGGAAGCTTCTCACTATCTGTCATGCTGGGGGATACTTTTTACAACCAATAGTGTATCAACGCCACAGTATTGGGCCTGTATGCAATTCGTGGTTGTGCTGCCTTCTTGCAGGAAGAAAACCAAACCTAAAAAAAGAACAAAATGCTTAGTTAAAATTTTCTAGGGATCAGGTAAAGCAGTAGGATCATGGCTACTACAAACTTGTTTTTTATTTTTTTCAATAAACACTGACTCTGCAATTCTAAGTTCTCTTTGGTTTTTATACTTAGCTAATAGTTTTATACCTTGAAACTTTGGAAATTCTTTTTTTTTCATACAATATTACATTAAAGCAGTTTTTCTTTTTTCTGAAAATTCTTGATGTGTTGGTTGAGTCTATATCTTAATTTATTTTTAGTACTAACAATATAGGATTTTTTTTTGGAAAAGCTGACGAAATCAGAATTTCATATACACCAGCATTATCTAATATCTTTTAATGAGGTTTCTTATTTATTATCAAATCTTTTTGGCTGGAAGCTGTCCAACAAAAAAAAAAAAACCTAAATTTTCGATTGATTTTACTTAATTTCTGTTACTAAGAGATTTAATATATGGAAATGAACCTTGATATTTTTTACTTTCAAACTTTATGTTCTATGAAACTATTAGCTAAGTATAAAAACAAAAGAGAACTTAGAATTGCAGAGTCAGTGTTTATTGTGAAAAATAAAAAAAACAAGTTTGTAATAGTCATGATCCTACTGCTTCATCTGATCCTTGGAAGATTTTAATTAAGCATCATCAAAAAAGAAATTAAAATGTTTTGTTCTTTTTGGGTTTGGTTTTCTTCCCACAAGAGGGCAGCACAAGCATGTGAATTATGTACAGGCCCAGAGCATTGTGGTGTTGATACACTATTGGCTGAAAAAAGTAGCCTCTGGTATGTCAGATAGTGAGGAGCTTCCTTTGTCATCTTGTTGTCTGTGGTAGATATTGTGGGTGTGCACTTTCTGAAGATGCTCTGGGAAGGAGTGAGAGGTCTCAGAGTGAAGTGAATATGAGCATTTTATCGACAAGTGAGAGACACCAAGTGCGGAGTACCAAATGAGATTTTTAATTATTATATTTGCACTTTTAAGGTATTAAACTCCTGCAAATTGCGCACAGTTTACGTGCAATTCATAAATGAAAAACTATTAGAAAGTACTAATCACTCACCCTAAAGATCATGGTAATCTCCATCGACAACACACTTCCAACACGTCAATCATCGTAATGTTTCTGGGCTTCCAAGGTTTACAGACATCTTGCTTACGATTCTTACTTCCGGGTGTGAAACATCGCATTTTTTTTAGCCTTATGAGATGTAACTATTAAGCTTGTCAATTCCATAAAAAACCACACATACTACTCATTCATACAATTCAATTAAAAACAATGTACATATTTACATAACCTTACATTCCTAGGTGGTTAAACCTTTGTCAACTGCAAGTACCAAACTGCTCCTTCTGTTTCAAAACCCCTGCCACTCCCACTGCAAGTGTCACACTCATTCAGCCCTTCACACACAATCCTCTAGTACTTTCAACAGACCACTGTCGTCATCAGGAGGCAGGTGTGTCTCACCCGCCCACCACAGCTCAAGTGAGCAGAGCCATCGAGGCACGGGCCCCAGTCGCTATCTCTGAATCATTGTGTCTCTGGCGCCATCTATTGTCCCTGCTGCTCTTTTTCCCTTTTTCTTTCTAAGCTGCTGTTCTATTTTTATTAGGGCTTTCCATTGTTTGTTTAAGTTACTAGGCTCATTAATGTTGCATAATCTTGATCTGTTTTTTCAATTAACACTGATTCTGCAATTCTTAACTGCCTTTCCTTTTTACAGCTCTTAATAATTTTAATATCATCAAACCTTGGACATTGTTGATTTTCCATACAGTATTGGGTTAATGCTGTCTTAGCTTCTTTTTATTCCAATTATTTATATGCTGGTTCAATCTATACTTTAATTTATTCTTGGTGCTGCCTATATATGACACAGGTGGTTGCTGGTTTATAGGGATTTCATAAATTCCTGCTCTATCTAATTGGCTGATTTTTCATTTTTAATCACTAAATTTTTTACAGTAAGTACCTGATTTCCTACCTGTATGTCATACTTGCCACAAACTTAATTAATTTCTGCTGAAACATTTTCTACATATGGTATTGCTCCTACATATTTTACAAGTTTTTTATCAATCTTGACCTTATTGTAAGCTTGAGTTACTTCATAAATCCATTTTTTAATACCTGTTTAGGGTAACCGAAATCATATGCAATTTTTCAATATATTCAATTTCCTCTTTTTTATACTGTTCCATTGATGAGTGTGTTAAACTTCTTTTAATTAGTGTTTTAACACTATTTCTTTTATGTGTTAATGGATGCGATGACTGAAATGGTATAAGTACTGGGATATATGAAGATTTTCTATGCACTCTGAATTGCATATTATCATTTGTTTTAACAATCAAAATATCCAAAAATGCCAAAGTATTGTCATGTTCTTGTTCTACTGTAAGTTCAATAGATGGATAAATTTCACTATACTTTTTTGTCAAGTCCTCAAGTTCATCATTTTTAGCCTGGACAACAGAAAAATGTCATCAACATATCTGCAGTATATCAGTGGTGGATCTTTGAGTTTACTTATGATTTTTTCCTCAATGTCACTCATTATAATTTCAGCAAATAAAGTTGACAGTGGTGACTCCATAGGTCCACCATTATTTGCTGAAATTATGATGAGTGACATTGAGGAAAAAATAATAAGTAAACTCGAAGATCCACCACTGATATACTGCAGATATGTTGATGACATTTTTCTGTTGTCCAGGCTAAAAAATGATGAACTTTGAGGACTTGACAAAAAAGTATAGTGAAATTTATCCATCTATTGAACTGACAGTAGAACAAGAACGTGACAATACTTTGGCATTTTTGGATATTTTGATTGTTAAAACAAATGATAATATGCAATTCAGAGTGCATAGAAAATCTTCATATATCCCAGTACTTATACCATTTCAGTCATCGCATCCATTAACACATAAAAGAAATAGTGTTAACACACTCATCAATGGAACAGTATAAAAAAGAGGAAATTGAATATATTGAAAAAATTGCATATGATTTTGGTTACCCTAAACAGGTATTAAAAAAATGGATTTATGAAGTAACTCAAGCTTACAATAAGGTCAAGATTGATAAAAAACTTGTAAAATATTATAAAAAACTTGTAAAATATTATAAAAAACTTGTAAAATATTATAAAAAACTTGTAAAATATGTAGGAGTAATACCATATGTAGAAAATGTTTCAGCAGAAATTAATTAAGTTTGTGGCAAGTATGACATACAGGTAGGAAATCAGGTACTTACTGTAAAAAATTTAGTGATTAAAAATGAAAAAATCAGCCAATTAGATAGAGCAGGAATTTATGAAATCCCTATAAACCAGCAACCACCTGTGTCATATATAGGCAGCACCAAGAATAAATTAAAGTATAGATTGAACCAGCATATAAATAATTGGAATAAAAAGAAGCTAAGACAGCATTAACCCAATACTGTATGGAAAATCAACAATGTCCAAGGTTTGATGATATTAAAATTATTAAGAGCTGTAAAAACGAAAGGCAGTTAAGAATTGCAGAATCAGTGTTAATTGAAAAAAACAGATCAAGATTATGCAACATTAATGAGCCTAGTAACTTAAACGAACAATGGAAAGCCCTAATAAAAATAGAACAGCAGCTTAGAAAGAAAAAGGGAAAAAAGAGCAGCAGGGACAATAGATGGCGCCAGAGACACAATGATTCAGAGATAGCGACTGGGGCCCGTGCCTCGATGGCTCTGCTCACTTGAGCTGTGGTGGGCGGGTGAGACACACCTGCCTCCTGATGACGACAGTGGTCTGTTGAAAGTACTAGAGGATTGTGTGTGAAGGGCTGAATGAGTGTGACACTTGCAGTGGGAGTGGCAGGGGTTTTGAAACAGAAGGAGCAGTTTGGTACTTGCAGTTGACAAAGGTTTAACCACCTAGGAATGTAAGGTTATGTAAATATGTACATTGTTTTTAATTGAATTGTATGAATGAGTAGTATGTGTGGTTTTTTATGGAATTGACAAGCTTAATAGTTACATCTCATGAGGCTAAAAAAAAAAAAATGCGATGTTTCACACCTGGAAGTAAGAATCGTAAGCAAGATGTCTGTAAGCCTTGGAAGCCCAGAAACATTACAATGATTGACGTGTTGGAAGTGTGTTGTCGATGGAGATTACCATGTTCTTTAGGGTGAGTGATTGGTACTTTCTAATAGTTTTTCATGAGATTTTTAAGTTTGGTGTAAATTTTAAAATATTTAAAAGTTGAAAGTGTAGGTTTTAGCTTAAACTGTTTTAATTTCACATTCATTTTACTTATGTGTTAATATTAGTATTTAATAAGTATGAGGAATAGTAGGGTAGAAATGTGTTTTGTGTTTAATGTTGTCATGCTTCCCACCAGTATTGTCCCAAAACAGATGTTGAAGATTATACATGTGTGGATATGTATTTCCAGTGGAGTTATGGGCAAAATGGTGAGTTTTAGTATTGAAAACTTCATTGTCATTGGCTTTCTTAGATAAATAAATTAAATAAGTAAAATGCCTTTCATAGGTTATGTTAGCTTGTTTATCATAAACCATAAGTAATTAGAATAGTTAAAATTTTTTTAGATCTAAGGTTTCGAAATTCATAGTAACATAGTAAGGAACACTTTTTTTCAGTCCAGATGATTTCTGTCCCTTACCCTTTCTCTTTCTTGCTTTCTAAGAAAACTTTGTAAATATAATTGACTTCATTTAAATGTGTGTTTTTAATGTTATTTAGAGAGATTTGTCAACATTTAGAACACTGATTTTTTTCATATACTAATTTTAATGCCTTAAGGTTTTGAGAGGGATTAAATTGTGTGGGTTGTGTATAATTTAGCTATTGAACCTTCCTCTTCTATAATAAAAACAGTCTCCATCTGTTTCATTCCATCTTGATTGAAGTACATATGTCACAGAAATGTAAACTTTCCACCTTTTCATTTGCGACTTTTAAAGATACCTCTGCTTTTTCCAGTTGAGGCACTGTAAAACATACAGTTCTTTTGTTAATCCTGTTGTAATATTATGGTGATTGTGCACATTATGGTTTCCCTTTGACCACAAATGGCATTTTGCCTGACTGGTTTCTCTCTCCTTTCTTTTGGGTGTTCAGCTCTACGAATGGCAGAGCAACCTGACTGGTTGCTCTACTCATTCTGTGACTCCACAACTTGTTTGGAGTGGCAGGTGTTAAGATGGAGGAAAGATGTTCTTCATTTTACTTAATGCATGCATTTTATTTGTTTTTGTTTATATTTTTTTCTACTGTAATAATTAAATGTTGTGCTAATTCATCTCTTGACTCTCATTTGGATTAATTAAAAATGGTACAAGATACATTATTATGAAATCTTTGAAAATACCAGTAATTACAACATGAATGCATTTTTCTGTGTTGCAGTAGTTGGGTAAATTTTTTGTTAGCAGCACTTGAAAACCAATCATTTTATGTGAACATTGGCAACTCTGATTTCTAGCCTAGTGCAATCAAAGCCTGTGCTTAATTAAAAGTTCTTTCAAGCATCTATTGGGTTGTCGGAAAAGTCATGACGTATTTTGGCACCCGACGGTGGTTGGGCGGTTTTGGAAGTACTAGAGGCATGCGCAGCTCTGTTATCGCTATGGCATTCGATAGGTGCCAGTTTTAGCTGCAGTCTAAAAGGAATATTGAAAGCAATTTGGTTGATTTGCCTAGATTTGACATCAAGTTGAAGATGGAAGACCAAACTGTGCATTTTTGCCATATTTTACTGTTTTACTTCCGTAAAGGGAAGAACGCGCATCAAGCTTGTGAAAAGTTGCGTAAAGTGTATGGTGATAATGCTCTACAAGAACCTCAGTGCCAGCAGTAGTTCGCAAAATTCCGTGCTGGTGATTTTGACCTCAACGATGTTCCTCAGTCGGGAAGGCCCACCGAGGTTGATGACGACCAAATCAAGGCATTGATTGAGTCAAACCCACGTTACAGGACACGAGAGATTGCAGACATATTGCACATCCATCATTCAAGCACTCGCTACCACCTGAAGAAGCTGGGGTACATAAGCAAGCTGGATGTGTGGATTCTTCATGAACTCAAAGAAGCTCAATTGACGGCGCGTATAAACATCTGTGAAATGCTCATTAAATGTGGGGAAAATGATCATTTTCTGAAGCGACTTATAACTGGTGACGAAAAGTGGATTGTGTACAACAATGTGCTGCGCAAACGGTCTTGGTCCCGACATGCTGCTTTGCCTCAAACGACATCCAAAGCAGACATTCATCAGCGGAAGGTTCTTGGTCTTATTGTGGTGGGATTTTAAAGGTGTCGTGTTTTTCGAGCTCCTACCACGGAACCAAACAATCAATTCGAATGTGTACTGTCGGCAATTGTACAGTTTGAACGAATCCATCATCCAGAAACGTCCAGACAGGGTTCCCACGCCACCTGGAAAACCGGGAAAACCGGGAATTCTCAGGGAATTTGAAAATTGTTCAAAAAATCAGGGAAAACTCAGGGAAAATCGTGTTTTTCCGTAAAAATCAGGGAATTTCTTATCAGGGAACTGAAAAGTCAGGGAATTTTTTATTTTGCCAAAAAGATATTTTCTTTAAGACTTTTGTAGAATATATTTCTGTATTGCTAAGTTTTAAAATAATTCCGAGTTGTTTTATCCTTCGAGGCAACCCACCCACCGATTAAAGTGCAGCTGTGCTGGGGAGTGCGTCTCTTCGGGTTTCCCCCATCTCCAGATGCTCTAAACTTCAACCGAACAAACGGACACGTCAAAGCGTGAGAGAAAGCCATTAATCACACCCCCACTTCGCAGGCTCTTATCTGCTGGGCAAGCCACAAGAGAGGCAGTCACTTGTTCCTAAGTAGGCCCTGGTTCTCTGTGTAGACTGGGAAAAAAATTATGAAAAAGCTATTTCCTCAATTTTTTAAATAACCGACTGAAATTTTTACAGTGGGCAAGATATATGAAAATAACGTTCCATTTTAAATTTCGCCGAAATTCATCGGAAACTTTAGAAGTTGCGCTTTTTCCCCCCCCTTTCTTTTTGCATGTTTCACTTGTCTTTTATCAAACCGTACAAAAACATTTTATTTTGCCGGATGTTGGTTATCCTAATAAATTCGTCCCCCCTTCCCCCTTCAAGAGCAGTGTGGATGAATGTTGCAAATTGAGGGCACAATTTATTTTTTGAAAAAAGTTCGTATCACTTACGAACTAAAGCTTCACTTTCGTAATTCTGTAGCAGAGTTGGTATAGTTGGAAAAGTATGTACCTTCAAATGTTTGAACAGGGAAGATATGAAATAGGAAGATTCTTCAAAGAGGGGGAAAGATTAATTTTTTCATAGTACTTACGAGTATTTTGTATGAAAAATACCATGCAATGAAGCCGGTACTATTGCATACCTACCAAATTTCCCAGATTTCACGGCCGTTTTCTAGATTCGTTGTTTTACGGCCGGAAAGAGATTTTTCTTGATTCTGTCTTATTTCTATTTCATAATGCATGAAGAAATTAATTTATAGCTATTTTGGTGATATTCCGATTACTGCAAGAGCTGGCTGGTTGCGAAAAATAGGGTAGTCCGACGCCCGGAACCATAGATTTTCATATCTGGGTCATTCCACGCAAAATCGTCTGATATTGAAATAATTTTCCACCAACACATCTCCGATTCTTACGGGTAGCTGCCTCCAAGTTATAAAAACCCCTAAAAGTTTCACCTTTTTTTGTTTCTGATAGATTAGAAGATATTATTTTTTGAATTTTTGTGCATAGTGGAACCGTTTTCCGTAAAAACGCAAATATCTCCGTTATTTAGAATAAGAAATATAAAATTCATCATTCTCTCGTAATTTTTCCTAAGGTTTCAGCTTATACATAGGGAAAAAAAATTTGCGAGAACAAAAGTTAGACGGGGTAGAAATTTTCTTGTAATCGTAAATTCTTTTTCTTGCGTTGTAAACATTATGAATTTCGTGGTCTGCGGATAATACGACTAAAATTACAGGTAATATGCCGCAAGTGTCATCGTAAAAGAGTTTGCGCTTGCTATCGTATCGGTTCCCCACGCACTTTTCCGTGTGACAGGAGAAAGGTTACTTTAGCCAAAACTTTTCCTGCTGCAGTTGAGGCAGTGCTGTTCGCTTTGCAATTGTTGGTGAATTATAAGACGTCGTACTGTCGGAAATCACTTTTTCGAGCCCCGTTCGAAGTGCAATAACGATCAATTCGTCGCAACGCGTGGTCCCGTGATGACGGATGTTTATATTTCTTGCGGACTTTCGCCGCGCGGGAGAACGAAGTGCAGTGTTTTATTACTAGAAGCTCTTCACATTATTCATTTCTTTTTCCCAAACAAACAGACACAATCGCAAAACTCCGTGAATTACGAATCCCCATCTTTTTCCAAACTCGTGTTAGCACAGGATGATTTTATTGACAGCTTGTTCCTCAGACTAGGAGACGTGCTTTTTCCCACTGCGTGAAATTGTTTTCTAAGGTTATTTGAAGTGGCTTGTAGTGAGAGTGAAAGTTTGCCAAGTGATGGTGAGGATTTTGAATCATCTGAGAGTGATATTGGCCTAGCAACATCAAGCCAAAAAACTAGCCACCGTGCCACGCACACCATATCTTCTTCAGAAGGTGAAGATCTTCATAGTGAATCTTCAGATCATGAAAGTTCTGAAAGTGAATGGGAGGATGTTAATAGAGAGAAGTGATGAACAACCTCAGCATCTTTTTTTTATTAACATGAAATGCAGGGGCCCAAACATGCTCCAGCAACTGATGTGGCACCTATTGCATATTTTTTACTTGTTTTTTACCAATTTCATCCTTGGAATTGTCGTTTCTGAAACAAATAAATATGCAAAGAGGTTTCTCCAGGAACATCCAAATCTTTCTCCCAAATCTTGAGCAAGGAAATGGAAAATGTTACAAATGCTGAAATAAAGGTTTCCTTGCGTGCCTTCTAATATGAGAGTAATCAGTAGCCCATGTAGGACGAGATGATTGCCGAAGGCATATCCAGTCAAAACAAATACCAGGATTGTGTAAAATTAAAGACTCGATCAAAGCCTTTGGATAATTTTTTTGCAAAAAAGAATGAAAATAGCGTGATAAACGCTGAATTGCTGTTTACTACAATCGTTGTGGAGCATAACCTACCTATAGCAAGCTGTGATCATGCTGGTCGCTTCTTTCATGCTATGTTCCCAGACTGATATTGATGAAACTGGATATCCTTGAGCATATGTGGCATGGAATGAAATATCTAAGACAAAGGATTCATCTGGCCTTCCCAAGTATTCCACATTGCCTAAACTAATGTTGGTAATATTGACTATCCCTCACAGCAGTTCCTCTACGTATAGAATATTTAGTATAGTAAGGAAATACCTCACGTACTTTTGCCCAACAATGAGCACCAAAACATTAAGTGCCCTTCTTGTACAGAAAAGTAAAGCATTTTCCTCAGGTGAGCTGTGTTATAAAAAGTTTTCTGAAAAAGAATATACCACTGCAAAACAAGCAACAAGGGAGTTTTTATGTCAGCAATGACATGAGGTAAGTACAATATTGATAATTTAATTTCATATTTTTTTTGTGAGGATAGTGTAAACATGCAAAGTTATTACATATTTCATGCATTAATTTCTCATGAAATACCCATTCCACGCGTTAACGACGTATGGTGATTACCGATAGGCACCTCATACAAGTATTACAGGTTACACAGTAATACTATAATATTGTCCTTAACTTTAAAAAAAAAAATGGTGTGTTACATTACTGAAAGTTTGTGTTACATTATTGAAACATTACTGAAAATTCCCCTATTGATTACTGATATGTTCTGCTAGAGGTTGGCACCTTTGAAATAGCATAGATTCGATGTTCTCATTGCCAAGTGCAAGAACTAACTTTAGCTAAAATAATTACAATTTTGATTTTTAAATGTCAGCAGTATTTTCCCTGATTGCTAGAATTGTTGGGATGGTACTGGCACACGTTTTTCCTCAGACGCAGAAATGCTGTCATGATTTCCGTTCTCTCTCTCTTCTTTTTTTTTTATTTTTTAATAGCTGTTTTAGTTTGCTTTGTCTTTAAAGATTCTAAGTGAATTCCAATAGAAAATACAAATTGTTAGATCGATTTGATATAACCGCTCTAACAAAATGTTAAGAGACTCTGTCAGACACTCTCCATTTTATCATTCCCATTAGACTTCAATTTCAGCAAAAGTTTCCGTGTTCTTTTATACTTATGTAAAATAAGCACTTAAAGGATTTAAAGCTTCAGCATTGTATCATTTAACGGCAATTTATTCTCTTCAGTCTCATTCTCCCAGCTTGCATTTTTAAACCTAACTGGAACTCTAAATGTTGTGAGTCGTTTAAAATATTATTTATATACTTGTGTGCACTTAAAATACAGATAAATCAGTTACATAATTTCACCTAATCGATTGAAATATTTCATTATATGTAGAATTTAAATTAAGTCTTAGTTCAAATATTCTTTAAAACATGTAAATACATGGTTTGCCACCTCGGTGGTCCAGTGGTCTAAGCTCTGGTTTCTGACTATTCGTCCAAGTGAGCCTGGATTCAAGTCCCAGATGAGGTATGGGTGGTGTGTTTATCTTACGGCACTGGCTCTCCTTCTTCGTGAAGCCAAAGGTCCTAAATTAGGGATGGACTGATATAGCCCAACAAGTTGCTTATGGTGGTCGTTAAACCTGAAACAAAAAAATAAGACATGATTTTGTTAAATATTATGTAAAATTTATGTTAAATACACTAATTTTTGTAACTATAAAGTAATTAGGGAAAATGAAAGTTATTTATCCTTTATATTCCACATTTTCTGTTTATCTTTATGGACTGTATAATCGGGACGTTCACTATGTGGCGTCTTTTTAATTCTCCCTCGTGTGAGATGAACTTAACATTATCAGTATTAATTTCAGGTAAGCAATTATTTGCAATTACAGCCTGTCTAGAATTTGATAAATCTTGCTTTCAATACATTACATTATTCCTTAGTTCTCTAAAAATTATCAAAACTGAATTTAAAAAATTGCCTGTAGACATTACGGTTTTATTCGATTTCTGCAGATAGTTTGCTTCATATTTTGTAACATGGAACAATTAGGCACAGTGGCCTTATACACTCTTGCTTGGAGAAACACATCACAAGAGAACCACTTAAACAATGGATCAAAGCCCTTTGTTGGTTGATTCTCTTTCGACATTTCTCTGAGCAGGAGCCCATTCGGACATTAAGCTTATCTACACTGTGCTATAGAAGAAAGGAAAACAAACTATTCAACATACAGATTTTTTCTTACATATGAACTGTTTCTACGGGAATGTATTAACAAATTGTACATGGGCAGTATACCACTTAGGTTCAGAAAAGATCATGGAATTATAATACCAAAAATAATATGCCTCATGCATTTAATTGTTATTCATAAAAAGCAGGTAATTGTATAAAGAACAGTTATTTAAAGAATTAACAAATGTATGCTTTCGTAAGGAACGCAAGAATGTAAGGAAATGCAACAATTTGTCGCAATGTTATTTGATTTGCCGCTCTGGAAAAACTCTCAGAACCACCTGGAAAACCTGGAAAAGTCAGGGAATTTTTTTTCTACTTTTGAGTGGGAACCCTGCCAGAGCTCGTTCATCGTAAAGGTGTCATGTTCCATCACGACAACGCGAGACCACACACAAGTTTGATCACCTGCTAAAAATTATTGGAGCTTGGGTGGGATGTGTTGCCCCACCCAGCATACTCGCCTGACCTTGCCCCATCAGACTTCCACTTGTTTCGTTCTCTTCAACAGTCCTTGCATGGTATAACGTTCAATTCAGATGAGGCTGTAAATCTGTACAGTTTTTCGCCACGAAAGACAGGTCCTTCTATGAACGAGGCATTCTGCAGCTCACTGAAAGATGGCAAAAGGTTATAGAACAAAACGGGCATTATATCATTGATTGATCTTTGTTCTTTCTATCAATAAATGATCTTTGCAAAACATGGCTAAAATATGTCATGACTTTTCAGACAACCCAATATATATTAATTCTATAAGGTTTTTTTCTGTGAGTCCTATTTTTAGAGAATGGCGGAACGTAAAGGTGTGGTTGAGGTATCAAAATAAAGGTCTTATCGTGTAGATGTGCCAGTCGAAGAAACAAAATGAGATTGGGGCAATTGTTCGGGCGTTGTGGGGCGGCAAAGTTCCATGTAAAGTCTATGGGAGAAGCGTGTGGTTAACATTCCATCGTCTGCGGTTGACTCGCGCGCTGTTGAAGACGGAAGCATGGAGGGACTGAGATAGTCCAATGTCCAAAGTCTTCTCTTTTCTGAGCGAACCATTGCGCAAAGCAACTCTAGCTGGCATTCGTATCAAAGTTCTCATCGAAACAGCGAACACTCTCAAACACCTGATTGCGTTATGTCGTTGGACTGTGTGATATATACATATATAATTTAATATTCATTTGATCTAGTTTATTCACGTAGGTAAGACGTTTACCATTATTTAAAGAGGTAAATAAACATTCCGTTGACCATTGTTAGTGAAAATATTGGGAATGTACATATTGAGTTGCGCCATCTATATCTTCATTCTATAAGGTTTTTTTTTCTGTGAGACCTATTTTGAGAGAATGGCTGAATGTAAAAATATTGTTGAGGTATCAAAATAAAGGTCTTGCCATGTAGATGTGCCAGTGGAAGAGAAAACAGATTGGGGCAATGGTTCAGGCGTGGCGGAGCGGCAAAGTTTCCATGTAAAGTCTATAGGAGAAACTTGCGGCCTTTATCTACATCAGGCACTCAGTTCAGTGTCAGACTTGGTGTGTGCATGGTGTTCTATGATCAGTTCTAAAGTAAGTGAATACTTTACTGCATACTTACCCTTAACAGAATGTCTCTCCCACAGAAAAGAAAAAAGAACGTAAGAGCCTTACTGGAAGGCGTGAGCAATCAATGGGTTGCAACTATATGTCTCAGACAAGAGCGAATGAAGAGTATTCGCAACGCGAATCTCATTCCAACAACATTTACAAACACAGTTGTGACTGAAGATGAGAGTGAAAGAGTGCGCTGTCCAGTTGAATTTTGCACACGGTGGACTTCCGCCTCACATTTTATGACTGAAAAAGGGTGCAGTCGTGATGCTCATCACGAACATGGCTGCCCCGATGGCGCAGTGGTCCAAGCGCTGGCTTATGATGGTTCGTTCGTGAAGGGTCCGGGTTTGAATCCTGGTGAGGCATGGATGTTGTGTTTGTCTTACGGCACTGGGTCTGTCCCTTCCCTTGAATCAGTGACCCTAAATTAGGGAAGGGCTACTGCTTATAGCCCATTAAGTTGCTCACAGTGGTCGTTAAACCTCCAGTCAAAAAAAAATCAAAAAAAATCAGGAGCCTGGACTATTGTCTTTACTAAAATGGTTGAATGAATTTGTCAATCAAATAAAGTTTACATGAAAAATATATAAAAAGCGAAACAAAACATAAACGCACACTTTCTAATGCTGCACGTAATTTGTCAGGAAGGCAGGATGTTCAGATTATCTGAAATCCCACATAAGAGTATTTGGTTCATTTGTGTTTATCATTCCATTTTTAATAACTTTTTTGTAGAGATATAAAGGGCATTACGCTTATTGTGAGAGGAATGCAGTGTGACAACAGATGCCTTTATGCAGATGTTATATCTTTAGTATTACGGCACATACATTTCAGGGCAAGAACAATTGTAACATGTCTAGTTGGGCATGTTGTCCAAAAAAATACATGCACACACGCACGCTGCAGGATACTGTACTTATATTTCTAAACATTTTAGAAACAATATAAGGAAGTACTTTTGCTGAATTTCTTAAATGGTCTCCCAGCAACGAAATTTGAACTCGCCTATATTTCACCATATTTCATAAATTGCTCCCAGCAGTGAAATATGAACTCACTATGGGTCATTCCATGTCAAATCAGCACAAAACAGTAACATTTTTTACCTAAATTCTTTCAATTTTCATGAAACTTGGTAAACTTGTAGGTTTTATAACAAAAATTTTCAGTGCAAAATTTTAGCTCCCTATGTGTAATAAATACTTCAATAGTTATAGAACCTTGAAATTCACAAAAAAAAAAAAAAAAAAAAGGCATTTTTGTATCATGCCTATCACAAACGACAATAACAGTAGAACTAATAGGTCAGCAGAGCTCACGTTGGCTGCTTTGAAAGCTTGTCATTGAGCTTTCTCTTGTGATATCACACAATCATATTGTGGCAATTTAGTTTTCAAAGACATCCATTTTGGCCTTTAATCTCTCAAAATATGCCCCATTAATTCTGTTAAACAATGCAAAGGGAGTCTCTGAGTAGTAATAAAATTGACTGGGAAATACCCCCCCCAATCCCCCCCCCTTTTTTTTAAACTTTTCATCTTGTAAAGAGCAAGATTTTTTATATGCCTGATTGGGCATGAAGGCATTTTTTTTTATTTTTTTTTACATGACCCTGGCAGTCAAGCAGTATAATACTGGAGCCCTGATACATTTGTAGTTTTCTTTCTTTCTCTTCTTTAAAGAAAACTTTCAAGTGATTGGGTGGTAGCACAATGCAGTATTTAGGTAAACTAATTGTGGAATGCATATTTAATGAACTAATGTCAAACTCCCTTAAAATTAGCTGCATTAGACTACTTTATGGAACTTTTCTTGAGCAAATCTGTTTATTGATGCATCTCCCACCTGCATTCTGTAACTGCATATTATTTTCTGTTTATTTGGAGAGAGAGATGGAGTTTTGCCAAACCTTTTTTCAGTTGCCATGTGAGAGGTAAGAATTGTTCAGCATTTGATACAAACTTACACAAAGCAAATGTTAATACTTTGTACTTGATACATTGATATCTGTTGAATGTACTTCATCATTTTTGTATAATGAAAATATTAATAAAGTTCATTGTGTGTTCTTAAGTGTAAGAAGTGATTTGAAATCTGAATGTGGGTTTAATGGTAATTACAACAGCCTGGCACTTTTTCAGACTTGCAGCGTTCCAGGATTGGGTCTGGCCATCTTCTGACCCGCTACCATGGCTCTCCTATTTACCCTTCATCTGCTATTCAAAGTTCTTATCCACCAAATGTTGGTAAGTGATTCTTGAACATGTGTGTATGTATACATATACATAAGTTGTGTGTATATAAATATATATGTATACATATACAGGCGTATGTGCATTTTTGAAAATGTAACTTGAATTTTTTAAAGATGACAAAGGAGTAGGGGAAATGGTATGTTGGTGGATTCAGAATGCTTTCGTGGTGGTGGAAAGAGATGTGAATTGAATCAGAAATTGAATGAGGTTTAATTTAACAAAACATTTTACTGTCTAGAGAACACTAAGCATTCAGTGTGCCTGTTGCAATCTTGTTGTGTCAGAGTTGGACCCAGTATTAGATTTTTCATACTGAAAAAAAAAAAATTCTTATGAACTTTATGATTTCTTACTTTGCTGGTATATTGGTTTTTGTAACTTTCTAGAATTTTGAACTGATAGAAGTAATACTTTTGTGTGTAAGCCTTTACATGTATAAACTGACTCCCATCCCTAAGAAGTTGTAATGTATTGTAAGAATAAAAAATTAGAGGTTGCTACTCGCCACATGATGACTGGATAAAACAAAGTGGCCAGTAGATAATAAAGTTACTGTACTGACTACATGGCGACTGGATAAAATGAAGTGGCCAGTATTGAAAAAGTTGCTCTATTCACCATGCTTGTCCACACAGACTGATTTATGGTCAAATTATTTTTTCATTACTAAAGAATTTTTTTGCATTTTTTAAACCCACCTATTAATTAGCAGGTGTATTTTATATCATCCAACTCACATGTGAGAAAAAACAGTGGGTTGATCTATTTATATATTCACTCTTCAACAAGGGGAAGGCAATTTTTTCCCCATTGAACAATGCTGGGGCACAAAGTAACGAGCTTAGATAAAACTCTGACTGACAAGAGTTTTAGATGCAACTCTGACATCACAAGCCGACTTCAACAGCTCACATTTTAAAGCTTCTCTGAAAATGTATAGTTTTCCATTGCTTAGTCACTTCGTGCTGATCTGCAGAAAGTAGCAAGCATTTTTTACTTTTGTTAACCAAAAAATTGAAGTTCAAAGTCAGAATTTCAACTTTCCGTTGCTGTCTTTTGTTCTCCGTAGATTTGCATCTGCACAGTATGCACACAGTAGTGTTTTTGGAACATTAATTTCACTTCAGACAAAAAATTTTTTTGCTCCACACCTAATACAGCAAAATGTTACTAAAATTGGAAAACACGTTTTATGCAAATTTAAGTGTCAAAAATCTGTACTGAATTTTTCACTCTGCCATGATAATTTTAAAGGTCACAGAAATGGCAGATTCCATCATGAGCAAATTAAGTACTTATTTTGAAATTGAATTTCACTTTAAAAAAGGGAAAACAAGGCTAAATGCATACAGATTAATTTTGAAGAGACAATTAGAAATAGGGCAAAACATGCACTTCATTAAAACAAATTCTTAGAAAGTTGCTCTTTTTCGTAGTTATGCAAGATATTAAGATTGAAGAATATGACAATAAAAAAACATAAGAATATAATCACAAAGGGAAATGAGAGGGAGAAAACAAATAACAAACTTTAAAAAATAAAATAAAAACATGCAGCTTGTTAAGAAAAATTCAAAATTCCGAAAACTGCTGACCATTATTATTATGCCAAGCAAAATTATGCCAAGCAAAGCAGAAATTGAGAAATTATGGAGCAGCCTGGGAAATATACTTGATGACAAGACCATGCTCATGTAAAAACTGGCTTTAGAAAATAGGCAGCAAATAAAGCAAGCCGAGCTAAAAAGTATACTTCAAAATTTTTTACCCACCCACTGCTGTCAATTTATGGTGAATAGTTTTTATTCAAAGAAGTAGAGAGTAACCAAATATAAATCATTAAATTATTTTTTCAATAAAAATTGTTTGACTAGAAAATATGGTTAATGTTGAAGAAAAACAGAACTTTTAAGATTATATTTATGCATTTAACTGCATTAGGCAATTATGTGCTCTTGTAACTACTAAGCCATTATATATTAATAGAATGCACTTATCTATGTCTTAATATATGAAAGGTATACAGTGCAGCAATAAAATGTATATACAATGCAAAATACCCCTAATCAAAGGGACAACTAAATTTTGACCATGCAGTGACCAGTGCTTCGAAAAATCACCAGTTTTTATCTTTGATGTATTGTATGTACTCGTGTACGAATCAGACACTCTCAGTTTGCTAGAAAAAAGTTGGTAAAAAATCGAGACCTGTGTGAAAACAAAATTTCAGATTTCAACAATTAAGAAAATGTAATACTTTTTGAAATAAAATTTCACAGATTCATAAAGTTGTGTTTCATAAAATTCAAAATGTGATTCATTATTGCAGTTTCCAAGTAGTTCATGGAAGCCCATTTCTATTAAGTTTGCATCAGTGTAACTAATGGAAAATGGTTACTTTCATTGATTTCAATTGTCATTATCATTTTTCAGTCATCAGAACTGTTTTCTTTGTTTGACTGTGCCATGTTGCTTTATTTCTGAAGTACATATTTGTGGAGAAAATTTCACACTAGAAAGAACATGACATAAAAGATTTTTTTTTTATTATTATCTTTTTGTATTAGTTCTTGTATTGGGTTGTTGGAAAAGTCATGACGTATTTTGGCACCCAATGACGGTTGGGCGGTTTTGGAAGTACTAGAGGCATGCACAGCTCTGTTATCGCTATGTCATTCAACAGGTGTCGGTTCTAGCTGCAGTCTAAAAGGAATAGTGAGCGATTTGGTTGATTTGCGGAGATTTGACATTAAGTTGAAGATGGAAGACCAAACTGTGCATTTTCGCCATATTTTACTATTTTACTTCCATAAAGGGAAGAACGCGTGTCAAGCTTGTGAAAAGTTGCGTAAAGTGTATGGTGATAATGCTTTACAAAAACATCAGTGCCAGTGGTGGTTTGCAAAATTCCGGGCTGGAGATTTTGAGCTCAATGATGCTCCTCGGTGGAGAAGGCCCACCGAGGTTGATGGCGACCAAATCAAGGCATTGATCGAGTCAAACCCACGTTATGCGACACGAGAGATTGCAGACATATTGCACATCCATCATTCAGGCGTTCACAACCACCTGAAGAAGCTGGGATACGTAAGCAAGCTCGATGTGTGCATTCCTCATGAACTCGAAGAAGCTCAATTGACGGCGCGTATAAACATCTGCGATATGCTCATTAAACATGAGGAAAACGATCCTTTTTGAAGCGACTGATAACTGGTGACGAAAAGTGGATTGTGTACAACAATGTGCTGCGCAAACTGTCTTGGTCCCGAAGTGCTGCTTCGCCTCAAACAACATCCAAAGCAGACATTTATCAGTGGAAGGTTCTGGTCTCGGTGTGGTGGGATTTCAAAGGTGTCGTATTTTTCAAGCTCCTACCACGAAACGAAACAATCGATTCGAATGTGTACTGTCGGCAATTGTGCAATTTGAATGAATCCATCATCCAGAAACGTCCAGAGCTCATTCATCGTAAAGGTGTCGTGTTCCATCACGACAACGCCAGACCACACACAAGTTTGATCACCCGCCAAAAATTATTGGAGCTTGGGTGGGATGTTTTGCCACACCCAGCATACTTGCCTGACCTTGCATTGTCAGACTTCCACTTGTTTTGCTCTCTTCAACAGTCCTTGTGTGGTATAACGTTCAATTCAGATGAGGCTGTAAATCAGCACCTTGTACAGGTTTTCGCCACAAAATACAGGTCCTTCTATGAACGAGGCATTCTGCAGCTCACTGAAAGATGGCAAAAGGTTATAGAACAAAACGGGCATTATATCATTGATTGCTCTTTGCTCTTTCTATCAATAAATGGCCTTTGCAAAACATGGCTAAAATACATCATGACTTTTCCGACAACCCAATACAGTTGATGAAAGAATTTGATGAAATGGTTTATGCTTTGCATTTACCCAACTTATGACAATCATTTCAAAAGACCCTGTCTGAGGATTTTGTGCAGATTGTGGCAAAAGTGGTTTATTTCTTTGAATAGCATTATGTGCATCAAAATGTGCCAGTACTTTTTCTTCATTGTGTCTCAGGTGGGAAGTAACAACTAGTCAGTGTTAACATAGATTTGTATTTGCTTACAATATCTCCATTTGTAAAGGATTGAAAAATTTCATTTTACCGCATAACTGTAACAATGATCAAGATTTTTTGGTGCAGATTCAGATTACATCCAGATAAAATAAATGATCAGAGGAAGAATAATAATGTTGGACTTTGAAAAAATGAAATGTGAAAAATTTTATGTTTCACACATTTAATTTTTTGTATTCTATGTGCACTTCATTGAAATATATTTCCCGTCTAAAAGAATCACTGAACTGTTGTCATTTTTAAATAGTCGGTCTATTTATAGCACATGGAGAGCTGTGGTCTGAAATGTAAACAAATCCACTGGCAATTGTGGTGGAAGAATAAATGCAACACTTTGTAATTCTAATGCAGTGAACAGGAAAACCAAATTTTTAATTCTACATCGCATGTGTTATGTCAAATTCAAAACAGTGGTTGAAGAAACCTAGTCAAAACTTTCCTGTAGGAGTAGCTTGGAAGTGTTTATAATGCATGGTAATACACATAGCACTTCAGAAGTGCATTCCAAAAATTTTGTCACAACCTATTAACTCCATTCTTTGTGCAAGGCCAGTTTTTTGGTCTAATTCTGCTGGAAATCAAGGTAACGAGTCAGCTGATATTGCTGCGAGGTCCTTTTTCTTTTGGGAAGAAATTAAACTTGACACACTGTATGGGACCAACAGGTAGGAAACAAACTGCATCACATCAAGCCAGTCTTGGAGTCTTGGCCTCATCTTTTTTTCTGGAGCCAGAGGGAGGAAATTATACTGGCATGTCTTTGCATTGGGCATTGCTCTTTCACTCACAGCTATCTGCTGTTTGGCGACACTGTCCTTATGTATGGGTTGTGTAATATACCTCTCTGACTGTTGTGTACATGTTTTATTCTCATGTTTTGTTTGTGAATGTGCTACTTTTCTGCTTTTACCCACATTACCAGATGACTTTGAAACCCTGAGCTGCCTTTTAAATGGTCAATGCGATGTGTCTTCTGTGTTCTCTTTTTTACATTGCACCAATATTTTTTTTAGTTCGTTGTCTTATGATCATCCATTTACATTGTTTCTTGTGTTTCTGTTCTGTGACACACTTCTTTGTTATGTTTCGATGTTTTCGTTACTGTTAAAATCCATGAGACCTGGTGCTCTTTGGCTCGTCAAGGTTCATGTGCCAGTACACACCAATCAACCAACCAACCTAGTTTTGACTCCTGCACCAATAGGAAACCAGTTTGGTAAAATGATATTTACATGCACTCTCATGCTGTACTGCCAACATACATGACTTTCATACAGACAAATTCCTAAGTGTGCCATAATTTTTCAAAGGCCTTGCCACTGCAAAACTTTATTTTGCTCTAGAAAGTGCAAATGCAATTAATGTTATCCAGGTGTACCCATAGGTATCTTTCCCATGTTATGATTTTTCCTATAGGTTGTGAAATTGGTCATGATTTTCCTTGCAATCACTGGATTAGAAGAATTCTTATTTTCTGTCATACAGCTGTAACCACAACTGAGATTATCCTCATAGAAACAATTTTGTGTGTGCTGAGTTTGCAAAGCATTCTTTGAAAGGTATGCTGATACGCATCGGAATTTATGTATCTATATCTGTCTGTCTGTCTGTCTTCCCTTCCTCCCTCCCTCCCTCTCATTTTCAGATGTTTTTATGGCTTCATGTGTTATATGAAAATCAGAATTAAGGATTCAAAGCATTTTAAATTATGAAATTATAGAAACGGGATATAAATCAGTGATGGAAAGTTTGCGTCGAACTGCACCAATTTCATTATCTTGTGCCTAACTGCTACAAATAGCGAAAAAATGTAATATTTGTGCCCAACTGCGCCAAAACGGCAATCCACAGCAAAAGCTGCCGAGCAAAAAAAATGTTTTCGCAGCAAAAAATGAGGTTTTAAACGGCGAATCGAATGACGTTTTTTTTTAGGTCTACGCGTAATTTGATTAAAAGTAAAACAACGCTTAATCAACATGTACCGCCAATCCCAACATTTCGGAATGTTTCTCACCTACCTTCTAATTTGTTTGTTTTTTTGGCATAAGTGACGAATAGGTTTCGCGATGTAGGTGGAGCTTATGGAGGAGGAGTTTTGTTGTAATCAAGTGGTATGTAGGAGAAATGATGCTGTACGTTATGAAATCCCGATGAAGATTGTTTACAGATGGTTTGGTGGTCTTTCAGAGTGTTGTGTAATTGAGATTGTTTATATGTAGTTCCCTGCTCTTTGGGATGGCGCAGTTATTTCATTCCGGGCGAGATGCGTGATTAAGAAATACAGCGTAAGGTCAGTTGTTAGCTATTTCATTGATGCAGAGGATGACTGAAAATGGCGCTCCCTTGGCAGGATACTATGGTTCTGTTTCTAAAGGATTCATAGGTATACGGATTTTCACTCCATCTTATGGTTTTACGGAAGTCACCCAAAAATCTACGGTAAAGTCCACCCAATTTTCTGTTTTTTACTGTGTTTTGGTCGAAAAAACGCACTTCACAGATAGTCCCTATACGCGTTCGATGTTCTGACTTCCCCCGCCATTGGAGGCGGAGCTTCTCGTATGCTGTTTGTCACTTGATTCCCCGTACAGCCATTTTAGAGTGCTGTGCGCAAAAGCCGAGAGGGAGCTCAGCTCAGCGCCTTTTGCGAACTCTTTACATTGATTACATGTGGCTTTGTGCTTTTGAAAATTTCAGTAAAACGGTTTAACCCTTTCCACTCGACTGTCGGGTGACACTCGACATTGCGAAATTGCTGAACAGCTCGCATGGCGGGTGTGACCCGCCACGGCGAATGACGCCTTTAAAGATCGCATGTCGGCGCTCACGAGACATTTCTTTTTCGTCGAATAGGTCGGGTGTCACTCGCCACGCTGGCGACGCCTTTATAGCTCGTATGTTGGGGCTCGCAAGACATTTCTTTTTCACCGAATAAAGAAAAAGAAGCGTCGTGGGCGTGTTGGGTGTCACTTGCCATGCCGATGACTCCTCTATAGCTCGCATGTTGGCGCTCGCGAGGAATTTCTTTTTCGCCAAATAGCTCAGGTGTCATCCACCACGCCTATGACGCCTCTATAGCTCGCTTGTTGGCGCTCGCTAGGAATTTCTTTTTCGTCGAATAGGTTGGGTGTCATCTGCCATGCCTATGACTCCTCTATAACTCGTATGTCGGGGCTTGCAAAATATTTCATTTTCGCCAAATATCTTGCATGTCGGGTGTCACCCTCCTTCCCGATGAAGCCTCTATAGCTCGCATGTTGCCGCTCGCGATACATTATTTTTTCGCCGAATAAGTCGGGTGTTACCCGCCACGCCGATGATGCCTCTATAACTCATGTGTCGGGGCTGGCGAGCCAAAGCTGAGCTTTCACTGCTAAGTTGTGGCCTCTGCTGCATAATAATAAATAAATAAAAAAAAAACGAGTGCTGGATGAGTATGGGTGAAAAGTTGTTCAAGTGGAAAGGGTTAATTTAGATTAAAACGAAATGAAAATTAGCAGTGAAACGGCTGTGACGACAAAAAGAACGAAAACAGATAAAACTTTTCGTCAAGTCTATCGCAATACATATAGTAAAGAATGGCCTTTTCATGAAGCATCTAAAGTTTTGCCGAATCACGTTTTGTAAGCCACGTGGCTGCGATTTTAGCATAGTGGCCACGATGATTGTAGGCATCATGCGGAGAGCAAGAAGCACAAACATCATGTTAAAAGACTTAATGGAGATGTGAGTAAAATTAATGTAACCAAAAAACTTCTGACAAATTATAAAGAATCCTGGAAAAAAATATAAAGAGCAGATTAGTGCTGGAAAAATGCAGCAAAATATGCAAAAAAGAGAAGGAATTGAATGTTCACAAGGTTATCTGAAACTGGAAGAAGCTGAACTTCTGCAGCAGTTGGATTCCTTTCAGAAAATGTTAAACAATGCTGAGATGAACATTGAATGTGGCATAAAAAAAAAGAGACATGAGTGCAATAGAAAGTGGACAGGTACTATTAAAAGAAGCAAAACAAAACATTGCTAACTATCTTAAAAAATTAGAAAAAAATAGAAGTGAGCAATTAAATATTGAGAAAAGCAGCAAAAAAAAAAAACATTTTTTGTAAAATAAATGAATAATAATAGAATCCTGCTTAGGTTAAAAAATTTTTGATCTATTTGAAAACTAAAATCTTTGCATGTGTGTGTGTGTGTGTTTCAATGCAAGATGTTTTAAATTTGCATAGGGCACATCTATTTCCAAAACATTTTTTGCTTAAGAGTTTGTTCTATCTACTGATATTTTACCTGCTTCGAAAAAATGTTTTCTTACACCAAAAATGTATTTTATCTGCTCTAGAAATGCATTTTGTTGCTCCAAAAATGCATTTTGCTGCCCCAAAAATGATTTTGCAACTTTCCATCACTGTATAAATACAAAAGACAAAAGCAAGGAAGCTATCACTAAATTCTGATGTGTATTTGCATATGTTTAAAATAAAAAAACGTGTGTGTGGGCGTGTGTGCATGCATGTTATTCAAATTTTTGTTAATGTTTAACATCTGAAACTAAGTTACTTTTCTGTTCAAGGAAAGTAACTTTGTTTCAGATGTTGAAACAGGTTGTTCCCTGACACCAGCAACTTGCTATGTGCTACTGACTTTATGCTAATTTCCAAGAGCATAAAAAAGCTACACTGTAGTCTAAATCAGTTGAGCATGAAGTGAAAAATCATGGGATGAGAATCACTGTTAAAAAATATGAATAAGTGGTTCTTCTTCAAACTACAAAAATTATTAATTTTGTTGTGTAAGGGAAGTGTCTGGAATAACCTTATTCTAATTACCATATTTTCTGATCATAATGCTGCAGCACTAAACTCAATTTTGCAGACATGTAGCTTTGAAGTTCTACATTTAATTAGAGGTGGCTTATAGTTTTCAGTAACATTTAAAATTCTAGCTGTTACTCATGATATATGATAAAAAAATTGCAAAAAAATTGCTTCAATAATGTTTTTTATGACAGACATTAAACTATGAAGAATTTGGACTGCTGATTCTCTTGATTATTAAATGGGAACCTTGTGTTCATGTACAGTAGATGAAGTCTTGAAACCTAATAACCATACAATTAACCCTAAAAAGGTTTAGTGCTTGCATATGGCAAGTTGTCTCTGAATTAGAGGACTGGTGAGATATTGAGTTGTTTTCTCAAAAATTTGGGGAGATACAGTAGCTTATGTGTATAATATATATATATATACATATATATATTTCACGGCTCTCTCTGTCATTCTCCTTTCTCACATGCACTATTTCAAGTTTGAAAGAAAAAATGAGGTTGCCCAACAAAAAGTCTGAGGTACTTGCACCTTCACCTTGGCATAGCTGCCAACTCTGTTTTTCCCGGGAGCTTCCCGCTTTTTAATGCTATCTCCCCGTTTCCCGATTTTATGCCGTAATCTCCTGGTTTTTCCTTTTCTTGAATCCCCCCCCCCCAATTGGTTTTATTTGTATTATATGTATTTATATTCTGTAATGTTTCAAAAAAAAAAATCATCGCTCAGTGGAAAGGTGTAATTTTGTCGTGTGGAATTGAGTGCATTGTAGCTTGGGTTCCAATTCCACCGGAATCCGAAATGCATTGGCGTGTGCACTGTGCCTACGTGCTGCATAATTGGTGCTTGACTATTTCTCATGATTCCACTCTCAGTGTAGCAGGGACCGGATGGCTGCACAAAGCGAACTGGAAGTGCAACGTTGCTGAGTGGAGCGAGTAGTTTTGACTTTGGGGTTAGTGACTGCAAGTTTGCTGTGGCTGTTTATGTTTGGAACAAAGCGACATCAGGCTGTGTGTGTGTGTTGTTGTTGTTGTTGTTTGTTCATATTCCGTTGTTCGTTCGTATTTCGTTGTTCGTTCGTATTTTGTTGTTCGTTCATATTTCATTGTTCGTTCGTATTTTGTTGTTCGTTCGTATTTCATTGTTCGTATATTTCTCACATTTCACTGAGGCTGTAAGTTAAAAAAAAAAAAAAATGGCAGAGAAGAAAAAAAGTTCTTGCAGACCTTCCAGGAGACTTGCAGTACAGATTTTGAGTGCATATTGAAATCCCGGAAAGGTGAACATTTTGCTTTTTGTACAGTATGTGCTGTCGATATAAGTATATCCCATGGTGGTAAAGGGGATTTAGTTAACCACATCGGTACTAAGAAACTTAAAGAAAGAGCTTGTGGTCAGTCACAAAATTATAAAATCGGTCGGGTTTTTTTTGACAGTGAAGATAACAGTGTAATTCGAGCTGAATGTTATTTTACATCATTTGTAATTGAACATAATTTACCGATCAGTTCACTGATCATGCTGGCGCTTTGTTTCAGAAAATGTTTCCGACATGTAACACTGCTAAACAATTATGGGTGTGCATGCACTAAAACAACAGCAGTTATTGGGGAATTTGCGGCAAAAGAAAAAAACTCGTTGGTGGCCACAATAAAAACTCAGACGTTTTGCATCACTGCTGATGGAAGCAATGATAGTGACTGAAAATCAAATTGTAATTATATATTTTAATATTGATATGGGAAAAATTGAAAGTGATTTGTTGTCAGCTGCAGTGCTGAGTGGTGATTCCACAGGTTATAATATTACTAACCTTTTGATCAGTAATCTAAGGCAACATAATGTTCCATTGTCAAACTGTTTTGCTTTGGCATCAGACAACGCAGCAGTTATGATTGGACGGAAGCTGGAGTTGCAGCTGTTCTAAAAGAAGAACAAGAAGATTTAATAGTAGTAGGATGTTCATGCCATCTTATAAATTTAGCGGCTGAGAAAGGTGCTTTAGTTCTTCCAGTAAAAGTTGACGAGGTCCTAATAGATATTTTTTACTTTTTGGAAAAAAAGTGCAAAAAGGAAAGAGAAATTAAAAAAATTCAGAACCTCCATGATACGGAAGTAAAAAAAAAAATTGAAGCATGTGTGCACTTGCTGGCTTTCATTGGGGAAATGCCTGGGAAGACTGGTTGAGCAACAGGTTTCATTAGTCAGCCTTTTTAAGGATGAAATCACGAAGAACAAAAAATATAGCAGCTTGGATTCCTACCGAATTCCAAAGCACGATAAAGCAATTTCAGAAGCCAAAATTCAGTGCATCAGTAATAAGGTTTGTGGTCAAAAGCCTGGTTCTGTAAAAAGATGTGCAGTAGAAGCTTCTCTCCCTGAAAAGAGTGGAAAGGTTATGAAAGCTGTGAATAGTATACGGAAGACTGAAATGAAACCTTCAACTATTACTATTCACGTGAAGAGAGCTTATTTCTCTTTCTTACAGACGGTATAAATAAAGCTTTCTGTTTATTTCTGTTGACTGTAATTCAAACCTTCAAAAAAGTAAACATACTGCTACAATCCCAAGCTCCTCACATACATGTCTTAAGGTCAGGGATGTGTTTGCAGACATGATTTCAAAATTTGTCAAGCCATCAGTTGCTAAACAGAGTAGTTCTGTAGGGTTATTGAGCATAGTCTATCACAGTAGATTACACCAAAAAGATGTTGATCTGGTGATTGGGCTTCTACTACCACCATAGCAGATTCTCTGGAATCTGAAGACAAGGTCTTTTTTTTTTTTTTTTTTTTTTTTCCCTTATGTCAGAAAATATTTTTCTTCTGTTTGTGATTACACGATACACAAATTTCCATTTAAAGATGAAATTCTCATTAATGCCGAAGTGTGCCAATTATCATCTATTGAAAATGCTTCATTTTCAAGCTTCACTTTTTTATCAAAAAGTTTCCTGTTTTGCTAGGAGAGTAAAATCACGGTGAAGCAATGGATGAACTACAAACCAAATTTTGTAGACTACAGGTCAGTCAGTTTCCATCTGGTATCATGCAGAACACAGAATTGATAGGCAGTGGTTCCAAGTAAGCCAGATTAAAAATAATTTTGGACACAGACCATTCGACAAAATAGCAAAGATAAAGCTCTCCATTTTATATATACCACACATCAATGCTGAATGTGAATGTATATTCAGTCAGGTAAAAAGAAATAAGGAATGAGTTTCGATCTTCAATCTCGGATGAAAATCTGGAAAATTTGCTGATCATAAAATGTCGCCAGAAAGGAAAGTGTTTTGACCAGCAGTATGATGGTGCATTTCTAAAGAAAGCAAAATCGGCATCAGCAACTGCTGTGAATAAGATATAGGTATTTATTATTTTTCAATGTTGTATCGTGTATTAATGTTCAATTTGAAATCTGTAATGTGGTAATGTCTTGTATTATTTGTTTAAAAGTACAGTGGTTAGCTAAGTGTTTTCCAACAAGGGCACATGCACACATATAAATAAAACATTGTGTGTGTGTGTATTACATGATATGCATATATACATATAAATACACTTTATTTCAGTATTTCAATGGTATCCCGTAAAAATCTCCTGTTTTTTTATTTTGAAATGTTGGCAGCTATGCCTTAGTGTGATCTGTCATGAAATACTGAAGTAGCATTGCAAGAAATGTTCTTATAGCTGTGTTGATGCTAGTGCTTTAAATAACTCAAAGAATGCTCACTCAAAGAGAAGCAATATAATTTTTATCATACGCAAATTTTGCGAAAATGTGATAGACCAATTCCCTATCGCGAATTTTCATCATTCTTGGCAGGATAGAAGGGGAGCACCACATGTATGAACTTGTTGGTTAAGGAAAATTTAGAGATTGAGAGGGAGAGCATAGCTATGAGTGATTTTCGAATAACCAACTTCGTAATAGCAAACTTTTGAAATTAAACAACTTAAAAAAAAGGCCCAACTTTTCCTTTTACTGCAGTACTCCCCCTTTCCAAAAAGAAAAAAAATCCTGGCATTTCGCAACACCTGCACATGGGTTGTAACATTATGGTATTGCCAACAGCCAGTTTATATCTCGCTCTCGGGAGGGCAAAATGTGGATTTCTTTTTTGGCCTTACTCGTAGTAGTCAATGAGCCCACAACAGAGAAAACCACAAAGTTGTACTCGCTTCCACTACGACGCACTTCCTCACACGTGAAATTAGAGAGTCGTCTCCCTCTTTCCGAACACACAAACCATGCTGTTGGGCATGAACCACAAACTAAATGACATTCATCTCCCGCATTCTGATTAATTATCCCAATGTGACACGAAAAAAAATGAGCCACTGTGAAACAAAGTCTTTCATACCCCCCCTCCCATGCACATGGTGCAAAGGTCTTTTACACCTTACAAGGAAGAGTTAATGTACTCTGCTACCATTGTCATGAATTATGATTCATCCCAATCAACATGATACCCTGGTCTCTCGAAGTTCTTTATAACAATAGCTGACTTGTATGCATTTGTGGGGAATTGAAAAGTGAAATATTCCTCAAATAGAAATTCCTTTGTCATAAATTTATCTGCAGCTTTAAACTCATTGTGGATTATTCCTGATAACAAAATAAGGAAATAAACAGAACTAGTGTATTGTACTTGGAAAATATGGTATCTGGATGTTATTTTTAATGAGACTGAAAGGGTTGATAAGGAGCTGGATAATAAAACTGGCAAAACAGGGAAAGTCTCATGTCAGCTTCATAAGAATATTTTCATAAAGAAAGATGTTATCCATAGAACAAAAAACCTACTGGATACAATGCAGTTATTAGCCTAACCTTTTTTTTTTTTTTTTATGGTGGTGAGAGTTTATGTGAGGCTTGAAAACAGTATGAGGAGGAATATCTAAGATGTGAAGTCAGCCACTGATTGATGAACAAGAAAAAAACATGTTAGGGGCAGAAAATCTCACATTGGGCAGTAAGAGATATAATTGCTAATAATAATAATAATAATAACAAATGTTTGTAATAGTGTGGTCTGTGCCAAAAGCATGTAATGCTGTACAGGTACATAGCTGTAAAATGATAATGAATGATATGAAGTCATTTTCCAGTGTGTTAAAAATCACTTTGAAGTAACTAAAAATCTTCTTTATGATAATAATTATTGCACACATTTAATTTTCAGTTCAAGTCCTTATGGCTAGGGAGCTGAGTGGTCCCATCAGTAGTCGCCATACTTTTTCCTCCAAATTATATGCTCGACAGCAGATATATCGTAGATTTCTTGGTCACCTGTCATCTGTGTACTGTGTGTTGTTTGACCGAACTGGAAAATACATATTTACGGTACTTAAAATTTGTTTCTTTTTTTTTTTTTTCATGGAATTTTAATGTTTTGTATGTTTCATCATGATTTTCTCATGTAATTCTTATCCTTTCAGTAGCATTTTGCTTGACATGAATCAAAATGAGGAAATTCTTATGTTGATGTGGTGTCAGCAGATATTTTTTAATTTGTACCACACATCTATAATGCTATTAATAATAAAGTGTAAAAAAATCTAATAACATCACAATTTTAGCTTTTAGAAGGTTTTCAACTTTTGTGCTGCTATGATGACTTCATCAAAGAATTCTTTTTCAAACCTGTGATAAAGAAGGAAAGAAAAAATTGAAGTAATTTGTGAAAATTTATTCATTGTGTTACCATGGTGTAAGACACAATATTCGTTATCATCATTCATTATCAGTCCACTTGGATGGATGAAGGTCTCTGCAAGTTTCCTCCACAACTTTGTCATGCGCCAGTCTCTTTCATGTCACCCCATCTGGTATGCTTTCGAATTTCATCCACCCACTTCCCATGTTGTCTTCTTGGTCTTTTTCTGTCCCTTGGTGTATCCAGTTTAATATTTCAGCTGCCCAGTGGCAGTGGAACCACCCGGGCCCGGTCAATAATTTTAGCCAAGATATTTATTTTTATTATTTGGCATATGTGCAATTTTTTGTTGGGATGTGTCTTAGAAAGTTCCTCTAGGTAAGTGGTCAGGTGGTCCTGACCCTAATAAATCTCCTTACGCGTTTTTTTTTTTTTTTTTTTCTGTTTTCTCCGGGAAGCAGGAAGGGTAGGGAGTGCACCACGATTCGAAATTTTGGGCCCGGTCAACGAACTTTACTTTCCAACGCCCCTGCAGCTGCCCAACAATGGTCAGTTCCCTTGTGTTATGTCTAACCCATTGGCACTTGAGTGTTTTTACTTTGATCATGATGTCATCAACTCTAGTCATTTTCCAGATCCAATGTGTTCCATTTTCTGTCTTTTCCTGGTTATACCAAACATGCATTTCTTCATGCTTCTTTCAGCATTTTGCAGCTTCTGAATGTCTTTTTCAGTTAAGGTCCATGTCTGATCCATAAGTAAGAACTTGGAAGGCTGTACTAATCAAACACTTTTCTTTTAAGACAAAATGGTGAATTGCTCTTGGAAATTGTACTGTTTTTTCTTGAAAGCTCTCTACCCAAGTTTTACATGCTAATTTCTTCTTCAACATGACTCTCACTCGATATCTGTGGCAGGCATTGGTTACTTCTAGATTTGCCCCATCAACTTCCGAATCATCAGTTCTTGTAAAAGCATTGTGCTTCAATTTTATTTTGTGTTAGTTCATTTTTGAAAAGGTAGGTTGAATAACCCTCACTAATCTTTATACTCTGGTCTTCCCAGTTCATTTATTGGAAGGGCATTCTGCAATGTTACATTGAAGAGCTTGGGTAATATGGTGTCACCTTGTCTTACTCCTTTTCTAATTTCAACATGTTTTGTGTTGTCGAACAGCTGAACTTTTGCTCTTGCATTTTCATAGATATGTCATTAAATAATGTTATATGCATCTTCATATCTGCCAACTACTACGGAATGTCCATAGTTTCTGCGAATTTAGATGTCTGACTATGGAACTCACTGCCGAAACTACGGATTCTACGAATTTTCATTTAAAAATTTTTTTCTGCTATTATTTTATGAAACACACGAGATTCTTAGCGGATTCACGGAATTCCGTTTTTTTTTTTTTGTCATCATTTAGATCATTCTCAAGGTCGATGCAACACTGAAGAGAATTTAGGGGGGATGGGTCATTTTCTGTCCGGGGATGGTTTTTCATGTTTCAAAACTTTTGAAAACAATAGATAAACGGAGTAAAAAATTTTTGCTGTAATCATAATTTTTTTCTCCCGATTTTGCCTTTGTGTCCAATAATCTTGTTAAATATCATTTTGTTGTTTAAATGTTTGTATTTCAGCTTAAAACTGTAGGCAACAATTTGAGAAAGCAGAAGTTAGACGCTTCAAAAATTTCCCCGTAATCTTCAGGCATAAAATTCTTCCCCAAATTCGAGGAATTTTGCCTTTTACATTATTTTTTTGGTAATTCACGCAGTTGACGACCAAATGAACAGAAATTGGGGAGGAGGGGGGCTGGTGGTGATGGGGGAGTGCATTCGGAGGACGGAATTCTATCTTTACAAAACTTTTGAAAGCTAAAGGTTGCCGGAGTTCAGATTTTTTCCGTAATCGTAATTTCTCTTTTCTCGCTATGTTACTTGTGTCCAGTATTACTGGTAAATAATGTTTTACTGCATAAGTATTTTTATTTCAGTTTGAAAATACAGAAAAATTCAAAAACCGAAAGTCGGACAAAGCAAAAATGTCACCCGTAACCCCTCCCTCTCCCCCCTCCTGCGATGTTCCCACTCTCCTGTGTGTATGTATGCCATGCAATAATACTAGTTGCTACTGAAAAGGTTCTTGCCAATGTTGGCAGGTATGCATCTTCAATACTACAGGATTTCAAAGGCATTAAGACTGCTTATGGTTTCACAGAATCGAAAGCTTTTTATAATCAATAAAAGCCATACATAGTGGGAGTTGGGAGTTCATATTTATTTATTAAGTTCTCTATAGTACACTAGTATAAGTGCTCTCAGTACATGGGTATGTCTATAATTGCTGTAGCCACTTGTGAGTCCAGCTTGTTGTTTCTCTTAGGTGACGTAACAGTACGTTAGTGAAGATTTTGTAAACAACTAAATAGGCTGATAGAGATCTTCAAGGTCCCCTTTTTTATGTAGCAGAATCACTATAGCATTGTTTGTATCAACAGAAACCTTACTTTCATCAAGACGTCTAGTGAAAATTTGCATGGATGTAGTTTCTGTTTCTTCACTGATTTCCTGAACAATGCCTGTGGTAATACCATCATTCCCTGGAGTTTTTCACATTTCGTGTTGTTAATTGCAAAGACAGCTTCTGCTGGCAAGGTTCTCATGCAACCTGGAAAACAGGAAAGACCTGTAATTCTCAGGGAATTTCAAAATGATTCCACAAATCAGAGAAACACATTGTAAGAGAACTAAGTAGACAATGGATCAAAGTTCTGGTGGTTGGTTCGCTTGTGACACGTTTCTCTGAATAAGAACCCATTGAATCATTAAGCTTAGCCACGTTGTGAAGAAAAATTAAACTAGTGAACTGACAAATTTTTCTTTTTTTCTACCATATGAACCATTTCTATGGGAATGTGTTAACTTCTGCATTGACAGTATACCACTCAAGTTCATGAAAAGTCATTAGCAATATACCACTCAGGTTCACAAAAGTCATTAGCAGTATACCACTCAGGTTCACAAAAGTCATTAGCAGTATACCACTCAGGTTCACAAAAGTCATTGGCAGTATACCACTCAGGCTCACAAAAGATCATTGGCAGTATAACACTCAGGTTTACAAAAGATCATTGGCAATATACCGCTCAGGTTCACAAAAGTTCATTGGCAGTGTACCACTCAGGTTCACAAAAGATAAAAAATAATGTGCCTCGTACGTTTAGCTGTGCCTCGTACGTTTAGCTGTTAATAAAATTCGGGTAATTGTATAAAGATCAGTTATATTTAAAGAATTTTCTAAACCACTTGGAAAACTCAGAAGTTTTTTAATGTTTGAGTGTTAACCATAAAATTCTACATGGGCATATACCGCTCAGGTTCAGAGAAGATCATGGAATTATGGTACCAAAAATAATATGCCTCATGCATGTAGTTGCTATTAATAAAAAGCAGGTAATTGTATAAAGAACAGCTATTTAAAAAAATCAACAAATGTGTGCTTTGGTGAGAAATGCAAAAATGTAATGAAATGTAAAAATTTGTCGCAACTTGATTTGGTTTGCTGCTCTGAAAAAACTCGGATCCACCTGGAAAAACTGGAAAAGTCAGGAATTTTTTTTTTTTTTTTTCCTTTTTGGTGGAAACCCTGGTTGGGATGATTTGAGGGACTTAGGTGTCTGGATATTTCTTTGTCTGTAATCATCCCGTTTGTTAGTTTGATGTAATCATCCCTTTCATCCAGTTTTTTCTAGAACTCTTAAACTCTTCTTAAGATTTCACTTCTATTTCTTGTTGCAGTAATCTTTCTTTCTTAGTGCTACAGTGTGTTTTCTTCCGTTACTGAGATTGTCCTTTGTTGTCTTCAGTTATGCTCAGTTGCTGTTTTCACTATAGTATATTACTTTTAAATTGGCAGCTCAAAGTCACCCTCTCCCACCCTATCCTCGCCTGTAAACATGATAGCGTCCGCCGCGAAGGGGACTCAAGATGGCGAACTCACTTCTCCATTTCAGTTTAGAATAAGCTTGAGTATGAACAATCCCCCAGTTTGGTCATAGATAAAACCAGTTTTCCTTCCCAAAGTGAAGTGGGGGAAAAAAACGAGTTTGGCGTTTTGATCATGGCAGACGCTATCATGGTTACGAGCAAGGGTAGGGAAGGAGTGGGTGCCCTTGAGCCGCTGATTTAAAAGTAATGGACTACAGTTCACAAACAAATTTCCTTGTGTCTTCAGTGATAACTTTTCACACTCCCTTGCATAGTTATACATCCTTGTGCAAATTAATTGAAACAAGCACACCGAAATGAGAAAAACTTATTTATTTCACTTTCTACAAAAACTTTGTTAATTTGTTTCAGTAATACATGGCCACCTCTTTCTGTCAGTAGTATCTGAATGCTTCCTGGTATGGAGCCCCTCTAAATTTCAACAGTTAGTGCTTATTTTTGTGTCCCTGTACCACACCTGAATCAGGGCTTGGATTAGCTTATATTCATGATAGTGCAGTTTATTTCATGAAGACGACTCTTGCAAATTGACCAAAGATTATCAATCAGATTTGTATACTGCGAGTTCCCAGGTCAGTCGAGGACATTTGCATGCTGCTGGTGCATTAAGTTCTTCACCATTTTTGGCGTGTGGCAAGGGACAAGGTCCTACTGAAAGATCCCAGATCAATCAAGAAACTTCTTCACCATCTTGGGAACAACTCTCCTTTGAAGGACTTCGGCATTCTGTAGCAAGCATGCCATACCATTGACCAGGTGCAAACTGCTGACACTGAAGTAGCTGAAACATCCCCAAAACATTTTCTTTTGTGGATGTTTCACAGTCTGGTTGATGTGCTTCTCTCCCTGTAACATCCAAACATGCTGTCTCCACTTGCCTTTGACAAAGAAATGACTTTCATCTCTGAACAACACTTTTCTCCAATGTTCCTTGGTCCAGTGCTTGCATTTCGGTGTCCACTTGTATATCTTTTCTCTTTCATCAGTTTTATCCGTTTTTGTTATTTTTCAGGTCATCGGGCCTTATGATCATGTACCAGTAGTTGTCTGCGTACAGCTAAAGTGCTGACATCTATTCCTTTCTCTTTCAAATTTCTGTTCAATGCATCACTTGTCTTCCGGGGTTTTTTTTTACTTTATCAAATCAAGTAGGCATCGTCTCTTGGCATTGCTTTCTTCTTTCATCCACATTTGCCTTTTCAATTTGGATAAATCAATGTGGTTTTGTTCTTCAAACTGATGACACGGTTGACATTTGTGAGGCTGACACTGACTGTTTTAGCAATATCTATAGATCTTAGATTTGTGTTTGTGCAAAGTAATGATCCGTGTGCGCTACGAACGAAGGTTCTGAATGTCTAATGCAATGCCAATGCTGTAGTGATTGCAGCAGCCAATCCCAGCATGCGAATGCATTGTTGGCTACTTGCCAACACATGTGGTTACAGCAAGTTAATAAACCCTCTGGTGAACAAATACGATATTGCTTATATTGGGTCATATATTGGGTCACACTCACCAACCCGCTTGGCCAGCGTGGTGAGTTATGGCCAAACCCCTCCAAAATGATTCCACAACTTAAATCTTGGCCCTCAGTCTCCGGCAGCTGGAATGTACCTGGCCAAGGCAGCGGCCAGTGCGACATGAAGGCAGAGGGTGCTAAGAATCCCCGGAGGACCGGACTAGGCTGCCATCTGATGCTGACCTTGGCTACATACAATGGACGATCCCTATCTTCTGATTCAAGGCTTCTTGAATTGGAAGAGGAACTACAAAGGATCAAGTGGGACATCGTGGGGCTAAGTGAGGTAAGGAGAAAAGGAGAAGATCTCATCGAACTGAAAAGTGGACATCTCTTCTACTATCGTGGGACAGATACTGGCAGAACTAGTGGTGTTGGATTTATAATAAACAAGAAACTGAAGGATAAAGTTGTAGAAGTGGAAAGTTCCTCTGACAGAGCTGCACGACTTGTTATCCAACTCTCGAAAAGATACCAGGCTCAGATTATTCAAACTTATGCACCCACAACAAGTCATCCTGAAGAAGAAATTGAAGAATTTTATGAGGAAATTTGTCATCTAAATAATAAAGGTAAGCAGCACTTGAAAATAATTATGGGAGATTTCAATGCAAAAATAGGGCAACGGCAACAGAATGAAACTTCAGTAGGTAAATTCAGTCACGGCAACAGAAACCAGCGTGGAAATATTCTTGTTGAGTTTGCAGAGGCAGAAGGGTTTTTCATCTTGAACTCCTTCTTCAAGAAAAAGCCACACAGGAAATGGACATGGAGATATCCAAATGGGACGACAAGTGAAATTGATTTTATTATGTGTAACAAAAAATTCGTCATAGAAGACTGCAGTGTGCTAAACAAGTTCAACACAGGTAGTGACCATAGATTGGTGAGATGTAAGATGCACCTCAACACTAAACTTGAACGTGGCAAGCTCATAAGACAAACAAAATCTATTGACATAACCAACCTTAAAAAACACCATAATACCTTCAAGTTGGAACTGAAAAACAGGTTCTCTGCTTTAGAAGGCCTAACATCGGAAGAAGTGGACATCTCTGAAGTTAACAGAAAAGTAACCAAAGCTCTTATGGAAACAGCAACAAAATTAGCTGGGTCTAAAAACAAGTTGCATGTAAATAAATTATCAGGAAAAACGAAAATGTTGATGCAAAAAAGAAGAGAGATGAGGACAACTAAAGAAGATGTGACTTCCAAAGTGGAATATATAGAGCTATGCAAGACAGTACGAAAAAGTATCACTGAAGACGTAAGAAAATTCAATTGTGAACTAGTGAGGAAAGCAATTGAAAACAACCAAAGCCTAAAGATAGCAAAGGGACATCTCAGTAAGGGAAGAAAACAGATTATGGCACTGAGAAAAGAAGATGGTTCTGTAACAAGAAATAGAGGCGAAATTTTGACAAGAGTGAAAGATTTCTACTCCAAATTATATGAAAGGGATGATACATGCACTCCAGACATCATGAAAGATACCAGTACCAGAGTTCCTCCAGTCCTTCCAACAGAAGTTGCACATGCAATCAAGAACATGAAGCGAGGAAAAGCTCCAGGAGAAGATGGAATTACTGTAGACATCATACAAGAAGCAAGTGGAGAAATCGAAACAGTACTCGCCCAAAGTTTCACTCGTTGCCTTAATGAAGGAAAGATTCCTGAGGATTGGAACACCGCTACAATGATCCTGCTACATAAAAAAGGTGACATTGAGGATCTCGGAAACTACAGACCTATCAGCCTCCTATCAGTAGTTTATAAAATCTTCACTAAAGTTCTTTCACACCGCTTGAAGGTAACACTGGACATGGCTCAACCGAGAGAACAAGCTGGATTCAGGAGTGGCTACAGCACAATAGATCATATCCACGTGCTGAGAGAACTAATTGAAAGAGCGAGGGAATATGAACTTCCATTGTGCATGGCTTTTATCGATTATGAAAAAGCCTTTGATTCGGTGAAACCATCAGCAGTTACAATGGCTCTGAAAACCTGCGGTATTGAAGATGCATACATTAATATTATTAATAACATCTATGAAAATGCAAGTGCAAAGATTAGGCTGTTTGAAAATACAACACACGTAAAAATTGGAAAGGGAGTGAGACAAGGTGACACCATATCTCCGAAGCTCTTTAATGCCACATTGGAGGGTGTTTTTCAGTCGCTGAGCTGGGAAAACAAGGGGATAAAGATTAATGGAGATTATCTAACCCACCTTCGTTTTGCTGATGACGTAGTCATTTTTGCAACTAGCCCATCAGAGCTGCAGAGTATGATCCAGGAACTTGCTGACAAGAGTAAAGAAGTGGGATTAAAAATGAACTTTCAGAAGACAAAAGTGATGTTCAATGCTTTTACAAGAAATGAAGATTTATCGATTGATGGAGAAAAGCTGGAGATAACAGACACGTACGTTTATCTTGGACAGCAGATATCAAGTGAGGGTCACATTGATGAAGAAATTAATCGGCGTACAAAACTTGCCTGGAGAGCTTTTGGAAGAAACAGCATAATTTTCAAGAGCAATATGCCAGTATGTCTTAAAAGAAAAGTGTTTGATCAGTGCATCCTTCCAGTGCTTACGTATGGTGCAGAGACGTGGACCTTAACTAAAAGAGACATACAAAGGCTGCAGACAACTCAAAGAAGCATGGAGAGGTGCATACTTGGTGTAACCAGGAGAGATAAGAAGAGGAACTCGTGGATCCGAAAAATGACAAGAGTGGAAGACATCATGATCAGAGTTAAATCCCTGAAATGGCAATGGGCTGGACATACTGCCAGAAGGACAGATCATCGATGGACAGCCGAAATTTTAGATTGGATTCCAAGGGACAGGAAAAGACCCAGAAGAAGACCACATGGGAGATGGGTGGATGAAATTCGAAAGTATGCAGGGGTGACATGGAGAAGACTGGCACAAGACAGACCGTTGTGGAGGAAACTTGGGGAGACCTTCGTCCAGCAGTGGATTGATAATGGTTGACAATGATGATGATGATGATTACGCCATGAGAAATCTAATTGAATAAAAGGAATCAAAAGAAGCGCTTTGTTTCAATTAATTTGCACAAGGATGTATATATTCCATTTTGGAAGTCACATTTTGCTTTACCTTCATTTCCTCAAAAGTAAACAAGAAAATGTGATTTCCAAAGTAGATCCAATATTATATTTACGAGGGGATGCTGAAAAGTTCTTGGCCTAACCCACTTCTTGTAATTGTAGCATTATTTGGTCACACTGCAGCTCAGAAGAGTATTCTTTTGTATTGTAAAGTGCCAATTTTCAGACTGATAGCTCTTTTTTTTTTTTGCAGATGTTTGATGTTTTGAACTGAAACTTGTCAGTGCAAAGTGTTGAATTTTTGAATGTGGAACTCCAGGCTGTCATGAAATTTCTGTTCCTTCAGAAAAAAACTTCAAAGGAAATCTATGAGTGTATGATGCAAACATTGAGTGACAAGTGCCCTTCATATTCCACTGTGAAGAAATGGTGTGCCAACTTTCAGCGTGGAGATTGAGACTGAAGATGATGCAGCAAGATCTGGGGGCCTTCAACAGTGACACCTGAAATTGTTGATCGTGTTCATGACTTGACTTTGTCAGATCGACAAATCTCGGCTAAAACAATAGCTGAGACACTGGAAATATCCAAGGAACATGTTGGGTTCATAATTCATGAGCACTTGGATATGCAGAAGATGTCAGCGAAGTGGGTGCCCAAATGTTTGAACGCCGATGAGAAACGAAAACGAGTGGACACTTCACAAATCGGTGTTGCAGCATTTTGAGTGATCTGGTGGTAATTTTTTTGCTGCAACATGTCACTGTTGATGAAACATGGTTACATCACTATGATCCAGAGACAAAACAACAGTTCCTGCAGTGGCTGCACTCGGGTTCTCCACGGTCAAAGAAATTCAAGACTCGGAGGTCTACAGGAAAGGTCATGGCAAAAGTCTTTTGGGATTCAGAATGCATTTTGCTGACTGACTATCTGCCAAAGGGCCAAACAATAAGTGCTGAATACTATTCCAACTTGCTGTGCCGATTAAAGGAGGCGCCAAATAAAAAAGGCGAAGAAAACTGCAGAAAGGTGTTCTCTTTTTGCAGGACAATGCACTGGCTCACAAGGCTGGCAAGACAATTGATGTTTTGAGAGATCTGGGGTTTAAGGGCATAGACCATCCACCCTACTCATCAGATCTTGCTCCATTGAACTATTTCCTGTTCCCAAACCTTAAAAAAGATTTAAAGGGAAGCATTTTTCAAATGATTCAGAGGTGATAGCAGCAGCAGAGCAGCATTTGAGGGATCAAACTTCTGACTTTTTTTTGGAAGGGTTAAAGATACTCCAGAAACGCTGTGCCAAGTGCGTTGAACTTTGGGGTGAATATGTGGAATAGTCTGTAAATTTCATGGCTGTAGCCCATTTCCTTCTTGGTGAGGCTGAGAACTTATCAGCACCCCTTGTAGAAGTGTTCTTCACTGATGCTGGTGGTTTAGGAAGTGTTGTAATTTACTTTAAGAACTCGGAATGTCTGATTCGTGATTTTCATGGCCAAGTAAACCTCCTCCAATTTATAAACGCAGTGCTTCATTGTTTCTCGCATGTGTTTTGTATCACGTCGCAGGGTCTTAGTGTGGAATGGTAAGAAATTTCCCGTGATCTGGGGTGTTGATAACTACAACATAAATAATGCACTTCTGTGGTGATGTCATGGTTCTTAGTGGAGGAGGCTCCGGTGATGATGTGAGGTCTTTGTTTCGTTTGATCATTGGCCCTTTTAATATATGAGTGTTATGGATTACCATAACTACTTTTAAATTTTTAGCACGTCTTTTGTAAAAAAGATCGTGCTTATGTTACCGGTTAGTCCGCCCGTCTCTCCCTCCCCCTCCACCCTATATCTCTGCATCTATTAGTCTGATTTGAAAAATTCTTTTTGCATTGGGAAGCTTGAAATGTGAGAATGATGATCCTTGTATTCAGTTTTTCTTCTCCTTTTTTACGATGCACAATTTCACCACTAGAGGGCATAAATGCAAATGATATTGAATTCAAAATACATTTTATTCCATATATTTGCTTTTAAATATCAAATTGAAAAAATTATTTTACCTTTCGATTCCACTTATATCAAAGACTATTTTTAGGTATAGTCACTTTTTGAAGTGAAGTTACACAAAGATTTTCCGCTAGGTCGCATTAAGGTAAATTTCGTTTTCCCCAATATCTGTGCTTCTAAAACTCTGATTTGAAAATTTTTTTCCTGCACCGGATACAGCTTCGGACAGAAAATGTTTTCCATATAATTTCTAAGTTTTGGTAAGGGATGGTTTGGCCACCAGGGGGTGTAAATGTTAGTTTTTGCTTCTAATGTATTTGCAGCAAAATCTGAGCTTCTAAAAGCTTAATTAAAAGATTTCTGTTGTGGGACGATACTGTTCATGTCAGTAAACCTTTTTGAAATATTTTCTTTTTGAAATAGTGCAGGTTTCTCCGCCAGGGGCGTAGATGTGTATCATATTTTTGTCTATCTCTGCTTCTAGCAGTCCGATTTGAAAAATTCCTTCTTTGTTGGATAGCGTTTCCGGTGTGATTTTTTCAATATAATTTAAAATTTTCATATATACATATTGTGTATACGTAAAATCCCAAGAGTCCTTATAAAAATTTTGAATGGTGCTTAAAAAGTCCTTAAAAAGTGCTAAATTTTAATTCATAAGAATGAGTATGAACCCTGTTGTAGATTGTGAAGTTTTGTTTTATGACAAATAGAGCAGTTTAAATGGGCATTTTCTTTAATTCTAGTAATTAATGACCTCATGGCTTCCTCTTATTACTTTCAGTATTATAAATATTTAACGAGAATTATAGAGGATGAATTTCGTATTTTTCTTTTCTCTAGGGTGCTGATGACTTATTGGTAAAAATATGGAGTGCTGTGGATGGCAGGCTATTAGCAGCATTACGTGGCCATTCAGCTGAAATTACAGATATGGCTGTAAACTTTGAGAACACACTTCTGGCTACTGGAAGTTGTGACAAAACAATACGAGTGTGGTGTATACGCACTACTGCCCCAGTAGCTGTGCTTTCTGCACATACTGCTATGGTCACTTCATTGCAGGTATGTTGTTTAAAGTGTAAGAAATAATTCTCTTGCATTTGTATTGCTGCTACAGTAAATTATTTAGGAAAACTGATGACATATAATTTTATGATATATTCATAAAACAGTGAAACACAATTTTATGATGAAAATAATTTTATATTAAGGATTGTGTAAAATTATGGCTAATTTGTTCTAATATAATTAATGAATGATCAAGCAGGGCTGATCGCTGTATCAAACAATTCTTTTCAACACATATAAATTGTAGATTTCAGTAAAAGAAATTAACTTCTTTATTACCCATTGTACCTTTGAATAAAACTAATTATTTTAGTTTGTTATTATTTATACTGTTCCTTATCTTTTTTTCTTCCTTTTTTTTCACTAAGAGGAAAATACAAGGGTTGTACCACAAGTAATGCAAAAGTGGGCATAACTTTTTTTATTAACTGACGGAGGTCATTCTAATTGCACGTGTTGGTAGAGTAACTCTTCCTCTATAGTAACCCTTCTTCTTCATTGCAGGTAAATAATGGATTCCAAGCAGAAACAAAGTGCCGTCATTGAGTTCTTGACGAAGGAAGGGTGCAAGCTGTCTGACATCCACAAAAGGCTACAGAATGTTTACAGAGATGACACCATTGACAAGACAATGTGCACAGATGGATGAAGAAATTTAAAGAAGGGAAACCAGCATTGAAGACAAATAACGCAGTGGGAGACTATCATCTGCAACCACTGACATGAATCGTCAGCGAGTGGATGAATTGATTGGTGCAGAGAGAAAAGTCACAATCCCTAAGCTTGTTGCACAAATGGAATGTGGTCACAATGCCATACAGAAGATGGTGGAAGACTTAGGGTATCGGAAAGTGTGTGCAAAGTGGGTACCTCGCAGTTGACACCCAATTTGAAGGAGAGAAGGGTGGATGTCTGCTCTGATCTTCTGGAAACGTTTGAAGCCAATGAAGACACGTTTTTCCAATCTGGTGACAGGGGATGAAACGTGGGCATATCTTTATGATCCGGGAGTAAAGAATCAATCCATGGAATGGCATCACACCATTTCAGCAAGGCGTAAGAAGTTCAAGAGCCAAAAATCAGCACAGAAAGTCATGGTGACGGTTTTTGGGATGACTGGGGTGTCATTCTCTTTGACTTTCTAGAACATGGCCATGTGGTGACCAGCGAGCGGTACATTGAGACACTCAAGAGGCTTAGAGAAGCCATAAGGAGAAAGAGACCAAACAAGAATCTGAAAAGGATCCACATTCACTATGACAATGTGAGATCACACACATCTTTGGCAACAAATCAGGCGATCAGCAAATTATGCTGGTCAGTGGTCACCCATCCACCATACAGTTCAAATCTGGCGCCCTCCGACTTCCACCTGTTCAGTCCAATGAATTCTTCAGGGACAATGATTTGATGACACAGACGAGGTGAAAGTGGCTGTGAAGAAGTGGGTACAACAGCTCACATCTGAAGTTTTTTAAAGAGGATTCAAGAGCTGGGTTCAATGATGGCGCAAATGCATCGCTTGTGACAGAGACTATGTTGTGTAGTACCTTTGTATAGAGAAAGAGCTACTCACTCTACCAACATGTGCAATTTGAACAACCTCTGTTTGTTAATAAAAAAGTTATGCCCACTTTTGCATTACTTTTGGTACAACCCTCATATTATGAACATGCTTATTGGATTCCATAGATGTCTATGGAATCCAATAAGCATGTTCATAATATGAGAATATAAGATTGTCCTTGTAATGTCAATTCCCAGTACCAGTGTTCCTAATTCAAATGAGTAATCTTTTTGTTTCATAGTATGGGCATGGTTGCTAAAACATGGAAGAGGGCCATTAATCTCTGATTAGGAGCAACACATCTGAAAGGGCATGTGCTCTAGGTGATATATACAAAGACATTTTGTTGGACTAATGAGAAAATTGAACATATGTTGGAAAAATTCTTTGAAGATTAAAACACTTTTAATATTATTTGAAGATTAAAACAACATTACCAGTTGTACAATAAAAGCATTGGGATTTTTCAGGAAAAGAAACATACTTCGCATTGCAGTGCATTTATTAAAATCCAGGTTTATCCATTATGTGAAAATCTCCTTCATTAAGCACTGCAAGCCAAGTACATGCTGTTGTGGTCCTTTTGAATGAGTCTCTCAGCATGTGCAGTTAAAATGTTGTTGAAAGTCAACAGTGTGCCCTATAAGAGCAAACTAAAGACATGGCTGAGGCTCACTTCATTGCCAGCATAGAATTTGTTTGCCTTCCGTTGTCTTCCGATAGTTAATAGCAAATGCTGTAATTGTGAATATCTTTGCTGAAACAGTCGTTCTCCACTTATTCTGTAGAAAGGGAACTGGAGATTAAAAAATAAAATAAAATGGGTAGGCATATTCCAAGCTTTAAATTATAGCAAAAAGGTAAAGATGAGACCCAAGAAAAGGTCAGAAAGCTCAGTGGAGGAACTCTGTAAGAATGAATGCATTTCCAGTTGTGCCACCAAAGATGCTTTTTCCACCCCTTGTTTTTCCCACCCACTTGTTCATTGTTCATGAGAGTACTTTTATTTTCACGTAACCACAGTTTCACCTTCATGTCACATTTTTTTTTTTACCTATGTGGTAGATTATATGTGTACCATGAAATGATGACCCACTTTTGTTCAATCAAGCCTGGTTCTAGAGCCTTTGGGGGGGGGGGGGGGCAAGCCAATATTTTTATGAGTGCAGAATACAATTTTCATCACAGTTAACTATTAAATCACCTTTCTGTGGAAAAGGAAGGGGGAGCAGTTTAACACCCCAAGAAGTATGTGTGAAAGAAAACCTGCATGCAATGTTTGCATCTGAAAAGTTCAACCACTCTTTTTTTCAGTCAAAACCTGCGTTTATTGTAATTACATCGATCTGTATTTTTTATGCATTAAATTTATTATTACATAATTTAGAGCAATTAATGTCTCATTATCTGAATTGCATGATTGTCACATCTGTTATTATGAAGCAAGCTTGTTTTTAATCAATATATTGATGAGAGATTCCCATAATGACTGAATATTCATAATCATTACTGCTTCCCAGTTAGAATTTCTTTTTAGAATAAAGTGCTTTAAAATCTTTGATATGTTAAGATGCTTACATATCCTGTAGTAGCCCATAAAATAATATGTCAGTGTCAGGTACATCACTTATTCAGAAGGATTAGGTTCTTACCCTATGTATATGCTATATGTATCTCGTGGCCAAACCACGAGATACATACGAGATACAAACAGTGGTATCTCGTGGCCAAACCACGAGATACCACTGTTTGTGAGTGAAACTCTTTGCATGATGGTCAGGTTATTAAGATATTCACTTCTCATACCGAGAGTCTATGTTTGTGACTGAGGTAAATGCATCTGTGGGACCACCTCGATCGTATTGTTTGCTCTATGGATTCTCCAGCAGCTATCAGATGCACTGCTGTCAGCATGGCTTCACATACCTGTGAACACCTTCCAGCACCTTATTGAGTCATGTCCAGCCTGTGTGGCTGCTGTCCGTGCTGCATGCGGCGGTTACTCTGGATATTAGCTAGTGGTCACAATAATGTGATTCGACCGTGTATATGTGTAGTGATGAAGATAAATTATCATCCATGTTTTTTATTTTTTTATTTAATTATTAGTTCTTTACTTTAAATACATTTTTACTGCATGAAAAGAACTAAATATTTCATTTTGTTTGTGTGTGACCTAAGTGCAGTTTGAAATGCTTTTTCACTTTTGCAGTTTTGTCCATATCCAAATGGCCCTGATCATTATCTAATATCTACAGGCAATGATGGGTGTGTTTGCTTTTGGTTATGGAATATGAAAAACAATACTTTCAAGTGAGTAATATTTTTACTGTGAAATTTAATTATTCATACTGTATATATTCCTTTGAATAATACAATTTCTCTTGGAAGGTCAGAAGTGGTGTGGGAATCTTCAACTGTGAAATATGTTTTAGAAAAGGAAGAAAAGTTCTCGCATAAATGCATTTTGTATCAAAAACAGATTTTAAAATGTTTACAGGAAGTTTTAGTTTAAATTCCAACAATCACTTAGGCAGTTGTTATAGATAAAAATAATAGTTACACTGTATTCATTCCCAAATTATTAGTGAATCTGGCTGATAATGCATACAGCTTCACATTTTGTTCAGATTTCATGAAAATATGTTGTGACATTAGTTTGTGGCATTGAAATGCTGTTTTGTCAACCCTCATCTACAGCATATTCAGAACTGAGTAAATATGATCTGTAACATGCTGAAGCAGGATTCCAGTTGGTATCTTTATTTCTGTTCAACAGTTGCATCACCTAAGACAATGCATTTCTGAAGCATTGACTTCATTCAGCAGTATTGCTGAAGATGTTTATGTTACCACAGTAGTGGTGGAGGGGTAACTTTCACATTCTCAATATTTTGTTCCTTTCTTCTTAGCAATGTTGTAGCTTTACACACACACACACACAACATTCCCAGGAATATTCAATAGGATATAAAGCAAAGTATTATGCTAGCAGAGAGATAGGCTTGCTTTAACCACATTTATATGTTTAATGTCATGTGCATTGTAGTATTTTTCATACCTGCCAACTACTACAGAATGTCCACAGTTTTTCTGCGGATGTAGTTGCCTGACTACGGAGCTGACTGTTAAAACTATGAATTCTCATTTTTTTATTTTGCTATTATCTTATGATATACGTGAGATTCTTAAGTGGACTTGCATCCTCCCCCCTCCATCATTTAGATCAGTGGTGGCCAACCTTTTACATACCATGCGCCAATTTTTTCACGTATGAGTTCAGATGTGCCATACAACTCAAGTTTGGGGTTGAAAAATAGGGATAGGGGTAAGACATTCTTTGCTTAGGGGAGGAAAAGGAATCACACAATTAAATTAATTAATTTACACCAGTTCAAAAGACAGGTTTATGGGAGCACCAATCTACAATAGTCAGAAATGATCTCTTTTGTTTACAGACATAATCAACATTTTTAAATGATTTAATTATTGTATGTAAAACAATATCTATTACAGCTGTCATTACTTACCATGAATGAAACTTTTGAGCGTGTTTGGATTTCGCTAGTCTTTCAATGTTTGGTGTTAAAATTGTTACGGAGAGTAGCAGAGAATTCTTCACATTTGAATCAGTTATTCGCGACCTTGTTTTGCTTTTAATCAAGTTCATGGACGAAAATGCTTGTTCACATCTGTATGTCGTTCCAAAGCGACATATATAACTTTTTGCAAATTTTCTTAGCTCTGGGAAATGTTCACAGGGTAATGAACGCCAGAAATTAATTATGTCAGAATCATTTTGATCTGGAAAAAGCTCATCAAATTTCATTTGTAATAATGAATTTGTTTTTAAATCAATCACTTCCATTTGTATGTTTCTAGGCATCTCCATTACGTTTTTTTCACTAAGTGAAAATGGGTTTATAAATGCGAGCATGCAGTTTTCTTCTTTAGCAAAATCATGAAAACGACTTTCAAATGACCCTTGCAATATCTTGATTTTTTCAATATATTTGGTCAAATTGCTATTATCTGCAGCACATTCACTCTGCTCTTTCAAGTGTGGAAATTGAGTCAAATCCTCATTTTCTAACTGAGAGATGAACAGTTTTAATTTCATTTTAAATGAACTGATGCTGTTGACTAAGCTAGGAAATAATTTATTCTTGCCTTGTAGTTTTAAATTTAGATCATTGAGATGGCTAGTAAAGTCAACTAAAAATGCCAAATCAAATAGCCAGTTGTTGTCCAATAATAGGGTTCTTTCATCAGGTAGTTCATTTTCCTGTTCTAAAAATTAGAAACAGCATTTTTCAATTTCCAAAATCTACTCAGAACCTGTACTTCAGAAAGCCAGTGTACCTCACAATGAAGGACAAGTTCACCATATTCCAAATCTAACAATTGACAGTATTCTCTGAATTCTCGTCTGTGTAATGCTCTTGCTCTAATTTTATTCACACATTTCACAACCGGTAGCATTACATGCTGCATATCTAAAGTTTTCCCACACAGTTGCTCTTGGTGTATAATGCAGTGATATTTAAATACAGGGCAGTTTAAAAAATTTTCAAGCAAAGTTGTAATGCCATTGACTTTACCTATCATTGACGGCGCTCAGTCCGCACACACACTATGATCTAATTTTAGATTTTCTAGGCATGATTTTACTTTTTCAAATATGTCTGATCCTCTCATTTTACCATGCAATGACTCCAGACTGGCAAGTTCTTCAAAGACATGAAAATTATCATCAATTCCTCCTATAAAAATGGTTAACTGGGCAACATCACATGTGTCCGTTGATTCATCCAAAGCTAGAGAACAGAAAGTACAAGAATGGACAAGGTCTTCCAGTTGCTGAGATACATCCTGAGAGAGTTCCTCGATACGTCTCGTAACTGTCTGCCTTGATATAGCAATTTCGTCTGCTTTCCTTTCAATACCTTTATTACCAAGATGGCGTGCAAATATTTGGAGACAAGGCTTCACAATTTCTTCCCCGTCAGAAAAAGGTTTCTTTTTTTTCGCCAATGCTAAAGCAATTTCATATGACGCTTCTGTCATTGCCAAGTCTTCACAACTTACTTTAGCAAATATATTTTGTCTTCTTCGGATTTCTTCCTTTTTCTTAGTCACATATTCTTTTCGTAACTCAGACCCAAAAACAAGCTTCATTTTTTCTTCTATGTTAGTCTGATGCTGTGTTTTATAGTGTCAATTAAGATCATGTCTTCTATGATGTGAAAGAGTACTTTCACAAACAATGCAAAACGGTTTTCCTGATGGGCTTGCAATAAATAACAACTCATTTTCCCACTGTCAGTTAAATTCACGCTTACTATCACTTTCTGCGCTTCTTTTGCTCATTTTCTTTTGCTCTGTGATGGATAAAAGGAATTAAAAAAAATAGAAAAGTACAAAACTCTAAAAATCTAAATGTTGAAAAAGAACAAATAGATCACAAATACGTACATCGTATCACACAGTCACAGAATATAAATTATGTGGGATTTGAATTCTATGTTCGCGTTAAGAAACAGTAGTGGCGCTCTTCTTCGACAAACGTCATATATATTTATTCTTGAATCTGTCTTTCAATCACTCTCAATACAAAAACCACGCTAGTACACTCAATAAAACGCTCTCGCAAAAACCCTGCTTTAAACTCCACACCACGATGGCTCAGTCAGTTTCTTCTGCCAGAGGGCGCAGCACTCGGAAAAAGCGCTTGAAGTAATGTTTCTTAGCGATGTTTACTGGCGACCTGCCAAGGTCAGCCACCCATGGCACGGCGTGGATTTTGAAGCAGAGTTTTTGCGAGAGCGTTTTAGTGGGTGAATCGCACAGTTTTCAATCGTACCACATCTCACTCACGCAGTTTCTCTCTCTCTCTTATACACACACTGTTCACATCCTTCAATTGTAAATTGTCAAAAAAAAAAAAAAAAAAAAAAAAATCGGCTGAACTGATAAGTAAGAAGGCTGTATGAATTGAACTGAGGGCACTCAAGTGTTGAAAATATGAAGATGGATAAATTCAGTTATGGCGCCTACTTCAAAAGAATAAGTAGGCGCAAGGATGCAATGCAGCACTTATAATCATCCAATGCGCCACGGTTTGGCCACCCCTGATTTAGATCATTCTCGAGATCAATGCAAAACTAAAGAGAATTTGGGGGAAGGGGTGATTGTTTCCCATCTGGGGAGATGATATTTCGTGTTTCAAAACTTTCAAAAATGGTAGTTAAACAGAGTAAAAAAATTTTGCTGTAGTCGTAATTTCTCTCTCCAGATGTTGCCTTTGTGTCCAATAATCTTGTTAAATATAATTTTATTGCATAATTGTTTGTATTTCAGCTCGAAACTGTAGGCAACACTTTGCGAAAATGGAAGGTAAATGCCACAAAACTTTCCCTGTAATTTTGAGATACAAGATTCTTCCATGAATTTGAGGAATTCCGTCTTTTCATTATTATTTTGGTCCTTCATGAGATTGATGCAGAAGTGAACAGACATTTTTAGGGGTTGGTGGTTGAGGGGTAGATGTTCGTCGGAGGATGGAATTCCATCTTTTCGAAACTTGAAAACAGAAGGTCAACAGAGTTCAGATGTTTTTGGTAATCGTAATTCTGTTTTTCTTGTGATGTTGTCTCTGTCAAGTATTATTGTTAAATAGCATTTTACTGCACAAATATTTGTATTTCAGCTTGAAAATAGGGGCAAAATTCCAAAACTGGAAGTTAGATGGAGCAAGATGTTCGTCGGAGGATGGAATTCCATCTTTTCGAAACTTGAAAACAGAAGGTCAACAGAGTTCAGATGTTTTTGGTAATCGTAATTCTGTTTTTCTTGTGATGTTGTCTCTGTCAAGTATTATTGTTAAATAGCATTTTACTGCACAAATATTTGTATTTCAGCTTGAAAATAGGGGCAAAATTCCAAAACTGGAAGTTAGATGGAGCAAAGGTTTCTCCCATAATTGCACCCCCCCCAACGTTTCCACTCTCCTGTGTTGTTAAATATCCCCATCCCATAAATTTTTGCATTTAAGCTTCATAAGGGAGGGGAAATTTCCCAAAAAGGAAGTGAGAAAGTTGAAAAATTTTTAAAAAACTGATGCATGGTGTTCAAAAGTATTAATATTCACAAAGTTATACTATTCATATAAAATAGTTAAATCTTTGATATCATGCACTTGTGGTCCTGATGAAATTATTGTTATCAGAGGGCATAAAGAAAGAAAGGAAGAAATAAGGAAAGAAAGATATCAGCAGAAAGAAAAATTAAGCAATGGATGCTGTGCAGCTATGGAGTCAACAAAAGACAAACTGACAGTAGTCCGCATCCTTGCTGTGTGTTTTAATTTTTCACCCAGTTAAAAACGTTCAGCTTCCCACCCCTCCTTTCTTTGGTTTTATCTTGTCATAAACTGCATAGAGGCAGTGTAATCATATGGTAAGTGGAGGTTCATGCACTGCGCATTCACTTGCGTGGATATCAAGCTCTGAAAGCATCTGACTGATTTCTACTGTTGGAAGTTTCAAACTTAAATCTTGCAATGTCCTTGTTTGTTGTAACATTTTATTGTGGCACATGTTTCTTTTTCACAAAGAGATGGATCACGTTTCATAAAACAGTGTCTGTGTATGCTGCACAATAACCCAATAATACTAGTAAATACTGACAAGGTGTTTGCCAATGTTGGCAGTTTTGTATTTTATGTGGGACATTTCATTTGTCATCTCTGTAAATATGTACATTGCAGAGAGGATAACTTTTTTCTTAGTAGTGGCTGTACAGGTTAACATTATGGCAAATGCACATGGACTCAATGTTTATTGGAACATTATACTGAACAATGCACAATTATCATCCACTTTGTCTTTTGTGCATTAATAATATACTTAATTACCTTTTTTTATGCATCCTTACTATTTTTATTGTTTCATTTCATGACAGAAATCATGGAATTAGTTTTCCTTAAATACATACATGCATACATATCACTAAGCTGTTCTCTGATATTCGGAGGTTAGCTCCACAAAGAAATACAAATTTAAAATAAAAATTGAGGCCAGTGGCCTCAATTTTGGACTTGCACTTGAACTGTTTAAAATTTTATTTGCTGTTTAGTTGGTTCAGGAGGGGTAAGGCATTTCAAGCATCCCAAATGTATAATTTATGCCAACTTGTTAAGATAAATGTATAATTATCATTCAAACATATAATTTATCTGAACTTTTTCTGCACGTATAGTGGTTGCAATCATGAAGAAGAGACAGGGGTGCATGAGAAGCAGAAAGTGTTACAGCAATGCTATATGAGCTGGTGATGTTATATATATAGCTCTTTCTACTTGTTTACATTTTTCTTTGATTTGCACTGGCTGAATATGAAGTACAAATGTTTTTAGTGAAGAAAACAGCAACATAAAAAAGCATTAAGTTGGCTGTGGGAAGTAGTTGATACTATTTTACACTTGATGTTCCTGGTAAGTTTTTCTGAGTTCATTTCAAAGGATTTTCTACGTAGTCAGATAGTCAAAGAATTGTTACAAAATTGAAAGATATGCGCTTTTCATTTTTAAATACAATGTATGGTGCTGAGATCAGTGTAAATGGAGATGCTCAATAGATCAACAGTAAGTAAAATCTACCATTATCAGTTTTAAAATTTCATCTGGCAAGTGAGCTTACTTTGAAGAGCTAACCTGTGAATCTCGGAGAATAGCGTAGCAATGTGTATGTATGTAAATGCAGCTTGTTGAAAAAATAAACACTGGATTAAAATAAAATTTTAAGTCTTTATTATATAATAGCATCTATGATTTTTCAAAACCATTTGGGATTTTTATTCAACCCTAGTCATACTTATACTGTATAATAATTTTGCATTTCCTAGCACAAATTTTTTTCTTAAAAGTACTTAATGTAGTGTTCTGCACAGGAACCTTCACAAATGGGCACTCCGCCTGGCTAAAATTTAAGTGATTCACATGGTACTGTATGGCACTGCCCACTGATCTTCATTAATATTAAATTTAACATACTATGCTATAATGGTCAATGTGACAGGAGTGGATGGCAATTGCTGGTGGAATCATGATGGGACACAGATTGGTAGAACTCAGCTTGCTGGTATGTATCCTACCTGATCAGTTATAAGACTTCCCACAATTAGACTATTTCCTCTACAATCACATAAAGTGCCCTATGAAGGTGAAGGGGTTGGGAACTAGCCTCCTAGCAATATGAACATGTAGCAGACATACATCTTCATAGTTCAAAGTAAAACAAGGAGGAGGGGCAGGTAGGAAATAGGAGGAGACTACTGTTGGTGAACTGGCAAGCTAGTGCATGGCATCCAATTCTGAGGACTATTGCATGTGTTGCTTGCCTTGGCCTCAGTTGTGTTGAACAAATATGATAATACATATTGCAATCAAATAACATAAAAACCCATAATGAGTTAGAAGTTAAATCAGAAAATAACGGTCTTTTAAGTTCCTTTAGGATAAATGCAAGTATGAAAACAACGATAGAGCCGCCAATTTCAGACAAGGTCATGGCAGAGGCTGGTCCATCTCTTGAAACAGACTGTTTCATTATCAGACTGTTTTCATTATATTAAATTAGTTCATCTAACACACTTCGGTGTTGAACTTCATTATGTGGTTATAAGATTTTATTGTATACCGTTGATAAGAATACAACGGGTTCTAGAAATCACTTATTGCTATTCAAGCGTTAATTAACAACGGTGTAAAATATCTTTGTACACGATATTTTTTGTAAATATCTTTTCGAAATCTGGAAGTAGTTTTCCTTGTTCTTGCCCATGGACTACTTTGACTGTGACATCAAACCGTCAAACTCTTGACAATGCAATATAAAGTTATCCATGGCTAAACACTGGTTCAGAAAGGTAGATACCTACTTTCTCCAGTGTTTGACCTTGAGACTTATTAATGGTCATAGCAAAGGCGAGTTTTACAGGTAATTGTCATCGTCTTAATGTGAATGGGAGGTCTATGTCAGTAGGTGAGAGATCAATTCGCGGAATAAAAACAGTTTTACCACATGCTGAGCCTGTGAGTACTTCTGCAATGATCAAATTGGGTTTTAGTTCTTTTTGTTCCATTGCATAAACCAAAGTCTTGTTCCATTGCATAAACCTTGTTGTGTATTGAGGTTTCTCAGGAGCATGATGTAATAGCTCCAATCTTCAACTTGAGTCTGTAGAGTTTGCTCATTTAAAAACTCTATAGGATAATACTGTTCAGTATTTTCTTCGCCATCGACACCAATTGAATCAGAGCTTAAGTATGTGCTTGTCTCTAAGAGATCATGAACATTTTCATTTAATTTGTCAACATCAGAGTTTTTGGGACGCAGAATGGCTTTCTTTGCAAATGTTTTAAAATCAGAAATTTTCAAGTTTTCACACCAAATATTTTTTTGGCTGTATCACCATCATATAAAATATGTGTAGATATCTCTATCATTTCCTCTGGTAGGCCCTCAGCTGTTTCATGGGCACCATCACCAAGTCGTAAAAGCCATTCACTGAATGATGAATCAACAGATCGAACATTACTTTTGAGTCTTAAGATGCCGCCCCGGTGGCGCAGTGGTCTAAGGCGCTGGCCTCTGATTTGATCATTCGTCCGTAAGGGGTCCGGGTTCGAATCCCGGTCAGGCATGGATGTTGTGTTTGTCTTACGGCACTGGCTCTCTCCCTTCCCTGGAACCAGTGACCCTAAATTAGGGACGGGCGACTGCTTATAGCCCATTGAGTTGCTCACGGTGGTCGTTAAACCTCCAATCAAGAAGAACAAGAGTCTTAAGATCTCAAACTTCTCCTACAATTGGTTGAATTTAATACTCGCTTCTAGTATTTTTGTTCTGTTACCATGTTTGGCAACAGGGAGAGTTTGTCTAAAGTCTCCTCAAAGTAAAATGACTTTTCCACTAAAAAGTTTCTGATTTCTCATATCTTTCAGTATTCGGTCAACTGCAAGTAAAGCAGTACAGGGGGCCATTGTAGCTTCATCCCAAATGATGGCTTTTGCAAATCGAATGATTTCAGTGTCGGTGGAATTAATCTTTATATTCTACGTAGACGTTTCATTTAAAGGTAGCACTAACTTAAATTGGTTAAAGTATGTTTTACCACCTTCTAACATATTAGCAGTGATTCCTGTGGACGCAACAGGCGAAGCTGTTTCCTTCTCCTCTGGTACTGCTGAGGAGGGTTTTATACAAATAAGTTTTTCCTGTGCCCCCCCCGGGCCATTAAGGAAAAACATTATGAGGAAGATCACTATTAGTGGTTGCTGACATAATACTATCATACGCTGCTTTTTGCTCTGCATTTAAACTACTTGCCATTTCTGTAGCTTTTTGTCGTTCTGCCGTACTGTCGAAATAAACATCCGGATTTTGAGGAATGTTACTTGATGGAATTGAAAGATTATATTTATTGCATGATCTGTTGTTAGCTTTGAAAGTGTTGTTAAAAAATCTCTTGAAGGGTCAAATTCAAGCAATGTTCACAATCCTCAGTATGTCCAATGTTATGTCTGTGTGCAAATCCTTCCCAAAGATGGGATTTCTATTTTTCAAACAATTCTTGTGTATTGGGTGGTAAAACAAAGATAAGATTGTATGCAAATAAATCTCATAATTGTTAAGGCATGCTGCAAACCTATGCTTCATCTAAGGTTTTCTCCCATATTTCGTCATTCTCAATTCAACTTTTCTGCAATGCAGCTTCTTGAAAGATATCATATGGAATGCCATTGACTGTTCTTAAAAGTCTGTAAAGGTTTTCGCTCCAGACACATTAAGTAGCAGTAGTCTCAAACAATATCTTTCTGAATCAGAGCCAAGGGTGACTGAATACATTCTTCCAATCATATTATCTCCACCATGTTTTTGTTGGACCCATTGTCTTTCTTTTTTGATTGAACACATAATGTCTTGGCATGTCACTGTATGAAATGGATTGTTCATCTTCATTACCCTCATTTAGTTTGAACATGCTGTCAGTCAGCATTGTATCTCTTTGAGCATTATGAACAACTGCATTTCGATGATTCAATCATTGTTTAAACGTTCCAGATTAAAGGTAATGTTCTGTTCTTCAGGAAGGTGAACAGGTAATCTTAACTAGTGTATGAGATTGCTGCTGCATATCATAACCAAATATTTGCCGTATTGCATCAGGTGTTCTAACGTATCGGGAATCAACATGACTTTTTACTTCGTCGTATTTGGTGTTGTGCTCTGTTATATGCACATTTGCAGATTCATGACCTTTGTATACATACTTCAAAAGGTATTTCATGCTTTTCACAGTAGCTCACACCTTGACATTAATGTGGCAATTGTGCTTTAACAAAAGATATGGATTATAAGGGACAATCCAGCTGTTGTCAATAATTTTACCATGTACAGTTGTGGTTGCACCATTCTTTCTACGGCTACCTTTGTTAGCTACTATTTCATTTTGGAAAAACTTTGGAAATTGCTTGGTACATTTGCCTCTTCCATACAGGGTGAATTGTGATTATTTAACCACATGGGCCATGAACCATGTGTTTTGCAACAGTTGCATGTGAAACTGGTAAATGCTTTAAACTGGTAGTCCTGCCAATATAATTGTGGTCAGTTTTCTCAGGCAATGTTGGTTTGTCCTCTTCTTTCAAAATCAAGAGCATATGAGCATAGGGAAGTCCTCTTTTTGGAATTCATTTACATGAACTTTGGCCACCGGAACTCCAAAAATGTGCCTTTTGGTTATCTCATCCATTAATTCTTTCAACTTTAATTGGAAAATTATTGCAACTAAATCTGGACGGTTTTCGACTGATTGACTGTTCAAGTTTTCAATAATTTCTTCCCATTTCGGGTTGCAAGTCATAGTAAGGAAAAGATCAAGCTTGGTATACTTTCTGACTATCGCCATTGCATCCTGATAATTTTGCACCATATTTCATGGACTACCTTGAAATGAAGATGGCAAAATAAGCGCTTTTTCTGGAAGAAACTCGTCATTTCCAGCATTCTGAATTTGGTCCATGACCTTCATAGTTTTCGACACTTAACTGAGACTGATTTTGTCGTATGTAATTCAGTGTATTAGCTTCCATTTTTACATACTCATCAACATTGTATTGCTGCATAAGCTTTCCTTCGCTTAATAATAGATTAAATTTGTCATGGATTGAAAGACAGTGTTGATAGTACTGCATTTGTGTAACCCTTGACCGTGGCTTTGTACATTGGTTAACAACACTTAGTAAAGACGTTGGTCTATGTTGCAATGGAATGTCAGTTTATCTTGTGACATAACGCATCTTTGGCGTCATGTGAGAATGATTTGGGTCAGATGACGTCACATCAGCAGCTGTGTTCTTTGTTGCTATGACAACAAAATAAAGTGTTATACGCGTGAACTGTGCGCATGTAGGTCATGACGTCACTGCACGAAAACGTGAAAAGCTAATCGTGACATCACAAACATTTGTTTCTCGGTTGTTGCTATGACGACTTAAAAAGTGATCCAGGTCGTCTGCAACTTAGCCTTTTATATATAAGGATATATTTCAACTATATAGTTGTGATATTTTGTACTGTTTCACACGTTGTATGAATATCAAAGTGTTCGAGGGAAAAACTCATTCAGCTTCGTCTGACATTGAACCATCATTGTTGAATGCTATTGATTATTTAAAAATCAAAGTAAAGTATTATATAAATGAAAATAGTTACTTACATCTTCGTTTTCACCAGTAAACGTCTGGATATTGCACTATCTTATTATGTTCCTCGAGATGTTCCACACGTCACAAGCATAAAATTTGCCCTGAAGTAGTCTGTTAAAATTTTCAGCAGTCACTTCATGAAGATACTCAAAATGGTGAGTTGCAATAGGTGGGTAATTAATCTTTTTCATAATGAATCGTGAATCAAATCAATAAAAGAATTTAATAAATTAAATAAAAAAATAACGAAAGGTCAAGCCTTCAAGTCGAAGGGAAATCGATCTGATAAGAAATTCAGTCTTGACTATAGCATAGACTTTGTCTCTCGCTGCACTAAATATTCCCATACTAATTTCGACCATCATTCTTGTAGTCTTTATCTGTGGGTTTGACATTTTCTTCATTGACAGACGACTTCAAGGCCAATTTTATGCTTGTGACATGTGAACACCTCAAGGAACACAAGAAGATAGTGCAATATCCAGACGTTTACCGGTGAAAAAATGAAGATGTAAGTAACTATTTTTATTTATAAAATACTTTACCTTGATTTTTAAATATTCAATATCATTCAACAGTGATAGTTCAATGTCAGAGGAAGCTGAATGAGTTTCGCGAACACTTTGATATTCATACAACTTGTGAAACAGTATAGAATATCACAACTATATAGTTGAAAGGTATATACAATAAAATGTTTTCATTATGTTCCGCTTATCAGGTGCAAACAGTTATTGGTTTCAAACATTTAATTGGTTGGTGGTAAAATATAATGGAATGATGTGTTCTACATAATAATAAAACTCAAATAGCGTATGAAATCCATTTATTTTTGTGGTGTAGTCAGCACAAATATTCGCCAAGCTTTCGCACTCTACTGGGAGGCTTTTTCAAGGCAATGGTAGACACAAAAATTTATTCTACATGTATGAAATATGGAAAGATATGACCCACAAACAAGGGAGTGACTTAGGTGACCATGCAAAAGACTTCAAAAAGTGAGTTTAATTGAATATGAACAAAGCAAGTTGCACACTGATTCCTGTTCAAGTATAATTCAAAGACATGTACTTGAAAGAACTGGGTTAGGACAAATAGACCAATCAATATCAGTTTTGTATAACTTGCAGAGCAGTGCTTTTGTATGAGCTTTTAAGATCTATTGATTGGTTGACAAAAAAATGAACTACCACAAGAAAAAAAAAACTACCACAAGAAAAAAAAGAAAATGAACTACCACATATTTGAAAAGCGTGTACAAAAATTTCTTGAGCATTGTGAGGCTATGAGTTGTACCGTATATACTCATGTATAGGTCAACCCTGATTTTTATCGGAATATTTGCAGTTTTGTGTATCCCATGTGTAAGTCGACCCCCGATTTTTATGTGAATATCAGCAGTTTTTGTATACCTACCTATCTTGTGTATAAATTAAAAAAAAAATTCTCTTTTGAAATGTCAACCTACTATTTATTGTTGTAGCTGGCTCTTTCAATGTTGCTTGCGGCAGTTTCCCTGCAAAATGTGGGTGGAATTGAGGCACAATTCTGGGAAGATGATAGGGCTCACAACCCTGGTTAGAGAGTTTTCAGGGGAAGGTTACACACTTTAACAATATATAAACCCACTTTTGCACATAGTCTCTCCCCCCACCCCTCCCCTTCTCCCACTTTTTGCGAACGAGTTTTCTGCAGTTACTTCATTCATGGAGAGTAAAGCATTTACTCCTGCAGCAAACAAATCGTGATGCATTTACCAAACATCATAAGACACATCATTATTTAAAAAAAAACAACAAAAAAAACTTCCTCAACCATATTTGAAAAGCGTAAATAGGTCTTGATGTCAAACTGATAGGGTTTTTTTTATCCCATAAAAAATATGCAGGCCTTAAAAAAAAAAAATGTGTAACTTTTGAAGTTTTCAACAGATTTCTTCAAAATTTAAAATAAATCTTTATTTTGATGTATTGTGGACACTGTAAAATTTGCACGCAACTATTTACAAAACTGCAAGAAAATTTGTTCTATAAAATTTTCTCCCACTACCCTGTGTAGCGTAGCAGCTGTCGGTCGACTGCTGAGCTGGGCGAGAGTGTGATTGACAGAGAACTCATTTATCTACTCCCGAGTTACATCCTCCCTCTCCACCGTGTTTGTGACATTCGGCTTTGGTGACTAAACCAAACATCGCCCCATTCAGTAAAGATGCAATCCTTTTTTAATGCTCTTTGTCTTCAGAAAAGGTTACTGTTTGATTTTTAGAGCTGGGGCATATTCAATTTAATGGCAAACATAAGTAGGTTGTTAAACTAATGCACTTTTTTACTATCAATGGCAAAGATATTCTGAGCGCTCGCCCGAATTTAAAAACAAGGCAATTAGCGGTAGTTTAGTAGTTTTGCCACGTCCACTACACATTTTTCAAGGCATGAAGTAAATGTACATTAACCGTTAGCGTGACTATACGTCTAGATTTATTGTTTAAATTTTCGATACATGCTTATTTTTACAAGTTTGTTTATGCTTTATGTATTCGTTGTGAAAGTGCCCGAAAATTAAAATATGGCTTCAAAGAGGTGCAGTTATACATATGGATTCAAGCAAAAAGTAATAGAATTTGCAGAGAAAACAAACAATTGTGTGGCAGCAAGGGAATTTAAAGTGAATAAAAAAAATGTTCGGGATTGAAGAAAACTATCTACACAGTTAAAGCAGTGTCCAAAAACTAAATGTGCAAATAGGGGAAAGCCCAGACAATGGCTTGAACTTAAAGAAGTAGTAGAAAAATATGTCCTTGAAAACAGAAAAAATGGATTTGCTGTTTCTTGCAACACAATTCGAATTTTTGCTCTGAAATAAGCAAAGAGGTTAGGAATAATTAATTTTAAAGCAAGCTCTTGTTGCTGTAAGAGATTTATGAGGAGGCACAATTTTGTATTGAGGCAGAAAAGAAAATTATCGCAGTGTTTACCAGAGGAATATGAAGAAAAGGTTGTGGTGTTTCACAGATTTCTCATTAGACATCGTCAAAAGAATAAATATAAGTTGTCTTGTATTGGAAATATGAATGAAACTCCAATGAATTTTGATGTGCCGTCATCTTCAACTGTGAATATAGCTGGCGAAAAATCTGTCCTGATAAGAACAACTGGCCATGAAAAAAACAGATTCAATGTTGTGTTAGCATGTATGGCTGATGGTACGAAGCTAAAACCTATGGTCATATTCAAAAGAAAAACTGCTCCAAAACAAGAATTTCCAGCTGTGATAGTTGTCCATTTTCATGACAAAGGGTGGATGAATGAAGGAGGAATACTATTATGGTTGAAAAAAGTTTAAAATTTTCGGCTAGGCTGGTTACGGAAAGAAAAATCTATGCTTATCTGGGATATGTTTAAATCCCACCCGATGGAAGATGTTGTTAGAAAAGTGCAAAGGAAAAATACTGATGTTGCTGTGATTCCCAGCAGCCTAACAAGCCTTGTGCAACCATTGGATGCTTCTATTAATAAGCCGTTCAAAGATAATGTGCGAAGAAAGTGGAATGAGTGGATGTTAGGTGGGGAAAAAAGTTCACTAAAGGAGGAAGCATACGTGTGCCAACATTGCAGACATTGTGCGAATTTGTTTCACAGGCATGGGCAGAAATAAAAACAGAGACTGTCATTAAAGCATTTTAAAAATGTGGCATATCAAATGAACTCGACGGGACAGAAGATGACATTCTGTGGGATGATGATTCTGGCGACGATATTGTCACTACTTCCGATGAAGATCGGGATGACCCCTGCTACGACAAAAATAATGGTGAAAAAGACTAAGAAGAACTATTTGGTTCTGACGATAGTGAAGAATCGGATTTCTATGGATTTTGAAGATATGTGCAAGTTGTTTAGTATGGTACATCTTTTTGTTAGTAAATTTATTTAAGTTCATTATAGTTGTCTAACATTTCTCTTTTCTTCTAAAACTTCCAAGTGCCGCTATTTGTTTAATTGAAGTTTTTATTTAACCTGAAAACCTTTAATAATACTGTCTTCAATGTTCATATGACACCCGCTCACTTTCGTTTTCAGGATGCCTTGATCAAGTTACTGCTCTTCTGCAGATTGTTACGCCTCTCTTCTCCGCCGTCGCCAAGCAGGGACAGCGGTCTCCTTTTGCAATAGCCTGTTCTCACCCCCCCACACATTGAGATTTGAGCACAGTGCTATTTAAGCTATTGGCTGACTCATTCACCTCTTTCCTCTGGGTGATTTACCAGCAGGGCAGTCAAGGCCATGTCGACAGATCTAAAACGGACTTTGAGACATTCTTGTGAAATGAGTTTTTCCATTAGTGAATAAAAAAAAAAAACTTGTTCATATAAAATCTAGAAAATTTTTAGCAATAATTTTCTTCTGTACCAATAACATCCGGAAAATGATTAAATATAGAAGTGCAAATGAACTGATGGCACAAAGGGCTAAGTATGCGCATTTCCATAAGGCATCAAAATTTTGGTTTTCAAGCTAACAGAAATATTTTCCATGTATAGTTCGACCCCTAATTGACCTAAATATTTCATTAAAAAATGTCGACCTATACATGAGTTATATATGGTATGTATTTAAACCATCTTGACATTAGAAAAAATGCACTTTACTCTTCAGAAAGAATAATGCAACAATTGCTTGATATTTTAGATTCAAAAATTAGATATGAAATACTAAAAACATATGCATTCAGCAGATCATTTGTATTTTGTGTTATGAAACAAGACCTCTCAGTTTTGAAGCAGCTTATTATATACATAAAAATATGTTTGTCAACTTAAAAAAAAAGATTAATTTTAGTTGTATATCAACTTGCAATGCCATTGATTGGCAAAGCTGAAACTATTAACTAGCAAAATTGTTGAAACATTTGGTAATATAGGGTTTTAAACTTCTAACTTTCTGGGCCTTAGGATCAAAAGGAGCTGCTGCTGTTATGAATGAGAAGCACAAAGTAGTAGCAAAGCTACTAGAAGATGCAGCAGTGTGGTCAACTGTCATTGTATAAATCACCTCCTGGCTTTTGCTAGTGCCCAAGCAACTGCTGAAGCATCTTATTTAGTAAAATTTAATATCTTAAGACATCTGTTTTTCTTTTTCCAAAACTCCTTCATCAGGATGGCTGGTTTAACTGAAATCCAAAATATGCTGAACAGTTTTCAGGTTAAATTTAAAATGGCTAGTGACAGGTGGTTCTCTGTTGACTTTGCTGTACAATCTTTAAGATAATTCTTGGTGAATGTCATTGTTGCACATGAAAGAAATACCACCAAAAGAGATGACATAACAGCTGAAGCAAATATATAAGAATGTACAATTTTGTGGCTTCACTTGTGGTGCTTTCAGATCCTCATCTGTCAAAAACTCAATGATGGCAAGTTGTTCCCTTCCTGAATGGGCATTCCAGGGATGTAATTTCATGCTCTGGTGGTTGTAAAAAATTTGTACTTCATTTCTGCATCGACCCAAGTTGTCGGCATCCACGTAACTATTGCGTTAGATATTTACCTGGGTTTTGCATTTTTAGCAAAATTATGTGAAAAACGAAGGTGAGATTTTTGAACAATCATATTACTTTTCTATAATAGAGGTACAAGAAAGCAAAACGTGCTTACTGTTTGAATGAAAGTAGGGAACTTTTGAACTCAAATAGGCATAATTTCAAGTCTTACTTGCTTCTCCCCTCCCTCTCCCAGATAAGGAAAGCTTGTTGCAGAAAATACTGTATAAAAATGTTACTTTTGGAGAACACATTGATGTGTGTATATTCTCTGTGTGTATATTTGCAACAAACAAATAATTGGGAATTAATGAGCTATCTGAAAGCATATGGCATTCGTTAAAAGAAAGAGCCTTTGTGGTAGAATTATACCTAGTTATACCTTTTTATGTGGTTGTCATTTGTGTGTGTGTGTGTGTGTTATGTTCTGCTGCTATGTTGTACACAATAGTTTTTGGAACATGATGATTATGGAGAACAGCTTGTTAATTGATAACATGTATAATTGGACCTTGATTTTGTGAATCTATGCACTAAAGGTTTTGTCTTAATTGCAGTCCTAAACCTTTAAAGTTCACTGAAAGAAATAAAGCTGGTGCACAGATGATATGTTCATCATTTAGTGCAGGTAAGCCACTTTTGCAGTCTATATGCATGTTTTCCATTGTTGATTTTTTCAAGATTGTGTATATATGTTTTTTTTTGGTACTTAATTGTTTTTGTCATTTATTTAATGAATATGTAAAAGTGATTTGAAAGAAAGCTAACCCATGTTTTCCTGTATTTGTTTTATTTATCTGTGCATTAATTCATTGTCAACATATTGATTTAATTAGATATTAATTTAACAGGCTAAAATTAAACACGCTAACCCATGTTTTTTTGTATTTGTATATTTATATGCATATTAATTCAATGTGGATACATTGACTTTGCAGTATATAAGATTCATTTAATTTAATTATAACTACTGGTAATGATACCATGAAATGTATTAGCTGACCTGCATCTTACAGCTATTTCATCACTCGTTGATATAATTTTATCTGGCAAGCAGTTTTCAGTGGCAGAACACCTCTCAGAAAACATAAAAAGCTAAGTGTGATGTCACAAATATTTATCTTGCAGTTGTTGCTGTCGGCGACATTTTATTATGATATATACATACACAGTAAATATATATCAAATACGTGGAGATAATGAAAATGGACGATGTCATCGCTCTGTCCACGTTATTTTATAAACAACGCATAGCGACTGAAAAATTGTGTTCCGACACAGCAGAACGCAATTTTTCAGTCGCTATGCATTGTTTATAAAATAACGTGGACAGAGCGATGACATCGTCCATTTACATACACAGTACACACTAAAAATATAATTATTAAACAGTTGTTGAATTACTTTAATTTCATTCTGTTCTACATCAGCTATTTTTGACAGGTTGTGGATGTTATCTCATGAAAAGGTGTTTATTATGTGTACATTTTATGTGTGGTCAAAACAAGGTGCTTTCTTTGTTTATTTCAACAGTCAGCCCAATATCATAAATGCTTTTCTGAGTTTTTGGTGTAATTTAATGTTTTTCTCGCTTCTGTCACAGTTGCTTACAACTGCTTCACATACTGTTGTGAAGTGACAAGAACCAAACACTCTAGTACTTTCAAAACAGCATGCAAGAACTCCTTGAACTTAGTAAGCGCGTGTTGCCCTATTGTTTTTTGATGCAGAAATGCCATCATTAAGGGTAGTGCTTGCCAGCTTCTCAAAATACTTGGTCTTTAAGTCAGTTTCAACCTATATCTCCTTATTTTCATCCATGTATGTTACTGTTACACCATGTAGGACAGTCCACTGCCAAGGAACATATGTAAATAAATCTGAAAAGTACTCCCTTCTTGTGTTGTTAGAATGTTTTCCTGAATCTAATGAACAAAAGTTCGGGTTTTGTTTGTTGCCCTGGAAATGACACTGGCTATTTCGATTAACTCCCACTGTCACTAAAGATTTTTCAGCTACTGTCTATATACGAGTATATAAAGGTATTTTTCATTGAACTAAGTGCATATTTTTTTTTAAGTTTCTCCTGGTGTCATGGGTATTTCTCGTAGCCCAAGTGTAAAGTCATTAACGACCCCCGCTCCACGAAAATGAAAGTACCGCAATAATTGAACATGATTTGGAAAACAAGAAGAAAAATATGAACTAGAAATAACAATTAGATAAAAAGGCAGTTTATCTAACTTATTTCTACTGTTATTACTGTAGGCAGGTTAGTCAGAGATAGAAATTTTTCTACCAGTAGTTCAGCATCTCCATTACACGTTTGAGCTGACCACCATAAATGGCTGGTTATACTGGACCGCCATGCTTCTAGTAAAGGAGTTTTCTTTTCAGCAGCTTTTAGATTTTTATTCAAACTTTTGGCCATGTGATGATCAATTTGGGATATTTTTTCCTGATGAGGGCTTGAATGCTTCTATGTCTATCTGATAAAAACACTGATATCTTTATTTCTTCATAGAGGTCTGAGAGTAATATATCGCACACATTATTTTCTAAGTCCCCGTCAAAAACACCTTTTTGGACGACAATAAAATCTACAATATTTCTCTTGTGAATATCCATAATGGAATACGTACAGTATTTTGCGCAAAAACCTGGCGAATCAAACTGTCCGTCTCCTCTCACCCGAATTTCGGAATCGCATAATTTTAAATCATCAGTAATTTGTTTTTTCATACTGTGCCACGAAAATTTGAACATTGGCCCAACTAAAAATTTCAACACTTTGTAAAAAGTAGTTACCGAGTGCTTGTAAACCAAGGGTTTCAGCGAAATCCGTAAACTGCTTAAAATTCATTCCAGTTGTGTAAATTACAGCAGAAAGTTTGATGACTAATGAACAGGACACGTGCAACACAAGGAGAGAAATTCCTGACACTAATTACCTCGTACTATCCCTCAAACCCTTACTGCACCGAGTACCCAGATGCCGCAGGTGCGAGAAGTGGTCTGGCTGGCCGCTTGTATAGTGTGACGTCATCACCAGAAACCCTGTCACCCGCATAACATGACAGCAAAAATTCGTATTTTCGAGGGACTTTTTTTTTTTTTTTTTGTTAAGTTTACTGTTCCTTTAAGGGGGCTGGAGCGCGGGGGTCATTGGAATCCTTCTTTTACTATACTTATGGTTTGATTATGTCCCACACTGGTCTGAATACCATATTGGTATGCAGGCTAGAATTAATAATGAAACAGTTATTTGCTGCAGTTCTTGTATTTTTTTACCTATAAATTTTAAGTAATAACTTGTAGAAATATCCCTGTTATCCTTTAGTATCTTTTCTTTAACTGTTCTTTCTGGGTTTAATTAAGCCTATGTTAGTTGAAAATAGTTCATTTTATTTTACAGGTGGTGTATTTCTTGCAACTGGAAGTACTGATCATAATGTTAGGGTTTATAATATTGCTGGAGTAAATGGACCTGAAAAATTTTAGAAAAAGAAATTCATACTGTAAGTTGATTTTTCAATGCCTAAACTATTCTATATTGTTTTTACATTTGTGTGTGTGTGTTGTTGTTGATTTGTATTATTGAAATTCTGTAAACCTTGTTACACAGATTTTCTTTTCAGACTGCATTTTGAGAGTGGATAGGGAATCACGGTGCAGTTTGTATTTAGCAAATGTTTACTGCTAGTTGTTTAGATGCTGTGTTGGTAAAATTTGGGATGCATGTCTTCAAACATGTTTTGTAAACTGTCCGAATGAACCTGGGGGTTTCTGGAAATGTGTGTCTGAAACGACAGTTCAGCGAACCCTGCTGTGTATGGGGCTCCGATGCTGACAGATGGTCAGTGCACCTGTGCTAACGAAGGTGCATTGGCAGAAAAGGCTTACATTTGCATGGCAGTATCAGAATTGGACCTCCGCTGATTGGCAAAGGATTGCCGTCTCCAATGAGTCACGCTTTCTGCTTCATCGAATGGATGAACATTGACGCATAAGGCGAGAAACATCGAAGAACAAACATCCTTCAACCATTGCTGGAAGAACACAAGCTGGTGGAGACAGCATTATGGTCCGGGGAATGTTTGCGTGGCATTCTCTGGGTCCACTCATACCTGTGGAAGGCACGATGGACCGAATTCGTTATGAATTGATTGGAAGAGCACGATGAAGACATCAACATACTTCTCTGGCCCCCTAATTCCTCTAACTTGAACCCAATTGAGTATCTGTGGGACCACCTCGATTTTTTTGTTTACTCTACGGATCCTCCACCGTGCACCCTCTAGCAGCTGTTAGATGCACTGCAGTCAGCATGGCTCCACATACCTGTGAACACCTTCCAGCATCTTATTGAGTCATTCCCAGCCCGTCTAGCTGCTGTCCGCGCTGCACAAGGCGGTTACTCTGGATATTAGCTGGTGGTCACAATAATGTGACTCGACCATGTATATAAAAGACCAGACTTGCAATGACGTGGATCACTTTTTTACGCTTTCCGACCGTAGGTTGAAGAAGCGTATGTGCTCCTGCTTTGTCCTGTCTGTCTGTCTGTCTGCACGATAACTCGCGTAAAAATGGTTTGATTGTGATGAAAGTTTAGTATGTGGTAGGGGACAACCTGGGGACGAACCCTATTGAAAATGGGCGAAATAGGGTCAAAGATCAGGACATAGGAGCAGGGTCCATTTCATCACTCTTATGCATCATAAGTTATGTAAAAATGCTTTGATTGCGAGAAAAACTTTATCATGTTGCTCTGGAGTTATACTGAACCAGTTCTGTTCAGTATCATCGAAATGGGGTCAAAGGTCAGTGCACAGGAGCAAGATTTATTCCACAGCCATTATCCTTATAACTTGAATAGTAACTTGAGTAATGATTTCTGGTATGTTGTAAAGCGTATCATAATCAATGCATTGCATGATTTTACTAGCTTGTTAACCATAAACAAACAACTATGTAGCTATTTAATAGAAGAAGATGAACATTTATATTCCGGTGTTCACACCATGCCATCCATAACTGTTCCTGTTTAATGTTTTGGTTACATCTTTTTTCCTTCGTTCGAAGTTAAGAGGTTTTTTTTTTTTTTTTGATGGAAGTGGAATCACAGTCCCCCCCCTCCCCGGGTGCTGTGGAGTGGAAGAACACAGCTGTAGGTTGTACAAAGATATTTTCCGTCATTGACTTAATTGATAAATGCTAAAAAAAAATAAAATACGAAAAACAAGTAGTACCCCCCCCCCCCCAAAAAAAATGAACGCGGGGGTAGCACACAAAAGGGAGTCCACGTGCCTTACTAAGGGAGGATTTTCATCCGGCAAACACTTTCGTATTTTGTATTTTTATGCATGAACATCAAGGGTATGTTTCAATGCACACTCATTATTTATGATGACTGCAAGAGATAATAAATAGTAAATGCATAAATAGCAATAAGCAGAGTTGTATAAAAATAAAATGTATCTGCGTACACAACCACTGAAACAGAAAATTTGCCGCAAACCCTCGAGTCACGATAACAATAGAATAAGATAATTTATAGAAAAATTAATAAAACAATAAATAATTATTAGAACAATACAGATTCCAGTGAGGACAAAATAAGAACATTACAACTGAATGTGCAGCAATGTGTGTGAAATGGACCTTTAGGGCAAAATATTAAAATATATGAACCTCATAAAAGTAATAATAGACTAATTAAAGAAAGTTTTTATATCCAGAAAAAAAAAGTCCCATCAATAAACCTTCAAAAATTATTAATAGCATTTTCAACATCTTAATTCAGTAGACTTACAAAATACATAAGGAAAATATTTAAATTTAATAACTGCCAATTGCAAGATGAGCCTGGCAATAAAATGTAAATTCTTTCTGTGTAAACAAAACTTTTGGTACAATTCCTATACATTGAGAACAAGCCTTGATAAAATCTAGAGGACAGAAACGTCTGTAAAAACAAAAGAACTCAGAAGATGTAAAAAATAATTGAAAGTACTTCAAATTAAAATAGAATTAAATATATTAATCTGAGTAAAGCCTTCAGTAAGTGTTTTAACTCCAGTAAATAACATTTTTATTTAATCTACAAGCAAAAAGTATGCAAAATCTGCTAATAATTTGGAAACTATCCGCGTACGGCGTGCGCGTGTACGTCTATATTCTACAACTCTGGCAATAAGTGATTTCTAGAACCCGTTGTATTCTTATCTCAGCGTGCTTTACAGCTAGTTTAAATATATTTTACCTAATTAGTTTCTTGTAATGAAATGTATATTCAAGTTCATGCATCGGTCTGTGCATGGTGTTAATCCTAATTGGCTGTTTGATAACTGTGCATTATATACTTCTGTTCCAAAAATTACTTAAAAATTTAAAACTACAGGGGTCTGTACTCCCTTACTTTTCCAGACACTCTCCCTGACTTTATTAGCCCCCTCCCCCCCCCCACCACCACCACACACTGCGAAGAATACATCCTACCTTTTGTTCGAAATCCTGAAAAAATTACTATGCTTAGAGGTGCTGACATAAATTTCGTGGGGGGGGGGGCACATGCTTTTCTAGTTACACCACTAGTCAACAGATTGGATGATGGACGATTATTTTTTTCCCCCCAGTAGGCATGCTATAAAGGTGAATTATGAACTGGCCTGACTTTTTGAACCAGAGCATTGTATTATGTTTAGTAACATTTAGTTTATGTGTTGTGATATATAACATCTTATCTTTTCTTGAGGGGGGGGGGGCATTTTAGGCAGTAATGTAATTTTCCATGTATTTTTATAATTAAAATTGTGATGCATCCATTTCTTATTGACATATCTCTATTTTTTCTGCTCTTTCTATTTTATTTAGGATCGTGTTGACTCTCTTCAGTTCAGCAATTTAGATTGTCGATTTGTAACAGGCAGCAAAGATGGCACGGCATTAATCTGGAGATATGAAAGACAGAACTGGCAATGCCTTACACTGAAGATGTCAACAAGACTTCCAGGGTACTTATTTTCCCTCTTGTTTTCTTTTTTTCTTTTTGAGTTCATTGATGTGCACAATGCATCACTGAATCAGAATTTGTCTTGAAATATTTAGTATGTAAAATTTTAATTCCTTCATGTGGCCATCTTTATTTTTAGGTGGATGAGTGTCACTTAATATTTACTTTTCCATAAATTTTTGGCATGTGAATACATGCTTATACTATCGTTTCATCTGTTCAATGTGTGAACGTGGTTTATCTTTGCTTCTAAAGACAGAGTTAGAAAACGTTTTTTTTTTTTATTTGATCAAAGAAAGCATACACAAGAATTTTCATACATTTTCCATCTTTCCTTGGGTTCAGATATTTTTTCTTCTGTGCAAAAAAATCATTTCTGTTTGTTACTCTGTTTCTATTTGTTTAGGACCAGAGCCCATTTAAGGAGACGGGGGTCAGGGGCTGGACAGTATTTTGGGGCCCCAGTATTAGTGGCACATCTAGGATTTCCCTATGGGTGTCCGAATAAAAATACAGGCTAGGAGAAAACTTTCCCAAAATATGATGCGGAAGCCATAAAATTATCCCCGCCATATTAAAGTGTGCATCCCATGATTCATGGACGAATCAGTGTCTGCAAGAAAATGTAAAAATCCATGGTAGAAAACTGGATACCAATTCTGTTCTGCTCCCCCGGGGGGGGGGGTTCAGCTTGTTAAAAAATTATACCAAAGTAGTAGACAAAATAATATGATTCAAACGAATTCTTAATGTATGAAAATTTCCCCCAATTATTGATGTATACAAAAACATTTGTAATGCTTTCGAAATTGAGGATGGACTGGGGGCGACTACTTTTTGCGAACTCCTCCTAAAAAAGGAGAAAGAAATAAGAAAATTTTTCACAAGGCAGTTTCTTATAGTTTTTGCTGTGCTATCTGGAAAACAAAACCACAACAACAAAAACAACTGTGGAACTCTGTCAATTCTTCAAGCATCTTGCATAAATCTGGGGCCCCTTGAAAATGTGGGGTCTGGGGCTGCATGCAGCCCCTGTCTTAAACGGGCTCTGGTTAGGACAAATTAGAAAATTACTGTTTGGTCTGTATGAAAGTTTGTCTACATGACTGAAGCTGTTTCTCTTTTTTTTTCTTTTTTTTCTTCTTTCTAATTGCTCATTGGTCTGTATGAAAGTTAAAGTCTGCATAGCTGTTTCTTTTTCTTTTCGTCTTCCTCTTTTTTTTTTCTTTTTTTTTTTTTTTTTTTGTAACTCAGGAATTTTTCCACAAATAGAGGTAATGTATATTATATGCTGACTTTTATTTTATCACATTTTATGTGATTTTCTTTGGGTCATTCAACTTTTTGCTCTTGAAGTTTTATGAAAATTTGGAAAACATGGGAAGCATCATAGAACCATTCTTTGCCTGTTACTTCTGTAAAGATTTTTCATCCAGCAATTAGTTTGAGTTTCTGCTTTTAGAAGTAGCAGCACAAACTTTACTGAGTTGTACCTCATTTATAAATCTTCAGTTGAAATGACCTGGTGGAGTGAAGAAATTCTTACTCCTTTAGCCAATTCCACAAATAGTATTTTTACTATAATTTTTCACAAAAGCAGGGATCGCATTCCTCCTAAAATTCCTAATATTTTGTGACCCTCCTTAAATTCCTAAAATTATACCTAAAATTTGCTATTCTTCCTAAAATTTTCGTAAGCTTATTTATTAAAAATACAACCGTTATTAACGCCAATAAATTTACCATTACGGTAAGGTAAAAAGACCTGTTATTGTAGAAACACAGCCTATATGCTGTGCTGCTGAAGGAAGGGAAAATGACGCCATCGAGATGCACTTGCTTCGGGGCGGGCGCTCCACTTTTTGCCTTCGGACAGTTTTCGAGAGTAACAAGAGATCTAAGGGAAAAGGGGAGGGGTCATTTTCACCCCTGGTTTGCGCTTTGCAGACGAACTCCGTGGCACGCAGAAGATCGTACTTTATTTTTGTACATGCCTTGTGGAACCTCCTCTTTCTGCTGATGTTTTGTTATTGTAAACCGCAGGTGGGTGGAAGCAAAGAGGAAACATGTGGTCTCCTTCCGTAACCTCCGGTAATGACGATGGGATGGTAGCTGAGTGTTATCGTGGCAGGCAGTAGAGCACATGATCATTGACCTTCGATCGTGCGTCGGCGACAGCGACCTTCGATGCGCAATATATCTCGGCTCCGACTCGCTTTGACTGAACTTGCGTGAGATGCGTATGATAGTTTCTGGTTTTGCGTCTTTTATGGTGTTCTCTGTGCTGTGTGCAGGTTCAGTTCTCTAGTGGTGACCTGCTTTTTTTTCTTCCTATCTTCTGACATCCTCGCAGCCAAATTTCGGGAAGTTGTCTGGTTTTGCAATATTGGAACGTGTTTTTGTACTTCCCTTTCATTTTTTGGTTAGTAATACAAGTGTTTAAGATGCCTAAATCCAAAACGAAATTTCAAGATGCGTGGCTCGCCAAAGAATTGGACGGAGTGAAGTTGAAAGAATGGTGTTCTGCAACTGAAACAATATTTTCTGCTAAGTGTTTATTGTGTTCAGAAATTTTCAATATTTCTAATAGTGGCTTTTCACAAGTAAAAGCGCATCATAAAGGAAAAAACATTTGCAGAATTTCAAAGTAAATTTCAAAATAAGTCCATCCTGAAAGCCTTTGGAGGACGGGATCTTTAGCCCAAAACAAATATTAGTGAAGTACTGAGTCATGATTTACAGTTGGCTAAAGCCGAAGCATTATGGGCCATGAAAGTTGCTAAGGACAATATGTCTTTTGTTTCATGCACTGAAAAAGTTGAACTTTTCAAAGAAATGTTTCCTGATTCTGCTATTTCAGCTAAAATGCAACTTAAAGAAAAAAAGTTGCTTATGTGATATCACATGGATTGTCAAAATATTTTGAAGAGGATTTGAAAAAAGACATTGCATCTAGTAGCCCAGGAAAGGTTACTATAGCATTTGATGAAACTACAAATACACAAGTGAAACGGCAGTTGGATGTGTATCTCAGGTACTGGTCTTCAGAAATAAATTCAGTTTCTTGCCGATACCTAACAAGCGTTTTTCTGGGTCATGCAACAGCAGATATTTTGCTAAAAGAAATTCTTGATGTGTTATCATCCTTCAATATTTCGTTGAACAGAATTATTTGTGTGTCCATGGACAGCCCAAATGTAAATAAGTGCGTTTTACGCAAATTCAATGAAGTTGTAAAACAAGAAACAGGCCAGAAATCTTTGGAACTAGGTTTTTGCAACCTGCATGTTGTTAGTAATGCATTTAAAATTTTTTTGACAAGCTTAAATATAGATTTTGACGAATTTGCTACTGATATGCATTCCTTTTTAAAGAGTAGTGCTGCAAGACGAGAGGATTATGAATTTGTCGAGGATATAACATTGGTCACAGCCAAATTTCTTTTGCGTCATGTCAGCAACAGATGGTTAACCGTTGGTTCTGTAGCCCAGAGGCTCTTGGATCAATGGCTAAATATTACAGAATATTTTTTAAACTTCTTGCCATCTCAAAAAATATTTGAAAAACAACTACGCAATTCGGCAAGGTATAAAAGAATTCACTGTTTCCTGAAAAATTAGCTAACTCCTTGCTATTTAGCATTAATTTCATTTACACACCAAAATTTTGAAAAGTTTTCATTATGTTATCAGAGTGAAGAACCAAAAATACACCAGTTATATTCTGATTTAAATACTTTAATGAGGAATGTTATGGCTCAGTTTATCCAAGATGATGTTATTGCAGGGAAATTTGGAGAAGACCTAAAGAATGTAGATTTTGAAAACAAAAATTCTTGGAAAAAAACTAGGGGAGTTAGAAGTTGGTATGAAGACAAAAAATCTCCTCAGGAATGTTCAGGAGACCAGGCAGAAATTATTTCTCTTAGATGTAAGATCATCACTAATTGCAACCACAAAATATTTAAAGTCAAATTTGCCATTCTGCAATCAAAAGCTAAGAGACATAGAAGTTTTAAAGGTAAAAGAACCAAAGAAAGAGTAAACTCAACTTTCAGTCACTGAAGGACTTTCGGAAATAACCAGAATTTCCAAGTGTTTTGCATCTTTCTGAGGAACAAATTGATAGAGTAAGAGAAGAGTGGAAACTTTTAAATTGTGATAAGCCAACTCTAGATGAACTAGTGAAATTTTCAGAGGAAGGGCATATTCCAGTGCGGATTGATCATTACTGGCGTAATATATTTAGTATTAAAGACTCTAGCGGAAAAGAAAAATACTCAAATCTTGCTAAACTCATCAAGTCAATATTAGTTTTACCTCATGGTAATGCTGATGCAGAAAGGGGATTTTTGGTTAACACTGCTCTGTTAAGGAAGGACAAGGCTAACTTAAAAGACTCAACTATAACATCATTAAGAATAGTTAAAGGGGCCATTAAACACTATGGATGTGTAAGTAAAGTTCCCATAACAAGAAATTTGTTAAATAGTGTTCGTGATTCACATAAATTTTATAAAGAGTATGTTGATAAGCTGAAGGAAGAAGAATAAAAAAAGGTAAAAGAAAGGAAGCAGAAAGAGAGGGAAAATAAGGAAAAGCAGCTGGAGAAAAAAGAAAAGCTGAGTTTGATGACAAAATAAAAAAAAATGATGCAGAAATAAATAGGCTTAAAAAAGATAAAGAAGCCTCCCTAGCAGTAATTCAAGAAGGAACAGAAAGAATGAGAAAAGCTGTAGAAAAACAAAATACTGTTGAAATAGCAGTTGCCTCTAACTTGATCATACAAGGTTCAGCTGAAATAAAGAAAACTGAAAGTAAATTAGTTGTGATGGAAGCAGAAAAAGATAGGCTAATCAGGAAAAGGTTAAAACAATAATATGAAAAAAGTAATTTAGTGAACAATTGTACATAGTTCTTGGTTTTCAATTACCTTTTTAGGATATTATAATTTAATGTGAAACCTGAAAACTTTACTGTGAAAATCGTGAATTGCTTCTGGTTCAACATCATATTAATGTTCAAAGTGAAACTTCAATGTGGTAAATATACTTGAATATGATAATAACACGTGAAAAGATAAGAACTGAACATTAGAAGTAAATCATACTTAAACTTTAGACATTAGACGTTATGCAAAAAATTTGGGTGTGAACTTCGACCATATATACTAAAGGACTGCGCATTGGCAATAGCTGCATCAAAGCCGCCATGGCTCAAACATTGGGCACGTCATCATCAGACTCCAAATTTCGTGTAAAAATGCTGTTATGATTACTAATTTAGGCTGCAGAACTTCAGTGTTTTCAGTGTATTATGTGAATGCACCTCATATATAATGAAAACTCTTCAGGTAAGTTTACTTATGAGCTATATACATGCATGATCGGGTTGTTTACATTTTGTGATTTATAATGTGATGAACATTTGCGAAGAATTTGGAACATGCATTCCATTTTTTTCTTAAGTTACTATATTTTTATATCAATAGCTGCAAGTTTCTGGTTAAGTAATTGAACTTTATTGACTTAGGTATTTAATTTGTTTCTTACCCATGAAAAATCATAGAACTTTCTTTACTATATCGCTCAGAGCAACCATAAGCACAGCAGGTGTAACCCATCTTTTTGACTGTTGTCATGTGATTTTATGTTGGAGCCAGAAATTTTGATGTCATGCGCAGTCTATCAGTATATATGGTTGAAGGGTGTGAAGCAAACTCTTTACAATGTATACAAAGTTGCTATATACATCTAGTTTTTATTGAAATACACTCCTAAAATTTTCCTAAAATTTTTCTAAAAAGTCCTAAAATTCCTACCTAAAATTTTCCAGAAGTATGCTATGATCCCTGCAAAAGTACTTCATCATTCCTACTGGTTGTTTTTAGGAAAAACATTGATTTTATATAATGTACATTCATCCCACATTAAAATGAGGGAACCTCTCAAAATCTTGTGTTCATCACATCAATACATCATATGCTTTTGCTTATATCTATTGGTGAGCTTTGTATCCTGAGTTTCTCAAATTTTAATGCTAAATGTAAAAAGCTTGGGCATTGTCTTCCTTTTATGGTGTTATTTGAATTTTACGTGTGACAAATGACTTTTTTTTCTTATTCTGTTTCCCACTCAATTTAGTTTATTGGGATATGAATTCAGTCTTGCTCTTTTGATTTGGCCATGCATGTAATGGAGTTATCAGTTACATTTGTAGCTAGCCTTTGTCATGGTAAAAAGTTTGTCTAAAAAGTAGGGTACTAAATTTTGGTCCTCATGAACAGACAATCAGAATAGAAGGGACATACTGTCAAAAGAATAAAAAACAATTTGCATGTCAGAACACCTTATCAAAGTTATTGTGCTTAACATGTAATTAAATCAGTCTGCATTTTTTATTGTTAAGGGGCTAAAAATGTCAGCTTTATTTTTCAGTTGTGTTGGTGAATGATTGCCTACCTGTTGCCAGATTTTTATGGACAGAAGGGGTATTTCTTCTGATACTTTAAGAAGTAAATTTATTTGAAGAAACAAAGGAATTTGTAAGAATTGGTAGTTGGAAGCTGATGAACATCCTTCAGACCATCCAAACAATCTCTGCAATATCAAATAACGTTGGTCAGGGCTGTTTGTGTTCCGAATCTAACCTGGATTTCCGGGTTTGGGCGATCTTTCATGCCCGGAATTCCGAATGTTTAGCTTTGAAGACATTTTTAAGACTTAAATTTTGAGTTCTAATAAGCGACAAAGCAAAAAAAAAAAAAAAAAAAAATTAAAACAATTCATTGCAAAAGTATTTACTAAAAAAAATTGCTTTTCACCAATGAATTAATGTGATAATAATATTGTCTTCCTCGCCGATGCAGCTGACTTGAGCTTGACACACAAAGCCGGCAGTTCGTGCTGTGGTTGTCTGTTGTTCTGTGGGAAGGGCATGCGTGCAAATTCTCAGTCATTTTGCCGGTGCTCCTTGATGCAAAAAACAGGTTTTCGCTCTGATGAGTGATGTGGGATTGGAACTTAGAGATGGCGAGGGAGGGAGCGACTTAAAGCAAATAAAGTACGTCACTCACGTGTCTGCACCTACGCGCGGAAGCAGCCTGCCTCATTGTATTAGTAAGTCAGTGACGGAGAGGAGGTGTCTTTGTTTCCCTGATGAAACGTTTGTGGTTTTTTGTTCAGGCAAAACTGATGTTTTTTTTTTTTATGTGTGTGTGTGATGTATGAATGTTTTTAGGAATTTGAAGGTTTACATGGTTTAAGTTAAGTTTGTCATCAACGATGAAATTTTTAACCAAAACTGACGATTTTAAGACATTAGAGGCTCAGTCAAAAATAAATTCCGGTGGGATTGGCTAGAAAAAAAAGACACCCAAAAGGAGAAAGGTGGGATACGGTGTCGGAAAATTGATACAGCTGGGTCATGTTTCTGCATATATAAATGGAGTACGTGCTACAGTTCTGCCTTGAAAACCTGTTGAAGCAATTATAATGGCTACTTGTAATAGTAAAGGTTCTTCTCCTCTTCGGTACACAAACAAGACACTGCAAATCAAGGATGTTGGAAACTTAAGCGTCAGCCTGATATCGTCTCTGCTAAAAAACAAATGAAGATTGCACACTTTTTTAAGAAATAATGTTATTTTATTAGTAAATATAACTTTAGATTAGCACCATACCAGAGTGATGTGTTTTTTTATTAATAAATGGAACTTAGATCAACATCCAATTTGCTAAATATACTGTCATTTTATTAGTAAATAGAACTTTGGGTCAATACCACCTGACTGAAACTTAACGACTAAAATTTCTGGATATAGATGGAAGTGCTGCTTCAGCTGTAGGTTCCTCTAACAAGCTGTAAAAAAAGTGTTGAGGGATGATATCATTTTGGAAGTTCAGAAGATGCTTCGCTGATGTTGACAACTCTATATAAGTAGCTGAAAGCATTCGAGTGTAGTCAACTTGTAAGCTTATGTAAGGCCAATTTGTCTGCCTACCAAATTGTAGCATATGCGCAACGATGCACGGATGGTTGACATGCTGTCAGTACCACTGGTTACAAGATGGTATTTTCTCTCTCTCTCTCTCTCTCTCTCTCTCACACACACACACACACACACACACACACACACACACACACACACACACACACTTCTCATGATTTCTGCTACTGATAGATTTGTGAGAGTTTTCATGGTACCCAGAGTTGTGTGCGACAGAAAAGCTAGCACTGTATTCAACAGGTAATGCTTTTGGACAAAATGGTACCTTTAGCAACCATTCAGTGAACTGTAGCTGCCATTGTGGACAGCTGAATCATAACCCAAATCATTTGGTAGGATTAAAATCCAGAGTTTCACACTGTGCTGACTGACTGGCTTTGACTACAAACCACTTTAAGGTTTGGTTTGAATGGTGGTGGAGTAGGGCTGACTGGTAATGGGAATGGCAAGTTCATTTACAAGTCCCAAGTTTGCCTCTGTATTATAGCAGTCATAACTTTTATGACTAGAGATCATGTGGGAAGAAAGTGGATCTACTTTTTGATCACAAGAACTGTACTTTTCATCCACTGGTAGCCTCATTTGAGGTGCTATTATTTTTGACATCCGATCACCTTGGGTAATCCTAACAGGATCTATGAGAGCTTGGTGCTACATCAGCAATGTCCTACATCCTGTTTGTTTCCTTACTGCTTCTGGCAGGTATACTCTATCTTTCTTACCATCTAGCTCACTGTGCCGCCCAAATAGTGCAATGGTCTAAGCTGGCTTCTGTCCGTTTGTGTGAGATGGTTCAGATCCCAGTGGGGCATGGATGTCATGTTTGTCTTACGACATACCCTGGAACCAGTGGCCCTAAATTATGGATGGGTGACTGTTTATAGCCCATTGAGTTGCTGATGGTGGTTGTTAAACCCCCAAATAAACAAAAAAAAAAAAAAAAAAAAAAAATTCTGCTCACTGTCATCATCAAGGTGTGTCTACATGCTTCCAAATGTTTCCATGGCATGTAGGATCACCAGAGTTCTCACCCATTGAACACCCGTGAGGCATCATTGAATGTTTCTCATGATTCGCAATAGGCTGGAATACCACTGCACTATGACGCCAAATGAATGTAATGTGGTGCAAGGAGTGTATGGGCAGAGTAGCAGAATGAAGTCGTACGCAAAATTATTAGCAGATTTTGCAGATAGTTTTTGCATGTAGATTAAAAAAAATGTTATTTACTGTAATTAAAATACTTACTCAAGGCTTTACTCAGATTAATATCCTTAATTCTATTTTGACTTGAAGAACGTTTAATTATTTTTTCACGTCTTCTGAGTTCTTTTGCTTTTACAGACATTTCTGTCCTCTAGATTTTATCAAGGCCTGTTCTCAATGAAAGAATAGGAACTCTATCAAAAGTTTCGGTTTACCCAAAAATAATTAAAATTTTATGGCGAGGTTCTTCTTGCAGTTGCCAGTTATTAAATTAAAATCTTCTCCTTATGTATTTTGTAAGTCTACTATTTTTCAATTAAGTTGCTGAAAATGCCATTTATAATTTTTGAAGGTTCATTAATGAAACTTTTTCTGAATATAAAAATTTTCTTTAATTAGTCTTTTGCTCTTATGAGGTTCATTGTCCGATATTTTAATATTTTGCCATTAAGATCCATTTCATACACATTGTTGCACATTCAATTGTAATGTACTTATTTTGTCCTCATTGGAATTTGTAGTGTTTTAATAATTATTTATTGTTTTATTAATTTTTCTTTAAATTATCTTTTGTTTCTACGTGGTTCGCGGGTTTACAGCAAGTTTTCTGTTTCAATGGTTGTGTACACAGATACATTTTATTTTTATACAACTCTGTGTGTGAGCACAGTTACACATTTGTTTAACTCTGCACAGTGATGTGTCACTGACTGCACTGCACAATTGTGGTTAAACAGTGTACTTGCACAAATAATCTGCTTCCTATAATCTCTTCAGTTACATTGCTACTTTGATTTGCAGATGAGACCTTCTCTTATAGAAGCTGATTTCATCTGCTTCTGAGTGAGGCAATATCAGTATCAAGCATTATTATCTGAATACAAGCAATGGCAGTTTTTGTTTTGTTTATTTTAAGCTACGTAAATTTTAAGTGTTTGACAATGTTTGTGTGTAGTAGCTGTGATCTTCTGTAAACATCATTGTTCTTTCTCTGTATTTATTATTATTATTACTATTATTACAGAAGCACATTTGTTGAAACAGACGATTCAAAAGTGAAACTAAGAGTAACAATGGTTGGTTGGACTCTAGATGATAGCATGGTGATTACTGCTGTTAGTGATCATAGCATTAAAGTGTGGGATTCGTATAATGGAATCTTACGGCATGTACTTACTGTAAGTTTTCATGTAATTATTTACATTATATGAAATTGAGTTTCTTTTCATGTTGTTATTAATTATAATTACACAAAGCCCTGCAATTGACTTGTTTCTTTTAAGTATTCCCAGTGTATTATGCAATGGACAAAAAATGTTATATTATCTGCTGTGTGTTTGTAGCTTTTGATTTTCTTCTCAGTAGATTTGTAAAAATAGCTTTTTTTTAATGCTAAAATTATGTGGTTTTTTTGTAGTTAATAACTGCCATTATTCATTGATTAAAATTCTCACCAAGGCTGTTATCTTACTGTTTTTGTGGCACAGTATCACTTCAGTGCTACTTATCATTATTCTTTTATTCTACTTTAAAGCTTATCCAGAGCATGAAATTCAAAGTGTGCATATAAATATTAATTTCTCCTAAGAATCTCATTAATCATTAATTTTGTATGGCTAGAACTAAATGTATGCTTGCCTCACTTTCTGTCTAAACTGCTAAACTGCTCAAAAAATGTAATAGAAAATACAGAAAATACAAAATGGCAGCAAAAAATCCCCCCCCCCCCAAAAAAAAAAAAAAAACTGACTGCATGCTTTTATTTATGGACAACATAGGTTCTACACCACAGAACAAACATGAAATCGTCAGACAAAAGATGTAGCATGTCATTTTCAGCGCTCAGATGAAATAACACCTCATTGATTCAGAAGCAATATGAAGCACATGAGGCTCACCTTAGTCAGTCGGTGTATTGCGACTCCACAGTTGTTCACAACTTTCATGGCGTACTGCAGGTGACATGATTCAGCTGCTTTGAGATATTGTAGTTGACAGACAAGCCAAAAGGTCACAAAGTTCTCAAGAGTGTTTGGGAGGGGCTATCCAAACCCCTTCTGAAAGTGCATCCCAGATATGCTCAATGTGATTAAAGTTGAGGAACGTTGGTGGTTGAGGTAAATTTGGAGTTCCACGATCTTTGAGCTTGTGAACCATGATGCAGGGTTTGCAAGTTCGTGTGTCATCATCCACAAAGAAGAAAGTGGTCTTTTGCACCATAAAAAATATCACAGTACTCCCGATGTCTTCTCGGTACACTAGCATTCATGTATGCTTAAAAAAAAAAGCAACATACAGACCTGTACTGCCATTGAATCCAACCCCCCCCCCCTTACACACACACACACACACACTATGACTAAGCCACCACAGAGCCCATCCTTCCTACCACCATAAATGTTGTCACACCCACTCACATCTTTCTTACTGGGTTGCTGCAGACTGTCATATTTTGCACAATGGGCATCTGAACCATTGACCTTCCTGATGTAGTTAACTACAGACTGATTCAAGGTTCTCTGAGATGTAACACCAATGTCGGCACTTCTTAGAAGAAACTTGGATGTGCCAGCCGAACACTGTGAGATACAAATCTTGCTGGGCTGCAGTTGTTCTCAGACAACCATTTCTTGGTCATTCTGTGACATTGACTTGCACCTGACAACGTGTGTGGAGTCAATTTATCACCCTTTTGTGATATATGAAAAGCTGCTGCACCATTTTACTGTCTGAGCCTGGATCACAGCATGACCCTCTTTCATTCTGTCAAATGTAGTTATGCTTCACACATCTTTTTTGTACCTGCAAGTGCTTGACAGTAATACAGAACCTGAAATTTGCATACAGTTGCATTTCATGTCTCTCAGCCACAATTCAGACCTCAACACATTTAATCTAAACATGCCCCTAAGTTTTTAAATCGTAGCATCTGTTTATTTTGTCCATATACATATGTCCTTTTGCCACATCTGGCTCTTGTAAAATAGCACACAGCTGCTGTGCCTGTAGTACATGTGTATGCTAGATATTGCTGTAAATATGTTGTGAATGGAAACATGAACTTATGCTTTCTAGCAACAAACTTGTGCATTAAAATTTTTTTGAAATTACATGCAAAGTATTTTGCATGAAAAATACTCTCTGACAAAGAAACAGTTTTTTAAATCGGATTATTAGCAGCAGATATATTGAGAAAAGCAAGATATACAACTATGTCCCCAGCAGAAAAACAATGCATTATTTTTAAAAAGCAGAAGGTATTCCTAAAAAGTTTTTCGTGGTGAGTGATATCTAATTACAAGATAATTTTTTCAATGGATTTTTCAGAAGTTGTGCAGATATTGCTGTAAATACATCAAAAATAAAAAATATACACATATATATACTCCCTAGTGGCAAAACTGTTCTTTTCCAAAAATTAGGAAATAACATGCAGAACATTTCCTGATCCAAAAAGAATTTTTCATTGGTCTTTCAGAAGCAGAAATTTTTTCAAATGCAAAAATGTTGTTTTCATAGATATACAATAAAGTATTTTTTTAACTCTTGAGTTTGTGTTTGATTCATATATTCTTGCTGTTGTAATTTTGTGATTATTATATTAATTGCTCCTATTACTGGGATGCTCGGAAACAGAGCTTTCACATCCATCTATGAGATTAATAGTGTAAAAAAAAATTCACCACTTATTGATACACCTATGAGATTAATAGTGTCCAAAAAAATTCACCACTTATTGATTTAGAAAAGAATATTTATAATTTTTTGGCTCCGACATTTATGAGAAATCAGTACACTGTTAAAAATACATATTAATTCATAGATATCATCAAAAAGGCAGAATTTGATTTACATGAATAAAATATGGCAAGCATGCATAAAGCTCTGTTTCCGAGCACCCCAGTAATAGAAGCAATTAATATAATAATCACAAAATTACAACAGCAAGAATATATGAATCAAACACAAACTCAAGAGTTAAAAAATACTTTATTATATATCTATGAAAACAACATTTTAGCATTTGAAAAAACAATATATAAACAAAATTATGGAGGTCCTATGGGTTCTCCATTGACCTCCTTGTTTGCTGAAGTTAGAATGAATGACATTGAAGAGAAGCTATTCAAACAACAAGAGATACAAGAGCCATTTATTTATTGCAGGAATGTTGATGACATTTTCATTCTTTCTAAATTAAATCCGACTCAACTAGAGGATTTGGCTGGACAGTACACAAAACTGTATCCTTCTATACAATTGAAAATGAAATAAAAAATACAATAGCTTTTCTGAATGTAGAAGTTGTAAGAGACAAAAACAGATTACAGTATAGAGTACATCGAAAACCTTTGTATATTCTGGTGCTGATACCATATGACTCAGCACACCCATATGCACAAAAATGTAATAGTGTTAAGACATTAATAAAAAGAGCATTTACTCACAGTTCAACAGAATATTATAAAAGAAAAGAATTGGAATATGTTAATAAAATTGCAGAAAGTTATGGGTAACCAAAGCAGTGTATTAAAAAATGGACATTGGAGGTTCAGAATAAAATAAATAGAAGTACGTCAAGAAAAAAAGAACAAATGAAATATATTAGTGCTTTCCCATATCTCAAAGGGGTGTCATCTGAAATCAATAAGATGTGTAATAAATATAATATTCAACTTGGATGTAAAGTGAATACAATCAAGAATTTGGTGTTAAAAAGCAATGAAAAAATGAGTTGTTTGGAGCAAGCAGGAGTATATGCAATGCCCATATCGAAGAATCCACCGGTTTCATGCATAGGTAGTACCAAAAACAAATTAAAATACAGATTAAAGCAACATTTAAAAAATCGGCAAAAGAAAAAAGAAACTAAAACTGCCTGGAAAACAAAGAATATCCAAAATTCGAAGACATTAGAATAATTAAAAAATGTAAAACAGAAATACATTTAAGAACAGCTGAGTCAATACTTTTTGAAACAAGAAAGGTGACACCGAATTTTCGGGTGTAATAAGCACGTCTTTGGAATCCGTTCTGACGCAAATAAAATTTATCAAAGCTATTCAAAGTCAATGGAACCGGTATGGAAAACAATAGTATCTAAAGAAAGAAAGAAGTTTTTCAATCGGGTTTTTAATCCCTCAGATATTGCTGTAAATGGAATTGTGAACTTACACCCTCTGGTTGCAGACTTGTTCGTTAAGAATCTTAAACATGAATTTATATGAGGAACATTTCGCACCGGGAACTCCCTCCAACACAGAAATAATTTTTCAAATCGGACTCTTAAAAACAGAGATATCGACAAAAATAAGATGTGACTTTACGTCCCTTGGTGGGAAAACCATGCATCATTTTAGGAAGAAAGTTTTCTCAAAAGGTTTTTCCATATGAGCGGTATCGATCCAAGAAAAAAAAATTTAGTCGAGTTTTCAGGAGCCCAGATTTTGCTACAAATACATCAGAAGCAGAAATTAACACTTATGCCCCCTGGTGGCCAAACCATTCTTTATTAAACATTAGAAATCATGTGAAAAGTATTTTCCATCAGGTCTTGTATGCGCTTACAGGAAGAATTTTTTTCAAATCGGAGTTTTAGAAGCAGAAATAACGCAGAAAACGCAATTTACCTTTGTGCCCCCTAGCGGAAAGTCTATGATGTACTTGAAAATTTTAAATTTATAGGAAAAACATTTCGCATCGGAAACATTATCCAAGAAAGAAGGAATTTTTAAAATCGGACTCCTAGAAGTAGAGATATTGACAAAAATAAGATATACATCTATGCCCCCTAGCGTAGAAACCATGAAATATTTCAAGAAGAAAATGTTCCTAAAAGGTTTGTCGACATGAGTACTATTGCTCTACAAACGACGTTTTTTCCAATTGAGAATTTAGTAGCACATATTTTGCTGCAAATACATTAGAAGCGGAAATTAAGATTTACGCCCCTTGGTGGCCAAACCATTTTTTTTACAAAAAATTTGAAATTATGTGCAAACGATTTCCCACCAGGAGCTGTATCCGGTGCAGAAAGAATTTTTCAAATCGGAGATTTAGAAGCAGAGATATAGGGGGAAACACAATTTTACCTCTACGCCCCCTAGCGGAAAGTCTATGAATTAATTGAAAATTTTGAAATTATATGAAAAACATGTCGCACGGAAAACACTGAAACAAAGAAGGAATTATTCAAATCTGACTCCTAGAAGTAGAGATATTGGCAAAAATAAGATATACATCTATGCCCCCTGGTGGAGAAGCTGTAGAATATTTTAGGAAGAAAATATTCCAAAAAGGTTTATCAATGTGAGTGTCATTAGTCCACGAAAGAATTTTTTTCAATCCATATGTTAGCTCAGATTTTATGGCAAATACATCAGAAGGAAAAATTAACACTTATGCCCCCTGGTGACCAAAGTATTTTTTATCAAAAATTTGAAATTATATGCAAAAGATTTTCCATCAGGAGGTGTATCCCCTGAAGAATTTTTTTTTCAAATCTGAGTTTTAGAAGAAGAATTATCGGGGAAAATGTAATTTTCTTTTACGTCCCCTAGCGAAAAATCTATGCGTAATTTGAAAAAGTAACTATATCTAAAATATTCTCCGACATAAATGGAATCGATAGATAAAAGAATTTTTTCAATCGGATGTTTAGAAGCAAATGTGGAATAAAACGTATTTTTGAGTTCGACATCTGCATTTATGCCCTGTAGCGGCGAAATTGTACATCGTAAAAAAAAAACAAGTTAGTAAAATCATGCAATGCATTGATTATAATACGCTTTCCAACATACCAGAAATCATTACTCAAGTTATGAGAATAATGGCTGTGGAATAAATCTCGGTCCTGTGCCCTGACCTTTGATCCCATTTCGATGATATTCAACAGAACCGGTTTGGTATACCTCCGAAATAACATGATAAAATTTGTCGCAATCAAAGCATTTTTATTTAAGTTATGATGCATAAGGGCTATGGAATAGATCCCGCTCCTGTGTTCTAACCTTTGACCCCATTTCGCCCATTTTCAATAGAATTCTTCCCCAGGCAAGACCCTACAACATACTAACATTTCATCCAAATCGAAGCATTTTTACGTAAGTTATGACGCATAATGGCGATGGAAGTGATTCCGCTTCTATGTCCTGACCTTTGACCCCAGTTCTCCCATTTTCAATAAGGTTTGTCGCCAGGTGGTCCCCTACCACATACTAAAAGTTCATCGAAATCGAACCTTTTTTACGTTAGTTATGACGCATAGCAGCAGTGGAATGAATCCCGCTCCTATGTACTGAACTTTTGACCCCATTTCGTTCACTTTAAATAGGGTTCCTTCCCAGGTGATTCCCTACCAGATACTAAAATTTCATCGAAATCGAACGATTGTTACGCGAGTTATCCTGCGGACCGACATACGCACACATCGCGTGACGTAATGAGGCAGATGGGAATCGCGACCATCTGCTTGTTGCAAGTGTGACGTCATAAAACTTTAATAGGATCCACACACAATGTGTGACGTAATGAGACAGATGGCGTGACCGCGCGCCAACATTCTCAAAGGCGAGATTATGACGTCATAAGATTTCTAAGCATTGGTAACATTAATGGAACAACGCCATCACTAAAAACGTTATAATTCGGGGTGGTTACTTAACCCACTAAACGAATTCTCCTAAAGTCGAGATCAAGCTAAATCGATTTCTAGTACCAGAAAACGGTAGGTTAACGACTTTCATAAAAATTCTTAGAGCCGTTTTCAAAATAAAATGTACATACATACATACATACAAGAATCGCTACTTTAAGGTGGACGTCAAGTAATTTTGCTTCCTATACTTCCAATGGAAAAACTTCTGTACACATTTTCTTCACAATTAATGGGTTCCCAAGGATGAAAATTTGAACATTGATTAAAATATCTTCATTTTATAATTTGCAATACTTAATATTTTCTAAAACATAACCATATTTATGCAATTCAACATTTGTCTGTCTACTGACGTCATGAAAATACAGGTCGTGCCATCTTTTTTCTGGACAATTAATGTGTTCACAAGGATGAAAATTTGAACATCGATTAAAATAGCTTCATTTCATAACTCGGAATACTTAATATTTTCTAAATCATAACCGTAATTATGCAATCCAACATTTTTTTGTCCACTGACTTCATCAAAGTACAGGTCGCGCCATCTTTTCTCTGGTTTCAACACCACCAAAGGAAAAGTGATTGGTTTTTAATATAATTATAGTTATGTTTTAGAAAATATTAAGTTTTCCAAGTTATAATATGAAGTTATTTTAATCGATGTTCAAATTTTCATCCTTGGGAACACATTAATTGTGAAGGAAATGTTTACAAAAGTTTTTCCATTGGAAGTATAGGAACCAAAATTACTTGACGTACACCTTAATAATATGGGATAAGGGCAATGGAATGGATCGCAATCCTATGTCCTGACTTCTGACCCTATTTCGTCCACATTCAATAGGGTTCGTCCCCAGGTGGTCCCCTACCACATACTGAAATTTCATCGAAATCGAACCATTTTTACGCACGTTATGACGCATAAGGGCAATGGAATGCATCCCGAGCTCATGTCCTGACCTTTGACTTCACTTCACCCATTTTGAATAGGGTTCGTCCCCAGGCGGTCTCCTACCACATAGTAAATTTTCATTGAAATCGAACCATATTTACGTAAGTTATGTTGCATAAGGGCAGTGGAATGATCCCGGTCCTACGTCGTGACCTTTGACCCCATTTGTCCCATTTTCAATAGGGTTCGTCCCTAGGTGGTCCCCTACCACATAGTAAACTTTCATTGAAATCGAACCATATTTACGCAAGTTATGACACATAAGGGCAATGGAATAATTCCGCTCCTACGTCGTGACCTTTGACCCCATTTGTCCCATTTTCAATAGGGTTCGTCCCCCGGTGGCCCCCTACCACATACTAAAATTTCATCGAAATCGAACCATTTTTACGCCAGTTATCGTGCAGACGGACGGACAAAGCTGGAGCATATACGCTTCTTCAACCTACGGTTGGAAAGCGTAAAAAATGAAATGAAGGATCATCATTCGCATATTTCGAGCTTCCCAATGCAAAAAGAATTTTTCAAATCAGACTAATAGTTGCAGAGATATCGTGGGTACAGACGGACAAACCGGTAACATAAGCACAATCTTTTTTTACAAAGGATGTGGTAAAAAATAGGAATATATTATGTAATTATAACAACCTGAATATACTAAATAATAATAGAACAGGAAGGCCCTGATAATAATAGAACAGAAAAAAAAAATTCCAATAATAGATTTTGACCAAATTAAAGAACAGATGGCACCACTGGCAAACATCGTGAGATACAGGGACAGAGCAGAGGACCGGAGATGATTGCATTACTTGCTCTGCAGCTGCAGAGAGGAACGGTTGTTTTTTGACAAACCTCCTGAAGACATCCAGGGTCTGGCAGAAAGTGCTAGAGGCGGACGAATTCATAGGGTGAGGCTTACAGTATTTGTGGTTAAGCGTATCATGTTTCCCATCGAAAAACTAGGTAGGGTTGGAGGAGGAAGGTTGAACCATTGTGTAAATGAATTGAGTTGAAAGAGTAAGGCTTCTGTAAATAGTGTATATAGATAGCATTTTTAATATGAATGTATGTATAAATTTTGTGAATATTAGGACGTGGGCGGCAACTAATGACCAAGATAATTAGGCGTTAAGTCTTTGATTAATAGAATGGAAGTTATGTATAGTGTTTTAGATTTTTTAAATGTATGTTGAAGGTAATGAAAGTTGTGCGTATGTGAGGAAAATGTGAATGTAATAGTGATGTGTTGGCTCAAAAACAACTGGCAAGAAGAGTATATGCGAAGACACAGGGAAGAGATACGACAACCACGAGAAGTCCATCGCGCATTATGACAAGTCAGCCGGAAATATACGTGCAGTAAACAGGGTGACCACGCGTCCTTGAAAACCTGGAAAGTCCTTGAATTTAAAAAAAAAAAAAAATTCAAGGCCTGGAATGTCCTTGAATTTCTTTAATTAGCCTGGAAAGTCCTTGAATTTTAAAATCCCACAGCCGAAAAATTTCGATCGAAATTTCCGATCTTTTTCCTTTTGTTATTTTTTTTTTTTTCACTTTTTTCTGCGATCCCCCATTAACATCGGAAATCAAAAAGAGTAAACTTCAAAGTGGCTGCGTCACTGGGAGAAAGGGGAGTTAAGTAGGTGAAGATTGGATCCTCCCCCCCCAACTACTGCGAGAGGAGATGAGTGTTTGCTACCCCAGAGCACTTGTTCTGCGACGGGGAGGGGGTCGTTTCTTTCATTTTCCTACGGCAAGGCAGGGATTTCCCCTTCTTGTTTCTTCTTTATCTGCTTGAAAGCGGGTTCATTCGATGTTGTTGATAGGTGCATTTCACCAGCCCACCTTACCATGGTCGAGCAGTTTTAGAAAGGGGTGACCTTGAACGCGCACAGCATGTTCAAACCACTCGGAGGGTTAATAAAAAAAAAAGTGCGTTATTTAAAAACTTTTCATTGGATCCAAGTGAAATTTGCAGGGTAACCTTATAAGCCCAAGTTATGGTATCTGTCAAAAATTCAGCTCTGTTAAATGAAAATTTGGAAAATTATTTTTTTTTGCATTTTTGTCGTTAGTTAGGAAAGGAGGCAGTTCAACAGGTGGCCCACGGGACTGCAAATGAAATGGTAGCAGTGATTGACAGATTCTGCATGCCAACAGGTCCTGCTTGCTGCTGTTGTTCCAGGAGAACAAAAAGTTTAAATTATTTGTTTGTACATACATACATACATATCACTAAGCTGTTCTCTGAGATTCAGAGGTTAGCTCCAAAAAGAAATACAAACTTCCAGATATTTTTACTTATTGTTGTCGTATCAAACTTCGCCATTTACAGCGATTTTGACATACAACTCGTGCTTCACTGATATCCATTACACGCCGTACACAAGATCTTTTATACTTCATACTCATAATCTTTTTCTCATGCAGACACTCCTGAATCTGATCCACCCATGTCTTCCTTGGCCTTCCTCTGCCTTTCCTTCTTGCCACTTGGGCTGAAAATATTTTCTTAGTAAGCATTTCATCACTCATTCTTTCAGCATGGCCAAACCACCGAAGCATATTGGTCACCACTTTGCTAACAACATTTTGCTTTACATCACACAACTGCGATACATCTTCATTCCTCACACAATCAGATCATGTCTTGCCACAAACCCCACGTAAGTAACGCATTTCTCCAGCACACAAACGACTCCTATGTTTCTTCTGCAGTACCCAGGTTTCACTGTCATACATCAGAGTAGGAACAATTACTGTTTCATACACAGCCATGCGGGACTCTCTAGAGAACCCATCATTCCTGTGAAAACCTCCCAGAGCAGCTATGACTTTCAAAGAAGAATTCACTCGCCTACTGATTTCACCATCCAACTTGTTCTCTCTGTCAAACATGCTTCCTAAATACACAAACTCACTCACCTGGTCAATCACAGTGCCATTTATACTTACATTACATTCAGTGCTACCCATTCCTCTCTCAAACACCATAACTTTGGTTTTTCCCTTATTTATACTCAGTTTGAATTTCATGTAAACTTCGTGCATCCGAGTCAACATATTGTGCAACTCACTTTTCCTCTCTGCCAACAGGACAGTATCATCAGCATACAGCAATCTGCACACACGGATATCACCAAGACATAAACCACTATTATCTATTTTGGCCTCACGCATGCATGCATCCATAAATATATTAAGCAGCCATGGTGACATTACACAACCCTTGTCTAACTCCTGCACCAATGGAAAACCATTTTGATAAAACACCATTCACTCATACACAAGCTCTACTACCAGCATACATGGCTTTTACACTATTAAGTAGATTCCCAGTAATACCATATTCATTCAATACCTTCCACTAAAGTGTCCTATTCACTCGGTCGTAAGCTTTCTCTAAATCTGTGAAGGCAGTAAAAACTTTCTTCCCAACAGCCAGATACTTTTCAATCATCATGCGTAATGCAAAAATCTGGTTAGTGCAGCCTTTACCAGGCATAAAACCACTGTGAACATCCCACACTTTCTCTGATGTAAGACCCCGTACTTTTTCAATAACAACCTTACCAAACATTTTCCCTGGCATACTCAGTAGGCTAATACCATGATAGTTCTTGCATTCAGTCTGATCACCTTTTCCCTTATACAAGAGAACAATGATAGCATCCTTCCAATCCCGAGGGACCATTCCTAACTCCCAGCACAACTGGCAAATTTCAGTTAACCAGTCAATTATAGAGTCACCACCATACTTCAACATCTCTGCAGTTATGCCATCAACTCCTGGAGCCTTACCATTCTGAAGAGATTTTAGAGCTTTACACACTTCTCTTGAGATCCCTCCTGTGCTTTCATCCCTTATTGTGACATCATCTGCGTCTGTCTCAGAATCATTTTTGCTCTCCTGATCTAATAACTCACAGAAGTATTCACCCCATCTGTCACTTAACCCATTGGGCTCCCATATCATTTCCCCAATCTCATTCTTCACACAACTTACAACTTTGTTTCCCCTTTTTTTCCTGAGTCTCATGTACTTCCAGAAGGACTTTCTATCTTTCCAAAAAGCCAGTTCATGCCTTTCCACTTTCTCTTTCCTATCTTTTGCCTTACTGTGGCGAACCAGCTTAGCAGCTTCACACTTCTTACAGCGATATTCATCCACAGAGACTCTACCTTGCAACATCCCCAAATGGGCTTCCTTCTTTTTCTTTACTGCCTCATCAATCTCACTATTCCACCAAGCATCACCTCTATTGTTACCCACTATTGTGGTGCCACAGACCTCTTTAGCAGCAGTAACAACACAGTTCTTAAAACATTCCCACTTCTTTTCTACATCCCTCTCACAAGATTTCAGATCCTTCAGTCGTTCTCTGAGTAAGTCAGAATACAGCTGATGATCTTCAAGGAGCCTATCAACCTTTATTCTTTCTATCCTGGGTCTCTTCCTATTCCTTTTCCTCCAACCAACATTAAGTTTCACTTGTGACACTACCAAGTTATGATCAGAACCAACATCCGCACCTCTCATCACGCGGGTGTCAACAAGTAAGTGTTTCAAACGCTGATCGTAAACAACAAAATCTATCACACTCTTTTGACCAAGAGTACGATTTTCCCAAGTATATGTGTGTATATACTTGTGGTTGAAAAATGTATTAGATACACACAAATCATTCTCAATGCAGAGTTCAATTAAACTTTCACCATTATCATTCACACAAGGATCATTAAACTTACCCAGAACATTGTCAGAAATTGCATTCTGCACACCTACTCTAGCATTGAAATCCTCTGCTATTATAACTTTTTCTTTAGCACCAAACTGGCTCAAAACAGCTTTTAGTTCATTCCAGAAATCTTCTTTCTTATCAGAAGGTTCCGAGTCACAAGGAGCATACACTACAACAATTACAATTCTCTGAAGTTTCACTTTCAAACGAATCCAGAGAATTCTCTCACTTATGCAACTATAGTGAATCAAGTTGTTCTTCATCTTTTCACTTAAAATCACACCTACACCAGCCTGTCCTCTCATATTATCCAATACTCCAGACCACACACTCACCGTGCCATTCACTTCTTCTACCCCAATTTCCTTCTTTTTGGGTTACTTACACACAGCACATCCAGTCTATACTTATTCATCTCTTCAATCACCTCACTCACCTTGCCATTTATACCTCTAGTATTCCATACACCAATCTTACATTCACTCAGCCAAGATCGCTTTCTCATACGCCGTTTAGAAAGTCCAAGTCGATTCCGTGGTGGACCGTCCTTCTCAAGTGTGGTAGGTCCACCATATCCCACACTTGAGTCATTCTTAATATTTCTTTTTGTCTTTTTAATCAGGTAAGTACATCAGTGTGGGGGATTAGCCCACAGCTGAGGGTTCCAGTTGATCATTCAACCTAAGGATTCTGGAACAAAACCCAGTGAGTTGGGGTTTTTTCGCCAATGTCACACAGAACTAGCTTGCACCTCTCCAAGATTCACAGAGGCCCTAGTTGCTGTTGTGTGTGCCATTGTTACCACGGAGCGCCCCGAGAAGGCAAACCCATCGCTCACTACGACCGCCCGCCAATTATTTGTTTGTGTTGGTTCATTTTCCGTATTTTGGTTGCACTTTTTTTCCGCCACAGTATTATATTACTCTTATGTATCTGGCAATAGCATTGGATTACACACAATGCTCATGGCATTACTGAGTAGGAATTCCTTATATTGCTTTTCCGGAAAGTTCTTTGCGATGAACGTGTAGCGACTGAAAAAAAATCTTTGATTTTTTGGTTTTTGTTGTCTTAGTGTTTTGCTTTGAGATATCTCTAGTTTTCATCTAATTATTAGATATTGGAATTTTCTTGTTTTTGTGTTTAATAAATATGAGTCGTAAGTTCAATTTCAGTGATCTTTGGTTGCACAATCCCAAGTATTCCACGTGGGTTGGTAAGGATTGCGGCAATAATCATGTTGCGAGATGTTTGGTATGCTTAAAGAACATCGATATTTCATCCATGGGAGAGTGTGAATTGCGAAGCCACATGAAAAGTAAAAGCACGTCACCCGTTCCGAAAACAAAAGTCAAAATTCCACCTTAGAAATGGACTGTTTGAAAAAGTACCGGCCCCAGCATCACAAACACCATCATCACCTTAGCCATCTTCATCGTTATCAGCAGGTTGTTTACCCAGAAAAGATCCTACAAAAGCCAAAATATTATGAGCTTTAAAAGTGGTAGATTGCCATTATTTGTACAGATCATGTGCTGGAATTGATAAGTTGTTTCGATTGATGTTTCCAGACAGTGAAACGGCTCTCAACTTTTCTTGTGGGCAAACAAAATGTTCATATATTTGCTGCTTTGGCTTGGCACCCCATTTTAAATCACTTTTGTTGCAACAGATTAATGAAAGCAAACATTTTGTTGTTTTGTTTGATGAGAGTTTAAATAAATACTCTCAACAAAAACAAATGGACATCCATATAAGATTCTGGGACAAGAACAAGAGTAACATCACAGTATCTGACTTCTGTGTTTTTAGGCCACACAAGTGCAGAAATTTTATTAGACAAACTTAAGCAATCTTTGAAGGATTTCCCTTTAAAAAATACAGTTCAGTTTTCTATGGATGGGCCAAATGTGAATTTAAAGCTTTTTTCTTTATTTCATGATTTATTGGCCAATTTAAATGCATCTTTCTTAAACACTGGTACCTGTGGATTGCACATAGTGCATAATGCATTGAGACATGCTGCTACTGTGAGTGATTGGAAAATAGAAAAAATTCTCTCAAGCCTATACAGGTTATTTAAAGATTCACCGGCACAGCGGGAGGATTATTTAAATGTGGATAATGCTATAAAAATGCCACTAAAATTCTGTTTACACAGGTGGGTTGAAAATTCTCCTGTGTGTGAATGTACTATAGAAATTTGGTCCTTTATTTTGAAGTATGAAACTTTGGTAGCCCAGAAAATTGTAAATAATCCTTGCACAGTTTCTTTTAATATTGTCCAAAAATGGGTGAAGGATCCATTGGCACTTGCAAAATTATATTTTTTAATTCTATTGCAAAGCAACTGAGTCCCTTTTTAAAAAAAGTATCAGGCAGATAAGCCAATGCTGCCATTTATGGCTAAAGGCTTAGAGAAAATGTTAAGGAATCTGATAAGTCGCTTTGTTGAAATGGATGTATTAGAACAAACAAAGACCATTACGGCACTTCTAAAAATTGATCCAACTGATAATAAAAATTGTTCCACTTATAGGATGATTGATATTGGATTCCAGGCCGAAAAGGAGGTGAAGACTTTGCCATCAAATGTAAGTGAAAAGCAGATAAGGGAATTTCGTATGAAATGCAGATCAATTTTGTAAAACTTTGTCAAAAAAATTGCTCACTAACTGCCCACTGCAGTCTGCTCTTGTGCGGCACATGAAGTGTTTAGATCCTAAATTAATGAGTGCTGAGAAGGAATCTTGCTTAAAAAGTTTCAAGATTATTCTAGAAATTCTCGTGGATGCAAATCATCTGAAACCTGGTGTTGTTGACACTATTATGTTGCAGTTAAAGATTTTATAAGTAGTGTTGGAGCAGTAACTTCAGATTTTAAACTTTTTGATAACAATTATGAGGAATTGAGAATAGAAGTGTTATTTTATGAACATTTATCCTCAAATAAAAACTATGATTTGTTGTGGGAAGTAACTAAAAAGCTGCTGTTACTCTCGCATGAACAGGCATCAGTAGAGAGAGGATTCTCCATTAATAAGGAACTAATAATTGACAATATGAAAGAAAACTATTGTTTCCCAAAGAATAATATATGACCATCTAAGTAACATTGGTGGCATGGAAAAGGTCGAGTTTTCAAAATTGCTTCTGAGTAATGTCAAATGTGCTAGACAAAGATATGTAATAAATTTAGGAAAAAAAAAAAGCTCGGGGCAAGGTTAATTCTGCTGTTGTAGCCCAAAAGAGAAAACAAATACTGGATGAAATAGAAAGTATGAAAAAAGAAAAACATGTGTAGAAAATGAAGTATTAGATTTATTAAAATCAGCTGATGACTTGGCAACAAAAGCAAAAGATACTCGTAATTTTAACTGCATTATTAAATCAAATAGCTTTAGAAAGACATCAAGACAAATAATCATTGATAAAAGAAATATATTTTGAACTCAAGAAAAAAAATGGATTAAGTGAATAATTGTAAATAAATTATTCACCCATTTGCTTAATATTTTTTTAATATACCTGTTAATTATATTTTAACAATGAAAAATTTAATGTTGTGTTAAAAGTACTGACATTTGAGTAGAAAACATTCTAATTATTTAAAAATTGATTACAGCGTTTTCATTTGTTAAATATTTTCACCTGAAGAAAGTTTGTCATTCAGTAAAGAACTTTTGCAAAATTTGGAGATGCATTGTTGCTGAGATTTTTTTTATAATTGGCTACCAATTACAAATACTGTTAATGAGTTTCATAATACAACACACATAATTCTTGATATATAATATATTCATTGCGGTTTAGGACATTGAAAAATTCATCCTTGAATTTTTCCTGAAGGTCCTTGAAAGTCTTTGGATGTCCTTGAATTTTTTCCCTGAAAAAGAGTGGGCACCCTGAGTAAATGTAGCAAAAGGAACACAACCTTTTAGGTAATTTGCCATTAATGTATTTAAATACAATTTACACGTAAAATAAGAAGAATTTTCGGGAATAGCTGCGTATTTTCGAATTGTGTTCTTTCTTTATTAAGATATTTCTGGATTGGTCTAATACTTGGACATATGTGATGCCCACATATGGATAGACAAAGTGATGATGTGCACCCATACAGTATTGAACCGATTATCTGGACAGGTCCGGGCCAGCAGCAGTACGGTTTCTGGATCTTTCCGGTTTTCAGAACCATTAACCCCCCCCCCCCAAGGTCACTGCTGTTATTTTCTCCCATAAAAAGCTGTATCGTATATATGCGGCAGACTCCGCCTCACTTCCGATCGCGCATTGTACAACAGGGATGAACTCACGAACTCGCGCATCCTTATCTCCTGGCCTTTTCGACATTACACGTGAGAATTTTGCAGCTAAGGTGAATAAACATGAACCACAGAGCACCAACCAATGAAACAAAGTGATTGACCTAATTTTCTGAAACAAAGTGGGTTTTCATACTCTTTCTCTTCACAGGGAAGTTGCGAGTATTCCCAACCAGCCTATAACGTCACACCATTGATCAACAAATAATGTGGTGAAGATTTTTTGGCTTTCTTCCAAAAGCAGTCACCAGTGCAAGGGAGAATAGTGGCAGCTGAAAAGAGAAACACTTCTCTTTTCTGTTGAGGAAACTGGTCTTTGACAGCTCTCTGACAGACAATAATGACTCCATTATTCTGGAAAGAGGCTTTGGGTTTCTGCTGACTGTTCCATTGGGGAGAAAGATAGGTAGGGTGAAGTTGGATGTCTGCCTCAAACGGTGGGAAAAGAAAATGTATCTTGAATTGTTCTAGAATGCTGTTTTGAATATGTACATACGATGAGGAGATTAAAGGGTATGGACGGTCAGCTGGGGATGGCTGAAATACAAGGCTGAGCATGGACCTCAAGGTCAAGAATTATTGCAAAAATTCAAATTATACAAAAAGGTCCGGTTTTCAGAACAGTCTGGTTTTTGGGAGTCCGGATAATTGGTTCGATACTGTACTTTTTTCTTTTTTTTTTTTTTTTTACAAAAGACTTGTTAAAAGAAACAAAAGATGCATCCACATTAAGTTTAAGGTAACACTTGATTGGTTTTTTTTTAGTGTCTTTGAATTAAAGTTAATGTGTTGTCCATTTATCTTTGTTATTTTTTCCCTTGTAAAGCATGTGTCTATATATGTTATAAAAAAAAAACCTGTTTATATGTTATAGGGTCATGAAGATGAAGTATTTGTGTTAGAATCTCATCCAACTGATCCTAGAGTGTTTTTAAGTAGTGGCCATGATGGAAGAATAATGTTGTGGGATTTGATATCTGGATCATGTATCAAAAATTACTTCAATCTGGTATGTGCTCCTCTTATGTGTATATAGTAGTTGAAAAAGTTGTATTACTCATAATTGAAGCATATATAAAAATACAGTAGGGTACAAAAGTTTTTTTCTTTCTCAGCTAGCATCAGACGGGTTTGTGATGGCACCATTTCATCAAGTGAGGTGCAGCAGTATTAATCTGTTGACAGAAGCTTGTTTATTTGTAAGTGAACATGTTTGTTTCCCCAGGAGTAGGCGTTATTTATCAAGCATTATTTTTTAGCACAGTCATTTGGAAGGGTGCAAAACAAAATTTCAGGGAAAATATCCTTCTACCCCTCGTCTAAATACCATGCCGTTTTCACGAGTGGTTAACCATTTTGAAAGAAGACTTGGAAGTGAATTTGATACAAATCAGTGAGCAGAAAATCTATAACTCTGTTGATTGCAGAAAATCTTTATATGATGCAGGCATGGTTGCAACAGTTACTAAGAATTGTTTGCAACCTTTCATCACAGGCACAGATGTTCTGCTCTAGTTCATGTAGGGCTGTATGGAAGTATACATCATACCAGCCAGTGACTTTACCATATTTAAGGCAGGACAAGAATTAAGTGACACACACACACACCATACTGCATGAAATTTCATTCATTTTTCAAGGAAATTTGGTAGAATTTACGAGATCGTTTTTCCTAAGCAACAATTAGTGGTCCCACTAAAATGGCTGCATTATCAGCAGAACTGTAGGATTTGCTCATTTGAGAATCTCCCTAGTTTCTCATGAAAAATCCTTGCATCCGCAACAAAATTTTTGTTTGGGCTATTTGTTTTTCTTAATTGGTATTTAGTGTCACCTTGTCCCACTTTTCTTTTGTCAAGAATGCAGTTAATAAGTTACACTGGACATTGTGAATGAGTTTTTGGAAGGAGGTGAACATTTTTACTGTTTACAGTTCGACAGCACCATGAGCCATCCATACATTTGTAAAACCAAGAACTTCTTTGGAATTTTTTTCCTTTTCCATTAGTCTTCTTTTTAATGTTTGTGGTCCCAAACAACACAGGATTTCATATCCCCAGATATCTTTCTCTTGAGCTATCTCAAAGGAGTAGATACAGTAAGTTCTAACAATGCAAGCCTTGCATACATTTTCTTCTTATGTAAAAACTGAAATATGTGAAATTATGGTGGTATAAAAATGCATATTAAAAGTTAATTTTTATACTACCAGAATTTCACATAGATCTCTGCTTGGGAATAGATTGAAGCTTGGAATTGAGTCCCCTCCCCCTCCTTTTGTAGGGTGGGAGATATGCTGCTGGTGTGTGTGTGTAAAATTTACATGTTCTTTTAAATCCATGAAATATGTGTAAAGTGAATGTCTACATCAGTGTTTATCCACAAGTCAGTGAAATTGGCTTTAAGAAAACCTAATTTCGCTGACTAGGCATTCACTTCATACATATACACTGAGTGGCCACTTTATTATGACCACCCCCTCAGTACTTCATTGGGCCACCTTTTGCCTTTAATACTGCATCTATTCTTCGTGGCATGGACTCCACGATATGTTGATAGGTGGTTTGTGGAATCTGAGACCATGCTTGATGAATAGCACTTTCCAGGAATGTGAGATTGTAGGGTTGTGGATCCAGCTGTCTGATGGCTTGTTCAACTTCATCCCACAAATTCTCAATGGGGTTGAGATCTGGAGATTGTGGGGGCCACCTAAGCAAAGTAAACTCACCTGCATGTTCCTGAAACCAATCCTGTACAATACGAGCACTATGGCAGGACGCATTATCTTGTTGAAAGTAGCCATCGCCATTAGGATAAACCATCCACATGACAGGATAGACTTGGTCGGCAACAATGTTTAGATATGATGTGCCAGTCAGACGTTGATCAACACGAATTAAAGGGCCCAAAGCATGCCAGGAAAACATTCCCCAAACCATAATGTTGCCTCTACCAGCTTGAAAGGTTGTAGCAACGCGTTTGGGGTCCATGCTTTCATACTGTTTCCGCCAAATTCTCACTTGGCCATCTGCATGGTGCAACTGAAAACGGGATTCATCGGACCACATATTTTGTTTCCAATTATCAGCAAAGGTGTTCGAACAGGCGTTCAGCTTCCATATCTCATCCGATGCAGTGTACGGCGAACTGTGCATGCAGAGATCTGAGGGGATCCTTGATTAAGATGGTCTGTAATTTGCTGCACTGTTGCCCTTCTGTTGTCTGTTACCAGTCTGGACACTCCGTTCCGCCCGAGCAGTCACTAGTCGATGACGACCACACATTCATGGGTGCAAGTTTTCCGTCCAGACGACGGAATTCCGTCTTTTGAAAATATCCGAAGACGGAAGCGGGACGGAAGAAAATATCAGTAAAAATAAAATTTCCAAATATGTATTTTTCTTCCCCCCCCCCCTTTCTATCCATACGCTCTACTCCAGAAAGTAAGTACGCCATTGGCAACCACGCTCGTACCGTAGTACCTTGTTTATCGTAAACTCGGAGTAGCAGCGACGCCTGATGCATTCTGGGTAAGAGGGGCATTCTGGTTGAAGAGGAATCGAGGAGCAGTCCCTTAAAGGTTCTACGCCGATCCTCGCCTACGTCATAACCCCCAACCCAACCGCGCCAGTGCTGACCTCGCCCGTCCCTGGCTTTTTGTTCGCTACTGGTACGTCACGCACCATAACCGGTTCATCCATCGAGCTTGTATTAGGTGGAGACACCACTGGCTCTGCCACCATAGGTCACAGCTAATCTTTGGAGTGAGTCGTACCAGTCGATCTTGCCGTATTTTACACGTGTATGCATACGCATTTCTATATTAATTTACATATGCGAAATTAACCAAGTATTGGTAAATTTGTGATTCCTTTTTTCAACATGCAGTCAGCTATCGAATTCATAGATTCGAAAAATATGTTGGCGTTGAACGATAGCAGTGTTAAAAATAAGTGGCGATGGGAATGGTTAGATGAGACTGATTCCCATGACCAGAGATCGCGATAACGCCTTAAAAACGCCGAATACGCTTTAAAATTTAGAAATGCATATTTTTACGCATCGTTTTTCCATATGAAATTTCCTTTTATAATCTGTGATTACACCGTGATTTTGTCATTAAAATGACTTTTTTTTTATCAAGAAATTATATCTTAACTTTTATGTCGCAGTTTATGAAAAAATCATGATTTGGTTCCCATTGCCGAGCTGTTCAGCTAGGGATCGGCTTTCGGCAATCATCGGGAAGAACCTTCAGGCAGTGTAGGAAAGAGCAGCTCAACCGATGGGCATGCGCATTTCAGCCGCGTTGGAATTGAGACTAGTGTCAAAGAATATAAACGCTTCGCGCTAGTGTATTGGTGCAGCGTGGTGCCGTTAAACCTTGGCGTGGAGGAAGTGAAAAGCGACGTGTTTTGAAGTTCGTTTAATTGCCATTTCAGGGCGGGATTCACCTGCCTTACGAAATTTTAAGAAAATATATATATAAATATAAAATCTTGGGTCCGAAAATATATATAAATATATAAACTTAAGAAAAACGGAAGTTAGACGAACTGCAGATTTATTCTGTAATCGCAATATTAGCAGTTCGTGAGCAGTTCATTTTGCATATCGCAGACTGTTGCGAATCAGGCACGAGATTGTTCTTCAGATTCGCGGAATTCCACATTTCGGTTATACCCGAGCGATGAAAAAAAAAAAAAAATGTTTTATTTTCGGAGGATTAGTGTGGGAGGGGGACTTGTTTTCCGCCTGGGGAACGGTATTCCGTTTTTCAGAACTAACGAAAGCTAAACGGAGTGAAATTTTTTCCCGCGAACGTAATTTCTTCTTCTCCCGAAGTTTCCTCTGTCCAGCATTGTTATTAAATATAAATTTATTGCATAAATGTTTGCATTTCAGTTTGAAAGTGTCATACATGAGATTCTTCCGCGAATTCGCGGAATTCCGCTTTTTCGGCATCATTTTGGTCACTCTCGAGGTCATTGCAAAAATGAAGAGAAATATTTCAGGATTTTTTAGGGGGGGGGGGGTCGTTTTATAGAAAAATAAAAAAAAAAGCGGAATTCCGCTATTCCGCTTTTTGTGGAGTCCAGCTGAAAGCGTGGAGCGCTTTCTAGCTGAAAGCGTTGTTTTTGGAGCAGACGTGGGGGCAAGAAGAAATGTTGGAGGGTGGAGTCAGGAGCTCAATTCGTTTACTGTTGTCAACAATGGATGGGATGTCAGTCACTTGAGCATCGCAGCGCAAAGGGTGGAAGCTCCGCCTACTTCGTGCTTTGGGGAAACTCCCGCAGCCCTTTCCGTGTCTTGCGGGAAATCGCCACTCTGCATTCTATCCGCCAGAAACTCTCTCTTGTAATTTGCAAATGTACCAGAATGCATTCCTGCTTTTCTGAGATCGTTCGAGAATCGAAGCTCTCGTGAAACCTCTTCCTACGGAGGATGCGAAAAATTACAGAATCTCCGTAATTCTTACGGATTTCCCCCGGGATTACGGGTGACTATCAAAAAATTTATGGATATTCAGATTTTCGCTGTTATTAAGAAAGTTTTACTGATTTTGTAAATAATTGATGTAAAAGCCTCTGAACAAAGTTCGTAACACAGCCATTTGTCTTTTTTTTCTCAGGTGGTTGAATTTGTTTTGCTTGTTTCAAAGTGTGAATAAAAAAAAAATGGCCGTCGTGCTTCTTTCATCGTGCCCCGGGATTACGTCGACTTGAAGCATCTGAGTAAAGTTCGTGACGCAGCTTTCTTTTCTTAAATTCGTTCTACCCCCCCCCCCTCCCGAAGAGAAGGAATTCGTTTTGCTTGTTTGAAAGCTAAGTGGAAAGGAAGCACGGCGTGGCGCGGCGAATATTTAGGCCTGGCATGCTTCTTTTGCCGTGATCCGGAATTACATTGGTTCGGACGTGCTTCTTTTGCCGTGATCCGGAATTACGTGGTTCGGACGTGCTTCTTTCGCTGTTGCCCGGAACTGCGTCGATGCTTCTGAACCATGTTCGTGACGAAACTCTTTGTTTTTTTTTCTAAGGAGGAGGGATGTGTTCTGCTTGTTTGAAAACTTAGTGGAAAGAAAGCACGGCGCCCGGCTAGGATAACGTCGGCCCGAAGCCGCTGAACAAAGTTCTTGACGCAACTCTGTTTCTTTCCTTTCTCTTAGGAAGAATGTGTTTTGCATGTTTGAAAGCTAAGTGGGGTGGGGCGCACGGCTTCGGGCCAGTAGTACGTCGGCCCGAAGCCTCTAAAAAGTTCGTGACGCAGCTTTCCGTTTTTTTTATTTTTATTTATTTATTTATTTTTTTTTTTCATTCTTTCTTTCTAAGAAGGAATTTGTTTTGCTTGTTTCAAAGCTAAGTGGAAAGAATGTGTCATGAGTGGCTCAAAAACAGGGTTAAAAACAAGAATTCGGCAGAGAAAATCTCCCCACTTGCTTGACATTGATGGAGATTCATGTCACCATATTCACAATGCAAGCAAAAAATTTTGCAAGCCATTCTATAAGGTTACATTGAGAAATACTTTATTGACTTCTTCAATGACTAAAAACTAATCTGTGGATATGTTTCTAATTCTTGCAAGTTTCTAATTGCTTGACTAAATTCACAAACTCCTAGACAAATACTTTTCACCTCAGGATTTAGCTAGTAAAGATTCACATGTAAGTTTTAAATCTGATTTTTTAAAATATTTCATTTTATTTTGTTCTTAAATCCCTACTTTTCTATTGTGAATATAATAATGTGCTTCACTTTAATATTTACTTACATAATTTACAGAAAATAATTCCATATGGCTAGTGTAATCTTAAATATTGTATATATGCTGTATTTGAATTTGCTCACCGCGCGTTCGCGTGTCCCAATTTTCCACCCAGTTAAAAAGTTCAGCTTTTTTTGTCATCGGCCGGTCTCATGTATGAAGTGTAGACAATAGTTTCCGATAACGAAAGTTCGACGGAGCAAAAATTTCCTTGTAAACTTTAGGCACGAGTTTCTTTCGCGGATTTGAAGAGTAACTCTTTGTTGTCATCAAAACTGAAGATATTGGGGGGGGGGGGGGTTCCGTCTTGGGACGGAATTTCGTCTTTCAAAACTTTTGAAAAACGGAAGTTAGACGAACTGCAGACTTATTCTGTAATCGCAATACTTCCTCTGCTCATTTTTTTTTGTAAAATATAACTTTGTTTGATAACCGATTGTGTCTCAGCTTGAAAACGGAGGGAAAATTTCCGAAAAAGGAAGTCGGACAAAGCGAAGATTTTTCGTAATTTTTTTTTTTTTTTGCGATGTTTCCACTGTCCTGAATTATTGTTAAATGTTATTTTCCCTCTATAAATAGTTGCAAAGGGAGAAACTGGACATTCCTCATATCAGAAGAATGGTTGAATCAACCAACTCTCAATTATGTTAACTGTAAACATCTCATACATAGTATTCAAGAAGATATTTTTTTTTCAGAGCTGAAGGAAAACATGTTCAAAAATAATAAATTAGTTGACCTTTGCAATACTAAACTTGCACATCACAATGTCCAATGAAGGTTTATTTTATCTTTTGTGATTGAGATAGACTGTAGATTTCCTTCCTCCACAATAGAACTCTTTTTGAAGTTTGAGTGTGTAGAATCTGAATCTGTGAAGCAACACACACACAAGTTTTGGTACAGTCTTTCGAAAGCAAAACAAAATTTTTTGCAGCCTCATGGATAAAACAAGACAAGTAAGTAAGATTTTGATAAATTATGACTTATTTTATATAAAAGAACCAATTACATGCTAATTCATGTTTACATATTTATATATAGATATAATTAGTTGTTTTAATATAAAATATTATTTAGCTAAAAATTTAATGCGATAATTGTTCGTTCTCTAAAATTACTCCTTTGAAAAGAAAAAATACTCCTTCAAAAATTGTGAAGGAGTATTTTTGCTCTTTTGAAAATATCCTAGCATGATCCTCTGCCCATGAAGTCAAATTTGGTTCTTGGTGCCGGAAAATTAAGGAACCAAGATTTAGCTTTTGTGTTTTCTGCAGCAGAAAGTTAAACTATGGAAGCAATGGTAAAAAAGTGCTGTTCAGACACAGTAAGGATGCTGATCATCAAAAGTGTGTACAATCACAGCAGCATACACAAACATTGCCTGGAGTCGCTCCTCCTGTTCAAAGAAATAATTCACCTATGAAAATTTGTGATGGTTACTATAAAACTGTGATCATGGTGAAGTGAATTAATGAAACAAGCTCTCTGTGTACGCAACTACAGTTGGACATGCATAATCTTGATTATAATTTTTTTTTATCCTTATGTAATTTTACAATTTAAATGACTCTTTTAAAAGTGTGCAACACTTATTTGATTCAACAGAATTTACTTAAGATTATTAAACATCTCCCATGGTATGTTATGTATTAATTATTACAATTTCAATAATTTGGTTAACATATTTCTATTATGAGCTTAAAATGCTATATAAGCAGCAAATATGTAGATTGGACTTGAATATTATGTAAGATTTTTTTTTTCTTTTTTTTTTTTGCAAGATAAGGAATTTTGGAGATTTGTTAAATTTCAACTGGTAGTTCCTACCTAATAATCAAATTTAACTTTCCGATTACAATTTGCATAGACATCAAATTTTGTTTACATGTATATACATTAATGTTCGGTCTTTTTATGCTCTTTTGATTTAATAATGAATTTTAACTACATATAATATTTAATGTATATTGTGTTTATGTCTGAGTGTGCATGGGGAGGGGGGGGGGTAAGGGGATATTCAAAATATTTTCAGTCTTGGCCACATCTCAGAACTTGCACACATTGCCCATAGAGACCCAGTTTTTTGGCTGACAGTCCAGTCTTTAAACACTTTAACAACAGCTGCTCTGGAACATTTCATGAATGCAACGGTTTCGGTGATACTTGCTGCATTTTTTACCCATCTCGTCACCAAAAATCGCTTCTACTACTGTCGAAAGCACTAAGCTTTCCCTTTTTATGCTAGCCTCGCCCTCTGGCGGCAACAGCGTGCAGCCATAGCTCATTTGCTTAAAACTGTCAGGTGGTCCTAATAAAGTGGCCACTCAGTGTATATTGAAAACTGCCTACTCACACCCGTGTGCAGACTCCTACCTAACCAACCCAGAAGCCAGTGTATTATAAAATGCTAAATTCAACTAACCCTTCATTACACCAGAATAAATAACATTTGAGGAATGTATGAATCATTCCCCTGACCTATCGTGCATAATCCCACTTGTGCATTCTACATTTAAATATTTTTTTTTAAATCTTTATCTAATTCCACCTTATTCTGTATAGTTCCTGTGCATTTTAAAAATTGAAAATAATTTGACTTTATGTGGTAGTTTATTGGCCAATTTTGATATTATTCTCACAAAAAATGTGTAGGTTTGGAATTGGTGCAGTTTGTGTAGGTTTTAAGAAAATGGTTTGTCATGGGGGTCTGGTTTAATAGGTGCTGTACTAGTAAAATTGTCATGCCTTACTTATTTTCGATACATTTCACACTCTTCTGGTGAATAATAAAAAACTTGACCTAAAACAGAATTACATGTGGTTTTTATGTATCATTTTTATTCATATCGGTAAAATTATTAATGTCTGCTATTATTTCGGTTCACACCTTTTCTGGAGCCAATATTCTTCAGTATTTTACCATCATCCACTAGTTTATCTTCCCTTCCTCTAAAAAAATGTCAACATCAAATTCCTGGTACGGCTGGTTAGTAAAAACTTTGAATAATTAAAGTTTGAGGGTGTAAATGCTTTTGCAAAGATACATATCTCAGTATAAAATTATAAAGAACTTATTCATATAATCTTGTACCCAGTCTGAACTTGTTTTCGATTGTCGGCTATATATACAGACTGGTGACAGTTTGTTTTGAATTGAAAGCTGGGGTTTTTTTTTTTTATGAAAAAAAGTTTATCTTTTGAAGGTTGTGTGTATCTTGAGGAATACATTATATATTCCCCCTTGATCTTTGCTGTTAAGAGATTTAGCATAATTGGTATGTAAAGAGTGGAAGTCCAGCCTCCAGTATTTTTCTTTGCAGCTTACTAAGACTTGTTTGAAAAAAATAATTTTTCAATGTGCCATCAATTATAAAGTGCCTGTGAATATGAGCAAAATCAAGCGTAAAGGAAGTGGGTGGGGTCAGAAATGAGTGTGTACACCTCTGTTTGAGAAGCACTCTTATGCAGGCAAATATATTGCACTTCAGTTCTTTTGTACCTGTATTAATGAAGCCTCTATCTATGTGACTTGGACATGAATGCGTAAAGTGTTTTCCTATGGTGCTTTCAGTCTTCGTTTTTGGTTGCAGACAAAGAAATTGACATCTTGAGGTTAGAGTGGCAAAGCAGAGTGTACCTGGTGAGCTTGTGCAATGTACCAAAGCTTTTGATGATGATGAGCACTCTTGGGTGAAAGAGCCGAAGAAGAGAGAAACTGTCACAGCCAGAATCAAATCCATAGGAATATCAGAAGGGCTTATTCTCTGAGAAGTAGTAATAAGAGGATAGGAAGAAAGGGATAGAATCAAGCAAATTAGAACAGAAATGAGTGAAGGAATGGAAACACCATCTGAAGGAGAAACTCAAGTGCAGGGGACAACAGAAGGGAATGAAGGGAGTCCACAGGTAAAGGAGACATCGGGAGTCGATGATGGAACAGATTTGAAAGGTCCACTTGGAACAGATGGTGTAGGGTGACAAAGAATTAGTAGGCTACGTGAAACTAGTGGTACCAGCAAGAAATGAAGAAGAAACAGAAGCTGCAGATGAAACCATATGAGAAGAAGTAATAGAAGGCATCACATTTGGGTTTGAAGATGTTGATGGAACTTGAGGTTTAGCGCACTGCAAACATAAATGACCAGGTTCATGACAGTAGTTGCATCACTTTCCGGTAAAGATTCTAAATGTAATAGTGTGTGTACCATACACAACCCGAGCATGGGAAGGACAGTGCAGAAAAGCATCTTCCAACAAGAACTCAACTTGTACTTGACATTTTAAACCTCTGACATGGTTGAACAGAGAGCCATGTGGGGCATCTGAGAAACGTTGCACAGCACCGACCATTTTAAAGTTCGATGGCAGAAGTGAGAGTAGCATGCCATCAGGGAGTTCTAAAGATACTGGGTGCAAATGTAAGAGTAGCTATTTTACACTGGAGTGGAGATGAATACACTCAGTGAGACGCAACTTCAACACCATGGGGGCCAACAGTGGCAGCAGGAGCACTGATGAATAGTACCAAAATGTCACTAGGGCATCTTGACACTACAACTAGAGCATCACGGGAAACAATGGATTCTAAGGCCTTTAAATAATGAGGCACCTGAGTGTTCAGTAGTGCTGGAAACACCCTGCCATGATGCATCGAAGCTGTCAAGTCACGGCCAAGAGTAGAGTTTTCAGCCACTTGAAGGATGACAGTATTGCAATAAAATATAACCGGAGAATGATGTGCATCAGAAGATGAAGACCTGTTCCACTCTGCAATGGCACACATAAATAAAGCTTCTGGAAACACTAGTAAGAGGTGAAAGCAGCGACGTAGGTGTGGCTGATGAAGGCAGTGAAACAGTCGGAGCAGAGGAGGGCAACAGAGAGGTCCATGTGCATCACTCTGACATAAGGAGAAGTGGCAGAGGTAAACAAAGCAGCAGCCCGAGGACCATCATCAACAGTGATAGACGACGATAACAGAGAACATCAGCACTGGAAGAAGAATGAAGGCAATGAGCCATCCAGTAAGGCTAGGAAAGAGCTATGGCTACCAGAAGTCACCATTTGCAATGTTTATACCATACAGCGGGGGGGTATGAAAAAGAGTGTCGCAGAACTAAATTAACAGCTTACCATGCCGCAAAAAGTAGGTAGTCTGCAAGCAGGGATGTTCATCAATTAATGTTGAACTGCATCCAAAAAATCACTGAATTTACTTGGGAGGTTGCATGCTGATGCAGTTCAAATCATATGCGACTTTGAGTCATACCAATAAAAGGTTTCAGTTCTGCAGAAATGGATTCCTTATTTGGGGACTTAAGTATTGTATCTACAACCTGAAAAGGGTGAAGGCTTTATGGGGGTTTTCAGAAAAAGAACTGACGATATAGTGGTTAAATCTAGAAAAAACTGCATTGCCATTGTGAATGGGAAAATACTTATGGACTTAACATTTGAGCAATAAGATCTTAATCACTTTATATTTATTTTTTATCAATGAAAGCATTGACACATTTGCTTGGTGCAAAAAGGCTGGTAATAGGAAAAGCATAACTGATGATGGTGGAGTAAAAAGATCTGTAAGAAATATGAGTAAGATACTTGACTTTTCAGAGGCTTTGAAATGAGTAGCAGTCATTTTCTAGTAGCAACCTTTTTTAAGTCAGTTCAGTAGTTAAGAAACCAACAAAGATATTGAGATCCATCAGGGGAAGTCATAGGGAACTTTTCAACATAGACTAGAGTAAAGGTCAGGCTGGATTTCCAAAAGTGAATTACTGAAAGTTAGAGAAGAACCAAAAGCCTTGCTCACTGAAAATGTAAAGGTTAAGCTGAGCAGGTATAGAAGACGACTTATCAGAGCTGCAAGAAAACCACATGATGTAAGGATAGGAAGGTCAGGATTGCATGCAGGTAGCACAAGTGAGCACAGTTCAGCTGTAAAAGAAAAGTTAAAACTTTCAAGAAGTGTTGAAGCATATTGTCACAGGTTAGAAATGGAGGATTACAAAAATGCTTCTTGAAAGTAAAGAGATGTGTTAGGAATGCAAAAAAAAAAAAAAAAAAAAAAGGCATCTGTTGACTGGAGAAATTATTTGGGAGAGAACTTTCCAGAATCCTGTGGAGATATTTTGAAGTCTTGTCTTAAAGGGAACTTTCCAACATATTTTGCTGTAAAGCATTTTTTTCAGGTAGATTGAAATGTAATTAGAAAGTGCAGTTTTCATTTTGAATGATTTGTAAACTTAAACAAAATTTATAGTTCATTTTGATGCATTGTGTTCATTTCATCAAAAAATTTGATTCCTTTAATAATGAGAATTTTTTTTTATTTTTTTTTAATAATTGCATGTAAGTGTGTAAGTTGAATATCACAAAAGGTGAAAGAAAAAGAATAGTAGTGCTCATAAAATATTGTTCGATTAATCAGGTATATATATTTAGAGGTACTTAATTCTAGTGTGTTGAAAATTTGAGTGAATTAAACTTGTTACTTGCTAATGTGTGAGTAGACAAAAGTTGATAGTTTCTTTACAGAATTGGCAGATGGATATCAGATTAGCAGAGTGTTTATAGAAGTTTACAGGGTTGTTCAAGGCATAGTATGAATTTTGCTTCCTTAACATATTTTTCAGTGTGGTTTCACTTCAACTGAATTTTCCTCTTTATATACCTTGGGTGTGGCTGTGATTGCTTTGGAGATGTTTTCTTGCACCACTTGAAAGCTCATTTGTGTGAATAAATAAAATTAAATGCAAATTAATTATTAGTGAGATACTTTTTTCTTCCTAAGCCATTTTTTTTATATTGTTTTGGACAGTTCCTACAATCATAATCTTTTAATTTATTAACTGTATGTTTTTTAATTTGTTGGTTTCTTTAACAGTTTTTAGTATCAAATTGCAATGACTTGCATTACACACTCTTACTAAAAATAATTTGACTTGCTTACTAATAAGTAATGTAATTTTTTTACAGATTGAAGGGCAAGGTCATGGTGCAGTATTTGATTGCAAATTTTCCCCTGATGGCCAGATGTTTGCATCCACTGATTCACATGGCCATCTGTGCGTTTTGGATTTGGCTCAAATGATAGATTCAAAAAGGTAATTAATTATTGTATATGTTTTATTTGTGTGGCATTAAAAATTGAAAAGTTGATTTATAATGATGTTGCAGATAAATATATTCTCTGTAGCCAAGGTGTTATTGAACATTTTATGAGTGAAAAGGTATGAATTGCAGAGGTGTACTAGCCATGACAGCTCGTGTACTCCATTTGAGCGATATTGTTCAAACTGATAGATGCAAGACTATCACAAACCACCACTGATTTGAGCAGTGGATCACGTTGCCGTGTCATTGGAAGAACAGTGCAACATACTCTTAAAATATCTAGGGTTCCGGATCCACCAACTCGCTAAACCATCAGACCTGCTTTCAGTTCGAGGCTACAGTGCTTTTCGGACAGACCACTCGTCTGGAAATATAGCCTGTGGGGGTGTCGCTATTCTCGTCCCTCACAGGGTTCCGGTATCTTCCGTCGCGGTTTCCACAACTGTGCAGGCCGTGGCGGTTCGTATTTCTATGCCTGTGCCTCTTACTGTTTGCAGTGTTTATCTACCACCGGATGAGGATGTTAGCGTCTCTGTTCTGGAGAGCTTGATTGATCAGCTGCCCTCACCCTTCCTTCTTTTGGGTGACTTTATGCTCATCATCCTTTGTGGGGTAGTGTCAGCGCCAGCGCTAGAGGTCGTCGCATAGAGTCTCTTCTGTGCTCGGCCTCTGTGTGCCTTTTAAACACCGGTGCTGACACTTACTTCCACGAGCCGACAAGATCTTTCAGTGCGATCGATTTGACCTTGGGTTCACCATCGATCACTGCTGACTGGTCGTGGACGGTGTGTAAGGATCTCCACGGGAGCGACCACTTCCCAATCGTCCTCTGGCACCATGCAAACGTGCCATATTCTGCCTCCCGCCCACCTCGATGGAGGATGGATTGTGCCAGATGGGAGGTCTTCACATCGTCCGCGGTGATATCTTCTGAAATGGTGACCCAGGGGTCAATTGACGCAGCTGTACTTAAAGTCACAACTTGTATTCTTCAGGCAGCTGATCTTTCAATTCGTAAAACATCTACGAAGCTCCCCAGAATTCCGAAACCTTGGTGGAACCCTAAATGCGCAGCGGCTAGGAGAGCTCAACACAAGGCCTGGTCTACTTTTCGGCGTTATCCAACCGAGGCTAATCTCGTTGCTTTTAAACGTGCTAAATCCTATGCTCGGTTGGTGCGTCGACGTAGCAAGAGGGAGTCTTGGATCCAGTATGTCTCATCTCTTACCTCACGTGCCAATTCGAAAACTGTGTGGGAAAGGATTCGTAAGATCCGGGGTACCTACAGTTCACACCAGATTGCCATTCTCGAGAGTAACGGCTGCACATATGCTGACGTCGGGGAGATTGCAGATTGTTTGGGGGAGGCGTTTGCCTCCGTTTTGAGTGATCTGGCGTATCCGGCCTCCTTTCATAGGATTCAATCCTCCGCGGAACGCCAGAGAATCTCTTTTGCACCGTATACCGACACTGGTTATAACTCCCCCTTCAGCATGTGTGAACTTCGGGTGGCTCTGCATCGGTCCGGGGCTACTTCTGTCGGTCCCGATGACATCCACTACGACATGCTCCGTCATCTCTCCATGTCGTCTCTCGAGAACCTTTTAATCTTATACAACCGCATCTGGTTAGAACACAGTTTCCCGGAGTCTTGGCGAAAGGCTTTTGTTCTACCTTTTCCGAAGCCTGGCAAGGATCCTAAGTCTCCCTCTAGTTATCGCCCAATTGCTCTCACTAGCTGTCTGTGTAAAGTTCTCGAACGCATGGTTAACTCACGATTAATTCATTTTTTAGAACATCATCAATTACTTTCACCATCACAAAGCGGTTTTCGGTGTCATCGTTCACCTCACGATCATCTCCTGCACCTTGAGACTTCTGTGCGCGAGGCGTTCGTGCGTAGGCAGCACCTGGTTTCTGTATTCTTTGACATCGAGAAAGCCTATGATCGTGCGTGGCGGCACGGGATTATCCGTGACCTCCACGCATGCGGATTGCGAGGGAATCTTCCGACCTTTATTGTAAATTTTCTTCGCAATCGGGTGTTCCAGGTGCGCCTGGGTACGACGCTATCTGCAACATTCCATCAAGAACAAGGTGTTCCTCAAGGTTGCATTTTATCTGTCACATTGTTCATCCTTCGCATTAATTGTCTCCTCACAAATCTTCCTCCTGCGGTTTCGGCTACTGTGTATGTCGATGACTTGCACATCTTCTGCTCGTCATCGAGCATGCGTTTCATTGAAAGGCAGTTGCAGTCTAGTATTAATCAGATTTTTAGGGCGGCGGGTGGCAATGGTTTCGTTCTTTCTCCCGACGGGACAGCGTGTGTTCATTTCTGCCGGAGGCGTGGCCTCCATCCTGGCCCCGAGCTGTATTTGGACCGTGCAGCCATTCCAGTTTTGCCGGAGACCAAGTTCCTTGGACTGACCGTCGACCGTGCGCTTACGTTCCGTGTGCACGTTCGGCGGCTCAAGATTTCCTGTCTGCGTGCTCTTTCTATTCTAAAAATCCTTTCGAGAGTTTCGTGGGGCGCAGACAGGATCTCTTTGTTTCGTATTTACCACTCCTTAATTCGGTCGAAACTGGATTGCGGCTGTATCGTGTATGGCTCGGCTCGTCCTTCCGTTCTCCGGCCTTTGGACGCTGTTCATCATCGGGCGCTGCGTCTTTGTGCGGGAGCGTTTTGGGCATCTCCGATTCCCGGCCTTTGCGCTGATGCGGGCGAGCCATCGCTTGGGTTGCGCCGTCTGCGGCTGTCTGTCCACTTTTACTTAGGACTTCGGTCTCTTCCAGGCCATCCTTTGTACGGTGCAGTTTTCCATCCTCAGCGTGCTCGTTTGTTTGCGAGCCGGCCCTCGTGCGTTCCGGCCTTCGGTCTTCGTGTGGCGGCCGTAGCTCGTGATGCAGGGCTCGACTTGTCGCTTGTTGCAGCGACCAGGGGCTTTGGGGATCCTCCATGGCACCCACTTGGTGTCATGGTTGATACCACCTTTACGTATTTCGACAAATCCTCAACCCCTGCGTCAGTGTACCAGCAGCTCTTTGCTGAGCACCGTGCCCTCAAAACTGAATACACTCCCATTTTCACTGATGGCTCCAAGATGCATGGAGTCGTTGGATCCGCAGCTGTCTGTGTTGATGACGTGTCAGTAGCGCGGATCCCAGCTGAGGCCACGGTGTTTTCGGCGGAGATGCATGCTGTGTATCTTGCACTTCTTCATGTTCAGTCGAGTTCTCATCATAGTGCTATGGTCTATACGGATTCCTTAAGTGTCCTGCAGTCTTTGTCATCGCTGGACTATTGTAATCATCCTTTTCTTTTGAACGTACGAGGGCTTCTTCGTTCCTTGCTTGAGGCCGGTGTCCAGATTCAATTCGTCTGGATTCCTGGGCATGTTGGAATCTCGGGTAACGAGTGTGCTGATGCGGCCGCTAGATCTGCTTCCTCTTTGGTCGTCACACCCTTGCCACTCATTCATCGCGATTTTCGATTTCTTGTTCGTGATCATATCAAACGAACGTGGCAGGGTCTGTGGGACCAACAGGTGGAAAATAAACTGCATCGTATAAAACCTATTCTTGAAATCTGGAACTCCTCATCTCATCGGAACCGCAGGGAGGAAGTGGTGCTTGCGCGTCTCCGCATTGGGCATTGTCGTTTCACTCACCGCTTTTTGCTGTGTGGCGACACTGCGCCGATGTGTGAGACGTGCAACTGCCGACTCACCGTCACTCATCTTTTGTGTACCTGTGTTCGTTTTCGTGATGTACGTTTTCATTTCTTTCATTCTCATTTGTTGAACGAGGACACCGCTACACTGCAGCGGCTCCTCCATGACCACTGCAATACTGTTGTTGTTTTTTCATTTTTTAAACAAATTGACTATTTTAAACGTATCTAGATTTTAGCCCTATCATCATACTCATTTTTCAGTTTTACTGAATCAGCTAGATTTTAATCTTTGTATCATGTTTTTAGTACTGTTTGTTTCATTGTCTCTTTTAGCCCTTTCATCGTTCTCATTCTTCAGTTTTATTTGATCAGTCATATTTTAAGCTTCATCGCACGTTTTTAATACTGTTTGTTTGTCTGTCTGTCTTGTAGTTTTTACCGTATTCATTTCCATCTTTCACTTTTACCGCTTCATCCTGTTTTTAGCCTTGTGTACGTGTTTTATTGATTTTGTTCTCTTTTTATGTCTTTTGTTTGGCGCTTTTTGGCCAACCATGGCCCTTGCGCCAATAAAATCAATGAACCAACCAACCAACCACCAACTCGCTCAACTCTCTAGAATCCCACTGTTAATGGCATGACACCAGGCCCAGCACCTTGTCTGGGCAAAAGCACACTGGCACTGGAGTACAGAGAACTGAAAGTGAATAGCCTGGATAGAGTGGCTAGAAGAGATAGTGTGCCGTGCTTCAATACCTCACTGTTTAAATTTTAGTTCCTTCTTTTCATGAAACCGCAAGATGGCGCTCCTGCGAGTTTCGATGCTATGATGTCTAACCATTAGCATGCTTTTCTATGACTTGTTCGGTGGATAACAATGGGAAAGGCGATTTATTTGTTAGATCGGTCATGGAAAGTAGTAGTAAAAAGTGTAACGTTGAGAACGTGTTTCATACCTGGATGCAACAGTGGTCACAGGTCCTGTAAACAAAAGGTAACTATTTTATGTGCCGAAAGATGGGGCAAGGCAGAACGAATGATTTTTTTTTTTTTTTTTACTTGTCTTAAATCAAGTTGGCAGCCACTCAGTAATTATTTAGTTGAGTATGCCGCTTTTTTTTTTTCTTTTATATATCATCGCATTTTGTCTAAAATTATTAACATCGGGTGCTGTTGCTTTTTTTATTTTTTTTTTGTCCTAAGATCTGTAAACTTTATCATGGGAAGATTAGGCCTAAGTAAAGTATCATGTGACACCCAATTAAACATTTTATATCCTGCAGAGACAGAGAAAAGAGTTCCAACAGGATCAGAACAGAATTCAATATGATGATTGGGCAAAAATCCCAATAATTGTGAAGAAAATTTGCGTAAAATAATGTATTTGCACTAACCAGCCTTGTGACACGTAGATTCAATGCGGAATTATGCATTTCCCGAATAAAGTTGACGAAGCTTTCCTAAAACACATCTGGGAAGAATATTCACTTATATCTATCCATACATGACATTCATCACTTTTAGTATAACTGCAGGATAAAATAGGAGACTCTTTTAGTAAAATTTTAGTAAAATTTCTCTACTGCACGGAATGAGAAACACATCTATCTATGAGCATAGTTTACAGCAATAGCATCGAAGCTGTCTTCAGCGCCCTCTCTAATTTCATTATTTTAAGAACTCTTCTGCTGAAGTGCATGACACATATCTCTTCTAGCCACTATAGCCTGGAGTGATGAATCCAGATTTAAACTGTATCAAGCTGATGGGAGAATACAGATCTGGTGTCAACCTCATGAAACCATGGACTCTCCATGTCAAGGTGGAACAGTTAAGTACAGGCTGGTCGTAGCATAGTGATGGTCTGGGGTGTCTTAATCTGGAATGCTTTGCTACATGTCCAATCAACTTTGAGTGCCCAGCAATAATTTACACTGATCCATGTCCAGCATGCATCACAGTGGCAATGGCATTCCAGTAAGATAATAATTGCCCATCAACAGGTCCCACCTGGCTACTGCATAGTTACAAGAGCATTGCAATGAATTTGAAACACTAAAGTAGCCAACTAGAATTCTGGATTTAGGCCCCATCGAACATCTTTGGAATACTGCTGAACAGACTGTTTTGGGCAAGTGTTCAATTGGCTCTGAACCTGGGTGAGTTATGTACAGTAGGGTGGAGTGAAAAAAATTGTTTCAAATTTAAAATGTCTATGTATAAAAGTGGTTAGCTGATGAGGTAAAAGGCTGTCAAAAATTTTAGCTCGATCAGACAATATTTAGCGGTGCCCCACCACCATGAAGTTTCAAGCGCCCTTGATTAATTATGATTGCCAGCACAGTGGATACGGCCTGCTCGATTATCAGCCACCTGACCCACAGTCTGTAACTACATCACTTTCGGTTTAATTTTTAGTTTCGCTGTAGCTTCCATTGAGGAATCGTACATACTTCGTGCGTGGTGCAATCAATCGTGTATTTGTTTATAGTAAATTATTTGGCAATTTTTTTTTAGTATCTTGCGAGAAATTATCTTGAGTTCGGTTTTGTGCTGTTGACTCAACTCTCAATGCAACAGTGTTGACTGTTGTGCGCTTATGATTTGTAAAGTATGCAGTGATGGAAAGTTTGCGCCAATTGCGCTGAACTGTACCAATTTCATTATCTTGCGTCAAACTGCTACAAATTATGAAAACATTTAATATTTGCGCCCAACTGCGCCAAAACGGCAATCCACAGCAAAAATTGCCGAGCGAGAAAAAAGTTTCACGGCAAAAAGTGACATTTTAAACGTCAAATCGAATGACTCTTTTTTAAGGTCTACGCAGAGATTCCAACATTTGAAGGCAAAGTCATCAGTAGTCCACATGCGCTGCGCCCGTAGTTTTCCCGTAGTGAGGTCAAGTCAAGTCCCCACATTAAAATTTGCAGGCATGACCATTTCCCAGAGTACACTTCTACATTTTTAGCAACATGTTAATCTGGATCGGGGACAATACTTGGATAAATTTTGCAACATACCTAAGTCCCCTTAAAATGGGGGAAATAAAAACTTGAGTAAATACACAAAAAATACATACCATTGCAACTCCAGCTTTTAATAAATATGTTATGTCATAAGTTTGTGATGCCACACACTTATGGTTATTCCTCCTGTTTTTTAGAGTGAAAATGCCGATTGACTTTTCCGCCATGTGAGATTGAAAAATCAACAGCACACGGGGAACAAAACCCATGGTTTTCGGATACCCGAGACGATTTTAGACACGGAAATTCTTGCGAACAACTCTCCATGAATTTTTGAACAACTTTTTTGCTTTTTAGATCCAAGAATATTAGTAGAGGCAGGTGGCCATTTACCCAACACTATTGCAAGTAAATTTGTACACGACAAACACAATGGGAGCAAAGACCGACGCACAGGACAATTAACTTTAAAGGTTTCATAGGATAAATAGGAAATTAGCATTAAATGCTTATATGAAAAAAATAATCAAAAAGGTATTTTAAATTGCATAAATAAATCAATTCTGGAAAAAAAAAAAGGATAAAATAAAAAGGCAATGCAAATAAAATAAATTCAATAAAAATCCATGCAATGTTTCATTAACGCAATAGAAGTTTTCTGCTAAGATGCGAGGTAGTAAAATGTCACAACTTAAAACGCAAGTGAATAATGAAAAAAAGAAAAAGAAATTAAAACTGAAATTAAAGTTTTAAGATTCCCAACGAAGAATGATCTGGGGAAAACAATCTTTTAAAGAAGAAAGAAAGTTCTTGTGAATCTGACAAGATAAAATAAAACATCCCTTTGTTTAGCAGAACATTTTTACAAAAAAAAAAAAAAAAAAAAAAGAAAGAACTGCGCTTTGCAAATCTGTCAAAGTAACATAAACAATTAAGCTCTTTGCCGACAGTGTGGGAAAGTAAGTCACAACTGGGCACACACCCTACAGCTGCCAGACGTTTTCTTTGGCTGTTTGCCAAAGACACAGGGAGAGATTTTTTCTTGCTCTGGGCAAATATACTGCGCGCGAAGAAAAGAACAAACAACTCGAACAAACAACTCCCGTGGAGGTAACATAAACAGGCAATAACAACATCCACACATCCTGGTAGCTCAGTTATGTGCTCTGCCGGGAAAAAAAAACCCATTCAGGATTCCTTTGATCTGATGTCTATTTGCTCAGAGCAGTTTTTTTTTTCCGTTATCCCGCCTGTCCCACACAGCCAGCATGTTTGGCCAGCCAAACACGCTTGTTGTGTGACGGCTTCGTGACGTTATCGCAAAAATCACATTTGACTATGCTTGATTTTTTTTTTTAAATAATTAAAAAAAAAAGTTTTCCGGAAATATCCGAGATTTTTGGGAAAATCCGTAGTTTTTCACACCTTCTCCGTAGGTCCGTAGTACGAACATGATATCCGTAGAAACTAAGGAGGATCCGTAGTACTTGGCATCTCTGTCTACGCATAATTTGATGAAATCGACGCTTAATCAACACGTACCGTACCACCAATACCAAAATTTCGGAATGTTTTTCACCTACCTTCTAATTCGTTGTTTTTTCGGCAAAAGTGACAAAAAACCAGCGATTTTCGCGATGTAGGAAATTACATTGTTTTTGCTTATGGAGGAGGAATTTTGTTGTAATCACGTGGTGTGTAAGAGAAACGATGCTGTATGCAGAAGTGCCAACCATTACGGATTTTCCGCAATTATTGCGGTTTCGGCTGCCTGATTGCGGAGTTACGAAAAGGTTGGAAGAATTACGGATTTCAGTGTATTTCATAAAAGTTCTTAATTTTGTGTCCTTTTTTGTTAAAATCACGGTTTAAACGGCGATCGCATTTTGTGAATACATTTATAGTTCTTTTCGCACAATTGTGAAAACGTTTAATTGGTGCTGTTTCGAATTAAGCGCCATTTAAATTCAGATATTTGATACATCGGCAAAGCCAATATCGGACGGATATTGGGTGAAGAATGGCAAGGCGATATTGCGTAATATGTCGGAAAAGCTGTTATCGGCGCAATGACGTCCGCATACGTGCCAAGTATTCTGGGTTTCCTGGAACGGATTTTGGGGTGGTTTTACGATCAGAAGATAGTTTCTTCCGGATTTTCGCCAAAACGGCTCGTGAATATTTTTTTTATTGATGGAAATTAATATCGTTCTTATTATCGCTTTATTGTAAACTCCTGCTTTTGTTTTATATCTTATAGCGATCTTATAGCGATTAAACCATATGTTATCTCATGTTTCTAGCAGTGAGCGATATTTATTTATAGATCGCACACACCCTCTCCCGCCAAACCTTCCAAACTCCCTCTCTCTCAGTGTTGGAATAGCTGCGCTAATTGCGCCGAAGTTCGAAATTTCTTTAATTCTACGCTGTGCAGAGTTTTTCAAAATGCGTAATTACGCGTTTAGTAAGCATCAAAAAGTGTGTTTATGCATCGAAATTTTGCCATTGCGTAAAAATACACATAAAAATTTTTTACCATCGCGTAAAAATACGCATCGGGACGGTATTTTGTCTTTCAAAAATGGAAGTAAATGAAATGAAGATTTGTTTCTGTAATCATAATTTCATTTTCCTTGCGAAGTTGCCTCTGTTAAGTATTGTTGTTATACATCACTTTATTCCAAAAATATTTGTGTTTCAGTGTGAAAGTGGAGGGAAAATTTCCGAAAACGGAAATTCGACGGCACAAAAATTGCTCTGTAACCTTAAGGCATGAGCGTACAGCGGCTTTGAGGAATTTCTCCTTTTTCGTCATAATTTGAGTTATCCTCGAGATTGATGCATAACTGAACAGAAATGTCGGGGCAATTGGTAGTGAGGGAGAATGTTTGTCACCTGAAACTCGAAAACGGAAGTTTTGTCTTTCAAAACATTCGAAAACGGAAGTTAGACGCAGTGAAGATTTCTCCCGTAATCGTAATTTTATTTTTCACGCGTTGTTTCCTCTGCCTAATATTGTTGTTAGATATCATTTTATTTCATAAATATTTGTATTTCAACTTGTAAATGGAGGGATAATGTCCGAAAATGGAAATCAGACTTAGAAAAGATTTCTTCCGTAACTGTATTTTTTTCCCCCAACGATGTTCTGAACATGTATCCTGTGTTCTTAAATATTCCCCCACTCCCCAAAAATAGGTTTGCATTTCAGCTTGATAAAAGAGAGGATGGGGGTTCGAAAACGAAAGTGACGAAGCTGAAAATTTGTGTTCAAAAGTATGCATATTCTCAAAGTTACACTATTCATCATTTGTCTAAAATCATGCTGTCATGCATTCATGATAGATAAAATTGTCATTCAAGGGCATTAAAAAAAAAGAAAAGAAGGGTCACTGTCTTGTCATTGCTTAAATAAAATCAAGTTATTTCTAAAATTGTGTCATTCAATTAAAAAAAAATCAAAACCTTGAAAATCATCAGAATTTCTAAACTCCATGTATGAGTGACTGATACAGAAAAATAATTGAAAACAAGTATCACCAAACATACTGCTAGCACATCCCATACACTACCACTCTCCCCTAATAATAGATTAACAGTTCTGGTACTGTCGCAAATCTTCTTAATTTTAGGGAAAATCTTCTTGATTTTATGGTAAATCTTGATTTTTGCAAGCCATCTTTTTGATTTAGGAAAATTTTGGTTGGCAGGTATGTGTCTGATATTAACAGACATTCAGCCGTCATAACCAATACGGCTCGATATGTAGCCGATATTCATTCCCACATGGGTTATTAAAAAATATTAACCATTAAAATAGAAGGGTCATGTTATAAGGTGTTTGATTTTATAAGGTTATTACTCATGTCACACGTTAATTTCTCATGAAATACCCTTCCCCGCATAAATGATAAGGCTTCATATGGTGATTACTAAAAGGCACCGCAGAAGGTTGGCACCTCCGTGACATGAGACAAGTACAATATTGATAATTTAATTTCATAATTTTTTTGTCAGGATAGTGTAAACATATAAGGTTATTACACATTTCGCGCATTAATTTCTCATGAAATACTCTTTCCACACATTAACGATGAGGCTTCGTATGGTGATTATCGATAGGCACCTCATACAAGTATTGTAGGTTACACAGTAGTGCTATAATATTGTCCTTAACTTTGAAAAAAAAAGGTGCATTACATTACTGAGAATATTACTGAAAGTTTGTGTTCCATTACTGAAACATTACTGAAAAATACCCTATTGATTACTGATAGGTTCTGCTAGAGGTTTGCACCTCTGTACGTTATGAAATCCTGATGAAGATTGTTTACTGATAGTTTGGTGGTCTTTCAGAGTGCTGTGCAATTGAGATTGTTTATATGTCGTTCCTTGCTCTTTGGTATAGCGCAGTTATTTCATTACAGGCAAAGTACGCAATTACGTAAATACAGCATAAGGTCAGTCATTAGCTATTTCGTTGATGCGGAGAACGACTGAAAATGGCTCTCCCGTGGCAGGATACAATAGTTCTGTTTCTAAAGTATTCATAGGTATTCAGAGATGCCAACTTTTACGGATTTTCGCTCCATCTTACGGTTTTACGGAAGTCACTACGGAAAAGCCCTCGCAAGATCCCTGCACGCAATTTCTATTTTTTTACTGTCTTTTGGTCGAAAAAATGCACTTTACAGATAGTCCCTTATCCTCCTTCAATGTTCTGACTTCCCCCGCCAACAGAGGCAGAGTTGTCACGTGATTCCCCATATAGCCATTTGAGAGTACCGTGCGCAAAAGTCGAGAGGGAGCTCAGCGCCTTTTGCCAACTCCGTACATTGATTGCATGTGGCTTTGTGCTTGTGAAACTTTTGGTGCAACTGTTTTAACCCTTTCCACTTGAATGTCGGGGGACACCCAACATGACGAAATCACCGAATAGCTCACCCGCCACACCGATGACGCTTCTATAGCTCGCATGTCGGTGGTCGCAAGACATTTCTTTTTCGTCAAATAGGTCGGGTGTCACTCGCCACGCCGATGACGCCCCTATAGCTCGCATGTCGGGGCTCGCGAGATGTTTCTTTTTCACTGGATGAAGAAAATGAAACATCATCTGCGTGTCGGGTGTCACCCGTCATGCTGATGACGCCTCTATGGTTTGCATGTCGGCGTTCGTGAGGAATTTTGTTTTCACCTAACAGCTCGCATGTCCCGTATTATCTATGACGCCTCTATAGCTCAGATGTCGGCGCTCGCAAGGAATTTATTTTTTGTCGAATAGGTAGTTTGTCATCCGCCACGTCTATGACTCCTCTATAGCTCGTATGTTGGGGCTTGCAAGACATTTCTTTTTTGCCGAATATCTTGCGTGTCGGGTGTCACCCTCCATGCCAATGATGCCTCTATATCTCGAATGTTGGCGTTCGGGAGACATTTCTTTTTCGCCGAATATCGCACGTGTCGGGAGGTCGGGTGTCACTTGCCACGCCGCCCCTATAGCTCGCATGTCGGGGCTCGCGAGATGTTCCTTTTTCACCGGATAAAGAAAAAGAAACGTCATCTGTGTGTTGGGGGTCACCCGCCATGCTGAAGACGCCTCTATGGCTCGCGTGTCGGCGCTCGCAAGGAATTTCGGTTTCACAGAATAACACCGGTGTTACCTGCCATGCCGATGATGCCTCTATGGCTCGCATGTCGGCGCTCGCGAGGAATTTCGTTTTCACCGAATAGCTCGCGTGTCGGGTGTTATCTGCCACGCCTATGATGCCTCGCCGCCCTGGTGGCGCAGTGGTCTAAGCGATGGCCTCTGATCATTCGTCCAAAAGGGGTCCGGGTTCCGGTGAGGCATGGATGTTGTTTTTGTTACGGCACTTGCTCTCTCCCTTCCCTGGAACCAGTGACCCTAAATTAGGGACGGGCGACTGCTTGTAGCCCATTGAGTTGCTCACAGTGGTCGTTAAACCTTCAATAAAAAAAAAAATGATGCCTCTATAGCTCGGATGTCGTCGCTTCCAAGGTTGGGTGTAGCTCGGATGTCGTCGCCGAATAGGTTGGGTGTCATCCGCCACGCCTATGACGCCTCTATAGCTTGTATGTCGGGGCTTGCGAGACATTTCTTTTTTGCCAAATATGGCAGGTGTCACCCTCCATGCCAATGATGACTCTATAGCTTGTATGTCGGGACTTGCGAGACATTTCTTTTTCGCCAAATATGTCAGGTGTCACCCTCCATGCCAATGATGCCTCTATAGCTCGCACGTTGGTGCTCGCAAGACATTTCTTTTTTGCTGAATAGCTTGCGTGTCGGGTGTCATTCTTTGTGCTCATTACGCCTCTATAGCTCGTGGGTTGGGGCTTGCGAGACATTTCTCTTTTGCCGAATATCGCACGTCGGGTGGCACCCTCTGTGCCAATGATGCCTCTATAGCTCGCATGTCGACGCTCGCGAGACATTTATTTTTTGCCGAATAGGTCGGGTGTCAGCCACCACGCTGATGATGCCTCTGTAGCTCGTATGTCGGGGCTGGCGGGAGCTAAAGCTGAGCTTTCACTGTTAAGTTGTGGCCTCTACTGCAGAAAAGGGGGGGAATGCGAGTTCTGTGTGAGTATGGGTGAAAAGTTATTTGAGTGGAAAGGGTTAATTTAGATTGAAACGAAACGTAGCAGTGAAACAGCTATGAAGTCAGATAAAACTTATCGTCAAGTGTATCGCGGTATGTATAGTAAAGAATGGCCTTTTTAGAAAGCATCTAAAGTTTTGCTGAATCCCATTTTATAAGCCATGTGGCTGCAATTTTAGCCTGTCGCAAGGCGGCCGCGATGATTGTAGACGTTCATGTAGAGAGCAAGAAGCACAAAGATCATGTCAAAAGATTAAATGAAGATGTGAGTAAAATTAATGTAACCAAAAAACTTCTGACAGCTTATAAAGAATCCTGGAAAAAATATCAAGAGCAGATTAGTACTGGAAAAATGCAGCAAAACAAGCAAAAAAGAGAAGAAATTGAATGCTCACAAGGTGATTTAAAATTGGAAGAAGCTGAACATTTGCAGCAGTTGGATTCCCTCATAAAATGTTAAACAATGCTGAGATGAACAATGAATGTGGCATAAAAAAAAGACATGAGTGCAATAGAAAGTGGACAGATACTAATTATAAGAAAAAAACATTGTTAACTATCTTAAAAAATTAGAAAAGAGAAGTGAGCAATTAAATATTGTGAAAAGCAGCAAAAAATAACATTTTTTGTAAAATAAATGATTAATTAATAGAATCCTGCTATGGTGACAAATTTTTTGATCTATTTGAAAACTAAAATGTTTGCATATGTGTGTGTATTTCAATGCAAGATGTTTTAAATTTGAGTAGGGTGCATCTATTTTTAAAACATTTTTTCCTTAAGAATTTGTTTTATCTAATATTTTACCTGCTCTAAAAGATGTTTTCTTACACCAAAAATGCATTTTATCTGCTCCAAAAATGCATTTTGTTGCTCCAAAAACACATTTTGTTGAAAAACACATTTTGCTGCTCCAAAAATGTATTTTACCTGCTCCAAAAATGGTTTTGCTACTTTCCATCACTGAGTATGTCTAAAACTAGAAAAGACGTTAAATGTCAACAGGGTTCCCACGCTACCTGGAGAACCGGGAAATCAGGGAATTGTCGGGGGGGGGGGGGGATATTGGCTCAAAAAGTCAGGGAAAACATGAATTTTCGTAAAAAAATCAGGGAATTTTGAAATTTTATTTCGTAAGTCACAGAATTTGGGGAGTTTCTAAAATAAAATACTTTTTCCTCTGTGTTTGATCTTTCTCCGTATTTAACATTTCGTTTAGTTCACTCCCAAGGACCGAACTGTAGGTTAAAGGGGAAGGGGGTGAAACTAACGTATTTGGCAGAGTTCTGCGTCATTGAGCACTAGAAAAGGAATTCATTGCAGCCACGTGGGGAGGAAACCCCTACGGTGGCTACTAGGAAATAAAAAGGGTGTGTAGTGTTGGAGTGAGAGTGGAGCCTGTGGAGGGGTTACGATGGAGTGACCAAAGCACTTCCTGCCCCCTTCATGCCTTTGTTTGACTGCCAGACGGGATAAAAATGGTGAAAACTAAGTTTTTCTATTCTTCACGAAACTGGCTGAAATTTTTACATACACCATAATTGGTTAACAGAAGCTGACTTCTAAAATTTCACGTGAATCGGTAAAGAACTTTTGAAATTATCCTTTAAAAATTTTAATGGGATAAATCTTTAATGTAGCGCTCTTACTGAGGGTTTCTGGTGAGCTTTGCCGTGCCTCAGTGCATTTTAGGCTGGGAGAGCTTACTGGTGAAGGTCACTAAACGGGCTATGAGCGGTGGCAATGACTGCTTGTGCCAACAGGAGCCAACTGAGTTATTGCCTTCTTTAACGTTCTGAGACTCTTTTCGGAGTAAATGTTTATGTTTCACTGTATATGTTGCAGAATGCTTTTCATTCTTTTTTTTTACTGCTATTTAGAAAGAAGATGAAGTGTTCGTATTCTATTTTTTCCCCCTCTTTTCTCTGCAAGAAAAGATTTCGCTTCAATGTTTGACTTTTAAGTTTGCGTGCTAAATATTTCAATGACTACATCTATTCCTTTTCAAATTTTTTTTATTTTGATATTTATTACAACCGCATAATAAAGTTATGAATTCACTCTCCGCGAGAAACGTGCTGCAGGATGACGAGCATAATTTTTTTTTTTAAGCTTTTATCCAATTCGCTTGAAATTTAAGGGGCCCGTTCCTGTTAGTGATTTATGGAGTTGATTAAAGGTTCAGTCAGTTTTGCGAAAAATCCGCAAAAAACATATTTTCAACATTTTTTATCGCAGTCTCAGAACCCCATGTCGGATACTTCGTTATCAAACCAAAGCCTTTGGCCAATGCGAAAAGAGGGACTCCTGCTGGCGCGCATGCTTTTACTGTGATCAGAGAGTTTCTGCCATCCCCCCACGTCAGTGGCGGCGGAACCGCCTGGGCCGCCAGGGCCCGGGCCAGTTCAATAATTTTAGCCAATATTTTTATTTGGCATATATGCGATTTTTTGTTGTGATGGGCCTTAGAAAGTTGCTCTAGGTAAGTGGTCAGGTGGTCTTAATCCTTAACAAATCTCCTTAGGCATAGTTTTTCTTCTGTTTGTTCTGGAAAGCGGGAAGGGAGGGGAGTGCACCACGATTCAAAATTTCGGGCCCGGTCAACGAACTTCAATTTCCGCCATCCCTGCCTCACGTCACCCCCAAACAGCCGTACACGTGGTGCCTGCCCGCCGGTATTTGCTCCCGTGCTTGCACCTTGCATAGAGTTTTCGACGGCGTTTGTGTCAAATTAAAGTAATCTGCGAATTGAGAGGTCTGCAAGGTTTCTGACTGGTGCAATTATGACTTCCAAGAAAACTCTATTTAATGTGGATTGGCTTGAAGAAGAACTTAACCCACAGTGGTCAGAATGGCTGTTACCTGTTCAGGATGACCCATACAAAGCAAGATGTAAAGTTTGTTTAAGAAGTTTCAACTTGAGCAATATGGGCCGCCAAGCGATTTTGAGCCATGAACGAAGTGCTAAACACATAAAAGCTTTAAGCCAGGTTTCTGCTTCTCACGCTGTGACAAAATTTTTTACATTGGTTACTGCACCACTTCAAAGGGATTGTTCAGAAAAACAAAGTGGAACTTTTAGGCAGTATGGCTGCTGCTCCTGATTTGATACCATCCATGCCATATTCAGCAGATTTTGTAGCAAAGCAGAGTGGATCTTCATCCACTGTATCTCCTACTAATATTTCAATGTTGAACATCACTAGTTTTATGACAAAAGAGTGCGTTTTAAGAGCAGAAGTAATTTGGGCCATGAAGCTTGTAATGTCAAATTCTTCATACAACTCTTTTAAAGATGCTAGCGATGTATTCCAGCATTTGTTTATGGACAGTGATATAGCAAAAAAGGTCAGTCTTGGTGCAACAAAAATGTCATATATAATTTGTTTTGGGCTTGCGCCATATTTTTCTAAATGCTTATTATCAGAGATATCAGGTACTGAATTTGTCATATGCTTTGATGAAGCCCTTAATAAAGTAGCTCAGAAAGGGCAGATGGATTTGATTGTTAGATTTTGGTCTAAGCTATTGAACCAGGTATGTACACGTTATTTGAATTCAGTATTTCTTGGCCATGCAAGAGCATCTGATCTCATTGAAAAGTTCCGTGAAGGAGTTTCAGAACTAGATTTAAATAAACTGTTGCAAATTTCAATGGATGGGCCCTATGTTAATCATAAATTTCTGTGAGTTATAAGGGAAGATTTGTTGGCAGAAAATGGATGTGATCTACTTGATCTGGGTTCATGTGGACTGCATGTGATTCATGGAGCCTTTCGGAGAGCGCATGATCTACTGACTGGAATTTGAATGATATCTTCACAGCTTTCTATTAGTTGTTCAAAATTAGCCCTGCCTGGCGAGCTGATTATGTATCAATAACAGGATGTGAAATTTTCCCTCGTAAGTTCTGCCAAGTCAGGTGGGTCAAAAATGTTGCTGTGGCAGAGCGGGCCATTCAGATTTTTATCAACATAAAAAAGTACGCTGAAGAGACATACCTTGCCAAAAATTTCAACATGTGCACATGTTGCAGTAGCATGTAAAGATAACCTAATCCTTTCAAAGTTTGCATTTTTTTCATCAGTAGCTAATGTTTTGGAACCATTTTTGAAAAAATTCCAAACAGCTGATCCTGTGATTCTATTTCTGTATGACAGTTTATTTGATCTTGTTCGGCAGTTGATGTCTCGATTTATAAGGAAAGAGGTGATGGAGGAATGTGCAATTCCAGAAAAATCGTTTAAGCTTGACGTAAGTGATAAGGTTAACCCTGTAAACTGCAAAATGTTGTAGATATTGGTATTGCTGCTCATAGATATTTGATGAAAAGTAAAACTTCAGAGATTCAGAAAAAGGAATTCAGAGCAGAATGCATGAAATTTTTAGTGGCAACCACACAGAAAATAGTAGAACGAGGTCCCACGAACTTTAAATTCAATAATTTAATAATAACATAATATTTTCTGTTTCAGCAGATCGAGCAAAACAGCAATTTCAACAGTTGTGTAGCAGAGCAAAAACTGAACTGAAGGATGTGTTTTCTGCATTTTCAGAAAATAACCGCCTGAATTCATTCTATTCTTCTTTACTTCAGGATAAAGAACATTTCAAGGAACTGTGGATGGTTGTTAAATTGGTTCTTACTTTATCGCATGGAAATGCGCCTGTTGAAAGTGGTTTTTCAATTAATAAAGACATGTTGGTTGAGAATCTTCATGAAAAGTCACTCATTTCATTGCATACAGTATACGATGCCATAAAGTCGCATAACGGAGTAGTTTCAGTGCCCATAACTGCAGAATTACTGCAGTATGTGAGGATGTCTCGATGAAGATATCAGCAGGCAATTAGCAGTTCAAAGAGAAAATAAAAATAAAAAGATACAACTCGTGAAAAAATATCGCAAGGTGTCTGATCAGATAAGTATTTTAGTGCAAAAGAAAAGAAAGTTGTCTCATGAGGTTCTTTTGGAGACAGGAAAAATTGACCAGCAAATTCAGGAATTGTCAAAATTGATGTAACTGTGCATAAAACTAACTAGATTTCAGTGATTTCTTCTAGTATTCAGTGTAAAATTTATTGCAAGGAAGCAGTGACTTATTTTTGTTTCACTTTACATGTGTAATTATAATGTGTACTTACAAAAAAAAAAAAATCTGCCCAGATTTTTTTGTTAGCCAGTTAGATCTCAATGATTTTAGAGTTGCCTTTGAACCTCAGTCAGTTATTTTCATATAAGGAAAAAAAACAAAAAAAAAAAAAACCTCTGGGTACAGATAACTTAAAAACAGCAGTATTTCATCATTAGGTATGTTAATTATTCAGCAGGATAAGCCAAGACCATGCTGGTATGTGCAGAAAATTTCTTTTTCTTTGCTGTTCACCAATTTGTATTCCATATTTTTAAAATAAGAATGTAAACTTCTAAAACAAATTATATGACTCAGTAACTTGGGATAGGTATAATTGTAAGTGTGTGCAGCATGTAATATGTTTTAGAATCTGTTATGAGTATCACTGTCTTGCATGTCAAAACACTGCATTACAAGAGTTAAAGGTAGTTCAATATCCTGTTATGGAATTGCTTATTCACAAGTTTCTGCTCAGCTAACTAAAACAATATTTTAATAGACATGCAAATCTGCGGAAGTATCTAATTAGCCAGTATTTTTTTCTCATTATATGTTGTTAAGCATATTTTCAAAATGCCGTTGCAAACACCTGGAATTTTACTCAAAACAACCTGGAAAAAATCAGGGAATTTGATTTCACTAACTGAGTGGGAACCCTGTGTCATGTCTTTGGACCACCTTAGAAGTTTAAATAAAATTTAAAGACAATTTAAAACTTATGCTGATGCAATTCAAAATTGTTTGTTGGTAAGTCTAAATTTACTGGAAGCTTCTCAGAAAAAAACACAGCCAACTCTAGGATGCATTTCTACATTTTGATGGCCGAAATCAAAATTCTATGGGCTAAGGCTTATATTCCAGTTGTATCTGGTCAACAGATTTAACATATGATTAAAGAATTTCAGAAAAAGTATAAAAATAAATAAAAAAGTCCAATGAATTCTAGAAGCAGCGAGAATATGAAAAAAGTGAAGATTTTTGGGTGTCTATGTCAAATAGTCTGTTTGATATATCAGCAAGCAAGGGTCGTGACTACTCGTTGTGCAAGTGCAAGGATGGGGTACCTATTAAAGAATGACAAATGTTTGAACGATCAGAGACAGCAGAGAAAAATGGCCATTGGATCGGTTGATCTTGAAGCTAGCCAAATGTTCAAACGTGCAGCACACAGAAAATCTAAAGAAATTAAAATTCCTTTGACTGTGCCTTCAACTTCTCAATCAAAGCTAGCTTCAGATAATTCAAGTAGCGAAACATCAGAGGAAGAGGAGATTGGGGATGGAGAATGGAATGTTAAATCTTGCATTAAAAGTGTTCAGAGTGAAAAAAGTATCTCGTTTGAAAACAAATAATCCAAAGCAAATGCGTACTAGATTGATTGCCAAGTCTAGCACGCTTGTAATCTCATGGTCTAGCACAGGCCTGTAATCAAACTGCTGGAGCCCTCTGCATTTTCTGGATAGATTGGAAATATGTTGCAGTCTTGTGATGAGCTTCCTGTTGTAGAATTCCAATGAATTTTCACCGAATTACCAGATACTGATTTTAAGAACCTAAGTACCAATCAAAAAAGTATTTGTAAGAAAATAACATTTCCATATCAAATGGCAATCTGTCAGATAACTTAGCAATCACACAACCTGGGAAAATGGCACGTTCAAGATGGTTGACAACTGCTAACAGAATACTACGGTCAATGTGGGAACTATGAATCTCTCAGAAAATTTTGAAAGTATTGGGGAATTATTGAATTATATTTTAAAAGTTTATGTTCCAACACAATTTGTGAAATAAAAGGCAAGTCCATATGTAAATATGGATCATTACATTTGTGTAATTTGATCAAACGATCACAATATTTGCCTTTTGAGTTACGAACAATTGTTAACAAGGTAATCCAAATCAACGGATATTTTGGACACACAGAAAATATTTTGATACCTATGTTTGGTGATGAACGCTCACGTATTAAGGAACTGTGTTTAAGACACATTTTGAAATTCAGAACTATTTTCACTATGAAAGGAATTAAAAATTTTGTACCAAAAATTTATTTTGAAGCTAATGACTACACTGAGTTAATAAACTGAAAAACAATCGCTGTTACTGAGGCACCAATTACAAAAAAAAATCTCTGCTGATGGTCTTAAATAAATGGTTGCTGATGTGAGTAATGTCCAAGAGCAAATGCAAGTTTTGAATTTCCTTTGTTTTCAAAACTGGCATTTGAAGAGGCCGTCGAGTGTTGTGTAAAACTGGTTACTGAAGGAACTCGTACAGCATATGGATCAGAAGCAAGAGACGGCTTTATAAGATCCAGAATTGCGTCTCGATAATTATTGCTGAAATTCGGGACCAAATCAGTTTCTCAAAAACCTAACATGAAAAGTTTCACAATAAGACGTATCCACCATCTTGCTGTAATTTCTTCGTTGTTTTGATAAAAAAAACATATGCAGGTTATATACTAACAAAATTAAAAAATCTATGTTGCAATCTTGTGATCAGCTTCCTGTTGTATCTTATAGTTTTGAAATTTCTTGTTACACTTGAGAGCGTTGGGGCACCAGAAGATATAATCCTATAAAGCCTAATTTTTGCAGGGTAAATATAGATACTGTATGACCACTTTTCCACATATAGGGCAATAAAAATTCCTCCGAAATTTTTTCTGCCCATTTTCACTCCACCCTAATGTACAGTTTTGGAGGAGACATAGCTGGCAATACCTGCAAAATAATTTTGTAAGCTTGTAGAGTTCATACCTTATTGTGTGGCCACTGTCATTAGGACAAGAGGTGGCTCAACGCATTATCCTTAACTCAATGGCACTTGTGTGTGTGTAATACACATACAATGAGAAATGATGAAAACCTTTAGCTGAATGAAAATAAACTATAGAAAAGCTAATCAGATAGGTTGTACGATTTGCAGCATACATAATGGATCAGCAAAATAGCAAGAGAGATGTAAAAAAAGTAAAGATAAAATTAAAAAAAAAATATGAAAAAATAGAAATGCTCAGAAGACTCATAGGAAATTGGACAAGTAAAAACCAGATTGCTTTCACCAGGAGAGTGACAGCCTTATCATTGTGGAATCTTTATGGCATTTGATAGTTGGAGTATATAAAATTTTTGCTTCTGAGTGAATGACAAGTTTGCCTATAGAAGCCATTGAAAGGATTTTTATATTACGCTCTCTGCTCATGCCACTATTACATTAAATTGCTGTGCTTTCTTTGTATGATTTCTGCCATTTTTCTTTTCTTCCGTACTCATGTGCTTTTTATGTAGGTGGTCCTAAAAGTAATGCCTGTTTTGTAAACAACTCTTCTGTCAGTTGAGATATTTTAATAAAATTTGGTATTAAGAAACAGTAAAACCTCCTTAACAGGCTCTCCCAACCACAGCACACCCCCATTTAGTGTGACAGTTTTGTGATCCCCAGTCCCGAAGTATACGAGGTTCTGTTGATATATACCTCCAAATAGCTAAACCCTTAGAATAACAGACAGTGATCTTGGTTGTGAAACAGTTAACATGTGATTGTTTAAAAGAAAAAATCTGCACTTCTTTGCAGCCAAGATTTCTTTAGTTTGTTCGGACAAAAGCAGAGTGACTTTTTGTTCTCAAGATCCCCATTACAAATCTACTGTTATGTGGTTTTCAGAGTCTATCTTTTCATAGAAGTGGACAAAACAGCTCCCTTTGATTTTCATATTAATCAAAATGACTATGAAGCATATTCTGCCCACCTCTTTACTGCATTCCAAACAGAGTTAAATCCACTGTCTAAACTGCCATTCTTGTTCAGTGCCAGCAAGCTACTTTCAAAAGGGTGTGATCCAATTTTTCACCTTTAGATAACCAGCATGAGATCTTGAACATGAAGAGTAAATGTAGCCAACCACCCTTTTCTGAAAGTGAATCAATTCACTATCTCATTTCACTATCAAATGTTGGTATCTTATAGTTTCACTGTGATTTTTTGCTTGTGTAGCATGTAACAAATACATGAAATTTTTGTTCGGATAACTTGTTGGTTTTGAAAGTGGTGACAAAAAGAAACTGATTAACATTGAAAGAAAAAATATATAATTTTAAATGAGGCTGAAAAGGAAAGTTTAAGTGTGCAGATTCTTTCCAGTTCCATCAAATGTAAAATGCAATTTAGGTAAAATACAAATAAGTGGAAAGGATTTGATTGAGGAAGCATCTAATGTAGTTGTAGAAGTGGTGAGCAACACCATAGACTCTAAAGATGCTGTAACGTGTAGTGAAGACTAACAAAACTTTATTAAATGAAGGAAATCCTGAGGGATTAGAGCTATGGAAGAATTGAAAAAATGCATGTTAAAAAACAGGCTACAAATTGCAAAAGAAAAAAATAAACCTTTTATTTATTTATTTAATTTGCAGCCAAAATTGCTGACTGATTTAAATAAATAATGAGTGGTGAGTATGTACACTTAAAATTTTAGTGTGTAACATATATAATTATTACATATCTATTTTGCAAAAACTGTATTGAAATATGCTTTTTCTTTTTTGGGATGTAAGTACACGTATTTGAATTTTTTTCCCACTGTTAAACAATAGCACAAAATATAAAACATTTAATCAATAAACATTTTCATTGTATATTGTATGCATGTATTTAGTATGTAGTTTATTTTGCTCTGTTAGCCTAGATAGGCTCAGAAGTCTACCTCCCAAATAACGGCCAAATGTAAATGGCGAGGTACCAGGGTGTCCATGTTGGAAGATTTTACTGTATATCAAAATCTGTTGGATGTATGGTGCTACTCAAAATAGTACCCTACTGAAACCAAAGATTTATGCCATCATTCACCTAGCATGTGTAACTAGTTTGGAAAAATTCCCCCAACTGTTGTTTGGCCCATGATCTCAGAGCCTGATTAACTTCTTGTATCCAGAGAACTTTTACTTAAAGAGACTTTGCTTCGTGGGACTGATCAGGAAAAAGTTTAAAGGCGCCATGTCAGGGCTGTATGGTGGATGTCCAGCCCATTTTTGCACTAGCATGAGATGCTTCAAGTGAGGTATGTAGGAGGACAGAACAAAGAGACGTGTGGTCTCTTCTTGCAGTTAGCTTCTTGGAGCTTCTTTAATGTCTCAGTATAGCAAGAACTGTTGACAGTGTCACTCTTCTGAAAAATCAGCAAGAATGATGCTTGTGACATACCAAAGAATTGTCATCACCTTTTTGTTGATGTTGAACTTTGTGTATTGATATTTTTACACTTTGGCAAGGTCTTGTTGCCACCATTACATAGTGTGTGCTGTGGTCTCTGGGCCATATCTCCAGTAACCACATAGGAAAAAAATGTGTTCTGATTCACTTCAAACTTCCCCAGCAGATCTCTGCACACTTTGACCCTTTGGTTCCAGTGATCCTGGGTAAATTGGTGTGGAACTCACTTTGCACACACTTCCCAATATCAGGTCATGAATCATTGTTTCCACAGCACTATGACCACAATGCAGTATATCACAGATCTTCTGAACAGTCGTATATTGATCGTTCTGAATGAGTTCATCAATATGTCATTGGTTCTTGTCGATGACTGTCGTTAAAGGCCTTCCCCTCTGTTGTCTGTTGACCACTGAAGTTCTTGTGCTTTGAAACCTTATCTGTTTTTTGGCATTGCTAATGCCAGTCTTCACATTTCCACAAACATTTTTCAGCCATGGATGTTCATCATCTTGCAACCTTCCACAGCACTATGACCACAATGCAGTATATCACAGATCTTCTGAACAGTCGTATATTGATCGTTCTGAATGAGTTCGTCAATATGTCATTGGTTCTTGTCGATGACTGTCGTTAAAGGTCTTCCCCTCTGTTGTCTGTTGACCACTGAAGTTCTTGTGCTTTGAAACCTTATCTGTTTTTTGGCATTGCTAATGCCAGTCTTCACATTTCCACAAACATTTTTCAGCCATGGATGTTCATCATCTTCCTACCTTCCAATTCCAAAAACTCAATGACAGTTCTTTGCTTTTAGGTAAGTATCTATCATTTGCATTGACCAATCAAAAAACTGAAAAGGTTAACATTTACTCAAGAGGTCAATCTAGATTTATACTAACTTTCATGAAAATATTTCCAAAATTACAGGAGTTATTAGCAGAAAGGCATTACTTTAGTACTACCCGCAAGCTTTTCACGTGTTGTGGAAATTCTAATTTATGACAATTTCCCTTCATGTTTTAATATAGGTTCCAGAAGAACAGTTCTTTCACACGGATTATCGGCCTTTAATACGTGACATGAATCATTTTGTTCTTGATGAACAAACACAGTGTGCCCCACATTTGTTGCCACCTCCATTTCTTGTTGACATCGATGGAAATCCTTACCCTCCTCATCTTCAAAGGTTGGTTCCTGGACGAGAACATTGTAATGATTCCCAGCTTATACCTTATGTGGCAGTATCTGCTGCTGGTAAGTATCCATTTAATTTTCATGTTTGGTTTCTTCTTACCCTATAATATTTTTTTCTCTTGCCAGGGTTTGTACGCCTCCTGGATTTCCTGGAAAACTCCTGGAATTAAATTTTTATTTTCTGCCCTGGAAAACTCCTGGGAAAAAAAGGCAATTTTTAATGACTCCTGAAAAATTCCTGGAATTTTTGTATTTCTTTTTATGCTGAACTAGTTTGGTGGTTTTCAGCAGTGTTTCACCGTAAAAGTTAGCTCCTCTCCAGCTGTGAACTGGAGGGAGGGAGAGAGAGAGAGTGTGTTTGTGTAGGGGGAAGGGGATTGCAGAAACTTCCTTGCCTGATCGGGTGGGCGGGGCCAGCACGGCTGTTGACTGATAAGTATTTCCTGCACCCTGGGATAAAAAATATGATTTTCTATCTTAGCGGAATTTATACAAAACTGACTGAAAACTTTAATGCACTTAATAAATTGCCAAAAAGGAACGAACCCACCAAATTTCGTGTGAATCGGATAAAAACTGTGAAAACTAGCCAATAAAATTTTTAATCACATATGACGGCAGTTTTTCCGTTCTAACGTCATAAAAAAAATTATGCGCAATTCAAAAAAGTTTTCATTTGATTGTAGTGAAATTTGCAGGGTAACCTTATATGACCCATTTACGACATCTGTGAAAAATTCAGATCTTTTAAGTGAAAATTCAGAAAATAAATTTTTCGGCACATTTTTCCTTAGGTAGGAAAAGAGAGTACATACCTGCCAACTCTTGCGATTTTGGCAGAAGTCTTCCGATTTTTTATACATTCTTCCAATCTTTTGACCAAATTCATGTTCTTCTGCCGTTCGAAAAATTTCTGTGTTTTTTGCAAAAAATAATCTGTTTTATTAATTTTTGTAAATAAAAAAAAAAAAAAAGTTGATGAAAAGCGCAGCAGTAACTTACTAGTCTTAACAAAGAAAGGTGACTTGATCACGCTAGTTACGTTAACTAAAACTTTTACAAAAAAGTTCGTAAGTTGGAAGCTTTCGACCTTATCTTAGGTCTTCATCACGCCAATGGAGGACTAAGATTGTTGCCAGATTCTACATTTGAATTTTTCCTATTTTTGTTGCCAAAACTTAGAATTGATCTCCAGATCAACGGAATGTAGAGAGGAGATTCGGAGTTGCAAGTCATTGAGTTGAAAATAATTTCTATGCTTTCACGGTAACGGAGGGCAAAACGATTGTCAAACGAAGCAATTCGTTTTGCTTCGTTCCAGTGGGGAACTGCAGATGTGTCTTCCATTGTCAAAATAGACAAGGCAGTGTTGGGATTGCCTTCGAAACATCTTTTCTATGTTCTAAAATTCTATGGCTAATGCTCCTGTATGTGCTTCCAATGTATAAGTTATCCCCAGTAGAAGAAGAGATAGGAATGCAGTAAACTCCTGGGAGGTTCAGGCTTTCAACTTTGTCCCTATCCCTTTGTAGAAGTTTCAAGATGTTTGGGGTAGATTTAATGGCATTTTTAGAAGTTTTGGTTACCATCTTGCCATTAAATCTACCCCAAACATCTTGAAACTTCTACAAAGGGATAGGGACAAAGTTGAAAGCCTGAACCTCCCAGGAGTTTACTGCATTCCTATCTCTTCTTCTACTGGGGATAACTTATACATTGGAAGCACATACAGGAGCATTAGCCATAGAATTTTAGAACATAGAAAAGATGTTTCGAAAGGCAATCCCAACACTGCCTTGTCTATTTTGACAATGGAAGACACATCTGCAGTTCCCCACTGGAACGAAGCAAAACGAATTGCTTCGTTTGACAATCGTTTTGCCCTCCGTTACCGTGAAAGCATAGAAATTATTTTCAACTCAATGACTTGCAACTCCGAATCTCCTCTCTACATTCCGTTGATCTGGAGATCAATTCTAAGTTTTGGCAACAAAAATAGGAAAAATTCAAATGTAGAATCTGGCAACAATCTTAGTCCTCCATTGGCGTGATGAAGACCTAAGATAAGGTCGAAAGCTTCCAACTTACGAACTTTTTGTAAAAGTTTTAGTTAACGTAACTAGCGTGATCAAGTCACCTTTCTTTGTTAATATTGTTACGTGTTTTGCCCATAATCGTCATACTAGTCTTAATCTCAGGGCTGCCAGACCTGCGCCAATTGCTCCAGTCCGTGCCAAAACGTTGTTCTTGCACCATTCTGCTAAAAATTGCGATTTTGATGACAAAATCTGCGCTAATTTTGCGCCAAAAGTTAAAATTTACCAGTCATCAATATTTTAGCGTACTTTTACGCCATTCGAAATCGATTCAGCGGTTAATTCGTACATAAGATTCTTCTGTGGGTTCGTGGAGTCCCCCTCTCTCACCCTTTTTTTTTTTTGTCATTTTCGAGATTGAAGCAAAAGTGAAGAAATTCTCGGGGTATTAGTTGGGGGTGGGGGTGGGTCGTATTCCGTCTGAGGACGTTGTTTTGTCTTTTTAAACTTTCGGAAACGGAAGCTGAACGGAGTGCAGATTTTTCCTGTAATCATATTTGTTTTTCTCGCGCGATGTTGCTTCTGTTCCGTATTGTTGTTAAATATAATTTCAGCTTGAATATGTAGGCAACGATTTCCAAAAACGGAAGTCAGGCCGCCCGAAAATTTCCCCATAATCTTCGGCCACGACATTCTTACGCTGATTCGAGGAAATTTTTTTGCTATCATTTGGACCATTTACGAGATTGATGCACAACTACGTGATGTTTCCTCTACCGAGTATTGTTAGATATCATTTTATTCCATAAATATTTGTATTTCAGCTTGAAAATGTTGGATAAATTTCTGAAAACGGAAGTCAGACGGAGCGAAGATTTCTTCAGTAATTGTATTTTTTCCCTACGCGATGTGATCCCCACTCCTATGTAGTTGTTAAATATCACCCTCACAAATGTGTGTGCATTTTAGCTTGATAAGGATGGAGGAAATTTCAAAAACGGAAGTAACGAAGTTTGGAAATTTGTAAAAATTGATGCATGGTATTCATTCTCTGAAAATTACACCATTTATCTAAAATAGTGAAAGCTCTGATATCAGAATTCATAGTTCTCAGCTACAGTTGATGTTTTTAATAAGCACAGGATACTTTCCAAAAATTGCATTGCTTTTGGAGCAGACAATGCTCCAGTAATGATAGGAGAGAAAAATGGTGTGGCTCGTCATTTGAAAGAACACCAAAGTGGAATAATAATTATAGGGTGTATTTGCCATTTAATTAAATAATGCAAAAGAATTTTTTCTTTGGTTAAAAAAATCGCACAATGTTTCGATCATTAATGTCAGGTGAATCACTTGAGTCTTCTGTTAATTAAATGCAAAGAAAATTTACTTTGTTTTCAAAAAGGGTACTCCAAAGAATTCTTAAAAAAAGCCAAAAAGGCCACTGTAAAAAGTTTAGTTACTGTTAAATTACTATAAATTAGTGTTCCCTTGAATAAAAACACACAAAATAATAAAGGTAAGTGTCCTTTATTCCTTTTTTGTTTAAGCAGTATGAGTTCTAAATCACTTTATCGTGTGACAAATTGATGTAAAAAAAATCTTCTGAATTTTTATACAATCTTCTAAATTTTTCAAAGAAATGGAAGGTATGAGAGTAGCAGGTGGGAGGGGCTGGATGAGATGAGAAGAAGATCCTCCAAACCTTGATTTTAGTTTACAGTATTCTTACGGTTACATAAATGTTAGGTTATAAAGCTATAAATGTGGTGAGGGGTAATCGTGGAAGTGAGATGCAGATGGACTGATACCGGTCTTGTGTGTTCCCAAGACCTTTTAATCAGGTTGTTCCATTTTAAACAGTGTTACAGTCTTACATTAACTCAAGAGTATAGTGACCTATACATAATGCTGATTGCAAATGCATTTGGCTGTCTTCCTTGTAAATTGGTAACAAGAACATTGTTCTGTTTTATTAGTCAGAATAAATTATTGTTGTGTAGTTATGCCAGGTGGTAAGTGTATATTTAATCCAGCTTGGCTAGATAATGTCAAGTATAAGGATTTTTTGCTGAAACAGAAAGATACTTCTAAGTTTAAAGCAAAGTGCAAAGTATGTGATCGTTGCTTCGATATTTCAAATATGGGTGAGTCTGTCATTACTAGTCATGTGGCTAGTAAAAAGCATATTTCTTTATTGGCAGCTAAACAAAAGCAAACAGTAAATATCCAAGACTTTTACCAGAAGTCACATGGTGCTGTTCCTATTAAAAAAAAACCCTGCAGTATCTGACATAAGTCTTGAAAATTCGTTTTCCCAAAACAATGTGCTAAAAGCAGAAATTCTATGGACGTTGAAAGTCATTACTACACATTATTCATATAAGTCATGTGAAAACATCCAATCTGTACTGACCTTAATGTTCCCTGACAGTAGCATTGCAAAAAAGTTCACTTGTGGTGGAAAAAAAATGTGCATATTATTCTGATTTTGGTATTGCACCATTTTTTATGTCACTTTTAAAGGGAAGAGTCGAATCTCAAGATGGATATGTGTTACTGTTTGACGAGATCCTTATCAAGGAAACTAGCAAAAACAGTTGAATTCTCATGTTAGGTTTTGGGATGGTGGGCAAGTTTGTACAAGATACTTAGGCTCTGACTTTTTAGGACATGCTACTGCTGATGTATTGTGTAGTAAAATTCAAGAAAAGTGTTCCGGCTTAGGTTCTGGTAACTTGCATCAGTTGTCCATGGACGGACCCCATGTCAATTGGAAAGTTTATGATATGATGCTGAATGCATTAAAACTAGAGGGCCCTGCCTCTTTGTTGAATGTTGGCAGTTGTGGATTGCATATTGTTCGTAATGCTTTCAACGGTGGTTGCAAAATAATGCCAGAACTTGGTGAGACTATTCAAGCATTGTATTATATATTCAAGGACTCGCCAGCTAGATGTGAAGACTTTTAAAAAGTGACAAACTGCAACGTCTTTCCGCTAAAGTTTTGCTAACACCGTTTTCTTGAAAATGGGAGTGTTGTTGAAAGAGATATTGAAATTTTGCCAAGTATTTCATTATATGTCAGCAAGGTTCAGCAAAAGATATTACCTGACCCTCAAAACAAGGCATTTGATGTGGTGAAGAAACATGTTAAAAACCCACTTTTTCTTGTCAAATGTAATTTTTTGTTACCGTGGCTTAAAAGTGTTGAATATTTTTTGACTGTTTATCAGACTGATCAACCAATGCTTCCCTTTTTGGCTCATGGCTTATATAGTTTATTAAAAGAAGTGATGCAAAGATTCATAAAGGATAACATAATGAACAGTGTAAATAGTCCTCTTAAACTGCTGAAAATTGAAATAAATGAAGCAAATTACAAAGTTACGAGTAAAATCACGATTGGTTTTGTTGTAAGCAAATTAATAATGGAACTAAAGAAAAGCCAAAATGTCAGTGACAAACAGATTATGGAATTTAAGTTACAATGTAGGCATCCAAGTTACTAAGAAGTTTCTCGAAAAATCCCCTTTATAGTATCCGTTGGTTAGGTCAATGACATGTTTAGACCCAAGAAAGTTTTTGGGAAATTCAGAAGATATGGTTCAGAAGTTCAGCAGGATATTACTCATCCTTGTCGATGCAAAGAAAGTTTTGGAAGTAAATTGTGATAATATCATAAAGGAGTATAGTGATTTAGTACAGGAACTTGTCAATGAAAGGAAGGCTGAGCTCACAAATTTTGATCCAAGAACACAGACTAGATGAGTTTTACCATGCCACTGTTGAAAGAGGATTTTCTACTAAATAAGCAAATCATGGTGGAGAACTTAAGAAAAGAATCTGTTGTAGCAAGAAGAATTATTGTTGACCATGTAAATACAGTTGGGAAAATAGAAGATGTTGAATTGTCAAAAGAGCTATTACTGAATGTTGCCTGTGCTCGTCAAAAGTATGTAGCTTACCTGGATGAATAGAAGAAAACCCAGCAAAAGAAATGTATGAAAAAAGAATGCTGCTAATGGAAGACATATCATGTCTTAAATCGAAGAAGGAAAGACTTGAAACAGACATTTCTGAATTTAAAAAATCCTCTGAAATGTATGCTGATCAGGTAGAATAAAAAAGCTCACTGACATTGTTTGCAAAATCAAATGCCCTGCGACACAGTGTCAAAGAAAAAGAAAAAGCACTGTTGCTTGTTGCTGATGAACTTCATGAAAAACTCATGCAACATAAGAATTGTTAAAGGGGTAGGGAACATCCTATCTCTTGAAGTTATATGTCTACCATAAGGTACCTTTTTCTTAATGAACTTTTTAGATAACAAAACTCTGTGTCTTCCCATTCTGCTTTATTCGCCCTCTCGTTTATATTGTGGTCATTAGTGGCTGTGAAGTGGGAAGAGGAAATGTAAGTCAACAGCAATTCCCAATCGAACTTTATTCCCATACGGCTTTATATTGCGTCCTTAAAACGGGGAAACTTTACCTGCTAGAAAAGAGAAGTATACCTTTTAAAAGGAATTCACCTGGTTTCTTTCATAGCAGTTAGCGGCATGCAAATCTGTGGAAGAATTGATCAAACTCATGCACACTGCGTATTAATCAGATTTCAGCCATTTTCAACACATTCCTTCAATATACACCCCCCCCCCATCGAGTTTTTAAGTAAAAGATTCCCTCCTCGGGGTCCCTAAGAACAAACTAAAATTTTGACAGAATTGAAGGCTTTTGTATGTTTATCATGCATTAAGTTTCGATGAACATACTGAAACCAGATGAAAATTTCCGGAATAAAATGACAAATTTCCAGGAAAAGCGCGTAATGAAAAAAAAAAAAATATTTTTAGGCACTCTGAGCATTGCTTTTTCTCGGCTTTCAAAATAGTTAGACATATACAGGGTGCGTTCAAAAAGTTGGTCAAACATTTTCATGTATTAAATTACCTAAAAATTTTAACCAGTAGCCATTTTCAAAAATATCAAAAAGAGACAATAAATCCAGGTAGAGAAAGTAAAGTACATGTTGCAAAAATATGCATTTAAATGTTTCCCTCATACTAAGTAGGCATACAGAAACATCAGTATTTCACTGTCTGCCATCCAATGAAGGCATGTTACATATTGTAAATAGAAAGTTTGGAAGTTCGGAGTATTTTTATACAAGTAAAAACAGAATATGTTCTTTTTTGTTTTTTTTTGTTCCTGGTGGGCGGTCGTAGTGAGCGATGGGTTTGCCTCCTCGAGGCGCTCCGTGGTAACAATGGCACACACAACAGCAACTAGAGCCTCTGTGAATCTTGGAGAGGTGCAAGCTAGTTCTGTGTGACATTGGCGAAAAGACCCCAACTCACTGGGTTTTGTTCCAGAATCCTTAGGTTGAATGACCAACTGGAACCCTCAGCTGTGGGCTAATCCCCCACACTGATGTACTTACCTGATTAAAAAGACAAAAAGAAATATTAAGAATGACTCAAGTGTGGGATATGGTGGACCTACCACACTTGAGAAGGACGGTCTACCACGGAATCGACCTGGACTTTCTAAACGGCGTATGAGAAAGCGATCTAGGCTGAGTGAATGTAAGATTGGTGTATGGAATACTAGAGGTATAAATGGCAAGATGAGTGAGGTGATTAAGAAGATGAATAAGTATAGACTGGATGTGCTGTGTGTAAGTGAAACCAAAAAGAAGGAAATTGGGGTAGAAGAAGTGAATGGCACGGTGAGTGTGTGGTCTGGAGTATTGGATGATATGAGAGGACAAGCTGGTGTAGGTGTGATTTTAAGTGAAAAGATGAAGAACAACTTGATTCACTATAGTTGCATAAGTGAGAGAATTCTCTGGATTCGTTTGAAAGTGAAACTTCAGAGAATTGTTATTGTTGTAGTGTACGCTCCTTGTGACTCGGAACCTTCTGATAAGAAAGAAGATTTCTGGAATGAGCTAAAAGCTGTTTTGAGTCAGTTTGGTGCTAAAGAAAAAGTTATAATAGCAGAGGATTTCAATGCTAGAGTAGGTGTGCAGAATGCAATTTCTGACAATGTTCTGGGTAAGTTTAATGATCCTTGTGTGAATGATAATGGTGAAAGATTAATTGAACTCTGCATTAAAAATGATTTGTGTGTATCTAATACATTTTTCAACCACAAGTATATACACACATATACTTGGGAAAATCGTACTCTTGATAGATTTTGTTGTTTACGATCAGCGTTTGAAACACTTAGTTGTTGACACCTGTGTGATGAGAGGTGCGGATGTTGGTTCTGATCATTACTTGGTAGTGTCACGAGTGAAACTTAATGTTGGTTGGAGGAAAAGGAATAGGAAGAGACCCAGGATAGAAAGAATAAAGGTTGATAGGCTCTTTGAAGATCATCAGCGGTATTCTGACTTACTTAGAGAACGACTGAAGGATCTGAAATCTTGTGAGAGGGATGTAGAAAAGAAGTGGGAATGTTTTATAAGAACTGTGTTGTTACTGCTGCTAAAGAGATCTGTGGCACCACAATAGTGGGTAACAATAGAGGTGATGCTTGGTGGAATAGTGAGATTGATGAGGCAGTAAAGAAAAAGAAGAAAGCCTATTTGGGGATGTTGCAAGGAAGAGTCTCTGTGGACGAATATCGCTGTAAGAAGCGTGAAGCTGCTAAGCTGGTTCGCCACAGTAAGGCAAAAGATAGGAAAGAGAAAGTGGAAAGGCATGAACTGGCTTTTTGGAAAGATAGGAAGTCTTTCTGGAAGCACATGAGACTCAGAAGAAATAGGGGAAACAAAGTTGTAAGTTGTGTGAAGAATGAGATTGGGGAAATGATATAGGAGCCCAATGCGTTAGGTGACAGATGGGGCAAATACTTCTGTGAGTTATTAGATCAGGAGAGAAAAAATGATTCTGAGACAGATGCAGATGATGTCACAATGAGGGATGAAAGCACAGGAGGGATCTCAAGAGAAGAAGTGTGTAAAGCTCTAAAATCTTTTCAGAATGGTAAGGCTCCAGGAGTTGATGGCATAACTGCAGAGATGTTGAAGTATGGTGGTGACTCTATAATTGACTGGTTAACTGAAATTTGCCAGTTGTGCTGGGAGTTAGGAATGGTCCCTTAGGATTGGAAGGATGCTATCATTGTTCCCTTGTATAAGGGAAAAGGTGATCAGACTGAATGCAAGAACTATCCTGGTATTAGCCTACTGAGTGTGCCAGGGAAAGTGTTTGGTACAGTTGTTATTGAAAAAGTATGGGGTTTTACATCATTGAAAGTGTGGGATGTTCAGAGTGGTTTTATGTCTGGTAAAGGCTGCACTAACCAGATTTTTGCATTAGGCATGATGATTGAAAAGTATCTGGCTGTTGGGAAGAAAGTTTTTACTGCCTTCATAGATTTAGAGAAAGCTTACGACTGAGTCAATAGGACACTTTTGTGGAAGGTATTGAATGAATATGGTGTTACTGGGAATCTACTTAATAGTGTAAAAGCCATGTATGCTGGTAGTAGAGCTTGTGTCTGAGTGAATGGTGTTTTATCAAAATGGTTTTCCATTGGTGCAGGAGTTAGACAAAGTTGTGTAATGTCACCATGGCTGTCTAATATATTTATGGATGCATGCATGCGTGAGGCCAAAATAGATAATAGTGGTTTATGTCTTGGTGATATCCGTGTGTGCAGATTGCTGTATGCTGATGATACTGTCCTGTTGGCAGAGAGGAAAAGTGAGTTGCACAATATGTTGACTCGGATGCACGAAGTTTACATGAAATTCAAACTGAGTATAAATAAGGGAAAAACCAAAGTTATGGTGTTTGAGAGAGGAATGGGTAGCACTGAATGTAATGTAAGTATAAATGGCACTGTGATTGACCAGGTGAGTGAGTTTGTGTATTTAGGAAGCATGTTTGACAGAGAGAACAAGTTGGATGGTGAAATCAGTAGGCGAGTGAATTCTTCTTTGAAAGTCATAGCTGCTCTGGGAGGTTTTCACAGGAATGATGGGTTCTCTAGAGAGTTCCGCATGGCTGTGTATGAAACAGTAATTGTTTCTACTCTGATGTATGGCAGTGAAACCTAGGTACTGCAGAAGAAACATAGGAGTCGTTTGTGTGCTGGAGAAATGCGTTACTTACGTGGGGTTTGTGGCAAGACACGATCTGATTGTGTGAGGAATGAAGATGTATTGCAGTTGTGTGATGTAAAGCAAAATGTTGTTAGCAAGGTGGAGACCAATATGCTTCGGTGGTTTGGCCATGTTGAAAGAATGAGTGATGAAATGCTTACTAAGAAAATATTTTCAACCCAAGTGGCAGGAAGGAAAGGCAGAGGAAGGCCAAGGAAGACATGGGTGAATCAGATTCAGGAGTGCCTGCATGAGAAAAAGATTATGAGTATGAAGTATAAAAGATCTTGTGTACGGCGTGTAATGGATATCAGTGAAGCACGAGTTGTGTGTCAGGATCGCTGTAAATGGCGAAGTTTGATACGACAACAATAAGGAAAAATATCTGGAAGTTTGTATTTCTTTTTGGAGCTAACCTCTGAATCTCAGAGAGCAGCTTAGTGATGTATTTTATTTTATTTTATTTTATTTTATTTTATTTTATTTTATTTTATTTTATTTTATTTTATTTTATTTTATTTTATTTTATTTTATTTTATTTTATTTTATTTTATTTTATTTTATTTTATTTTATTTTATTTTATTTTATTTTATTTTATTTTATTTTATTTTATTTTTATTTTATAGGGTTGGCTTTTCAGGTTCTTGTTTCTATCTAGTTTCTTGACTTCTAGAGCATGGAATATCCTACCTTTTAGGTTTGTATCAAAGTGGATAAAAAAAATAAATCCTGTGAAGCTTGGTGATGCACATTGTCAGTATTTAGGTTTACATGATTCATGCTCTGTGAATGATTTGGGGTCTTTTAATTTAGCTCAGTGCCTGCTTTGTGATATGTAGGCACTGTAAAAAAAATATTGTGTTACAGGGAAGAAAATTATCAGTATCATGCATGTATTATATTTTGTTTGTTTCAGAAATGCAAGGAAGCATGTTTAAGGTTTTAATGAATCAAAATTTCCCATCTTTACTCATGTGTATATATCTTTTCTGCTTTCAGTCGATGTATTGTAAATGTGTAGTGACCATTTGCCCGAGGTGGGTGTGGTTTTGAGTCCCATATGAGGTATGGGTGGTGTATTTGTCTGATGGCATTGGCTCCATCCCTTCTCTGCAACAAGTGGCCCTAAATTAGAGATGTGCGGCTGCTTATAGCACTCAGAGTTGCACATGATGGTCAATAAACCTTGAAACACTAGAAGAAAAAAAACAAGTAGTAAACTTCACCGTAATGTGCAATATAGGCAACAACGCAGTGTGATTCTAGCAAAAGTTTGGGCTCCTGGAATTTTTTTACGGACTCCTGAAAGACTCCTGGAATTTATTTTCTTTAAAAGTGTTCGAACCCTGTCTGGCATAGATAGATGTTTTGGAACAGCTGTGGTTGACCTGCTGTTTTAGTAATGAAGTCCACTCTTTTAATGAACATTTAATCTTTATTTTTATTTTCATACATGTAATAAAACCTTCAAAATTCTTTCACTAACCAATGTGAATAATCTGCACAAAGCTGTTTACACTGTTTTCAATGGGTGTCATACTACCGTGTTCAAGTGTTATTTTTTTAAGACATTAAATTTTTTAATGCTAACATAGAATTGAAATTAATACATAATGTTTCCTTACCAAAACTCAAAACATTTGACTCTGCATTTATGACTTATTTTCAGGTGATGCTGAAATTTTAGAACCTGTACGTCCGTTGGATGGTCTAGCTGATCATCATCGTCCTACAATTGATGATATGATTGAAATACTTCAGCAAGAACGTGTTCGCTCAGGCGCTTCTGGAAATGAAGCAGATGGAAACAGTAGTGAAAGAAATTCACAAGGACCATTCTCTCCCGCTCTAGTCATAGATCACTTTCAGAAAATGGAGAGAGGAGTGTTTCTGATGCTTTTTCTCCTCGATCAACTTCAAGGGGACAAGCTGGTATGTGTGACTCCTCATATTTTGCAGTTTGAGCTGTTTCTCAGATCATGTCACAGATAATACATATATGTATAAATTGCTGAATTGTTGCTAAGTTAATTATTTAATTGTTAAAATCAGGGAAAGATTATATCTTTGGCAAAATACAATTCTGGTTAACCTGAAACTTTGTCCCTTTAAGGAATGAAAGCTTCCATTTTAAGACTATTACAGACGTGCCAACTCTCCGGGTTTAGGCCGGTAATGCTGGATTTTATGACACTTTCCGGAATTCCGGATTAGAAAATAATATTGCCGGATTCCATCATAATTTCTGTAGCGTAAATTAAAAAGTAATGAGAAAAGCTCGAAGTTCTCCAAGGCATCGGAGAACTTCGTTGATTACCGTAGCGTAAAAAGTAACGAGGGGAAAAGTTCGAAGTTCTCCGAGGCATCGGTTCATTAGCGGAGAAGCGACCTTTCCCTTCTGAGTTAGCAGCCAGCAGTTTTGCTATGCCGTTGGCAGCGATGTTTACTCTTCTGTCCAGTAATGATCTCTGGCGCTGCGCGCACGGAGTGGGAGCGGGCTTGGCCTTGGCGCGTACCGTACGTACTGACGCAGATTTCTATCGTAAGCGCGCGGTAGTGTTTTGGTTTGTTTCATGTACTTCGTCTGTCTTAACAGGAATTTCTGATAATTTTTTGTGCACGCGTTTAATCAAGCGATGGCTGGTAGAAAATATCAGTCTGTTTTTAAGAAGTATACGACGGATTATCCATGTATAATCGAATCAAGGAACCGCCAACGATTTGCCTTTTGCTCTATTTGTAGGTGTGACTTTTTCGTTGTCCACAAGGGCAAAGGAGATATCGTTAATCACATTCTTACGCAAAAACTCGTGGCCAATTCTAAGTGCATGGAAAATAACAACATTAAATTTTGCTCGAGATAGTATTTCATTCCTCGTGTAACATAACTTACTTTAAAGCTGTGCTGACCATGCAAGTGTGCTTTTAAAAAAAATGTTCCCAGATAGTATCATTTCAAAAACATATGCATGTGTGACAGGACAAAAACATCGTGCGTTGTTGCCGAAATGGGGAAATTTTCAAAAATAGACTTGCATACTTGCCAACTTTTACGGATTACCCGTAAAATTTACGGATTTCTGCTTAGTTTTATTGATTTACGGATAGAGGTCTTTTTTAACAGATTTTTTTAATATTTAGATTGCTCAATCGAAATATTTCAACCCCCTGCAACCATCCACTTAGATTTTCTAACAGACCTTACGTGCGCTGTGTCACGCGATGATGTCATCTTTGACTCGCTGGCTTTGTGACATCGTGTGGTAGCTCTCTCTCTCCATGGGAGTGTGCTCAAGTGATGTGCCGACCAGAGTTCGCCAAATTGCGTAATTGCGCGTTTAGTATGCATCGAAATTTTACCAACGCGTAAAAATACGGATCGGGAATTTTTCTCAATGTGTAAAAATATGCGTCCGGAACTTTTTCTCGCGCGTAAAACTACGCAGCGAATCATTTTACCAATTCATAAAAATGCGCATAGGGGCGGTACAGAAACAGAAGTAAACGAAATAAAGGTTTTCTCCGTAATCAATAATTTTTTTTTCCTATGATGCTGCCTTTGTCCAGTATTGTTGTTATATATCATTTTATTCCATAAATATTTGTATTTCAGTTTAAAAATGGAGGAAAAATTTCCGAAATCGGAAATTCGACGGCAAAAAAATGTTGCTTTAGGCATGACAGTCCGACGGCTTCAAGGAATTTCTCCTTTTCCATCTTAATTTGAGTTATCCTCCAGATCGATGCATAACTTAACATAATTTTTTTAAATATTTGTTAACAGAAATTGTTTTACATTTTTTATATACCTTAACGTAACAGTGCTTCAAATTATGTCCATTGATATTTCAAACATACGAAAATAAGCTTGCAGGATTTTAATAGAAAATTGCAGGATTTTTCTCTTCTTAAGGTTGGCAAGTCTGCTATTAAATCAATTGAAAATAAAAAAAGTTTCAAATTTAATCCGTCTTTTAAAATAAAGCATAGAAATTGAGTTTTTTACTTACAGAAATTATGAATTGAGCCCCTCCCCTTGATACATATGAAGTTGCCAAATAGTAGTATCACATACAAGAAATATTCAGTAAAGACTAAGACTGATGTTTATGCATATCATTATTCTATATATTAGTTTTCCATGTTCAGCTCATCATCAGAGCAATCCCTTTGTGATTGAACATGCCTGTCCCAGTGATGCCTTCTGGTTATAAAGTGTGTGCTGGAACGAATCTGTCTTTATGCAGTACAGGGTTTGTATGGGTCCTAGAATAAGATTTCCAGTATTCCAGGCCTAGCAAAACTTTATTCCCCCTCCCCCTCCTTTTTTTTGTGTGAAACACCCTTGAATTGGCTTGAATTTTTGTCTTTGGATGAAAAATTGTAATTTTTTTGTTGTTGTTTAGTTAGGTCACTCCCTACCTGCAAAGGCTTCTATGGTTGCTTCCTGGTCCATAGTAGTACAATTTGTTGTAGTAGAGAGAGAGAGAGAGAGGAAGGGATCATGCCATTTCTTTTCATTATCGTAGCTGGGATAGGTTGCTCATGAAAACATATCTTCCTTCCATTTATGTGTAATCCAGGGATGTAGAAGGTGTCATCTCTTCCATTATATGTGATGACTCTGCAGAGCAAGACAGGTGTATGTTGAACAATAACATTTGTGGCCACAGACTCAGTTTTGTTCAGTGACCTTCCTGAGAGCTCATCCTAGCTATACCATCTTATGTGTGCACTCCTTCCCAGGCTTAATTTACTTATGTGAGCAGCAGATGCCAGCCTCCAAAGGCAAAGCTTATCAGGTACCCTCACATCATTGGCAGTAGTTTTATAAATGTATAGCAGAGCAGAAAGTGACTGATACCCATGTTGCTAAGTTAAAAGAGGAGAGAAAGGGGGATGGGGAAGCTAATATTAATCAATTTGGGCGTATGAAACGTGACTCCATAACATCATGGTCTTGGTAATCTGGTACACACTGGTGGGAAATTTTCCGAAAGGGAATGATTCCTGTCTATTCAAGTATGCTAATTTATGTGAAGTGATGTGAGAATTGAAATAATTACGTTTATTTGGGAGATTTTTTTTTTTTTGTCCTGGAATCTGTGTGCAGGAATGCTGCTGTTTTACTATGGCCTGTAGTGGCCATTGCTCTGCCACTTAGGAGATAATCTATTTTTCATTACACAAAACATGATCACATCTCTGTGGTATATATTGCTGGGCTGCACTGAAGAGAATCTAAATATGGATGGGATGGGATTGTAACTTTAAGTTTCAATAAGCATCCAAGGCCCATCTCTGATTTAAAACTACTGGTTCCAAGAAAGAAGCAATAAAATGCATTTGTGAGTGTCGCTAAGTCTGAAATTGAAACAGAATTCATAATGGGCAACAGAGTTGTGGCGGTGGTGCCCTTGTGGGTTGGTTTTGCTGTAGAATTCTTTGAAGAACATTTTATTGTTGTGGTTTTGTACCGATTTGTGTAGGTTTGCATATTTAAGGCCCCCAAAGTGTGTATTTTTTTTTCTTTGTCGTCGATAATTTCCCCCTAATATCTTATAACTTTAGTGTATGAGTAAAAGATTTCATTTGGGTTTCTTCAATGAATTAGTAAAGGTATCCATATTTTTCAGAGATGCCAATTGATTATGCTCATTTGTTGCACACATTCATTGCATGTGTTAGTTTTGCTTTAGCCCTAAATCTTCTGTCAAGGCTTGTTAAAGAAACTTCTCAGCATTCAACCATTGGCCTGATAATCGCATCGAAATTAGGATTTTTGAGCTTGGTGGGTTTTTCATTAAATCAAAGTTTTAGAAAACTTCCAGGGGAGGGGATAAATAATAAAGATTGAACAAGAATTGAATAGAAAGTGTGATAAACTGAAACAATCTGCATGAAATTTTAATTTTTGTTGTTTTGATTACATACTTCAGTACTTGTGTTAATATTCCACAGATGGGTGGATGGAACATTGATTTGTTTTCTCCTGTAATGTTACTTTTGATTTGTTTTCTCCTGTAGTGTTACTTTTGATTTGTTTTCTCCTGTAGTGTTACTTTTGATTTGTTTTCTTCTGTAGTGTTGATTTATTTTGAGAACTCAATACTTCCCCATCATATGAGTAATAATTTTGTATTGTCATAACCAACCTCAAGTCAAAAACAAAAAAAAAAAGGACAGCATTGTATGTTTCCTCAATGTGAGAGAGGGGTGTGGGACAAAAGCAAGAGGAAACAGTGTAGCATCACAGAAGAAGACAAAATCAGGTACAAAATGGGCATAAATATACAGTACTAGTGTGTGGAATATTTAATACACAAGTAATGAATGTAGGCACAAGTGAATAATGTGTGCCATTTTCAATCCTACAGCTAAAACTCATGAATCCAGTCGAATATGCCTGGTACATCTGAAATCATACTCAAATTAACTGCCATATATTTTAGGTATTTATGAAGATAATTAATTTCTTCTTTGTCTTTGTGATTGTAAAGGTGAAATAAGAACTGAGAAGAAAGCTTCAAGTTGTAAAACCCTTTGGAAGTTCTAAACATTTGAATAATTGTACTATCTGTGCAATTTGGATCTTATTACATTTGCCATTTTTAAAATTTGAATATATCAAGCTGAAATTTTACTTACATTCTTTATTAAATTTGTTGTGTGATTTTCAAAGCCTAGAATTTTATGGTGGATGAAGTCATGAAAAAAATGTAGCTATGCTCAAAAAGTCATTGATGTGCATGAGAGAGACAATTCTGGTAGTACAATCAGCACCATCTCTGCAGCTTTCATAGCTGCTTCCAGAAGGGAATTACATCTTTGGACCTTCCTTTTAGTATTTACATACGTACTTACATACATATCACTATGCTGTTCTCTGAGATTCAGAGGTTAGCTCCTCAAAGAAAGTATATTTGGCAGATTAACGCTTAACTTTTGGACCCAGATTTTACTTACTGTTGATGTATCAAATGTTTCCATTACAGCGATCTTGGCATACAGCTCGAGCTTCACTGACATCCATCACACAGCGCACACAAGACCTTTTGTACTAAATACTCATAATCTTTTTTCCATGCAGACGAATATTCCTGAATCTGGTTGTTCCACAATTTCCTGGGCCTTTCTCTACCTTTCTTTCCTGCCACTTAGGCTGAAAAAATTCTCTTAGTGAGCATCTCATCACTCATTTTTTTAACATGGCCAAACCACCTAAGAATATTAATCTTCACCTTACTAACAACATTTTGCCTCACATTACACAACTGAAACATATCTTCATTCCTCACGTGATCACAGCAGTCTTGCCACAAACCTCCCGTAAGTAACGCATCTCTCCAGAACACAAACGACTCCTGTGTCTCTTCTGCAGTACCCAGGTTTCACTGCCGTACATCAGAGTAGGAACAATTACACTTTCATACACAGCCATTCAGGACTTCCTTGAAAATTCATCATTCCTGTGAAATCCTCCTAAAGCAGCTATGACTTTCAATGAAGAGTTCGCTCGCCTACTAATTTCACCATCTAATGTGTTCTCTCTGTCAAACATGCTTCCTAAATAAACAAACTCGTTCACCTGGTCAGTCACTGTGCCATTTAGACTTACATTACATTCAGTACTACCAGTTCCTCTATCAAAACCCATAACTTTGGTTTTTCTTTTATTTATACTCAGTTTGAATTTCATGCAAACTTCGTACATCCGAGACAACATGCTCTGCAACTCACTTTTGATCTCTGCAAACAGGACAGTGTTATCAGCATACTGCAATCTGCGCACATGGATATCACCAAGACATAAATCAGTATTATCTATTTTGGCATCACGCATGCACGCATCCATGAATATATTAAACAGCCATGGTGACATTACACAACCTTGTCTGACTCCTGAACCAATAGAGAACCATTTTGATAAAACACAGTTCACTTGTACACAAGCTCTACTGCCAGCATACATGGTTTTCACACTATTAAGTTGATTCCCGGTAACACCATATTTATTTAGTACATTCCACAGCAGAAGTATCTTATTTACTGTGTCACAAGCTTTCTCTAAATTTATGAAGGCAGCAAAAACCTTCTTACTAATAGACAGAAGACAGATATTTTTCAATCATCATGCATAATGCAAAAATTTGGTTAGTGCAGTTCTTACCAGGCACAAAACCACTCTGTACATCCCACACTTTCTCTGATGTAAGACTTTGTACCTTACCAATAACAACCGTAACAAACACTTTCCCTGGCACACTAAGTAAGCAGATATTATGATAGCTCTTGCATTCAGTTTCATCACCTTTTTCTTTTTACAAAGGAACAATAATTGCATCCCTCCAATCCTGAGGGACCAATCGTAACTCCCAACACAACTGTCAAATTTCAGTTAACCAGTCAATTAGATAGTCACCACCATATTTTAACATCTCAGCAGTTATGCCATCTACTCCCGAAGCCTTACCATTTTGAAGAGATTTTAGAGCTTTACACACCTCTTCTCTTGAGAATCCCACCAGTCCTACCATCTCTCACTGTAACATCATCTGCTTCAGTCTCAGAAATGCTTTTGCTTTCACCATCTAATAACTAACAGAAGTATTCACCCCATCTTTCACTTAACTCATTGGGCTGCCATATCATGTCTCTGGTCCTATTTTTCACACAACTTAGATTTTTATTTCCCCTATTTTTCCTATATCTTATGTACTTCCAGGAAGCTTAACTATCTTTCCAAAAAGCAAATTCCTGCCTTTAGAAGCTGCCTCATGCTTCTTACAGCGATACTCATCCACAGAAACTCTACCTTGCAGCATCTCCAAATATGCTTCCTTCTTTGTCTTTACTGTTTCTTTAATCTTGCTGTTCCACCAAGCATCACCTCTAATCTTACCCACCATTGCAGTACCACAGACTTCTTCACCAACAGTTGCAACACAGTTCTTAAAATAAGTCCACTTCTTTTTTACATCCTCTCACATGACTTCAACTCATTGTCATTCTCTGAGTAAGTTAAGAGTAACGCTGATGTTCTTCATGAAGCCTTTAAGCCTTTATTCTTTTCATTACAGACCTCTTCCTCTTTCTCCATCCAGCATTCAGTTTCACTTGTGACACTAACATGTAATGATCAGAGTGAACATCTGCACCTCTCATCACAGGAGTGTCAATAACTGTTTCAGATGTTGATTGTAAACAACAAAATCAATTGGACTCTTTTGTCCTAGAGTAGGATTTTCCCAAGTGTATGTGTGGATATACTTTTGGTTGAAAAATGTATTAGATACACACAATCTATTCTTAATCATCATCATCACTAAGCTGTTCTCTGAGATTCAGAGGTTATCTCCACAAAGAAATACAAACTACCAGATATTTTTTTTACGTACTGTTACCATATCAAACTCCTCCATTTACAGTGATCTTGACATACAACTTGGGCTTCACTGACATCCATCACACACTGTACACAAGATATCTATTCTTAATGCAGAGTTTAATTAACCTTTCACCATTATCCTTCACACAAGGATAATTAAACTTACCCAGAACATTAGAAGAAATTCCATTCTGAACACCTACTCTAGCCTTGAAATCCTGTGCTATAATAACTTTCTTTTTAGCACCAAATTGGCTTAAAACGGCTTTTTGCTCATTCAATAAATCTTCCTTCCTATAAGAAGAAGGTTTCAAGTCACAAGGAGCATACACTACAACAAAAATACTATTCTCTGAAGTTTCACTTTCAAACTAATCCAAAGAATTCTTTCACTTATGCAGCTGTAGTGAATCAAGTTGTTCATCTTTTCACTTAAAATTACACTTACACAAGCCTGTCCTCTCACATTATCGAACACTCCAGACCACGCAATCACAACTACATTCACTTCTATCTCAACTTCCTTCTTTTTAGTTTCACTTACACCCAACACATCCAATCTATACTTATTAATTTCTTCAATCACCTCATTCATCTTTCCATTTATTCCTCTAGTATTCCATACACCAATCTTACACTCACTGAGCCGAGATCTCTTTCTCATACGCCATTTAGAAGTTCCAGGTCGATTCTGTGGTGCGCCATCCTTTTCAAGTGTGGTAGGTCCACCATATCCCACACTTGAGTCCTTTATATATTTCCTTTGAGTCTTTTTAATCAGAGAAGTACACCAGTGTGAGGGATTAGCTCACAGCAGATGGCTCCAGTTGGTCATTCCACCTAAGAATTCAGGAACATAGTCTAGTGAGTTGGAGTCTTTTGGCCGATGTCACTCGAAACTAGCTGGAACCTCAACAATATTTATACTGAAGCTTAAATTTGTCAGTTCCCAAGATTCATAGAGGCCCTTGTAGCTGTCATGTGTGCTATTGTTTCTGAGCGGAGCGTCCCGTCGAGGCAAACCCATCTGTCACTAAGATCGCGCACCAAAGTATTTAGTGTTTTAGTATTGAAAATAATAAAAAGCTACATGAAGAACAGAATTTGAAGTGTGAGGTGTGCACATGGTCTCTTTATGGGTCTAAATTATTAACAATAGTATTGGCAACATACCCTGGTGTGCAAAAATTAAGGACGAAGAGGTGAAATTAGCATAACAGTGGAACGAGCAGGCAGAACGGACCAAAAGACCACTCAGGAGATAGACTAGGGTCCGGTACGGTAGGGCATGCGCATATATGCAGCATGACGTGGGAGGGGGAGTGTCGTATGGGTATAAAGCACACGGGCGGTGTACACTCAGCAATTCGGTGAAAGCTATTGCATGGTGTACATCGGTTTGAACGACGTCGAGTTGCTGCCACCGTGTGATATGGCCAACAGGCAATCCAGTAGACAACATCTGGATGACTTTACCCGAGGTCGCGTCCTTGGGAAGTTGGAAGAAGGTCGAAGTGTGATTGGTGTGGCCGAGGAGTTCGGGATCGTTCACAGCATCGTTTCACAAGCTTGGAGAGCATTTCAAACGACAGGAACAGCTGTCCGAGAGTTTAGCAGTGGTCATCCACGAGCAACCACGGTGGCGGACGACCGGTATATTACCCTGCAGGTGAGAAGACACAGACTGCAGACAGCGGGAGAAATCGCAAGGCACATGCAACAGACAACTGGACGTCCGTTATCGTGTTTTACTGTGGCCAGGAGGCTGCAGAAAGGTGGTCTATTTGCACGATGACCAGTACGGTGCGTTCCATTAACGCTTGCTCATCGGAGACGGCGGTTTCTGTGGTGCCAGGAACACAAGAACTGGACACATCAGCAATGGGGCCGAGTTCTCTTTACGGATGAGAGCCGATTTAGTCTGACGAGCGATTCTGGACGTATACTCATCTGGAGAGAGCAGGGAACACACAATCACACCTTCAACATCATCGAAAGGGACCGGTTTGGAGGTTGCAGAGTTCTCGTTTGGGGCGGTATCATGCTTGGTAGCCGTACTGACCTCCACATCTTCCAAGGAGGTTGTCACTGGTGTCCGCTATTGTACCAAGGTTCTCCTGCCCCACGTGCATCTGTTTAGAGATGCTGTGGGTCCTGAGTTCCTCTTCATGGATGACAATGCTACACCTCATCGTACAGTGGCTGTCACAGAGCTGTTGGAGAGTGAAGATATTCAATGCATAGATTGGCCCGCAAGGTCCCGGGCCTAAATCCAATTGAACGCGTGTGGGATCTTCTCGGGAGATGCTTGGCAGCACGTCATCAGCCGCCAGCAACGATTCCGCAGCTGCGATTGGCGCTACAAGAAGAATGGGCTGCGATGTCTCAACAGCTCCTTGACAACCTTGGCCTCAGCATGGACAGACGTTGTAAATCCTGCAACGCAGTCAGGGGTGATCATATCCACTACTAGAGACTGGATTTTTCTTGGCAGCCGCCTATCAGATAGACGTTTCTATGTTCTGTCCAGTTGTGCTCGAAGCTACGTTTTGAATAAAGTGCCTTTGTATCCTTTGGATTCCTTGTTTGGATGGTTTTGCTCACTTGTCCCATATTCTTACATCTTGGGGATCTTATGGTATGATTTGAGTCGATGTGGAGCACTTCTGCACGCCGTTACATTCGAAAAACCGTCTCGTCCTTAATTTTTGCATGACAGTGTACTATTGTTAATAATCATCATGCATTTTGTTGAAGCTACCTTGCTGCTCTTATGTAAAAGACTGCTGCTTTGTAACATGAATGTTCTTTATTTCCAGAATTTCACAGTAGTAAGGAGAATATAGCAGTAACTGGCATGCCCTGAATTCCCATTTTGACTGAAGAAAACCAGAGAGAGAAGGGGAGAAAAAAACAACGGTGCAATCCTAACATTTCCATTTGACTTCACAATTTATGCTTTCTTCAGTCTTTCAGGAAAACCGATATTTTCATATTTTGCCAGCTGCGATTATTAAATGGAACCCTTCATCACATTGTTCTTCGTACAAAAATTTTTGCAATTGGCATTTTACAACTTGCAATGCTTTTCTGTCAGAATGAATAGCTTTGGAATCCAATAGGCAATTGTGTTCAGCTGAGTTAGCATGAGTTCAAAATAATTAAGAATAACATTGAAAATATTTAACTATGTATGTGGCTATTTTTAAGCACTAGCTTAGCAGCATGTTATCATAATTTCTGCTGTAACTGTCCCTGGAAGTGAGTGTTGGACATTTTGAAATTCTTTAAACTAAAAAAAAAGGGGGGGGGGGTATTGATTTGGAATTCAAAAGTATGCATGAGTGCCATGGAGGGGACCGGTGCAAGATAGACCATTGTGGAAGAAACGTGAGACCTTCACCCAGCAGTAGATTGATGATGATATTAAGGTACCTCTCTCTTCTCTTTGCTTTGTAAGCCTGTTGAAGCATGTGATTATCTCACAATTTAGTTTTGTTCAAACAAGTGTACAACTATAACGAAGCATAGATATTAAGGAAGAAATATTCTTCACAAATACATGTGAAATTCACAAGTACATTATCTTCAGCAAACAGATTGTGGTGCTGAATTGCTTTTAGTTCACTGTTCTCCATGTAACATCTCTTCAGAAAAAAAAAAACATCATCCTAGAGTGAAAATCAAACCTGCGTCTTCCAGTTTAGCAGGCTCGAATGGAAATTAGGAGATGTGGGTTTGGTTCCTGTACCATGGTGATGCAATTTTGGAGTTTCCTGAGATGCTACGAGGAGAACAGTGATCTAAAAGCAATTCACCAGTGCAATCTGATTGCTGAAAATAATCTTTGTACAAAGAAGCATATTGTTGCCTTTCCACATATGGAGCCAAAACATATTCACTTTTAAGGTTCTGACTGTCTGTGTAGCAGGAACGTATGATTAATTTTAGTTCCAACTGTGGACACACTGCTCATATTTAATATGCTACATTTGCTGATAGTCATTAGTTTGGCTAAGTAAACAAAATGTGAGTAAATTTTTGCCATAAAATGTTTTTCAGTTTTAGTGGTAGTGGTGGTTGAACAAAATTAAATCTGAGCAGTATTTGATTAAGATGAAGTGATGAGGGTGTACATATGTATCAACAAAATTATGTGTGTGCACATTTGCTTTTTCTCAGTGCAAATACATACCTGCCAACTTTTATGCATTATGCATAAAATTTACACATTTTAACTGTTCTTTATGATTTTACACATAGATCGCCTTTTTTACACATTTTCGTATATTTAAAAAAAAAAAAAAAAATCTTTGAGAAATATTTGTTAATGTTTCAGTTAAATCATACCTGCCAACTCTTCCAGATTTTGTGGAAGTTTTCCGTTTTTTTAGTCTTCCGGTTTTCCGGCTGAAAGAACTTTTCTTCCGGATTTTTAAAAACTTTCTGCACTGTTTTGCTAAAAATATCCCTATAAATAAAATATATAACAGAGATGGGAATTTGTGCCATTGTGCGCCAGACACCCGTGCCCCGTCGTCATTGTTGGGACTTCGCCACAGTAAATTCTCCGTGCACACTGTTCCTCTTGACGTTAAATAAGATCATGCGGTGGGAAGAAAGATTCAAAGACTCCAGCTACTGATGATTTTACGTAGTTACTATGGAAATAGTCGGTCCGCTACGGATGACGGAAAACGTCGAGTATGCTATGATAATCGTAGGTCTGCTATGGACGACGGGAAATATCGAGTACGCTATGAAAATCGTAGGGCCACTACTGACGACGGAAAACATCGAGTATGCTATGGAAATCGTCGGTTCACTGCGGACGACGGAAAACATCGAGTATGCTATAGAAATCGTTAGTTCACTACTGAAGACGGAAAACATCGAGTATGGTATCAAAATGTGATATATGTTTGTATTATCAACACCTAAAAATTATCAAATGCACAAATATTTGCATTTATTTTTACTTGTACATAGTTAAATTCATTATGAATGTTGTTTGCGCATAGTTAAAAAAACATTAGGAATGTCGTTCGCGCACAAATTTACACATTTGAATTTTCTCAGGTTGGCAGGTATGCAAATATGTCTCACCTGAATGATTTGCTATCGAAATTATGAAGTAGGAAACATTAATAAGCATGGTTGTGATTATTTTTGCTTTACATCATTGTTTATAGGGCACAGTCGTGTTGGAATGAGAAGGACTGGAGATATTGAAGGAGTGAGGCAATCAAGTGGTAACTGGCAATCTCGTGGCAATCAAGCAGAAGTTCCTACGTGGACAAAACGTGTAGTTGTTAAACCAATGAAATTTTCTGTATCACGGTCAAATTTGCAAAGGCGGATGTCTCTGGCTGACAGTGAGTTTGCCTACTATAACAGAGAGAAAAAAAGAAGACAGTTGCCTGATCCAGCAGAGGTACGGAAATTCTTGTCAGTTCATGGACAAGTTGTTGATAAATGTGTGTGTGTGGGGGGGGGGGGGGCAAAATAGCAGTGTGTCGTAACTTACTGAGAAATGAATTTTGGCAAGATATCAGAGAAATCCTGTCATTCTTCTGTTCCTCGCGTTTTTTAAAAAGTGTGTTTAAAATCCCGATGTCCGGACTCTACAGCTCCTTATTTAACCAGTGGATGTCATACTGAAAATGAATGATATAAATATTAAAATATGAACCAAACAACAATTAATTCTTAAAAACGAGAATAAAATAATAGCCTTGTTACCTTTTATTGGTCAGTAGCTCCTTCCTGACTAGTTGCTTTGGGTAGAATTTAGTCATTACTTTTGACCTTTGATTGATCTATATTCTTCAAGAAGAAATTGAGTAGTCAAGAGATTTCACAAACCGAAGTCTCTTTTGAGCAATATGTAGGCAAAAGAAGGGTTTGTGGGTGGCAGACACTTCGCAACGAAACTGATGATCAAAATATTTATGATAGCTAAAATCCACAATGAAATTCAAATTGAAAAACTTGCCTTCTGATAGAGATTTGAAAGAATTAATCTAATGAAATAATAAAATAAAATTAAAATACATTTGTCCAATGGCAACTTCAAATGAAAACAATATTAAAAAACGCCAACTTTACCAAGAAATCCAGACATCGAACCTCCGACGCGTTTCGGCTCACATTTTTCTTGGCCATTCTCAAGGGCATTTTGTGCTGTACTGTTCCATGCACGTTAACTGCTAGCTAAGTCGACGTTGCTGCCATCTCGATCGTCCGCGTCATCTTCGTGCTCATTACGTAAAATAATTAACATGCATGAAACAGTACAGCACGAAATGCCTTTCAGAATGGCCACGAAAATTGTGAGCCGAAACGTGTCGGAGGTTCGATGTCTGGATTCCTTGGTAAAGTTGGTGTTTTTGAATATCATTTTCATTTGAAGTTGACGTTGGACAAATGGATTTTAATTTAATTTTATTATTTCATTAGATTAATTCTTTCAAATCTCTGTCGGAAAGCTAGTTTTTTCAATTTGAATTTTATTGCGGATTTTAGCTATCATAAATATTTTGATTGTCAGTTGTGTTTTCTTTGCAAAGTGTCTGCCACTCACAAACTCTTCTTTTGCCTACATATTGCTCGAATGAGACTTCGGTTTGTGAAATCTCTTGACTACTCAATTTCTTCTTGAAGAATATAGATCAATCGAAGGTCAAAAGTAATGACAAAATTCTACCAAAAGCAACTAGCCGGGAAGGAGCTACTGACCGATAAAAGGTAACAAGGCTATTATTTTATCCTCATTTTTAAGAATTGTTTTTTGGTTCATATTTTAATATTTATATCATTCATTTTCAGTATGACATCCACTGGTTAAATAAGGAGCTGTAGAGTCCGGACGTCGGGATTTTAAACGAACTTTTTAAAAAACACGAGGAACAGAAGAATGACAGGATTTCTGTGATATCTTGCCAAAGTTCATTATAAATAAGTCACGTAGTGACATTCACGTATTTAGACATAACGATTTGAACCGATATTAAAATTATTGAGAAATGTTTTATTTAATATATTTTCCCATCAGACTTACCAATTTTAAATAATGCTGTGTTTTTGATAAATTGTGGTGGAATTTATCTGTTTTTATACTCTTTAGCAGGTATCTAGAAATTTGAGTTTGAATATACAAAATATACAACAAGGCTGATGTCATTTCAAGCACAATATGTTTCTGCTATATATTGTACTAAAACACACAGAAATTAAGGAAAAATATTTGTAACAAATATACATGAAAAATTCACTAAATTATTCACAACAATCAGAACTGTATACTGAAGTTACATGGTGACCAGTAAACTACAGGCTGTTCATACACAGTTTTGATTGTTGTGAATGATCTATTACATTAAAATATGTTACATGAAAAAGAGCAAATTCCTCTGGTAGCATATTACATGGAAAGGAGTGAATTCATGTGGTAGTGATTTAAAAGTTTTTAGTTTATATCCATGCTGATGCTTAAAACTTCCAGGCTAGATATTTGGGATCAAATGGTTCTGGATGTATCTCATTGTGGAAAGATGCAAATACTTAAATGTCAGGCTATGTGATTCCCTTAACAAATACCTATATGTGCATACTGTGGTAAACTGGAAGAACATTTTGATAGTGCCAGCAGTCACATAGAAATGTAAAACTTAGAAAATTTTCCCGTGACCAGTAGCAATCAATATATGTCACATTATTAGGACTTAGTAACCCACAAGCGTAGCACTGCTTCTCATAATTTTACAGAATATTATAAGAACCATTGTGTCAGAAAGGAAACATAACTGATGTGAGAACCATCACCTGACATTTTGGAGTGAGCAAGGTGTATTGATCTGTTATGCCTATTATTTGTGCAGCTACAAATATATCGTAGATAGGATTGACTCTAAAAATACTCTTATATGGAACTAATTGGATGTGAATGGCTTAGTTAATGATTAACTTCTTTTTTTTTAAGCCATAATAAATGAAAATCTAAGTAAGGATAAATAGATTAAAGATATTGGTATATCTTTAATCTACTTATCCTTATATTAGTGGTGAATGTAAATGACAATAGATGTTCATGGAGTAAACAAGGTACACATGTGTGCTTGAAAACCTGGAAAGTCCTTGAAAATCATGATTATGTTTTTAATTCCTGGAATATCCTGGAAAAACTGTTTTTTTTTTTGTTTTTTTTTTAAAGCTGTCTTGAAAAGCCTTGAAATTTCAAAATTAATGCTTAAAAAATGTCCTTTAGGAAATCAGTGATACCCCTTCTTTTTTTTTTTTCTTAATTTTCTCTCCTCCGTTCTCAAAGAAACCGCGGCGGGCACCGTGTGGGACGTTCCCCAAATTCTAATTTGGCTATTAAAAAAAAAAAAAAGCGCTACTTCCAGTGCCTGTTATGAAGGGGAGCTCCAAGGTCAGAGAGCTGATCATCTGGTCCTTGTTTATATGTTCTTGCGGGAAACTTGCTTCTGCCCCTCCCAGGCTTTGTTTTGTATAAGAGACTTCCGCTACTTATGATAAAAATTAAGAAAACTATCTTGCGAATTCTTTACAAAACTAGCTGAAATTTTTACATTCACAATAATTGGATTAAAGAAGCTGCCACCCAAAATTTCAAGTGAATCGATTAAAAACTTAAAAGGTTAGCATTGAAAAATTTTATTACGACGTAAATTTTTCATGCCTTTCTGCTTTGGGCAAATGGAGCGTGCAATAGGATGTTGCCATAGCAATGGCTGATTGACAGCCGAGAGCGCCAATGAAGGAAGGAAACCACCTGTCACCAATTCCATTTATTGCCTTTGGACTAAGCGAAAAATTTCAGAAATCCATTTACCTGAATTTTGAAAATAACACTGTAAAATTTTTACAATGGTTAAGTTATATCTCAATAAAGTTCTAGTTTAAATTTCGCCAAATTCCGTTGGAAACTTTCAAAAAAAAAAAAATCTTCGGTTGCATAATCGGATTTTAAAAAAAGAAACGGCAATTATAAATTACAGGAAAAGCAAGTGAATGATTTTTTAGATGCCATGGTTTATTTAAACAGTGACCCTTAAAAATTTTGCTGTTATAATATGGAAACTATTTGAGTTGCAAACATACATTTTTATTCAGATGTCTGAGTTACTGTTTTAATTAAAAAAAAAACATTTATAATTAAAAAAGTTTTCTTTGGATTTAGGCAAAATTCAGCAGATGTACGTATTTTAGTAAATTACAACATTGTGACGTAAATCTGGTCATTTCGTCAAAAAATTGGGGAGTATTATTTTTTTGCATTTTCTTCTATAATTAGGGTGAAGGAAGAAGGGCGCAACTTGAAACATCAGTCAGCTGCAGGTGGCGGTTTATGGCGATATGATTATTGTCAAAGTTGACAAACTGGAGTAGAGATTCCTTATGCTCATCATTTTTTTCATTTAAGTAAAATATTTCAGAATCTCCTAATTTATACCAATAAAAAACTTGAATTTTTCTATATTTACGTACAGGAGACTCTTTCGCGGATTCGAGGAATTCCGCCTTTTTTGTCATCATTTGGGTCTTTCTCGAGATCGATGCAGAACTGAAGATAAATGGGGGAGGAGTTTAGGGAGGGGTCGTTTTCTGTCTGGGGATGGTATTTCGTTTTTCAAAACTTTCGAAAACTGAAGTCAAACGGAGTGACTATTTTTTCCCGTAATCGTAATTTCTTTTTTCTCGTGATGTTGCCTGGGTCCAGTATTGCTAAATATCATTTTATTGCATAAATGCTTGTAATTCAGCATGAAACTGTTGGCAACTATTTCCAAAAACGGAAGTTAAGATGGCATTAAGAAGATTTCCCTGTAGTCCTCAGGCATGAGATTCTTCCATGGATTCAAAAAATTCGCCAATTTCCGTTATCATTTTGGGCATTCTCAAGATCAATGCACATCGAAACAGATTTTTTGGGGGGTTGGGTGGGGTAATGGGGGGAAGGGAATTTGTTTTTCGTTTGAAGACGGGATTCCGTCTTTCGAAACTTTCAAAAACGAACATTAAATACAGCGAAGATTTCTCCCCTAATCTTATTTTTTCTCGCGATGTTCCTTTTGTCCAGTATTGTTCTTAAATATCTTTTTATTCCACAAGTACTGCATTTCAACCTAAAAATGGAGGAAGTTTTCTAAAACGGAAGTGTGTCGCAGTGAAGATTTCTCCCGAAATCACATTTTTTTCTTCTTCCCGTGATGTTATCACTATCCTGTGTTGCTGTTAAGTGTTATCCCCCCCCCATAAATGTCTGCACTTAAGCTTGATAAAGGAGGGTAAATTTTCTAAAAACGGAAGTGATGGAATTTGAAAATTTGTTAAAATTGATTCATTGTGTTCAAAAGTATTCATTTTCTGAAAGTTACTCCATTTACCTAAAGTAGCGAAAGATTTTATATCATGCTTTCGTGGTCCTCAGGCTGAAAGTTCTTTCAGCATGATGGATAAATTGTCATCTGTGGGAGTAAAAGGGGAGACGGAAAGAAAAGTGGTGAAGAAACAGGAAGGGAATGATATCAACAGAAAGAAAAACTAAGCAAAGATTGCTGTGCAGCTGCAGAGTCAACAAAAGACAAATGTGGCCATGGCACTTGCTGAAAAGAAAGCAACTCAAGAGGAAAATTGAGCTGATGTTCTAGCAAGTACAAAAAAAAAAGAGAGAGAGAGAGAGGAGGTGTTTGACGCGGTGTCTTTTAAAATCACTTTATTTTGTTTTGAATTCAGTAATTTTATATTGTGAATACAGTGAACAATTCCATCTTTCTCGTGCTGCTTTATAAAAATAATTCACACTTTCTTGTCGCACGTTCTGAATTAAAAGTTCAGCTTTTTTGTTTCTTGGTCAGTTTCATGTGTATAGTTCCACATTTTGGGGTAGCACTTTACAAATTTAACTTAGCAGTGGTTTTGATTTAAAAAAAAAAAAGTAAATTGAAGCAATCAAATTTGATTTGAAAAATAAATTTCGTAAAGTAATATGAGGCTATTTTTTTTTTTTTTAAAGAATTTTAGTTTTGATTACTTTTTCTCTTTCCACGATGCACTGGCAGACATAGAGTAGTGGACCAGGACTTTCTGATGACATCTGTGATGAAACTTGTGGCCATGTTCCTAAAGTTACTTTCTGTTTTAAAATTTATTAGTGCACCCATCTATGATTGTCCACTCCCAAATAATTTTTTGAGGTGCATAGTGATTCTCTGGCTGCTTTCTCATTTATGAATTAACAAAACTGCACTACAAATTGGGAGAAATTTTTCTTAAGCCTGGCACATATTCTATCTAGTAATTAAGATTTTTATTGACTTCAACAGTCACATCTCGATATGCAGCCACCAATGGCAGTCATTAAGAATGTTAAAAAAAAAAATGCATCCCCATGTATGGAATCACTTTTTATCAGGGGTAGAATTCCGCTGTGTGCACAAAAGGCACATGCCCCGTAAAAAAAAAAACCACTTATGGATTTGTAACTCCGTGTTTTGTTTTACATTAGTCCAAACTTTTCAGTCATCCCCACAGCAGTACTTCAGAACTGCTGTTTGTGATACACTGACAGGCAAGCACCCCATCCTGCTGGGTGTTTTTTTTAAAAGGGGGGACTGTGCCCCCTCCCCTTTATGTGTCCCCCATGCTACACCGCCCTGCGTTTTTTGGAGGACATAAATCTCAGGGATTATTTTACCAGTCCTTTGTTAAAGTGTGCCCTCCCCATTCTTTAATTCTTGATATGCTCTTGCTTTATTTTATAATAATTTCAATTGTTATCAATAATAAACTGATTACACGGAAGATAAGGTAGTGCAAAATAGTGATGCAGCTAAAATGTCTGATTGAATTAATCATTTTCAAATTGAGGGAAAGGATTTTCTGATAGGCCTTGCGGTAATTGCACCATGATTCAATTTAGCGTTATTGGGTAATTCTCCAATTAAAAACATTAAAAAGAAATGTAATGAGTAAAAAAGCACATTCATCCATTTGCATTTTTCATCATTTTTATTACTTAAAACTGAAATTACTTTACAGTATCGTGGTCAAATTATTTTTTTTTAAAGTATAATAATCATCAAATAGTAGTCATCGCTCTTTCCACGTTTATAAGTGAGTCACAAAAAAATATCTCATCGGCCGCCACCGGGTAATAATCATCCTGGAATTTTTTTGTATATGTCCTGGAAAAGGCCTGGGAAGTCCTTGACTTCCCCCTCCCTCCAAAGTGTACGGACCCTGAATTAAGATTGCTTCATCCAATTCTAGGTGGTAAAACTGCAGATCTTGATTATATAGTTTTGAATTATTTAAGTATGGTGAAATAATGGATTATCTTATGTAGAATCCTTCATTAATATCAGAAATTTGTTTGTTTCCTGATAACTGACTAAAATCAGCCATTGCACCAATTTGTAGGGAAGATTGTAATATGTTGTGGTTTTTCTTCACAATTCATATTCCTTGCAAAGTTTACCGAAATGTACATTTTAAGAAAAATTAAAATGTAGTAGAAAATCAGCTGAGTTAACTGGCCAACTTCTGAAGTTGCATGCTCTCAGGCAGCTCTTTTTAAAGTTTCATGAAATGAACCATAAGGATTCAAACAAAGGCAATTACCTTTCTATAGTAATGTATTTTGCTCCACATTTTGCATTTTAGAAGTGGTTTTCTTTTTTCTTATTATTACATTAAATTTTGTATGACCTTATGTGAGGTCATTAGCTTGTCACTAATCAAGATCAACCTATCCTTGTGATTCTTTAGAAAAGCAAGCCCCATTAACTTTGCAGCAAGCAGATGTGTCTATTCTCTTGCAGAAATATATTGTTGGCACTGGAAGAAAATCTTTTAAAAGATTTTTTGGCAATCCACAATGAGAATAGCTAACAGATGAGCAATTTCAACTCTACTGCATACTTTCCAAGTTATCCAGATTTTGCTGTTCTCTTCCCTCTTCCAGTTTTGTAGCTGGAATTTTTTTTGCCCAGATTTTATCACATTTCTGTATCATTTTGAAATAAATAAAGGAAATTCATTAAGAAATATATTTATATATATATTTTTAGGTGAATGTCAATTCTGATAACTCTGGAAGTTAGATTCGAAAAATCAGCTAGCTATTCCAGTGCTTAGAACCAGAAATTTTTGTGTTCAAGCTAGTGCTAATATTTTTTCATTAGCCTGGACTTCTAAAATATATACTAGCATATTTATATTTCCAACATAATTGTTGTTTTCTGGACCTGATTCTCATGCAGGTTTCAACAAATGAAAATAGAGTATGTCCCTTAATGGTATGCTATTCAAATAAGTATTACAATCCATACTAAATGTTTATAGTTCAAAAAGAGAATGGTGTCATTGAATGGCTTTAGCAAGCAAGCACATGTATGAGAGAGGGGCTGAAGCATTGCCATTCTTTTCCTCTGTCAGCATAAACCATGATAAATCAAACTGAGTCTGTTGTTTTTTATTTGTTGGCTGTGGGAAATGCCAGTTGTCTACTTCATGTTCACATACCTACCAAGTTTTCTGGTTTTCCTGCTAGAAAAGGCTATTTTTTTTTATTTTTTTTGAGATTTTATTACATTTCTCTATCTAAAAAATAAATCAGTAAATGAATAAAAAAAAAATCATGAAAAAATATATCTATAGATTTTTTTAAGGGATGATTTTCATTACTCCAGGAGCTGGGTTTGAAAAGGCAACCAGTCCCATTCCCAGGACCAAACATTTTCACATTCAAATTTCTTTTTTTTTTTTTTTTTTTTTTTGCCATTAGCCTCAACTCAGGGTTTTGTACGGTCCTTAAAAGTCCTTAAGAACCCTTATTTTTTGTTTCCATTTCTAAGGTCCTTAAAAGTCCTTAAAAAGTCCTTATTTTTTTAAACAAGTGCTTATTCTCCCCCCTTCTTGTTTTTGTGCTGCAGTAATGGGTATCGCAACCCTGCCCTCATTTTTGTTTGTGCGTCTGTAAATATACTAACCTGTTCACCAGGGGAGCTTTCTTTTAGCCCATTGAAGGGAGATAATCCCCTGGAATGTTCTCAGAAATGATCTACACCCCACCCCCACTTTTCCCATTGTAGCCTGCATGACTTACCTTGCCTAACCTTACCAGTGGGATTAACATCTGTGTTGTGTGTCTTTTCAGGGGTCAGAGAGTCAAAGCAAAGGTGGGGAGGGGGGTTCTGTTTGACTTCACAATTTATGGTGTCAGTTGTCTCGTGTGGTCTGATCTGTCTAGTGCCTACTGCTCTACTCAATTCACCTTGCTTCATTGTCGCTGTCTCTCCTGCTTGTCCTTAATTTTGGCGTGTATTTAATTTTGCTCTTTGTCAGCAAAGTAGTTTATATTTGGGGCAAGATGCCTGGTAAATGGCCACTAGCACAGTTTAATCCCCTACATATGCAGAGATGCCAAGTACTACGAATATAATGTTCAAACTACGGACTTGAGAAGGTGTGAATAACTACAGATTTTTTCAGAAATCTCTGATATTTACGGAAAACTTAAAAAAAAAAAAAAAAAAAAAAAAAAGGCCAGTATAGTCAAATGTAGGGATTTTTGCGGTAACGTCACGAAGCAGTCACACAGCAAGCATGTTTGGCTGGCCGACAAGCAAGCGGAAATGTTGCAGCGGAGATCATTCTGTATGATCACGTGACTTTGTACTTGGCTTGCCGTGGGATGGCGTTCGCAACGCACGATGTCTGTTAACTTCGGGAAAACCTTAACCACTCCTCATTGAAAATATGTGAGATTGAAGAGGCAGTTAGAAATGCCAATGGTCAAACAGTAATGTGTGTCAATGGTCAAACCTGTTTCTCAAAGGCATTTTCTAAATCAGAACTGTTAATTGCCAAACAAGCCACTACAAAAATGTTAAATGAGAAATAAGTTGGCCTATAATAGGCCAACTAGGTAAGAATTTTAATAGTTTAATTATATTGGCCTATAATAGGTAAGAATTTGAATTATTTTTTCTTTAACTTAAGTCCTTGTTTATCTTTCTTATATTATACACACATGTGGCACCATACTGTTTAAGAGGAATAAGTGTGATAGTAAATATTCGTAGAAGAAATAAATTATTTTTCTTTATTCACACATCTCCCCCTAATTTTTCTGTGTTTGTTAGGAATTATGAAGGGGGGGTGTCCGAATGAATATTTGCTAAAATGGAATTTAAATAGTATATTAATTGCTATTGCATATTTGTTTCACCAAAATAAGGGGCGGGCGGGATATTAGAAAAAAACAAAAAAAAACTGCTCAGCAAATATTCATCAGATCGAAAGAAACAATCGTGGATCAAAGAAATCCTGAATGTTTGTTTTTCCGGCAGAGCACATACCTAAGCTACCAGGATGTGTGGACGCTGTTATTGCCTGTTTTATGTTACCTCCACGGGAGTTTGTTCTTCGCGCGCAGTATTTTCTTTGCCCAGAGCAAGAGAAAATCCCTCCCTGTGTCTTCGGCAACCAGCCAAAGAAAATGTCTTGCAGCAGCTTGCTGCGGTGAGACTTTTTAGCTGCTGGGTGTGTATGCCAGTTGTGACCTATTTTCCTGCGCTCCTCACTTTCAGCAGAGAGCTTAATTGTTTATGTTACTTTTGCAAAATGCACTTTTTTTTGTAGAAATATTCTACAAGAAAAAAGGGATGTTTTATTTTATCTTGTCAGATTCACAAGAACTTTCTTCCTTTCTTAATAGCTTGTTTTAAAGATTGTTTTCCCCAGATCATTCTTTGTTGGGAATCTTTTTATTTCAGTTTTAATTTTTTTTTTTTTTTTTTTTTTTTTTTTATGATTTTATTTTTATTACTCACTTGCGTTTTAAGTTGTGACATTTTACTTCCCCGCATCTCAGCAGAAAACTTCTATTGTGTTAATGAAACATTGCATGGATTTTTATTGTAATTTATTTTATTTGCATTGCCCTTTTTTTGCCAGAATTGATTTATTTATGCAATTTAAAATACCTTTTTGATTAGTTTTTTCGTATCATAAGCATTAAAAGAATTCTTGAAATCGTGATCACACGCGTAAGTTACGTTGAAAAATTAAGAGCAAGGCGTTTCGGTAGAGACTTCTACCTTCATCAGCCATGGAATGAGACACGTGGTAAAAGCGTCAGTTGTTGCCAGATTTCAAAATCGCTTTCCAAATAATAGGAATGTTAAAAGGTGTCTCAGTATTGCAGGTGTTAGGGGTAAGGTAGATTTCAATGCTTTCGCGATATCTGAGGGCATGCCGATTGCTGAACGGGGCGATTCGCTGAACATTGTGCCAATCGGGAGCTGCGGACGTATCGCTGATAGTTACAATTGAAAAGGGGAGGTGGAAGGGCTGCCTTTCTTAACATCAGCGATATGCTCCATCAAACGCTGGTTTATGCTGCGGTAAGTGCTACCAATATAGTGGGTAACGCCCGTGGAAGTGTTTAAACGGATAGAGTAGACACCTTGTAAATCTAGGGATTTATTGAGATATCTGTCCTATTGAAACAATTGTTGCCCCATCCCTCTTAAAACCCACCATTTGGTTAAGGTATGTGGATTACATCTTCATTATTTGGCCACACCAAAAACACTCTCTGTTTGAACTCGTGTCCTCCATAACTTTAAAATTTTCGCATATAAAATTTTCCTCTCAAGAACAGATCGATGATAATATTAGTTTTCTGGATATCAACATCAACCCAGACTTCTCACTTGGCCTCTCTGTTTACAGGAAACCTTCTGCCACCCATAATATCATCCCTTACCATTCTCACACTTTTGGAAAATACAAAACTGTCTGCTCTTAAGTCATACATTCACCGGGCCAACCTTATTTGCAACAGCCATTCTGCTCTTCAACTAGAATATCAGAACATCATCAACATTGGCAAATTGCATGGCTTTCCACCCCTCTTATTACATAGACTAATCAAGAGTTTTCAATCACAGAATAGATCTAGTTTACTGCCTGAACCTTCCACCACCCATCAGTTTGTTGGCACTTTGCCCTTTAGCCTGTCCTTCACTCATAAAGTTTGCTCTATTTTCAAGTCTTTTGGCTACAGGATTGCAGTCAAACCACCTCCACAAAACTCATCCTTTAGGACAGAGATCTCAATAAACCCCTAGATTTACAAGGTGTCTACTGTATCCCTATCAACACTTCCACAGGGCATCGCCCACGATATTTGTAGTACTTACCGCAGCATAAACCGGCGTTTGATGGAGATCACTGATGTTAAGAAAGGAAGCCCTTCCACCTCCCTTTCAATTGTAACCATTAGCGATACGTCCGTGGCTCCCGATTGGCACAATGTTAAGCGAATCGCCCCGTTCAGCAATCGGCATGCCCTCAGATACCGCGAAAGCATAAAAATCTACCTTACCCCTAACACCTGCAATACTGAGACACCTTTTAACATCCCTATTATTTGGAAAGCGATTTTGAAATCTGGTAACAACTGACGCTTTTACCACATGTCTCATTCCATGGCTGATGAAAGTAGAAGTCGCTACCGAAACACCTTGCTCTTAATTTTTCAACGTAACTTATGCGTGTGATCACGATTTCAAGAATTCTTTTAATATTTTGTGTGTTACGTGTTTTCCTGCCAATTCTTCTCACTATGAGTATCATAAGCATTTAATGCTAATAAGAAAGCTATGAAACCTTTCAAAGTTAATGGTTCTATGTGTCGGTCTTTGCTCCCATTCTGTTTGTCGTGTACGAATTTACTTGCATTAGCGTCGGGTAAATGGCCACCTGCCTCTACTAATACTCTTAAATCTAAAAAGCAGAAAAGTTGTCAAAAATTCAAGGAGAGTTATTCGCAGGAATTTCCGTTTCTAAAATTGTCTCGAGTATCCGAAAACCATGGGTTTTGTTCCCCGTGTGCTGTTGATTTTTTAATCACACACGGCGGAAAAGATGATTGCGGTCGGCATTTTCAGTCTAAAAGACAGCAGGAATAACCGTAAGTGTGTGGCATCACACACTTATGACATAACATATTTATTAAAAGGTGCAGTTGAAATGGTATGTATTTTTTGTGTATTTACTCAAGTTTTTTTCCCCATTTTAAAGGGACTTCGGAATAAAATTTATCCAAGTATTGTCCCCGATCGAGATTAACATGTTGCTAAAAATGTAGAAGTGCATATGCTACCGTGCAAATTTTAATGTGGGAACTTGACTTGACTTCACTACGGAAAAACTACTGGCGGCGCGTATGGGCTACTGATGACTTCCTTCAGAAGTTGGCATCTCTGCATATGTATATATACATACTGACAGGGCTCGACAAATCCCGGGCGTCAGGTCGCCCAGGTGCCTAACATTCAGGCCGTGGCGCCTAATTTTCTCCTTGCTTCAGGTTTCATAATCTGTATTATCTATTAAAAAGTTATAAATTTAGGTACTGCGGACACCGATAAAGAAAAGAAAAACAGCAACAACATGGTGCAGCGTTTTAAACAGTCTGCGAGGTAATTGTCAGGAGAGGTGGTGTCATTGGAAAAGTACCAAAAATGCGGGAGCAGAAAAAATGTAACGTAACAGTGTAATTGAAGACCGCAAAGAGATTGTAAGAATATATCATCATCATCATTGTCAACCATTATCAATCCACTGCTGGACGAAGGTCTCCCCAAGTTTCCTCCACAACGGTCTGTCTTGTGCCAGTCTCCTCCATGTCACTCCTGCATACTTTCGAATTTCATTCACCCATCTTCCATGTGGTCTTCTTCTGGGTCTTTTCCTGTCCCATGGAATCCAATCTAAAATTTCGGCTGTCCATCGATGGTCTGTCCTTCTGGCAGTATGTTCAGCCCATTGCCATTTCAGGGATTTAACTCTGATCATGATGTCTTCCATTCTTGTCATTTTTCGGATCCACGAGTTCCTCTTCTTATTTCTCCTGGTTACACCAAGCATGCACCTCTCCATGCTACTTTGAGTTGTCTGCAGCCTTTGTATGTCTCTTTTAGTTAAGGCCCACGTCTCTGCACCATACGTAAGCACTGGAAGGATGCATTGATCAAACACTTTTCTTTTAAGACATAATGGCATATTGCTCTTGAAAATTATGCTGTTTCTTCCAAAAGCTCTGCAGGCAAGTTTTGTATGCCGATTAATTTCTTCACCAATGTGACCCTCACTTGATATCTGCTGTCCAAGATAAACGTACGTGTCTGTTATCTCCAGCTTTTCTCCATCAATCGATAAATCTTCATTTCTTGTAAAAGCATTGTACATCACTTTTGTCTTCTGAAAGTTTATTTTTAATCCCACTTCTTTACTCTTGTCAACAAGTTCCTGGATCATTCTCTGCAGCTCTGATGGGGTAGTTGCAAAAATGAACGTCATCAGCAAAACGAAGGTGAGTTAGATAATCTCCATTAATCTTTATCCCCTTGTTTTCCCAGCTCAGCGACTGAAAGACACCCTCCAATGTAGCATTAAAGAGCTTCGGAGATATGGTGTCACCTTGTCTCACTCCCTTTCCAATTTTTATGTGTGCTGTATTCTCAAATAGCCGAATCTTTGCACTTGCATTTTCATAGATGTTATTAATAATATTAATGTATGCATCTTCAATACCGCAGGATTTCAGAGCCATTGTAACTGCTGATGGTTTCACCGAATCAAAGGCTTTTTCATAATGGATAAAAGCCATGCACAATGGAAGTTCATATTCCCTCGCTCTTTCAATTAGTTCTCTCAGTACGTGGATATGATCTATTGTGCTGTAGCCACTCCTGAATCCAGCTTGTTCTCTCGGTTAAGCCATGTCCAGTGTTACTTTCAAGCAGTGTGAAAGAACTTTAGTGAAGATTTTATAAACCACTGATAGGAGGCTGATAGGTCTGTAGTTCCTGAGATCCTCAATGTCACCTTTTTTTATGTAGCAGGATCATTGTAGCATTGTTCCAATCCTCAGGAATCTTCCCTTCATTAAGGCATCGAGTGAAAATTTGGGCGAGTACTGTTTCGATTTCTCCACTTGCTTCTTGTATGATGTCTACAGTAATTCCATCTTCTCCTGGAGCTTTTCCCCGCTTCATGTTCTTGATTGCATGTGCAACTTCTGCTGGGAGGACTGGAAGAACTCTGGTACCTTTCATGATGTCTGGAGTACATGTATCATCCCTTTCATATAATTTGGAGTAGAAATCTTTCACTCTTGTCAAAATTTCACCTCTATTTCTTGTTACAGAACCATCTTCTTTTCCCAGTGCCATAATCTGTTTTCTTCCCTTACTGAGATGTCCCTTTGCTATCTTTAGGCTTTAGTTGTTTTCAATTGCTTTCCTCACTAGTTCACAGTTGAATTTCCTTACGTCTTCAGTGATACTTTTTCGTACTGTCTTGCATAGCTCTATATATTCCACTTTGGAAGTCACATCTTCTTTAGTTGTCCTCATCTCTCTTCTTTTTTGCATCAACATTTTGGTTTTTCCTGATAATTTGTTCACATGCAACTTGTTCTTAGACCCAGCTAATTTTGTTGCTGTTTCCATAAGAGCTTTGGTTACTTTTCTGTTAACTTCAGAAATATCCACTTCTTCCGATGTTAGGCCTTCTAAAGCGGAGAATCTGTTCTTCAGTTCCAACTTGAAGGTATTATGGTGTTTTTTAAGGTTGTTTATGTCAATACATTTTGTTTGTCTTATGAGCTTGCCAAGTTCAAGTTTCGTGTTGAGATGCATTTTACATCTCTCCAATCTATGGTCACTACCTGTGTTGAACTTGTTTAGCACACTGCAGTCTTCTATGACGAATTTTTTTGTTACACATAATAAAATCAATTTCACTTGTCGTCCCATTTGGATGTCTCCATGTCCATTTCCTGTGTGGCTTTTTCTTGAAAAAGGAGTTCAAGATAAAAACCCTTCTGCCTCTGCAAACTCAACGAGAGTATTTCCACGCTGGTTTCTGTTGCCGTGACCGAATTTACCTACTGAAGTTTCATTCTGTTGCCGTTGCCCTATTTTTGCATTGAAATCTCCCATAATTATCTTTAAGTGCTGCTTACCTTTATTATTTAGATGACGAATTTCCTCATAAAATTCTTCAATTTCTTCTTCAGGATGACTTGTGGTGGGTGAATAAGTTTGAATTATCTGAGCCTGGTATCTTCTTGAGAGTTGAATAACGAGTCGTGCAACTCTGTCAGAGGAACTTTCAACTTCTACAACTTTATCCTTCAGTTTCTTGTTTATTATAAATCCAACACCACTAGTTCTGCCAGTATCTGTCCCACGATAGTAGAAGAGATGTCCACTTTTCAGTTCAATGAGATCTTCTCCTTACCTCACTTAGCCCGACGATGTCCCACTTGATCCTTTGTAGTTCCTCTTCCGATTCAGGAAGCCTTGAATCAGAAGATAGGGAGCGTCCATTATACGTAGCCAAGGTCAGCATCAGATGGCATCCAAGTCCGGTCCTCCGGGGATTGTTAGCACCCTCTGCCTTCATGTCGCACTGGCCGCTGCCTTGGCCAGGTACATTCCAGTTGTCGGAGACTGAGGGCCAAGATTTAAGTTGTGGAGTCATTTTGGAGGGGTTTGGCCATAACTCACCATGCTTGCCAAGTGGGTTGGTGAGTGTGGGATAGCATTTCCTCTAATCCCGATGGTATAGTTATACCGCTATTGGCGGTCGTCAGAACCCCTTTAGTGGGAACAGGATGCACCACGAGAAGGCGGGGTTGACATTTGTCAAGGAGAGGCTGTGATGTTACGCATCACCTGACCTTACATCCCATAAGAATATATATATATATACATAGATGCCAACTATTACAGATTTTCTGTAATTTTACGGATTTTTGGTTGCTGTTACGGAAGTACGGAAACACCGCTGAAATTACGGAAAATTGCCATTTGATTTAATTTTCTGAGATAGAAAGCAAATTTTCATCAACTTAAAAAATTTTGTTGGTTCTTCAAGTTTTTCTGGGGGAAAAAATTAAATGCTACATTCAGGGCTGCCAGACCTGCGCCAATTGCGCCAGCCCACACCAAAACGTTGTTCTTGCGCCATTCTGCTAAAAAATCGCCATTTCGCCGAAATCTGCGCCAATTTTGCACCAAAAGTTAAAATTTACTGGTCATCGATATTTTAGCGTTATCTTACGACATTCGAAATTGATTCAGCTGTGAATTTGTACGTGAGATTCTTCCGCGGATTCGCGGAGTCCCCTCCGTTCCCCCCCCCCCCCCGAGGTCGATGCAAAAGTGAAGAAATTTTCGGAATATTAGTTGGGGGGTGGGTCGTATTCCGTCTGGGGACATTGTTTTGTCTTTTTAAACGTTTAAACGTTCGGAAACGGAAGTTAAACAAAATGCAGATTTTTCCCGTAATCATATTTTTTTCTCGCGCGATATTGCTTCTGTTCAGTACTGTTAAATATAATTTCATTGCATAATTTCTGCTTGAAATTGTAGGCAACGATTTCCGAAAACGGAAGTTAGGCTGGCCGAAAATTTCCCAGTAATCTTCGGCGACGAGATTCTCACGCTGATTCGAGGAATTCTGTCTTTTTCTGTTATCATTTGGACCATGTACGAAATCGATGCATAACTGAACTTAAATTTTGGGAGGATTGGTGGCGGTGGCAGCGGGGATGGGGGAGGTCGGAGGACGGAATTTCATCCTTCGAAAACGGAAAGCAGGCGGAGGTAAGATTTCTCTGGTAATCGTAATTTTTTTTTTCCCCGCGATGTTTCCTCTACCCAGTATTGTTAGATATCATTTTATTCCATAAATATTTGTATTTCAGCTTGAAAATGTTGGATAAATTTCCGAAAACTGAAGGCTTGAAAACCGTTATTTCAAGTCATGTTTCCTGATTCAGCGATCGCAAAAATATATGTGTGGAAGAACCAAGGCTACTGCACTAATTCAGCACATGGCCAGTGTTTCTACAAGTAACATCGTATCTGAAGTTAAAAAAATACCTTTTTCTCTATCTGCGGACGGAAGTAATGATGCTCAAGCAAATAAACTGTATCCCATTACAATAACATATTTTGACGAAAAAATAGGGGAAAATTCAACGTTTTGAACAATGAGTTTGTTAAAAAAATATCTCGTGGAGCAACTGTGTGTCATTTTCCTGTGACAATGCTAACACTGTCATAGGTCAAGTAAAAGGTGTTGTTTCTCACATAAAGAAGGTTCAGCCTGCAATCATAGTGCAGCGATGTTCATGCCATTTAATAAATTTAGCTGCACAGAAATCTGCTACTTAACTGAAAGGGTTTAAGGTTGAGCAGTTTCTGATACAGTCAGGGCCTGATTTACGCCAAGGCACGCAAGGCACATGCCTAGGGCCCTGGAATTGAAAGGGCCCCAAAATCTTGGTTAAAAAAAAAAACTTTCCCTTTTTCAAAATATTTATATGTGGGTAGATGTGATGTGGAGTAACTATATATAAATCGCTGGCAAAACACAAGCAAGTACTGGCAATATAATATGTGATATTTCTAGTTAATATCAGTAACATTTTTCAGATAATTTGGGGAGGGTTTTTGTGCGAGATTTAACAAAAAATTGTCTTGTTGTGTAATAAAAACTAGCAGTATGTGTATGTTTGTAATTATGGCTTACTAAGATCAACTATATACTTCAATTTCAAATACTGCATGGTTCTGAAGCAATTTTTAAACATTTTGAAATTTTAGCTCCCAAAAGTTATATTTGAAAAATCTTTGGACTTAATTCGGGCAGGGTTTGAATCCCCCCAAACCTCTCTCTTAAATACACCCCTGGTTAACATGGTAATAGTATAGTTTAGACACACCTGGCAAAAAATCCAATGTCCAATTGAATTTTACCCGTCATATGGTTTTGTCACACACAACTGTTTCATCGATGAAGGTTCAAGTCTTTTCAGATGCAAATCAGTAGGACAGCATAAAAATCTAGGAGAAAATATTTTTACCAGGTACTACCTTAATTTAATGTCAGTCTTATAAATGTATTGTATTTATTAAATTATTACGCTGGATTGTAATACAGTCGCCCAAAATGGTCACACTACCTACTCGACTCCGTATAGTAAATGTCGAGTGGAGGAGGCCTCGTTTTGGGTTGTTCCTATGGCCCCATTCTGTGTGAGTCAGGCCCTGGATACAGTTGTTGTTTTTTTTGTTTTTTTTGAGAAAAGTTCAAAGAGGAAACATAATCTAAAACTGAGTCAAGCTGTTTGTGGTACTAAACCACACAAAATTCTAAAGCATGTCAATACTCGCTGGTTATCACTTTTGGAATCCATTGACAGAATTTTAGAACAGTGAAAGGCTCTAGAACATTATTTTAGTGACAATGAAGAAGCTAATTCACAGTATAAGAACCTTGCAAGTATGATTGGAAATCCTTCATCTGAACTTTGTCTTTTTTTATCTGCTACTCTTCCTTTGTTTACATCTGTTAACATGTTCTTGCAGCAGGAAGCTCCGCTTGTGCATGTATTAAAAGGAAAACTTCATAGTCTGTTATCTGAATTGCTTGTACGTATTTATCAAGCCATCGGCATTTGATGTGATAAGCAACATCTCTTGCAGATGGAAATTTTGAAAGAACGAGAAATCAAAAGAAAACTGTGATCTCGTAATTGGGTCAAAAGCGAGATCTTATATAGGCACAACTGCAGATCTGAGTGAAGACACAGTGGCTACTTTTTATTCTGAGGTAAGGGAATTTTACAAGGCAGGCTGCGATTACATTTTAAGAAAATTTCCACTTAATGATGAATTTCTAAGTCATGCTGAAATTGCAGATGTAGCATTAAGGCAAAGTGTTTCTTTTGCATCAGTCCAATATATGTGTTCCCTGCTTCCAGTTTTGAAACCAGAAGAATCTGACAAGGTGGAATCTGAATTTACTCACTACCAGTTTGAAAATTTTAACTGTGCTGTTACTTCTGGGAGAATGGATGAAGTGTGGCACAGAATTTCTTTAATGAAAAATGAAAGTGGCCAGTTAAAGTATGAATCATTAAGCAAAATTATGAAAATGATTTTAATAGTCCCTCATAGCAATGCAAGTACAGAAAGAATTTTCAGTATTGTGAAAAAAAACATGAATGATTCAGACCTAATTTAAGGAGTCATGTGCTGTCTTCTTCATTAGTAGAAAAAATAAACAGCATTGCACACAGTGAACTATGCTATCAGAAGAAGTTTTTGCAAATTGAACTAAGGAAGGCCAAAATGGCAACTACAGCCAGTTTATCATAATAATTTGGCCAACATTCCAAGGAATAATTTTTCGTCATGTCTGGAGGTGTAATTTATTATATTTTCCTGGTATACAGTATTTTAAATTTTCCCACTAGCAAATTATTTTCTATTGTATTATTATTATTATTATTATTATTTTGTTAATAGTTCTGACAGATTAAAATTTGTTGCAGTGTTAAATACCCAGATTTGCCGCTGTAGACTGGATTACTGAAAATTACTGGAAAAAAAAAATTTGTTACTGAAAATTACTGAAAAATGAACATGTTGGTTACTGAAAACTACTTTCAGAGGTTGGCATCTATGTAAGTTCCTAGACTTAAGCATTAAGCTCAACAGAGGTAACCCATCTATTAGCCTCTTTGATAAAAGAGTTAATTTTCCTTTCAAAGTAATTAAATATCTACACTGGAATAATAACATTTCAACCAAAGTAATTGAGAATGTACTAATTTCTCAGGTCCTAAGAATTTCAAGAATTTGCAGCAACAATTTGGACTTCAATTACCACATTAATATACTATTAGAAAGTTTTCTAGAGAACGAAATTCCTTCTTCTTTCATCAAAAGAACTTTAAGAAAAATTATTCTGAATAATAGAGTAAGGTTGGCAGATCTGCTTTAATTTTCTACACAGTTAATAATATGATTCTGACCAATCAAAGCCGTAAGGAAGTTGGCTAGAGGATGCCTATTAACTACCTAAAGGAACCTTAGTGCTATGGATATGACGGTCCTATTAAAACAAAAAATTAAATAATATAAACAAAATCACAAAAAAAGCTTAAAAATCTGTTTATAAAAGAAAATAAAAACAAATAAAAAAGAAAACTAGTTATTCATCACTAGGATAGCTATACTAAAAATAGTAAAACCAACATTAAAATTAATAAGATTCTGATTAATCTATAGAAGCTCACTAAGGTGATTTAATACATGCAAAGATTATTAAATACACTGCTCGTGTATTTTATAATATTTCTCATGTATTCTGGAGAGTTAATTCTGCTCTTTCTGATCATACAGATCCACAGTCTTAAGTTTATATATATTTTTTTCTCTGGTTAAAATATCCGCGCGTTGGTTTCTTGCTGTATGAGGAGGCCATCAGCCCCACCCTCACTGCCCCCCAGCAACTAGGGAGTGGCGGAAGAGGTCAGCCATGTTCTTCTCTTGTGAGGAGAAAAGTTTTTGTCACACAAGAGGTAAGCTCTCTTCCTTGTTTTTGGGTTCTAGGTTTTGTAAGTTCAATGTTTGTACTTCATGTACTCTTTCTCTGTTGTTTTTTAGCTTTTCAGCTTTTAGGCATTGGTTTGTCTGTTAACATTTTTGCGGGTTTTAACTCTTTCTTTTCTTTGTAACTTTGAGCGTCTTTTGGGGTACCTAGGAACAGAAGATGGCTAAGCTTGTTCCTTTTCTATGCGCTGTTTTTTCAAAGTAGTTAAGTTCTTAATAACTAATTAATTATGCACTTAAAGCACTGCCGAAATACTTTGTACATATTGCAACTAACTGTTTAAGGTATATAACTTTCACAAAGTTTTCTTTAGTTAATTATTATCTTTAACTTATTCTCGTTTTCGTGCTGTCATAAGTTGTAGAGTAGGGGGTTTTAGACTCAAGTTTTCTTTCAAAAATCTGTTCGTTAAAAATTAATATTTCCTTTTTTAATTGCAATGTAAAAAATTTGGATTTCTTTTGCATTGATTTTCAGGTTTAAATTCTCTCTCAAACGAACTTGGCATTTCGTTATGGCTGAAAATCATTTCTAATTATTATGTCACTCTCACAGCTTGAGTTCTCTTTAATCTTCTTCTCTCTGTTTAATAGTAACAGATGAAGAGCATGGGTCGGGCCAGGAAGGTTAATGGATGCAAGCGAAATTGTTAACTAGTGCTAGGTCATGCAACTCTACGGAGGACATGACATATATATATATTTTAAACTATTTTAGGTGGGAATGTTACTTGCATCTATGGCCTTGCAGAAACCCATTTCCAACTAGGTCTTTGTGGAAGTGAGAAAATGCAGAGTTTTTGCTGGTCCTTGATAAAGCCAAGGCTCAGTATTCTCGACACCTTCTACATTCAGTAGTTTTATTTTATTTTTTTATCTTTTCTCCTTTTACTCACACAGGTAGATACATAACCTTTTCTATGTTGTACTAGGTGTGAGTCAAAATTTTATATGTATTTTTTTGCTTAGGTATCTTCTTTATAGAATGTGAATTCTGAATTTTCAAAACTGCTGCGTTGCGCGTTTTGATCTTCAGGTTTTTTTGCAACCTTCGTTTTAAATTCTAAAGTTTTTCCTTAGTCTTCAGTTTTGCTCTTAAGTATATATCATCATCATCATCATCATTGTCAACCATTATCAATCCACTGCTGGACGAAGGTCTCCCCAAGTTTCCTCCACAACGGTCTGTCTTGTGCCAGTCTCCTCCATGTCACCCCTGCATACTTTCGAATTTCATCCACCCATCTCCCATGTGGTCTTCTTCTGGGTCTTTTTCTGTCCCTTGGAATCCAATCTAAAATTTCGGCTGTCCATCGATGATCTGTCCTTCTGGCAGTATGTCCAGCCCATTGCCATTTCAGGGATTTAACTCTGATCATGATGTCTTCCACTCTTGTCATTTTTCGGATCCACGAGTTCCTCTTCTTATCTCTCCTGGTTACACGAAGCATGCACCTCTCCATGCTTCTTTGAGTTGTCTGCAGTCTTTGTATATCTCTTTTTTAGTTAAGGTCCACGTCTCTGCACCATACGTAAGCACTGGAAGGATGCATTGATCAAACACTTTTCTTTTAAGACATAATGGCATATTGCTCTTGAAAATTATGCTGTTTCTTCCAAAAGCTCTCCAGGCAAGTTTTGTACGCCGATTAATTTCTTCATCAATGTGACCCTCACTTGATATCTGGTGTCCAAGATAAACGTATGTGTCTGTTATCTCCAGCTTTTCTCCATCAATCAATAAATCTTCATTTCTTGTAAAAGCATTGAACATCACTTTTGTCTTCTGAAAGTTCATTTTTAATCCCACTTCTTTACTCTTGTCAGCAAGTTCCTGGATCATACTCTGCAGCTCTGATGGGCTAGTTGCAAAAATGACTACGTCATCAGCAAAACGAAGGTGGGTTAGATAATCTCCATTAATCTTTATCCCTTTGTTTTCCAAGCTCAGTGACTGAAAAACACCCTCCAATGTAGCATTAAAGAGCTTCGGAGATATGGTGTCACCTTGTCTCACTCCCTTTCCAATTTTTATGTGTGTTGTATTTTCAAACAGCCGAATCTTTGCACTTGCATTTTCATAGATGTTATTAATAATATTAATGTATGCATCTTCAATACACGCAGGTTTTCAGAGCCATTGTAACTGCTGATGGTTTCACCGAATCAAAGGCTTTTTCATAATCGATAAAAGCCATGCACAATGGAAGTTCATATTCCCTCGCTCTTTCAATTAGTTCTCTCAGTACGTGGATATGATCTATTGTGCTGTAGCCACTCCTGAATCCAGCTTGTTCTCTCGGTTGAGCCATGTCGAGTGTTACCTTCAAGCGGTGTGAAAGAACTTTAGTGAAGATTTTATAAACTACTGATAGGAGGCTGATAGGTCTGTAGTTTCCGAGATCCTCAATGTCACCTTTCTTATGTAGCAGGATCATTGTAGCGGTGTTCCAATCCTCAGGAATCTTTCCTTCATTAAGGCATCGAGTGAAAATTTGGGCGAGTAGTACTGTTTCAATTTCTCCACTTGCTTCTTGTATGATGTCTACAGTAATTCCATCTTCTCCTGGAGCTTTTCCCCGCTTCATGTTCTTGATTGCATGTGCAACTTCTGCTGGAAGGACTGGAGGAACTCTGGTACTGGTATCTTTCATGATGTCTGGAGTGCATGTATCATCCCTTTCATATAATTTGGAGTAGAAATCTTTCACTCTTGTCAAAATTTCGCCTCTATTTCTTGTTACAGAACCATCTTCTTTTCTCAGTGCCATAATCTGTTTTCTTCCCTTACTGAGATGTCCCTTTGCTATCTTTAGGCTTTGGTTGTTTTCAATTGCTTTCCTCACTAGTTCACAGTTGAATTTTCTTACGTCTTCAGTGATACTTTTTTCTTACTGTCTTGCATAGCTCTATATATTCCACTTTGGAAGTCACATCTTCTTTAGTTGTCCTCATCTCTCTTCTTTTTTGCATCAACATTTTCGTTTTTCCTGATAATTTGTTTACATGCAACTTGTTCTTAGACCCAGCTAATTTTGTTGCTGTTTCCATAAGAGCTTTGGTTACTTTTCTGTTAACTTCAGAGATGTCCACTTCTTCCGATGTTAGGCCTTCTAAAGCAGAGAACCTGTTCTTCAGTTCCAACTTGAAGGTATTATGGTGTTTTTTAAGGTTGGTTATGTCAATACATTTTGTTTGTCTTATGAGCTTGCCACGTTCAAGTTTGGTGTTGAGGTGCATCTTACATCTCACCAATCTATGGTCACTACCTGTGTTGAACTTGTTTAGCACACTGCAGTCTTCTATGACGAATTTTTTGTTACACATAATAAAATCAATTTCACTTGTCGTCCCATTTGGATGTCTCCATGTCCATTTCCTGTTTGGCTTTTTCTTGAAGAAGGAGTTCAAGATGAAAAACCCTTCTGCCTCTGCAAACTCAACGAGTATTTCCACGCTGGTTTCTGTTGCCGTGACCGAATTTACCTACTGAAGTTTCATTCTGTTGCCGTTGCCCTATTTTTGCATTGAAATCTCCCATAATTATTTTCAAGTGCTGCTTACCTTTATTATTTAGATGACAAATTTCCTCATAAAATTCTTCAATTTCTTCTTCAGGATGACTTGTGGTGGGTGCATAAGTTTGAATAATCTGAGCCTGGTATCTTTTCGAGAGTTGGATAACAAGTCGTGCAGCTCTGTCAGAGGAACTTTCAACTTCTACAACTTTATCCTTCAGTTTCTTGTTTATTATAAATCCAACACCACTAGTTCTGCCAGTATCTGTCCCACGATAGTAGAAGAGATGTCCACTTTTCAGTTCGATGAGATCTTCTCCTTTTCTCCTTACCTCACTTAGCCCCACAATGTCCCACTTGATCCTTTGTAGTTCCTCTTCCAATTCAAGAAGCCTTGAATCAGAAGATAGGGAGCGTCCGTTGTAATGAGCCAAGGTCAGCATCAGATGGCAGCCTAGTCCGGTCCTCCGGGGGATTCTTAGCACCCTCTGCCTTCATGTCGCACTGGCCGCTGCCTTGGCCAGGTACATTCCAGCTGCCGGAGACTGAGGGCCAAGATTTAAGTTGTGGAATCATTTTGGAGGGGTTTGGCCATAACTCACCACGCTGGCCAAGCGGGTTGGTGAGTGTGGGATAGAATTTCCTCTAATCCCGATGGTAGTTATACCGCTATTGGCGGTCGTCAGAGCCTTCCTTTAGTGGGAACAGGATGTACCACGAGAAGGCGGGGTTGACATTTGTCAAGGAGAGGCTGTGATGTTACGCATCACCTGACCTTACATCCCTAAGTATATATATATATATATATATATATAATTTTTTTCTTACTTAGAAGCATTTTCACAGAAAATATGCCTCAAGGAAGGCGTTACTATTTGCACGTGCGGAAGCCTACGTGGTGTGAGAATCCCGCATAGCTATTCCGTAGCATGTAACCATTCTGCAAATTGCATTGCCTAGTTTTGGTGCGCTAATTGTATTAGTTAAGCAATTTTTCTTTCTTTCGGTATTCAGTTGAAACATATTCAGAAATAAGACAATGCTATGCACTGTCTGCAATTTCAATGGATTTTTCAGTGTAACTAATGAACTGCGGTAATGCTGCAACAGCTAGCAATTTTAGATCTTTATTAATTTTTAAAAAACACAAAAGTACTTTAAAATGACTTTTTCAATAAGACAATAATTTCTTTCTTACATCTTTGGATTTCTGAGTCGGTCCTGTGAATCACAGTTTTCTGTCGAAAATTACGATTCACGATTATACGACTGTCATACATGGCAATTACTATGGAATGTTCGTAATTTCTGCGGATTTAGTTGTCCGACTACAGAACTCACTCTTGAAACTTTTCAATTTGTTTAAAAAAAAAAAGTGTTTTGCTATTTTATGATATACATGAGGTGAGGTTCTTAAGCGGATTTGCGGAATTCTTCCCCCTTTTTTTTTCCTCCTTTTTTTTTTTCGTCATTTAGATCGTTCTCAAGATTGATTCATAACTGAAAAGAGGGGAAGGGGGGTCATTTTTCATCTGGGGACGGTATTTCGTGTTTCAAAGCTTTCGAAAACAGTAGTTAAATGGAGTGAAGAGAATTTGCCCTGATCGTAATTTATTTTTCTCCTAAAGTTGTGTTTGTGTTAAATATTCTTGTTAAATATTATATTATGGCATATGTGTTCGTATTTCAGCTTGAAACTGTAGGCAAGAATTTGTGGAAACGGAAGTTAGACTGCGCAAAAATTTCCTCCTAATCTTCAAATATAAGATTTTTCCGCGAATTCGAAAAATTTTGCCATTTTCGTTAGTTTGTTCACTCAGGAGATCGATGCACAAGTAATTATTGTATTTTGTATTTGGAGGGGGGGGGGGGTAGATTTTCGTCGGAGGACGGAATTCCATATTCACGAAACTTTCGAAAACGGAAAGTTGACAGAGTTCAGATTTTTCTGTAATCGTAATTTCTTTTTTCTTGCGATGTTACTTCTGTTCGGTACTTTTTAAGTATCATTTTACTGCATAAATTTTTGTATTTTAGCTTGAAAGTAAGATATAAATTTCCAAAACCGGAAGTCGGGCGGATTTCCCATAATCGCTATCAACCCCAGCCCCCTCTGCGATGTTCCCACTCCAGGGCTGTTAAATATCCCCCACCCCATTAGTTTTTACATTTGATCTTGGGAAGGAAATTCCCGAAAATGGAATTGACGAATTTGGAAAATTTGGAAAAATTGTTGCATGGTGTTCAAAAGTATTAATATTCCCAAAGTTACACCATTTATCTAAAATAGTTGAAGCTTTGAAATCATGCACTCATGGTGCTCAGGCTGATGGTTGTTATCAGAGGACATAAAAAAACAAGAGAAGAAAGAAAAAGCGACAATGAAAAAGTTGGGAGAGAATTTCAGCAGAAAGAAATATCAAGCAATGGTGCTGTGCAGTTGCAGAGTCAACAAAAGAAAATGCAAAAACTGACAGTAGTCCGCATTCTTGCTGTCTGGTTTGATTTTTCACCAGTTAAAATGTTCAGCTTTTTCCCCCTTCTTTGGTCTCATCTTGTTTTAAACTGCAGTTTTAGAGACAGTATGATCATTCTCTTTGTCAGATGAAAATGTTTGGGATCGGTGGTAATGTCGGTGTTAGTAGGGATGAGAATGCTCTGTGATTTTTTATATTTCAAATTTATGTGACAAAGAAGTTCTGTTTTGTTTACACACGCAGAATGAGCTATGGCAGAACTGATTTTTGGAATTAATTTCACTTTAAATGTATGCTTTGTCATCTCTTGCTATATCAAACAGCAGAGTAAGCTCCCATTTGCCTAATGAAATTAAAGTTCACCAAATACCACTGCCTACTTATTGTGCAAACCAAGACCAGCTTACATAGATATGACCTGCCCATTTCACGCAGCTCCACGACCGCCCTTGCGAATAAATTTGCCACTAGATGGCGCTGCGTTTCGGTGGTTCTAAGAAGCTGGCATGCATGTTAAACATTAGTTTCTATCAATTTCTATTAAATTTTTTACCCTTGTTAGCACAACAAAATGTCATACTGTTTAGTGCCATTCTGTAAATCAAATAATAAAAAAAGAATGTTGATGACATTCGAATTTCTTTTCACAAGTTCCCCTGTAATCATGACGAGCTTAATTTCCCATTTTGATCGACAGAATGGCACTCAACAGTATGTTTTGTTGTGTTACCAGAGGAAAAAATTTTAATAGAAACTCGGAAAAGTATTCTTTTCTAGAAATTTAAAATTTGCTCGGAAAAGTCATCTTTCAGAACATATGCTTATATACACAGGTGAAAAGCTTTAACAGTGTGATGTATGTTCCAAGCAATTTGTTCGGAAAAGTCATCTTTCAGAGCATATGGGTGAAAAGCCTCATCAGTGTGATGTGTGCTCTAAGCAGTTTACTCAGAAAAGTCATCTTTCAAGGCATATGCTTATTCATTCAGGTGAAAAGCTGGTAAATGTACAGATTAGCGTCTTAAATTATTTCGTGAGAAAAATGTTAGTACCTGGAAAAAGTGCGACATACAGATTTTAGAGTATGGAAAATAATGGCAAATGGTGCAAAAATTTCATATTTTAAATGTGTTTTAAAGATTTTGATCATAATATATACCTGTAAGTGCGATGCTGTGAAGAGATACTGCGGTAAGCCTAACGCATCGCTGCCGCGACGATCTCAAGCTTTGCTCCATTAAAAGGAAGATTCGTTGCTGTACCAAATGACGGGTGGAAGAGTACAAGAGAAAGCGGTTACATTGTTTGCAGGAAAGCGATAAATGTTGTAGTGATACGCTACAAAAAAGAGGTCCAAATTATCCACCCTTTATTTTGTTGTATCCTGTACGTTGTTGGCAGGAAAAACAGGAAAAAACCTTTGATTTGCAAAACATACATATGAGTGAGATAGAAACTGACCTGTGAAGAAAGTATTAATAGGAGAACCAAAAGTACAGTGGCACAGCAAATCAGCTACGAATGGAAGCTGCTCAAAGCAGAACCGAAAGTTATACTTCCCCAGTTTCCTATACAACATAGAAAGGCATATTCATACTTTCTATTTGAAATCATGTGTGAAAGAAAGAAACATTTCTCAGCATCTGCTTTAAAAACAATGACAAAACATGAACGAACTACACTATCTACCAACAAGTAATACGAACTACACTATCTACCAACAAGTAATTGGACACCCCTGCAATCGACGATATCTGCGGTCCTGATACATGTCACGGCCGCCGCCGTTAAATATCGTGTGGGAAACAACAACGCAACCAGTCGCATGCAAGATGCCACGCAGTTCGGAGCTCTCTGATTTCGAGAAAGGTGTAATCGTCCGGTATCACAGAAATGGCCGATCCATACGTGACATATCCAGCGAGTTGAAGTATCCAAAATCGACAGTGGCTTACGTGATTGGCAAGTGGAAGATGAGAGGTGACTGCCGGAATGTGACCCGACCCGGCAGACCCACAAAACTGGGAGTTAGAAAACGACGGGTGCTGGCCAGAGAAACTCTAAAGAACCGCACCAAATCGATGGGCCACATCCTCGAGGAGTTTCAACAGGCATCTGGGAGTGTTCTTTCGATGAATACCATTCGTAAGGAAGCCCATCTGCTCGGTTATCATGGATGTGCTGCTGCCCACAAACCTTTGATCACCAAGTACTCCAATAGCGCTGCTCGGCTAACGTGGTGCAAAGAACGTCGACAGTGGACCGTTGAACAGTGGAAACAGGTTCTCTGGAGCGACAAATCAAGGTTCACCCTCTACCGTTCGGATGGCAGGGTCTGGGTTTGGCGTCTGCCTGGAGAACACCTCCTGCCGGAATGTATTGTGCCAACTGTGAAGTTTGGCGGTGGTGGAATTATGCTATGGGGGTGTTTCTCCTGGTATGGCACCAGAACCTTTGGTCGCAATTCCTGGTAGACTCAACGGCGAGACCTACTGCACCATTTCGGATGACCATGCGCTTCCTATGTTGTGGCAGTTTTACAGGGTGGACCCATGTTACTTTCAGGATGACAATGCCACCTGTCATGTTGCGAGGTCCACCATGGCTTGGTATGGTGACAATGGGGTTAATCGAATGGACTGGCCTGCGCAGAGCCCGGACCTTAACCCTATCAAGCACCTCTGGGACGAGTTGGAGCGTCGACTTAAGGGGTGCCCCCACCGTCCGAAATCGGTGAAGGAACTGACCTGTTTTCTCCAAGCCAATTGGGAAAAAATACCGCTAGCCATCGTACAACGCCTGGTTGAGAGTATGCCCCGGAGGGTCGCAGCTGGAATCGCCGCTTGTGGAGGCTCCACCAGCTATTGAAGGTGAATAAACTTCATTTTCCTTTGCTATCACAGGTGTCCAATTAATTGTTGGTAGATAGTGTATATTCTGTAGCGTACGAGTACATGATGCTTCGCTCCTCTGGCAAGAACATACGCGGCTGCACTTGTAGTCATCAGCGCGTGAATTACACGTTGCAGCGAATTTTCCTTTCAACGGAGTAAAGCTTGACATCGTTGCGGTAGCGATGCATTAGGCCTAAAGCAGCGTCTCTTCACATTATCACACTTACAGGTAAATATTGCGATAAAAATCTTTAAAAGACATTTAAAACATGAAATTTCTGCACCATTTGCCATTAATTTCCATACTCTAAAATCTGTACATTGCACTTTTTCCGGGTACTAACATTTTTCCGTCGAAATAATTTAGGACAGTAATCTACACATTTACCGAAAAGCCTTACCAATGTGATGTATGTTCCAAAGAATTTTCTCGGGAAGTGTCCTGAAGTCAGCATTTACTTGAAGTTTTTGTTATATTGATTTTCAAATAACACATCCTACTTTCAAAAATAGAAACAGAATTCAGGGGGGGGAAACTTATCCTGTGCTTCACAACGAAGTTGTAGACACAAGACCAGTAAAGACTACTAGCTTTCTGCCGTAACTCGATTAGAAAACCAATCTCATAGTAAATTTGAAACGTACCTGCCTTTGCCGAAAGCACAAATATTACAATTGATAAGTTGGTCTAGTTTGGTCCAAGTTTTTTTTTTTTCGTTTTATCGCTTCGGACATAGATCAACTGTGCTAGTTTCAGCAACATACAAGTACAAAATATGATACAACGAAAGGTACCGCCATCTGGTGACAAATAAATGCTACAAGGGCGGTGCAGTCTCGGGAAGGGAGTCTCTGAATGTGCAGGTCATATATATGTGTAAGCTGGTCTTGGTGCAAACAAAATGACTGTGTCACTCAAGATGGCAACAGACAGTTGAAGTTCCGACTATGAACTTTAATTTCTTTTCAAGCAAAAGGAAATAAACACTTGCTGTCTTTTATTCGTGATATAGCAAGAAGTGAAGAAATCCAGAAACATTCATTTTCAGTGAAATTAAAGTTTAAACACTATATTGCTACTTCTCATTCTGCCATGAAAATGACAGTATGGGTCATGCAACTGGTGCTATTTTTAGCATGCATAGAAAGTAACATTTTTTAATTATAATTTTACTTTAAAAAGTAAAAGTGAATATGTATGTTCCGATAATTGATAGGACTGTAAGGGATAAGAAAAATATACTTTGACAAAAATTTTATAAAACAAAAAAATATGAAGTCATTCAGCATAGTTGCCATTTTTTAAAACAATGTTTTTGCCCTCCCCACTCCCCCTCCTTTTGATGCAGGTAGTGTTTTGTACCCCAAGCGACTTAACCCAATAATTCTTCTTATAAGCTGCCTCAATGTTAGCCATAGTGTTTTATCCCCTCATCCCCAGCTTAATCAATAGCAACATAATGGGCTCAGTGTGCTCTGGCTTTTTTAAAGTTTTCACCAACCCATTCGCCAAATTCAGTTTTTTTTCTCCAAAGTGTTGTAATAGTACAAAAAGGCAATCGCCATTATTTTTACAAAAAAAAAAAAAAAAAAAAATTCCATTGCTAAAGTGATTATTTTTTCGCTAATTGCAAAGAATGCAATCAGCAGCACGACCCCTAACTAGGTTCATATAGAAAGTAAGTACCATTTGCTCATTACTCCCGCCCAAGTATTCACTTCAGAGTCGCTCATATGCAGTTGTTTTGCCTCATCCATTAACCATGTCCCGATTCCATTTTGTGATGTGCTTATGTTAAAGGTTTGTTTGAGTTAAAACAGAACGGCCTGCCAACTGTAAAGTCCGGTCTATGATAAGGTTTCTGAATGTGAGAAATGTCAGACCAAATGAGATTTATCCACACATTTGCGAAATTTATGGACAAAATGCAGCGAGTGCAGGAACAATGCAGAAGTGGATTTGAATGTTTAATGAAGGCTGACAGAGCGTTCATGGTGAATTGCTCAGTGGTAGGCCTTCTCTGGTCATGAAAGGTTTGATGGTGAGAGTGAATGAAAAATTTGGGGAGAACCAATATTTCATAATTTCTGATCTTTCAGAACATTTTCCTGAAGTTTTGAAATCATTACTGCGCAAAATCATTATTGAAAAGCTTCAGTACCACAGAGTAAGTGCACAATGGGTGCCAAAGATGTTCACAGAAGAGCACAAAACAAAGCACATCTAATTTGCTTTGGAATTTTTGGGGTGGAATGTGGAGAAAGGCGTTGATTTTTAACGCTACATAGTGCCAGGAGATGAGACTTGGGTCTCTCACATCACACCTGCGTTGAAACAGCTGTCCGTGCAATGGAAACAGTTCCCAGTGGTTCAGTGACCTGGAGATTATGGTGTAGAGGTGACTTAAAATCCAAGCAGCAGATTTCTGTGAGGAGGTTATCCGGAAACTTGTGCTGCTATATGACAAATGCCTTAACATCCACAGAGAATATGTTGAAGAGTAGATTAAAGTACATGTAGAATTCATCACACAAAAATTGATTATTATTTTTTGAGTTTGTTGTATCTTCAAACAGTACTTACTTTTGGGATGGCCCTTGTACATTCCTCTGTCCTATCTTTGTAATATTAGCATGGCTTTTTGTAATTTTTAAGTATTTAGAATGTATTCATAAATTGGGGGTTTGCACCATAGTTTTTCTTGATTTTGGAAATACCTTCCAGATGTTTTTTAAATGTTTTAAGGATTTTTGGTAATATTGGGTGGTAGGTATGCTGCTCTACTAAAGTTTCTCTTATGAAGATGTGCACTGTGTTGCTGGCCTGTACTGTACTTTGAGTAGATTGAATAATCAGCAAGTAGTTCTGATTTAACTGTAATTTCTAAGACTTGAATACTTGAATTTTATTGTATTTTACAGGACTTTGGCAAGCTAGAAGATAGAGGTACAAGAAGGCAAAGGCGAATGAACCAGATTCAAACTGGATTGCGTTCAAGGTCTGCAAGACAAAGGAGTGGTCAGAATAATATTTATGGAGATGATTATGAGGTAGGCATGATTCAACAAGTGATTCCATTCAAAACTCATTGCGTAATATTTGCCATTTTTGTAACTTGTATGAATTTAAATTTGGTTAAAATATTTAAAAGTATATCAAATGATGTAAATAGCGTGAAACCACTAAAGTGTTTTGTTATGCCACTTATCGGTCTAGAACACAGGAGCATTGTTGGAATTCTGGCATAGGACAAAATTGATTTATCATTAGATCTATAGAGGTCAGTCTGTTGAACTGTTCCTTAATATTATGGTATATTTAGATTTAATGTAATAAGTTTCAATATTCTTAAATAAACACAAAGTTATTACTTTTTAGTTGCAAGAAGAAAAAAAGATTACTTTCTCAATGAGAAATATTGTACTGTTTTCCTCATGCCATTCCACTTAAAATTGGTGTAGTGGGTGCTGTTCAGAGATTTTTTTTTTTTAGAATATTGGTGCATCGTCACTAAACATAATGGGGATTTGTTATGTTTCACAAAAGAGGCTGCTTGATCTCTCTCTCTCTCTCTCTTTTTCACACACACAGACAATTTTTAGAACTTCTTTGCCGAGTTATGCTAATTTTATTTGTCTAGTGTTCGTAGAAATCACTAAGTGAATATTTGTAGTGCTTACTTTTCAAGATTCTAGAACACTGCAAATATACGGATTCAAATTGGATGGTAAGCTCATAGTTCTTAACTTTCTTTCTGTCAGCAGTTTTTTTTTTTTTTTTTTGATAGGATATGTGTATGTATCCCAAACTCTGTCATGTTTTTTTTCCCTCACTAAAAATTCTGATAAAATGCAGCGATAACTGAGCAGGGGTCGAACCAGGCTGCATTTAATACTGTCAGATGATATCTTCACAAAAAATATTTTTAACTCAAACTGTATCTTCATAAAAATATTTTGAACTGTGATAGTGTCTTCACCTTCAGTTAAATTTTATCTTAAGAAAAATAGTTTTGTGTGAGAGGAATCTTGAATATTGTATTCTACTGTGCTCGCCCCCTTGTTATGAACTGTTTTCAGTAAAACGATCTCTGATGGATGTGTATCAATCACTGCATCATCACTAGCGGCAGCTGAGGTGAACCATGCTGAAAGGGACCCCAAAGCATTATGGAAGCAGTTTTTCCCTACCTGCATTTTCCAGGGCTAACTCCAAAGTAGGGATGAGCTCCCTTTCCTTACTTTATGAACACATTGGTGGATAGTCATTCCCGAAACATTGACATATCGGTGGAAAATTTCAATGTATCAGCAAAAACCTCGATGTTTTGCTAAAGACCTGAAGAACTTGCATCTTTCCCATCTGCAGCCAGTCATAGGCACATCAATGAATAAATCGCCGTTCAATATATTGGTGATAGCTCACTAATTCAACATCGAGTAACCATAACATTTGTTAAAACGCTTGATGTATTGAAAACCTCGATGTATCGGCTCCCATAGATGCCAACTAGTACGGATTTTTGGTTGCTGTTACGGAAGTACGGAAACAACGCTGAAATTACGGAAAATTGCCATTTGATTTAATTTTCTGAGACCGAAAGCAAATTTTCATCAACTTAAAAATTTGTGTTTGTTCTTCAAGTTTTTCTGGGGGGAAAAAATTAAATGCTACATTCAGGGCTGCCAGACCTGCGCCAATTGCGCCAGCCCGCGCCAAAACGTTGTTCTTGCGCCATTCTGCTAAAAATACGCCATTTCGACGAAATCTGCGCCAATTTTGCGCGAAAAGTTAAATGTTACCGGTCATCGATATTTTAGCATTATCTTACGACATTCGAAATCGATTCAGCGGTTAATTCGTACGTGAGATTCTTCCGTGGATTCGTGGAGTCCCCTCCGTTTTTTTTTTTTTTTTTTTTTGTCATTTTTGAGATCGATGCAAAAGTGAAGAAATTTTCGGGATATTCGTTGGGTGGGGGGTCGTATTCCGTCTGGGCACATTGTTTTGTCTTTTTAAACGTTCGGAAACTGAAGTTAAACGAAGTGCAGATTTTTCCCGTAATCGTATTTTTTTTTTCTCGCGATGTTGCTTCTGTTCAGTATTGTTAAATATAATTTCAGCTTGAAATTGTAGGCGACGATTTCTGAAAATTTTCTCGTAATATTCGGCGACGAGATTCTCACGCTGATTCGAGGAATTCCGTCTTTTTTTGTTATCATTTGGACCATGTACGAAATCGATGCATAACTGAACTCAAATTTTGGGAGGATTGGGGGGGGGGGGGGGGTCGTTTTCTCCGTCGGAGGACGGAATTTCATCCTTCGAAAACGGAAAGTAGACGGAGGTAAGATTTCTCTGGTAATCGTAATTTTTTTTTTTCTTGTGATGTTTCCTCTACCCAGTATTGTTAGATATCATTTTATTCCATAAATATTTGTATTTCAGCTTGAAAATGTTGGATAAATTTCCGAAAACTAAAGGCTTGAAAACCCCTTATTTCAAGCCATGCACCAAAAGTTAAATGTTACCGGTCATCGATATTTTAAAATTCAGCGATCGCAAAAAATATTCGTGTGGAAAAACCAAGGCTACTGCACTAACTCAGCACATGGCCAGTGTTTCTACAAGTAACATCGTATCTGAATTTAAAAAAATCCTTTTTCTCTATCTACGGACGGAAGTAATGATGCTCAAGCAAATAAACTGTATCTCATTACAATAACATATTTTGACGAAAAAATAGGGAAAAATTCAACTGTTTTGTTATCATGGGCTGAATTAAGTAATAATACAGGTGAAAAAATATTCAATGTTTTGAACAATGAGTTTGTTAAAAAATATCTCGTGGAGCAACTGTGTGTCATTTTCCTGTGACAATGCTAACACTATGATAAGTCAAGTAAAAGGTGTTGTTTCTCACATAAAGAAGGCTCAGCCTGCAATCATAGTGCAGCGATGTTCATGCCATTTAGTAAATTTAGCTGCACAGAAATCTGCTACTCAACTGAAAGGATTTAATGTTGAGCAGTTTCTGATACAGTTGTCCTTTTTTTGGAGAAAAGTTCAAAGAGGAAACACAATCTAAAACTGAGTCAAGCTGTTTGTGGTACTAAACCACACAAAATTCTAAAGCATGTCAATACTCGCTGGTTATCACTTTTGGAATCCATTGACAGAATTTTAGAACAGTGGGAGGCTCTAAAACATTATTTCAGTGACAATGAAGAAGCTAATTCACAGTATAAGAACCTTGCAAGTATGATTGGAAATCCTTCATCTAAACTTTATTGTGTTTTTTATTTGCTGCTCTTCCTTTGTTTACATCTGTTAACATGTTCTTGCAGCAGGAAGCTCCGCTTGTGCATGTATTAAAAAGAAAACTTCATAGTCTGTTATCTGAATTGCTTGTACGATTTATCAAGCCATCGGCATTTGATGTGATAAGCAACATCTCTTGCAGATGGAAATTTTGAAAGAAGGAGAAATCAAAAAGAAAACTGTGATCTCATAATTAGGTCAAAAGCGAGATCTTATATAGGCACAACTGCAGATCTGAGTGAAGACACAGTGGCTACTTTTTATTCTGAGGTAAGGGAATTTTACAAGGAAGGCTGCAATTGCATTTTAAGAAAATTTCCACTTAATTATGAATTTCTGAGTCATGCTGAAATTGCAGATGTAGCATTAAGGTAAAGTGTTTCTTTTGCATCAGTCCAATATATGTTTTCCCTTTTTCCCGTTTTGAAACCAGAAGAATCTGACAAGGTGGAATCTGAATTTGCTCACTACCAGTTTGAAAATTTTAACTGTGCTGTTACTTCTGAGAGAATGGATGAAGTGTGGCACAGAATTTCTTTAATGAAAAATGAAAGTGGCCAGTTGAAGTATGAATCATTAAGCAAAATTATGAAAATGATTTTAATAGTCCCTCATAGCAATGCAAGTACAGAAAGAATTTTCAGTATTGTGAAAAAAAAAAACATGAATGAATTCAGACCTAATTTAAGTACTAATGTGCTGTCTTCTTTATTTCTTTATTAGTAGAAAAATTAAACAGCATTGCACACAGTGAACTATGCTATCAGAAGAAGTTTTCGCAAATTGAACTAAGGAATGCCAAAATGGCAACTACAGCCAGTATATCATAATAATTTGGCCAACATTCCGAGGAATAATTTTTCTTCATGTCTGGAGGTAATTTATTATATTTTTCTGGTAGACAGTATTTTAAATTTTCCCACTAGCAAATTATTTTTTATTGTATTATTACTATTATTATTATTATTTCTATTTTGTTAATAGTTCTGACAGATTAAAATTTGTTGCAGTGTTAAATACCCAAATTTGCCACTGTAGACTTGATTACTGAAAATTAATGAAAAAAAAAATTGTTACTAATAATTACTGAAAAATGAACATGTTGGTTACTGAAAACTACTTTTAGAGGTTGGCATCTATGGGCTCCTGTAACATCGAGGATAAATACTCGATTTTAGGCGCCGAAAGAAATGGTGAAAAAAATGTTACTTCATTACACAGAAAGGTGATATTCCCTTTCTCTTTATAAGAATACAAAAAAGATAAATTCATTTATTTATCGCAGAAAATTTTGAGTGGATTACGCTTTTGCAGTTTCAAACATCAGTCATGAAACCTCGATTTGGGGGGGATGTATCGGTATAACATTGCGGAAAAGAACTCTACTTTCGGTGACCTAACATCAAGCAAAACGGTGAAAAAATCGTTGATTCATGACATAAGATTATATTCCCTTCCGCTGTAAAAGAATGCAGCAAAGTAAAATTCATTTACTTCATGTAGAAAATATTCTTTTGCAGTTCCGAACATCAATTATCACTTGAAAAAACATCGATGCTCAAAAACACAGATATTTTTTTACCATCCCTACTCCGATTTATCTTTGCCGTACCGGCCGGGATACTGGCATGAGCGACTTTTTTCTTTAATGTTATTTTAGTTATTTCACTTCCTTGGAGTACTTAAAAATTTTGACCTTTGATGACTTTCCTGGTTTAATACAAACAACCTGGAGTGTTACTGGAATGTTATTATCATTAGTATTATTATTCTCCAAGATCTCAGCTGGAGCATAATCACAGAGTTGTATTAAAAAAAATATATTTGCGTACACAATCATCAAAACAGAAAACATGCTGCAAATTCAGAAAGCGTGAAACATGATTAACAATAGAATAAGAATAAATTAAAATAAATAAAATATAACTGAAAAGAAATTACTGTCAGAATAATAATCATAGCAGACTAAAATTACCCTAAACACAAAAATAGGGCAAATTTCACAAAAATAGTGTAAAATTCACAAAAATAGGCAGAATTTCACAAAAATGGGTATGATTTTTAAAAACCGGGATTGACCCCTGCTTAGCCAGTGTACTGTAGTACTTCTTTTGTATGATAAACATCATCATCAGATTCAGCATCGACTACTCTCATATGCTCTTTAGATATTCAGTTATCCGGCTTATACTTCAAACAAGTTTACCACCAAAAAAAAAAAAAAAACTATTTGAACATAATCAGATTTTAATACTTTACTACACAAATTCTCTTGGTGTATAACATGTCCCAGACAAAAGTTCCTTTTCAGCAGCGGTGTTTGGACCATCAATTTTACCTACCATGCATGGACCCACCAGAAAGTTTCTCCTGTTAAAATTTAAATCCAGCTGTATCTCAGTTATGCATTTTCACAAATAACTTCCCATGTAATATTTTCATGCAGTGAAAACACATCTGAAAAGTTTTGTGTAATTTCAAAGACACTGTTTACTCTATGTAAATATGCATGAACAATTGGGCAACATTTTTCTTGTTGCAGCACTCGTCTAATGCAACAAAATAGTACCGAAACTGCAAAAGAACCAAATTTTCAACTGCTCATACACATTTTGTGGTCACTGATTCTTTACTAACACGCAAGATCTAAACATTTTATTTCTCTGTGCATTCTTCCTTGAATTTTATGTGTTCTTTATCACTTGTGATGTTGCTTTTTTCCATTCTAAAGATTGTAAATTGTAGATCATAAGCGGAAATGTAACGTTGGATTGAGATTTTTATGAGAGGTAGAGTAAGGTACATTTCATCAGAGAAGTGATGCAATAAATGTGTTTAACCTATAGAAAGGTGGTCTTCAGGGAAATCAGTATGCAAGTTTTTGTTTTAAATATTATCAAATTGAAAAATTTGATGAATTCATAAAATACTATATATGCTAAAGACAGTTCAAGAACTGTCTCTTTTTTTACAAAAAGAAATATGTCCACTGCAACTGATGTCTGTAAGGCTAGTTAGTTTCAAACTGCAATGATTCTAATGAACACCAGAGATATGCACAGTTGCAAAAAATAAAATGTATCTGCGTACATAACCATTGAAACAGAAAACTTGCTGCAAACCTGCTTACACGATAACAATAGAATAAAATAATTTAAAGAAAAATTAATAAAAGAATAAAAAAATATTAGAACATTGCAAATTCCAATGAGAACAAAGTAAGTGCATTACAATTGAAAGTGCAGCAATGTTTGTGAAATGGACCTTCATGGCAAAACATTAAAATACACTGACGGAAAATAAAAATCCCAACACCAAGAAGGGGTTGTGTTAGATAAACGACAGTTGGTAGGCGGTGAGAGTACATCTGTAAGATGACGTCTATGCAAATTTCGCGCTCGGCGCATACGTGTGACGCTAGTAGCGTCCCTCGGAACATGCAAAGCAGGTTTGCTGTAAATACGTGCTGTAATGTTTGTGAGCGTTAGTTATCGTTGAGATTCGACGTAGTGTGTTGATGTTAGTCAAGAATGCCTTTAAGAAGACGAAGAAGCCATTATCAACAGCTCACGGAGTTTGAACGAGGTCGTGTAATAGGGCTACGAGAAGGTGGATTTTCTTTCCGCAATATTGCAGACGACTTGGCAGGAATGTAGCCACTGTGCATGATTGTTGGCAGCGGTGGTCAAGGGAAGGTACTGCCTCAAGAAGACCAGGTTCCGGCCGGCCACGTGGCACTACTGAGAGGGAAGACCGCCGTATACGGCGTATGGCCGTGGCGCATCGTACCACGTCTGCAGCAGCAATTCGAGCTGCAGTTGCCACCACAGTGACAGAATGAACTGTTACAAATCGGTTACTTGAAGGACAGCTCCGAGCCAGACGCCCTGTAGCGTGCATTCCACTTACTCCAAACCACTGCCGTTTGCGATGTCAGTGGCTCATTGGAGGACGAAGTGGAGATCTGTTGTGTTTTCTGATGAAAACCGGTTCTGCCTGAGTGCCAGTGAATGGCCGTGTGTCGGTTAGAAGGAGGCCAGGTGAGCGCCTGCAACCCACCTGTCTGCGGCTGAGACACACTGGACCTACACCTGGAGTTATGGTCTGGGGAGCAATTTCCTATGACAGCAGAAGCACTCTTGTGGTTATCCCACGCACCCTGACGGCACAGTTGCACGTCGGTCTGGTGATTCAACCTGTTGTGCTGCCATTCATGAACAGCATTCCAGGGGGTGTTTTCCAACAGGATAACGCTCGCCTGCATACCGCTGTTGTAACCCAACATGCTCTACAGAGTGTCGACATGTTGCCGTGGCCTGCTAGATCACCAGATCTTTCACCAATCGAGCACGTATGGGACATCATTGGACGACAACTCCAGCGTCACCCCCAACCAGCATTAACCGTCCCTGTATTGACCGACCAAGTGCAACAGGCATGGAACTCCATCTCACAAACTGACATCCAGCACCTGTACGACACAATGCATGAACGTTTGCGTGCTTGCATTCAACATTCTGGCGGTTACACCGGTTATTAATGTACCAGCATTTAACATTTAAAATGGCTCTTCTCGCGCTTACATTAAGCTGTGATCTTGAAACTTTAATCGATTAAATATGTTAGCTATACAAATGTATTGCCGCCATTTCATTCCTGTACAACTATTTTTTCGTGGTGTTAGGAATTTTTTTTCCGTCAGTGTATTAAACTGTGAACCTCATTAAAACAAGAGACTAATTAAAGAAATTTTTTACATCCAGAAAAACAGTTCCATGAATGAACCTTCAAAAATTATCATCATCATCATCATTGTCAACCATTATCAATCCACTGCTGGACGAAGGTCTCCCCAAGTTTCCTCCACAACGGTCTGTCTTGTGCCAGTCTCCTCCATGTCACTCCCGCATATTTACGAATTTCATCCACCCATCTCCCATGTGGTCTTTTTCTGGGTCTTTTCCTGTCCCTTCCCAAGTAGCACGTGACGTTTAAAAGACGTCGCATTTCGGTTGCAAAAGCTGATATTTGGTCTTCCGTACAAAGACTACGTTTGATAAACGTTTGTTAAATGTTACATCCGTTACCGTTGCGATTTTGTCACATTCATTACGTTTGCTAAACGTTGCATTTTCGTCATGTTAGCAAGGTCACAGCTAATCTTTGGCGTGACATTACATTCAGGCAAAAAAGAACAAAATTATACTGTTGATAAAACAGTAAGCTTGTGTATAATTGATAAAGATTATTGAATTCCTCCTTTTTTTTTTTTGCTTATACGACTAGAAGATTTTATTCCATTGGTTTTAAAGCAGCTTCTGGTCTGCGGCTGCGTCGTTCTCTAACCTGCTGTTACGTCACTTGTACTACGGACGGTGAGTTATGGCAAGGCTGAGCTCGATCGTCCAGAGCTGCATGCATGCCTAATCGATGGATTTTATTGTTCTTAAAAGGTAAGTTCTTTTCCTGTTTCAATTCATAGGCTTCGATTTCGAACACAATTCATGTATTCGCTTCGTAACTCGTGGAGATTCCGTAACACGTGAAGACATTCATGTATTCGTTTCGTAACACGTGGAGGTAGGCTTAACACGTGAACACATTCATGTATTTTCTTAACAGGTATATATATCATCGACTGCATTTTAAACTAGGAGTAGTAAAGAATTTGTTAGATTTTCGGATCTAAACACAGCTGATTCGTTTTTAATTTTGTATTTTCGTGAAAGAGTAACAAAAATATATTTCAAGGAAACGAAATTTTAGACCTTTTCATTTTTATGAGCTACTGAATATTTGGTTAGATTTTTAAATAACAAATGCAGCTAGTTGTAAAAGAAATTCTAATTCTTCAAATGTTTAGAGAGTATTGAATTTATACTTAATTACTCAAATGTGCTTCCCTGTAGCAAACATTGTTACAAACGCAGCTTATTGGTATGTTAGTTATAAAGGATACTCTATATTACTGTTATCATATATTAGATCAGCATTTCTTAGGGCTCATTCAGCCAGTTTTTTTGCAAGAAATATATTGTGTGTAGAGTAACAAACGGAATAAGCTGTTGGAGAGATACTTATTAAATCCAGAAAGCTTCAAGGTTGAAAAAAATTCAAAACCCACCCTGTACAGAGTCCTGTGGCCAAGAAGTATATTGTCAGTCACAATTCAAAGTCTACCTAAGGCACGCAAAAATTTAACTTTTTTTTTTTTTTTTTTTTTTTTGAAAATGCACGTTTTATACCAGATGTGAATTAAGCTTACTGAAATCATAATGTATCTGTATCCAAATGGAATATACAAATATCCAATGCAACATTTTGTTAGACTGTGGGAGTACACACTTACATTCAAATGTGCCCATCTCCCCCTTCCACATATCAGAGTTGTGCCTATCAAATAATGAAGCAGAGGAATGCTATTGAACCTGTCACAGGCAAGGTGGCCAGTTGCTTTGCTTTTCCAGTTACAGTTTACTAAATTTTTGTTCAAATTTCAGGAATGCAGGGGTGGGAGAAGTTGGAAGCAGAGTTGTATAAAAATAAAATGTATCTGTGAACACAACCATTGAAACAAAACTTGCTGCAAACCCGCATATCACAATGACAATATAAGATAATTTAAAGAAACAATAAAAAAATTATTAGGACATTACAAATTCCGATGACGGCAAAATACAATTGAATATGTGTGTGAAATTGACCTTTATGGCAAAATATTGGATTATGAACCTCATAAAAACAAGAGAATTAAAAGCAACATTTTATACCCAGAAAACAGTTCCATTAATGAACCTTTAAAAATTATAAATAGTATTTTCAACAGCATAGTTCAAAAATTACTGTGCTGCCCCCAGTGACCAGAAGAATCTGGTTTTGCGCTTAAGATTTTGCTTTGAATTATGGCTGACTACGAAGTGAGTGTGCCGCCCCGGTGGCGCAGTGGTCTAAGCGCTGGCCTCTGATCATTCGTCCGAACGGGGTCCGGGTTCGAATCTCGGTGAGGCATGGATGTTGTGTTTGTCTTACAGCACTGGCTCCCTTCCTTCCCTGGAACCAGTGACCCTAAATTAGGGACGGGCGACTGCTTATAGCCCATTGAGTTGCTCACGGTGGTCGTTAAACCTCCAATAAAAAAAAAAATACTGTCGACTTACAAATTACTTAAGGAAAAGATTTTAATTTAATAACTAGTTGCTGCAAGAGGAACCTGGCAAAATTTAAATTCCTTCTGTGTAAAGGAAACTTTTGATACAGTTCCTATGTACTGAGAAACAGGCCTTGATAAAATCTAGAGGCCACAAACGTCCAAATGTGCCCATATTGGCAAAATCTGCTAATAATTTGAAAACTATCGGCGTGCGCACATACTTTTACATTCTACTACTTTGTTTGGAAGTATAGTTTTATGAGGATTTTTTTCTAATTTGAATTAATTTTCTCTCAACAATATTATTTTTGAACACATATCATTGCTCCTTTGTTTCTGTAATGCTTCAAAACCATCTTGATAGCTGTTTACTTTTGGTGCCACTGGTTTTGAATTTAATGTTCACTTTGAATTTTGTAGCTGTTTGTTCCCAAATGGCAAGAGTAATAGACCAATTTTTGTATTTGCTAGTTGAGTCTGTATCTTCAGATTTCTCTGAATGAATAATCTTTTCTAAGCAATTAAATTAGAGAGCCACAAACCAATATTTCTATTCACTGTCGGATTAATACTTTTCCGACTTGGCCAGTGCTTCCTAATTAGCCTTTCTCTGAATTATGGATCTCTTCTATTATCAGATCGTTAAGGGCAACAGATTAAAGGCTGGATCACGTAGCTACGCTGTGTAGAAAAGCCGTACAAACTGTCACAGTTTGATTGTACACATTTTTTTTCAGCAATGTATGTATGTATATATATATACTGGTCACAAAAAGTTAGGGATATTGCATGAAGTGAAGCCACGTAACATAAACGCCAGAGTGTGTTTGCAAAAACAATTCAATGGGCAATTTCTGCTCACAACAAGTAGTACCACAATATAGACAAAAGTGTATATTCAGAGAATGTCCAAACCTCTGGATTTCAGTATCCAGTAACACTACCTATGTGTCGAAGAACGTCTTGACACCTACGAAGCATACTTGTAGTGACATTATTGATTAGTGTTTGGTGCAGTTAGTCCCATATTAGTCAACACATTACAGAGGTCTGCCAGTATACTGGGGTATGGAATGCGGTTATCTAAACGTTGCTGTATAGATTCCCAAATTTTCTTAGTAGTATTAAGGTCAGACCTGAGGTAGCTGTAAGGATTCGATCTTGTGGTTTTCCAGCCAGGGCCGGTCCAAGGGGTAGGTAGGCCAGGTGGTAAATGTGTAGATTAGCGTCCTAAATTATTTCGTTGAAAAAATTTTAGTACCTGGAAAAAGTGCGATGTACAGATTTTAGTGTATGGAAATTAATGTCAAATGGTGCAAAAAATTGCATATTTTGAATGTGTTTTAAAGATATATTTTTTTCGTAATATTGACCTGTGAGTCTGACGCTGTGAAGAGAAGCTGCGGTAGGCCTAATGTATTGCTCCGGCAAAGAATGTGAAGCTTTGGTCCTTTAAAAGGAAGGTTTCTTGCTGTACCAAAATGATGAGCGGAAGAGTACAAGAGAAAGAGGTTATGTTGTTGGCAGGAGAGCAATAAATGTAGTGATACGCTACAGAAAATAGGTCCACAGCATCCACCCTTTATTTTGTTGTATCCTGTATGTTGTTGGCAGGAAAAACTGGGAAAAAAACTCTTCGATTTGCAAAAGATATGTATGAGTAAGATGGAAACTGACCTGCGAACAAGCTATTAACACAGGAGAACCAAAAGTGCAGTGACACAGCAAATCAGCTATGAATGGAAGCTGTTCAAACCAGAACCGAAAGTTATAGTTCCCCAGTTTCCTATACAACATAGAAAAGCATGTTAGTACTTTCTAACATGCTTTTCTAACGAAAAATTTCTCAACATCACTTTAAAAACAATGACAAAACATGAACGAACTATATTGTGTAGCGTATGAGTATAACACGGCTCGCTCTCGTGGTAACAAAATACGCGCTTGGACTTGTAGTCGTCCGCGCGTGAATTAAACGCTGCAGCGAATCTTCCTTTCAATGAAGCTAAGCTTCACATCGTCGCCGTAGCGATGCACAGAGTCACAATATAGACGTACACGCGTACGCCATATGTGGATAGTTTGCAAATTATTAGCAGATTTTGCAGATAGTTTTTGCTTGTAGATTAAAAAAATAAAAATATTATTACAGCAATTAAAACACTTAAGGTTTTACTAAGATTAATATATTTAATTCTATCTTAACATGAGAATGTTCAACTATTTTTCACATCTTCCGATAGAGTTATTTTGTTTTTGCAGAAGTTTCTGGCCTCTTGATTTTATCAAGGCCTGTTCTCAATATATAGGAACTGTAACAAAAGTTTCATTTACACAGAAAGATTTTTTTTTATTTTATTGCCAGGTTACTCTTGCAATTGCCAGTTATTAAAATAAAATATTTTCCTTATATATTTTATAAGTACTATTTTTGAATTAAGTTGTTAAAGATGCTATATATAATTTTTGAAGGTTCATTAACAGAACTGCTTTTCTTGATATAAAAATTAGTCTCTTGTTTTTATGAGGTTCATGGTCCAAAAATTTTTAAGTTTTGGCCTTAAGGTCCATTTTACACACATTTTTGCGGATTCAGTCGTAATGTCCTTTTGCCCTCTCTGGAATCTGTAATGTTCTAATAATTATTTACTGTTATATTAATTTTTCTTTAAATTATCTCGTTCCATTGTTATCGTGATTTGCGGGTTTGCAGCAAGTTTTCTGTTTCAATGGTTGTGTATGCAGTCACATTTTATTTGAATGCACCTCTGGCGATGCATTAGGCCTACTGCAGCGTCTCTTCACAGCATCACTCACAGTTCAATATTATGATAGAAAATCTTTAAAACACATTTAAAATATGAAATTTCTGCACCATTTGCCATTAATTTCCATACTCTAAAATCTTTGTCACACTTTTTCGAGGTACTGACATTTTTCCGACGAAATAATTTAGGACGCTAATATACATATTTACCGGCCCGGTAGGCAGCCAAAAAATGGAAGGGATGCCAATAAATTTTCTTGCATAGTAAAATTATCCGCTAACTTTTGTTCTTTTTCTTTTATGAGCTAGTCTGTATTTGCCACAAAAATGAAAGCTGAATACTCCTTTGTTGTTTCTCTGACACATGCAGAGTTCCTATATATATACCACCAACAACAAGAAGCATTTTCAATTCTTGTGCGTTTTTTTCTGAGAATTCTTCTCTGCTGCTTTTTTACGCATTTGGGTTTTCAGGGGGGGGGGGGGAAATGAACCTTTTTTTTTTTTTTTGTTCGTTCCTGATGTTTGTTGACATTTTTATACACACTGAGTGGCCACTTTATTATGACTACCTGACAGTTTTAAGCAAATGAGCTATGGCTGCACGCTGCTGCCGCCAGAGGGTGAGGCTAGTATAAAAAGGGAAAGCTTAGTGCTTGCGACAGTAGAAGTGATTTTTGGGTGACGAGATGGGTAAAAAATGCAATTTGACGGACTTTCAACGTGGGACGATTGTAAGAGCTCGGAGCCATGGAGCGAGTATCACTGAAACCGCCGCATTCATGAAATGTTCCAGAGCCACTGTTGTTAAAGTGTTTAAAGACTGGACTGTCAGCCAAAAAACTGGGTCTCTGCGTGCAACGTGTGGTCGTCATCGACTAGTGACTGCTCGGGCGGACCGGAGTGTCCAGACTGGTAATAGGCAACAGTGCAGCAATTACAGACCATCTTAATCAAGGATCCCTCAAATGATCTGTGCACGCACTGTTCGCCGTACACGGCATGGATGGGATATGGCAGAAGGAGGCCTGTTCGAACAACTTTGCTGTCTGCAGTTAACAAGAGAAAATGTCTCCGCTTCGCACAGGAGCATAAGGATTGGACAGTCGATAATTGGAAAAAATTATTTGGTCCGATGAATCACGTTTTCAGTTGCACCATGCCGATGGCCGAGTGAAAATTTGGCGGAAACAGCACGAAAGCATGGACCCCAAATGCATTGCTACAACCCTTCTAGCTGGTGGCGGCAACGTTATGGTTTGGGGAATGTTTTTCTGGCATGATTTGGGCCCTTTAATTCATGTTGATCAACGTCTGACTGGCACATCATATCTAAACATCGTTGCAGACCAAGTACATCCTGTCATGTGGATGGTTTATCCCAATGGCGATGGCTACTTTCAACGAGATAATGCGTCTTGCCATAGTGCTCGTATTGTACAGGATTGGTTTCAGGAAAATGCCGGTTAGTTTACTTGCTTAGCTGGCCCCCACAATCTCCAGATCTCAACCCCATTGAGAATTTGTGGGATGAAGTTGAACAAGCCATCAAACAGCTGGATACACAACCCTGCAATTTCACACTCCTGGAAAGTGCTATTCATCAAGCATGGTCTTAGATTCCAAAAACCACCTATCAGTATCTCGTGGAGTCCATGCCACGAAGAATCTACATCGACGTAGTATTAAAGGCAAAAGATGGCCCAACGAAGTACTGAGGGGGTGGTAATAATAAAGTGGCAACTCAGTGTATAACAATAAGGCTTGAGTGACAAGCCTTATTGTTATGTACATCTTGGAAATAAATCCCAAATTCCCACAGCCTAGGGTAAAGCGGGGAAAAAAACACTTTTTACTATGAAAACTGCAACACAAAGCTCCTACAGATTGCGAACCATATATATATCAATGGTTTTCTATCCACTCATTGATAGCGCATTGTTTGCCATTCAGGAAAGATTTACTCAGTTGCAAAAACTTTTCAACGCTTCGGGTTTCCTTTATAATTTGAAGAAATTGCCTGACAGGGGATTCTTTAAAAGAAAAGTGTATTCAGTTAGAAAATTTTTTTAAGGATGCTGACAGTGAAGAAAAAGATATCGATGAGGAGCAACTGTTTGAAGAGCTGAGGCATTTGCAAGCACTTATGAGCAAATGCAGCTCAGCTACTACAATAGAAGCTCTAAACTTCATATTCCAGTATGATATGGTTCATTGTTATCCCAACAGTAGGATTTGCTTTCGAATATTGCAATTCCTGTCTGTAGAAAGCGGGAAAAGAAGTTTTAATAAATTAAAGCTGATAAAGACTTGTTTGAGATCTACAACGATGCAGGAACAGCAATCAGCTTTATCCATCATTTCTATTGAAAACGATATTGCACCAAAAAAAATTCTGAAGCAAAGAGGTTTTTGCAAAGTAAAGCCAACCATGAAAGTTTCATGTAAATAACACAAACAACTATGTATGATTAGTCATTTTGTGAGTAAAAATATCATTATTATATTGGACTATTTATTTGTAGCATAGCATATAATAGTGAGTTAGTGGCATATCTACTGAGCATGCGAAGTTGAGATTAGAGCTATTTGCTGTGTTTGGGTCCATACTGCAAAAAAAAAAAAAAAAAAAAAAAAAAAAGATGGGGGGGGGATCAAAGGAGTCTTTCTGGCTGTCGGGAAAAAAACAGAAAAAGTTGAATGCCATGATGACAGCACTTTCAATAGGTTTCTTCAGTGGTTTAGCTTTTTTCTCTTCCTTTTTTTTTTTTAATAATTTTCATTGCAGTTAATTGTAACTGCAGCTTGTGCTCATTTTGGCTTTTCACTTTACTAGTAACTTGTTTTTCAGTGTTTACTTCCCTTTTTGTTTCTTCTTGCTTGATTTTTAATATATATATAAAGATAAATTAAAATTTGGGGGTATATCATAATAAAATTTTATAAACATAATTTACCAGCACTAATGAGGGCAAACTTTTGAATGTGATTTACATTAAGAAATAATAGGGCATTCAAAACAGTTGAATTATATAAAGAAATTGCATAAATGATTTTTTTCTTTTTAAATTTTACTCAGGTTTGGTTATTCATGGCTCTAGTTAGGAAAGTTAGGGATGTTATGCAAAACACAGATGAGTGTAAATTAAGTACAACCTCCTGTAGCTTTAAAACTTGAGCTTATATCCCTCAGATCAGTATTTCCCCTCCTACCAGTAGATCTCTCTGTAGAGTACAACTGGATCACCCTGTGAAAGTAAACCAAGTTGGTGACTTCACCAAGTTGGTAAATATAATATTAGTGGAATTAAAGGATTAAACCATGTGTGAAATTATAGAATAAATAAGCAACATTTATTTACAATTAAATAATTTATTTTAAGATCTATAGTTTTGTTGAGCCTTGAGCTCGGCTTCATCAGGACAAAGGGAGCATAAACATTCATATGTGACATCATCAGGTAGTTGATGATCATGGATTTTGGTGAATTGTCTCCATGCAATTGAAAGAAATCGAGTAGGTGTCATGTTGTTGACAAGTCATAAAGAAAAGTCATGGAAACAAATTGGTGTTTTCTACCCGTGTATATCGTGCAGTACATCTATGCGTTACAGAGGATTCCTTGCAGAAAAAGCTAGATTTTTTCCGCCGCAGTGGTCTAAGCACTGGCTTATATGACTGTTGGGTTCGAATCCCGGTGAGGCATGGATGTTGTGTTTGTCTTACAGCACTGGGTCTCTTCCTTCTCTGGAACCAGTGACCCTAAATTAGGGATAGGCGACTGCTTATAGCCCATTGAGTTGCTCACCATGGTCAGTAAACACAAAAATAAAAAAAAAGTTATGATTTTTTTTTAAAGAAATTGTGGCACACACAGGATATAGATTGATATAGATTGTCCTTTTGTTGTAGACAAAGCTGTCCAGAAATTTAGGAACTTTCAAATGTTTAAATTTCAAAGTTATTTTGAAATCTATAAACAAGGCAAATTTTTGTGGATCAAAAGACTACGTTGAAGACAACTGGGGAATTTATCACATCGCTTGTGAATGTGGACTTTCATGTATAGGACAGATCCGTAGAGCTTTTAAGTTTTCATGTGAAGGAACACATGACTTAGGTATGGAACTGAAGAAGTCTTCTATAGCCCAACATTGTCATGAAAATAACCAGATTTTTTTTTTTTTTAAATGCTACCCTTATTGATAAACCTGATTTGACTATCAAGCTTAATATATTAGAAGCTTTCCACATCTAGTGCAACTGCTCATGGCTTGTCAACGACATGACATCTACTAGATTTCTTTCAAACACGTGGAAACAACTTGCCAAAAGCAGTGACTGTCAGAATGCTGATGATGTCACGATGATTTGAACGTTTGCACTCCATTTGTCCTAATGAAGCCAAGCCAAATGCTCAGTGAAACTACAGTAGATTTAAAATCTTAAAATAAAATATTTAATTGTGAATAAACATTGCTTATTTAAAATATTCTATCTCTACAGCCCAAGTATTGAAGTCATAAAATATATTTGGGAATTACTTGGAGCAAAAACATAACGTACAAGAGCATTAACCAGAAAAGAAATCATGTGTTTTTTTGGAAAAAAAAAATAACCGTTTGCAGTGGGTGTTTTTTTTTTAAGTAACCTCCCCCCCCACACACACACCTGTTTATTGGGGGGGGGGGGTAAAATCCTGCTTGATCTGCAGCATTTCCATTCGGTAGAAATTTTGTGTGTAGCTAGCTTGCAAAACTCCTAAAGCAGCAACTGCATCAATCTGCCGTACACCTGCATGTAACATGTCAACAGCCCTATTTCTGATGTCAATACTTAAACGTCGTCTGGACATCTTTTCAAGTTAATCCTACTCTGAAGGAAATGCATTCAGCAAACTTGTAGTCCAAGCAGTGAGACGACCTGTTTTCTACTTCTCGGAAGCTACTTTTATCGGAGCTTGCACACACACACACACACACACACACACACACACCAACCACATGATGTGTCATCATGATGCTAATTTATGCTGATAACCTATCTCCTGTAGTCACTAAATATGCATATCACCATGTTTCCCTTTTGAAACCATAATATCCCAAACTTTTTGTGAGTACTGTATATATATATATATATATTTTCTTATGATTCAGAATACATGAATTGTGTTTGAAGCCTATGAAAATAATGAAATGAATGCATGAATTGTTCATTTGTTTCATTATAACTTTTTGTGACCACCTATGAATTGAAACAGAAAAAGAACTTATACATTTTAGGAACTTGAAGTTAATGTTATGAACAGAAATAGAGAGAAGAGCACAGCACAATGTCAGAGTACAACAACAAATGGCATTAATGAACAACCAATAGAAGAAAATATTTTTTTCTGGTTGGCCAAACAATGCAAAGAGTTACTCGTGAAATGAGTATATATGAGTAGCAACAGAATTTAACCCAAGACAGAACAAACTAGATTGGGTGGCTGTTTTCATATCTTATTTGCATACAAATTTTTGAAAAAGGTGTTTCAACATGCATAATCAATTGATTCTTACAATTATTTATATGCTATGTACTGTTTGTTACACAATAGGACCCTCAAGCGGAAACTAAAAATTGCAATTTCTAAGCACAAGATATAAACTAGGGACATTACACTAAACAAACTTCCTGAAATACTAAGACAATTATAACCAAAAATTAAGTCTAAATTCGCAAACTAGTGAAAAAAAAGATTAAGAACCAAATACACATGGGTTGAAAAAATACAAAGCAACTAACATACCAAAATAAAAGGCTCCTCTGTAAAAATACAGAAAAAATGATAAAGAAACGTAAACTGAGATATAAATACACAGATCTGCAGCAGAAACACAGATAGCCTTTAGCTACACTTAAAAGAAAAATTAAAAACAAAGCTGTGAAAGTACTACTTGATTTATCTCCCAGCATTATTTCACCTCACATTTCTAATAATCTATCAGCTAAATTTCAGATGTCCGAAAAACTCTTAAATGAACAACACAACTGACTCAGTTTTATGTTGCAATAACTTAGATGTTAGTGGTATTAAAATGTCTACTTTATGTTCAGTTAAATATGAGCAACTGAATTTTCAAGAAAATTGCAACAGCCACAACGAAGCCAGTGAAATGGACTTGAGTCAAAACATAGTTTGTGAGGTCGTATACCTTGTGAACAATAAATATACAGGGTGTCCGAGAATTATTGGACACAGTACAAAATTATGTAAAACAAAACATTAAACAGATAGAAAGAAACTGACTGTACTAACTTACAATGTAACTACACATGTTAATAAATTTCGATGTAAGATCCCTTGGTTGCTCGTAGTACGTCCAAGCGATACTCGATTTCATGCCATGTATTGCCAAGCATCTGAAAAGATATGGAATTAATAGCAGCTGTGATATGCTGCTTCAGTTCCTGCAAATCAGTACAAGGTGTCTGATAGGCATGATCCTTCACATAACCCCACATGAAATAATCCAATGGAGTTAGATCTGGGGAGCGAGGAGCTACGGAATGGGACCACCACGCCCAATCCATCTGTTGGGGAAATGCTCATTTAGGCACTTACGTACACACATTGACCAATGCGAAGGCATGCAGTCTTGTTGGAAAACGACGTCATCTTTTGATCTGGGGTATAGGGAAATTTTCTAACATATCCAAGTAAATGTCACCATTTATGGTTTTTTCACAGAAGAAAGGGCCAATCACTTCTCTTTTTTATAGGGTGCACCACACATTAACTTTTAGAGAATCACGTTCCAGTTCAATAGCAGCATGAGGCGGTTCACTGCCCCATATCCAAACAAAACATAGTTTACGAAGTGAAACAATACCTCATACATGAAATGTGGATTAATCACTAAAAATTACAGTACTTAGAAAGTTTTTATCGTTTCCCACTTGATTCAGCATATCCACAGCAAAATCGTATTGCAGAGTGTGATTATTTGCATGCATCTTTTGCACTATTTGAATTTTATAAGCATGAAACTAATTTCTTGTGCAAGATATCATGAACTGTCTATTTTGGAATGCACAGTTCTCTGCTTGCTTTATGAACGGATTTCCTGGGGCTTCGTCGGAAACTTTCATAGTTTGGTCAACCATCTCACCTCTGACGCTAGGCCTACCGGTTCCTCCACGATGTTCCACATTGCCAGTTTCTTTAAACTGTTTCATTCACCGCTTAGTTGAATTTGTTGACGGAGGATTACAACCATACTCTAAACGGTACCGTCTTTTAACTTTAATGACAGACTTTAATTCCGCAAACCATAACACACACATCGCCTTCTGCTGTATGGATGACATGACTACTGATTGCGCATTTCTCATAAATTCCTCATCAGGCCACACCTAGCACCATCTATCGGATTCTGGGAGTAACAATTCTGCAATACAAAAATATAGGAACCGTGTTAGTAATATGTGACATAGAAAAACAGACAATGCTCATAGTTTTTTTTGTACATAATTTTGTAATGTGTTTAATAATTCTTGGACACTCTGTATAATGGTGAGAGATTGTGTTGCACTAGTAACTGTGATAGAAATGCTTTCTTTTTTTATAACATTATCTTAACAAAGTCATCCCTTATAAAGCTTCAACAACAATAAGTGATAGTAAAATAACTATTAGGAGCAAGAAAAGTTTTGTGAAGGGGCCTTCATATGATGAAATGATATTTTATGATATGATGAAAATGATTTTTTAGGTTAGCTAAGAACTTCATTTATTTACCCCCAAATTTTTGTAGACTAGGTAACAAGACTGTATACAACAGATTATCATGGCAGCTTTAAGATAAGCATTACCGTACGTCCCTCTTACGGAGCACAAACGTTACTAAAACGGTTTTGCTACGTTATGGAAACGTTTGTTTTCAATGTAATATGCAAAGTAAAAGATTGAAGAGTGATTCCGTATCAACTCAACACAATTTGAAGGCATTTTTTATCTCACCATCTCAGATTTTAATGGAATTTGGTACATAGGTGGCCTCTGTATAGATTAAGAAAAATATCAAATTTCATCGTCATATAGCCACCGGTTTTGAAAATACAGCTATATAAAATGTCCAAAAACACCCCAAAATCAGAAGATTGATTTGTTTTTAAATTATGATTGCAGCTCCCCTAATTAAGATAGAGATGGGAAAGGTATCTTTTTGTAGTATTTTTTATGCTCTTTTATTTGATGTACAACAAACACCATAGGGGTTAAGATTTAAAAAAATTAAAATTTTGAATTTTTCAAAATGCGACACCAGAAAATTTGAAATTTTTTTAAAACAATCTATGTGTTTGGTATTCGATTACGTGAGTTGTAACTTGGGATGATAATGGGTTTACTTAAAAAGCTATATTCAAATTTAGCCTAACACAAGAGTTTAATGAAAAAAAAAATGAAAAAACATGTAAACTGAAAATAAATTTGGGCTAAATCTCAAAAAAGTTTCATTAATAACAATAGATATAGTATTTTTGTTATTTAAAACTATTTATTTAAGCAATGTTTTATTTTTAATTGATTTGTTTAAAATCTGAGACTACATGGGTTTAAAAATTTTATTAATTTAATTATTCAGAATTTGTAATAATTCACAATTCAATACAAAAAAAATAAACAGACTTTAAAAAGTAATTTCAATTACTGCTCAAGAAACACATCAAAATAATAATAACATATGGCATTGAATTGTTTACATTTATGCAAATTATATTCCTAATCTTAAACTTAGATCGTCATTTAAAGCAGAATCTTCTAAAATTAAAAAAAAAAGTTGCATCATTGTTTTGAAGTGAAATCACACGTGTAGATCCTTGATATAGTCTTTAAAAGCTTCAATAGTTTGGTGTATTTCTGTTTCAGAGAGATTGTAGAGTCTTTCTGTCGGAGTCAAAGGATTTACTTTACACAAGAGGTAACTTACAGGAAGCTATAATACATCTTGTGGGCTAGGGTAGGAAAAGGATGTAGATGGACCAGCTGGATGTAAAAATGAGACCTTAACTTCATTCTCACTCTCTTGTTTTGGTAGAACATACGCTACCCACCAGTTGTTTTCATAGATTATGGTTATGTAACCACTCATTTCTGTTATTTGCAGTCTGTCTAATGCTGATACTTTTTCAGTAGCTGACTCGTTTGATTCTGAGAACATCTTCACTTTTATTTTTGAATTACTCAATGGGATAGGAATAAAAGCATGAAGTTTCTGGGTACCTTGTATTGTTAGAGACTTGCTTAGGCGATTTTCCAAAAATTGGTCTGTTTCTATGTATTCTTCTTGACTTACATATGTAAAGTTTGCCACAAAAATGTTCTGAATTGCCCATTCGTACAACTGAAATGGTGTTTGAATTTGATTCTCGTAAGGGCGTTGTAAGCTGGCTTGGGCAGCTAACCTTTTCACCGTTCCACCAACGCCATCACATGGCCCCTTCCCGTGTGCTGTTGCTGAAAAATGCCATTCAGCATCAATGTTGAAGTCATCTTGATGGAAACATAAAAATTGGTGAAAAAATTTCCGATTTTTGCACTGGGCTGCAGACCCGTCAGAGAAATTGTACATTTTTTTGAGGCTGTTGTCACCAAACTTTCTTTTCAAGAAGTTAATAAGGTTTTTTTTTTTTTTGGAAGCAGTACAGTGTAATTGTGTTGTGCTCTAAACATTCAGAAATTACTACAAAACTTGCATGTTCAGTCTTTTCTGTTTTGTAATAGATGACAAATGGGTGGACTGTGGCTTGCCCACTGGTCCAGTGATAGCTCTGGGCTTCATCTTGAAGAAGAAAACTATAATTTTTAGCAAAATCACAAATGATGAGAAATTCTGAGTCCTTGAGGTTTTCCTTAGTACTACTATTCATAAAAGAGCTTTGCTGCTTAGCATTGAAGTCATGTCTGACCAAAGCAGACAGTTTTTCGCAAAACAAATCAATAAAATTTGAAGTTGATTTTTCTAATGTCTCCAAGTTGCATCTATCAACTGTAATCCATTGGCGAAAAGTTAGTTTTTCAACCAAGTTCTCAAAACCGTGTTCCCAGAACAGGTGGGACACTTCCCCAAGTGACAATCTATGGAAGTAGGGTTGCATAATACTCTTGCAAGACAATGTTTGTAGGAAGATAATTGTCCATTCGTTAGTGAACCAATTCTTGCATTTTTCATCATCAGTTTTACATTTTGGTGTGTGGTGCAAACACATACCGTATGAGTACCACTAGACCCTACCAGGACACGGTTTTTTGGTCTGAGCTCTGCAAATTTCGAAAAACTGACTTTCGTGCTTGCAAATTGTCAAATTACATAAAATCAGCCTGTTTGACAAACTTTATCTCCGTTTTCAGTCCTAACAGAAACACAATCTTTCATTCCAGGTAAAACCCGACTAATTTCATCACTTTGGTAAAACGATCATACTACAACTACTTCAGAAGAGAGAGACTTACCTGGTTTTCTATTAAGGCTTTCCAAAATTCCTTTCTCCTTCAGAATTTTTTTTTTATTGTCTTACCATATAATTAGGAGCATTGAATTCTTACATGATTTTCCTAACACTCCAGGACTCTGGTAAGCAAGTCAAAATCATCAACTGTTTATCTCTAGTGCAGTTAGAAAAATTACTTTTAAGATTGTCCATAAGAGAGTCGTGAAGTATTTCATCCTCATCATCAGATGATTCTTGAATATTTGTAAAAAGCTTCCGTTTCATAGCAGAATTGATTTTTTGAATTTTGGTTGAAGCATAACATTTAGATTTTAGCTTTTTCTTATTGACAGCTGATTCACCCAATTCATGGAGCAAAGTATTCAGTGTTTCAATTACTTCTGACATAGATGCAAAATTTTCGTCCATTTTCTCATCAGCACAGGTTTCATTTGCTTCTTGACTAATTATTAAAGTTTTCAGCTGCTTTCTGCAAGAATCACAAATTTTAGTCTCCTTTGATAAGTCATCAAAATTTTCCAACATCCAGTCTCACATTTCTATATGGATTGAAACATTGTATTAATGCATATCTTGTACTTTCCATTGTTGATTATTTGTGCATAAAATGTAAAATTAAAATAGTAAAATAATTGCCTCCCATTACCTGTTCTTTTTATTTTTCCTAAAAAAATCCCGCACAGCTTCAATTTATAAAAGTCTAGTTTCAAAACTGAAAAGGATGTACTTTATTCAATTTAAAGTTTTCAACCACATATCACTTTCACTGCAAGAAACACATGATCACCATCAAAACCTAAAGCAGACTGAGAAACACATCTGATCACCATCAAAACCTAAAGCAGACTGAGAAACACATCTGATCACCATCAAAACCTAAAGCAGACAGGTCTGCAAGGTAGGAATGCAAGTTGCTGCTTGTTGGGTCTTGTTACCAATGATCTAAACAACAGAATCAGTCGGAACATGCAAGTCGGAACATGCAGAGTTTTGTCCAAAACAAAATGAAGCCTACAGTATAACTGCACAGTCTTTATTTTTTTATATTGTATTGGGAATTATTACAAATTCTGAATAATGAAATTAATAAAATTTTTAAGCCCATGTGACTCAGATTTTAAACAAATTAATTAAAAATAAAACATTGTTTAAATAAATGGTTTTAAATAACAAAAATACTATATCTATTGTTATTAATGAAACTTTTTAAAGATTTAGCCCAAATTTATTTTCAGATTACATGTTTTTTTTTTGTTTTTTTTTTCATTAAACTCTTGTGTTATTGTGTTAGGCTAAATTTGAATATAGCTTTTTAAGTAAACCCATTATCATCCCAAGTTACAACTCATGTAATCAAATGCCAAACATATAAAGATTGTTTTAAAAAATTTCGAATTTTTTGGAGCGTCACATTTTGAAAAATTCAAAATTTTAATTTTAATTTTAAAATTTGAATTTTTTAATATTAACCCCTATGGTGTTGTACATCAAATAAAATAGCATAAACAATACTACAAAAAGATACCTTTCCCATCTCTCTATCTTAATTAGGGGAGCTGCAATCACAATTTAAAAACCCATCAATCTTCCGATTTTGGGGTGTTTTTAATACTTTTTATAGCTGTATTTTCAAAACCGGTGGATATATGACGCTGAAATTTGGTATTTTTCTTAATCTATATAGAGGCCACCTATGTACCAAATTTCATTAAAATCTGAGATGGCCAAGTCGTTGTGTTGAGTCGATACGGAATTACCCAAGAACGAAATAAAAACGTTCTAACGTTTTGGAACGGCACACGTAAAGCCAAAAAAAAAAAAAAAAAAAAAAGTCTTTAAACTGGAATATAACCTTCGATAAAAGGTTGTGGTAACATTTTTTGCGACGTTTGACATAATACACAAAGGACAGCAACGTTTAATAGAGGAAATTTAGACGTTGATTTACCGTTGCTGTTACATTTACTAAACGTAATGCAGAAAGGAAAAATACGTTGTAAAATCGAAAATAAAACGTCGCTAAACGGCTGTTAAAACCGTTTCTCAACGTAATAAAGAGGGAATATGACGTTTAAATAACGTCATTTAAACGTTGCTAAACATTCTTAAAAACGTTTCTCAACGTCATCATGGAAGGAATATGACGTTTAAATAACGTCATTCAAACGTTGCTAAACGGTTGTTAAAACCGTTTCTAAACGTAATAAGGGAAGGAATATGACGGTTAAATAACGTCATTCAAACGTTGCTAAACGGTTGTTGAAACCGTTTCTAAACGTCATAATGAAAGGAATATGACGTTTAAATAACATCATCTAAACGTCTTAAAAACAGTGCTACAACGTTATAACAACGGTTGAAAAACCATTGAATCAACGAGACGTATTAGCGTTTTATAAACGTAATATTGTGACGTTTTTTCAACGTCTCGCCGAACTGGTTTTAAAACGTTTTACAAACGTTTTTGTGCTACTTGGGTTGGAACCCAATCTAAAATTTCGGCTGTCCATCTATGGTCTGTCCTTCTGGCAGTATGTCCAGCCCATTGCCATTTCAGGGATTTAACTCTGATCATGATGTCTTCCACTCTTGTCATTTTTCGGATCCACGAGTTCCTCTTCTTATCTCTCCTGGTTATACCAAGCATGCACCTCTCCATGCATCTTTGAGTTGTCTGCAGCCTTTGTATGTCTCTTTTAGTTAAGGTCCACGTCTCTGCACCATACGTAAGCACTGGAAGGATGCATTGATCAAACACTTTTCTTTTAAGACATAATGGCATATTGCTCTTGAAAATTATGCTGTTTCTTCCAAAAGCTCTCCAGGCAAGTTTTGTACGCCGATTAATTTCTTCATCAATGTGACCCTCACTTGATATCTGCTGTCCAAGATAAACATACGTATCTGTTATCTCCAGTTTTTCTCCATCAATCGATAAATCTTCATTTCTTGTAAAAGCATTGAACATCACTTTTGTCTTCTGAAAGTTCATTTTTAATCCCACTTCTTTACTCTTGTCAGCAAGTTCCTGGATCATACTCTGCAGCTCTGATGGGGTAGTTGCAAAAATGACTACGTCATCAGCAAAACGAAGGTGGGTTAGATAATCTCCATTAATCTTTATCCCTTTGTTTTCCCAGTTCAGTGCTTGAAAGACAGACATTTTCCAATGTGGCATTAAAGAGCTTCGGAGATATGGTGTCACCTTGTCTCACTCCCTTTCCAATTTTTATGTGTGTTGTATTTTCAAACAGCCGAATCTTTGCACTTGCATTTTCATAGATGTTATTAATAATATTAATGTATGCATCTTCAATACCGCAGGATTTCAGAGCCGTGGTAACTGCTGATGGTTTCACCGAATCAAAGGCTTTTTCATAATCGATAAAAGCCATGCACAATGAAAGTTCATATTCCCTCGCTCTTTCAATTAGTTCTCTCAGTACGTGGATATGATCTATTGTGCTGTAGCCACTCCTGAATCCAGCTTGTTCTCTCGGTTGAGCCATGTCCAGTGTTACCTTCAAGCGGTGTGAAAGAACTTTAGTGAAGATTTTATAAACCACTGATAGGAGGCTGATAGGTCTGTAGTTCCTGAGATCCTCAATGTCACCTTTTTTTATGTAGCAGGATCATTGTAGCATTGTTCCAATCCTCAGGAATCTTCCCTTCATTAAGGCATCGAGTGAAAATTTGGGCGAGTACTGTTTCAATTTCTCCACTTGCTTCTTGTATGATGTCTATAGTAATTCCATCTTCTCCTGGAGCTTTCCCCCGCTTCATGTTCTTGATTGCATGAGCAACTTCTGCTGGGAGGACTGGAAGAACTCTGGTACCTTTCATGATGTCTGGAGTACATGTATCATCCCTTTCATATAGTTTGGAGTAGAAATCTTTCACTCTTGTCAAAATTTCGCCTCTATTTCTTGTTATAGAACCATCTTCTTTTCTCAGAGCCATAATCTGTTTTCTTCCCTTACTGAGATGTCCCTTTGCTATCTTTAGGCTTTGGTTGTTTTCAATTGCTTTCCTCACTAGCTCACAGTTGAATTTCCTTACGTCTTCAGTGATACTTTTCGTGCTGTCTTGCATAGCTCTATATGTTCCACTTTGGAAGTCACATCTTCTTTAGTTGTCCTCATCTCTCTTCTTTTTTGCATCAACATTTTGGTTTTTCCTGATAATTTGTTTACATGCAACTTGTTCTTAGACCCAGCTAATTTTGTTGCTGTTTCCATAAGAGCTTTGGTTACTTTTCTGTTAACTTCAGAAATATCCACTTCTTCCGATGTTAGGCCTTCTAAAGCAGAGAATCTGTTCTTCAGTTCCAACTTGAAAGTATTATGGTGTTTTTTAAGGTTGGTTATGTCAATACACTTTGTTTGTCTTATGAGCTTGCCACGTTCCAGTTTAGTGTTGAGGTGTATCTTACATCTCACCAATCTATGGTCACTACCTGTGTTGAACTTGTTTAGCACACTGCAGTCTTCTATGACGAATTTTTTGTTACACATAATAAAATCAATTTCACTTGTCGTCCCAATTGGATGTCTCCATGTCCATTTCCTGTGTGGCTTTTTCTTGAAAAAGGAATTCAAGATGAAAAATCCTTCTGCCTCTGCAAACTCAACGAGAGTATTTCCACGCTGGTTTCTGTTGCCGTGACCGAATTTACCTACTGAAGTTTCATTCTGTTGCCGGTGCCCTATTTTTGCATTGAAATCTCCCATAATTATCTTCAAGTGCTGCTTACCTTTATTATTTAGATGATGAATTTCCTCATAAAATTCTTCAATTTCTTCTTCAGGATGACTTGTGGTGGGTGCATAAGTTTGAATAATCTGAGCCTGGTATCTTCTCGATAGTTGGATAACGAGTCGTGCAGCTCTGTCAGAGGAACTTTCAACTTCTACCACTTTATCCTTCAGTTTCTTGTTTATTATAAATCCAACACCACTAGTTCTGCCAGTATCTGTCCCACGATAATAGAAGAGATGTCCACTTTTCAGTTCAATGAGATCTTCTCCTTTTCTCCTTACCTCACTCAGCCCGACGATGTCCCACTTGATCCTTTGTAGTTCCTCTTCCAATTCAAGAAGCCTTGAATCAGAAGATAGGGAGCGTCCGTTGTAGGTAGCCAAGGTCAGCATCAAATGGCAGCCTAGTCCGGTCCTCCGGGGATTCTTAGCACCCTCTGCCTTCATGTCGCACTGGCCGCTGCCTTGGCCAGGTACATTCCAGCTGCCGGAGACTGAGGGCCAAGATTTAAGTTGTAGAGTAACAGCATTTTCAACAAGTTAATTCAAGAACACTTTACTTACAAAATACATAAGGAAATTATTTTAATTTAATAACTGGCAACTGTGAAAAGCTTACAAAATACATAAGGAAATGATTTTAATTTAATAACTGGCAACTGTGAAAAGAACCTGGCAATAAAATTTAAATTCTTTTTGTGTAAGCAAAACTTTTGATACAGTTCCTTTATATTGAGAACAGGCTTTGATAAAATCTAGATGCTGGAAATGTCTGTAAAAACAAAAAAAAACTCAGAAGATGTGAAAAATAATTAAGTCTTTCAAGTCAAAAAACAATTAGGTTAATCTGAGTAAAGCCTTGAGTAAGTGTTTTAATTGCTGTAAATAACATTTTTTTTTAATGTGAAAGCAAAAAGCAAAAACTATCTGCAAAATCTTCCAATAATTTGGAAACCATCCTTGTACAGTGTACACGCATATGTCTACATTCTGCTACTCTGGAGATATGTTTGTTTTAACAGTCAAAAAGAAATATATTCTTTAAGCCATTAGATGAAATCACTGATATACTGAACTCCTGATGTTAGGGATGAGAATATTCCTCAGATTTGCATTTTATAACTTCTCTGACAAAGTTCCACTTTTGTATTGTGATTGCATTCCTCATTTTTAATTTATGGTAATAGTGAAGGGTGGCTTCTTATTTTTTAAGAAAGTCCTTTAATGAAATGCATGCTTTCCTATTCCTTATTCTCTTCTTATTGTATCAATCAACGGAACAAGCATCGTAGCATTCTTTTAAGTGAAACCAAGTTTCAGAATTACCCTGTGCATGCTGGAGCCAGCACTGTGTTTGTGACCTGTACAGTTTTGTTTATGAGTATTAGTAGTACTGATTTTGAAACTAGAATTCATTTTAAATGCATACTTTCTTATTCTTGGTCAATTCTTTTTGTATTTGAGGAGCAGAGAAGGCACTTTTCCTTTCTATAAAATAAAGTTTGAAATCAGAACTGTCAGGGTTCCCACAGGTCAGGGAAAACCTGGAATTGTCAGGGAATTGGATTTTGTCCAAAAAAAAGTAAGGGAAAATTGCAATTTCTCACCAAAACCTGAAAAATCTGCACAGCTATCCTGAAAAATGGGTGATCCATTGTCAGGCCTGCCAAGTGTTAAGATTTTGTCGTATATTTTGTACCCGAATCCTCCTTCGCTAGCCGGGTTTCGTTCGCTGCTGAACCCAGAAGTATGAGGGAGAAACAAGAAGGGCATGTGCTGCTCTCGCTGAAAGAGAGAAATTGGGATTGAGCAGGGGGAACGCATGATGTTCGCGCCACAGCGAAAATTTCCTGCGCCTCTGTTGTTTCCTCAGGATATGGGGGAAGGAAATGCCAGTGCTAGCAGCACTCCCCCTCCAGTTTTTTGTTGATGCCAAGTTGCCCCAACAAATCAAAATGCAACCGTAAGTATGGATTTATCATATTTTAGCATTATCTTTCAGGTGGAAGCATGTGAGCTTTGAGCAGTATTTGAGTTTAAAGATCTTCACATGTTTTACATTGTTGTATGTTAGTATTTTGTTCAAAATGAGCAATAAGAAAATGGCTTTCAATTTGGAATGGGCCGATAAAGAATTGAATACACAATGGGCGAACTGGATTGAAGCGGTACACATGGACCCATATTACAGCATGTTGTCAACTTTGCTGTAAAACGCTCAACTTCGCAACATGGGCAGACAAGCTATATTTAGTCACAAGAAGAGTGTTAAGCACCGGAAGCAGTGAAGGAAAGTTTGCACAAATTGTGCCCAACTACGCCAATTTCATTATCTTGCGCCAAACTGCTACAAATCACGAAAAAATTAATATTTGTGCCCAACTGCACCGAAACGTCAATCCACAGCAAAAACTGCCAAGTGATAAAAATATTTTCACTGCAAAAAATGCCTTTTTAAACGGCGAATCGAATAATGCTTTTTTAAGTTCTACGCATAATTTGGTTAAACGTAGAACGACACTTAATCAACATGTACCGCCAATCCCAACATTTTGGAATGTTTTTCACCTGCCTTCTAATTCGTTGGGTTTTTTTTTTTTTTTTTTTGGCATAAGTGACTAATATTTTTGTGATGTAGGTGGAGCTTATAGAAAAGGAGTTTTGTTGGAATCACGTGGTAGTAGGAGAAACGATGCTGTACGTTACGAAATCCTGATGAATATTGTTTACGGATGGTTTGGTGGTCTTTTGGAGGGTTGTGCAATTGACTGTGTATATGTCGTTCCCTGCTGTTTGGGATGGCGCAGTTATTTCATTCCGGGTGAGGTGTGCAATTACGTAAATACAGCGTAAGGTCAGTCGTTAGCTATTTCGTTGACGCGGAGTATGACTGAAAATGGCTCTCTCGTGGTAGGATAAGATGGTTCTGTTTTCAGGCCTGACGAGATTGTGGTGTTGGGAGGTGGTGCTGTATCACCGAGGTCCAGAGCCAGTTTGTAAAGTAATTTTTTTCAAATTATTATTTTATGGTGTCGGAATATTTTTCAATTTATACCGTCACCAGGGTTGGGTAGTTACGCGTAAAAAAATATTTTCTATGTGACATGTAAAATACGCATAAAAATGCATAATTTATGTCATAAATGTAAAAAATGTAATATATTCAATACTTGCTTTTAAATACAATAAAAAAATGAAGAGTTGCAACCGGTCGGGTTGTCGGGAAGTAGGTGACTGGGTGGGGATGGGTGAGGAAACGGAAATATGGGCATAGCTGCCAATCTTTACGATTTACCCGGAAAGCTTCCGATTTGCGTGTCTTTCTGATATTCCGATCGGAAAGTGATTTCTTCCAATTTTTCATTCTCATACCAAAAATCCCTATTTTTTTCCCCCTGTTTTTTTTTCTTCCCATTTCAAGAGCAAAAAAAAAATCTTTATTCCACTTTGAAAAATCCTTAACATGAGATGCTTAAAAAGAAAAAAATCTCCTTGTTTCCGCTGTGACGAGTAATTGCTAGCGGCACGGTTTTCTGCTTCGCCGTGGATTTTTGCATGGATCACTACGGCTGAAAAGTCACGTGTCCAGCCTCACTTTACCCTGCACAAGCAGCACAACGCTAGTGACCTCAATTCCCATCAGGCTATGCAGCTGGTGGCCTTGCTCTGCGTAACGAAGGGTTACAATCGTGTTCTTGTTCGTTTTTTCGTTTGTAGGCAGAGCTATTGACTGTTGTTGCTGCTAGTTGATTTCTTTTTAACTTATGTGGATTTTTTTAATGTACTGCATACCTGCCAGGTTTTATGATTTGCCCATAAAATTTCTGCACCAACCAGCTGGGCTTGTTTAACCTTGGGCTTGGTTCTCTCTCTCACTGTTCTCCCCCTTCTCCTTTTCAGATAACTCATAGTTCATCCCCTGGGTCGCAACTTCTCAGTCGGCCTGCTTGGGGTGTGTCTTGCATTGGAGCACATGTCTTTTACTCCCAGTTCGAAATGAAACTATTTTAAATCTGTGGAATTTTTAAGCCCAGGAATTTTTAAGATCGATACCCAACATGATGAAATTAAGCAAAAGCTGCCAATTTTGTGAAATTAAAAATGCATTAGGGCATGGTTTTGTAACTTCTTCTCTGGCAATAAATTTGATCTAGCAAAAGAATGCTACTATAAGAGGAAGTTCAAAAAAAAAAAAAAAAAAGAGTAAGTCCAAAGTTCATTCAAGCCAGTGCTCCTCCAGCAATGATTTATTTTGCTGGTCTGTTAGTAAGTTATCTACACTTTCCAACCGTGCTTTTTTGTTCACCACTCGATAACGTGCATAAAAATGTCTTTGCTTGATTCAACGAAATTAATATGTTGGGGTACTGTTTTTTCCTGTGCAAGCTGTTACTGTTTTACTATAGCAGTTTTACTTGCATTTTTTTTTCAAGTGTCAATAAATTTAGTATTAGTGATTCGCTATGAGAAGCAATATGAAGGGGGGGGGGTACTGTTAAACATTCTGTGATGCATATTCTGCAAAATTCCTGTGTATTGCAAAATCTTCAGAAAATGAAAAATATGCATTTTGCACTACGTGTCGATGCGATTTCAGCGTTTCGCATGGTGGAAGGAATGATATTACTAATCATATTTCTAGTACCAAGCATAAATCTAATGTTGACTGCGTGGGGAAAAAAATACGAAATTAACTTCCTTTATAAAAAGTTATAATGAACTGGATGCGATTTGCGTAAAATGTTTGTTCACTTCGTTTTTAGTTGAGCATAATTTACCAATTAGTGTCACTCATTTATTTCATTTTTTTTATTTGACTGTCCCATTGTCTGTCTCTCCGTAAGATAATCCTAGCATGAAAATGGTTCGTTTTTGAAAACATTTTAGTTTGTTCCGTGATGGCGTGGGATACGATCCTATTGGATTTGGGGGTCAAAGGATGAAACATCCTTCCCTTTAGATGCAAGCTTCCTTAAAAATTAATTTTTATCTCTTTGTGGATCATAATGATATAGCATAGTAAAAATTATGTATGGGTTCTATTTTAATCGAAATAAAAATGCCGATAAATTCAATCATCTGTAGTCATATCAATTAAAAGTTGATACTTGATTTAGGTAACATATCGTTTTTTAATCGATATGTTCAGTACATTTAATCAATATGTGTGACAAGTAATTTCATTGAACATATCGATTAAAAATTTCATCAAAGATATTGATTAAATTTTTAAACAATTTTTGGTTTCTGAAAGTTGGCAGGTATGTGTAATGATTATGTGGTTAGTTGAGGAATTGATGGGGGGGTGTATTTCACTGCACTGGGGCCTGAGCTCGCTCTCCATGGCCCTCTTCTGTTTCTAAAGGATTCATAGGTATTCAGAGATGCCAGCTTTTACGGATTTTCAGTAGTTTGTACGGATATTTACTCCATCTTACAGTTTTACGGAAGTCACCCCAAAAAAAACTATACAAAAACCCACGCAAGATCTCTGCATGCAATTTTCTATTTTTTTGCTGTCTTTTGGTCGAAAAAAGAATGCATTTTACAGATATGCCCTATCTGTAAAATGGATTCTTTCGATGCTCTGATTTCCCCCACCAACAGAGGCGGAGCTTCTACTCGTACACTCTTTATCACGTGATTCCTCGTACAGCCGTGCCGTGCGCAAAATCCGAGAAGGAGCTCAGCTCAGTGCCTTTTGCAAACGCTTTACATAATCACATGTGGCTTTGTGCTTATGAAAATTTCGGGGCAAACGTTTTAACTTTCCACTCGACTGTTGAATGATACCCGACATTACAAAAGTGGTGAATAGCTCGCGCGACGAGAGCCACATCTTCGCCGCCGACGCCTCTATAGCTCGCATGTCGGCGCTTGCGAGACATTTCCTTTTTGTCGATTGTCACTCGCCACGCTGATGACGCCTCTATAGCTCATGAGATATTTCTTTTTCACCAGATAGAGGAAAAGAAACGTTGTCGGGTGTCGCACACCATGCCGATGACACCTCTATAGCTCTCATGTTGGCGCTCGCGAGGAATTTGTTTTTCGTGGAATAGGTTGGGTGTCATCCGCCATGCCTATGTCGCCTATATAGCTCATATGTCGGGGCTTGCAAGACATTTCCTTTTTGCTGAATATCTCACCTGTCGGCTGTCATCTGCCATGCCTCTATAGCTCGCATGTTGGCGCTTGCGAGACATTTCTTTTTCACAGTGTAGCTCGGGTATCACCTGCCACGCCGATGATGCCTCTATTGCTCGTATGTCGGGGCTGGCGAGCCAAATCTGAGTTTTCAAATTACTGAGTTATGGCCTCTACTGCAGAAAAAAAAAAAAGAGTGCTGGGTGAATAGTTATTTGAGTGGAAAGGGTTAAGGTATCCTACTACGTTGAAAAGGTCGTTTTGGGCTAAATTTCACATTTCATAAAAATGTGTTCATTTTAAAGCCCCATTCTTCAGGATTCCAAAACTGCCTTTGTTTCTTGTCTACGATGAAATAGATACAGAGTTATAGCAATCGGAATATCTAAACCCAGGTGTCAAACAAACGGGAAGTGACACTTGAAATGCATTTTTTGCAGGGTGAGATTTTCGTTCTGAACTCTTTACAAAAAACCTGATAACTGCAAAAGGTATGAAAATGAATTGATGAAACTTGGTATACATCTTTCTTACAATGTTGTGCATGCAATGATCTAAAAGTTTTGCTGTTTGTCAGTTCAAAGTTAGGTTATAGTTTTTACATTCAACATAGTGAAGCAATTTGTCAAACTCACACTAATGCATGTAGGAATGAGTGAATCTCAGCAGTGTTTAGGAACATCACTTACCTTTTAGTCCACTGCATAGATAATAGTCATGTGCATATACTGATGCAAAAAAATGCCATCAAATATAGTAACTTTTTTGTTTAAAGTGTTTACCGTAAACAACATATTTCCTTAAATTCTTTCACAAATTTCCCAATTTCTTGAAAATTTATATTGATATATTTTTTTCAACGTTTATGTGGTGTGTTAGCCTTCCTAAAGAAAAAATAATACCCATTCTTGCATTTTTAAAAAAAAAAGTGCCCCCAACATAGTGGGATACCTTAATTTAGATTAAAACGAAATGAAACATAGCAATGAAACAGCTGTGACAACAAAAAGAATGAAGTCAGATAAAACTTGTCGTCAAGTCTATCGCATTATATATAGTAAAAAATGGCCTTTTTATGAAGCATCTAAAGTTTTGCCGAATCATGTTTTGTAAGCCATGTGGCTGCGATTTTAGCGTAGTGCATATCAGCCACGAATAATTGTAGTCGTCGTTGACGCATAGAGCAAGAAACACAAAGAACATGTCGGGAGATTAAATGGAGAGGTGAGTAAAATTAATGTAACCAAAAACCTCTGACAGCTTATAAAGAATCCTGGAAAAAATATATAGAGCGGATTGATTAGTGCTGGAAAAATATAGCAAAATAAGTGAAAAAGAGAAGAAATTGAATGTTCACAAGGTGATTTGAAACGGGGAAAAGCTGGACTTTTGCAGCAATTGGATTCCTCTCAGAAAATATGAAACAATGCTGAGATGAACATTGAATGTGGCATTAAAAAAAAAGACATGAGTGCAATAGAAACTGGGCAGGTATTAAAAGAAGCAAAACAAAACATTGCTATCTTAAAACAATAGAAAAAATAGAAGTGAGCAATTAAATATTGAGAAAAGCACCAAAAATGAAACATTTTTTGTAAAATAAATGGTTAGTAATAGAATCTTGCTATGATTACAAATGTTTTGATATATTTGAAAACTAAAATCTTTGCATATGTGTGTGTGTATTTCAATGCAAGATGTTTTAAATTTGAGAAGGGTGCATCTAGTTCCAAAACATTTTTTGCTTAAGAGTTTGTTCTATCTACTAATATTTTACCTGCTCTGAAAAAATGTATTCTTACACCAAAAATGTATTTCACCTGCTCCAAAAACACATTTTGCTGCTCCAAAAATGTATTTTACCTGCTCCAAAAATTCATTTTTTTGCTCCAAAAATGTATTTTGCAACTTTCCATCACTGCCGGAAGTCAATCAAGAGTACAAAGCAAGTATCTATTTTTACCTTATTTAGCGGTGCTTCTAGTGTTGAAAGTGATAAAAAATATGTATATATATACTAAGATAGGAATCAAACTCGACATTGGCATGTTTTTCAGTGGCAAATTACATTACTAAAGAAAAAACTCTTGCGTCCGAAATTTTGTGAGCTCTCAAATTAGTGATGACACACTCATCCTAGAATGGCTTCAAGGATGCAGCACAGATATTTCAAGCCATGTTCCCTGATAGTGAAGAATATCTATCACCTTGGGGAGCATGAAAATAGCGTAGTTCGTTACTTTTGGTTTGGCCCCTTATTTTCATTCCTTGCTATTGAAAGAAATTTCACCGTCATATTTTGTACTATGTATTGATGAAGCTCTGAATGCTGTTGCCCCTAAAGGGCAAATGGACTTAATAATTAGATACTGGCCTGTAGGTTTGTTTTTTTAATTAAGTTTTCCTTGGCCATTCTACTGCCCAGGATTTATATGAAAAATTTTGTGAAGGCTCATCAGATTTAAATTTGGAAAATCTTTTACAAATTTCTATGGATGGGCCACACATGAATCTTTAATTTTGGAGACATATTTGTGATGAACTTAAAGAAAACAAAGGTCATTATTTATTAAATATTGGGACATGTAGTCTCCATGTAATTCATGTAGCGTTCTAGAGAGGAAACAGAATAACAACGTGGAAGTTAAATTTCTTATTTCAAGTTATGTATACATTGTTCAAAGACAGTCCAGCAAGGCATGCAGATTTCATAGCCCTAACAAACAGTGATATCTTTCCAATGAAGTTCTGCCAAATTAGATGGGTGAAAAATGTTAGGGTTGCTGAAAAAGTACTGGAGGTCTTCCCTCATGTTAAAAAATATTTTGAAACAGCAAAGAAAGATTTATCGCAAACGTATCTGTTGGAAGCACGAAGATGCATGTAACGATAAGTTAATTTTGGCAAAAATATCATTTTTTATATCAGTTGCTGCTATATTGGAGCCATTTCTAAAATCGTTTCAAAGTCCTTCACCTATGATTCTTTTTCTGTACAGCTCCTTGGCGGATCTGTTAAGGCAAATAATGGCAAGATTTGTCAAACATGAATTACTAAGGTAAGCTCCCATTCCCTTTAAATTAGTGAAGATAGATGTTCTTCCATTAAATCCCATAAAAGAAATGAAGTTGATATTTGAATTGCTGCCAGGAGCTACATGGAGCTACATAGTGCCTCTGCATGCGAGGAGGACATAAAAAATTTCCTGATTAATATGACCAGCAAGATTATTGAAGATAGTCCAATAAATTTTTTGACCGTGAGATCTATGTCCTGCTTAGATCCTCATCTACTATGTTCTAATGCTGTACTATGTGAAAAACGAATGGATAACTTGCTGCAACTTCTGCATTATAGTAACATTTTACCAGCAATATCAGCGGATCATGACAAGCAGCAATTTTCAACATTTACAAACAAAATGGAAAAAGAGTGGAAAAAAGATTTATCTTTATTTTGTATGAAAATTACACGATTAGATGTTATTTTTTTCCAAAATACTTGAATAACGAAGAATTTAAAGAACTCTGGTAAGTAGTGAGAATCGTTATGACTTTATCTCATGGCAATGCCTCATCAGAGTCAGGTTTTTCAATAAACAAAGAACATTCTTTTTGTAAATCTACAGGAAAAATCTTTAATTGCTCTACGTAGCACATATGATGCAGTGAAATCATATCATGGGTTCACTATCCGTGCCATAAACCCCTGAGATGTTACAGGGCATGAAGATGTCATGGACTCGATATCATCTTGCACTAGAGGAGAAGAAAGAATGGTGAAAAAAAAAAAAAAGGCTGAAAATGCAAAGAAAAGAATTTGGGACCAAATTAAAGTGCTTCAGCAAAAAAGCAAGACTTGAAACAGAAAAAAACATTCAAAGCAAAAAAATCAAAGAAATTACTGAAGTAAAAAAAAAAAAGAAAAAAGGATTTTGTACATGTAAAAGTAATTTATTGATAAAATATCTTAGTAGAACCACAAAAGTTTGTTTCGGGTCCACGTTGATAACTCACACCGAAAGTTCATAGTAACAATTTTAAATACACTAATAGATTAAGTACTATTACGTACCTCTATCCTCAGTGAAATAATTCACATTGTTGTTGTGTCATTTTTCTTACTTGTGGATTCATCGACGATTCTCAACACATGTCGTGATATTTCCATGATAATTCCTTGGTAGATGAGACTTTTTTGGTTTTAAATTTCTTTTATGTACACTATTGCACACACACTATTGCACTATGGTTGCAGCTCTTTTAATGTTAAAATCACTATATACATGTTGATAAAATACTCATTCCATTGATGTGCCCTGTACTTATTGCACCAGTAGTTTAATTTGAAGTTTAAAAATTCATCAATGAAAATTCACATTCCATCGATGTTTACTTGCACCACTAGTTTAAAATATTTCACTATTAAAATCTGTTAAGAAGTTTAAAATCACTGCATGCCTGAGATCACCATCACTCCACTAAACTCTAGTTGAAGGTTTTCAACCTCTAAGAGGCCATCGTCAGAACACTTGTCCTAATCATATGTTGCAAACCGACCATGTGCACCAGATTCCCTACGGGGTATGTTTCATTGTGTGAAAGGGCCAGGATCACGTGCTCTTCCCTGCATTTCTGAGTTTTATGTTTTCTCTTGATACTGTGCTGCCATCTATATTTCATTTGCTGTTCAATTATCCTATGTTTCCAACATTCCCTTTTTTTCCACCCTTCCTTCTCCATTGCTGCTCTTTATAATCTTTTTCCCTTTTTATTAAGGCCTTCCAAGGTTCTGCTATGATGATTGGTTCATTATTATTACAGGCTCTGTGTTTATTTTTTCTATGGTGAGAGCCTCTGAGTACCTCAACTCCCATTCATTCTTATATCCACTTTTTATTTGAATATCTTCAAATTTTGGTTTCGCATTTTCTTCAATACAGTACTGCACCATTGCTATAACATTCTCTCTCTTTTCCCAATTTTTAATATGTTGATTTCTTCTTTCTTCTGGTTGATCCATAATAATATATGTTCTTCCTTTTTTTTTTTAAACTTGGTTGTTTTCATGTTCCAAAGGTATGCTATATACTCCTTCTTTTTGTAAATCTGGAATTTTTTGTCTTGTATTATTTATCATTGTAGACATGGTTGTTACAGATTGTCCAATATTTTTTAAATCTTGCTACTTCTTGATTAATTCTTCCTGTTACCCCATCAATATATGGAAATGAACCTATGTATTGCTTTTTGTCTTGTTCATGTTTCTCTTCTCTCTGCCTGGTTGTCTTGCTCATATTATTTAGTGTAGCTTCATATTTTCTTTATTAAGTCTTCTATTACTTGTTCAGAATATCCATATTTCTTTGCTACTGTTGTTATCCACATAAATGCTTTGTTCTGAAATTTAATGTTGCTTGTATGTGTACATGCTCTCTTTATCAGATTGTAAAGAGCATTTCTTTTTTGTGCTATCGAATGGTTAGAGTTATTTGGAATCAATATTGGTTCATAGGATGGTTTTCAATATACTTTAAATTGAAATTCATGTTCGGTTCTTGTTACACAGACATCTAGAAAGGATATACTTTTGTTTTGCTCCATTTCCAAGGTTAGAATAATGGTTGGGAAAATTTCTGTAAATCTTTTTGCTAAGCTTTTTAAATTCTCCTGCATATCTGAAACCAAAAAAAAATGTCATCCACATTATGTTTATATATTTATATATTAATGGTTGTTTTGTTAATGTATCTATTATCCTGCTTTGAAGTTCTTGCAAGATTATTATCTCTGCAAATAAGCAAGAGAGAGGTGATCCCATTGGGCCACCCCTCTCCTGAACATATATGTTATTGTTATAACAAAAATAATTATTTTTTGAAATATATGATAAAATAGTTTCTATTTCTTCAATCTGTTTATTAGTTAATTCTGTTTGTTCTTGCAAGATTTGTATAATAATTTTTATGGCATCTGATATTGGTGTATTTGGGTATAGACTTTCACATCCATACTGGCCATACTAATATTTGGTTTATTTGTTATATCTGTATCCCTAATAGATTGTATAACATTCAATATTATTTTTTACATTATATTTATTTTTTTAGCCATCTCTTTGACAAGAATTGATATAGATTCTTTTCAAGATTTATCAATGGAGCCTTTCCTTTTGTCACTATTAATCTTACTGGCATATTTTCCTTATGAGTCTTTATCTTCAGTAATAACTGTGGTACATTTGCTCCCATAGGAGGGAAACTTTTTTACTTCATCTGGTAATGCACTATAGTTCCGTACTTTGGAAAGATAGTTTGTCTGTCAGTTGGATCATATTTAACAATATGGGCTTGCATTTTCCATTTTTTTATTATATTCACTTTGATGTAAAATAATAATTAGATCGTTTTTATCTGCAGAGCAGATTTTTAATTCTTGATTATTTCTTAGTTCGAGTAGTTGATCTCTCTCATATTTTAATTTCTTCAGTTGATATGAGTTTAATAAGACCCAAAAAAACTCATATCAACTGAAGAAATTAAAATATGAGAAAGATCAACTACTTGAACTAAGAAATAATCAAGAATTAAAAATCTGCTCTGCAGATTGGGTTTAAAATTGGGCTTTAATTGTATTTTAAAATATTTTGATTGCCAATTACTAGTAAGGTATATGGTTTTATTATTAATCTGGTATGTTAATGCACTTAGGATAATATTTGCTTAGGTCGATTTTCTGCATATTGAGTGGAAATCCTAGTTTTTCTACTGTAAAAATGCTGTGAATTGTAAAAGTATGGTCTGGAATTTTGTGGAAATTTTCCTGGAAAACATGGAAAAGTCAGGGAATTTCATTTCTGAAATTGAGTGGGGACCCTGAACTGTGCATCTACCTTGCTATCTTTCATGACCCATAAAGTTGATTTTTCTCTGTTACAGTGACCATGCGGATAGTGTTTGTGATTAATTCACTTGAAACACAAAAGAAAAAATGCATGCCCAGTTTCTTTATACAGCAAGGTGTGAAAGTATTGGGAAAATATGCATTTTAATGTTGTGTCATGCTGTTTTTCAGATTACTGGAGAGAAGTTTTGTACTTAAATGTTTGTGCAATTTTTTTTATTGTCCTTTTGTATATGTTTAATTTCTGTGAAAGACTTCAACATGAACTGAAGCATCTGTAGAATCAGCTTTGATTCACAGCACATTCAGGACATTACAGGTGAGGGCATATTCAGAAGCATTAAAAAAATTAAAATACCAGGACTGGATATAAAAGTCAGGGGAACTAGTGCAGATGTTCTGCTGTTGTGCAGCATATCTTTTAATGCCTGTGATGTTATGTCTTTTGACTGCTGCTTTTGTTACTTTATAGATATCAAGAAACTTTTAAATTAATGAAATAACAGATTACAAGGAAAATATAGATTAATGCTTATGGAGCAGTCATATGACTGAATTTGGTAATAAGTTGACTATTCAAAAAAATTTCAATTAACAGAAATTTTTCATTTTTAATATTATGCTGAATTGGAAAAAGAATTAAGTCCCAAACTATTTTCTTTCATTGCTAAAGTTTGTTGCTTATGCACTGAAAGAAAACTGTTTGTGCTGATGCATATTTCATCCAGTAAATCTGAAATGAGATTTAAGGATTTGTTTAAACTTGTTTTAACAGCATCTGATGCCTATAAATTGAAGTCATTGAAGGACTATGAAGACAGACTTACTGCCCATATTTTTGATGATTTTCTGAAACTATGAAGATAATATGCATTAATTAAGCATTTTTTTAGGTGCTGCCATGGCAAGCTTTATTTTTATTTTATCTGATGTTTTGCATGTTCATTTAAAGTTTAAGCATTTACAGTCACTTTTAACTTTTTGTGTGTAAATAAAGTTAAAAGTGTTGTAAAAGCTTAAATAAATGTGAAATAAATTTGCATTCATTTTTAATAATTTTTTTTATTTCAAACAAGTGCCTTGCAATGCTCAAATAATAATGGAAAGAATGTTGGTATTTGCAGATTTGTTTTTATATGTTCATGTATTTCTTAAGTTTTCAGAGATTGAGGTGTGAAAAAAATATATAATTTTTGGTAATTTTCATGTGATTGTGATTGTGATTGTGCTTGTCTTTCTTTTAGAATCCAGATACATTAAATTTCAGTAGTAGCTCTGATTCAGAAACTGACATGCGTGAAATTTGGGGTGAGAGCTCAGGTGAAGATAGGTAAGTGTATGTGAATTTCCTTTGTGCCTTTACCAGGCACTTGATTATGAGATTGTTTAACAACAGTATTTCAGCACTTTTTTTTTTTTTTTTTTTTTTGCTGTTCTGCTGAATGATTCAGGAAATTTTCAATGCAGAATGTAGTTTGGACTGAAATGTAAGGTAGTGATAATGATCATGATAATTAACACAGTAATCAGACACCCCTTAATTGACTGTATTTTTACTGTTCTCATATAATATCAGTCACTTAGGAAAATTTCACCACCCTGCAGCGGGAATCTAACCTCAGCTTCCGATTACCGTTCAAGCAGGTAAACGGTATCGGGAGATTCCTGCTCTAGGGTGATGAAATTCTGAGTGATTGATATTATGTGAGATCAGTAAAAATACAGTCAATTCAGAGATGTCTGATTGTTGTGTTAATTATCATGATGTATTTTCCATGTATCATGAGTTAGAATATTTCTTTCACACTATATTGTAATAATAATGTTTATGTTGATTAAACTGGCGGGGGTGCGAAAATAACAAGAATTAAAAATTGTCATTTGAAAGGTGCACTATGTATCGTACTGGGACAGTTCGGTTGATAATGATGAGGGGGTAATTAAATTGTGCATTGTGTGCTCTAAAAATGAAAATAAATGTACATGTTTAATCTTTTTACATATAATGTGAAATCAAAGAAAAAAACTACACATGCCCACGAAGTGAACATCATCTATTGCACTTTGCTTAAGTCTGTTATACTTTGTCAATGAAATTGTGCATCCATAGTTTAATAAATGCTAGAGTTTGTGTGCCATTAATTAGAAGTATAAAATTTGTGTGGTCAAATGTCCTGGCCAGCGTTTAAGCTACGGTTGCTATTTTCACGAAATGCGATGAGTTAATCTAAAATGCGAGAAAAAAAATTAGTGTCTGTCGCAAAGTTGCACCCACCGTTTAAACATTAACCCATAAGCAGATTCTACTCCGGCTATTCTGTTTTTGTGGAAACTAGTTTTCGAAATTCTGGAAACGATTTTCACTCCGCTGTTATTTTCTTAATCCTTAAGGTATAATATGTTCCTACCGTGTTCCTACAGCACCTGTTGAATCACTCCCCACCCCCTACATACACTCTAGAGCGCTCCATAAAGGGTGAGGTAGGCTGGCAGGGTAAGATAAAGGCTAGAGGGATTAGACCCCTTCCCCCATTCAAGTCAACTGCCATGTCTATGGCTTCATTCCCACCCCACCCCCAAGGCCATAAACAACCCCTGTATTTGTGACCGGAGTGACCTTTCAAACTTCTATAGAGAGGAAACACATATTTGGAAAGATAAGTGCAAGCTAGGGGTTGCTCTCACCACTCAAGGTGCCGTCCATCATACAACGTGTGCCACATTACAATGGATAAATTCATGATTAAGAAATGCAAAGATTGCAAAGACAGTGGCGATAAAACAACTGAAAAGGAATGTGAGTTTTAAAAAAAGAAAAAAAAGTAAAACTGCTACTGAATCTAATATACCTTCCGAGCAACTTTACAAATGGGTGCACGTTAACTGTAGGGATAAAATACCATATTTGAACTGCGAACTGTGCGTTGCAGCAAGAAAAAGCAATGTCCTGGCAAGTGATATATTAAGTAAAAATTCCCAATTTCCAATTATTTTCATATATTTGTTTTTGCGCATGGCTGCTAACTAATAAAAAAATTTCCTACGTGGAAGGAGTTCGATTGAAGCATCAAACATTTAGAGTGATTAAAACATCAATCAATTTAGGTTGATCGAAACATCAAAACAATAATATGTGTCAACTTTCCATCACGCATGACAGAGACAATGCGCGTATACGTAACTACAGAAGAAGAAAAAAAAAATTTTAATTTCAGTTGTTGCCGAAACCACGGATTCCCAGCTGGAGAAAATACCTCAGGAAATAGTCGCTTGTAAACAACTGCTAAGGGCGCGCTGTTGAAAGCGGAAACACACACAAGACCGAAATAAGAAAAAATAAAGAAAGAATCCCGACGGTCTCGATCCCCAGAAAATATAAGCACACTCAACAGTCTGCCAGGCAAGTAAAGTTTCACCACGCGGTTTGTCATCACATATTTTATAAGCTGGAAGGGAATGGATTACAGGGATGGGGGGGGGGGGGAGTGTTACCAAAAACGGTTGTCGAGTATAATTAACAATCGCAAGGGGTAGAGTCTTTTTTTTCTTTTTCTTTTTCGTTCTCTTTTCTGGCAGTACTAAAAAAATTAACGCTATTTATTTATTTTTAAATATTTATTTTTATCTATTGTAATTAATCTTGAGTGTTAGCAATTACAAAATTCGCTATTCGAAAAATATTTAACTCTGCTATGTTAACGATTCAAAACAGACAGTAGCATGAATTCCATGAAAGCTGAAGGACTGATTGCGAAACAAGTTCTTGCCCGTAATCGGCAGAAATGACATGGAAGAGGTATAGGAGCGGGGGAGGGAGATCCCAGAGTAAAACAACGACGAAGCACATTCAAAATCACACGTCCGGTGATGTAGCCGTTACCCTCCGTACCCCCCTCCCCCTATAAGTGAGGAAGTGCAAATGCAGAGGAATGTTTTCACCACAAGCTTCTTTTTTTTTTTAACATTTGCAAGTACCTGTAAATTAATGTGTGAAATACACATATACTCACACTACAATAATTGTAAGATTATTACTATTTTCATAGCATGTTTTTTTGTTTTGCCGATTCGCGATATGAACCACGTGTACTTTGTCTTTGTTTGATATTAAAAAATAAATATTTAGAAGGCTCAAATGGTAATATTTTATTATATTGTAAGTAAAATAATAGTTGGTTTGAGGAATATGCTGTTACTATTAACAAAAATTTAAATTTAACTGGCTTTAGAAATACTTACTTGGATTGAGTAGGGTTGTTGATGCTCAAAGACTTTTTTTTATTTATTTACCCTTATATATCTTTTTTTATATATATTAGTCATTTTTTAATACATTTTAACCTAAAATACGGGTAGATATGGTACACAGTAAGTTCAATCACAAAAGCAAAGCAGCTTATAATGTTGTAACCCGGGTTTTCGGTGCATCTCTTGACCCCAATTAAATTTTTATTAATAGTAACAATATTGGCATTTTACTTATTCAATTCATACTGGTCATTAATCAAATCATTTATGCAATGTTGTAACTCACAAAATCAAATTTCAGATTTGGATTTTATGCTTATTTAATCAGGATTTTAGAAAAAAAAAAATCCTTTTCCTGTTAGGAGCTGTACATCAACTTACACTGCACAATACTGTTTTCTTTTAAATATGTTAGTATCTTCCAAGCTAATTAGTTTTTCACTGCTGTCCAAGGCATTGTTGGAGCGAACAATTCATTTGATATTACAATTTTTTGAGTGACAAAAGCAGCTAATTTTCTTTAGCATTTTGCTACAACTTTTTTCCCCATTTTAGCATTTTTGCTACGGCATTTTTTGAGCCAGTTTAAACCCTGGTCCTGGCTATATTGCTAATGTGTCATAAGATAAATGTCAAATTACTAAGTGTTAATAAAATGTGGGATGATGACCATTCCTTGTTATTTATTCCCTTCACCTGCCGATTTTCACCACTTCCTTCAGCTTTTCTTTTAAAAAATATATTTGGTGATTTATGATTTTTAATAGTTTTTCTTCATTGCTTTTTCTTGTATCTGAATCCCCATATCGTTGTCTGCATTTTTGTGTCTTGCCACCTGTATCCTAAATTGACTGCTTAACTTTTTGCTGTATAGCAATATCCGTAAAAGAATTTTGCATTGCAGTTTAAATTTCTTGGAGTGAGTCTTTTTGTTTAAGGTTTGGAAGAAATGTGTGATTCTGTTATATAGTTCTAGGATAAGTCTTACATGAGGCTTATTGCTTATTCTCTATTTTTTGTAATAATTAGTTTAGTAAATTTAATTTTATCCTTAGGTATCCATATAGGTTCAGAAGGAAAGCACACATACTAATCTGGATTTTAACTCTGTTTGCAAATGAATGGGGGAGGGGGATGAGTATTGCTACTTCATAAAAACCTCACAACACCAAAATTGGCTGTCATTTCTACATTGCATAAAAATTAATAATGGCTAACATTTTTTTTGGAAAAATTTAAGATGCCATATGTTACAAATAAAAAAGTGAAAGTCTACAGACTGAATTACATAAACTGCCATCCTATAATTAAAGTTTTAAAGCAAATTTAAGACAGTGTAAGAAAAATTTAAGTACTTGTGAGAAATCTCCAATCAAAGTAGTGGTTTTAAAAATCCATAGAGAAGTATTAATGTTCCAAATAAGATTGTTCTACATGTAAATGATAAAAAACAAAAATTTTCTCAAACCTTAAACAAAATGATGTTACTGAGAAAGGTGGTTATGCAGAGTGTATTCATCTGGTGGGCTTATTTCTCATCTAGCAGAAATAGGTAGATAGATGAAGATGTTGCAGATTACAAAGGTTTATAAGTAAGAAGGGACAGAACAGACCCACAAGTGATGGAAATTGCAATGATGTTTGTATAAGCATGTAATACTGAAAGTATTAGTAGGCTTTTTCAACAGAAAATTAGAAAAGGTGCTGGAAATTTATAGAAGGCAAGAAACTACCATTAGTGACTGCAACAGCTTTTTATTGTATCCTGAATGGCAGCAACTATAACAACTTGATAGTTTTCAGTTGACAGACCTGAAAATCTGGTAGTTTATTTATTTCTGTAATACTTTCCTTGAAAGTCTTTTAACATTTACTAATAATTTTGAATTTAAAAAGCCTTCAACATGCTCTTATCCTTGATGTTTACCATTTTTCAGAGTTACTGTTGTTTTAAGTTTGCTTTCAAGCTCGTCTTCCCTTACCATGAAAAAAAAAAAAAACTACAGTCAAATGAATCCTTTGTAGTTGCACATCTCTGGTGTATGCTGGTTTGTTTTTCAGTGTAATTATCATACATGAGATTCTTCTGTGGATTCGTGGAAATGGTGGGAGGGGTCATTTTCCATCTGGGAATGGTATTTCATCTTCCAAAACTTTCAACAACATAAGTTAAACAGAGTGAAGATTTTTCCCAAAATCATAAGTTCTTTTTTTTTTCACGACGTTGGCTCTGACCAGTATTGTTGTTAAACATATTTTATTGCATAAAAGTTGGTATTTCAGCAGAAACTGTGGCCAACAGTTTCCGAAAATGGAAGTTAAGATGGCGAAAAGATTTTCCTGTAGTCTTCAGGTATGAGATTCCACTGTAAATTTGAGGAATTCCGTCATTTCCGTTATCATTTGGGGCATTCTCGAGATCAGTGCGCAATTTAACAGAAATTTTTGGGATGTTAGTGGTGGTGGGGATTCACTTTCCATTTGAGGATGGAATTCCGTTTTTTGAAACTTTCAAAAACAGAAGATAGATGGAGTGTAGATTTCTCCTGTAATCGTCATTTCTTCTCTCACAATGTTCCTTCTGTCCAGTATTTTCGTTAAATATTTTTCTATTCCATAAATATTTGCATTTCAGTTTAAAAATGAAGAGGAAAGTTTCCGAAAATGGGAGTCAATCAAAGCGAAGATTTCTCCCATAATTTTAATTTTCTTCCCCCAGTGTTTTCACTATTCTTTGTTGTTGTTAAATGTTACTTTCCCCCATACATTTTTGCAGCTAGATGAAGGAGGGGAAATTTCTGAGCACAGAAGTGGTGAAGTTGGAAAATTTAGAAGAATTGATGCATGGTGTTCAAAATATTCACGTTCTCAAAAGTTATCTAAAATAGTGTAAGCTTTGATATCATGCGTTCATGGTCCTCAGGCTGATAGTCTAAATCATTGTCATCTGTGGGAATAAAGGAAAAAAGAACAAGGAAAGTGGCAATGAAGAAATGGAAAGGGAATGATATCAACAAAAAGAAAAATTAAACAATATGAATGCTGTGCAGTTGCCAAGTCAACAGAAGGCAAATATGGCCGTGGAACTTGCTGAGAAGAAAGCAACGCAATAGGAAAATTGAGCTGATAATTTAGCAAGTACAACAACAACAAAAAAAGCTGTGTTTGAAATAATGTGTTTTAAAACCATTGTATTTTGTTTTGAATTCAGTAATTTTATGTTTTGAATACAGTGATGTGCCCCAGTTTTAATATTTACATTAATTACAGTAAAAAAATCTATCTTGCTTGTGCTGCGTCATATTCAGACCTTCTCATCCAGAGTTCTGATTTTTCATGTGGCTTAAAAGTTCAGCTTTTTTGTTCCTTGGTTGGTCTCGTGTATGAATTATTTATTTTACAATGTTTTAAACCAGTTAGGTCTGGACTGAGAAAGTCCTGTTCATTAATGATCTTCAATGAAATTTTAGACTTGTGATGCTGACTGGCTCATAAGTATAATATGATTGTTTTTGTTCTGACAATGAATAGACAGTCTGGATAATTTTATCAGTATTCTACAGTAAATCTAGTCCAGGTGTGAAGTGTATTAACTAAACAATTTTCTGGAGTTGTTTATATTGTCAATACATACATACGTACAACATTCAATAACTTCTAAGCCTAACGTACAAAGAATTTTTTTTTTTTTTTTCAGAAACGCATCTTTATTTTTCTACATAGTCTCCCCTGACCTGGATACATTTGTTGTACCGATCACAGAGTTGGCGAATCCCCGCTGTGAAAAACATTTTATCTTTCTCTTCAAACCAACACTTTGCCTCCTTCAGTTCAGAATCATCTGCAAAAAGCCTACCCTGCATATCATTTTTCAGCTTTTTGAAGAGGAAGTCACTAGGGGTGAGGCCAGGTGAGTACAGTTAGTGGGAAAGCAGATGGAAGGCACATTGTGTCACAGCTTGCTTAGAAACACTGGTTGTGTGGGTTGGAGTATTGTGCTGGAGAAGCAGAACACCCCATCACAGATCATTAATATTTTTCAGATTCATCCAAAGTGTAATAGAATTTGTTGTATTTCAGGATGGTCTTAGAGAATGATACTATGATTCAGTTTATTACTTGAAAGAAAAAAAGTATTTTACTTTTTTTCTCATGTTACATTTTATAATATGTACACATAATTGTGACTCGAAGGTGTTTAGAGTTTTCATCACAATCAGTATTGTGTGCTGCAGAATGTGCATCTAAGTTTTGAAAGCTATCTACTGCACTTTAATGTGTTCTTAGAGAAGTACCATTTCCAACAGTCATTCTTCAGATTCTAGTTGTCCCCTGAAGTGTAAAGATTTTCTGCAAAAGAAGCAAAAATTTTACTTGGCTGAAACAAGCACATCACCTTTGCATTAAATCTTTAAAGCTAATGTCAGCTGGTTTGATTACTTTTTATTTATTTATTTTTCTTTACTCTCAGGCAAATTATTTACATCTTCCAACTTCTATTGAATATTCAGCATAATTCCCACACTTTCGAATCGCCTCTTATTTTCTAGAGCACTAAACATCATTCAAAAGTTCTCACATACTGCTTCACTGTATTTTATTGTCTCTCTTTTACTGAATTTTGTGTTCATATAAAAGGTACCATATCAACTGTGCTCATTGGAAGGTGCAGGGAAATCATGGACATGGTTGAACTTATCACATTGTTGAAGAAAAAAACAAGTCACAAAGCATGGGAAGATTTGTTAGAATCCAATGAGTATATAGCAGATATCTATGTCTTTGTGTGTGTATTCAGTCTACATATTCATTCAGTTTGATTCACCTGAGATGTGAACATAATAAGAATGCTTAACATTGTGCACTTCTTTTGTTTATCAAGAACCTTCAGTGACATTCTTCTTGAATCAGTGCAATTCATTTGCATGTGCAAATAAGTGGAGGCTTTCCAAATATGTTACATATGTCACATTGATGGCATTATGTCTTGTGAAAGTGACATGAATACAGAAAGGAGAAATGTATAACAGGGAAAGGAAGTCATGTATAGTGAGGTTTCTAGAAATGTGAAATATGTTTTCTATCACACACACTTTGTTTCCAGTTCTTATATGCCCTCCATGTATTTGCAAAGACTTATTCTTCATTAACATGTATGATATTGCATCTCATTCTTTGGGGGTGAGGAGGGTCGGAATTGCATGATTTGGAAAAATAATTTTGTGCAAAGCTGGTGTTTTTTTCTTCCTGTAGTTCAAGTAAAGTTTCCTGCTGTACATAATGTACTGTTCCATTATCTTGGATTTGGGGACTGAATTTTTCAAGCAATGTGGATTCATAAACTCATCTGTCAGACTTCACTCTGCATGATGCCTTGTGCCAATTTGAATAAATTTCTTGAATGTGATATTAGAGAAAATTCTAAATTGATAGTGTTTATAGACATGCAGCTGGCAGGATTTTATGCATGGTGTATAGCTGTTAGGATAAGATTTGTGTATTTGTTTATTAATAGTGACTTCTGTGTTTATAGCATTGTCCGCAAATTATGAATATGCAGATTTTCTGGCCCCTGAATGTGATAAATGGTTGGAAACACTTCACTTTAAATAGGAAAACCAAAGATTTTTTTTTTTTTTTTTTTTTTTTTTAGAGTACTGTAGGTTTACTTTAATTGAGTTGTGAATCATTAGTTATGCAATGGTGGCTAGATTTTACAATTTGGTTGTACTTCAACGATAAGTAAATATTTCTATAAAAGACATTAATGAAGAAATGATGGAAAGTGAACTGGAGGACTTTTTTTGCTTCAGTTATTTGAATCTTTTCATGGAACTCCAAAAACACTTTTATGTTGTTAGCAGTATTTTTGAAAATATTTTGTGGTTTTTATGTATTCACATAGATGCCAACTAGTACAGATTTCCGTGATTTTATGGATTTTTGGTTGCTCTTACGGAAGTAGGGAAACACCGCTGAAATTACGGAAAATCGCCATTTGGTTTAATTTTCTGAGATAGAAAGCAAATTTTCATCAACTTAAAATTTTTTGTTGGTTTCTCAAGTTTTTCTGGGAAAAAAATTAAATGCTACATTCAGGGCTGCCAGACCTGCGCCAATTGCGCCAGCCCGCGCCAAAACGTTGTTCTTGCGCCATTCTGCTAAAAAATCGCCATTTCGACGAAATCTGCGCCAATTTTACGCCAAAAGTTAAATGTTACCGGTCATTGATATTTTAGCTTTATCTTACGACATTCGAAATCGATTCAGCGGTTAATTCGTACGTGAGATTCTTCCGCGGAGTCCCCTCCGTTTTTTTTTGTTTTTTTTTGTCATTTTCAAGATCGATGCAAAAGTGAAGACATTTTTGGGATATTAATTTGGGGGGGTCGTATTCCGTCTGGGGATGTTGTTTTGTCTTTTTAAACGTTCGGAAACGGGAGTTAGACGAAGTGCAGATTTTTCCCGTAATCATATATTTTTTTCCCTCGCGATGTTGCTTCTGTTCAGTATTGTTAAATATAATTTCATTGCATAATTTCAGCTTGAAATTGTAGGCAACGATTTCCGAAAACGGAAGTTAGGCCGCCCGAAAATTTCCCCGTAATCTTCGGGGACGAGATTCTCACGCTGATTCGAGGAATTCCGTTTTTTTTTTTTTTTTTTTTTTTTTTTGTTATCATTTAGACCATGTACGAAATCGATGCATAACTGAACTTCAATTTTGGGAGGATTGGTGGCGGCGGCGGCGGGGGGGGGGGGGTCGTTTTCTTCTCCGTCGGAGGACGGAATTTCATCCTTCGAAAATGGAAAGTAGATGGAGGTGAGATTTCTCTGGTAATCGTAATTTTTTTCTCGCGATGTTTCCTCTACCCAGTATTGTTAGATATAATTTTATTCCATAAATATTTGTATTTCAGCTTGAAAAACCGTTATTTCAAGCCATGTTTCCCGATTCAGCGGTCGCAAAAAAAATATTCGTGTGGAATAACCAAGGCTACTGCACTAATTCAGCACATGGCCAGTGTTTCTACAAGTAACATCGTATCTGAAGTTAAAAAAATCCTTTTTCTCAATCTACGGACAGAAGTAATGATGCTCAAGCAAATAAACTGTATCCCATTACAATAACATATTTTGACGAAAAAATAGGGGAAAATTCATCGTTTTGAACAATAAGTTTGTTAAAAGAAATATCTCGTGGAGCAACTGTGTGTCATTTTCCTGTGATAATGCTAACACTATGATAGGTCAAGTAAAAAGTGTTGTTTCTTAATGATGAATTTCTGAGTCATGCTGAAATTGCAGATGTAGCATTAAGGTAAAGTGTTTCTTTTGCATCAGTCCAATATATGTGTTCCCTGTTACCAGTTTTGAAACCAGAAGAATCTGACAAGGTGGAATCTGAATTTGCTTACTACCAGTTTGAAAATTTTAACTGTGTTGTTACTTCTGGGAGAATGGATGAAGTGTGGCACAGAATTTCTTTAATGAAAAATGAAAGTGGCCAGTTGAAGTATGAATCACTAAGCAAAATTATGAAAATGATTTTAATAGTCCCTCATAGCAATGCAAGTACAGAAAGAATTTTCAGTATTGTGAAAACAACCATGAATGAATTCAGACCTAATTTAAGTAGTCATGTGCTGTCTTCTTTATTAGTAGAAAAAATAAACAGCTTGCACACAGGGAACTATGCTATCAGAAGTTTTTGCAAATTGAACTAAGGAAGGCCAAAATGGCAACTACAGTCAGTTTATCATAATAATTTGGCCAACATTCCAAGGAATAATTTTTCTTCATGTCTGGAGATAATTTATTATATTTTTCTGGTAGACAGTATTTTAAATTTTCCCACTAGCAAATTATTTTTTATTGTATTCATCATCATCATCATTGTCAACCATTATCAATCCACTGCTGGACGAAGGTCTCCCCAAGTTTCCTCCACAACGGTCTGTCTTGTGCCAGTCTCCTCCATGTCACCCCTGCATACTTTCGAATTTCATCCACCCATCTCCCATGTGGTCTTCTTCTGGGTCTTTTCCTGTCCCTTGGAATCCAATCTAAAATTTCGGCTGTCCATCGATGATCTGTCCTTCTGGCAGTATGTCCAGCCCATTGCCATTTCAGGGATTTAACTCTGATCATGATGTCTTCCACTCTCGTCATTTTTCGGATCCACGAGTTCCTCTTCTTATCTCTCCTGGTTACACCAAGCATGCACCTCTCCATGCTACTTTGAGTTGTCTGCAGCCTTTGTATGTCTCTTTTAGTTAAGGTCCACGTCTCTGCACCATACGTAAGCACTGGAAGGATGCATTGATCAAACACTTTTCTTTTAAGACATAATGGCATATTGCTCTTGAAAATTATGCTGTTTCTTCCAAAAGCTCTCCAGGCCAGTTTTGTACGGCGATTAATTTCTTCATTAATGTGACCCTCACTTGATATCTGCTGTCCAAGATAAACGTACGTATCTGTTATCTCCAGCTTTTCTCCATCAATCGATAAATCTTCATTTCTTGTAAAAGCATTGAACATCACTTTTATCTTCTGAAAGTTCATTTTTAATCCCACTTCTTTACTCTTGTCAGCAAGTTCCTGGATCATACTCTGCAGCTCTGATGGGGTAGTTGCAAAAATGACTACGTCATCAGCAAAACGAAGGTGGGTTAGATAATCTCCATTAATCTTTATCCCCTTGTTTTCCCAGCTCAGTGACTGAAAAACACCCTCCAATGTGGCATTAAAGAGCTTCGGAGATATGGTGTCACCTTGTCTCACTCCCTTTCCAATTTTTATGTGTGTTGTATTTTCAAACAGCCTAATCTTTGCACTTGCATTTTCATAGATGTTATTAATAATATTAATGTATGCATCTTCAATACCGCAGGTTTTCAGAGCCATTGTAACTGCTGATGGTTTCACCGAATCAAAGGCTTTTTCATAATCGATAAAAGCCATGCACAATGGAAGTTCATATTCCCTCGCTCTTTCAATTAGTTCTCTCAGCACATGGATATGATCTATTGTGCTGTAGCCACTCCTGAATCCAGCTTGTTCTCTCGGTTGAGCCATGTCCAGTGTTACCTTCAAGCGGTGTGAAAGAACTTTAGTGAAGATTTTATAAACTACTGATAGGAGGCTGATAGGTCTGTAGTTTCCGAGATCCTCAATGTCACCTTTCTTATGTAGCAGGATCATTGTAGCGGTGTTCCAATCCTCAGGAATCTTTCCTTCATTAAGGCATCGAGTGAAAATTTGGGCGAGTACTGTTTCGATTTCTCCACTTGCTTCTTGTATGATGTCTACAGTAATTCCATCTTCTCCTGGAGCTTTTCCCCGCTTCATGTTCTTAATTGCATGTGCAACTTCTGCTGGAAGGACTGGAGGAACTCTGGTACTGGTATCTTTCATGATGTCTGGAGTGCATGTATCATCCCTTTCATATAATTTGGAGTAGAAATCTTTCACTCTTGTCAAAATTTTGCCTCTATTTCTTGTTACAGAACCATCTTCTTTTCTCAGTGCCATAATCTGTTTTCTTCCCTTACTGAGATGTCCCTTTGCTATCTTTAGGCTTTGGTTGTTTTCAATTGCTTTCCTTACTAGTTCACAGTTGAATTTTCTTACGTCTTCAGTGATACTTTTTCGTACTGTCTTGCATAGCTCTATATATTCCACTTTGGAAGTCATATCTTCTTTAGTTGTCCTCATCTCTCTTCTTTTTTGCATCAACATTTTCGTTTTTCCTGATAATTTATTTACATGCAATTTGTTCTTAGACCCAGCTAATTTTGTTGCTGTTTCCATAAGAGCTTTGGTTATTTTTCTGTTAACGTCAGAGATGTCCACTTCTTCCGATGTTAGGCCTTCTAAAGCAGAGAACCTGTTCTTCAGTTCCAACTTGAAGGTATTATGGTGTTTTTTAAGGTTGGTTATGTCAATAGATTTTGTTTGTCTTATGAGCTTGCCACGTTCAAGTTTAGTGTTGAGGTGCATCTTACATCTCACCAATCTATGGTCACTACCTGTGTTGAACTTGTTTAGCACACTGCAGTCTTCTATGACGAATTTTTTGTTACACATAATAAAATCAATTTCACTTGTTGTCCCATTTGGATGTCTCCATGTCCATTTCCTGTGTGGCTTTTTCTTGAAGAAGGAGTTCAAGATGAAAAACCCTTCTGCCTCTGCAAACTCAACTAGAGTATTTCCACGCTGGTTTCTGTTGCCGTGACCGAATTTACCTACTGAAGTTTCATTCTGTTGCCGTTGCCCTATTTTTGCATTGAAATCTCCCATAATTATTTTCAAGTGCTGCTTACCTTTATTATTTAGATGACAAATTTCCTCATAAAATTCTTCAATTTCTTCTTCAGGATGACTTGTGGTGGGTGCATAAGTTTGAATAATCTGAGCCTGGTATCTTCTCGATAGTTGGATAACGAGTCGTGCAGCTCTGTCAGAGGAACTTTCAACTTCTACCACTTTATCCTTCAGTTTCTTGTTTATTATAAATCCAACACCACTAGTTCTGCCAGTATCTGTCCCACGATAGTAGAAGAGATGTCCACTTTTCAGTTCGATGAGATCTTCTCCTTTTCTCCTTACCTCACTTAGCCCCACGATGTCCCACTTGATCCTTTGTAGTTCCTCTTCCAATTCAAGAAGCCTTGAATCAGAAGATAGGGAGCGTCCATTGTACGTTGCCAAGGTCAGCATCAGATGGCAGCCTAGTCCGGTCCTCCGGGGATTCTTAGCACCCTCTGCCTTCATGTCGCACTGGCCGCTGCCTTGGCCAGGTACATTCCAGCTGCCGGAGACTGAGGGCCAAGATTTAAGTTGTGGAGTCATTTTGGAGGGGTTTGGCCATAACTCACCACGCTATTACTGAAAAAAAAAATGTGTTACTGAAAATTACTGAAAAATGAACATGTTTGTTACTGAAAACTACTTTTAGAGGTTGGCATCTATGTATTCATCTAAATTTAACATGGTTTTTAAGATTTTTTCCGTAGTTGCATTCGTAAAATTAACTGAAACAATTTTTTCTAGCAATCTGTTATAGCATTTTTGTGCTCCAGAATTTTATTATCATTCATCGGGCAAATCAGCATAAGAGTTGGTTTTCAAATCAATGCATTTTCCATTAACCAAAGGTCCGGTGTTGACAGCATTATTTTTGGTTTTACAGATTCAAAAACTTTGTACTTCACTTTGTAGTACAAATACACTGGTGTGCAAAAATTAAGGACGAAGAGGAGAAATTAGCATAACAGCGGAACGAGCAGGCAGAACGGACCGAAAGACCACTCAGGCGGTAGACTAGGGTCCGGTATGGTAGGGCATGCGCATATATGCAGCATGACGTGGGGGGAGGGTTGTGTCGAAAGGGTATAAAGCACATGGGCGGTGTACGCTCAGCAATTTGGTGAAAGCTATTGCATGGTGTACATCGGTCTGAACGACGTCGAGTTGCTGCCACCATGTGATATGGCCAACAGGCAATCCAGTAGACGACATCTAGATCACTTTACCCAAGGTCGCGTCATTGGGAAGTTGGAAGAAGGTCGAAGTGTGACTAGTGTGGCTGAGGAGTTCGGGATCACTCACAGCATCGTTTCACAAGCTTGGAGAGCATTTCAAACGACGGGAACAGCTGTCCGAGAGTTTACCACGGTGGCGGACGACCGGTATATTGTCCTGCAGGCGAGAAGAGACAGACGGCAGACAGCGATAGAAATCGCAGGGCACATGCAACAGACAACTGGACTTCCGTTATCGCGTTTTACCATGGCCTGGCGGCTGCACAAAGGTGGTCTATTTGCACGATGACCAGTACGGTGTGTGCCATTAATGCCTGCTCTTCGGAGACGGCGGTTTCTGTGGTGCCAGGAACACAAGAACTGGACACATCAGCAATGGGGTCGAGTTCTCTTTACGAATGAGAGCCGATTTAGTCTGATGAGCGATTCTGGACGTATACACATCTGGAAAGAGCAGGGAACACGCAATCACACCTCCAACATCATCGAAAGGGACCGGTTTGGAGGTGGCAGAGTTCTCGTTTGGTGCGGTATCATGCTTGGTAGCCGTACTGATTTCCACATCTTTCAAGGAGGTTCAGTCACTGGTGTCCGCTATTGTACCGAGGTTCACCTGCCTCACGTACGTCTGTTTAGAGGTGCTGTGGGTCCTGAGTTTTTCTTTATGGATGACAATGCTACACCTCATCGTACAGTGGCTGTCGCAGAGCTGTTGGAGTGTGAAGATATTCAATGCATGGATTGGCCCGCAAGGTCCCCGGACCTAAATCCAATTGAACACGTGGGACATTCTCGAGAGACGCTTGGCAGCAAGTCACCAGCCGCCAGCAACGATTCCACAGCTGCGATTGGCGCTACAAGAGGAATGGGCCACGATGCCTCAACAGCTCCTTGACAACCTCGTCCTCAGCATGGACAGACGTTGTAAATCCTGCAACGCAGTCAGGGGTGATCATATCCCCTACTAAAGACTGGATTTTTCTTGGCAGCCGCCTGTCACATGGACGTTTCTGTCTTCTGTCCAGTTGTGCTCGAAGCTACCTTTTCAATAAAGTGCCTTTGTATCCTTTGGATTCTTTGTTTGGACGGTTTTGCTCACTTGTCCCATATTCTTGCATCTTGGGGATCTTATGGTATGATTTGAGTCGATGTGGTGCACTTCTGCACGATGTTACATTCGAGAAACCATCTCGTCCTTAATTTTTGCAACCCAGTGTAGTTGTCTTATTTTTCTGGGGTGTTGATTTATAATGTTTTCAGTATTTTAAATGTGTTTATGCCGCATTGTTCTGTCACACCCAACTGCCACCCCCACCCCCTCTTGTTGCCCTATAGTTTTACATAGTTGTAGCTTGCAGCATTGCATTACTTCTCTCTTCCAAATTTGTGCAATTTTGTTGAAGGGTTATTAGAATTGCTCTTGTAAAGATGGGCTCCGGAATTTCTCACCATTATTCTTCTTTAGAAATAAGTATTTTTTCATACTGTTCCCAAAGCAGATATTAGTTCAGCATATGAAAGTGTATTGTTTACCTGGTTTATATGTTCTGGAATTTCTTACAGTGGATCTGGTGAATATTCAGACTGGACAGCTGATGCCGGTCTGAATGTGGAAAAGTCAAAAAGAAAAACCAAGTCTTCATCAAATGGTTCTTCCTCAGCTGCTCGAACAAAGCGTAATGTTTCTTCTTTGGAGGATGAAAGTGATGATGATGATGATGACGACGACGAAGATTTGGAGGATGAGGAAGATGATGATGAAGAGGGAGAGGAGGAAGGAGAGGAAGACGACCAAGAAACTGCTGAAGATGGTAAAAAGAAGAAAGCTACAAGTAAAAAGGTAATTTCTTTTAATTCTTTGCCTGCATTTAAGTTTCTTGTCAGCATTGTTGGTATTGTATTGATTCTTTTTAGTCATTAATAAGAATTGGATGGTGTTCCAGTTACTGGGAAATTTTCATAAATGGAGTGTATGTAGTTATTTTTGTGATAAATTGCTCTTAGCATTGCAAAAATATTACTGTCCAGAAGAATTTTGTGAATGGTGAACAATTTATTTCACTTGTCATTCCCATTTATTTATTTATTTTTTTTATGGTTAGGATGCCCTTATGAACCTACACGAAGTTCTTCATAAAATCAGTATGACTGTCAACCGTTTATTATTTAACTCGTAATATACACATACAGTGAAATCCAATAGAATTAGAGATAGCAGAAGTTATGCAAATGCTTGGCTGCTACTCCTGCAATATTGCCCATGCTTGGCCAAAACCGTGATTAAATACAGCCATCTTTCACAGCTTCCCCAATAGTGATAGATTACACGCATGATGGGTAAAAAAAATGTTCGATTTGAATGCGTTTTACCGAGAGCTAATTGTAGGTGCTCGAAAGATGGGTCACTTCATTTAGAAAGTTGTCAACTCATTGCAGTTTTCCCGTACTACAGTGTCCAGAGTGCTTCGGGAATACGAAAATTCTGTCAAAAAAGACAAGCTCCCTAATGAATTGCAGAGGTGTACCAGCCTTGATAGCTTTTGATGCACACCTGTTTGGGCCTCATTGTTTGGAACTGATAGGTGCAAGACAATATCACAAATCATTGTTGATTTGAACAGTGGAGCAAATGGCCATGTCAGTGCAAGGACAGTGCAACGTACTCTTAAACATCTAGGGATCGGGACCCGCTGGCACGCTAATATAGGCACAACACCAGGCTAAACACCTTGCATGGGCAAAAGCTCACCAACACTGGACCAAAAAGGACTGGAGGTTTAATCTGTGATTAATAGAATTTTTTTTTTTTTTTTTTAAGCATGTGAAATTTCTAGTGTAGCTTATCTTAATTATTTAGTGACTACATATCCTGTACATAGCATAAAAGATGGTACAAAACTACTTTCACTGAAATATGTGCTTTTTTAGCACGTCTTTTGTAAAAAAAGATTGTGCTTCTGTTATTGGTTTGTCCGTCCGTCTCCACAATATCTCTGCAACTATTAATCCGATTTGAAAAATTATTTTTGCATTCGGAAGCTTGAAATATGCAAATGATGATCCTTCATTTCGTTTTTTTTTTTTACGATGTACAATTTCGCCGGTAGAGGGCGTAAATGCGGATGACGTCGAATTCAAAAATACGTTTTATTCCACATATTTGCTTCTAAACATCCAATTGAAAAAATTCTTTTATCTTTCGATTCCATTTATGTTGAAGAGTATTTTAGGTATAGTTACTTTTTTTCAAATTGCGAGTGGTTGTAGTGAGCGATGGGTTTGCCTCCTCGGGGCGCTCCGTGGTAACAATGGCACACACAACAGCAACTAGGGCCTCTGTGAATCTTGGAGAGGTGCAAGCTAGTTCTGTGTGACATTGGCAAAAAGACCCCAACTCAGTTGGTTTTGTTCCAGAATCCTTAGGTTAAATGACCAACTGAAACCGTCAGCTGTGGGCTAATCCCCCACACTGATGTACTTACCTGATTAAAAAGACAAAAAGAAATATTAAGAATGACTCAAGTGTGGGATATGGTGGACCTACCAAACTTGAGAAGGACGGTCCATCACGGAATCGACCTGGAGTTTCTAAACGGCGTATAAGAAAGCGATGTAGGATGAGTGAATGTAAGATTGGTGTATGGGATACTAGAGGTATAAATGGCAAGATGAGTGAGGTGATTGAGGAGATGAATAAGTATAGACTGGATGTGCTGTGTGTAAGTGAAACCAAAAAGAAGGAAATTGGGGTAGAAGAAGTGAATGGCACGGTGAATGTGCGGTCTGGAGTATTGGATAATATGAGAGGACAGGCTGGTGTAGGTGTGATTTTAAGTGAAAAGATGAAGAACAACTTGAGTCACTATAGTTGCATAAGTGAGAGAATTCTCTGGATTCGTTTGAAAGTGAAACTTCAGAGAATTATAATTGTTGTAGTGTATGCTCCTTGTGACTCGGAACCTTCTGATAAGAAGGAAGATTTCTGGAATGAGCTAAAAGCTGTTTTGAGCCAGTTTGGTACTAAAGAAAAAGTTACAATAGCAGGGGATTTCAATGCTAGAGTAGGTGTGCAGAATGCAATTTCTGACAATGTTCTGAGTAAGTTTAATGATCCTTGTGTGAATGATAATGGTGAAAGATTAATTGAACTCTGCATTGAGAAGGATTTGTGTGTATCTAATACATTTTTCAACCACAAGTATATACACACATATACTTGGAAATATCGTACTCTTGGTCAAAAGAGTGTGATAGATTTTGTTGTTTACGATCAGCGTTTGAAATACTTAGTTGTTGACACCCGTGTGATGAGAGGTGCAGATGTTGGTTCTGATCATTACTTGGTAGTGTCACAAGTGAAACTTAATGTTGGTTGGAGGAAAAGGAATAGGAAGAGACCCAGGATAGAAAGAATAAAGGTTGATAGGCTCCTTGATGATCATCAGCGGTATTCTGACTTACTCAGAGAACGACTGAAGGATCTAAAATCTTGTGAGAGGGATGTAGAAAAGAAGTGGGAATGTTTTAAGAACTGTGTTGTTACTGCTGCTAAAGAGGTCTGTGGCACCACAATAGTGGGTAACAATAGAGGTGATGCTTGGTGGAATAGTGAGATTGATGAAGCAGTAAAGAAAAAGAAGGAAGCCTATTTGGGGATGTTGCAAGGTAGAGTCTCTGTGGATGAATATCGCTGTAAGAAGCATGAAGCTGCTAAGCTGGTTCGCCACAGTAAGGCAAAATATAGGAAAGAGAAAGTGGAAAGTCATGAACTGGCTTTTTGGAAAGATAGAAAGTCCTTCTGGAAGTACACGAGACTCGGGAAAAATGGGGGAAACAAAGTTGTAAGTTGTGTGAAGAATGAGATTGGGGAAATGATATGGTAGCCCAATGAGTTAAGTGACAGATAGGGTGAATACTTCTGTGAGTTATTAGATCAGGAAAGCAAAAATGATCCTGAGACATGCAGATGATGTCACAATGAGGGATGAAAGCACAGGAGGGATCTCAAGAGAAGAAGTGTGTAAAGCTCTAAAATCTCTTCAGAATGGTAAGGCTTCAGGAGTTGATGGCATAACTGCAGAGATGTTGAAGTATGGTGGTGACTCTATAATTCACTGGTTAACTGAAATTTGCCAGTTGTGCTGGGAGTTAGGAATGGTCCCTCGGGATTGGAAGGATGCTATCGTTGTTCCCTTGTATAAGGGAAAAGGTGATCAGACTGAATGCAAGAACTATCGTGGTATTAGCCTACTGAGTGTGCCAGGGAAAGTGTTTGTTAAGGTTGTTATTGAAAAAGTACGGGGTTTTACATCAGAGAAAGTGTGGGATGTTCAGAGTGGTTTTATGCCTGGTAAAGGCTGCACTAACCAGATTTTTGCATTACGCATGATGATTGAAAAGTATCTGGCTGTTGGGAAAAAAGTTTTCACTGCCTTCATAGATTTAGAGAAAGCTTACGACTGAGTCAATAGGGCACTTTTGTGGAAGGTATTGAATGAATATGGTGTTACTGGGAATCTACTTAATAGTGTAAAAGCCATGTATGCTGGTAGTAGAGCTTGTGTACGAGTGAATGGTGTTTTATCAAAATGGTTTTCCATTGGTGCAGGAGTTAGACAAGGTTGTGTAATGTCACCATGGCTGTTTAATATATTTATGGATGCATGCATGCGTGAGGCCAAAATAGATAATAGCGGCTTATGTCTTGGTGATATCTGTGTGTGCAGATTGCTGTATGCTGATGACACTGTCCTGTTGGCAGAGAGCAAAAGTGAGTTGCAGGGTATGTTGACTCGGATGCACGAAGTTTGCATGAAATTCAAACTGAGTATAAATAAGGGAAAAACCAAAGTTATGGTGTTTGAGAGAGGAATGGGTAGCACTGAATGTAATGTAAGTACAAATGGCACTGTGATTGACCAGGTGAGTGAGTTTGTGTATTTAGCATGTTTGACAGAGAGAACAAGTTGGATGGTGAAATCAGTAGGCGAGTGAGTTCTTCTTTGAAAGTCATAGCTGCTCTGGGAGGTTTTCACAGGAATGATGGGTTCTCTAGAGAGTTCTGCATCTCTGTGTATGAAACAGTAATTGTTCCTACTCTGATGTATGACAGTGAAACCTGGGTACTGCAGAAGAAACATAGGAGTTGTTTGTGTGCTGGAGAAATGCATTACTTACGTGGGGTTTGTGGCAAGACACGATCTGATTGTGTGAGGAATGAACATGTATTACAGTTGTGTGATGTAAAGCAAAATGTTGTTAGCAAGGTGGAGACCAATGTGCTTCGGTGGTTTGGCCATGTTGAAAGAATGAGTGATGAAATGCTTACTAAGAAAATATTTTCAGCCCAAGTGGCAGGAAAGAAAGGCAGAGGAAGGCCAAGGAAGACATGGGTGGATCAGATTCAGGAGTGCCTGCATGAGAAAAAGATTATGAGTATGAAGTATAAAAGATCTTGTGTATGGCGTGTAATGGATATCAGTGAAGCACGAGTTGTATGTCAAGATCGCTGTAAATGGCGAAGTTTGATACAACAACAATAAGCAAAAATATCTGGAAGTTTGAATTTCTTTTTGGAGCTAACCTCTGAATCTCAGAGAACAGCTTAGTGATATGTATGTATGTACTTTTCAAATTATGCATAGATTTTCCGCTAGGGAGCGTAAAAGTAAATTACATTTTTTCCGATAACTCTTCTTCTAAAACTCCGATTTGAAATTTTTTTCTTCAGCGGATACATCTCCTGATAGAAAATCTTTTCCATATAATTTCAAATTTTTGGTAAAAAATACTTTGGCCACTGGGGGACGTACGTGTTAATTTTTGCTTCTGATGTATTTGCCAAAAAATCGGAGCTTCTAAAATATCAATTGAAAAAATTGTTTCGTGGACTAATGCCACTCACATCGATAAAGCTTTTCGAAATATTTTCTTCTTGAAATACTGCACAGTTTCTCCGCCAGGACGCGTAGATGTACATCCTATTTTTGTCAATATCTCTACTTCTTGGAGTCCGATTTGAAAAATTCCTTCTTTGTTGGATAGTGTTTTCCATGTGACATGTTTTTCATATAATTTCAAAATTTACAAGTAATTCATAGACTTTCCGCTAGGGGGCGTAGCAGCAAATTGTGTTTCCCTCTATATCTCTGTTTCTAAATCTCCGATTTGAAAAATTCTTCCTGCACCGGATACAGCTCCTGATGGAAAATCGTTTGCACATAATTTCTAATTTTTGTAAAAAAAAATAGTTTGGCCACCAGGTGGTGTAAGTCTTAATTTCCGCTTCTGTTGTATTTGCAGCAAAATATGAGCTTCTAAATTCTCGATTGAAAAAATCGTCGTTTGTTGACCGATACTAGTCATGTTCACAAATATTTTAGAAACATTTTCTTCTTAAAATAGTGCATGGTTTCTATGCCAGGGGCGTAGATGTATATCTTATTTTTGTCAATATCTCTACTTCTAAGAGTCCGATTTGAAAAATTCCTTCTTTGTTGGATAGTGTTTCTAGTGTGACATGTGGTTCATATATTTTCAAAATTTTCAAGTAATCAGGATTCCTACGCTACCTGGAGAACCTGGAAATCAGGGAATTGTCAGGGAAAAAAATAATGGCTCAAAAAGTCAGGGAAAACATGAATTTTCGTAAAAAAATCAGGGAATTTTGAAATTTTATTTCGTAAGTCAGGGAATTTGAGGAGTTTCTAAAATAAAATACTTTTTCCTCTGTGTTTGATCTTTTTCCGTATTTAACATTTCATTTAGTTCACTCCCAAGGACCAAACTGTAGGTTAAAGGGGAAGGGGGATGAAACTAACGTATTTGGCAGAGTTCTGCGTCATTGAGCACTAGAAAAGGAATTCATTGCAGCCACGTGGGGAGGAAACCCCTACGGTGGTTACTAGGAAATGAAAAGGGTGCATAGTGTTGGAGTGAGAGTGGATCCTGTGGAGGGGTTACGATGGAGTGACCAAAGCACTTCCTGCCCCCTTCATGCCTTTGTTTGACTACCAGACTGAGGATAAAAATGGTGAAAACTAAGTTTTTCTATTCTTCACGAAACTGGCTGAAATTTTTACATACACCATAATTGGTTAACAGAAGCTGGCCTCTAAAATTTCACGTGAATCGGTAAAGAACTTTTGAAATTATCCTTTAAAATTTTTAATGGGATAAATCTTTATTGTAGCGCTCTTACTGAGGGTTTCTGGTGAGCTTTGCTGTGCCTCAGTGCATTTTAGGCTGGGAGAGCTTACTTGTGAAGGGTCACTAAACGGGCTTTGAGCGGTCGCAATGACTGCGTGTGCCAACAGGAGCCAACTGAGTTATTGCCTTCTTTAATGTTCTGAGACTCTTTTCGAAGTAAATGTTTGTTTCACTGAATATGTTGCAGAATGCTTTTCATTCTTTTTTTTTACTGCGATTTAGAAAGAAGATGAAGTGTTCATATTCTATTTTTTTCCTCTCTTTTCTCTGCAAGAAAAGATTTCGCTTCAATGTTTGACTTTTAAGTTTGCATGCTAAATATTTCAATGACTACATCTATTCCTTTTCAAATTTTTTTGTTTTGATATTTATTATAACCGCATAATAAAGTTATGAATTCACTCTCCGCGAGAAACTTGCTGCAGGATGACGAGCGTAAAATAATGTTTTTAAGTTTTTATCCGATTCGCTTGAAATTTAAGGGGCCCATTCCTGTTAGTGATTTATGGAGTTGATTAAAAGTTCAGTCAGTTTTGCGAAAAATCCGCAAAAACATATTTTCAACATTTTTTATCACAGTCTCAGAACCCTATGTCGGATACTTCGTTATCAAACCAAAGCCTCTATCACTGTCTTGCATGTCAAAACACTGCATTACAAGAGTTAAAGCTAGTTCAATATCCTGTTATGGAATTGCTTATTCACAAGTTTCTGCTCAGCTAACTAAAACAATATTTTAATATATTGCATGCAAATCTGGGGAAGTATCTAATTAACCAGTATTTTTTTCTCATTATATGTTGTTAAGCATATTTTCAAAATGCCGTTGCAAACACCTGGAATTTTACTCAAAACCACCTGGAAAACCTGGAAAAGTCAGGGAATTTGATTTCTCTAACTGAGTGGGAACCCTAGTAATTCATAGACTTTCCACTAGGGGGCGTAAGTGTAAATTGTGTTTCCCCCTATATCTCTGCTTCTAAATCTCTGATTTGAAAAATTCTTTCTGCACCGCATACAGCTCCTGATGGGAAATCATTTACACATGATTTCTAATTTTTGTAAGAAATGGTTTGGCCACCAGGTGGCGTAAGTCTTCATTTCCGCTTCTGTTGTATTTGCAGCAAAATATGAGCTTCTAAAATCTCGATTGAAAAAAAAAACGTTGTTTGTTGACCTATACTAGTCATGTTCACAAATATTTTAGAAACATTTTCTTCTTAAAATAGTGCATGGTTTCTATGCCAGGGGGCGTAGATGTATATCTTATTTTTGTCAATATCTCTACTTCTAGGAGTCCGATTTGAAAAATTCCTTCTTTGTTGGATAGTGTTTCTAGTGTGACATGTGGTTCATATATTTTCAAAACTTTCAAGTAATTCATAGACTTTCCACTAGGGGGCGTAAGTGTAAATTGTGTTTCCCCCTATATCTCTGCTTCTAAATCTCTGATTTGAAAAATTCTTTCTGCACCGCATACAGCTCCTGATGGGAAATCATTTACACATGATTTCTAATTTTTGTAAGAAATGGTTTGGCCACCAGGTGGGGTAAGTCTTAATTTCCGCTTCTGTTGTATTTGCAGTAAAATATGAGCTTCTAAATTCTCAATTGAAAAAATCGTCGTTTGTTGACCGATACTAGTCATGTTCACAAACCTTTTAGGAAAATTTTCTTCTTGAAATAATGCGTGGTTTCTACGCCAGGGGGCATAGATGTATATCGTATTTTTGTCAATATCTCTACTTCTAAGAGTACGATTTGAAAAATTCCTTCTTTGTTGGGTAGTGTTTCCGATGCGAAATGTTTTCCCTATAAATTCAAAATTTTCAAGTAAATCATAGACTTTCCGCTATGGGGCACAAAGGTAAATTGCGTTTTCTGCGTTATTTCTGCTCCTAAACTCTGATTTCAAAAATTCTTCCTGTATCGCATACAAGACCTGATGGAAAATATTTTTCATATAATTTCTAATGTTTGGTAAAGAATGGTTTAGCCACCAGGGGTCATAATTGTTAATTTCTGCTTCTGAAGTATTTGTTGCAAAATCTGGACTCCTGAAAACTCGACTAATTTTTTTTTCTTGGACCGATACCGCTTATATGGATAAACCCTTTGAGAATACTTTTTTCCCAAAATAATGCATGGTTTTCCCATCAGGGGACGTAAAGTCACATCTTATTTTGTCGATATCTTTGTTTCTAAGAGTTCGTAAGCTCACGATTCCGTTTGCAGAAATATCTGAGGGATTAAAAACCCAATTCAAAATCTTTCTTTCGTCAGATCTATTGTTTTCCATACCGGTTCCATTGACTTTGAATAGCTTTGATAAATTTAATTTACGTCATAACGGATTCAAAGGACTTATTACACCCGAAAATTCGGTGTCATCTTTCTTGTTTAGTTTTTTAATGAACAGAATGCAACTTAACCATGCAAATGTTTTTTCATGCCAAAACTGATGCTGATATTTATTGTTTTTAAATTTAGGGAATCGCGAAGAAGCTCCCAGATGGGTTTCGTCCTCCTGAATGGTTAACTGATGTGATGCCCCATAAAACTCCATATGTGCCTCAAATAGGGGATGAAATTGTTTACTTCAGGCAGGGCCATGAACTTTACGTCCAAGCTGTTAAAAGGGGAAGAATATATGATATATACATGAGAAATCAGGCCTTTCGAAAATTTAATTTAAGGGTAAGTTGACCAAAATGTTATTACTGCTATATTCTATCTGCATTGAAGATTTAGATGCCTGTAATGCAATATTTTTCTTTAATTATTAGCGCATTTTTATAGTGTGTCAGTTGTGATCATATTAATATTGGTACTTTGTTAAATGATTGTATCTAAAAATATTGTAGTACAATGCTGCCAAAAGTGATAGTTTATAGAGAAAAATAGGCATTGGACTTAAGTCAAAGAGAGAGGAGTTACAAATAACTTGTGTTGTTGAACTTTTTAACTTAACTGAAGCTTTGTAAATTTGTAAATTCTGATAAATATTTTTGACTGGTACAAACTACATGAATATGATATTTTTTTCTTTTTACAAAAGTTCCCTAACTTTGTTCATGCACATTAATACATGAAGAATAGAATTTATTGAAATTTGTTTTGTTCTGTACATTGTGAATTGGATTAGTTGTACTCTCTCTCTCTCTCTCTCTCTCTCTCTCTCTCTCTCTCTCTCTCTCTCTCTCTCTCTCTCTCTCTCTCTCTCTCTCTTTTTGAATGAATAAAAAAAGGTGTTAGGCAAAGGAAGAAACTGAGAAGATGTGTGGTCTGGAGTAATGTATTGAGAGAGACAAAGCTAACTTAGTGATTTTCAGTGGGAAAATGAAAAGTGACAAGACAGTATAGTTGTGGAAGTATGAGAATTTTGAGAGAGATTTGCGAATGGAACTTGAGCAAGTAGTTATTGTAGTTGATTTCAAACCTTCTAAAAGAAGGATGACTTTTGGAATGTGTTAAACATCATGTTTGGGTAGAAAATTACTCTAGTAGAACATCTGAGATCTAGAATCATGGTTCCTAGTTGTCATGAAAGTCTTGGAAAGGTCCTAAAATTCTGTCGTGTATTACTGCTCCCCCCCCCCCTGCTATTTTGTAGTTCAAGATTTGTAGTGTTGTAATTATGCATATCTGCCAGTGTCTCAATTTTATCAGATTATGTCTGGATTTTGAATCCGGTATGCTGGAATTCAGTTTTTGCAGAATTTTATAATTTGTAATCTTTTTGTTTATTTTCAGCTGTAATATGTTTTTGTTTTACTACCATTACAGACATGCCATAGTCACTATCAGGGATCGTTGGTCTGCTACGGCGTATGGAAAATTTCATATGCAATTTGAAAATTGAAAATCTCAGTGAAATAATGTTATTCACCATTTGTGTAAAATTTATTTTCATGTTTTCAAGATTCTAACATTTATTAAACATTTTAGGGATTGTTTATTAGATATTTTTAATATTGTGACATTTTTAGATATTTTCTGGACATCTTCATGCAGTCCACTTGCCAAGAATTCCGAATCATGCTAGAAATTAATGTTCTATTAGGGATGAAAATGTTCCATAATTTCTGGAATTTCGAATTTTTCGACCAAGTTATGTGTTTCTCCCTCTTCCTTCTCCCACAAAGAGAATATATTATTACAAGACTTCCATCATACATACATACATACATACATACATACATACATACATATCACTTAGCTGTTCTCTGAGATTCAGAGGTTACCTCCAAAAAGAAATACAAACTTCCAGATATTTTTATTTATTGTTGTCGTATCAAACTTCTCCATTTACAGCGATATTGACATACAACTCGTGCTTCACTGATATCCATTACACGCCGTACACAAGATCTTTTATACTTCATACTCATAATCTTTTTCTCGTGCAGACACTCCTGAATCTGATCCACTCATGCCTTCCTTGGCCTTCCTCTGCCTTTCCTTCCTGCCACTTGGGCTGAAAATATTTTCTTAGTAAGCATTTCATCACTCATTCTTTCAACATGGCCAAACCACCGAAGCATATTGGTTTCCACCTTGCTAAAAACATTTTGCTTCACATCACACAACTGCAATACATCTTCATTCCTCACACAATTGGATCGTGTCTTGACACAAACCCCACATAAGTAACGCATTTCTCCAGCACACAAACGACTCCTATGTTCCTTCTGCAGTACCCAGGTTTCGCTGCCATACATTAGAGTAGGAACAATTACTGTTTCATACACAGCCATGCTGGACTCTAGAGAGCTCATCATTCCTGTGAAAACCTCCCAGAGCAGCTATGACTTTCAAAAAAGAATTCACTCGTCTACTGATTTCACCATCCAACTTGTTCTCTCTGTCAAACATGCTTCCTAAATACACAAACTCACACACCTGGTCAATCACAGTGCCATTTGTACTTACATTACATTCAGTGCTACCCGTTCTTCTCTCAGACACCATAACTTTGGTTTTTCTCTTATTTATACTCAGTTTGAATTTCATGCAAACTTCATGCATCCAAGTCAACATACTGTGCAACTCACTTTTGCTCTCTGCCAACAGAACAGTGTCATCACCATAGAGCAATCTGCTCACACGGATATCACCAAGACATAAACCACTATTATCTATTTTGGCATCACGCATGCATGCGTCCATAAATATATTAAACAGCCATGGTGACATTACACAACCCTTGTCTAACTCCTGCACCAATGGAAAACCATTTTGATAAAACACCATTCACTCGTACACAAGCTCTACTACCAGCATACATGGCTTTTACACTATTAAGTAGATTCCCAGTAACACCATATTCATTCAGTACCTTCCACAAAAGTGTCCTATTGACTCAGTCGTAAGCTTCCTCTAAATCTATGAAGGCAGTAAAAACTTTTTTCCCAACAGCCAGATACTTTTCAATCATCATGCGTAATGCAAAATCTGGTTAGTGCAGCCTTTACCAGGCATAAAACCACTCTGAACATCCCACACTTTCAATGATGTAAGACCTCTTACTTTTTCAATAACAACCTTACCAAACACTTTCCCTGGCACACTCAGTAGGCTAATACCACGGTAGTTCTTGCATTCAGTCTGATCACCTTTTCCCTCATACAAGGGAACAATAATAGCATTCTTTCAATCCAAAGGGACCATTCCTAACTCCCAGCACAACTGGCAAATTTCAGTTAACCAGTCAATTATAGAGTCACCACCATATTTCAACATCTCTGCAGTTATGCCATCAACTCCTGGAGCCTTACCATTCTGAAGAGATTTTAGAGCTTTACACACTTCTTCTCTTGAGATTCCTCCTGTGCTTTCATCCCTCATTGTGACATCATCTGCGTCTGTCTCAAAATCATCTTTGCTTTCCTGATCTAATAACTCACAGAAGTATTCACCCTATCTGTCACTTAACTTATTGGGCTCCCATATCATTTCCCCAATCTCATTCTTCACACAACTTACAACTTTGTTTCCCCTATTTTTCCTGAGTCTCGTGTACTTCCAGAAGGAATTCCTATCTTTGCAAAAAGTCAGTTCATGCCTTTCTACGTTCTCCTTCCTATCTTTTGCCTTACTCTGACGAACCAGCTTAGCGGCTTCACGCTTCTTACAGCGATATTCATCCACAGAGACTCTACCTTGCAACATCCCCAAATAGGCTTCCTTCTTTCTCTTTACTGCCTCTTCAATCTCACTATTCCACCAAGCATCACCTCTATTGTTACCCACTATTGTGGTGCCACAGACCTCTTTAGCAGCAGTGACAACACAGTTCTTAAAACATTCCCACTTCTTTTCTACATCCCTCTCACCAGACTTCAGATCCTTCAGTCGTTCTCTGAGTAAGTCAGAATACCGCTGACGATCTTCAAAGAGCCTATCAACCTTTATTCTTTCTATCCTGGGTCTCTTCCTATTCCTTTTCCTCCAACCAACATTAAGTTTCACTCGTGACACTACCAAGTAGTGATCAGAACCAACATCCGCACCTCTCATCACAAAGGGTGTCAACAACTAAGTGTTTCAAATGCTGATCGTAGACAACAAAATCTATCACACTCTTTTGACCAAGAGTGCGATTTTTCCAAGTATATCTGTGGATATACTTGTATTTGAAAAATGTGTTAGATACACACAAACCATTCTCAATGCAGAGTTCAATTAATCTTTCACCATTATCATTCACACAAGGATCATTAAACTTACCCAGAACATTGTCAGAAATTGCATTCTGCACACCTACTCTAGCATTGAAATCCCCTGCTATTATAACTTTTTCTTTAGCACCAAACTGGCTCAAAACAGCTTTTAGCTCATTCCAGTAATCTTCTTTCTTATCAGAAGGTTCTGAGTCACAAGGAGCGTACACTACAACAATTACAATTCTCTGAAGTTTCACAAACGAATCCAGAGAATTCTCTCACTTACACAACTATAGTGAATCAAGTTGTTCAACTTTTCACTGAAAATCACACCTACACCAGCCTGTCCTCTCATATTATCCAATACTCCAGACCGCACATTCACCGTGCCATTCACTTCTTCTACCCCAATTTCCTTCTTTTTGGTTTCACTAACACACAACACATCCAGTTTATATTTATTCATCTCCTCAATCACCATGAAATTATATATTTATTTTCTTGATTATATTGTTAGTTTTTATACTTTTCTGATCATGTTTTTTCTTTCAGTACAATGGAACAGAAAAAAAAAGTCAACTTGGTGTTTAAGATTTTTTTTTAATGGAATGTATGTTTTCCTATTTCCAGTTGTATCATCTTCAAAACCAAATGGTAGAACAATAATTTTTGCCCCTTCCTCTTCTCTGTTTTTAAAAATGAAATTCAATTTTAAAATTTGGAGCGTAATTTCGGGTAGATAAGCTGCAGCGTATACGAGTTCAAAATAAAATTCTCTGCCCGCGCGGCTTATACGGCATGGCGGCGTATACAGCTTTTTTTTTTTTTTTTATTTGGCGGAGTGAAATTATGTACAACAAAAAAACGATTTGGTTTGTTCCATTCTTTTTTCTGCGGGAAGATATCTCAATAGACGGAATGGAATAACGATGTTACAGCAACATGCAAAAAATTCCACCCACCCCCTCTTAAAACAAGACATGAAAATAATAGGTCATAGGATTGTGGTGGGACAGGCAAGAAAGAGGCTCCGATAAAACTTGAAAAAAATCCGTGGTTGAGGGAAACTTCGCAGGGAATCGATCTCGTTAGCAAGGATCGCCCTTGTTTCATGCTCCCAGCAACTAACTCTCTTTGAACTCATAACATCATCAGCTTTGCTCCGAGGCTAACCGGAGGACTAGTACCCAAGATCGATTGTCATTGGCCAATGACAGCACGTGCAAATTTTGTCAGTTACGGGGGTGTTCATTGCATTCAGTAGGAGCCATCGAATTCAGTTCGCCAAATCGCATTTTCTCGAGTACGCTACGCGTAGTTCTACGTTATCATGGAAAGTAAAATGACGAAACGCAGAAGTTATACTTCTAGTTTTAAGCTATTGGTAAATAAATATGATTTTCCAAATCCTGGAAAAACATCAAAACTTTGATTATTTCGGGCTTCACTGAAGCAAACAATATTTCTAAAAACTGCGGTGAAATGCCAGAAGACAGCGAAAGTGATACGGACAACCCCCAAAGTTTTTTTAGATAATTAGCTTTTAAAACTTTTTAATGCGGACAGAGAAGTTTCCGATTTTGATGGATTTGATTGAAAAACTGTGTACCAGATATTCTCAGAATGTTGTGCTTGTATTTTTTAAATTCTTGAGGTATAAATATTTTATAATGGGTTTAAGCGCCTTATGAATTCTTCGAGTAAAATTTTATAAAATAAGTAGTAGGGTAAGTGTTATCCTTAAGATTGAATCTTGTTTAATTGATATTTTTATTTATTATTTGAAAGATCAGGTACCATATTTTTATCTACGTAATGTTTTCAAGACTCTGCCGTGGTACTACCCTACCGTACTGCGAAGGTGCGGCGTTTCTGGTGATTTTTTTTCATTCTGCACCTTTTTTTATCGCTGCAGCGTATATGCCAGTGCGGCTTATTTACCCAAAATTATGGTACTCAATTTTTTCCATGATGGAATCTGTGCCATTTCCATGACCCATGAAATGGTTTTCATGTCAGAATGAATAATGCAGTACCGATTTTTGATATTTAATTTCACTTAACACACATAACAAGTGTTATCTTTTGTTTAAAGTAAAATTATTTTCAAAAATGTTACTTGAACATTGTGCAGAAAAAAAAAAAAGAAAAAAACTTTATGGGGAATGAAAGATGGCTATAGAGAGTTGAAGTTCCAAAATTTGAACTTAAATTTTTTTTGTAAATGAAAGGAAAAATGTGTGCTCCTTTTGTCTGATGATATAGCAAATATTAACTAAAGCGTGCATTTTCAGAGAAGTTAAACTTATAAAAAGCAGTAATGCCACTCCTCACTCTGCTCTGAAAACAACTGTATATGTCAGGGAAATACTGCAATTTCTAACAAGGACAAATTGAAGTGACAATTTTCAGTTTCAATTTTACTTTAATAAAAAATATGTTTACTCTATATATCACCTTTCTTTATCCTTGAATTTCCATTGTAAGTATTGTTTCAAGATATTTAAATATAGTTTATATATTGATTGTGGTATATGAAAGCATTTTGAGAGTAATTGCACATTTATGGTCTAACTCTAGATTTTATTCCTATATATTTATGAGTGATATTTTTTTATTCTATAATTTCATCAATAATTTAATGTAAAGCCAAAGGAAAAAGAAATTTGTTTCAAAATCATTATAGCATGTATCCATAAAAGATTTGTAGGAATTAAACCTGGTTTCAGTGACAATAGTTTTGGTATTCCAATTTTTATCTGTGATTCTAAGTTTATTTAGTGCAGCAAATATCATTTTCAACATCTTTCTGTGTTAAATTTGCTCCAACCTGTATGGGCCGTTTGTTATAGGTTACAGGCTGAACAGATCTGTAGTTTTTCTGCATTTTAAGTAGAAGTATTTGGATTGCATGTCCTGGTAAAAAATTCAACTAAAGTCTTTGAATTCTCTGATTGAAAAGATTATGAACCATGTAGAATTGGTCAGAGTTAAGTATGTGAGAATGTTGTGGGTAAGGTGAGTGATTCCACTGTGGATAATAGTGGGGATAATTTAATTGATATGTATTGAGAATACTTTAATACTTTGTCCTTCTAATGCATATTTCTAAACATAAAAATATTCAAAATATATTGTTGTTCAAATTTCGCCAATTTGCGATGAACACAGTTTTAGTGGCCAAGATAATGTAAGTTTAATCGACATTAAATGTCAGTCACTACTGTTTCACATGTTATGTAAGTTCTGCAATCAGAAGATTATTAAATGATGTTAGATACGTATGGGGCACAGTAATTTATTAAATTATGTTCGATATGTATGGGGCACAGTATCAGTAATTTATTTAATTACTGATACTGTGCCCCATATGGATCTAACATCATTTAATAATCTCCTGATTGCAGAACTTACATAACGTGTGAAACAGTAGTGACTGACATTTAATGTTGTTAAAGTTACATATAAAAATATTCATATGTGTGTGTTTGTATGGATCTGCAAACTATGCAATGTGACAGAAAGGTGTCTCATTTGTCATTATGATCATTATTTAAGATGCTTAGTTGTTGACACCCCTGTAATGAGTGGATGTGATGTTGAGTCTTGTCATCATTATCTAATAGTGAGAGTGACGCTAAATGCAAGATGGAGGGAAAAGAACAGCAGAAAGCCTGTTATGAAAGTAGCAAAGGCAAAGGTTTAAGCCTTGGGGATGTACATCAGCATTGCTCAGAACCACTGGTTGAAAGATTGAATTAGATGAATTTTTGTGAAAATGATTTTGAGAAGAGGCAGGCAGTAGTGTTTTGATAGGTTTAACCACAACATATATATATGCAGTACCTCAAGGGTTGGTTGAATGATGAAGCTAAAGAAGCTTTTCTAGGTATACTGCGAAGGGCAGTCTTTCACAGGGATCGCATTCGTCCTAAAATTCCTAATATTTTGTGACCCTCCTTAAATTCCTAAAATTAGACCTAAAATTTGCTATTCATCCTAAAATTTTCGTAAGCTTATTTTTATTAAAAACAACCGTTATTAACGCCAATAAATTTACCATTACGGTAAGGTAAAAAGACCTGTTATTGTAGAAACACAGCCTATATGCTGTGCTGCTGAAGGGAGGGAAAAATGACGCCATCGAGATGCACTTGCTTCGGGGCGGGCGTTCCATTTTTTTTGCCTTCGAACAGTTTTCGAGAGTAACAAGAGATCTAAGGGAAAAGGGGAGGGGTCATTTTCACCCCTGGTTTGCGCTTTGCAGACGAACTCCGTGGCACGCAGAAGATCGTACTTTATTTTTGTACATGCCTTGTGGAACCTCCTCTTTCTGCTGATGTTTTGTTATTGTAAACCGCAGGTGGGTGGAAGCAAAGAGGAAACATGTGGTCTTCTTCCGTAACCTCCGGTAATGACGATGGGATGGTAGCTGAGTTATCTTGGCAGGCAGTAGAGCACGTGATCATTGACCTTCGATCATGCGTCGGCGACAGCGACCTTCGATGCGCAATATATCTCGGCTCCGACTCGCTTTGACTGAACTTGCGTGAGATGCGTATGATAGTTTCTGGTTTTACGTCTTTTATGGTGTTCTCTGTGCAGGTTCAGTTCTCTAGTGGTGACCTGCTTTTTTTTTTTTTTTCATATCTTCTGACATCCTCGCAGCCAAATTTCGGGAAGTTGTCTGGTTTTGCAATATTGGAACGTGTTTTTGTACTTCCCTTTCATTTTCTGGTTAGTAATACAAGTGTTTAAGATGCCTAAATCCAAAACGAAATTTCAAGATGCGTGGCTCGCCAAAGAATTGGACGGAGTGAAGTTGAAAGAATGGTGTTCTGCAACTGAAACAATATTTTCTGCTAAGTGTATATTGTGTTCAGAAATTTTCAATATTTCTAATAGTGGCTTTTCACAAGTAAAAGCGCATCATAAAGAAAAAAGTTCCCATAACAAGAAATTCCCATAACAATAAATTTGTTAAATAGTGTTCGTGATTCACATAAATTTTATAAAGAGTATGTTGATAAGCTGAAGGAAGAACAATCAAAAAAGGTAAAAGAAAGGAAGCAGAAAGAGAGGGAAAATAAGGAAAAGCAGCTAGAGAAAAAAAGAAAAGCTGAGTTTGATGACAAAATAAAAGAAAATGATGCAGAAATAAATAGGCTTAAAAAAGATAAAGAAGCCTCCCTAGCAGTAATTCAAGAGGGAACAGAAAGAATGCGAAAAGCTGTAGAAAAACAAAATACTGTTGAAATAGCAGTTGCCTCTAACTTGATCATACAAGGTTCAGCTGAAATAAAGAAAACAAAGTAAATTAGTTGTGGTGGAAGCAGAAAAAGATAGGCGTATCAGGAAAAGGTTAAAACAATAATATGAAAAAAGTAATTCAGTGAACAATTGTACATAGTTCTTGGTTTTCAATTACCTTTTTAGGATATTATAATTTAATGTGAAACCTGAAAACTTTCTGTGAAAATCGTGAATTGCTTCTGGTTAAACAGCATATTAATGTTCAAAGTGAAACTTGAATGTGGTAAATATACTTGAATATGATAATAACACGTGAAAAGATAAGAACTGAACATTAGAAGTAAATCATACTTAAACTTTAGACATTAGACGTTATGCAAAAAATTTGGGTGTGAACTTCGACCATATATACTAATGGACTGCGCATTGGCAATAGCTGCATCAAAGCCGCCATGGCTCAAACATTGGGCACGTCATCATCAGACTCCAAATTTCGTGTAAAAATGCTGTTATGATTACTAATTTACATTGCAGAACTTCAGTGTTTTCGGTGTATTATGTGAATGCGCCTCATATATAATGAAAACTCTTCAGGTAAGTTTACTTATGAGCTATATACATGCATGAACGGGTTGTTTACATTTTGTGATTTATAATGTGATGAACATTTGCGAAGAATTTGGAACCTGCATTCCATTTTTTTTTCTTAAGTTACTATATTTTTATATCAATAGCTGCAAGTTTCTGGTTAAGTAATTGAACTTTATTGACTTAGGTATTTAATTCGTTTCTTACCCATGAAAAATCATAGAACTTTCTTTACTATATCGCTCAGAGCAACCATAAGCACAGCAGGTGTAACCCATCTTTTTGACTGTTGTCATGTGATTTTATGTTGGAGCCAGAAATTTTGATGTCATGCGCAGTCTATCAGTATATATGGTTGAAGGGTGTGAAGCAAACTCTTTACAATGTATACAAAGTTGTTTTACTAGATGTATACAAATATACATCTAGTTTTTATTGAAATACACTCCTAAAATTTTCCTAAAATTTTTCTAAAAATTCCTAAAATTCCTAAAATTCCAACCTAAAATTTTCCAGAAGTATGCTATGATCCCTGCTTTCAGGATGAATGCCATTCTGAGAAATATGAGGCAGCACAATTGGTTCAACAGCTGTGAGGTTCAATGGGTGAAAGAAAAATCATAGAATAGAATGGGAATTTTTTGAAAATAGAATTTTTTTCTGGAAGCAAATGAAATGTAGAAGAAATGATTCAAGTTAGTTTTTAATTAATGTGGTAAACTGGCACTTCTGAAATTAAGTGAAAGCTGGAGTAAATTTCTTTAAGTTTTAAAAGTTAAGGAAAATTAGAAAGGAAGGTCATTGTGAAATTGTGAATCAGAGAGTGGTGTGTGTGTGCATGGGGGGGCAGTGTGTAAGAAAGTGAACATTTCAGAGATCTCAAGAAGGCTGTGAGATTGAAGAAAACAATGTTTAGTCACAATAAATATTGTTTCGTGAGATTGGAAGGGATAGGGGTGCTGTTACTGTTCTTCATATGAGAGTGAAAGTCAAAATAAAAATAAAAAATCTGGGTATAGAAATACCATTGCATTGGCCTTCTGAGTGCATCTGGATAAGTGTTGGAAAGACCATTGACAATGTTCAACCATAGAAGTGTGTGGTATGCACACAGGTAAGTGTTGCGCTCTCCAAGTTTATGCTTTGTGCATTCTCAGCAAAAAGTATGGGTAATCAAAATCATTGTACATTCTTAGCAAAAAATAAAAGGAGGTAATTAAAATCTGCATTTTGCAGATTTACAGAAAACATATAAGAGTAAGCAGAGTTCTGTGAAAGTTTATATAAAAAAATATAGGATAAACATGCATTTGTGCTTTCTTAGAAGCAATGCTTGTAGCAGAAACTGTGTGAAACCGATATCCAGCTGCTGAGTTGGGGGAAAAAATGTTTATTATAATTTGCATTTGGGAAAAGATGTATGCAGATTGTTTTATATGCTGATGATGATAAGTTTTGTTGTCTGAGAGCAAAGATGAACTGCAGATTATGCTGATCACGGAATGGATGAAATGTATTCAAAATTTAAACTGGATTATAACGTGGAGGGATCAAAGTCACAGTTATTAAAATAATGTTCTGTTTGTACACAATTCAGGAGTAATCTCAGTGGTACAAAGTTGGACTAAGTGAATGAATTTGTGTACTATGGAAGTTATGTTTAGCAGCAACAAAAAAGTTCAGCAATGAAATTAGTTGAGTGAATTTAGTTTTGACAGTAATTTCTGCATTGAGGGGGTTTTACAGGAGTGATGGGCTCTTCAATGGGTCTGAAAGGTCGGTGTATGAGAATGCTGTTATTCCAGTTTTGACTTGTAGTACCAGGATCTGATTGTGTGTTGGAGATGTGCATTACTTGTGTGGGCTCTGTTTCTGGGCTCATTTGGAATGTATGTGGAATGAAAATGCTCAACAAATATATTTTAATGTGAAACAGAACATTAGTTAAAGTGTCTGAAAGAGAATATTATAATGAAGTGTGAAACACTAGAGGTCTTAAATGAGTGACACACATGTAACAGACTTATCCAAAACCTGTGTTGTATGCCAAGAATGATGTGAGTTGAGGCATTTGGTAGCTGATTGTAGTTTGACTTATGTTTCATCCAGTAGTTGACCTGAATTTCACCAAAGAACATAATGATGTTTGCCTTCGTTTCAACTTCATTTTCAAATTGGACCGGCCTGTAATTGTGTAAGCCTTAGAAATATTTCTGATAAGACATTTTTATGGCAGCTAACAGCTTATGCAGTTTTTTTATTGTTCCTTTGAATTAATCTTTGAAATTTATCTTCTCAAATAAAATTTTCACTGTGTTAGGACTACTGTTAAACTACTGCTTTAAGACAAGTGCATTATATATCTTTTAATTCTGGCACTTTTATCTCCTTGAGTATCTGTACCTATAAATGGATACCAGCCGTTACTTTTAGACAAAGATGCCTGTGGAGTCACAAAAAATCAAGTCAGCAGGTACTGTATGATGTTAAGCTAAAATAGTAATAAAATTCTGAATGAATGTTCTTTCTGAGGACATTAAAATATATTTTATTATAGGAACATTGTAAAAATTTAAGCATTGCCATGCTTGAAACTCTTTTTGATTATTGGCGGATTTTTTTTTTTTTAAGTGGTACTACATTATATTTAGAATGTAGTGCTGATTATTAAAAATAATTTAAAAAATGCTTCAAAGTTTCAACCTGGAAAAGCGTGTGTGATGCATTTTGATTTTTCAGTGTTGATATCAGAATGTTTTTTGTTCAGCAAAGTCGAGAATTTTGGTGCTCTGATTTTCCCCTAAAAATATCTTTAAAAGTTGTGATATGATAACCTTCAACTGTTGCAAAATATTTTGATTCATTTAGCGTATTTTAATATTTCGAAACACACACACACACACACACACACACACACACACACACACACACACACACACACACACACACATATTTTGGCATAATTCTAAAATTAAAATTCTTTTTTTTTTTTTTTTTTAGGACCAAGAAGTTGCCAAAATTGAAGATATTACTTTTGAAATCCACCCTCCTAGGCTGTGTTGTTTAAAACTGTCTCTACTAAATCCATCTGGGAAAACCAATGAATGTTTTGTTGTTAAATATCATGACATGGCAGATGTGATAGACTTTATCATCCTTCGGCAGAATTATGATCAGGCTATGCGTTACGACTGGAAACCAGGTAAAAGCTTCTAACCACACTAGCTGTTGTTCTTACTAATAAAGTCTTTACTTCCCCAGTTCTTGTAAAATTACACTCCTGTAGTTCTTCTGATTGTCCAACCTTTCTATGCTTTTGAAAATAACTAGGATTATTTTACAGACTTTGAAAGGCAAAAATGATATCTCCTAGTCCATTCAAAAGTAGGTTTTTGAGTTGCACTAAGATGTCTATTGCCGTATATTGAAATTATATTATTATTATTATTATTATTTTCTGTTTTGATCTCTACTATCAAACCTACAGTCAGCAAACTGGGTATCGTTTGCATATCCTGAGAGTTATAGCCTTGCAGTAGGCAAATGTGACAAGTGGGTACTTGACATATTTTGAAGGAAAAAATAAAAATAAAAAAAATTCTCAGATGTAAATAGCATGCCTTTTGGAATCCTTTCTTGCACATATACACACAAATTTTCAAAGTACTTTTTTTGCAGAAGAATAAATCAGCATAAAAGAAGTATGCATTTACATTTCTATTAGAGAAATTGCACATTATTTAAAATTCACAAGGTATACAGTTTTCTTCATAGTGAATGGAACCAGTTGCAAGGAAAAAAAAAAAAGTATCTGGTGTCTCGAATAGGTAAAACATCCACAAGTAGAAATAGCTACTTATGCCCACTACTTGCAGAAATGTGTGTGTTACAAAAAATCACATTGTATACAAAATGTTCCTCATAGCTGAAGACATCCAAGGCAAAGGAAATTTTTCAGATCAAATAATTACAGCGAAACTTCCATTAATGGACACCTTAATAACGGACATCTCTCTATAACAGACAAATTTTTATTCCCCTGCAGAAATACATTGCTTCTTATGGGTCATTCACTTCTGAATAGCAAACATTCTAAATAATGGACGTGGATAAACTTAGAGGTAAAATATAACGGACAATTTGCTTTCGATTCTAGGAATTCCTATGGGTGTGATTCACGCAAATTTGGAAAATTTTTCCTTTTTGTTATTTTACCCTTCCTCATTCTCTATCTTACCATTTTGTTCTTGAAGCCTAGTAAATTTTAAAGTGCTATGTACCCCAGGTAAGCGGCCAAAATTGCTGAGAAAAGGATTAGTGTTCATGCTCGCCAGACTGTCCGACCCTTCTGTTGCATATGTACATCTGACCAGGAAAAACTGCGTTCCAGCTTTTCAAGTGTTCCCAATGGGGTGAGGCCTCAAAAACGGGAACCAGCGCCCAAGGCTGGCTAATTCAGGAGCGGTAATTGGATTGAAACACATGCAAACACAATTCAGGTATGGGTGGGAGGAACTCACTTTTTGTTGTTTGGTAAGGTCAAGGTCAGTGCACAGGGGTCAATTTCAAGTCCAGATGACTAGAAATCACATTTGTTTGAAACAATCGTGTACGTTTTTCTCGTCAAGCAAGCTGGAGGCAAAGATTTTTCAAACGTCGATTTTAAAATGTCACAGAAATGCAAGTGTTTGAATTTAAAAGAAAAATTTGAAATATTGAAGCTGAGTGAAAAGGAAAGATTAAGTGTGTGCATCTTAGCAGATAAACCAGGCATTGAAAAAACACAAGTGAGTGAAATTTTAAAAAAGAAAGCTGAAATCTTGAAGTTTTGGCAAGATTGTAATGGCAACCAGAAAATTAAGAGAGCTTTCCCTAAAACTGAGGATTTAGCTGTTGATGTTGTTTACCCTGAATGGTTTTGTCTCGCTAGAGCCAACAACATTCTTTTATCAGGGACTTTCATTTGTGAAAAGGCTTTAGCAATCACAAAAGAATTAGGATTCACAGAATTGAAAGCTTCAAGCACTTGGCTGGATAAATTCAAAGCTCGCGACAGCATCTTTTACAGGAATATCTGTGGTGAAAGTTCGACGGTTCAAACTGATGTTGTGTTAGAAGCTTAACGATTTCTGTGAAGATTATGATGAAAAAGACATCTTCAATTGTGATGAAACAGGACTTTTTTCAAAGCTCTCCCAGACAAAACAATGAGCTTTAAAGTTGAGAGATGCAGCAATGGGAAGATTGCAAAAGAAAGATTAACTGTCATGCTGTGTGTGAATATGATAGGTGAGTTTGAGAAGCCTTTAATCATACAGTGATGGAAAGTTTGCGCCGAACTGCGCCAATTTCATTATCTTGCATCAAACTGCTACAAATTACTAAAAAAAAATTTATATTTGCACCCAACTGCGCCGAAACAACAATCCACAGCAAAAATTGCCAAGCGAAAAAAAATTCACGGCAATAAATGCCATTTTAGACGTCGAATCGAATGCCGCTTTTTTAAGGTCTACGTGTAATTTGGTGAAAACGACGCTTTATCAACACATACCGTACCGCCAATCCCAAAATTTTGAAATGTTTTTCACCTACCTTCTAATTCATTGTTTTTTTGGCAAAAGTGACTAAAAAAACAACTATTTTCGCGATGTGGGAAATTAAATTGTTTTTGCTTATGGAGAAGTTTTGTTGTAATCACGTGGTATGTAGGAGAAACGATGCTGTACGTTATGAAATCCTGATGAAGATTGTTTACTGATAGTTTGGCGGTCTTTCGGAGTGCTGTGCAATTGAGATTGTTTATATGTCGTTCCCTGCTCTTTGAGATAGCGCAGTTATTTCATTCCGGGCGAGGTGCGCGATTACGTAAATACAGCGTAAGGTCAGCCATTAGCTATTTCGTTGATGCGGAGGATGGCTGAAAATGGCTCTCCCGTGGCAGGATACAATGGTTCTGTTTCTAAAGGATTCATAGGTATTCAGAGATGAAAACTTTTACGGATTTTCACTCCATCTTACGGTTTTACGGAAGTCACCCGAAAAAACTACGGAAAGGCCCTCCCAAGATCCCTGCGCGCAATTTCTATTTTTTCACCGTTTTTTGGTTGAAAAAACGCACTTTACAGATAGTCCCTTATGCGCCTTCGATGTTCTGACTTCCAACGGAGGCAGAGCTTGTCACGTGATTCCCAATACAGCCATTTGAGAGTACCGTGCGCAAAAGTCGAGAGGGAACTCAGCTCAGCGTCTTTTGCCAACTAAATCTTTACATTGATTGCATGTGCTTTGTGCTTGTGAAAATTTTGGTGCAAACGTTTTAACCCTTTCCACTCGACTGTCGGGTGACACCCGACATTACAAAATCGCCGAATAGTTCACCCGCCTCTCCGATGACGCCCCTATAGCTTGCATGTCGGTGGTCGCGAGACATTTCTTTTTCCTCCAATAGGTCGGGTGTCACTCGCCACGCCGATGACGCCCCTGTAGCTCGCATGTCAGGGTTCGCAAAACGTTTCTTTTTCACCTGATAAAGAAAAATAAACGTCATCTGCGTGTCGGGTGTCACCCGCCATGCCGATGACGCCTCTATGGCTCGCATGTCGGCGCTCGCGAGGAATTTCGTTTTCACCGAATAGGTCGGGTGTTATCTATGACGCCTCTATAGCTCGGATGTCGGCGCTCCCGAGGAATTTCTTTTTCGCCGAATAGGCCGGTGTCACCCACCACGTCTATGACGCCTCTATAGCTCGTATGTCGAGGCTTGCGAGACATTTCTTTTTCGCCGAATATGTCAGGTGTCACCCTCCATGCCAATGATGCCTCTATATCTCGCATGTTGGCGTTCGCGAGACATTTCTTTTTCGCCGAATTGCTTGCGTGTTGGGTGTCATCTGCCACGCTCATTATGCCTCTATAGCTCGTGGGTCGGGGCTTGCGAGACATTTCTGTTTCGCCGAATATCGCACGTGTCGGGGACCACCCTCCATGCCGATGACACCTCTATAGCTCGCGTGTCGGTGCTCGCGAGGCATTTCTTTTTTGCCAAATAGGTCGGGTGTCACTCGCCACTCCGATGACGCCCTTATAGCTCGCATGTCAGGGCACGCGAGACTTTTTTTTTCACCGGATAAAGAAAAAGAAACATCTGCGTGTCAGGTGTCACCCGCCATGCCGATGACGCCTCTGTGGCTCGCATGTCAGCGTGTGGGAGGAATTTCGTTTTCACCGAATAGCTCGCATGTCGGGTGTTATCCACGACGCCTATGACGCCTCTATAGCTCGGATGTCGGCACTCGCGAGGAATATCTTTTTGGCCGATTGGTCGTGCGTCATCCGCCATGTTTATGACGCCTCTATACTCGTATGTCGAGGCTTGCGAGACATTTTTTTGTCGATTATGTCGGGTTTCGCCCTCCATGCTAATGATGCCTCTATATCTCGCATGTTAGCGCTCGCGAGAAATTTCTTTTTCACCAAATATCATGCGTGTCGGGTGGCATCCTCCATGCCGATGACGCCTCTATAGCTCGCATGTCGGTGCTTGCGAGATATTTCTTTTTCGTCGAATAGGTCGGGTGTCACTTGCCGCTCTGATGACTCCCCTATAGCTTGCACGTCGGGGCTCGCGAGACGTTTCTTTTTCACCGGATAAAGAAAAAGAAACGTCATCTGCGTGTCGCACGCCATGCCGATGACGCCTATGTGGCTCGCATGTCGACGCTCGTGAGGAATTTCGTTTTCACCGAATAGCTTTGGTGTCACCCGCCATGCCGATGACGCCCTTATGGCTCGCATGTCGGTGCTTGCGAGGAATTTTGTTTTCATCGAATAGCTCGCATGTCGGGTGTTATCTGCCACGCCTATGACGCTTCTGTAGCTCGGATGTTAGCGTTCGCGAGGAATTTCTTTTTCGCCGAATAGGTCGGATGTCGTCCGCCACATCTATGACGCCTCTATAGCGCGTATGTCGGGTCTTGCGAGACATTTCTTTTTCGCCGAATATGTCAGGTGTCACCCTCCATGGCCAATGATGCCTCTATAGCTCGCATGTTGGCGCTCGCGAGTAATTTCGTTTTCGCCGAATAGCTTGCGTGTCGGGTGTCATCCTTTGTGCTCATGGCTAGCAAGACATGAGCACAAAGGATGGCACCCGACACGGGTCGAGGCTAGCAAGACATTTCTTTTTCGCCGAATATCGCCCGTGTTCGGTGGCTTCTCCATGCTGGTGTGACGCCTCTATAGCTCGCATGTCGACACTCACGAGACATTTCTTTTTTGCCGAAATGGTCGGGTGTCAGCCGCCACGTTGATGATGCCTCTATAGGTCGTATGTCGGGGCTGGCGAGCTAAAGCTGAGCTTTCACTGCTAAGTTGTGGCTTCTACTGAAGAAAAGAAAAAAATGCGAGTTCTGTGTGAGTATGGGTGAAAAGTTGTTTGAATGGAAAAGGTTAATTTAGATTAAAACGAAACGAAACAAAATGTAGCAGTGAAACAGCTATGACAACAAAAAGAACGAAATCAGATAAAACTTATCATCAAGTGTATCGCGGTATGTATAGTAAAGAATGCCTTTTTATGAAGCATCTAAAGTTTTGCTGAATCACATTTTATAAGCCACGTGGCTGCGATTTTAGCCTGTCACAAGGCGGGTGCAATGATTGTAGGCGTCATGCGGAGAGCAAGAAGCACAAAGATCATGTCAAAAGATTTAAGTGGAGATGTGAGTAAAATTAATGCAACCAAAAAACTTCTGACAGCTTATAAAGAATCCTGAAAAAAATATCGAGCAGATTAGTGCTGGAAAAATGCATCAAAAAAGCAAAAAAAGAGAAGAAATTGAATGTTCACAAGGTGATTTGAAATGGGAAGAAGCTGAACATTTGCAGCAGTTGGATACCCTCATAAAATGTTAAACAATGCTGAGATGAACATTGAATGTGGCATAAAAACAACAACACGTGAGTGCAATAGAAAGTGGACAGATACTATTAAAAGAAGCAAAACAAAACATTGCTAACTATCTTTAAAAAAATGAGAAAAGAATAGAAGTGAGCAATTAAATATTGAGAAAAGCAGAGGAAAATTAAATTTAAAAAAATAAATAAATGATTAATAATAGAATCCTGCTATGGTTACAGTTTTTTTTATCTATTTGAAAACTAAAATGCTTGCATATATGTGTGTGTGTGTATTTCAATGCAAGATGTTTTAAATTTGAGTAGGGTGCATCTATTTCCAAAACATTTTTTGCTTAAGAGTTTGTTCTATCTACTAATATTTTACCTGCTCTAAAAAATATTTTCTTACACCAAAAATGTATTTTATCTGCTCCAAAAATGCATTTTGTTGTTCGTAAAACACATTTTGCTGCTCCAAAAATGTATTTTACCTGCTTCAAAAATGTATTTTACCTGCTTCAAAAATGTATTTCATGTGCTTTAAAAATGTATTTCACCTGCTCCAAAAACGCATTTTGCTGCTCCAAAAATGTATTTTACCTGCTCCAAAAATGTATTTTACCAGCTCCAAAAATGCATTTTGCTGCTCCAAAAATGCATTTTGCTGCTCCAAAAATGGTTTTGCAACTTTCCATCACTGATCATAGGAAAATCTAAGAAACCAAGCTGCTTTAAAGGTGTTGATGTTAATGCTTTAGATGTGGATTACTGTGCAAACACCAAATCCTGGATGACAAAAGATCTAATGGTTAAATAGTTATCAGCGTTCGATAGAAAAATGCAGCATAAAAAAAGAAAAGTGATTTTATTTCTGGATAATGCATCATCACATCCAGATGCTACATTGGAAAATGTGAAGTTAGTTTTTCTTTCAACAAACACTACCTATGTCTGCCATCCCTCGGATCAAGGCATAATAAAATGCTTCAAACATTTATACTGTCAACTTGTGGTAAGGCATCTTTTGGTGAAGATGGAAGGTGCTTCATCTTCCAGTGCTCTTTCTGGTAGTGTCACTGTCTTAGATGCTATATTCTGTATTACATCTGCCTTTAAAAAAAAATAACTCAGTTAACCATTCATAGCTGTTTTAAGATAGCTGGATTTTTTAAGAGATTACATCAACGCCAGTAGAAGATAGTGGAGTAACCACTGATGACTCTCAACTTCAAGAATTTCTCAGTTCATACGAAGAGTACACATTAATAGATGAAGTCCTAGCAATGGAACATGAATCTGCAGAAACCTCCGACTTAATTGATAACACTAACACATTAAAGTAGAAGCAGAAAATGTAATCACCGAAACTGCAGAAAGTGATGTAATGTTGCAACAAAATATACATTTGTTGAAAAACAAGAATAAAGTTGAATTAAAAAATGTAATTCAGTTGATTTTAGGTATCTTTTTATTTAAAATCTTAAAATTGTTGCTAAACTTATTCCCTTTATTTTTTTAACAGAAAGTGTGTGCGTAAAGTGATAGGAAACATTTTTAAACACTTCATAGAAGGTAATTCCATTTTTAACATGAAGCATGAGCAGCTTTTATTTAGTTTATTTGTAAATGCAAAAAATATTTTGAATATTTTAATCTCTATCATACACATCAAAAAATTTTTATTTTTTGTTTTAATTTTTAGGCGACAGATTTCGCTCAGCTATAGATAAGGCATGGTGGTTAGGAACAATTGAAGAGCAGAAACCCTTGAATCCTTACTTTCCAGATTCAATGTTTCAGTGTTTTTCTGTTAGATGGGATAATGGTGAGAGAGAGCAGATGAGTCCATGGGATTTTGAGCCTGTTGACCGAAGTCGTAAGTCGTCCTTTGGCACTTATCTCTGTGTGGTCTTCTTTGCCTTCAACATTTGTTTTTTAATATGTGTGTTTGAAATTTATTGGTGTTTAATTTTGTATATGAAACATTATAGTGACTGTGAACAAGAAAGATTTTAAGAACTGATAACTTATTTCTATTTGCAATTATTTTTTTGTGAAATTGCTTTTGCACTTACATAATTTTTTTTTTCCCCATTTTTCACAAGTTCTGCTTTGAATTAGGTTTTCTTGAAATGGTTATTATGAATGACTCATTTTGTTGAAGTATATAATAAAGATTAGTAAAATTTGGCACCATCAGGTTTAAATTTTAATACCTTTAATCTAGCATATGAGTCTTCTTTGAGGAGCTAATGTACGAATCTCAGACAACAGCGTAGTAATATTTATGTATGTGGGCCATTCCATGTCAATCAAATCAACACAGAAAAATAGCATTTTCAACCTGGCCCCTTTGGATTTTTATGAAACTTTGTAGATTTGTTGATATACGCAAGAAATGAATGTGTGCCAATTTTTTGGCACAATAGCTTTTAAATTTCCTGAGATAGGAGGTCATAAAATTCAAGAAATTTGCCAAATTTCAGTGTTTCGTATATCATAAAAGTACTGTAATTTTTGGGCTAAGAGCCGCAGCTCTTACGTTACTAAAAGTGAAATTTTTCGGGTGTGAGGCCCTTATGCCGATTTTGTTTTCGATAAGACTGTTTCTTCCCCCTCCCTTTTTTTTTTTCATGCAGATGCTTAGTAAATTTTTTCACACCATCTTTTTTTCACAAACTTGACTGGGTTACCCCCCCCCTTTTCTACTCATACATTAGACACGTCTATTTAAACGATAACTTCGCTGTCCTGATGTTGGTTTAGGAGGGAAAGTGGGGGCGGACAGGAATGTCTGACTCAAATGCCCTTTGCATGGGGGAGTGGGGGATGGAATGGGGACATAACCACACAAACGTGTAGCGTGACGCCCGAGGCTTCTGTGGATAGCGCGCCCAGGGTATCTCTTTTGTTGGCTGCAGCATATATCATGCAGGAAGGAATGTTGATTTTCACTGGGGTGGGGAAACCGGTTTGATGGGCACTTCCCTGAACAAAAGCTTAAGAACATGAACAATGCAGTTAATCTGGCATGCGATACAGGTGTTTCTTGGCTCTGTGCTGCTAAGTTTTGTTTCGATCTTAATTTTTTTAAATTTTATTTTTTTTATTGACTGACGATAGTGGAAGTTAAAGGCTTTGGCTGGAAATGCTTTCTCACTAATAAGCACTGTAGCATTATCATTTGATGTTAACAATGGGTAATTAATTTAATCTTGGCCGACGATAAAATCTTCACAAACGCAAAAGGAATAAAGAAGGCAGAGCTTTCCCATTCATATAAAAGCGGAGCTCTATGCGAAGGCTCAGTATGCAGTAAATGAAAGTAGGTCAAACCACTTGAAAGAGAGAAAGCGGCACCGCTGTTTCGAAGTGTTGGCGGCGAGATCCGCGAGCACGTGCGAGGGAGCTGGTAAAAGTAAGCATAAAGCAACTTCATTCTAACAAAAACATCTGTAGATGAGAAAAAAAGCATAACATAGAAGGAACATATTATTAAAGAAAACATTAATCGAAAGCATTACAAGCGATAATTTATAAGTTAATTACTTCTAAGACGGATTCTATTGCGGTGAACAGAGAACCATCCTGTAGCAGACATCCACATTGAATGGAATTTAGACAATTGTGTGGTTTTGTGAGCAATGTGATATTCTAACGGGAGTCTTAAGATTAACTGTGATTTATATTGATTACATAAATGATTTTGAGCATTTAATAAAGACAAACAAATAACATCATTAGCATGATTAATAAAAAATGTATAAATAAAAAAATTTGCCAGTATGAAAAAATAAGTGCATAAAGCAGATTGACACTGGGTTGCAGAATTAGCCTTTGAAATATACATATAATCACGTTGGGTGTGAGTTAATTCATGAAAATAAGGAAGGTAATTTAGTTTTCTGAGCAGCACCACGTCTTCACAGGTGCGGCCCTTATGGCAATGTTTGTTTGCTTCCAAGAACGCAAAATTTCTCACCTGTGGCTCTTAGTCCGAAAATTACGGTACTTATAACTCAAGTTCTATCACAGAGTGAAGAGGCTGGGGGTTTTTTTTTTTTTTTTTTTTTAAATGATATACAGTATTACTTAATGCATAATTTATTTTTTTTTTAATTTCAAGATCACAGAATTTAAAATTTGGCATTGAATTTCTCAAAAAGTGACATTTGGATTTATTTATGTTTTATAATGACACGTGAAATTACATGACATGGTGATAATTTGTTATAAGTTTGAGGGTGGCAATCAAAGGGCATCAAAAGTTACAAGGATTTGTTAAATTTACGTGCTCGGTAAATTTACTGTATGGCTAAAATATGCATGTTGCAGTGATCATTATAGAGAAGCTTTATAATCTAGCCAACCAGCATCATATTGCTTTGTGTGAAGCTGCCACATTTTAAAATATTTTTGAAGAAAAGAGGGAATATTGGACAAATACATGCCATCGTTTTAGCCCTCCACCCCCTTTGAATTAGATTTTGAAAAACTTTTTGAAGTTACTTAATTGTTCCAGTGCACAAAAAATGAGTGCTGACATGTTCTGACAGAAACTCTTTTTACTTGCACCAGTTTAACTGAGAGTTTTTTTTTTTTTAATCTCTGTGCCAATAACCCTTTTTAACATAGACAGCAAATTCTTTTCTGTTAATCATATGAACAATAATTTCTTAGTGTAATTGCTCAGCTACTGTTCCCATTCCAAGATGTAATATGAGGACTAAATTAATGTCTATATTTTGAGCCATATCATGTTCTGACTGTATTTTTAAGTGATGGGTAGGGAACAATATTTTAGGTGTCAATGTTTCTAGAGTTGGTACGCATGTGAGTTTTTCACACTAAACTTTATGTGCCTTGTCTCTACTGTGCATTTTGTGATCTGTGAGAGCATGCATACCTTTCTTCTTCCTCTGCATTCTCAGTGTTACAGTTAGGTGGGGTCTTTGCAGGTCTTTCTTTTCTTTTCAGTTTAGTCCTGTGTCATCTCACTTCTAAATTCTTTTCATTTATACCCATATTAAAATTGCCCATTTATCTCATCTCAGGTCATCTGCTTCTTTTTCATGATAGTTCCATGTTCCATTAAATGCAAATTAAAAAATATCTTTCATTTCCTCTCAGCAGATGGTCCACACCAGTGCAGTTAGTCTTGCTTCTTGTGCTTTGAAATCCACGGAGTAGCTGAAAGTGGTAATATTGTGAAGTAAATGTATTGAAGAGAAATAATAGTATGTGTAGTAAAAAGGTTGTATATATGAACTATACAAAGTTTTTTGACTCCTTCGATTTGAGATGCATATTTTATTCTTCTGTCCAGTATGTTTTGCTGTGAACAAATTAATGATGTAGGCATCTCATTAATACAACCACAATAATACACGTATTTGGAGGATTTTCACTTTTTTAATACAACCATTGTTTTAATTTGATGGCTTGTTCACTTTATTGTCATATCTAATTTTACTAATCTGATTTTTTTTTCTTTTCTTTACATTTTTTTTAATTTTAATTTGGACTGTAAAATATTTTACCCTAGTGTATTATCAGGTTATTTGTTGATTATCTTTCAGGTATTCACCAAAACAATCATTTCTTGTTTTCTTTTTCCAATATTTATCATTAGATTTGCATAGTATGTTGCTTAATTACTTAATGGAGTTTTTTGTTTCCTGTTTATCATGATTAGAAAAGTGTTTTCAGCAGTTTTTGTATTTTATATTTGTATAGTTTCATGCATGGTTTATTTTATAATATGGCAGATTTGTATGTAACCTCTTTTGTGGTTGAGAGTTTTTGCTATATACTATACAGTGTTGGATGTTTGGATCACAATATTAGTATGGAATTTAGCATTTTGATCTTTCCTGCATATTGAAGGTGGCAAGAACAATGTACACCCATTTCTAAGTTTTTGTTAAATTGAGGTACGCTTCCAACTAGGGTGGAGGGTTTGGTATTGGGTTCTACTGTATGTTAGACATGTATACAGATCTCTACACCGAGATTAGGTTCTTGGGATTTCTGGCATAAAATAAGCAAAAATATAATGGGAACATTTGTAGATGCATTAGGTTCTGTTCCAAGATTTTCATTAATCAACACAAAATATTCAAAAAATGTTTTATTTTATAAAATTTGCATAGTTAAAATTGTATAATGTTTAAGAAAAAAGAAAATTCACTGCTTTAAAAATGATAAACTAGAAGTCTGTTTGGTTTTCTTCTTTTCTGACAATAAGTCATAGTGTAGCTGTACAACTGTCTCAATTCCTCTCTTAATGGCTAAGCCAGTTGGGGTCATTGCTATAGAAAGTCTCACATCCCTTATTAATAAGAGAAACAACCTCTTGCATTGAATTCACTTAGTGTCCTGGCCCTCATTGGAGAGTCAGCCTTCCCCCTCTCTGTGTTTTGTTTGGACAGTTATTCAGCTTCCTCTTCTAAACCTTCTGCTGAAAGCTCTTCACCATGACTCTCAAAGAGCTCATTTATGTCATCAACTTCTACATCATCTAGGTCTATTTACTTTGCTATCTCTGTCACATTATCTGTTATTGACGTAAGGATAGTGTCATTATCTTGCGGATCCGGAATGTAGTCAGGCCAACGCTTACACCAGACACCATTCATACTTGATTTTGATACTTCACTCCATGATACTTAAATGTTAGAGATCCATTTCATGATGTCATATGACTTCCAGTTGTCTCTCGACATGTCATTATCTGTTACTTAAATAGCCTCAGAAATTATGTTAAGTGTTGTCTATAAGTAATAAGCCTTAAAGGTGGATATTGCTTCTTGATCCCTGAATTGTAAAAGTGAGGCTGTGTTTGGTAGATGGAAGACAGTCTTGACCTCGATGCCATTGGTATTCTGGTCGATTTCCTAACAAGGTTTTACTGCTGGGCATTGTCCAGCAGCAAAACCTTGTAAGGATATTTATTTTTCTTATAGAACTCCTTTACTTTTAGGCAAAAATATTTGTACTAGGCACTAAACATTGTCTGCATAACCCAGGCCTTTTTGTTGAAATGCCAGTATGACTTCCAGTAGTCTCTCAACGTGTCATTATCGGGTTTCCATGATTCCCTTCATATAATTTTTTTTCATTGTGTTTGTGAATGGTAAACTAATATAGGTTTCAATCTGAAAGTTCCTGAAGCATTGCCACCTCACTCAACAACAAAGTTTAAACGGTCCTTGGCTGCCTTAAGCCCAGGGGTGAAACGTTCTTCATGAACAATAAAATATGGTTGGGCAGCTTTTTCCAGTAGAGGCCCATTTCATCTACATTAAAAACTAAGACTTGGATAAGCCTTTTATCATCAATACGTTTTTGAAAATAAAATGGACATTTGTTTGCAGCTCCAATACCAGCACTAGCAGCTTCTTCAGACATTGAATCTTGTATCTAAAAATCTTCCTCTACTAGCAGTAAAGTCATTAGAACCATCCTCTTCACCACTTAATTCATCAAAGATTTTGCTTTATTATTTTTATTTATTTATTATTATATCTGATAGATGATTCTGTTAGAGGAAGATGACTCTGGGTCATGTTTTCAACCCACAAGACAAGCAGCTTTACCATTTTTGTTTACTGTTTTTTTTTTTTCAGGAATAGGTGTAAGAGGGCCCTGCACCAATATTGACCACTGATTGGGAAGATTGCTTTGTGGTCGCAGCATTTTTCATTATAGTTTTTGCAGTTGATAGTGCTAAATGAAGGCACAACACATATCTGTCGAAATTTCAGCTTTCTTCATTCGCCAAATAATGCCCATTTTTTCTTTGATTGTCAATTATTTATGTTGATTTTTTCATCTCCTGTCCAGATGCACTCGATAACATATATTTTGGGGGCACAGTTTGAATAAAAAGAAGAGTGCAAAATGAACCACAAACACATAAATACCTAGAAAACCTAAGAGCAACTAGGAGGGTAAAAAAAAAAAAAGGCACTTGTTAAAGGGACTTGAGAACAGAGTGACCGTCAAGGTTGGAAGTAGGATCAATCAGACTTGAAGAGTGGGAGTGTCTGTCAGTGTCCAGGATGCTGATGGGGACTCCTAACCTTGACACCAGTGCATGTTTTTCAGTTTATTTGCAGTTCTTAGTCTGTGTTTATGTAATTTGCATTCTTTTTTTTTCAATTTTTGTTTAATTATTTAAATTTTAGGCTGCAGTTTAATCATTTAGTGTTATAATTTTATTACAATGGCGGGACCATCTGTGTCTAGGAAGTCGGGGAAAGTCATCACTTATCACTCCTTCCAGTCATGATCTATGACAGGCGCAAAAGGGAAGTGGACATAAACTGAGTCTTGCCTGTACTTATGCATAAATCCCAAATTTTAGCTCTGTCCAGCCACAAGGTTTCAAATTACATGACCTTAAAAATAAGAAAATTGTGACCTGGCAAACTTTGAGTACTTGCATCTTGTTACCTAATTGAACTGGAAAGTTGAAACTGGTGTCTCTTTATAGTATTTTGTATGAGCTTATAGTATTATGTGCTGAAAAATAAAGTCTGTTGACATTTTCAAAGTCACAGAAATAACCTTTGACCTTGATTATTAAAAAAACCCTGTAAATTTCAAATTCTGAAAAAAGAAATTTAGCGTCTTTTAAGTTTTGAATCCCAGTAGACCAACTTTCAACTTAAGGCATCAATGGGATCATTATATTTAGCTGAAGTGAATCTTGGCCAAGAATTCAAAAAGTGATGAAATGACATTATGCAAGTGCTTGACAATTAATTAAGAAATTTAATTTGACATATTAGTTAAATACAAAGTTTATCCACCATATGATACCCTAAATGCAGCCTTTCATTGCAGATGTGGTGTGTGTATGTGTGAGGGGGGATTTTTGTTTGGTAGCAAAAATGTCAAAGCTATGTATTCTAAGACTAGAACATAAAAAATGCAAAAATGAATGTTTCTGTACAAACTGTGTGTGTATGTGCATACATGTGTGTGTGTCCCTTAATAGCATAAGATTATAAATTTCCCAATTTTTCCAGGTTTATAGCAAAAATATTTGTTTTCCCTGATAGTTTTTGGCACTACCTTGCAATATTTCCCTGTTTTCACAAGTGGTATACAAACCCTATTATTTCTTCTAAACCAGAAGCACCTTGGGTTTTAACCAGTACCTTGTTTAGTTTTCCATTTGCTTTTGGCTTTCATCACCCAATTGCAGCTTTGTTTACCTTCATCAGCCAAATGCTACAGTCAGCAAGCACTACATGCCACCTCTGACTTCTGATTTCATTCTGTTACTTGTTTCAGAAAGGCTGTTGTATACTATGCTCTAAGCAGTTATGTTTTTTTTTCTTCTGTTCTTGAAAGGTATTGGACTAAAAAAATACAGTTCATGTAAATAAGTAGTTTCTTTTAAAAAATAGTGCAGATATTTTTATGGAGAAATTGAAATTGCTAATGTAGCTGATTTTTTTTTATTATTTGCCCTTAAAGTGTTAAAATGTCACTGATTTCAGCCCCTTGTTGTAACCTATTTCAAGAAAAGTTGGACAATATAATTTGAAAAAGAATATAATCCTGTTTCTCAGTTGATGTTTAGACGAGCTATTTTACAAAAAAGATGACAAAAAATCTTTCAAAGGCTAAATAACTTTGCCTGTAAACTTGGAAATTGGTAACAGCCAGTCAGGCTCACATGATGCTGAAGCTGATACAAAATGTTGTACAAGCCAGAGTAGTAGTAGTAAAGGTGAGCTAAGTAAGGAAATTTCTGAATGTGCATTAGAAAGTTCGAATGTATCGTTACAACCAGTTGGTGAAATTCATGTAAAAAAGAAACATCTGCATAAACAAAAATATTATCATGTAGATTGAAAAAAAAAAAAAAAAGTGTGTTCTCTCAGGGGGTTTCTAGTTGTCATGAAAATAATGAAACTCACAAATTCAGAAAAGGGAAATGAAAGCCATGAAAAAGTAATAAATTCTGCCTTGGGGTCATGAATTTCTTTTTGTTTTTAATTGTTCTTTTTTTGCTGACACTCTTAAGACACCGACCACATAAGACATAAATGTGGTTTCTATCTTATGATCTAAGTATAAAAAAGGACACTTATGCACTCCCTCACAAAGAAAATTGTTAAAGCAAAAACCTTTTAGCATAGAAATATATGTACAAATTTTTGAGACAGTATCTTCGCAAAAATATTTTTTTGCTCAAACAGTATCTTTCTCAAAAATATTTTGAACTGTGATGGTATCGTCACTTTCAGTAAAAATTTATCTGTAAAATATTTTAGTATTAGATTAATCTTCAAAATTGTTCTGTTTAACTGATGCATTTTTTTTTTTATTTTTTTTTTTTTTTTCATTGTTATGAACAGTTTTCAGTAAAACCGTCTGTCGGTGACTACACTACCGGGAACTGAGGCAATGCCTGCTGAAAGGAACTCCAAAGCATTATGGGGCATACCCCCCCCCCCCAATTAGCAGCCTCCCATCACATGCATTTTTCAGGACTTACTTCTTAGTAGGGATGGGCAAATTAGTGAGAAACATCGATGTTGAACATTGGTGAATGCTCATTTCCAAAACATCCGTGCATCAGTAGTATTGATGGAAATTTTCGATGTACTTGTTGAAAACCTTGATATTTCACTAAAAAGCTGAAGAAATCGCATCTTTTCTATTTGCAGCAGTAATGGGCAATTGATAGCTAAAATCTCAGTGCAATTTATTGGTGATTATTCACCAATTCAACATCAAGCAAGGAAAATCTGTTAAAACGCTTGATGTATCAGGGGAAATCTCGGATGTGTTTTTGATGTATGTGCTCCTGTGACATCGAGGATAAGAACTCAATTTTCGGTGATGAAACATCAAACAAAACAGCAAAAAAAAATAATTGCTAATTCATGACATAGGAATATTATATTCCCTTCTTTAAAAGAATGCAACAAAAAGAAATTTATTTACTTTGTGTAGAAAATTTTCTTTTGTAGTGTCAAACATCGATTATCACTTGCAAAACAACAATGCTCAAAAACATCAATGTTTTTTTTGCCCATCCCTACTCAGATTAATCTTTGCTGTACTGGCTGGGATTCCAGGAAACATATTTACAATTATGAGGAAAGGAGTAGAGTGCTGACCGTTGTGACATATTATCGACTTTTTATATATGTATTTTAGCTAGTGAGTTATTTCTTTTTCTCCAGCACTTAAAAATTTTGACTTTTGATGACTTTCCTGGTTTAATACAATTAATACAACCCAGAATGTTATTATTATTCCCCTTCCACTGAGATCTCAGCTGGAGTATAATCACAGAGTTGTTTATATATATAAAAAAAAGGGGGGGGGGTACTATTTGTGTACACAGTCATCAGAACAGAAACCTTGTTGCAAACTGGGAAAGCATGAACCATGATTAGCAATAATAAATAAAAAAAATGTCTGAAAACATAATAAAACAATAGTTACTTACTGTCAGAACAATGATTATAGAGAATCGAAATTGCTCTAAACTCAAAAATAGGCAAAATTCACAAAAGTAGGGTAAATTTCACAAAAAATGGGTATCATCTTTAAAAACCTGGATTGACCCCTGATAGATATGTATGTGCGTGCATATACCACTGCTTTGGGTAGGATGCGTAACATCACAGCCTCTCCTTGACAAATGTCAACCCCACCTTCTCGTGGTACATCCTGTTCCCACTAAAGGGGCTCTGACGACCGCCAATAGCGGTATAACTATACCATCGGGATTAGAAGAAATGCTATCCCACACTCACCAACCCGCTTGGCCAGCGTGGTGAGTTATAGCCAAACCCCTCCAAAATGACTCCACAACTTAAATCTTGGCCCTCAGTCTCCGGCAGCTGGAATATACCTGGCCAAGGCAGCGGCCAGTGCGACATGAAGGCAGAGGGTGCTAAGAATCCCCAGAGGACCGGACTAGGCTGCCATCTGATGCTGACCTTGGCTACGTATAACGGAAGCTCCCTATCATCTGATTCAAGGCTTCTTGAATTGGAAGAGGAACTACAAAGGATCAAGTGGGACATCGTCGGGCTAAGTGAGGTAAGGAGAAAAGGAGAAGATCTCATTGAACTGAAAAGTGGACATCTCTTCTACTATCGTGGGACAGATACTGGCAGAACTAGTGGTGTTGGATTTATAATAAACAAGAAACTGAAGGATAAAGTTGTAGAAGTTGAAAGTTCCTCTGACAGAGCTGCACGACTCGTTAACCAACTCTCGAGAAGATACCAGGCTCAGATTATTCAAACTTATGCACCCACCACAAGTCATCCTGAAGAAGAAATTGAAGAATTTTATGAGGAAATTCGTGATCTAAATAATAAAGGTAAGCAGCACTTGAAAATAATTATGGGAGATTTCAATGCAAAAATAGGGCAACGGCAACAGAATGAAACTTCAGTAGGTAAATTCGGTCACGGCAACAGAAACCAGCGTGGAAATACTCTCGTAGAGTTTGCAGAGGCAGAAGGGTTTTTCATCTTGAACTCCTTTTTCAAGAAAAAGCCACACAGGAAATGGACATGGAGACATCCAAATGGGACGACAAGTGAAATTGATTTTATTATGTGTAACAAAAAATTCGTCATAGAAGACTGCAGTGTGCTAAACAAGTTCAACACAGGCAGTGACCATAGATTGGTGAGATGTAAGATGCACCTCAACACTAAACTCGAACGTAGCAAGCTCATAAGACAAACAAAATGTATTGACATAACCAACCTTAAAAAACACCTTAATACCTTCAAATTGGAACTGAAAAACAGATTCTCTGCTTTAGAAGGCTTAACATCGGAAGAAGTGGATATTTCTGAAGCTAACAGAAAAGTAACCTAAGCTCTTATGGAAACAGCAACAAAATTAGCTGGGTCTAAGAACAAATTGTATGTGAACAAATTATCAGGAAAAACCAAAATGTTGATGCAAAAAAGAAGAGTGATGAGGACAACTAAAGAAGATGTGACTTCCAAAATGGAATATATAGAGCTATGCAAGACAGTACGAAAAAGTATCACTGAAGACGTAAGGAAATTCAACTGTGAACTAGTAAGGAAAGCAATTGAAAACAACCAAAGCCTAAAGATAGCAAAGGGACATCTCAGTAAGGGGAAAAAACAGATTATGGCACTGAGAAAAGAAAATGGTTCTGTAACAAGAAATAGAGGCGAAATTTTGACAAGAGTGAAAGATTTCTACTCCAAATGATATGAAAGGGATGATACATGTACTCCAGACATCATGAAAGGTACCAGTACCAGAGTTCTTCCAGTCCTTCCAGCAGAAGTTGCACATGCAATCAAGAACATGAAGCGGGGAAAAGCTCCAGGAGAAGATGGAATTACTGTAGACATCATACAAGAAGCAAGTGGAGAAATCGAAACAGTACTCGCCCAAATTTTCACTCGATGCCTTAATGAAGGGAAAATTCCTGAGGATTGGAACAACGCTACAATGATCTTGCTACATAAAAAAGGTGACATTGAGGATCTCAGGAACTACAGACCTATCAGCCTCCTATCTTCACTAAAGTTCTTTCACACCGCTTGAAGGTGACACTGGACATGGCTCAACCGAGAGAACAAGCTGGATTCAGGAGTGGCTGCAGCACAATAGATCATATCCACGTACTGAGAGAACTAATTGAAAGAGCGAGGGGATATGAACTTCCATTGTGCATGGCTTTTATCGATTATGAAAAAGCCTTTGATTCGGTGAAACCATCAGCAGTTGCAATGGCTCTGAAATCCTGCGGTATTGAAGATGCATACATTAATATTATTAATAACATCTATGAAACGCAAGTGCAAAGATTCTGCTATTTGAAAATACAACACACATAAAAATTGGAAAAGGAGTGAGACAAGGTGACACCATATCTCCGAAGCTCTTTAATGCCCCATTGGAAAATGTCTTTCAATCACTGAACTGGGAAAACAAAGGGATAAAGATTAATGGAGATTATCTAACCCACCTTCGTTTTGCTGATGACATAGTCATTTTTGCAACTACCCCATCAGAGCTACAGAGTATGATCCAGGAACTTGCTGACAAGAGTAAAGAAGTGGGATTAAAAATGAACTTTCAGAAGACAAAAGTGATGTACAATGCTTTTACAAGAAATGAAGATTTATCGATTGATGGAGAAAAGCTGGAGATAACAGACACATACGTTTATCTTGGACAGCAGATATCAAGTGAGGGTCACATTGGTGAAGAAATTAATCGGCGTACAAAACTTGCCTGGAGAGCTTTTGGAAGAAACAGCATAATTTTCAAGAGCAATATGCCATTATGTCTTAAAAGAAAAGTGTATGATCAATGCATCCTTCCAGTGCTTACGTATGGTGCAGAGACGTGGACCTTAGCTAAAAGAGACATACAAAGGCTGCAGACAACTCAAAGTGGCATGGAGAGCTGCATGCTTGGTGTAACCAGGAGAGATAAGAAGAGGAACACGTGGATCCGAAAAATGACAAGAGTGGAAGACATCATGATCAGAGTTAAATCCCTGAAATGGCAATGGGCTGGACATACTGCCAGAAGAACAGACCATCGATGGACAGCCGAAATTTTAGATTGGATTCCAAGGGACAGGAAAAGACCCAGAAAAAGACCACATGGAAGATGGGTGGATGAAATTCGAAAGTATGCGGGAGTGACATGGAGGAGACTGGCACAAGACAGACCGTTGTGGAGGAAACTTGGGGAGACCTTCGTCCAGCAGTGGATTGATAATGGTTGACGATGATGATGATGATGATATCTAGAGAGAGAGAGACATAGCTTTTAAAAATGGTCATGAAAATTGTTAATTGGTCATGAAATTGCATTTCCCAAATTTGGTAGACATCCTGTCTCTGCAGAAGAAAGTTATGTTTATCTCATCTGATACTGGACTCCTAATATCTGACCTGGATACAGAAATTACTGCTCAACTTAAGGAAAACTTAATTGATACAAAGTCAAGATCAAAAACTACAAATTATTACTGTACTTCCAAAAGGTTAGAGTTTGCAAAACTTTTAGGATGAGTATTATTTCAAATTACATGGTGAGAAAGGCAAAATTACTTGTAACGGAAGAGAAAATTTAATCCGCTCCAAAACTTAAAGCCATGCAAGGCACAGCTGATCTGGTGTAAGATTTGGTGAAATGGTTAGGCTGTGTAGCTGAAAAAGTTGAAGTAAAGGAAAACTTGACTGTTAGTTTTCTTCATCCAAATAGTCAATCTGTGTCATTTGAATTTCCTGAAAGACAAGACATTCATCCAAACTGTACATAAAGCACAGATGTCAACTGATGTCAACCCCCACACAGCAATTGGGCTTATGACATTCACACTATCACAAGAGATGCTGAATGCATCCAGAAACAATGCACATTAAAAATGAGGCATTAACTGTGCCAAGTCATAAAGCTCAAATTGTTTTTTTATTAAATTTCTGAACTATTAATATTGTAAACTGTTAATGAATCAAGTTGATTACAAACTCTTTGAATGTTTAATATGATACATATGACCACTGATTTTTTTTTTTTTTTTCTTTTTGCCAAGATGCACTGTGCTCAAATAATTTGCAGCCTATGTTTTATTGTTACCTCAATTTTAGAGATATCTTATTTATTCTTAGTTAACATGGATAATTTTCACAATTTTTAGGGTGCACCAATTGCTGGGAAGTAATTTTATTTTTCATTTGGTTACATATTCAAAAAATTTTAAGTTTTGCATCTGCATTATATTATGGTAATTTTTTATTTAAAAAATGGTAGTTATAAAAGGTTTGATGCTTAGCATATGATGGGGGTACTTTCTGCTTCTTGAATCTTTCCAATTTATATTTGCTATTTAATTCTATAACACTTACACATTTCAAATTACCTAATCTTACCATAAATACTGTTACAAAGTATTCAATGAAATAACAAAAGAAATTTAAAGATATTTTAATATACCCATGATATGATGTAAGTAGTACACTTGTGAATACATGGTACCAATCACTTTTCAAAATGGCATCCTTTTGCCTTACCACAGTCCTTCAGTCTCTGTGGCCACCCGTCAATAGCTTTACGCAGGGTCTCCACAGAAAAAGCTGCTACTGCCCTCACCAAAGAGCGTTTGAGACTGTCAATACTGGGGTGTCTCTTTCTGCGGGCCATGTCCTCCATTGTGGTCCACATATTGTAGTCCAGTGAATTGATGTCTGGTCTGCTTGAAGGCCAATCAGCTGGAGAAACGAAGTCTGGTAAATTCCTTGAAGCCATTCCTGGGTTGACTTAGCCTTGTGGGTAGGTGCGGGATCCTGCTGAAAGTTCCACTGTCAGTTTTGGAAAAGGGTGTGACTCACATTTTTGACCACTGGCTCCAAAACCCTGTCCTGGTAGACTTTGCCGGATGTTTTCAATCCATTCTCACAGAAATGGAGCTCCGTGGTAACCTTGTAGGAGACTCCCCCCAAACCATGGCAGAAGCAAGATGATGGCCGCTCATGATCCTTGGATCTTTCTCCTGAGCTTCTTGTGAGGTTGACGCATACACCCTGTCTTTTTGGCAGTTGAAAGTCTCTTTAATAGTGAAACATTTTCTGTCAGAGAAAATGATCAGTCTGTACTGATCGTCTGCGGAATGCTGCAGCAAATGTTTTGCTTTTAGCACCCTCTGCTGCTTCAGTTGTGGAGTGAGAAAGTGCCCTGTACGTCGGCGGTAAGCTCTCATCCTTCGGCCACTCTGCAGCACGAGTGACATCGACGTTCTTGAAATATTCAGCTCACGAGCCATCACTGATTGTCTGATTGTTTTCTGACAGGATATCATTAAAAACGGGCCGCAACTGCTTTCACCAGGCGAGCAGTCCTCACGGTATGCGACTGACCCTTTCTAGAGCGATCAACGATGGTCCCAGTGTCAAGGAAACTTTTTATGGTCCAGTATACAAAAATTCGGCTGATTTTCAGCTTCTTCAGCATGTTTAAAATGTCAGAAGCGGACTTTCCAACTTTGAGCAGCTCTTTTACTGCAACACAATTCTCATAATTGCCCCATTCCATGGCAAGTTCTTCACGAAACACGTTATCTCCTCTGTGACTGAACGCACAATGATTCACTAGCTGCTTCATGCATCCTGGCTGGTCGGTGACATTGCACACCCGTTGCGTGCCATCTGTCGAACATTTGTAACAGTATCTTTGTTAAGACTGGGTAAGTCATTTTAAGGCCAATTTTGGCGAGGGTTTATTTTATTTCAATGCTTTATAAACAGTGATCCCACTACTGTCCCATCATGAAAGTTGGCACACTAGTAGTAGTCAAAACTTTAAAGGTGTGTAACTTTTTTTTTTTTATCAAAATTTTAAAATTAGTTTTCAATGATATTCAAGGTCAAATGTTATTTCTGTGATCTAAAAAAATAAGTCACCATAATTTTTCTTTATTATTTGGCACGTGATTAAAAGTTTATATTAATCATAGTGTAGACATGTATTTCGACCTTCTGGCCCAGTTTGGAACAAGATACAGCTACTAGAAGATTGTCCAAAGGTCACAATTTCCTAATACTCAAGGTCATGTAATTTGAAACTTTGTAGATGGACATAAATAAAATTTCGGATTTATGCATAAGTCTACAAGCCTAACAATCCCACCAAATTCCATGGAAATTGAAAGAGGTCAGGTTGTGATCCTTGTTGATTTGACTTCCATGGAAAAGGTTTCATGAGACACTACTTTTCGTTAATTTTTTTCAGCTGGAATTCTTTAACATTTGGATTGAGTTTCCCTGTTAACAGTTTGTCTCAGATTTTTTTGCCCAGAACAGGGTTATGCAACTTTTCCTTTATTCTCAAGGAACATTGAAGGAATCAGTAAATGACTTAGCTGTCTCAGTATTCATTTCTCAAACAGCTGATAACATTCTAATGTTGTAGTGGTAGTGTTTGTGGATAGAACTTCTGAGTTGAAGTTTGATTTTGGGGTTGTACAAAATTTCTAAATTAATGGGAGAAAAAAAAAGTTGCAGGTATTTCTAAAGTGTCAGTTGCAGAATTCTCTTTTGTTTCTTCTGCCTGGAATTTGTTGTGCTCTTGCATATTAAAATGCAGCACCTACTATCAAATATCAGGATTGGTGTAAATTACTACAACATTGGTGACTCAAAACAGTATGAATCTTGCAATATTAGGAAGTGGGTCTTGTGATAGTGGCAGTAACCTTAAACTTTAATTGATGGTATACAATAAAGTTTGAGGTTACTTGGATCAATTGCTAATGATGCAAAAATTTCCAGTTTTCTGCGGAAGGGGAAAAGTGGTATGAATAATATATGGTCACTCAGATGAACAAGAAGCAGCTTTTACAAAGGAAGGTCATCATTGAAAATCATGAGAGATTTCTTAAATAAAATGTTTGGAACTTCTAGAAAAAAATGCACATAAGAGTACAAAATGATGAGAATTCTGCTGTAAGTAGTTTAAAAAAAAAAACTTGTGGTGTATGAATAAATTTCTAAAACACTAAACAGCTAAGAGAAAAATTGGGGTGCATGAATTTTCTAAAACAGATTACTTAATGTCTCTCTTCTCATTTGAAACTTAATTATGTAAGCTAATTAGAAACTACAGTGTGTGCTGTTGCACAGCTTATGTTATGGACAGAAATTATTCTTAGTCATTATCATATGTAGTTTATTTTTTTACATTGTAACAAATTGTATTTTCATTAATTAGCATTATGATTGAGTGTCACACTGCTTTAAATGTACTAGGAAATGATCAGTATGTGAAAATAAAACTTTGGCTTAAGGAGGGAGATACATATTAGTTTGAACTTAGAGTTAATTGATTATATGCTATACTTTCTTCTAAGATGTCTTTCTCATTTTGTGATAACTCTCATGGAATTCTCTCTTCTGGCACAATTTCAAGGTATCAACCGGAGCAGGGCTCGTGCTGGAGGAAAGAATTCCACGAGCAGGACTGCTGAGGAATTAGAAGATCTTAGAAGAAAATGTAGTAAGTGATTGACACATTAAAAATCCTACCAGTCTTTTAATGTGTCTTTTATGAAAAACCAGATACATTTTTGTGTATTCTTTGACTAAACACATATAGTGCAACTACCAACTTTTCTAAATGTCAGATGCTAGTTATATAACATTTGAGATTTTTTGCAGTGGTGTGCAAATTCTGAAATGTAATCACTAGGGATACATAATTCTCGTATTTATGAAATAGATGCGAATAAATGCGAAATTTGCCAATATAAGCGAATAAATAAAAAAATTTGATTTTAACTACTGTTCTGCAACATCTCTATAATTAAAATTTTTTTAAGCGAAAACAGGACGTAATTTCGCGCAGCACTTGCGCCGTGCGTTACCCGCAAAATCCCAGGCAATGCCTTTTTCCCTCTGGGTGAGTCAGCCTGTGCCGCTCAGTCGCACTGGCTGGCTGGCCTTGAAAGAATATGAATGAGCACATGTTTGTTTCTGCATTTCGCTAGTAGACTACAAACTACAATGCTCGCGATTCGTTTGATAGAGGTATATCAATATGAGCCGCCTTAATAAAGAATTCGTTGATAGAGTTTGACTACGAGGTATTGTATTTAAGCGATACAAATATCGTGATGTGCAAATTTTGTAATGTTGGTCTAGAAGGGCAGATTGACTCTCCCCATGACATCCAACACAACAAACTAAGCCTACCAGCATATTGGCAGATTTTTTTGTCCATCTGTAGCTGCGACCACAGCCACATTATCTTTGAACACAAATTTCTTATTGGAAAGACATACCACGGATGAGCTCATCGATGGATACAATCATTTTCACATACAGCTACTTACAGTGGTCAACCAAGACACTCCTGTTGATGACATACAGGTTTTAAAAGCAACAAAAATGGTGCTATTTAAACTATGCAAAGGCAGCTATTTAAAGCCTCCATAATTCTGTTAACAGCGTGGATGCTGAGAGATATTTCAGTATGTACAACACCGTTATTACTGACATAAGACAAAGGCTAAAGGAAGAGAAAATAGAGACTACTACAATGCTGTTAGCTTTTAACTAAGTATTTTGGTACTTAGCCTACCAGTAAGTAAACTTTGAAATACATTCTAAGTAAGCAATTTTTTTTTTCTTCAGTTTTTGCAAATAAATGCAAAATTTTTTATTTTAAAATATTTGTTTTGCGAAATTTCGAGTTTTTTTTTTGTTTTTTTTTTTGGTGAAATTTACATATTCCTAGTAATCACCAAAGGTGGAAAGTAGATTTTGTTATTCTTTCTAGCTTTCTTTAAAGTGGACCTGTAGATCGCACATAAATGTTAGAAGTGAAGTCAGCTTTTACAGAAAAGTGATGGGCACCTTACGAGACCCTATGTTGCTTTAATTTTTTGGAGCTACTTGAATATTTTGTTCTTTAAGATAAAAAAAAAGTTAAAAGTGTCTCCATTTTGGGGAATAAAATGAAAAGTGGATGAATCTCTTAACCATGAAAATAATGAAACATTAATAGAGATGCCAATCAGTGTGGGTTATTCATATTATTTGATTTTCTTATTGGCATTTAGCCATGGTGAAATTTTGGCAAATCACCTTTTGGTATTTCTGCAGAAAGAAATTATTCATCGACAAATGGGTGCTGTAGTGATTTTCATTTGGAATAAAAGTCTTGCAGTGGGATACGATACATTTTCTCCCCACCCCCTCCCAGTTTTTGGTGTTCTAGGTTTTTCTGCCAAAAAAGAAAAAAAGAGAGCACTGATTTACAGAACTTAAGTAATGCAACTTCAGTAATTGGTCACAGTGATTGCAATAATTACTGGAGCTTGTGATGCAATTAATTTGTTTAAAAAAAATGGCATGTTACATTACTGAAAATATTACTGAAAGTTTGTGTTAGTTTACTGAAAAATACCCTATTGATTACTGATAAGTTCTGCTAGAGGTTGGCACCTTTGCACGACATCTAATATACATACATAGATATTCGTGCTGACCCTGCCTCCTTTGGGGGGGGGGGCAGGGAAGCCTTTTGCTGGTACATGCTTAGAAAAATGTGATAATATCAGTTAGATATACTCTCATAGACCCCGTTCATGAGAGATTTTATAGGAAATCATGAATGGAGTCCTTGTAGGTGCCTTAAAAAAAAAAAATTAGTGGGTCTGGCAGAGTGTTTTGAGCCCACCAGTAGTGTTCAGGGTGCAAACATGAAAAGCAATGGGTTTCATACATTAAGTTGACTATTTTTCTGCTTTTTAGTCCTTTTTCATCCCCTTCCCAATTTTTAAATAATGCTCTTAGCAGCACAAGGTCTCTACAAACTTCAAATTGTCAATGAAGATATGCACCAGAATTGTCACTAATTTAAAAATTCTGTAATCATCACCATAGCCTTAAGAAAGGTGAAAAAACCTTAGCAAAAATGATTTCTTTGTATTATATTTTTATCTGTGTGAATTATGCCAATAAGTATTTTTATCATGCAGTAGAGGTAATCAGAAATATCTTGCTTTACAGGTTTATGAAGTTAAGATAACAGATGCTAATATGATAAAAATTAGACTTTTTTAATGTGAAAATGAAGCACGTTGTGTGTTTGCCATCTTTAGTTCAGTTATTGTAAACTTTTTTCTTTCAAGAGAAACATAAACTAGTCTTACCTCCTTCTTTGCTGTGGAAGGAATGTAATGTGCAGAAAAAATGTTCGTAATTGAATCCCATGGATTTGTGCTGTATTTGCAATGGGTATTTTCAAGTCTGTCATTTGTTAGGTTTGGTTCATACTAGTTAGTTTTGATGCATTTTTATTGCCTTGTTGCATGAATAGCATTTGTTGTAGTAATGGAACCAGAAATTTTAGGATAGATGGGGAAGAGGGAGAGAGAGAGTTGTGGTGGAATACTAGTAGGAAACTTTGCCGAAATTGCAATTTTTTATTAATTAAAATTTTTTGTTTGTTCCCTGTTTTTAATTACAATTTTTTTGTATTCTTAATTACAGTCTCTCTCTCTCTCTCTCTCTCTCTCTCTCTCTCTCTCTCTCTCTCTCTCTCTCTCTCTCTCTCTCTCTCTCTCTCTCTCTCTCTCTCTCTCAGCTAAGGCACTTAATTATGTATTAAAAGCTTTTTTCTTAATTGTAATCTCTAGAAAATATCGCATTAAAAATTAAATAAAATTCTTGCTTGCTTTCAAGAAAATTATCATGAGATTACCTCAAAATTAAGATTTAAACTTAAAGTTAGTAACTGGCATGACATAGCTACTTAGTTGAGGGTAAATAAGAAGTAATTTTATGCACTTTACCTCCCCCCCCTGATAGGTAATGTATAATAGCAGCACAAAACAGGTTAAACACAACTTGAAGATAGTAAGTAAAAAAAAAAAAAATTCTACTGGGGTAGAAAAAATATTCTGAAATCTGGTGGCCAGCTAACTTTTTTAGTGGTCACAATCAAAACGTTGGACCAGCGTGTGTGTGTGGGTGGGAGGGGGTATATACTATCAATGTTATGTACACTTCTGTCCAAAAAATATTTTACCCTCAGCCATTAGCTTATGAAAATGGTACTTCCTCACCCCCCCCCCATGGTGGCCCAGACAATTCTTTTGATTGCACTGGGCCAACCAGGTGACCACTTGTTTCAAGCCCTGAACAAACACACACTAATGATAAGTACTTTAAAATCAAAGCTCAATAAAACTGCAATTATTGTTTATTCTTTTATGTTCTGACTTATTTTCCTCAGATCTACATGTCATGCCAGATGTAGATGTTCTCTCTTCATGTTGGATTTTCAGTGGTGTAAAGCTAAAGTTTTAAGAGAAATCTCTTAGAAAAATAAAAAGCCACTGTAAAAGGCACCGGGATGTCCTTAACTGTACCAATTAATTCCCTTGTGAACTTCAAAATATCTGCTATTTTTTCATGACAGTATGTTAAGATTTACCTCAGACTCCACTGATACAGCTTCTTTAGGTGTTCCTTTCACCTTTACCAACATGGTGCTGAACTGTTTTATTTTGACCACCTCATGTTGTTTGTCTTAGACTCACACTCAATGGCAGTTTAGTTTTCTCCTCTGTGTGTTGTGGCATCTTTAGAGGTTGTTAGTTTCTGTTATTTCTTCTTGTCTTTCCAAATGTTTACATTTTTCTTTATTCAGGCCATGCAGAATTAAGAGTTGCATGTGGAAATGGGTTTGTGCTTCCCTATAAGCATGACTGCTATGACCCAAACAGCAAAATATAAATTGTGAAATGTTTGTAGCTGTGAAGTGCTGGCAAGAATTATGTGCAGCAGATGCATTAGGTACAAAACCATTATTACAACTTCCCAGATACAGAAAAGGAATGAGATCTGGCAGTGATTTCCTTGTTTTGCTGTGCATTTTGTGATTGGCTTTATGAAGTAACTGATAAAAATCCGGAATGAAACATTTGTGTTAATGAAACAACTCAGTAGTATATAAGAAGAGATTTATTTGTATATTGGCTCTAATTTTAAAATGTGTGTGTGTGTGTGTTAAATATTCTAGGCATTTTTATAAATAAATTCCCTCAAGGCATCTAGTCATTGAATGTAATTTGGAAAGAGGCTGTATGCATTTCTCATAATTTGGATGTTACGAGGCAATGCCTTTTGTTTTCAAATCACACTATAATTTCAAGTTAATTTGATTGTAATGCATTGGACCAAGCTTTATTTGTTTTTAAAACACTATAATGGAGATATATATCTATTTTCTTCAGAGTGGATTTTACACTCTGAGAACATAGATATCTATCTCATCTCATTGGTGATACTGAAAATAAGAGTATGGACTAATTCTAACATTAGTTTGGCAGCAGAAATTCCAGACACATTGATTAAGCTATGTATAAACAATTTCAATGAAAACTATAACCTAAATGGGAGGTATGGAATGTTTGTGAAAATGCAAATTGGCACATTATTGACAAGAAAGTGAACTCCTCTCTTTCTGATCTAATGAAGTAATGTTTCGTTATAAACATGGACCAGTTGACAACCACAAGGCATATATTTGAATATTTAATACACTATATTGTTATCCAGTGTGGCTGTGTTATTTGAGAGCATCGGTAATGTAAAATGGTTGTGACTGGTATGTAACATTTTAATTTACATATTTATTTAACTTTCATTCCATATTATAAGTTGATGTGGTTTAGTGGTGTAATAGAATTGAAGTTATGCTTGCAAAAACTTGACAATCAACCTTGGTTATAATGGAGCTTCAATGGTGCTTTGAGAAACACATCACAACTGCAGTTCAATTAAATGTTTTTAAAGTACCATGAAAATAAATGTTTGAATTACTTTTATTTCCTTTTAACAGGAATAAATACATTTTGCAAATTCAGAAGAACATATTGCACATTTATTGTGGCTCTCAGTAAAAGGGAGTTCTGTTTGTCATGTATATAATTAGTCTTTGCTAAGTTGAATAGACAATCTTGTATTTTGTTCACAATTTTGTGGTTGATGAAATAATTAAGAATGAATTATGTTTTGTATCCCTTTAGAAAATGTAGTGTAAATTATTTCATGAATGTATGTGGTTTCTTAAAAAATGTTCTCATATGTAGACAACTGTTTATTTGTTCCCTTGTTTTCTGTTTGTCACAATAAACTTTGCTGTGTAAATGTTATGCAAGAAAATAGCTGATGAGTCATGGTAAAATCCTTTAGCTCTTTTTCTTTTCCCTGAATCTCTTGACTAAACTTCTGATATGACTGGGCTTGTGTGTTTTTCAATTGAGTTAATACAAAGAAATGATTGGTATTGCTACATTTTTAAGTATTTTTAGTACCTGTAATTGTGTATTAGTATTAGAAGAGTTCATTTGACCATTTCACAAATAAAATAGTATGAGAAGTAGTTCTTTTGACAATTTCATAAATGAAAACTTTCAATATGTAGGCTTGCCAGAAGAAGAGGGTGGAAGTGTTCAGATAACACCAGAAGAAAGGTTGGCCATGATGTATACTCCAAACCCTAAAGAGTGGTCAAATTTTGGACCAGATCAAGACTGTAATCGATTAGCTCGTGGTTTTGAGCGCATCATGGAATTTGCTATAGCAGAACCTTTTATTTCTCCTGTTGATCTCAATCAGTACCCCATGTATGCTATTGTTGTAGAATATCCAATAGATCTTAGTACAATCAAATCTCGAGTGGAAAACCGCTACTATAGGTTAGTATAGTTTGTTTAGTTTAATGTGATGTTGCACTGAAAACCATGTCAAGTGTGCAAATTGTACGTTGTATGTGTGATACTATGCCTCTTAAATCTGAATGAAATGTCATCTGACTTGTTTTATTCGTATCAAAAGGCAGGAGTGACCAAACCGTAAGAGACCACACCCCATTGATGCCAGTGAGATGCGCACACAGCCTTGAAAACCTGGAAAAGCCTTAAATTAAAAAATTGTGTTTCAAGGTCTTGAACATTCAGGATTTTTTTTTTTTACCATTTTCTGTTAAGAGTCAGGGAAATCCTTGAAAATCAGGACCCGCAAATTTCCAATTGTTTTATCCTAGAAAAAATTGAGTAAAAACCCCGATTGCATACTTGCCAACTTTTATGGATTTCTGCTTAATTTTAATGATTTAAGGATAAAAGTCTTTTTTTTTTTACAGATTTTTTAATATTTTGATTGCTCAATCGAAATATTTAATCCTCTGCGACCATCCACTTAGATTTTCTACCGGACCTTACAAACTCTGTGTCACGTGATGATGTCATCTTTGACTCACCGGCTTCGTGACTTCGTGTGGTAGCTCTCTCTCTCCATGGGAGTGCTCAATTGACGTCCCGATTAGAGTTCGCCAAAATGCGTAATTAGGTGTCTAGTGCCGCAGAGTGTGTTTATGCATCGAAATTTTACCAACGCGTAAAAATGTGCATCAGGAATTTTTCTCAACGCGCAAAAGTAGTGTCGTAAATTTTTCTAAGCACGTAAAAATACAAATCAAGAATTTTTCTCGACGTGTAAAAATACGCATCAGGAATTTTTTCCGGCATGTAAAATTACGCTTTGAAGAATTTTACTTATTCGTAAAAATACTCATCAGGACGGTATTTCATCTTTCAGAAACTGAAGTAAATGAAATAAAGATTTTTTCCGTAATCGTAATTTCTTTTTCCTGTGATGTTGCCTGTGTCCAGTATTGTTGTTATATATCATTTTACTGCATAAATATTTGTATTTCAGTTTGAAAATGGAGGAAAATTTTCCGAAAACTTAAATTCGATGGCGAAAAAATTTATCTGTAATCTTTTAGGCATGAGAGTGTGACGGCTTCGAGGAATTTCTCCTTTTCCATCATAATTTGGGTTATCCTCGAGATCGATGCATAACTGAACAGAAATTTTGAGGCAATTAGTAGTGGTGGCGGATATTTTCCGCCTGAAACTTTCTAAACTTGCGGAAGTTTTGTCTTTCAAAACTTTCGAAAACAGAAGTTAGACGCTGTAAAGATTTCTCCCGTAATCGTAATTTTATGTTTCACATTATGTTTCCTCTGCCTATTATTGGTGTTATATATCATTTTATTTCATAAATATTTATATTTCAACTTGAAAATGAAGAGAAAATGTCCGAAAACCGAAATCGGACATAGCAAAGATTTCCCCGTAACTGTAATTTTTTCCCCCAACGATAATCAGAACATGTATCCTGTATTCTTAAAAATTCCCCCCAAAAAGTTTTGCATTTCAGCTTGATAAAGGGGGGATGGTGTCCGAAAACGAACGTGACTAAGCTGAAAATTTTGTAAAAATTGATGCATGGTGTTCAAAAGTATTTATATTTTTAAACTTACATTATTCATCTTTTATCTAAAACAGTAAAAGCCATCATGCATTCATGATAGATACAATTGCCATCCAAGGGCATTAAAACAAAAAAAACTACAATAAAGAAATGGGAAGGGAAACAAAAATATCGGCAAAATGAAAATTTAAACACTGGATGCTGTGCAGCTGCAGAAAAACAAATGTGGCTGTGGAACTTGCTGAGAAGTTTATTAGATATTTTTAGATGCCTATAAGAACCTCAAAGTGCAATGTTTTCACTTCTTGAACACATTCCATGTGGTCATTACAAAACATGATAAATTTAATGTTATTGTTTTAAAATATGAATATTATATTTATTTCTAAAACAAAACAGATCCAAATTCTAAATACATTGAGCAGTAGTGAAATATTTTTATATGAAAAAATCTGATTTTTCATAATTGCCTAGCATTTTCGAAAATTACTCCTAAATTTTTTAAAAAGAGTAAAAATACTCCTTTAAAAAAATTTTTCGGCAAAATCTGGTGCCGACTCTAGATGCATGCGCAGAGTCTGCGATGGTAGCCGTCGCATTTTGTATTTCCACGGCCCGACTTGATCGAGGGAGTGGTAACGCTGATCAATCGGCCGTGGTATTTCAGTCCCTGTAGACGCTAGTTCATCATAGCAGTTGATCGGTCTCCTCTTGGGACAGGGTTCCCACGGTCCTTGAAAGTCCTTGAATTTTGTAAGCGTTCTTGAAAAGTACTTGAATTTTTTTCCCATGTTCACCAAATTTCATAATAGTCATAGTTTGTTGAAGAGAAGCTATCGCCAAAATGTCACCGGTGGCTACGCTGTATTGTGGAACACTCTTGGAATCAGGAGCACGTAGGTGTCCCATTTCCGGATTTCACGCGGCTGCGATTCTTAGTCACGATATGCGAATAAGAGGGGAATTCTGAATTATGATAAGCGAATGCAAGAGGGTGTAAAGTACTTGCGTCACAAACCGGATTTGTGAGCTGCTGAATGCTTGTGGCCCAGCGCATGTGTGGAGGAATGGTTCTTTCAAATAAGTCACTGGTTGTCTCAACAGCAGATTGCAAGCGTGGTTTGAAAGTTGAGACGTTAGTTTGTTTTCTTTTCTTTTGTGTGTGTGTGCTTTTGCCGCAATTTTTTTTTTCTCTGCACAATGCCGGGAAAATGCATTTTTAATAACATGTGGTTAACAAACTCTGCATATAATACGTGGATAGCACCAACACCAGATAAATCTAAGGCCCAGTGCGAGATCTGTGCTAAGGACTTTGACATTGGAAGAATGGGAGAATCTGCAATTAAGTCACATATGAAAGGTATGTTCAATATTTTCCATATTTTTGTTCATTAAATAAAATGTTTTGTACAATTAATCAGTTATTCCCGAAAACCATAATGATTTAGACACTATTGTGCAATATTTAATTTTGTACATGTATTTAATATTTAACATATCAGCCAACTATTACGGATTTAGTTGTCTGAGTGCGGAACTACGGATTCTACGAATTTTCATTTTGTTTACATTTTTTTTTTTGCTTTTATTTCATGATATACATGTAATTCTTAGCAGATTTGCAGAATTCAACCTTTTTTTTTTTTTTTTTTTTTTGACATTTTTTAGTTCATCTCCAAAATCCATGCAAAACTGAATTTAATTGGGGGAGGTGGTTGTTTTTTGCCTGGAAACTGTATTTCATGTTTCAAAACTTTATAAAATGGGTAGTTAAGCAGAGTAAAAAAAAATTTTTTTGCCATAATCGTAATTTTTTTTTTCCTGATGTTGCCTTTGCATCCAGTATTCTTGTTAAATATCATTTTATTGAATAAATGTATTTCAGCTTGAAACTATAGGCAACAATTTGCGAAAACGGAAGTTAGATGCCACGAAAATTTTCCTGTAATCTTCAAGCATGACATTCTTCCACGAATTCAAGGAATTCTGCCTTTTTCTTTATTCGTCATTTACAAGATTGACGCGCAAGTGAACAGAAAATTGAGGAGGGGATGTTCATTGGAGGACGGAATTCCATCTTTACAAAACTTTTGAAAATGGAAGGTCGACGGAGTTCAGATTTTTTTCAATAATCGTAATTTCTTTTTTTCGTGAGATGTCTCTGTCCAGTATTATTGCTAAATATAATTTTTCTGCATAAATATTTGTATTTCAGCTTGAAAATAGAGAAAAATTTTCAGAACCTGAAGTCAGACCGAGCAAAGAATTTTCCTGTTATTGTTAAGCATCCCCTGTTCCATAGGTTTTTGCATTTCAGCTTGATTAGGGAGGGGAATTTTCCAAAAACAGAACTGACAAACTTGGAAAATTTGTAAAAATCGATGCGTGGTTTTCCGAATTATTAATATTCTCAAAATTACACCATTTATCTAAAATAGTTGAAGCTTTGATATCATGCACTTATGGTCCTCAGCTGAAAGTTCTTTCAGCATGATGGATGAAATTATTGTTATCAGAAGACATAAAAAAAAAAAGTAAAGAAACAATGAAGAAACCGGGAAAGATATCAACAGCAAGAGAAGTTAAGCGATGGATGCTGTGCAGATGCAGAGTCAACAAAAAACAAACTGACAGTAATCCGCATTCTTGCTGTGTTTTAATTTTTCATGCAGTTAAAACATTCAGCTTTTTTCCCCTTTGGTCTCATCTTGTCATAAACTGCAATTTTAAAGGCAGTAATCATATGGTGAGTGGATTTTTCTTTACAAAGTAATTTTTGTTTCTTTTGCGTGAAATACATCTGTCCATGTATTAACACAATCTCTGCTCAAGTTTATTTTCCCTTTCACTCTTAATTTTATTTAACACTGCTAACCAAATTAACTAATGCAATGGGAAACACAACTGAATGGATGTCTCTCTTTTGTTCTTACTCTAAAGTTATTATTTATTACTTGTTTTGCATGTATTTCGTAACTCAAAAACATCTGTGAGTGTTTTAAGTAACAAATATGTATTATTTCCTAGATATGATGAAAACTGATAGTATAAAGTTTTCTGGCAACTAAAATTTAAAGTTCTGCTAGCAGTATGAAAAATGGGAAAGAAGCCCTAACATTGTTATTGGATGATGAAAATATAAATAGGAGTAAAACAATATACTTCATTTCTTCTTATTCACATAAGGAAAATTTGCACAAATGTTCAAATCCCAGCTGGGCCTGGGCTTTAAATGTCCAGGTTCAGACCTTAAGAAAGAAGCCTGTACTCATCTCTATTGTAAAACTTGCTGCTTTGGTCTCTGCAGCAGTGGAAACACATTCTGTTTAGTGATTAATCACACTTCACAATCTGGCAGTCTGATGAACGAATCTGGGTGTGGAGGACGCTTGGAGAATGCCACCTGCCCTCAGGTGCAGACTGGGCCACCATATTTGGGGTCTGTAAACTCAAGAAATAAAAAAGTATGTGAATCACCCCCACCCAAAATTTTAAACTCCTGCCGAAATAAATTTGCTAGGAGAAAGTCTCCTGGTTTTCGAAATTTTAAGAACATATATGTGCATTAACATTTTTAACATTTCAGATCTCTCTCTTCAAATGATTTTTTGGTAAAATTCAGTACTTAGTTAAGTAGGAAAGACCTGAACTATGTCCTGCACAGTGGTGGAACAGCTGCATTGAGCTGCTTCAAAGCGTGTTAATTTGCATAGAAATGTGCCAGATCTGCAGCAAAAGATTACAGTCGAATACATCGTACACGTCGGGAATATAATCGGTTGATGCACACATGAATCAGCCATTCTGCTATCTAGGGAAGTCGATTGATGTCTAAGTGCCCAGATATTTTTGAACGTATAGTGTATCCAAGGATTGAAATTTGTGGGCAAACAGAACATGTATATAATAATAATAATAACAATGATTAAAACCTGAGTTGTGGTAGCTTGGGCCACCTGTTGAGAAAGATTTGATTAGGAATGACCCTTATATGAAATTGATGAAATCATTGTTGTTGTTTTTTTAAATTATAAAAAAAATCATATCTGATTGATCAGAAACAGTTGCTTTTTGTTGGCACAAAGCTTCTTTCTTCAAATTGGATTTCAGCATGTCATTATTGGAGTGCTTTGTACGCCTTTATAAATAAAAAGTGGGGGTGAGGTTGGGTCTCCCTCACCTCCCTAGAAACTTTATTTCAGTTCATTATCTGAATCAAGGAAAGGGAAGGGACAAAGAGAAATCAGATGGGTAAATAAAGTTCCATATTACTCCCAGTATTTAATATAAAAACCAGTGTCAGGGGTTAACATACTATACATTTAGATTGTTTTATTGTATAAAACATTTTAAATATAATCAAAATTAAAAAATCTGCAGTATTCATTTTCAAATTATATATATTTGTAGTATGTTATTTAAAAAAAAAATCTAGGATCAAAGTAATTATTAAACATTTGTCTGTACTTTCAGGACACAAACACATTGCTTTGATTGAAGCTCAAAAGTCAATGGCCACGATGAGTCAATTTCTTAGTGGTGTCAACAACAAATCAGCAGAGCCGCAAATTGCTAAAGAAGTCGTTCATCAGCTAAAAATATTTCTTCCATCAAATCATATGTTTCCACTACTGCACTGCTGGATGCAAAGATCAAATGGGTGCTAAAGGTTGTGGATAGCCATTACTCCTTTAATTCGTGTGATGGAATTGCTGCGTTATTTGCAGATATGTATCTAGACAACAATGTTGCAAAGCAGTTTTCGTGCAGTGCTACAAAGTGTGCTTATTTAATCTGCTTTGGATTAACATCTCATTTTACTGCAGCTGTTTTTAGATGCGTTAATGAACTAGACTTCTACACATTATTTGATGAAAGTTTGAACCATGCCACGCAATCAAAGCAGATGGATATTCATGTTCATTTCTGGAGTGCAGAAAAGAACTTAGTTCTTAACAGGTACTACTGTACCTCTGTTTTCATGGGTCACTCTACTGCTGAATTAACAGTAGCATCTCTGTGGGATGCTACACAAAAACTTAATTTGTCCAAGGTGTTAAACCTACCAATGGATGGTCCAGCAGTTAACTGGAAGGTTTTTAGCCTTCTGCAAGAAGAAATTAAAAAAGAGTTTGGCTGCTAAATGGTATAGGTAGTTGTGGTATTCACACACTGAATAATTAATTTAAACATGGATGCACAGCTTCTTCATGGAATGTAGCTAGTTTTCTGACAAGCCCGTATCAACTTTTTAAAGATTGTCCTGCAAGAAGGGAGGACTTTAAATTCAACAAAATCTGGAAAAATGCCTCTAAAGTTTTGCAACCATCGGTGGCTGGAAAATTGTCCTGCTGTTGAAAGAGCCATCGAGATATATATGGGAGGATGTCCAAACTTATGTTTCCCTTACTGACAAAGTGAAATCTGCAAATATTTCAAAATGCAAATCATACCTTGTAGTTTCACAGGCATGCAAAGATGTCCTGATGAAAATGAAGCTGCATTTTTTCCTTTCAGTTTCCAAAATTTTGCAACCCTTCCTAGTTCACGACCAAAGTGACTCCCCGTTGTTGCCATTTTTAACTGAAAATATTAAAAAAATGGTATTGGACTGTTTAAAATGTTTTGGCATATTGAAACTTCAGAAACTAAATGAGATCAACACTGCATATGATGTGTCCATTTTTGATTTCACCGATAAGTTTGCACATTCACACATCAGTAAAGTGAGCCTTGGCTTCACTGGAGACATTGTTAAAGGTGCTTAGTTCTAGGGGGAAAGTGTCGGAAAAGCAGGTGCTAAAAATAAAACACGAAGGCTGAAATTTTGTTTCTGTAATGTTACATAACCTGGCAACAAAGTCTCTAATCATTTATCCACTTGTTAGAAACTTTTCTTGTTTAAACCCAAGACTGATGCCCCGCACGGGGATAACTGGTTTTCCAGTTATTTGGGGAGCGAGCGCCCCCACGGCCCGAGCTGACCTTGTGACGGATCATTTTGTCATTTCGTCTTGAACGATTACATCACCGAAGGGACAGCTGTTCAAAAAAAAAAAAGAAAAAAAGAAAGAAAGTTATAATAATTATAATAGTAAATTAATAAATTTATATATAAACCTAATTAACTAACTAGTCTTCACAACTTTCATCATTCTCCTTTCTAACTTTTATTTTTAAAAATCTTGAACTGATAGTATGTGTCTGGCGCTCTTTGGCCATGCCTGGCCCTTGCGCCACAAAAATCAGTTAACTAACTAACCCAAGACTGATGATATATGCAAAGGCATATGACTGCTATGTAAGAATGAAAAAGGTGCAAACTGTACTTTCAACTTGAAAAAAAGTAGATGAAAAGGTTTGTGATGCCATTCTTTGCAAGTTCAATGACTTCCTGAACAGCATTTCTACTGATGTTCTGTTTTGTGACTTTGATCCAAGTGTTTCACACCTTAATAAGTTTCTCTGCTGCCAGCTAAATGGGAAGCAGAAGTATGAAAAAATATGGAGTGTAATTAAGATGCTGTTAATAATGTCTCATGGCCAAGCATCTGTAGAAACCGGGTTTTCTGTCAACAGCAAATTAGAAGTGAAAAATCTGCAGGAAAAGTCTTACATTGCCTAAAGGGTTGTACATGATGAGCTGGTACATTGTGGTGGTTTACAGAAGGTATTAATTAACAAAGAATTGTGTATTGCAGCCTCAGGAGCACGGCAGAAGTATATGGACCCATCTTGAAGAAAATCAAAGATGCAAAGTACAGAACATAGGAAACCTAAAAAGAAAGTCTTCGTGATGAACTGGCAAATTTGAAGAAAAAAAGGCTCATGTACAGAAATCTGTGGTTGATCTCCAGTCATCTGCTGATGAATTGGCAGAAAGAGCTAAGAAAGCAGTAAATATGAAATACCTTACACAATCAAACAGCTTTAGAAAAACTTAAAAAAAAAAAAAAAAAAGCTTTACAGCTACTAAGCATTTCATTTAAGATACACTCTTCTAAATGACTTAAAACAGTTAACTTTTTACACCAGCAAATATCCTTTAATACAAATTTAAATAATACTGTGCAAATATGCTTTCAATGTACTGTGCATTTATGAAAAATTGAAAATAATTCCTTAAATTATGGTGCATACTAAAATTTATTAAATTTATAATTACAAAAACTAAGTATTTCTTGAGTTGAGTAATCAAATTTTATCATTCAGTTTTGTGTGTTCTTAAATTTCATACATTTTGCCAGGTTGCTCCCAGCCTTTGTTTTGTTATTAAGTATCAGGTTTTTACAGAGAAGTGGTTGGGTATAGAAACTGCACTTGCAACTTGATGATGCTTCTGGCTTTTAAGTAATACTAATGAAAATTAAGTTTCTGCTGTCAAGCATTACTTCTTTTCTGGTGTTTTCCTTGTGTTTGTCGGAAACTGATGACCATATTCCATAGTGCTCTAGGTGATGTTGCTTTCAATTTCTTATATTTTGTTCTTCACTTAGTTTGACTTCAATGAAAAATATTTTGCTTTTAACTGTTTTGTCAAATGTGTAACGTACTGTGAGTGATAACGAAGCCTGAAATCTTGCGGAACAATAATACCTCACCAAGATATGCCGCTATGTTTAGATATAACTATAATTGCAATTGAACTTTTTTACTGTTTCATGAGAGTTCTTATTGGGCGTGAACAGGGTTTTAAACATTTTTGTGAGTTTTTGAAAAGTACTTGATTTTTTTTGTTGGAAAAAAAGTGGAAACCCTGTGGGAGAGAAATCACAGCCAATGAAAGAGAAGGGTAAAATCTTCATGCACAGTGTTGAGCAATGTTGTTGTAGCAGCAAAAGAATACTTTCTTATGTGTGTTGTTTTTAGGGTGTGTTGTTGTTTCTTTGTTGTAGAGTTGAATTACCGGAAGGAGCTTAATTGTTAGTATAGCTTTTACGCAAATCTATAAAGACTAGTACTAAGATTATACCATTTCAAAGTTATTTTCAAACTTTTAAGGAAGCATACACTACAAAGTTCCAGTGTATCAGGAAATCTAATAAAGGTGTAAAATTTGCATTTTGCGCCATTTACCAAAATGATTTTAACATTTGCCCACGTAGGCAGAAACGATATTTTTCATCATGTAAATGGTAATGTACTGATAGTAACTCCAAACTGACTATGTTTTTTTAAATGTCGGATAATAATCAAGGAAATGTGACTCGTGCCGAATTGTTGTTTAAGCCTTTTTTTTATGGAACACAACGTGTGATTCAGTGCTGCCAGCCATGCTAGTCCACTTTTTCGGCAAATGTTTCCAAAAGATGAAACTGCCAAATATTATGGCTGTGGGAAGACCAAAATGACGGCGATTGTCCACGGAAATGGCTTTAGATTGAACTTTTGCTGTTGTGAAACTTTTACAAGAAGGGCCGTTTTCTGCAGCATGTGATGGAAGTCATGAAAGTGATAACAATATTATATAATCCTGTTATACAAGATCAAGATTAGAAGGTATATAACATACAGTTTTGAATGCAATGTGCAGGTACTCTTAAAGTGAATATTTCCTTTTTACAGGAAATGTTTAGTTTGGTATTGAAACACCACAGGTTTGCGAGGCTAACATTGAACAGAGTTAAGATTTTACTTTATGGTTTTTTAAAATATTGTTTTAAACACAGATTATACTATTTAGTTTTGTGGTAAATGGTGTTTGCGCAAAAGTTTTACTGATGCACATTTTCCAGAGTCGCCAAGTATGCGATTGCTAAATTGTTCACATGCCACATAGTACCGATCATCAGCTCTACTTCTGCCATGCAACAATGATGACCATCCAAACCAGCAACGAAGGCCATTGGCTGTATTATGGTGTTGCATCCTGCTCCTCCTCTAGCACATGTGAGCCATGGGTTGGTGGAATGAGTGGTACTTGTCCAAGCTATCAACAGCATCGGTGTCATTGAAGTGCTTCTCCTCAGCAGTATTGCACATCATTAATTTTGCAGATTTCAGAACAGTTTCCCTTAAGAAAAAATATCAAATTATCAACCTTGGGTTCCTGTTATTATCCGTCTGAGGTTATTACTGACAGAAGGTCAGAAAACTATCGTGAGCCATGGATATTGTAAGAGTAGTATCAGAATTGCTCATAAGACAACCAATGTTGAAGGTGGTGCCACAAAAGCATGGTGATATATGACCTAAAGATTAACAAGCTGAAAATTAAACATTTGGGGCTACTGGCCACTGTGAACAGAAGTATGTGTCACTGTAGTAACACAAGCTTGCTGAACTTGACTGCACAATACATACAGTGATTCTATGTTTCTCCCGGCAAACTTGTTTAGAATCGTCCTTCATCATGCAATTTTAAATTTGGTAGTATACTGGAAGGAGGTACTGTAACTGGTGCGTGCTACTATAATAACTTAAGAATGAGCCAAGTTCTAACCTGTAGTGTCACACAGGAGCAGCCAGGATAACTGAAATTCAAACCATGGGGAACTCCATTACTTACCAAAATGGTGACAGAAACAATGCCAACACAACTGCAGACACTAAAGGATATAGTGGAACTTTATTCAGAACTGGGTGCATAGCACTGTGTGCCATGATACAGATGCATCACTGCCAAAGACAGTACAAAGGGATGTGGAGGTCCTCAGTAGGGTATATGATTGCCACTAACGTTGATGCATGATTTGCACTGTCTGTCCATACTTCACACTAGGTTGTTGATGAGTTCTTGCGATAACATCACACCCATTCTTCCATATTTAGCTGTTGGACAGTTTCTGGTGTGTATGTGTTGATGTGTTGCAACTCATCTCTCCAGAGTGTCTCGTGCGTGTTCTATAGGATTTAAGCTGTGGGAATGTGCTGGCCAATCCATCTGCTGAATGTCTTCACTTTCCAACAGCTCATCAACAGCCACCATACAATTGGGTGCAGATGTATCCATTAACCATAACTGTGAGCCAGTGGCATTTTGGAACAGGTGAATATAGGGAAAGTTAACCTCATTACAGTAGCACTCACCAGTTACAGTATCGCCTTCCAGTATCTGGAGCTTCGTACGCCCATCGGCCAGAATGCCTCCCCAAACGAGAACACCGCTGCTGCGATATCTATCCCTTTCATTGATGTTTTTGGGGCAGTACAGGGTGCCTACCTCACACTAGATTAACTGCTGTCCAGAATTGCTAAAGACTAAATCTACTCTCATCAGTAAAAAGTACCGTACTCCACAGTTCTGCTTTTTAGTCCTTGTTCTCTGGACCACTGTAACGGTGTCCCCGGAGAACATTTGTTAACAGAACACAGTGTACTAGTTATTAGACAAACATTCCACCTTCATGTAATTGCCTGGCCACTGTAAACCATGATATTGTGCATCCTATGCTCATGTTCGGTTGTTTTGCGAGGTTATATGATGTCTGGTGTCAATCCCTTTTTGCCTGTAGGAGCAGATAGTGGTCCTCACTAGGGGCAGTTTTCGGTGGATGACCACCATCGGCCTTTTCGTACAGCTGTACCTGTAATCCTGAAGGACGACCACGCATGTGACATGATATTGAACTATTGGGCCACACTCATCACAGTTCCCCTCTTTCTTATGCCTCCCAACTTCTCGACCATGAGTAAAGTCATAAAGATGTTTTCAATGGGCCATTTCATCATCTTTAGCACTCAACAAGCACAATTGAATGTCTGTAACATGTATGCACACCGTCCAGTGACTTCCGTTCAACTGATGCTATTGGACTGCATGAGTGTATTTTGCTCTCATGTGACATCACGTGAACCACATGTTGTGCTCTATTATTACACATGACGCAGCGATGTTCGTTCAAAAAGGGGTCCAGTTCGAATCCTGTGAGGCATGGATGTTGCAATTGTCTTGCGGCACCGACTCTCTCCCTTCCCTGGAACCAGTGGTCAACCCTAAATTAGGGACAGTGTACTGCTTATACACCATTGAGTTGCTCACGGTGGTTGTTAAACCTCCAACCCCCTCCCCCTGCCCAAATTATTACATATGTGCTGCTGCTATTTACGTCTTTATTTTACTTTTTTCACTTCGTCTTTAGGTTTTGTACATCATTGTAATAATTTGTAACCTTAGTGATCATTAGGGAAGGTTACTTACTGCCTTTGGGACAATTTCTGTAAAAAATTTAATAAATTTAGGCTTGTGGATAATACTTCACTTAAAAAAAAAAAAAGTTTTTGCGGCACTCATTTTTAAAAAATCTGTGTCATAATTGTCAGGAGAGGTTGTATATTTGGAAAATTTTCAAAAATGCATTAACAACAGAAACCATAGTATGATATGAAGATAGAAGTCCACAAACAGTTGGATTTTTTCATTAACTTACGTAATTTTTGACAAAAAATAAGCTGCAACAGAGGTGGCATTTGCTCTCAATGACAATTACATGCTTCAGTAAGCTCAGCATCTCACACATTTGTGCCACAGATCTTAAATATAGATAATACCAAAAAATGTGGATTTTCCCTTGTTATTCACTTGAAATTTACACAAAAGCATTTTAAAAATGAGTTTTTTTTTTTTGTTTTTTTTTTTAAGAGGAAAGTATTTTTATCCTATTTTTTGTCACACTGTCACTTATAAGATTAAGAAACCAATAATTAAAAAAAGTTGGAAATATTTTTAAGGGCAAATATTTCACTAAATGTACTGCTGTTGTTGTTGTTATTATTATCATCATCATCATTTAAGGTGTCCCATGCCTTGTTAACAAGCCCTGACCCTAAAATTCTGAAAAAAGAACAAAACATGCCAAGTTATTATACCAATTTCTTATGTGGGCTTTGCTAGCAAGGGCCTTGATTTTTTACCTTGATGTTTTTGAATGTTTAAGATTATAAGCATGAAGTACAAAAGGTGTAGTAGACGTGTGATGGATGTTAATGAAGCTGGAGCTGTGTGCCAAGATCGCTCTAAATGGAGACATTTGATACATCAGCAGCAGTAAGCAAAATCTATTTCCATTAGCTAAACATTAATCTGGCAGATGGACTTTCTTTGAGGAGCTCTTAATGAAATGTTTGTTTGATGATGTCCTTGTATAAATTTTGAGTTTAATTCTCCCAGAAGTTTTTTCTACTGATGAAAAAGCAACAATGATTTGTCTGTTTAATTGATGCAGTACAAATGTGCATTCATGTTTCTTTCTTTTTCATTTGGGTATGTCAGTCACTGATTATCTTTTGGCCTTTTACAGTGCTTTCATTTAATAATGGAAATTTTGCTCATATTACTTTGGTGAGTAAATATTATTTGAAGGAACCAGCTGAACCTCTATATTTTGTAGATTTTGGCTGAGGGGTGATAAACTTTTTTGATTGAAACAGTGCTAATTTTGTTTCCTTGTAAAAAAAAAAAAAAAGAGAGAGAGAGAGAGAGAGCAACACATCATTTGCTTTTTGAACTTAGCACATTTATTGTGCATTCCAGTAATTTTTTCAGTGCAATGTGTAAAAATTTGACTTAAAAATTAGTGGTACTGTTTTTTAACATAAGGGAATTTGGGGGGGGGGGGTAGTTTACACAGTGATAAAGTTTTGGGCATATTAAAATCATAACAAAGAAAAATGACTGTTTCTGAAGGGTAACATTATAACAGCAGTTTACATGTGCGTATATAATTGTTTGTTTCTATTTCCTTTTAATTAGCCGCATAAAAAGTCATACAGGAATTTCATGATTTAGTGTGCACCACAAATTTATCTTTTATAAAAAGTGTTTATTTTGCTATAATAATTACATGGCAGTTTAAGATTTTAAGTTTATTGTATGTAATACAGAGGTGCCAACCATTGCGGATTTTCCATAATTATTATGGTTTCGGCTGCCTGATTATGGAATTACGGACAGGTTGGAAGAATTGCAAATTTCAGTGAATTTCATAAAAGTTCTGAATTTTGTGTTCTTTTTTTTTTGTTAAAATCACGGTTTAAACTGTGATCGATCGCATTTTGTGAATACATTTATAGTTCTTTTCGCACAAATGCGAAAACGTTTAATTGGTGCTGTTTCTAAGTAAGCGCCATCAAAATTCAGGTATTCTATACATCGGCAAAGCCAATATCGGACGGATATTGGGTGAAGAATGGCAAGGCGATATTGCATAATATGTCGGAAAAGCTGATAGCGGCACAATGACGTCTGCATACCTGCCAAGTATTCCGGATTTCCCCGGAAGTTTTACGGATTTTCGGGTAGTTTTACTGTCGGAAGATAGTTTTTTCCGGATTTTCGCCACAATGGCTCGTGATTTTTTTAAATTATTATTATGGATGGAAATTGATATCGTTGTTATTGTCGCTTAGTGTAAACTCCTGCGTTTGTTTTATTATGATCTCATAGCGATTGAACTTTGTTATCTCATGTTTCTTGCAGTGAGCGATATTTATTTATAGATCAACCCTCTCTCCCGCCAATCCTTCTGAACTTCTTCTCTCTCAGTGTTGGAATAGCTGTGCTAATTGCGCCGAAGAGTGACAATTTCTTAATTCTACGCCATGCAGAGTTCACCAAAGTGTGTAATTTCTCGTCTAGTATGCATCAAAAAATGTGTTTATGCACTGAAATTTTACCTACGCGTATAAATATGCTTCGGGAAATGCGCAGAATACACATCGATGCATAAAAATATGCATTGAAGAATTTTACCAGCGTGTAAAAATACACATCGGGACAGTATTTTGTCTTTCAAAAACTAAACAAAAGTAAAGGAAATCAAGATTTTTTCCGTAATCGTAATTTTGTTGTCCTGCGATGTTGCCTCTGTCCAGTATTGTTGTTATACATCACTTTATTCCAAAAATATTTGTATTTCAGTTTGAAAGTGGAGGAAAAAATTTCGAAAACGGAAATTTGACTCACAAGTATTTACCCTGTAATCTTCGGGCTTGGGCCTGCAACGGCTTCGAGAAATTTCTCTTTTTCTGTCATAATTTGAGTTATCCTCGAGAACGATGCATAACTGAACAGAAATTTCAGGGAAATTGATAGTGAGAGAGAATGTTTTTCGCCTGAAACTTTCTAAACTTCCGAAAACAGAAGTTTCGTCTTTCAAAACTTTAGAAAACGGAAGTAATTTATTTTTCACGCAATGTTTCGTCTACCTAGTATTGTTGTTAAATAACATTGTATTTCATAAATATTTGTATTTCTACTTGGAAATGGAGGGAAAATGTCCGAAAACGGAAATTGGACATAGAATAGACTTCTCCCGTAACTGTTTTTTTTTTTTTTTTTTTTTTTTTTTTCCCGACGATATTCTGAACATGTATCCTGTATTCTTAAATATTCCCCCATTCCCCAAAAAAAGGTTTGCATTACAGCTTCCTAAAGAGAGAGTGGAAGGTTCGAAAACGAAAGTGACGAAGCTGAAAATTTTTAAGAATTGATGCATGTGTTCAAAAGTATTCATATTCTCAAAGTTACACTATTCATCCTTTATCTAAAATAGTGCTGTCATGCATTCATGATGGATAAAATTGTCATCCAAGGGCATAAAAAAAAAAAAAGAAGAAAGGTCACTGTCTTGTCATTGATTAAATGAAATCAAGTTATTTCTAAAATTGCATTATTCAATTTTAAAAAAAAATCAAAACCTTGAAAATCATCACAATTTCTGAACTCCATCTATGAGTGGCTGATACAGAAAAATAATTGAAAACAAGTATCATCAAACATACTGCTAGCGCATCTCATACATTACCACTCTTCCATCTTCCCTAATACTCTCTCCTAATAATAGACAATCGTGAATTAACAGTTCTGGTACTGTCGCAAATCATCTTAATTTTAAGATAGTCTTCTTAACTTTAGGGTAAATCTTGATTTTATGGTAAATCTTGATAGCAATATTCTTGATTTAGGGAAATTTTGGTTGGCAGGGTATGCGTCCGCTATTAATCGACATTCAGCCGTCATAACCCATATCGGCTCAATATTTACCCATATTCATTCCCACTTGTGTTATTAAAAAATATTAACCATTAAAATAGAAGGGTCATGTTATAAGGTATTTGATTTTATAAGGTTATTACACATTTTGCACATTACATTCTCATGAAATACGCTTCCCACGAGTAAACAATGAGGCTTCGTATGGTGATTACCGACGGACACCGCAGAAGATTGGCACCTCTGCTTTTCACAGATCTATTGGTAAGGTTTGTCAAACCATCGGCTTTATGTGAAACATCAACATCAATCATAGATGTCAATTTTGCAAGAATGAAATATTGAAAAGAAGATTGTAACCTGGTAATTGGTGGGGCAGCTAAACTCAAGTAGTTTTTCTAGTATGCAGTTTTGAGCAAGTTCTATTCTAGTGTCAGAAACTTCTACAAAGTGGCTTGTGCATATGTACTGAAGAAGTTTCCCATGCAAAGTGAACTTCTGAAGCATGCTGTAGTAGTGGATATCTCAAGGCAAAAGAAGGCTTTCTTATGCTTCCATAGAATACAGGGTCTTCTCATTTCCAAATGTGCTGAATTCAGAAGAAGTAAGTAAACTAGATGCAGAGTTTGCTGCTTATCAGTTTGACTCTATTGATGAAGCTGCATATCCTAGGGCACATGTGGCATGAAATGAAATATCTAAGATAAAGGATTCATCTGGCCTTCCCAAGTATTTTGCATTGCCTGAACTAATGTTGGCAATATTGACTATCCCTCACAGCAATTCCTGTACAGAGAGAATATTTAGTTTAGTGAGGAAAAACCACACATACTTCCGCCCAACAATGAGCACCAAAACATTAAGTGCCCTTCTTGTACAGAAATGTAAAGCATTTTCTTCAGGTGAGCCGTGTTATAAAAAGAAGTTTTCTGAAAAAGAATATACCACTGCAAAACAAGCAACAAGAAAGTCTTTATGTCAGCAATGACATGAGGTAAGTACAATATTGATAATTTAATTTCATAATTTTTTGTCAGGATAGTGTAAACATGGAAGGTTATTACACATTTCATGCATTAATTTCTCATGAAATACCCTTTCCGTGCATTAATGATGAGGCTTCGTATGGTGATTACTGATAGGTACCTCATAAAAGTATTACAGGTAACACAGTAGTATTATAATATTCTCCTTAACTTTGAAAAAAAAATGGTGTGTTCCATTACTGAAAGTTTGTGTTCCGTTACTGAAACATTACTGAAAAATACCCTATTGATTACTGATAGGTTCTGCTAGAGGTTGGCACCTCTGGTAATATTTTTTAATTTGAATACAAAGTGCAACATCAACTGTTTGTTTTTAGGAGACTAGAAGCTGTGAAATTTGATGTGCGTTACATTCAGAAAAATGCTTTGAAGTTCAATGAGCCTGGAAGTCGCATTGTAAAGAAAGCTAAATGTGTTGTTGAACTGTGCATCAAATTCATTGAGTAAGTCTCATTTTATTTTTATTTTTGCTGCTGTATTTTCTTATTCTTTTTCTTTCATACAGAAGTTGAAAAACAAAAGACTTTCCAAAGTATCAAAGTAGAGTAGCCTAAACAATGAAAGTTGCTGTAATAACATTTATATTAATTATAAAAACTACCTCATTTTTAGCCACATTCCTGTATTTTATATTCAAAGTGTCATATACATTTTTTTTTTTCCATTTCTTGAATATATCCTTTTCTCTTTTCTTATAGGCACATAATTTTCAGAATTGGTTTACCCACCTAGCTTTTAACATATTTTTAGTTATTTAGATAGTATTTCTAAATTTTATTCTTGTGTTTATGTGCTCTGCCATCAGTTTAATTTCAATGGGAATAGTGAATAATATCATGCATACATGTGTGAGATAGAAGAATAGTTATCCTTAAAAACTTCAAACTTTTCTTATTCTTCCCCATTTTCAAAATCACAGTGCACTTACCATAATTTTTGTCATATAATCTATGGTCTGATAAAAAAATTATAAATATAGGCTCTCTGGATTACACACTGATGCAAATAATATGCCACTATAAAATAAATTGCGGCACTTTAATTTTTAAAAAATGTGTTGTAATTTATTTGTTCTCACAGATGATCATGTGGTGTAGAATGCAATGCTTGACATGTCACATGTTTGAGGGTGCAGCAGGTCTAACCACAGAACTGAGGTAATGGTGAAAAAACTTCTGAGTTTTGCTCTTTATTTACTTGAAAGTAACACAAAAACACTTAAAAAATGGTAGTTATTTTTTTTAATAAGGATAACATTTCTTCCTGTTTCTTTGGACTGACTCCTGGGTCATTCTGTGAATTGCAACTTTTTGGTGGAAGTTAAGATTAAGGGGTCAATATTGCAGGTGATACGGTAAAAAAATGTTTTTCTTTTCTTAATTTCGTGTTCTGTAGATTATGTGCCACAGCTGATTATACATACGGAGGAGCCCCCTCCCACGAAATTCATGATCTGCAGATTATACAAAGAAAAATGTGGTACTTTTCTTGCCATATACCCAGGCAATTTTCCTTTTCATTATCTGTTTTTAAGCCGTTTGCTCCATATCATCTGTTCTTAAGCCGTTTTCCATTTTGTTTTCAACTTCGATTATGTTTGGTACCATCATTGAGCTTTGTTGTATGCCTAATAATACTTGCTGCCTTTTACTGTTGTATTTATTCATTCTACAATCAGGTTTCACAAGAAATTATTTTGCATTTTAAACCAAATTTCTATTTGATATGTTTTGGATTTTGACTGTGTGTATATCTGATGTTTAAATACGTAATTATTTCAAGATGTCTACTGTTATTTTTTAATGTTAGTTTTTTTCATGGCACGTCGTTTGTCAAGATTCTTTTTCTTTGTAATGATATTTGAGTTTTAGTGTTTTCAGATATTGCAAATTTATGTATTGGAGCTTCTTCTCATGCTATTTTTGTAGGTCTTTTATTATTTTGGGATGCTGTGCATTTTTTAAATAGCTCTTTACATCAGAGTGAGCCTCATTTGTTATTGTCCAGGGAGTTTTCTGGGATTGTGAGAAATCTCGTGCACAAAAATGTGTAGAAGGCTAGTCAGTATTCAGATGTGAAGGAGAATCATGCACGAACTTAAGTAGGGAAGTTGCATAAAACCAGCCAAACAAATCTAATAGCATCCTACCCCTCCTCATTCTGATGTGAAGTAGTAGAAGCTTTTCATTAAATGCAGAGATGCCAAAGGAAAGGGCTGCCAAACTGCCTAATCAACTGGTTTTTGAGGTATGCATGGGCCAAACTGCTTATGTGGCATAGACTGTATTTAAGCTAAGGTGTTAAAACATTTTGATGTGAGTTGAATGGCATGGGTCAAGAAGTGTTGTAAAGGTTGTCTTTGGGGAACCTGATAAAATAGAACCCCTATAAACAACATTTCTGTTCATTTGGGGAATGAATAGATGGCCACATTTATTTATACCTTTATGAAATTGAAGTTAAGCATTGACAGGCCTTGATAGCCACAAAAATGCCAAAAAAAAAACCTGCCAATAAAATAAAAAAAAACCCTTAAGAGAAATAGAATGGCATTCTTCCCAACTTTGAACTGTAAAATTCATTCTTAAATGACCAATTAATTTCATTTAAATTAAACTTAAATGTGCTAAAAAAAAAGTGAGACCAAACTGAATCCATCTGGGTAATGTGTTCAGCATAATTTATTTTAGTATAAAGAAGGGTCCAGTATGGGCTGGTGTGACATATTAAGCCTTTTATGATACGGCTTCCAGGTTACTTAGTTAACAAGTTGTTCATAAGTGCCAAGTGGGTAGCATTGATGTAAAACTTGCTGTAGTTCATAGGTCAACAATAAATTCTAATCAAGAAGAGGTGGTTCAAACCAAATTGAGAAAAAAGGTTATCATTCTTGGAGATTCATATAGTAAAGTTGAAAATTACTGTAGGAATAATTGAGAAACACACACACGCACACACACACACACACACACACACACACAGCGTTTGGGACGCCCTGCAGATACGGTAGTGCCTCGGGCCACAGTACCTCGTCAACATATCGGCGTGCCCGTAATGCATACCAGTGGTGCATGGCTGTTGGCGCTGATAGCACCCCACACAATGATTCCACGTTGTTGGGCTGTGTGGCTCTCCAAAATGGTGAAGGAATCCACCCATTGGCCACGTCGCCTCCAGGCTCTCACACGACGATCATCTGTGGTGAGACAGAACCGAGATTCGTTGCTGAACTCCACACTGTTCCGTTTGGCACACCACGCCAAGTGGTGATGACAATGGCTCGCTGTTAAGGGTAGCCTTCACAACAGACGGCTGGACAGCAAACCAGATGCAGCCAATCAGAGTGACGCTGTCCTCGTCGATATTGGAGCATTCAAGCCTCCCCATACACCGCAAAATGTCACTTGTTGTGGCTTATGGGTCCGCTTACAGCAGGATGTTGGATGTGACGATCAGTGCGCTTGGATGTCCGCCTCCGTGCTCCTGGCCCCTACGACATTGTACAGATCCTTCCTGGGACCACTGTCTCCAAATGCGACCGACGGTTATGGTATCACGTTGCGTTTCTTCCGCAATACGATGCAAGGACCATTCGACGGTACGAAGGCCTACGATGACACCTCTCGTAAACACATTCGTTGGACAGAATCGCATACAACCGCATCTAATGGTATTGGCACTCCTTGTTTGTTCTCCAAACACTGTTACAGCAGAAGCACTCACGGCCGTGATGACATCTTGACTGATGGCCCCACGGGCTGGTTGTCCATTTATATCCCACGTGCCATTCGTGCAATTGGCCTGCAAAGCGATCATTTGCATAACTTGTGTGTGTGCACCCATCCTGCAATTTGCATGCCGCTGCATTCACGTCTTCGTGATGTGGCATTTTATCTGTCGGGCAGTGTACATACATACCGCTAAGATGTTCCTTGAGATTCAGAGGTTAGCTCCTCAAGGGAAGCTCATCTGCCAAATAAATGTTTGAAACTGATGGTGCTAGATTTTACTTACTGTTGATGTATCAAATATTTCCATTTATAGTGATCTTGGTACACAACTTCAGCTTCACTGACATCTATCACACACCTCATACAAGACCTTTTGTACTTCACACATTATCTTTTCATCATGCAGATATCCCTGAATCTGATCCTCCCATGATTTCCTTCTTGGCCTTATTCTACCTTTTCTCCACCCCCACCCCCACCCCCACTTGGGCTGAATAAGTTCTCTTAGTTTGCTTCTTGCCACTCGTTCGTCCAATATGTCCATGTCCAGACAACCTCAAAGTGTTTTCATACACTCCCTTCTGTTTCAAAATCCAAAATAAATCCTGAATTTTGTTGTTTGTACGAACCCCAGCAACTGTGATAATAAAAATTGAGTAGACGTTGATTCGTAAAGTTAATAAATGAAAATAAGGCAAAAATATAAACAATCAATGCAATTACTGTTTTATGTTGTACTTGAGCTATTCATTTAGTAAAATCTGGTATTTCAAGAAGCTCTGTATACTTTGTAAATAACCTAAATTATATTTTTTATAACTTGAGTTATTATAACTATGAATGGAACTTGGAAGTGTATCATTCCAGAAATTGCTCTGAATCTTATATTCATGACTTCACATTTTTAATCCCGCTTGCTAGACACACGCATCTCTGTCAAGCTGCAGTTTAAATTTATAACACTAGCAGTTATGCCCGTTCTCTGAACGATGAATCTATAATTTTTTGTAAAGAAAGGAAAAGTAATTAAGGGAAAGAAAAGTAATTTAAGATCTGTAACTGTTTCATGATTTAGAACAAGGTCGTGACATCAATGCATGCAGTTTGACATAAAACGGATCAGGCTTTGGTGCCTCTTAATTTTAAATCAAAATTTCATGGAATTTACAGCATTTCTAAGTTTCTGGCATAATTATCTTTAAACCTGTCAGCATTTTGAACAGTAAAGCTAAACCTCCCTTTTGAAGTGTTTGGTTTTTAGACTTGTTTAGGTATCCGGACTTTAAGGGCTATCGGCATACCAATTTTCAGATCTCAAGGTTATTGAGAAGTGGTTGAACAATTTGCAAAAACTTCAAGCAGAGAGTGTTCCAAAGCCGCTGTTTTTATTTTTTTCAGACTTTTCTAGGCATTTGAACCTACTTTAAGACATATCAGCATAACAATTTTCAAATCTCTACGTCATTTAGAAGTGGTCAAACAATTTGCGAAAAATTCAAGCATATAATGTTCCAAAGCCGCCATTTTTATTTTATTTTATGCCGGCGGAAAATGCCGAACTTTAAAAGCATGACTACGTCGTTAAGCATTGCATAATTACCAGTTTGATTGTGGCCTGTCCTTTCACTCAGTGAGAAGAGAGTGCCAAAAATAGCTGTGTCATCATGGCAGCAGGTCACAGGACCAGAACTTTCTTGTGTGGTTACCGCTGAAGACAGAGAAAGGTTCATTCCTTTTCTTTGCATCTTTAAAAAATGCTTAGAAATCAGAAAATGATTTTTTTCTTAATTTTTTTTTTAAAGAGGGATGATAGTCATGAGTTTATGTTGTAAAAATTACAATGTGTTATGATTTATAGTTTGCCATACATCCATTTTTTAAAATGGATCCCATCACCAAATATAGAATTTTGTGAAATTTTAAAATGTAATTTCTCATAAACTAAATTGAAATTCAAAAAAGGGTGACGAGGTGCAAAAATTCGGCCATGGCCCTTCATGCCTACAAAGTTTCCTGGTTCTGTTGCTGTTAGTGTGTCTGGAACACGAACTGATAGCACTTTTTTGCTTACCTTAACTTTGAAATGCAATAGCTCCTGAAGTATCGCCAGAATTGAAAACCCGTTTATTTTAGCATGTTCTCCAAACAATTCTCTACAAAGGATGTAAATTTCATATTTTTTGTGTTCAATACTTTTTGCGCTGTGAGCTAGGTAAGCGTGAGTGTCGCGAAATTTCTAAAACAGCGGCAGTTACTTTTTTTTTTTTTTTTAGAATAAAGATATTCCATGTGTGTTTGTTTGTGTGTGTGTGCTTTACTTCAAAACTGATATATTTTTTTAGCTTCTAGTGTTATAGTACTGTATTGTTCAGAAATTTATTGTATGAGTAATCAGGAGAGAGAAGTTTCTTTAAAGCAGCATTGTTTCACTTAATTTACCTATTCCATTTGTGTCTACTTTCATGTCAGTCTTTTGTTTTCTTTGTGATTTGTGAAGTCCATTATCATATGTTGTTTAAGAACCTATCTTTTACTGATCTTGCCCATAAGTATGAACTTCTTATTTATTTTACCTGGTGTAATTTAATTTTGTCTAATGTTAATAATGTGGTACTTTTTAATTTCTCCTAATTTTTTTTATAATAAACCTATCTTGAACTGATACATCCATAAGTATGAACTTATTATTTTACTTAGTGTAATTCAATATCTTCTAATGTTAATAATGTGCTACTTTTCTTACATTTCACTCAAATTTTTTTAGTTCTTCTTATTGCTCAGACCCAATGATTCTTTACCATGAAATGATGGAAGCTAAACAGTCACGATCCCAAGATTCTCAGAGTGAATTGGATGTCTTATGTAGTGAAAGCAACAGTGATGATGAACGTACGCCATCTCGTAGAATGAAAAGGAAGAAGGTAAATATTGTTCGTATCTAACTTAGTGATTGGATTAATTCAGCTGTACAAATGTGGAAAATGTTACTAAAAATAAAAGAAAAATGAAAGCATAATTTCATGAGAAATTAAAATTGATTGAAAAATGGGAAGTATGGGAAAAGTGAATGAGTAGGCATATGGATTGAAAACTGTTCATGTGTACTTTTATGAACACACGAAGAAAAATTAATAGCTTATTTTTCTGTTAGGAATAAATTTATTTTTAAACATGAACCTTGAAATAATGAGTAAAGCTCCTTCCCACAACAGTGATTTGTTAAGACTTTGTATGACCATATGACCAAGAATTCATTTTGTGTAAGTTTTAGTAAATATTTTTCTGTATACTGAGCCAACAGCATTAAAAGCATTTAAATTTTGAAGAAATAGTGGTAGGTAGAACTTCAAACTTGTAAATAATAGATCACAGATTAAAAAAAAAAAAAAAAAAAAAGAAAAGAAAGCACTTTACAAAGTATCCCCCATGTGCTGCTACAACCAATGGGAAACCAACATGTGAATGCTTTGATACTAAAATTCACAGTGTTCTTGGGTGCTGAAAAGGAATTCAGTGTACTTCAGATTCATTGTTTATTTTGGACCTTCTGTCCTTTAGTTGTCTGTTACAAAGAAAAGAAGATATACAGAGAGAGTGAGTGAGTGAGTGCGTGAGTGCGTGCGTGCTGGTTTCCAGAGTTTTGTTCACTACAGGAGGTGTAGCATTGTCGTGCAGGAAAAGTACGTCTTCCCACTTAACCAATGCTTGTGAATCAGAGTGTTGCAGGTGGCAGGAGTACAAGTCCACTGTGATGGTTTTTCCACATGGGAAAAGCTCATAACACCTTATGACCTTGACAGCCCCAACACACACACAGCAAATTCTTACATGGGTGGAGAGGTGGTATGCGGTATATTGGTTCATTTCATGACAGGTGTCGTGTATCCCCCCCCCTAATATGATAATGAACCTGCTTTTTATTGCAAATAAGCACACAGTTGAGAAAGGGCTCCATGTGCTGACTGAAGAGCAACTGCATGAATAAAGCTAATGGATGCTGCTTGTTGCTGTCTAACAAATAATGTGGGACCCAGGAGCTCAGTCTGTGCCTTTCCCACGTGGCATGTAAACATAGTGAATGGTTTCAGCACTTAACACCAAACCTTGTGGAAAGCTGTCAAACCTGTCCACTGCATGAGGCATTGTCCAACAATTCATCACGATAACCAAGTTTCTAGAACCACTTTCTGGTGGTTCTCTTATTTACTTTGCTGGCCCAAATGTTGGGCATATCCATTTCATTGTGTTCCCTGCGTTTGTGCCCAGTTTGTACTTGTAGAGCATACATCCCCTCATAATCATCTGCGAAGGCTCCATTATGAGCAGTTTCCACAGAAACAATGCTGCAGTAGACAGTTATCATCTACCCTATTAATGACCACCTTGACCACCCTATTAATTCCTACCTTGCAGCAATGCAAAACAGTGGTGCCTCCCATTCCTCATTCTGCACCTATATCACCTTCTCTGTGTGCATGTGAAAAACCACATGAACTATTTTGGTTACCCAATATATGAGGAACACATCATAAATCCCTTTTATAAAATTTCATATTCCAATAAGTATTCAATGATTATTACATTTTATTTTGTCACATTCTTTTGAGTCAAATGATATGTGTGCTCATTACATTGTACAAATAATTGTGTCATTTTTCCTGTTCACTTATATCACTAATTGTTTGTTGCTGCATTTTACAAGATACTGTATTCATGAGAACTGGATGAACATTTTTTTTTTTTTCCAGTTACGCCAGCAAGGTATGCTGCATCCAAACAAGCGATTAAGGCTGGAGAACCAGCAGTATAATTCTAAAAGTTGGAAGGATCAATGCATGATGCTTTTAGATCAAATGTTTCAGTGGGAAGATTCCACACCATTTAGGGAGCCTGTAAATCACCAAGAATATCCTGTATGTAACTTTGTGTGTGTGTTTCCATTTTTAAAACATTTTGGATGTTTCATAGTAAAATTATGCAAACTGATGTTGTGATGAAAGATAACTTGTACAAAATTAAAATAAGTTGCCTGATTTGTTGGATATCTTCATAGCATATCATTTGTATTTCCTAAATTTTATGGTGCTTTTTTTTTTTTTTGTCAGTGTATGCTTGTGGAATTTTTTTTAAGTGTTGATATAATATTTTTACGATATGTATCTTAAATGGTTGTGTTTACAAAAATAATTATTTACGAGATGCTAATTAGTTTTGATTGCTTTTCCTACACATTTTTTCTTCTTCTTCTTATAGAAATGCTGTGTACCGAATTGTGTCCTCAGCAAAAAAAAAAAAAAAAAAGAAGCTAATAATTTCTAAAAAAGTATTGGGGTTAAAAAAAAAAAAAAAAAAACTTGTTGAATCAAGGGAATTATAAATTAGAGACATTTAACTGTTGAGAAGGAAAGGTAACCAGGCAAGGATTCCAAAGTTTTGATTTTGCAGGAATGAATGAACTGTCAAAATGACTTGAGGCATTTGATCAATAAGACAAAAAAATAGGTGTTGGGCGTCTGTTTTTTTTTTTTGTAATGCACTAGAAAATCAAATATGGCCCAACACTTGATAATCCTTGTGTGCAGTGCTTTTGATAGTGCCTGTGTAAAAATCCAGAGAAGATATTGCCTGCTTGTGAGAAAGTGATTGACATGAATTGGTGAGTGCCATGTTGCTATTTAGCAAACTATCAAGAAGTTTTAGGGATGATTGTAATGCACTAACAACTACAAATGTGAGAACAGTTATCTGAAGCTGACAATCACATGATTAACAGTGTCCATATATTGGCTAGCTCAAAAGAGAAATCAGTTTCTTTTATTATTATTATTATTATTATTATTATTATTATTTCATAATCATTCTTGTGCTAAGGCAAGTTGGAAGAAATATTCAGTCTAAATAAAGGATTAGCTGATGTAGAAACAAAATCAAATGTGGGTTTTGCATTTTGCATGAGTTAAATTAAACTGTATGATGTTGTTCTCACTGTTGTGCAATTGCTGATGTTCATTAACACCATTGTGAACAACCTACTAAATAAGATTCACCGCAGGTGCTTATTGCTTGTTTTAATGCCATAAACAAAATGAACCATAATGGAAAGAAGCTCATTGGTAGACAAGAGACTATTTACAGAAGTGATGCTTAAAAATGTGGCTACATTGAGGGAGAATGAATTATGACATATACCTCCCGCACCACAACGTATAAGTTACAACAAGAAAGGAAGATAAATAATCAGTCACTCAAGGAATAGAATGGAATTTACACAAATCAAGACTGGAATTTATATAGAATACTGTGATGCCAGACTTTGTCAAAAAAAAAAAAAAAAAAATTACATACATACATGTATTGGGTTGTCGTATAAGTCATGACGTATTTTGACACCCGATGGCGGTTGGGCAGTTTTGAAAGTACTAGAGGCATGTGCAGCTCTGTTATCGCTATGGCATTTGACAGGTGCCAGTTCTAGCTGCAGTCTAAAAGGAATAGTGAGCGATTTGGTTGATTTGCGGAGATTTGACATCAAGTTGAAGATGGAAGACCAAACTGTGCATTTTCGCCATATTTTACTATTTTACTTCTGTAAAGGGAAGAATGCGCGTCAAGCTCGTGAAGAGTTGCGTAAAGTGTATGGTGATAATGCTCTACAGTCTACAAGAACGTCAGTGCCAGCGGTGGTTCGCAAAATTCTGTGCTGGTGATTTTGACCTCAACGATGCTCCTCGATCCGGGAGGCCCACCGAGGATGATGATGACCAAATCAAGGGATTGATAGAGTCAAACCCATGTTACATGTCACAAGAGATTGCAGACACATTGCACATCCATCATTCAAGTGTTCACGACCACCTGAAGAAGCTGGGATACGTAAGCAAGCTCGATGTGTGCGTTCCTCATGAACTCAAAGAAGCTCAATTGACGGCGTGTATAAACATCTGCGATATGCTCATTAAATGTGAGGAAAATGATCCTTTTTTGAAGCGACTGATAACTTTTGAAGAAAAGTGGATTGTGTACAACAATGTGTTGCACAAACGGTCTTGGTCCCGACTTGCTGCTTTGCCTCAAACGACATCCAAAGCAGACATTCATCAGCGGAAGGTTCTGGTCTCAATGTGGTGGGATTTTAAAGGTGTCATGTTTTTCGAGCTCGTACCACGGAACCAAACAATCAGTTCAAATGTGTACTGTCGGCAATTGGACAGTTTGAACGAATCCATCATCCAGAAACGTCCAGAGCTCGTTCATCGTAAAGGTGTTGTGTTCCATCACGACAACGCGAGACCACACGCAAGTTTGATCATCCGCCAAAAATTATTTGAGCTTGTGTGGGATGTATTGCCACACCTAGCATACTCGCCTGACCTTGTGCCGTCAGACTTCCTCTTGTTTCGCTCTCTTCAACAGTCCTTGTGTGGTATAACGTTCAATTCAGATGAGGCTGTAAATCAGCACCTTGTACAGTTTTTCGCCACGAAAGACAGGTCCTTCTATGAATGAGGCATTCTGCAGCTCACTGAAAGATGGCAAAAGGTTATAAAACAAAATGGGCATTATATCATTGATTGATCTTTGTTCTTTCTATCAATAAATGACTTTTGCAAAACATGGCTAAAATACGTCATGACTTTTCCGACAACCCAATATATTGTTAAATTGTTTTCTTAATTTCAGAGGTTAGCTTCTCAAAGGAAGATCATCTGTCAAAGCAATGTCGTTGACAGTGTTAGATTTTATTTACTACTGATAAATCAAACATCTTGATTTACAATGAACAGTTACAATGACTGATAACTGTTGAAGAAAAGTGGATTGTGTACAACAATGTGTTGCACAAACGGTCTTGGTCCCGACTTGCTGCTTTGCCTCAAACGACATCCAAAGCAGACATTCATCAGCGGAAGGTTCTGGTCTCAATGTGGTGGGATTTTAAAGGTGTCATGTTTTTCGAGCTCGTACCACGGAACCAAACAATCAGTTCAAATGTGTACTGTCGGCAATTGGACAGTTTGAACGAATCCATCATCCAGAAACGTCCAGAGCTCGTTCATCGTAAAGGTGTTGTGTTCCATCACGACAACGCGAGACCACACGCAAGTTTGATCATCCGCCAAAAATTATTTGATCTTGTGTGGGATGTATTGCCACACCCAGCATACTCGCCTGACCTTGTGCCGTCAGACTTCCTCTTGTTTCGCTCTCTTCAACAGTCCTTGTGTGGTATAACGTTCAATTCAGATGAGGCTGTAAATCAGCACCTTGTACAGTTTTTCGCCACGAAAGACAGGTCCTTCTATGAATGAGGCATTCTGCAGCTCACTGAAAGATGGCAAAAGGTTATAAAACAAAATGGGCATTATATCATTGATTGATCTTTGTTCTTTCTATCAATAAATGACTTTTGCAAAACATGGCTAAAATACGTCATGACTTTTCCGACAACCCAATATATTGTTAAATTGTTTTCTTAATTTCAGAGGTTAGCTTCTCAAAGGAAGATCATCTGTCAAAGCAATGTCGTTGACAGTGTTAGATTTTATTTACTACTGATAAATCAAACATCTTGATTTACAATGATCTTGGCACACAACTTGAGCTTCACTGATATTACCACTCGTCTCAGACAAGACCTTAGTTTTTGAAATAATCAGTGCCACAAGTTAAGTTCTATCCACACGCTCTTGAAGCAACGTTCCAAACATCATCGTAGGCAGAGGCTAAATCTTCATCTTTTGACTGGTTTGTTTAAAAACTGCATTGGTGGTTTTAAAGGCAGTAATAATTCATTAAATACCTTTACCATTACTTCAGGGCTTACATTGGTTACTGATTCTAAGAAAATCTGATCTTGATTCATGCAATGAAATGGTTTTTCAGTTGGTTTAGCCTGAGAGTATATTTTATTGAACCAGAGTTGGTTCCTTAATTTGTTAGTAAATGTCAAAGGAAGAAGTCCTTTTTGTTTTAGCAGGTTATTACCTGCTAAAACAGATATTGGTCACTCCCTGGGGACAAGTGGATGGATTAGTGGAAGAAATGCAATGAGATCAGACCTTAGGTACCTGCATGCAAATTTCTGTGGGCAACCATCTGGTAGATTTATGATGCCATGTGTGACACTGGCTAACAAAATATGAATTTAATACCAGCTTATTTTATATGGAGTCAGGGGTGCTTATTTTCCGGAAATTCCGAAAATTTTCGACGTTGTACTCTGAAATTTTTCGGCGTTTTATTTTTTTCCCCGACCAGATTTTTTTTTTTTTTTTTTTTTTTTACGAAACTTTCGGCTTATGCACGATTCGAATAATCAGTTCGAATAACTAAAAGTTAAAAGAACTGATGCTCCTGTACACACCAAATGTGATATGAAAGAACAGGTTAAAACAAACATGAGATCTTTCAATCCCTCTTGGGATCATCCTCAGATGTGCTCTCAAATTAGTGATTCCGACCCTTAAATAACAGAAAGGGTAAGTGTCATGAATCAAACTGTGCATTCACTGCGCATGTCTGGGATTGCTGGGATTGTTCACGCGAAATTCCGAATCGCTGAATGGGTGATTGTGTCATCTGGTGTTAAGTCATTCAAGGTGTTGTCACATTAGGCATTATTTGAGTCCCTTCGCAAGAAATTTTTCCAAGAATTGGGGATGTACATAGGTATATATTCGTTACAGCATTGATTGCCCTTGATGAAAATTAACAAGCTCTCTGCAAAAAGTAACGAGGTTTTGTTCCGTGGTGTTGTAACGATGGAAGCCTCCTGCCAAGCTGGGAAATATGAACCCTTGTTGGTAAGGCGTGATAACGCAGTTTTTGGTTTCGAGTCTTAATGTCATAAAGGTGCTCCTTCATTCTGATGTCCAACGTCCTCTGAGTAGATCCTATGTAAGTGAGAGGTGGGTCATCAGGCTCAGTACTGTAAAGAGGTATGTTATATACTCCATGACGGGATCCCTGTTTGATTTGATCGCGGTCGTTGCGAATGTTGGAGTAAGTATTTGATGTTCTGAGGCCAAAATCGATTTTGTGACGATGACGCATGTTTTTCATGATGCGAGTGACGTGTGGGTCATAGCACATAGACCCAACAAATTTCTTATCTCTTGTTTCCGTCACAAGTGTGGACCTGGTTGAGTTTCCGAGTCTCTTGTAAATCGAATCCACTAAATGATTTCCATAGCCATGGTTTCGGGCGATTTCTTTAATTTTTGCAATTTCTTGTTTCTTCAGCCGGTTGCTGGAGGAGTGTGTAATGGCTCGTTGTATCATAAAACGAATGGCTGCAAGTTTATGACATAGAGGGTGCATAGAGTTGTAAGGGATGATACTAGGGGCAGACATAGGCTTCCTGAAAACTGAGGTTTGAATAGTGTGATTTGTAATATTTCTGGTTAGCAAGATATCCAAAAACGGTAAGATTCCATTAGTTTCCAGTTCCAATGTAAAATTCACTGACTGATGTAGTGAACACATGAAATCCCTAAAATTCAATAATTTTTCTTCCATGCCTAACCAGTGGCAAGGCCTGTCACTGTCCTTTCCCTGTTTTCCCTGGGTGGTGGCCAAAGCAAAACTCAATTCCACTGGGAGTTGGGAAATCTGACTGCCAATCTACCCCCACAGAGGAGAAGAGAAACAGGTCCACTCTGTCTACCCAATTCAGCTGGGAGAGATCTTCCCCCCCCCACCCCGAACTTCCACCTAATGTTATATTTGTCTTCTAAAAGTGTGTTAACTGTTTGCTTTCCTTTGTGGTTTGGTGCTGGGTTTGCCCAGAGCTACTCCAAACAGAAATTTATCAGCCCTTTCTTTTCCTGGCAGTGCCCCTTTGCTCCTGCCCCACCCCAGGGCTTAGTGGCCCACTCACTCTGCTGCTTTTGACCTTCAAGACTTCTCATCATCACAGAGATCTAGGGAGGTTCTCTCTGCTGACTTTTTGTTCACCCCTCCCCTTCCCTTTGGGATGCCTGCTGGTTGCTGCTCAAGAAATCTTTGCAGGGATCGCATTCCTCCTAAAATTCCTAAAATTCCTAATATTTTGTGACCCTCCTTAAATTCCTAAAATTATACCTAAAATTTGCTATTCATCCTAAAATTTTCGTAAGTTTATTTATTAAAAACACAACCGTTATTAGCGCCAATAAATTTACCATTACGCAGGGTGCGCACGCGTGCTTGAAAACCTGGAAAGTCCTGGAAAATCATGATTACGTTTTCAAGGCCTGGAATATCCTGGAAAAACTGTGTTTTTTAATGCCGTCTTGAAAAGCCTTGAAATTTGAAATTTGAAATTAGTGCTTAAAAAATGCCCTTTTAGGAAATCGTGTTACTGTTACCCCTTCATTTTTTAAAGTTCCTTTTCTCTGTTCTCAAAGAAACCACCGGCAGCGGTTTCCGATGTGCACCAAATCCTAATTTGGCTGGGGGGAAAAAAAGAAAAAAAAAAAGCACTACTTCCAGTGCAATAAAATTGGATGGTCGAAGGTCGAAGGGGAGCTTGATGTCCGTCCGACAATTGAGAACAGAAGGGGAAAGAAGAGGCATTTAGCATTTGCAGGGGGTCGCGTATGTACCAAGTCAGCTGGCATCCACCAGTGAGGAGTATGCCTGAACAACACATTCATCTTCTTCTTGTTTATGTACATGCCACCCTCCCTCCCCTCAAGAGACTTCCACTAATGATAAAAAATAAGAAAACAAACTATGCGAATTTTTCACGAAAGTGGCTGAAATTTTTACATTCACTGTAATTGGATTACAGAAGCTCACTTCCAAAATTCCAGTTGAATCGGTTTAAAACTTTAAAAGTTAGCATTGGTAATTTTTATTATGGACAAGTATGTGTGCCTCTTTGGACAGAGTGAGCCTCCAGCAGAAAGGGTGTTACCATAGCAACGGTTGATTGACAGCTGGGAGCGCTGATCTGAAGCCCTTGGTTGGGAAGAAAGCAAACACCTGTTTATCACTTCCACAGCACAAAAGGACTAGGAGAATATTTTCAGAAATCCATTTTTCTGAATTTTGAAAATAACACAGTAAAATTTTTACAGTAGTTAAGATACATCACAATAAAGTTCTAGTGCAAATTTCGCCAAATTCCGTTAGGAACTTTAGCAGATGCAAAAAAAAAAAAAAAAAAAAAAAAAAAAAACGTTGCATAATCGGATTGAAAAAAGAAACAGTAATTATAAATTACGGGAAAAGCAAGTGAATTATTTTTTTTAGATGCCATGGTTTATTTAAACAGAGTGATCCTTAAATTTTTTTTCTGTGATGATATGGACTCTATTTGAATTACAAACACATTTTTATTCAGACGTCTGAGTTACTGTTTTAATAAAAAAATCATCTATAATTAAAAAGTTTTCAATGGATTTAAGCAATATTCAGCAGATAAACAAACTCTACCATCCCTAATAATTGAGAGTGCATACATTGAGAGTGTTTCAAATATTCTATTTATGAGCTAGTTTTCGCGCTGTTTGTTATGCTTTTATTTTCGAAGAAAGAGAGGGAAAATAAGGAAAAGCAGCTAGAGAAAAAAGAAAAGCTGAGTTTGATGACAAAATAAAAGAAAATGATGCAGAAATAAATAGGCTTAAAAAAGATAAAGAAGCCTCCCTAGCAGTAATTCAAGAGGGAACAGAAAGAATGAGAAAAGCTGTAGAAAAACAAAATACTGTTGAAATAGCAGTTGCCTCTAACTTGATCATACAAGGTTCAGCTGAAATAAAGAAAACTGAAAGTAAATTAGTTGTGGTGGAAGCAGAAAAAGATAGGCTAATCAGGAAAAGGTTAAAACAATAATATGAAAAAAGTAATTCAGTGAACAATTGTACATAGTTCTTGGTTTTCAATTACCTTTTTAGGATATTATAGTTTAATGTGAAACCTGAAAACTTTACTGTGAAAATCGTGAATTGCTTCTGGTTCAACAGCATATTAATGTTCAAAGTGAAACTTGAATGTGGTAAATATACTTGAATATGATAATAACACGTGAAAAGATAAGAACTGAACATTAGAAGTAAATCATACTTAAACTTTAGACATTAGACGTTATGCAAAAAATTTGGGTGTGAACTTCTACCATATATACTAATGGACTGCGCATTGGCAATAGCTGCATCAAAGCCGCCATGGCTCAAACATTGGGCACGTCATCATCAGACTCCAAATTTCGTGTACAAATGCTGTTATGATTACTAATTTACGCTGCAGAACTTCAGTGTTTTCGGTGTATTATGTGAATGCACCTCATATATAATGAAAACTCTTCAGGTAAGTTTACTTATGAGCTATATACATGCATGATCGTGTTGTTTACATTTTGTGATTTATAATGTGATGAACATTTGCGAAGAATTTGGAACATGCATTCCATTTTTTTCTTAAGTTACTATATTTTTATATCAATAGCTGCAAGTTTCTGGTTAAGTAATTGAACTTTATTGACTTAGGTATTTAATTCGTTTCTTACCCATGAAAAATCATAGAACTTTCTTTACTATATCGGTCAGAGCAACCATAAGCACAGCAGGTGTAACCCATCTTTTTGACTGTTGTCATGTGATTTTATGTTGGAGCCAGAAATTTTGATGTCATGCACAGTCTATCAGTATATATGGTTGAAGGGTGTGAAGCAAACTCTTTACAATGTATACAAAGTTGTTTTACTAGATGTATACAAATATACATCTAGTTTTTATTAAAATACACTCCTAAAATTTTCCTAAAATTTTTCTAAAAATTCCTAAAATTCCTAAAATTCTTACCTAAAATTTTCCAGAAGTATGCTATGATCCCTGTCTTTGTCATTGGTTTCAATGCAATGACAAAGATTTCCTGAGCAGCTTTTTTATTTATTTTTTCTCAGTATTTTACTTTTTATAAGTATTATTTATAGCTTTAAAGGGCTAAACACTGGAAATTTGCAAGTAGTAAAATTTTATAAAGGCCACTGTTCTTTAAAAAAATATCAGAACTTGGGAAAGAAATTACAAATGTAACACATATATTCTGATTTTTTTTTTTCTTTTGGTTAGTATTGATCTACGTTAATTTCAGGAAATTTGGGTTTGGTTTCAGGAAATTTGATTTCACAGAATAAGCACCCCTGCATGGCTTTGTTTAAAAGCTGTGCTGATGGTTATTAAGACAGTAAGTAGTTGCTTATTAATTACTTTTTTCCATTGCTTTAGACAAAACATGTAAAAGCCATAGAAAAGTAGCTTGTTGGATGTGATTAATTATTTTTTTAACTTTATTTTTGTGATTTTTATTACCCACTCCCTCCCCCCCCCTATTATTTTCATTTGCACATAAACAATATCCAACCTGCTGCAGAGATCTTCAGGCATGGTAAAGAAACCATGGCTGTGAGAAATCAGCAATGAAGCAACAAATTTCAAAAGGTTCAAGAGTAGGATAAATTAATCAGGTGTCTTTGTTAGAGAGTCAGCGAGTTGAGTTAAATCACAAGACATAGCAAAGTGGTTATACATTTCTACATTCAAGATCAGTTTTGGTAGAACAACAATGTTAGTAACTTTTTTTATGTGCAGTGAAATTATGAGTGTGACTGCTGATGGAGAAAGTCATCAAAGACCAAGGCGCATCAACCTGTGACCAGCTCTACCTTACATTACGCTTAAATAAATCATTTTAAAACTGCAACCGTGGTCACCTCCCGCCCCCCTTTTTTTTTTATCTTACTGATACCAAACACACTTATACAAAAAAATTAGAAACTTACCCTAATTTTACCCCTTTTCCTACTGATTTCCCTTACATTAATACACCCAAGCTTCATCTTTTCAAACTTACCCAGTAGTTTCTTTGATTTTTTTATGGTGTTTGGGTTCCAGTAGCTCCTTGCTCCCCCATCCCCCATCCTGATGTTGCACTCATTTGAAGGTAGGGAATTTGTTTACACAGGGAACCTCCCAACTCATATGAGCTTCTAGTTGCATTTCATGCCATTGGGATTAGTGTGGCCTAAAATTTCACGCACTAATTGGTGTTATTGGATGTTTTTATTACCCTGGTGTCTGAAACTCATGCCAAAATCCACATCCCTTCTGGATTTGTGTTGTCTACAAAATGTGAATACAAAAAATATCAATGGGCGCTATAGGATCCTTCAAAGTGCAAAATATATTGGGAATCATAAATAAATGTGATCCAGAAAAATCAAATGAAAGGTTCATGCTCATGGAACCAGACATTGGAAAGCACAGGCAAAAGAAGAAAAACTTGCTGACAATACATTGCACTGTGAAATAGTGGAGGTATTGCATGCTTCCACAATATCAAAACCAGACAAGCCACAGTAGTTAGTATATTGGGTAGAATAAATTGAAGAAAAAAAAATAGGTAGAGAGAGATAGAGAGATAGAGAGAGATAGAGAGAGATAGAGAGAGAGAGACAGAGAGAGAGAGAGAGAGAGAGAGAGAGAGAGAGAGAGAGAGAAGGTGGGGGGAGAGGGAGAGAGGGAGAGAGAGAGAGAGAGATGTATGGGAAGTATGCTAGTTGACAGAATGTTTCCCAGTGAAGACACTTTATGGTTTCCAGAGTCTTGTTCACTACAGGAGGTGTAGCATTGACCTGCAGGAAAAGTACGTCTTCCCAATTAACTTTCTTCATAAAACTAAAGAAGTTAAAACTAAATGCAAAAGGCATTAGCTGTACACTAACTTTAAAAAATACTTAGTTGTTTAACATCACTTCTGCAGCCATTTGATATTTGTTTGAACACTAGTTACAGCATTGTATTAATGATGCACAGATACTTGGAAACTTCAGCTGTCATCTTTTCAGTCTTGTCTTTAGTCAACTCCAGTGTCACTAAAGCAATTTAATAGCCATTTTTTAAAAATAATTTGTGTTTAAAAAAAAAAGAAGAAACCTTCTGTTGCCCAGTCTTTACAATTGTATTATTATTGCCTTTTCCTTCTGATAACTTTTTTATTTGGTCTTTTTATGGTATGCCTAGGATTACAGAAGTATCATTGATATTCCAATGGATTTATCTACTGTCAAAGGCAAGCTTGAAAGTAATCAGTATCCAAGTCCAACAGAGTTCTGCAAGGATATGCGTCTCATATTTCAGAATTCTCGAAATTTCAATACTAACAAAAAATCTAGGGTAAGTTAATCCCAAATGTTTTTTTTTTAAATATTATTCATTAAAAAACCTAAAAGAGCTAATTAAATAGTTTTGTCTACCTTTGATATATCATCCATTTTGAAAATTCTGTAGAAACCAGTAAAATCTAGAATATCACATGTATCACATAATTGGGTGGGGAATGTTTTCTTTTCTCATTCAGGAAGGAAACTGGTGTGACAGAAATAGTTTCAATCCATATTTAAATGGCTCCTATGTCTAGATTTTCAAGCATTTTCCCCTGATAGTGGTGTTTCTTTGAGTTGGCCAAGGAGAAAGCTATCAACCATTTCTTCCTTCTTTTCTAGTTAGTCTGAAGTGTGGTTTGAATGAAAACTCGTAAGATTGGTCAGCTGCCTTGTAACCCAGAATTTAACACTTTTTAGAGCAGTCTTTCATCTTCCATTTGACACACATGCCCATACCATCGTTTTTTGTTGTCATTGACCTTTTCTTCTGCTGAATAAGATTACAGCTGTGCTGCTTTAATGTCTGAATTACTAACTGTTCTGCCACCTCTTTTTCCCTGGTATTTTAGTGCTTTGTGTACAGCAAGTTTAGTTCTCTGACTAGCTTTTTTTTTCATAAAGATGTTCTTATAAAGCCAATAAGAGACTTTCGTTGCTTTTTCAGTTCTATTATGTAGCTCCTTATTAAGCCTTCTGGTCTAATCAGTTTTCATACCCACATAAATAACATCTGTTGCTTATTATTGACACTTCCCATGTACTGCAAAATGGCCAACCCCTGTGGCACAGTGGTCTCTAAGCTCTGGCTTCTGACCATTTGTCCGGGTTTAAATCCCGGTGAGGCATAGATGATGTGTTTGCCTTCGGCACTGTCTCTCTCCCTTCCCTAGAGCCAATGGTCCTAAATTAGGGACCGTTGACTGCATATAGCCCATCGATTTCCTCATGATGGTTGTTAAACTCCCAAACAAATACTAATACAAAATGAATAATTTTGGAGTTTGACTAAGAACCACTGGTTCATGCTTATCAACACAAACCTTTCCCAATTTTCACATATCATGTTCAACTGACTGGTTATGCTGTAGCTTGTTTATACCCTTAAACAGGAACATTAAGTAATCAACAAACAACTGGCTGCTGCTATTTATTAGGACCACCTACTTCAACATCTGAAACTAAGTTGCTTTCCTTGAGCTGTATTCTATATAAATCACAAACAAAAATGGTGACAGGCTACATGACTATCTTACTCCAGGGATAATTACAAAACACTACCATTATTTTCTTCCATTCTGAGTGTTTCAAGGCTCTTAGTGTACAATTTGTGATTTCATTAGCCTGATTTTGCCACTCAATAACTTTTTTAGCTCACTAAACAATATGTTCAAAAGTTCAAAGGCAAAAGCCTTTTCAGAATCCTGGAACACCATGTATAAATCTTCATTTACATCTTGAAATTTTACAAAAAGCTTTCTGAGCACAAATATGTTATCTTGTAACCCTCCTTTCCTTGCTTGTTACTCAAATTCTTTGAATAATCCTTGCAAGGAACACTGATTAAGGAGATGCAACAGTAGTCTTCACAATCTTCTCTGTTTTCTTTTTTATATATTGGTGCAATGACCAACTTTTGCCAATCCTCAGAAACCAAACCACATTGCCATGCTACTTTAATGATTCTATCTGACCAAAGAGCACCTGTCTTGTGTCCACTAGGCTTGATAAATTCTGGAATTATTTCATTATAACCTGCAGCTCTACCAAATTGTAAGGACAAAACAGCATCTCTTACCTCATGAGCACCTGTAGTTGTCATGGTTGTGGTAACATTGTGATCAATATTTACAAGCCCCCTTTGTGCCTGGATTTTTGTTCAACAAATCTTCAAAATAATCACTTGATAAATTCAATATATGTAAAAGAAATAAAACTGTACACAACTGTGGTAAATCTATGCCCTGTACAGAAAGGCAATGTTGTTGGGGTTTTTTTTTTGGGGGGGGGGGATTAGTAAATAGTATTTGCATGCTTCAAATAGTTCATCCATAGCAGTGTTCCCAGTGTTTTTAATATCCTGAAAACCGCTTTAAATTTCAAAAATTTTATAGACCTCCAATAGCTGCTAGCTGAGCTTCTACATTTCCCAAACTGTGTGATTGGTTTTGAGCCCATAGAATAACAGCCATTTATAAGACTCTCTTCCCATGATCCACTCATACATATTTCATAAATTGTGGGTACCTGTCATACATAATTAAATTCAGTGTGCTGGAAAAAAAAAAGACCATATATATATACATTTTATTTGGAAATTTATAAAGGGATTTCATGGAAGCTTACAAAATGTTTTGTTTTCAGTGATAATGACAATATTTAACAACTAGCTTGGTTTTTCCAAATCTGGGGCATTTTTCATCAATACTGACATTCACATTTTGTTCTTTACGTTGGAAATCAGTTTTTCTTTTTAAAAATTGTGATTTCTGAAATCCTTCCATGAAATTTTCTGCCGCAAAGACAACCAAGGTGTTTTGTTGTTGTTGTTGTTTGTTTGTTGTTTCATAGCTTTCATGTAAAAAATTTCCCTCAACACACTAGTGCAAAATTCAGTAAGCGACTTCCCTGGATATTTGATTTTCAAGTATTTCAGAACAATTGTAATTGATACAATTGAATCAACTAATATCTATAAAGTAATTCACATTTCAGTTCAGCGTGCTAAAGGTCTGTAATATTTTCACTTATAATATAAATGTTTGGACCTGGAAGTTTGTTCTCAATAGGGGATTTTAGTGAAGAAAAGTGATGAAATGTACAAATTTTTTGTATATAACTAATTTGCAGTTGAGTCATTTTTTTATATGAATTATGTAGTAATGTCTTTCTTACTTCTTTGAAATATTCTGGAAAACTTAGTGTCTCCTATAAAGAAGCTGAAGTTTCTTACAAGCAATTACTTATGAACTCCTGGGATATAAAATTCACATATTAGGGAATTGCTGGTCTATTATTGCTATTTCATATTGACAAGCTTTTTTATGTTTGTGGCTAGTATGTCAGCTAGAATTTTTGAAACAGGGATTAGAGCACATTCACCCAGTGTGTAAAAAATGACAGGATAAAGTTTAAAAACTTTTTAATGATATTTTTTAGTTTCAGAAATGTGTTACATAAACACAAATCCCCAAACAACATTATGTTATATGCAGGGGAGGAAATTGTCAGAGAAAAAAGAAAAAGAAAAAACTTCCATTTTTCTGGAAATTAGGTTGAATTTGGTAAAGCAAGTTTTTTTTTTTTTTTTTTTTGGGGGGGGGTAATCAGTTGAAAAAATTACATATTCCATTTGCAGAAAAGTGGTCTCAAAAAGCAATTAATTTGGATTCTTAGTAACAGTGATAGCTGTGAATGTGGATCATGGTTGGTCTGGTTAATCAGCTGATTTTAAACTGTTGTGAATTTTCTTCTTTGAATTTCATGTGTGTTATGATCATTTACAAATATATTTAGAGTTTTTGTGCTTGTACTATACATGAACAAAACAAGTTTCTTATTCCTGAAACTTATTTTTGCAGATATATTCTATGACCATACGCTTATCTGCAATGTTTGAAGAACACATTCGTAGTATTGTAAGTGATTGGAAGTCAGCAGTGAAATATGAAGAAAAGCTCAGAAACAACCAGTATGTGAGCAACAGGTATGTTATTAATCTTAAGTCTTATTTAATCTAAAAACTAATTTCTGAAGATTTTTAAATAGGAATTGGATTATCTGCATAACATAGGTTTAACATGAACACTTAGCATCTCTGATGTCTATCACAGTGCAGTGTGCATTGGAATAAGCATATTATCTAAGAAGTTGACTACAATATGTGTTATTAAAAAACATCTGGCATTCCTGCATTTTCAAAGGGGTAATTTGCTGTAGTTGTATAACAGCAAATCATTGTATATCCAGCTTTGGTAATTCCCTTTGATGTATATTTTTGTTTGTTTTGCTAGCTTTTGACACAAATGATAGAAATTACACCTTTAAGGTACTGATAAGCCCACCATAGTTGAATTTTTTTCTGAGTCATAATGAGAATGTGGTTGCTACAGAGTGATATAAATGAATTTTTCTCAATTATAAATCTCGGTCACTATGAACCTTGTGTTCTAGTGTAAATATACTCTTGTATCAAAATACTGTGGAACAATATGGCACGTGATGTATAAAAAAACTAGTGGAAGAACAAAAGAAAATGTATGTATAAACAGTAAAATTTGCGTTGTCAAGTATATGTGGATTAACTTACCAGGACTTACCAGGTTCAGATCCATGAACTCTGCCAAGTGCAGAGGTGATTTATGAGCTTGACCAAAATAAAATTCACAAGATTTTTCTATCACCGTGGATTCATTGAACTCACATAAACAAGTAATAAAAGTGACCCAAAACTTTTTTAGTTGTAAAAACTGACTAGCAGTTATATTTAATGATGATCAGGCCTCTCGCCTGATCAGAATTTTGTTGAGAATTTTTTTTTTTTTACAGATTTTTGTTTCTTTTGTGTTATTTTTTTCACAAAGCACCCATGAATGCCAAAAGGAGTTTTAGAGTCCAATTTCAATTTTGTTGGGTGGAAATTAGTTATACAATTTTCTTAGTCTAATATTGCAAATTTTTAACATTTCAAATGTTATAATTCTTCATATAATATGATTCAAAATTTCAGTGTGATTTTCGTTTACTTGAAGGAAAAAATTGTGATCAACACTTGATATTACTCTTTTAGGTACCTTTTCAAAACATCATGCATAATACAATAGAATGATACACTTTGGCCAAAAAAAAAAAAAAAAAAAAAAAAAAAATTAATACCATGTGGTTTTCTCAGCGTGTAATGCATCAAGACTGATTCTGAATTTCTTCCACTTTTATATCATTTGTGTTATAAAAAAAAAAAACTTTGCCTCATTTTTATAATATCCGATAAATTTCATTTTTCACTACCATACACCTTTTAGGGACAGTGTCATTTCTCAACACAAGGTATTTTCAAACAATAATAATTTCAAAAGTTGTATCCTGTTTTGTTTTGTATTTTTTTCTTTCAGTTAATTTAGGCAGCAACATTTTTCTGGGATTTCAAAAACGATTGAGTCGGTTGGACACGACGACAAAATGAATTACAAAATTACCTTTATTTTCCCTGAAGGGTTTCTTCAGCGTCGTCGAGTTGGTGACCAATGCAACGTTGTTGTATTTCCCAGAAGGATCATAAGTCGTCGGTTCAGGAGCGCAAGTCACACTTCATTTAATTTACTGTTCCAGGCTTCCTCTTTGTGACTTCAGAAGGAATAGAGGTAATTTATGGCAGGGCATAGAGCTGGCTGGGGAAGACATACGTGTACTCAATCGTCTAAGAGGAGATCTGCCGCGTTCTCTTTTCTACTTCCCTCATTCCAAAATGTCTGCAACAATGGGTTCCCCAGTCATCGTCAATCATCGGTGTTCGCCTTCTGGACGGAGAACAAAATGGTGGGTAGCAGCGTGCACTAGTCCACTCTATGGTCAAGGCATTTTGAGAAGCTACAGCGCTTGGCCATAAAATTTGCTGCGATTATTTTTTTTGCCAGTCATCGTTTGCCGACCTCAGTCCAACCCAAGCAAGTGAGGTGTTACCCTCTGAAAACTTTTGGAGCGGGTGTTGTGGGTGAAGGGTGAAGAGAGAGAAATTCTCCTTGGCTCCCAACTTTTACAGAGCACCATTGCACAGGCGCCAAAAGGGACGCTATTGGCTGAAAGTCAATGTACCGATTTTTGTACCAATAAATGCTTCTCACCACCCACTATTTTATCTCAGTCATAATGTAGCTTGATTTAATTTAATTAATTATGCACGAGTTCACTTTACGATTCCAATGTTCATAATTTACTACATATATATATATATATATATATATATATATATATTCATTGAACTGAAAAGTGGACATCTCTTCTACTATCGTGGGACAGATACTGGCAGAACTAGTGGTGTTGGATTTATAATAAACAAGAAACTGAAGGATAAAGTTGTAGAAGTTGAAAGTTCCTCTGACAGAGCTGCACGACTCGTTATCCAACTCTCGAGAAGATACCAGGCTCAGATTATTCAAACTTATGCACCCACCACAAGTCATGCTGAAGAAGAAATTGAAGAATTTTATGAGGAAATTCGTGATCTAAATAATAAATGTAAGCAGCACTTAAAGATAATTATGGGAGATTTCAATGCAAAAATAGGGCAGAATGAAACTTCAGTAGGTAAATTCGGTCACGGCAACAGAAACCAGCGTGGAAATACTCTCTTAGAGTTTGCAGAGGCAGAAGGGTTTTTCATCTTGAACTCCTTTTTCAAGAAAAAGCCACACAGGAAATGGACATGGAGACATCCAAATGGGACGACAAGTGAAATTGATTTTATTATGTGTAACAAAAAATTCGTCATAGAAGACTGCAGTGTGCTAAACAAGTTCAACACAGGCAGTGACCATAGATTGGTAAGATGTAAGATGCACCTCAACACTAAACTCGAACGTATCAAGCTCATAAGACAAACAAAATGTATTGACATAACCAACCTTAAAAAACACCATGATACCTTCAAATTGGAACTGAAGAACAGGTTCTCTGCTTTAGAAGGCCTAACATCGGAAGAAGTGGATATTTCGGAAGTTAACAGAAAAGTAACCAAAGCTCTTATGGAAACAGCAACAAAATTAGCTGGGTCTAAGAACAAATTGCATGTGAACAAATTATCAGGAAAAACCAAAATGTTGATGCAAAAAAGAAGAGTGATGAGGACAACTAAAGAAGATGTGACTTCCAAAGTGGAATATATAGAGCTATGCAAGACAGTACGAGAAAGTATCACTGAAGACGTAAGGAAATTCAACTGTGAACTAGTGAGGAAAGCAATTGAAAACAACCAAAGCCTAAAGATAGCAAAGGGACATCTCAGTAAGGGAAGAAAACAGATTATGGCACTGAGAAAAGAAGATGGTTCTGTAACAAGAAATAGAGGCGAAATTTTGACAAGAGTGAAAGATTTCTACTCCAAATTATATGAAAGGGATGATACATGTACTCCAGACATCATGAAAGGTACCAGTACCAGATTTCTTCCAGTCCTTCCAGCAGAAGTTGCACATGCAATCAAGAACATGAAGCGGGGAAAAGCTCCAGGAGAAGATGGAATTACTGTAGACATCATACAAGAAGCAAGTGGAGAAATCGAAACAGTACTCGCCCAAATTTTCACTCGATGCCTTAATGAAGGGAAAATTCCTGAGGATTGGAACAACGCTACAATGATCTTGCTGCATAAAAAAGGTGACATTGAGGATCTCAGGAACTACAGACCTATCAGCCTCCTATCAGTGGTTTATAAAATCTTCACTAAAGTTCTTTCACACCGCTTGAAGGTGACACTGGACATGGCTCAACCGAGAGAACAAGCTGGATTCAGGAGTGGCTACAGCACAATAGATCATATCCACGTACTGAGAGAACTAATTGAAAGAACGAGGGAATATGAACTTCCATTGTGCATGGCTTTTATCGATTATGAAAAAGCCTTTGATTCGGTGAAACCTTCAGCAGTTGCAATGGCTCTGAAATCCTGCGGTATTGAAGATGCATACATTAACATTATTAATAACATCTATGAAAATGCAAGTGCAAAGATTCGGATGTTTGAAAATACAACACACATAAAAATTGGAAAAGGAGTGAGACAAGGTGACACCATATCTCCGAAGCTCTTTAATGCCACATTAGAAAATGTCTTTCAATCACTGAACTGGGAAAACAAAGGGATAAAGATTAATGGAGATTATCTAACCCACCTTCGTTTTGCTGATGACATAGTCATTTTTGCAACTACCCCATCAGAGCTACAGAGTATGATCCAGGAACTTGCTGACAAGAGTAAAGAAGTGGGATTAAAAATGAACTTTCAGAAGACAAAAGTGATGTTCAATGCTTTTACTAGAAATGAAGATTTATCGATTGATGGAGAAAAGCTGGAGATAACAAACACGTACGTTTATCTTGGACAGCAGATATCAAGTGAGGGTCACATTGATGAAGAAATTAATCGGCGTACAAAACTTGCCTGGAGAGCTTTTGGAAGAAACAGCATAATTTTCAAGAGCAATATGCCATTATGTCTTAAAAGAAAAGTGTTTGATCAATGCATCCTTCCAGTGCTTACGTATGGTGCAGAGACGTGGACCTTAGCTAAAAGAGACATACAAAGGCTGCAGACAACTCAAAGAAGCATGGAGAGGTGCATGCTTGGTGTAACCAGGAGAGATAAGAAGAGGAACACGTGGATCCGAAAAATGACAAGAGTGGAAGACATCATGATCAGAGTTAAATCCCTGAAATGGCAATGGGCTGAACATACTGCCAGAAGGACAGACCATCGATGGACAGCCGAAATTTTAGATTGGATTCCAAGGGACAGGAAAAGACCCAGAAGGAAGACCACATGGAAGATGGGTGGATGAAATTCGAAAGTATGCGGGAGTGACATGGAGGAGACTGGCACAAGACAGACCGTTGTGGAGGAAACTTGGGGAGACCTTCGTCCAGCAGTGGATTGATAACGGTTGACAATGATGATGATGATATATATATATAAATTTAAGTTTTTAAAGTGAAGTGAATAATTTAGTTCACACATGTTTTAGTTTCACTCATCATAGATTAAAAGTAATTTTAAGCCATTTACATATGTTCAAATTCTTTCTAGCTCTCGTTCCAAATGCACCTACATATACAGTACACGTACAAAACTATAACTACACAATTTCCATTAAAATCCGTGAACGAATGTTTAAGAAAGGGAGAAAAAAAAAAATGTTTTTCATGTCGCTCAGTTCGCCTCAAAGAATGAAATTCAGAAAAAGATTAATGAGAGGAAATATTTAAAGAATCATTCTTGGAGACAAGAATGCGTGGATGTGTGATTTTTCGCATAGTGGAACCGAGAACTGGGCCCTAATTCTCGACACCACTAATAGAAAAACATCAACACATCAAGAGTAAACTGATGCCATAAATAAATCTAGCAGATACAAATAGGAAGATGAATCAGCTGTCTGGCTGCTGGTGATTGATGGGCCATGAAATGCTAATTCGATGCTTAAACTTTTAGTGGAAAATAAAATTGAAAATTCAAAGAACAAGTTTCCTATGTAGTATAATACATGGCAAGCAAATTCATAGAGCTGTTGTTATAATTTCTAAGCAGAATCTGGAAAAGCTACCATATGCTTATGTTATGCTGGCTGTTTTTGATTGGATAGTTTAATGTAGGTTTTGATGTTGAAGTAAATGGGGCAAACAACAATTATATTTTAACTTTTTATTCATATCCTAATAGTGCTTATAGTATCGCTGTTTTGACTTGGTCATTGTAGGAGTATGTTTAGTTGTGCTTTGTGTTGAGTGTCGTAAGTCTTGGTTCTTTTGGTACTTATGGATTTTCATTAATAATTTATCTAAAATGTAAGTGCAAGTCTGATGTTCAGTGAAATAATGAACCTTACATGGTTGATTGCATTGGAGAGGAATTTTGATCTTTGTTTTATTTTTAGTAAGAGTAGGGTAATTCCCAATTCTTGTTGTTTTAGTACTTTGATTTTTCCCCTTCTGTCTGATTTTGTCTGACTGGCTCATTTGCTATGCATTTGATAAACATAAAAATACTGTTGAGGTACCAGACTCCAGCTCTCTGGGTTTTGTTTCGGAACCCTTAGGTGGAATAACCAACTGGAACCATCAGCTACGGGTTGATCTCCCTGATGTACTCTTTATGATTTTTAAGACTCAAAGAAAGAATTTAAAGGACTCAAGTGTGGGATAAGGTAGACCTATCACACATGAAGGTTAGTCCACCACAAAATCAACCTGGTACTAATAAACGGTGTATGAGAAAATATGTCTTGGTTGAGTAAGTGCAAGATTGATGAACAAGATGCTAGAGGAATAAATGGGAAAATGAATGTGGGTATTGAAGAAAAAAGTTATTGTGGATTGGATGTGCTGTGTGTAAGTGAAAGTAAAAAAGGAAGCAACCGGAATAGAAGAAGTGCATGGAATGGTGTGTGTGTGTGTGATCTGGAGTGTATTGAGTAATGTGATGTAAGCTAGTGCAGGGTGCACAGTTGCCATAAGATTCCTAAAATCCCTAACTATTTATTTGTATCCTAAAATTCCTAAAACATCCCTAAAAAGAAAAAGATCCTGAATTTTTGGGTGTCGCTTTAACTGTCAATCTGATTGGCAGTGATTTTGTACCTACATTCAGCATCGATAGATGATGCCACTGCTGTTCAACTTAACAGTATGTTTCCTATTTTATTGTTGCAGGCGCAGTTGACTTCTCAAACTGCAAAGTCATACATTCCAAGTACTATGGATTCTCCAGAGTCATTACGTAAATTGTCAGTTTGCGATTTCTTTACTATGGAAATCTTTCATTCTTTGATGTGTGTTTTCCCCCTGATATTTTTTTGGATGTTAATCATTCAGTTGTGTGCCATAGTTTGCCTGGCCACTGGAAAAGTCCTGAAATTGTATTTCACTTTTTTTCAGACCTTGGAAAGTCTTAGACTTTTAATGTTTTTGTGAAAGGTCTTGGAGTAGTACTGGAATTCTTTCCTGCAATGAAAACTTTTTAAGAAAAATGTTGAAAAATCGGGTCAGGGTGGTCGGGAAAACTGCTAAAGTCTGCGAATCTCACAAATGTTTGGAAATGACAGCTCTGGCAGCAGTCATTTTCCATCTCTGCATTATGAATTTTTCTGACTGAGTTTTTGTTGTTGTTGTTGTTGTTATTTCTCTTCCTGATTATATTCTTAATTTTATACTTTTTTTGAGACATTTCAGTATGGAATTTGTTCATTAGGGTGGTTCTTATTTACATTGTTAAAAAAAAAAGTTCGGAATTTTCTCTCTGGAACCCCGCATTTTGTGTGTTTACATAAGATAATTGAATGGTTTAAATTTGAAACAAATCGGAAATTATTAACACGTGCCACATCCAGGGTGAAACCTGAAGAAATTGTGATACTGTTTTTTTTTTTTTTTTTTTAATAAAATCTTGTAATTATTAAAATAAATGACCTAACTACAAATAGCAAAAACCTCGGCAGTTTCATAGTTTCATATACAAGGAATAAATTTAATTTGCAATAACATTAAAATGCATTGACTAGTTCCGTTGCTAAATGTTAGGGAAGGAAATTCCATTTATTTCAGAAGCAATTAACTGTAGGACTGCTGCAGGGTTTCGCGCCTGTGTCCAGGATACTTTCAGCGATAGTCTTGTACTATCCGAGAGAGAGAAAAAAAAATGTAGCACTGCAAACTGATTTCATTGTAAATTGATTATTGTAAGTGATATTTACATATTGTCTTATAGATAGCTTGTAAGTAGGAATGGTTAACATTGAAAGATGTGTGTACCTGTAATAAAAATTGTTTCTGTTCTTTAGATTTCGTTATTTTATCATTAAATTCTTCCATGAGAGAAAAAAAAAAATGTAGCACTGCAAACTGATTTCATTGTAAATTGATTATTGTAAGTGATATTTACATATTGTCTTATAGATAGCTTGTAAGTAGAAATGGTTAACATTGAAAGATGTGTGTACCTGTAATAAAAATTGTTTCTGTTCTTTAGATTTCGTTATTTTATCATTAAATTCTTCCATGAGCTTTACTCCTCATTCTGCAGTGTTATTTACCACCTGTAATGATCTGATTATTTGCTGCCCTTGTATGTAATCCTGGTGGTCCTTCCTGTAAATTGGGTCCATCAACGGAAACTCAGTGGGCACACCGAATCTTGAAAACACTTTTAATGATTTACGTGACAATAATTCCATTGAAAGGTCTTTAGAGATGAAATTTGGAACATCTTCTAGCTTCACATGTATTCTTTTTCTTACTTCATCCTCTTCGTTTTCCTCTTGTTCTTTCTGAATAATATTTCCAACCATTTTCCGTTTTTGTTCGTTGTCCAATCAGTTGCCAAATAAGAAAATACCGCACATTCTTCATTTAAATATTGGGTATATAAATAAGTTTTGAGGGATTTCCGTTCGGTGTCGTACTTATTACTGCTTGCATGTATTTTAAGGTGGCAACACTGCGATATCACAGTACGAGACGCCAGCTGTCAGAGTCAGTATACAACGTTCTATTGAGAGGTGCGAAGACATATTTGTTTTAATGGCAACTTTCGTCCTGACAAAACAACATTTGCGAGAAGTGTTAGTGCATTACTTTATTGTCAAGAAAAGTGCTGCTGACAGCTATCGCTTAATGTCAGAAATCTATGATGAACATTCCCCATCCATAAAAACATGTGAGTATTGGTTTAGACGATTCAAAAGGAACGATTTCGATGTCAGTGATAAAGAATGTTCTGGGCCACCCAAAAAAAATTGCTGATGCCAAATTGGAAGCTTTACTCAAGGAGGATCCATGCCAGACCCAAAAAGAACTAGCAGCAGCATTAAATGTTAGTCAACCATGCATTTCACAACGTTTAGCTGCCATGGGAATGGTGCAAAAAGAAGGGAATTGGGTTCCACATGCTTTGTGAGAAAGAGACCTTGAACGTCGAAAAACCATTTGCGAATTGCTGCTTCAAAGCCAAAAAAGAAAGGTTTTTTTTTGCATCGTATTATTACTGCTGAAAAGAAATGGATATGGTACGATAACCCTAAACGGCAGAAAGCATGGGTGAAGCCAGGTGAACCCGGTCCTTCAACTCCAAAATGCAATATCCATGGTTCAAAGGTAATGCTGTGTATCTGGTGGGACCAGAAGAGTGTGATCCACTATGAACTGCTGAAACCGTCTGAAACTATTGCTGGTGATCGGTATCGAACCCATTTAATGCGTTTAAAAGGGGCTCTCACGCAAAAACGGCCAGAATGGGAGAATAGACACAACAAAATCATCTTACAGCATGACAACGCAAGACCACATATTTCTCGACTGTGAAAAAGTACTTAGAAGGATCCGACTGGGAAGTTCTACCCCACCCACCATATTTGCCAGATATTGCGCCATCGAATTACCATTTGTTCTGGTCGATGTAGTCAGCACTTTCTGGAGAACGGTTTAGTTCTTATGAAGACATCAAAAATTGGCTGGACAACTGGATCTGTTCCAAGGAACCGGAATTCTTCCTTCGGGGCTTACGTTCACTGCCCGAAAGATGGGGTAAAGTTGTAGCTTCAGAGGGAGCCTTCTTCGATTAATATTAAAATATTGTTTCTGTTCTCCAACAACGTGTTTTGTTCACCTCAAAACTTATTTATATACCCAATACCATAAATGGTTTAGAAATCTCCTTAAAGCAGTTGTGGCTATCTCTTCATTGTCTGCTTTATAAGCGGTAATTTTTTTTTATGAAAATAATGTCATTAGCGAAGCTTGAATTGCGTTTTCAGTGGAAAACCATGCTTTTTTACGTAGCACTTTATAACAAAACAGCAAACAGTCTGCAGTGCACTTCCTCGTTCACAAATAATTTAAATTGCTCCCAAAACAGCCATATTTTCAAGCAATATATCCCTTTTGCCATCCATCTGGCCAAATGATATGCTCCAGGGTGCCAAAATTTGATCCCTCTGGTAGGAACTCCACCTTAAAAATATTACAGTAAGCTATAAAAGTTTTTTTGTAGTCATCTCAAGGTAAATCATCTTTCAACTTGCCCTCTGCGAAGGTTAATACTCCCACTATTTCATCTTTTAATATTTCAATGACACCTGAATCTGTTGCCCATGAAGAAAACTTCTTTGTGTACATATTCACCCATTTGCTCTTAAACCTCTTGAACAACAGTATGTCTGGCCCAGATTCAGAAGGAAACTTCACTGCATTGAAGACTGCTTAAAGAACGATCTCATAAATATGATGGCGGCATGCCAGAAATGAAATATATCTACCTATTTTCTGCTCTGACAGAACTCAAGCTCCATTTAAACAGCCTGTATTAGAAGCAGTAGTGTCAGCAACACCTGCTTGGTTGGTTGCTTGGTTGGTTGCTTGGTTGGTTTTTATGGTGCAAGGGTCATGTTTGGCCAAAGAGCACCAAACACAAGACAATGAAACAGACAGTATTAAAAACATGGTACAATGATTAAAATCTGGTTGATTCAGTAAAACTGAAAAATGAGAATGATGGAAGGGCTAAAATCTAGTTACGTTTAAAAAAGTCAATTTGTTTTTAAAATGAGAAGACAGCGACAGTATCGCAGTGGTTATCTAGGAGCCGCTGCTGCTTAGCGGCGTCCTCGATCAACAAATGAGAATGAAAGAAGTGAAAACTTACATCACTAAAACGAACACAGCTACACAGAAGATGAGTGACGATGAGTTGGCAATTGCATGTCTCACACATCGCTGCAGTGTCGCCACACAGCAAAAAGCGGTGAACACCTGCTTGGACCATCTGTAGTAGTGACCAGTTTTCCAGGGTATTGTATACAGCAGATGGTATCTCATATCTCGTTCCGGTGGAAATTTCAGAAACTCCGAGAAGTTGTTCCATGTTCTGTGCCGTTGCAATCACAGGAAGGCATTAAACATTTAATTTGCCTGTTAAATCTGATAGCAACTTTTAAGTCCCAGTGAACAACTATAAAATTTAATTTTAAATCACTAAACTTTGACCTTATGTTTGATGCAACTGTTTTCTGAAAGTTTTTTCGACCTATTCTGATTGAAGTTCTGTTAACAATGAATTCCCGGGAATTAAGGGTAGCTGCTTCAATGCAGACTGTCAGCAAATGAGCTGCATCCCTGACACTTATCTTGCACTTGTTGAGTACTGCCAAAAGTTGCGGTATTAGAAATTCCCTTCTAGCTCTTTTAATTCCAGATGGATCAGGAATCTCACAACTTTTTGTGTTTTGTTTCCATTACAGCACTTATTGATTCTTTACTTTCAGAGCTTTCTGAACTACATGAAAGTGTGTCAGGCACTAAATCTCCTCCAGGTATTTGTGAACAGTATGTGGCTTCTCTCTGAACTTCCTTCTGTTTCCTGGTGACCTTTTTTTTTCAGCAAGAGCTACCTTCATATGTTTAGGAAGCATATATCCAGGACGACTTCCTTTCCTTTGTAACAACAAAAATTCTTTATCCTCATTGATTTTAACCATATTTAAAGCATTTGCACGAGCGATATCGAACAAATTATCCAAACTTTCTTCAAATTCATGTTCGCGTTTTTTGCTTAGTTCACTCGCTCTCTTCTTACCTTTTTCAAGATCTTGAAACTCTTCATATAATTTTTTCAGCTTTTTCAAGCAATTACAATGATCTCGGACAGGTATTTGTGCCTTTTTTCCAAAAAATGACGCATTCATCAACAACAAGTGAAATGCTGTCTTACAAATTTAATTTCACCACTCGCATATTATAAAACAGTTACACCTAAAACATCTCTTTTTGAAAAGAATTTACTGCCTGCAAGTTGTTTCCTTGTTGGATCTACAAGAAAAATTTCCTTTTGCATCATTTTAATTGTTTTCACTTAACACCAACAGGACACCAATGTATTAAAATAATAGTTTACAAAAGCTAAAAAAAATTTCACGTCGAGCTCCAGCGTGAAGACCTCATGTAACAACACAACAGGCCAAATACTGTCACACAAGCGTTCGAAAAGCTTCTGACGTCTTCGTTGAGTTACACAGAACTAAAAATAACTTCTTTAAATTCCTACTCACTTAGTGACCCTGACCATTACCCCCTTATAGCTTTTACAGACCCGCACACCGAATACCTAAAGCTGGGTGACGTAGGAGAGAGTAGTCTGGTAATCCGTAGTGGGTAGTCGAACGGTCGAGCTTGCTCGCTCGCTGTATAGTGCATAAGCCTCACTGTTAATGTGCGTGACTATCGTTGGTTTTCAACTAGGTTTTCCTCTCTTTGTTCTCATAAATATTTTTAGGACAAACGGCTCCAGAAGAAAATTTATTATGCTGCTTAGATGCAGTGTATCCCAATGTCGCAGTAATTATAACGATTGACCACGTGTTATATTAATGGACCACGTGTCATATTGATGCACCACATGTTTTATTATGCACGACGTGTTATTACGTATTATTTCACTAAAAATTGTCGGAGTATTCAAATTCCCTACTAACGGGGACCTCCTAATGGATTACTTCAATCAAGCGGGGAAATTTTCAAGTGACCAAGAACTCCCGGGTAAGTGGAAATCTTTTGTAGACCTAAGGCATGCATCCCATTGCTGAACATAAACAGCATTTGGAGCAAAACTACATATGGTTTCAATTTCTGGTTGTAGAGCACAATATAATTAAAGATGTTCTTTCCTTGCTCTTTCCTTGGTACTTTGTAACAATAATACAACTTCCGGTAATTAACAATGAAATGAAACACAACGTGAGATGGCTGTTTTTTTCTTGTGTAGTAGAAAATTCTATTACAACCTTTTTTATTTTAAAATTTAGTTGCCAAGCATGGGCAACTAGATTTTTTATTTACCTGCCCAGGCGAATGATTTGTATGCCCCCGGCATCTTGGGCATGGTATTTCCAAGCCCTGGATATTGTCATTTTTAAGAGACAAAAAAAGTACCTGGATGGGCACGAATCCACATATTGTGGAAACTATGTTCTAAACAAACAAGATTTTAAAGATACAAGTAGAAATATATACTCATATTTTTTTTTATTTATTTATTTTTTTTTTTATTTTTATTTTTTTTTTTTTGGAAAACATCTTAAAATGAGAGATCAATTTTTTTATTCATTCATCTAAACTTATCACTTATCTGTTTCCAGACTTCCTGCACCTTTTCTTTACAAGCTACAACTATAATAACTGGAACTAATATATCTCATATTATCCGATAACTGCTGGAACATGTGCTTCCAAATGTGGCGGTGGGTGTCAATCTTTGTATGGAGATAAACTTTTCCAATCCTTCATGGAATTTATTTTGAACACAAAATCATAAAATAAGGAAAAAACAATCTTTTCAATAGCTTTAGTAATGACAAAACATTTGCGCAGAATTTTATGCCATTGTCTTTTTATAGTTTCTGAGAAAATGGTACATCAAGTTAGTCAGTTTGTAACAAGACATGTTCATCTTTTAAAAAAACATCCTATAGTACCAAAACAGTCATTCAGATTTTATCCAGTGCAATAACTGCATGTGCATTTTTCAGGTTCTCAAAAAAAAAAAAAAATTCAATTCTTATCTGGAAAAGTACTTTATTAAAAATTTATTGGAACAAATTCTCAATTTCCTTAGAATGTAACTTGTCTTCGAAATTCTTCGAAACAGCTAACGGACCAATAATTAAATTGTGTTTGTGATACACAAAGAACTACACAAACATATATATTTGTGCATTGGCAGTTTTCCTGAATACTTCTTGAAAATCAAATTTCAGGAAATTTATGCCAATAAGTACTCGTATTTTTCCAGATAAAAAATAATGTTTCTATTGTGGATTCAATTGTTTAATGCTACTAATAAACTTAATACAGATGTTTTAAACTTTCACAAGGAAACATTTTTTAAATAGTGCTCTGGAAGATAAAAATTATGAATTTTACATTTGCGTACCAAAATGAAATTGTCCAAACATGTAACTAGATGGTACTAAAATTAGGAAAACTTGTTATGCCTTTTGTGAGGATCTCTGCGAACGAGAGGCCCCTTTAAATACTTATATATGATTTTTGTGTCTTTTTCGTGTGTATATGTACGTGTTCAAGTGACAGCCGTGTAAGATATCTTGTACGAGAACGAACAATTTATCCTTGTAAACTCACTGCTGGACATTTTGGGGACATTGGTCCTCAACGACGCCATTTTGCTCGAACTCGTAAGATAGTCGTTGGTTGTCAAATACATGATGATATTCGGTACGCCTTCTTACATGCTTGGAGGCGGAACTTAAAGAACATTCGTTACGAGGTGTCAACAATGCAACCCCCGAAAACGTTGGGGGGTTCGCGGAGGAAGGGGGATGAGGAGGACATTAGAGATTGGAAGGCGAGGAGAATGAGATGTCACGGTGATACACCATAATGGATTTTTTTTCGTTGTATGGTATATAACCCATAAAGCATGTAAATAATGTACAGTTATATATATATATACCTTTAATAAATATTCGGATTTCTTGGCAAATGGATTCCTGAACTGAAGGTATTTTCCTTAAGGCCGTGCTTTGTGAAGGACGAAACGAACCAAACGGGCCTGGGAACCACAGGCTCGCTAAAACATGTCACACCTTTAAAATGTCGTTATTGTACATTTAATAATGTAACAATTGTGTAATTTTCTTAAAATCTTAATTTATTTGATGCAATCAGTGGATCAAGCAGCAATCTTCTGTATGTATGTTAAAGTGGTTTATTGAGCCTTTGGTAATAATTTAAAAAAACACAGGAAAAAATAGTTTTTCTTCTTAACCTTTTTTATATATATATTAGTGAACATGGATCGCAAATAGATTTCTGGTTACTGTCTGATATGAAAATACATTTTCACTAAAGGAATTATTTCATCACTCAATATTTCGTAGTATTTTTCATAGCTCACAATGAATGAATGAATATTTTGTAGCTTGCAATGAATGAAAAATCTGATTCCTTAAACTCGTCAATTGACATCTTTTGAAACGACGGTGGTACTTCGTAATGAACCCTCAAACTAATCATTCAAGTACAAGATTGATTCCGTGAAATATGATGACATTATAACTTCAAGTGAAAATATGACTCACTCTCTCTCTCATATCACTAAGCTGTTCTCTGAGATTCAGAGGTTAGCTCCAAAAAGAAATACAAACTTCCAGATATTTTTACTTATTGTTGTCGTATCAAACTTCGCCATTTACAGCGATCTTGACATACAACTCGTGCTTCACTGATATCCATTACACGCCGTACACAAGATCTTTTATACTTCATACTCATAATCTTTTTCTCATGCAGACACTCCTGAATCTGATCGACCCATGTCTTCCTCGGCCTTCCTCTGCCTTTCCTTCCTGCCACTTGGGCTGAAAATATTTTCTTAGTAAGCATTTCATCACTCATTCTTTCAACATGGCCAAACCACCGAAGCATATTGGTCTCCACCTTGCTAACAACATTTTGCTTTACATCACACAACTGCAATACATCTTCATTCCTCACACAATCAGATCATGTCTTGCCACAAACCCCACGTAAGTAACGCATTTCTCCAGCACACAAACGACTCCTATGTTTCTTCTGCAGTACCCAGGTTTCACTGCCATACATCAGAGTAGGAACAATTACTGTTTCATACACAGCCATGCGGGACTCTTTAGAGAACCCATCACTCCTGTGAAAACCTCCCAGAGCAGCTATGACTTTCAAAGAAGAATTCACTCGCCTACTGATTTCACCATCCAACTTGTTCTCTCTGTCAAACATGCTTCCTAAATACACAAACTCACTCACCTGGTCAATCACAGTGCCATTTATACTTACATTACATTCAGTGCTACCCATTCCTCTCTCAAACACCATAACTTTGGTTTTTCCCTTATTTATACTCAGTTTGAATTTCATGCAAACTTCGTGCATCTGAGTCAACATACTCTGCAACTCACTTTTGCTCTCTGCCAACAGGACAGTGTCATCAGCATACAGCAATCTGCACACACGGATATCACCAAGACATAAACACCTATTATCTATTTTGGCCTCACGCATGCATGCGTCCATAAATATATTAAACAGCCATGGTGACATTACACAACCTTGTCTAACTCCTGCACCAATGGAAAACCATTTTGATAAAACACCATTCTCTCGTACACAAGCTCTACTACCAGCATACATGGCTTTTACACTATTAAGTAGATTCCCAGTAACACCATATTCATTCAATACCTTCCACAAAAATGTCCTATTCACTCTGTCATAAGCTTTCTCTAAATCTATGAAGGCAGTAAAAACTTTCTTCCCAACAGCCAGATACTTTTCAATCATCATGCGTAATGCAAAAATCTGGTTAGTGCAGCCTTTACCAGGCATAAAACCACTCTGAACATCCCACACTTTCTCTGATGTAAGACCCCATACTTTTTCAATAACAACCTTACCAAACACTTTCCCTGGCACACTCAGTAGGCTAATACCACGATAGTTCTTGACCTTTTCCCTTATACAAGGGAACAATGATAGCATCCTTCCAATCCCGAGGGACCATTCCTAACTCCCAGCACAACTGGCAAATTTCAGTTAACCAGTCAATTATAGAGTCGCCACCATACTTCAACATCTCTGCAGTTATGCCATCAACTCCTGGAGCCTTACCATTCTGAAGAGATTTTAGAGCTTTACACACTTCTTCTCTTGAGATCCCTCCTGTGCTTTCATCCCTCATTGTGACATCATCTGCATCTGTCTCAGAATCATTTTTGCTCTCCTGATCTAATAACTCACAGAAGTATTCGCCCCATCTGTCACTTAATTCATTGGGCTCCCATATCATTTCTCCAATCTCATTCTTCACACAACTTACAACTTTGTTTCCCCTATTTTTCCTGAGTCTCATGTACTTCCAGAAGGACTTTCTATCTTTCCAAAAAGCCAGTTCATGCCTTTCCACTTTCTCTTTCCTATCTTTTGCCTTACTGTGGTGAACCAGCTTAGCAGCTTCACGCTTCTCACAGCGATGTTCATCCACAGAGACTCTACCTTGCAACATTCCCAAATAGGCTTCCTTCTTTTTCTTTACTGCTTCATCAATCTCACTATTCCACCAAGCATCACCTCTATTGTTACCCACTATTGTGGTGCCACAGACCTCTTTAGCAGCAGTAACAACACAGTTCTTAAAACATTTCCACTTCTTTTCTACATCCCTCTCACAAGATTTCAGATCCTTCAGTCATTCTCTGAGTAAGTCAAAATACCGCTGGTGATCTTCAAGGAGCCTATCAACCTTTATTCTTTCTATCCTGGGTCTCTTCCTATTCCTTTTCCTCCAACCAACATTAAGTTTCACTCGTGACACTACCAAGTAATGATCAGAACCAACATCCGCACCTCTCATCACATGGGTGTCAACAACTAAGTGTTTCAAACGCTGATCGTAAACAACAAAATCTATCACACTCTTTTGACCAAGAGTACGATTTTCCCAAGTATATGTGTGTATATACTTGTGGTTGAAAAATGTATTAGATACACACAAATCATTCTCAATGCAGAGTTCAATTAATCTTTCACCATTATCATTCACACAAGGATCGTTAAACTTACCCAGAACATTGTCAGAAATTGCATTCTGCACACCTACTCTAGCATTGAAATCTCCTGCTATTATAACTTTTTCTTTAGCACCAAACTGGCTCAAAACAGTTTTTAGCTCATTCCAGAAATCTTCTTTCTTATCAGAAAGTTCCGAGTCACAAGGAGCATACACTACAACAATTACAATTCTCTGAAGTTTCACTTTCAAACGAATCCAGAGAATTCTCTTACTTATGCAACTATAGTGAATCAAGTTGTTCTTCATCTTTTCACTTAAAATCACACCTACACCAGCCTGTCCTCTCATATTATCCAATACTCCAGACCACACACTCACAGTGCCATTCGCTTCTTCTACCCCAATTTCCTTCTTTTTGGTTTCACTTACACACAGCACATCCAGTCTATACTTATTAATTTCCTCAATCACCTCACTCATCTTGCCATTTATACCTCTAGTATTCCATACACCAATCTTACATTCACTCAGTCGAGATCGCTTTCTCATACGCCGTTTAGAAAGTCCAGGTCGATTCTGTGGTGGACCGTCCTTCTCAAGTGTGGTAGGTCCACCATATCCCACACTTGAGTCATTCTTAATATGACAACAGTTTATAATTTGATTACAGCAGTGTCATGAAAAGAACACCGATGATTTCATTAAGTTGACAAATCTGTCTTGCTTACACTTTTACGTCAAAATTAATGCTACGCTAGATTTACGCTGTAATTTCTTTTTTTACTGTATTTTGAAAGATTATAGAACAAATGTGGAAACTCTGCAGTTATTTAAAAAAATCTAACACAGCTTATTTAAATGCAGTGAAACTCTAAATAATGCGTGACTTGTTTCGCTGGTGTACGTTAAAGATGTGTTCACTTCGCACATCGCCGTACGGCTTCCAGCATCTCCCTCTCCCTTACTACGGACTACCCTAGTGATGTCACAATCCGGTGAGCAGGCCTGTAAGTTATAAGGAGTGATGCCCTGACCCAATTTTCATTCCTAGCTACTTACGGCAGTGATTGCGAGAATTAAAGGAAATGAATCCCGCGTTTTGAGAAGGGCTCTGCATTTTTTTCTCTTTATTTTTTTTTTTAGGCCTTTGCCTACGAAAACCTTCTCTGGAAATACCTTATTAATCTTTTTTTTTTTTTTGACACTCCTGCTTGTTTATTAAACGAGCAGAGAAATATAATTGTATTTTTCAGAATTTCAGGCTTTATGCAGCATGTGTTAATATTACTCGATTGATTTCAAACTTCAACAACTTTAGAGTCTCATATAAAGGCACAAAACTGGGGGTACTCGAAAAGAAATTTCTAGGTTAAAAAATAAGTTCCACCCTAATTTTTTTCCTGAACTGTGATGCAGTTCTCACATTGTCATGACATGCTGAGCACCAAGTGACCCAGGAGTTCCTGAGGTAAATTTGCCCACTCCTTCCTCAGACCATGGTTGAGGCCCTACTTGTTTTCTGGACGGAGGTTTCGAACACCAGTGCATCTCCTCATTGCATCTCAAACGTGTTTGGTGGAGTTGAGGTCTGGGGAGCGTGTTGGTCTGTTGATGCGATGAATATCATCAGTCTCCAGAAGTGTCAGCACTGCTCTTGTATAATGAGGTGTTGCATTGTCATCCATGAGCAGAAAGTCTTCACCTGCAGCACCACAAAATAATCAAACATGACGTAGAACTTTGCTGTATTATGGTCCGCCCATCATAATCCCATTTTCCAGCACCTGTAGCTTGGTGGTCCATTAATCATGATGCGGCACTGCTGTATCTGTCCCTTTCCTGCACATTCTCATGCTGATATGTGATACCACTTTAACTCCAGATCAACTGACATCTAGAATCTGGAGACAGGCTGATGACTCATCTGTGAAGAGTACATTGATGATGTGTCCACTTTCTGCGGATACGACACCACTAAAACTGTGCTCTAAGTTGAGTTCTGGATAGAGGGACATAGACTGCTGGCCTTCGGGCATATAGCCCTATATGTCGTAGACATCTTGCCACAGTTTGTTGGGATATCCGTGTTATTGTGCTGGAATGGAGGCAATTTCCAAGCTGACAAGCCGTGGTGTGGCAATAATGTTTTGCTATTACAACCAAAAATCTGTCTTCATGCATCATAGTGGAGTGAGGGCGACCTTCTAGCCTGCATCTGGAACACATTCCATTGGTTTGAAATGTTGCTTATAGTCTGGATACCGCACTATGCGCTTTTCCAAACTTCCTGGCAACATCACTCACTTGACGACCTTCTTCCAGTTTCCCTGCATTTCTTCCCCGTGTGAAATCATCCAGATGAAGTCTTTGAGACATAATGTAAATTTCTTGTTCGTACTTTTATGCTTTCATGCCCATATTTTTCTTCAAGCACATGTTGCCTACTGCACTCTTTTATTGTTTTAGGTGATACCATGTGACCCTTGTGGGCACGATTCGACATTTTGCATGAGCACCGGCTTTCTACTGAATGTCCCCAGTCATGCAAATTGCCACAAGCTGTTGTCTGATTTTGTGGTTGTAACCTTTTGAAATAGTGTTTGTCCGTAGGTTTTGGACACCAGTGCAGCACAGGGTGCCCGGGCTAGAGGTATCCAAAAATAACACACATATCTCTCAGATTCTATGAAATTTAGTAATTTTTATTATTATTATACAGAGAAACTTACAGAGTTTTTATGCAGTTTAGTAAATGTGAGGGTAATTCAGAAAGTAAAGAATGTTTTATTATAAAAGCTCTATACTTTTAAACTTTTTAAATATTTTATTTACAATTTTTAATTCGTACCTTAACCTATATTTCTACATAGTCGCACTGGACATTGAGGCACTTGTCATATCTTAGGATAAGTTTAAGTATCCCATACTCAGAGAACTCTGCTGCCAGTCCTTTCAGCCAGTCTATAATAGCTTCCTTTAGCGCATCATCATCAAAACGTTGTCCACCAAGGAACTGTTTTAAATTGGGGAACAAGTGGCTATATGATGGGGCAAAGTCCGGGCGGTAAGATGGGTGCTCAAGAATTTTCCAGTGAAACTCGTCAAACAGCTCCCTTGTTTTCCTGGCAGTGTGCAGGCAGGCATTCATTGCGTTTGTTTGTGATGAGAGAAGGGCACCCTGCCTGCTCTTCGTCGTGAATGTTTGTTTTTCCGTTTTTAAACATTCTTCGCACTTTCTGACACTGAATTCATGCACAACACCTTCTCTATACACTCGAACAAGTCTCCGACAAATTTCAAATAGGCCTGGTGTTTTCAGGAGTCAGAAAACGGAAAACTGATCGAACTTCGGATTCGGTGGGATTTTCAATGCGCGTATTCATTTCGAAAGATTGTAACTAATCGCAAACAGATAATACATGCCTGACAATGGTGCCAGGAGATAGCCAACAAGGCAGTGGGATAGGATGACCTTGACTGAGGACAGGCCAGGAACCTGCGCAACATTCTTTACTTTCTGGATGACCTACATAGCAATGTGGGCCTCTTTTTTAGCTCTACAGATGTCAGAACAGTACTCGAGCTCTTGCCAAGTGTATTCCAGCATCTGAGGCATTATTAGAGCCACTTCTTCAATTATATGCTGTTTCATGTTGTTCAAATCTCGGAACTTTTTCTGGTACACACAGTGTTTAATAAAGCCCCATGCAAAAACATCCAATGGAGTCTGATCCAGAGATCGAGGTGGCCAGGCAATAGGACTTCCTCTTCTAATGCAATGTTCAGGAACAGTCTCGTTCAGAAACACGGTAAGATCTCCATCGAAGTGTGGTAGAGCACCATCTTGCTGAACCATGAAACCTGGGGGGATTTGTTGGCAAAGATGTGCAGCATATCATAGTGAGTGTGTTCCATCACTGTGGGCTCTATGAGGGGGGGGTGACTGATGACGTCATTTTTGTGCGCTGCTAACCAGATATTGACTTTTGGTGTGTCCCTTTCATTTTTGATCAGTTGGTTAAGATTCTCTGTACGTCGTGTGGCGATTGTGTCCGTTAACTTCCCTGCATATGTGAAAGGTGGATTTGTCTCTGAATAACAACAGATCAAGATAATTGGGATTTCCATCGATATAACTGATCATCTATCTTAAGGGGTTGAAGTTTAATTTTGCACGCATACAAATGGAGATGTTCATGTGAAATGTTGAACAAGGAATCTGCAGTTACTTACTAGTCTGTCCAATTGACTTACATGGGCTCTTAAAGAATGATTTGCACACCTGATGTAGTCTCATGAGTCACACACTTTTTGGGGTGTTTCACAGTTTGTGAAACCAAACTTCCTGTCTCTTGTAGAGTCTTATCCCACTGAAGAATGGACTTGGATGTGGGAAAATCCACATCCCATTCCCTTCATGCATGCATTGTTCCTTCCGCTGTTGCATCCACATCTCAACTGAGGCAATAGCCATTCTTATGCCGTTTTTTTGTGTGCATGATTACTGGTGACGCTCCCGCACTAATGACCTTGAAAGTGTGGCAAAACAACTCTTGGAGAGATTTCCTATCAACTCAGCTTCAGTTTGAGAAAATATAATGAGTGGTTTTTGCTTTACAAGCCATTATTTTTGGATACATCTAGCCTTAATGCCCTATATTTTCTTCAAAACCAGTCAGTAGAAAGCAAGTGTTTTTGACCCCCCCTTTTTTTAAGCTAAATTAAATTTCAAAATCAAATTTGTTTTAGTGACCCGTAAATTGCTTCATGACAGAGTGAGCAATGCTGTGTTGATTTTTCACATTCAGTTTGATTTAAGATGCATGTTTTCCAGTTTCTTAATCTCTTCTTGCAACATCAAGAAACAGAGCAAGCATTTTCTTTTGTTTAAAATTAAAAGTTCAGAAATGCTTCTGTTCGCCGATTGTGTAGAGAAAACGACTTTACTGGGAATGGTAGAAGGCGACAGAGTTGAAGTTCCAGTTTTAAACTTGAATTTCTTTTAAACAAAAGGAAATTGCTCACTTTTTGTTTCTAGGAAAACATGCAGTTTTAGGGAAATTGTAAAAAATGATAACTCCACTCCCACTCTGCCATGAAAACAAGTGTGTGGGTCATGGAAATGGTGAAATTTCCAGAAAGGACAAGGTAAAGAATGATTTTTAATTTGAAATTTGCCTTAATGAAAAACGAACATTCTTACTCCATTGATTGGTATAGGAATACAGTATTTTAAGGAATAAGAAAATGTCCATTCATTAGGAGAGATCTGAAAAATATGGTCACTTTTCTGTGCACTTGCAATTTTTACTATAATGTTCTGCACCTCTTTTTTTTTCTTTGTGTTGTTTTGTAGTTCACAGCCCACCGTGGGCAACTCGCAATCTGTGTAGGCACTTTCCATGTTTACTGCAGGATTCCCATTGGAATATACATTGGTTTTTGAGGAATACTAGAAAAATAATAAAATAAATATTGTGTGTGTGGCACCACATAATGTTTCCCATAGGAAGTCTTCAATATCTATATAGTCAAAATGTTATGAGCTCACCCTTCTACATATGTTCTTCAAATTTCTTAATTAATACAGTAAAAATTTCTGCAATCACAATTGTTGTGATTTTGTTTTCTTTGACCTTACTAGCACTTGTATGCTTCTAACCAAACTTTTTTTCTTGTCTCTTCATTTTAAAAGCTTACTACATAGTTCAAGATATAGACTAATAAACCTTCATTTTGTATCATTTTCTATAAAATTTAAAGTTTTTTTTTGTTGTTGTTGTGTTTAATTCTGTCATAAGTTTTTGGAATTTTTTTTCATGGTTTTGTTTTACATCACATGTTTTTGCTGCCTTTTTATCTTTTTGTTGTCCCCCCCTATTTTCTTTTAGGAGAAAGCCTTTGCCTGTAATGCCTCCAAAAGCGGTTCCGTCTACAAGCTCATCATGCCATCCTTCTAGTTCTGGATCGTCTTCACGATTCTCATCTTCTCAATCAAGTTCTTCTCGTCATAAACGAGAAGACATCTCTCGCCCTAGTTCAAGTCGTAGTGGAAGTTCTTCACAAATCGAATTTTCTGGAACAAGCAGAAATAGCAGCTCATCCACAATCTGTAGAGAAACAAATGGAATTGGTAATTTAATTGCAAATACAATATAATGTTTTGTGTACGTGTTTGTTTGATAAAACAAGCAAATTTTTGTGTAATTATTATGTTGATGCTGATTTTAATGTTCTTCTGCCCTCTTCATATACTTGCCAAGTTTAACAGTTTACCTGTAAAATTTGCAGAAAGTCTACTTGTTTTATGGTTATATTACAGATGTTTGCTTGTTTGTTCCCCTCCCTAACTGGTTAATACTGTTAGTTATCACCTAAAAATTTCAATAAATGGCCCATATAGGACTACAGCACCTGTGCATTCTGATTTTCCTGATCCATACTTACCTGCTTCTGTGTTCAACCTTCTCTGCTCACTGCTGAACTCAGTGAAAATACAGTAGGATTGCTGATAACTGCTAAAAAAAAAGAGATTGTGCGAGAAAAAAAAGTAAAATACTAGCCTATCATGATACATAAGATTGAGTTTTATAAAGTTATTCTAATATGTTAACACAAAAATTTAAGATCAAAAATTCTCAAGTTAAAAAATAAATTGCTATTAAATAAACAAATCCCTATAATTTTTAATAAATTGCAATAATTTTGCAGTTACAAATAAAAATTTTATCTGTGTATGTAGCCTACAAATAGACCTCACTATTCCCATGAATTATGTATTGATTACTTTTTAATTGCCATAAGCATGAAATAGTGCCAAATTTTTTAATATAACGTATGAAATTGATAAAATTGACATATTTGCATTATAAATCTGCTATACTGATTAAATGTCTGCTGAAATCTTTTTATGGGTTTCATTTCTTGAAGTTGGTGGCATGTCTGCTGTTGTATGATTAACAAATTTCTGTCTTTTGCTGCAGTGGATATTGATACTCCTGGGTTTTTTTTTTTTTTTTTTTACAGGGAGTGAGAGGCTAGTAATTTGATTTTCATCAGTGGCTCTAATTTCATCACATTGCAAGCTATGCCACACAAGGAATTTTGAGAAATAGTGAGGAAAGCAGATTTGAAATGATTCCGTGAAATTTCATGTGTTTGGAAAAAAACAAAACTGGAAAAAAATTGTAATCATGTGTGTTCACTTCGGAAGTCTTATTAAATAGAAATTGAAGCTACACTGTTAGTTAATAAAAACAACAAAGCATACAGAAGCAAAAATGTATGAAGTCTCTGCTTAAAAATTACCATGCACCTTGCAGCTGTTTTAGTTACTTCTCAAACATTTTCTTTTGCACTAAAATGAATTACTGTATTATCTGATAATCCTTCCCCATTAGTTGAGAATCCTGAAACAAAAGGAATGAGTTGAAGTTGTTTCATGAAGTATATCTTTATAAAGAATTATTCCACATACTGAATCCTGGAACAAAACCCTCTGAGTCAAAGGCTTTTTATTTCTAGCCAGTGTGGTGTAGGAAGTGATGGATATATATATATATATTTTTAATTCTATGCCAGTTAAAATGTGAAATATTATTAGTTGAGCCAAAATTTTAGGTACCAATCAATACCATGAAAATTTAGTAAGAAATTCATATTTTAAATGAAAACAGTAAATTGAATACAAAGTTTGCATTTATGAGACTGTAAATGATTAATTCTATTGGTTGTTACTCTTAGATTAGTATCGAGTGGGGAAAAAAATAATGGTAGCGTGAATGTTTTCATGCAACTAGTTTTTTTTTTTTTTATTAATAAAAATTAGTCATTTTTGAAGGTGAACCATGAGAGAGAGACAGAGATTTGTGACAGTGTCACTGAACTTGTGTAGGTAGAACTAATTCTAAGAAAGGATGAGAGCTGTCTGGTAGTCATTGTTTTTATGAGACATTATACACTGGCAGAAAGTGAAAAAAGAACACCAAGAAGGAGACGTCTGACACCAACGAAATTTATACAGCATAATAACAGAATACAGAGGATAACGTGATCAAAACATTATGGCAAAATACAGCTGTATTTGCTGGTAAACTGAAAAATAACATTTCCATGTAACATGGTTAGTACGAGGTTGAACCACCATGAACTGCGTCACACTGTGCAATTCTGGCATGGAGTCTGTCGTACAGATGTTGGATGTAAGTTTGGGGTATTGAGTTCCAAGCATCCTGAACCTGGACGCGTAAATGGGGGATGATCGTGGCTGGCCGTGGAGACCGGATAAGTCGTTGTCCCATAAAATCCCACACGTGCTCAATGGGGGACATATCCGGTGAACGTGCAGGCCACGGAAGTTGTCTCACACCCTAAAGTGCATGTTGTGTTGCACGTGCTGTGTGTGGGCGTGCGTTATCTTGCTGGAAAACACCACGATGGACCGACCTTACAAATGGCACAACAACGGGCTGAATGATGATGTTGATGTAAGAAGTGCTGTTTAACGTACCCGGTACAAACACTAGTTGTGTACGGGAGTGATAGCTGATCGCTCCCCACACCAGGAGACCAGGTGTAGGCCCTGTGTGTCGCTGGCGGATGCAAGAAGGGTGGAGACTCTCCCCTGTGCGTCTGTGAACACGCGTATGGCCATCGGAGGCTCCCAAGCAGAATCTGCTTTCATCGCTGAACACGGCAGATCGCCATTGCGTTCTCCAGTGCAGACGTTGGCAACACCACTGCAGCCGTTCTTGACGGTGGGCTGGAGTCAGAGGTACACATGCCAGAGGCACAAGTGCAAGTAGTCCTGCATCCAGTAGACTGTTGCGGATTGTTCCCACTGTCACCTCAGGTGCAACGGCAGCTCGAATTTGCGTCGCAGTGGATGTTCTGCTTGACAACGCCGCTTTTCTTATGCGTCGATCGGTCCGCCTGTGACTCCCGGTTCCACGTCTTCTCGTGTGGGAATGTTCCTCGGACCATCTACGCCACCATCGTACCACCACCGATACTTCCCGTCCAATTCGCTCCGCAATACGACTATATGACCACGCGGAGTCCGACTAGACGACCTTGCTCAAAGTCCGATAACTGCTGAAATCGTACATGTCTTCCATGTCCAAGCAATGCAGCTTCTTCAGGGTCTTTGCACGTGTCCATACGCCGACGACTGATTACATTCACTTCGCCGTACTCCTTAAATACCACCGACAATAATTTGCATATTATGCCGTGCTGTGGCGTAAGCGTTCACCGGTTGGTCCCGAAATTAACATCACACCTACGGAAACTCGACCCCATTAACATATGTAAATTTCATGATCGTCTGCCAATTCCTTCTTGGTGTTCTTTTTTCTTTTTTCACTTTCCACCAGTGTATTATTTGCAAGGCTTCACTGTTGAAAATCCAACAGAAAAATTGAAACAAAAATCTTTTAAACTGGCAAATTAAAGTGACCTTAATTATCAGTAAAGACATTTACAAAGGATTATTTCAAAATTGAACTGTTTTAATATTTGAATATGTTTCCTCAGTGCTAATAATAAATTGACTAGTTAAAATGCTTAAATATGGGCTGGTTATATTGAAATGAAATCTCTTTTCTGAAGTTTTATGCATGTTAGGAATTTTATCCAAATGCATTTCTATTTTTGTTTAAGGAGTGAATTATTTAAAACAGTGATTCCTAACCTGTGGTACACTGGATTTTTCTGGGTGGTATGCAAGGGCATAAATAAAAAAATGACTTATAAAACCTGTGTTTCTGAACAGAAAAGTGTTTTCTATAATGTTTATTGCTTGAAGGGAAAACAACAGAAATAAACTATGAAATGTAAAAATTTAGTGAAGACACTGTCAGCTGCCTATTTGTACTGGCGTCAAAAGGCATTGACAGGAGCTCATCAAACAATTTGAAGAGTACTTCAGTGAAGGTTATACAGCATTCAACTGGCTATGGAATTCTTTCCTTGCAGCTGATTCATTTCCTGACAGTTTCATCATGGCTGATTACTAGACACTGATTTATATATTTTGTGATGGAAATCTATAAATGAGATTCATAATGTTTGACCTTGGAGAATTTTGGTCAAAGATACTGTTGGAGTAGTACTCCTCTTTGGCAAGCAATGCTGTGAAGTGTTTATTACTTTCTTTTACTCCACTGAATTTAGTGAAATAAGATTTTCAGCTATGCTGTTGATTAAGAATAAATATAGAACTAAGTTAAACTTTGAATCAGATCTTTGCTTAAAATTTTCAAACAGACTGAGCCTCACTCTGAAAATTGGGCAAAAATTTGCAAGCTCAAGCTTCACATTGGGCTTTCAGGTAACTTTGTTTTCAAAGTTATCATCATCATCATTGTCAACCATTATCAATCCACTGCTGGACGAAGGTCTCCCCAAGTTTCCTCCACAACGGTCTGTCTTGTGCCAGTCTCCTCCATGTCACTCCCGCATATTTTCGAATTTCATCCACCCATCTCCCATGTGATCTTCTTCTGGGTCTTTTCCTGTCACTTAGAATCCAATCTAAAATTTCGGCTGTCCATCGATGGTCTGTCCTTCTGGCAGTATGTCCAGCCCATTGCCATTTCAGGGATTTAACTCTGATCATGATGTCTTCCACTCTCGTCATTTTTCGGATACACGAGTTCCTCTTCTTATCTCTCCTGGTTATACCAAGCATGCACCTCTCCATGCTACTTTGAGTTGTCTGCAGCCTTTGTATGTCTCTTTTAGTTAAGGTCCACGTCTCTGCACCATACGTAAGCAAGGATGCATTGATCAAACACTTTTCTTTTAAGACATAATGGCATATTGCTCTTGAAAATTATGCTGTTTCTTCCAAAAGCTCTCCAGGCAAGTTTTGTACGCCGATTAATTTCTTCACCAATGTGACCCTCACTTGATATCTGCTGTCCAAGATAAACGTACGTGTCTGTTATCTCCAGCTTTTCTCCATCAATCGATAAATCTTCATTTCTTGTAAAAGCATTGAACATCACTTTTGTCTTCTGAAAGTTCATTTTTAATCCCACTTCTTTACTCTTGTCAGCAAGTTCCTGGATCATACTCTGCAGCTCTGGTGGGGTAGTTGCAAAAATAACTACATCATCAGCAAAACGAAGGTGGGTTAGATAATCTCCATTAATCTTTATCCCTTTGTTTCTCCAGTTCAGTGATTGAAAGACATTTTCCAATGTGGCATTAAAGAGCTTGGGAGATATGGTGTCACCTTGTCTCACTCCCTTTCCAATTTTTATGTGTGTTGTATTTTCAAACAGCCGAATCTTTGCACTTGCATTTTCATAGATGTTATTAATAATATTAATGTATGCATCTTCAATACTGCAAGATTTCAGAGCCATTGTAACTGCTGATGGTTTCACCGAATCAAAGGCTTTTTCATAATCGAAAAAGCCATGCACAATGGAAGTTCATATTCCCTGGCTCTTTCAATAAGTTCTCTCAGTACGTGGATATGATCTATTGTGCTGTAGCCATTCCTGAATCCAGCTTGTTCTCTCGGTTGAGCCATGTCCAGTGTTACCTTCAAGCGGTGTGAAAGAACTTTAGTGAAGATTTTATAAACTACTGAGAGGAGGATGATAGGTCTGTAGTTCCTGAGATCCTCAATGTCACCTTTTTTATGTAGCAGGATCATTGTAGCGTTGTTCCAATCCTGAGGAATCTTCCCTTCATTACGCATCTAGTGAAAATTTGGGCGAGTACTGTTTCGATTTCTCCACTTGCTTCTTGTATGATGTCTACAGTAATTCCATCTTCTCCTGGAGCTTTCCCCTGCTTCATGTTCTTTTTCAGTGCCATAATCTGTTTTCTTCCCTTACTGAGATGTCCCTTTGCTATCTTTAGGCTTTCGTTGTTTTCAATTGCTTTCCTCACTAGCTCACAGTTGAATTTCCTTACATCTTCAGTGATACTTTTTCGTACTGTCTTGCATAGCTCTATATATTCCACTTTGGAAGTCACATCTTCTTTAGTTGTCCTCATCTCTCTTTTTTTTTTTTTTTTTGCATCAACATTTTGGTTTTTCCTGATAATTTGTTCACATGCAACTTGTTCTTAGACCCAGCTAATTTTGTTGCTGTTTCCGTAAGAGCTTTGGTTACTTTTCTGTTAACTTCAGAAATATCCACTTCTTCCGATGTTAGGCCTTCTAAAGTAGGGAATCTGTTCTTCAGTTCCAACTTGAAAGTATTATGGTGTTTTTTAAGGTTGGTTATGCCAATACATTTTGTTTGTCTTATGAGCTTGCCATGTTCGAGTTTAGTGTTGAGGTGCATCTTACATCTCACCAATCTATGGTCACTACCTGTGTTGAACTTGTTCAGCACACTGCAGTCTTGGATGACGAATTTTTTGTTACACATAATAAAATCAATTTCACTTGTCGTCCCAATTGGATGTCTCCATGTCCATTTCCTGTGTGGCTTTTTCTTGAAAAAGGAGTTCAAGATGAAAAACCCTTCTGCCTCTGCAAACTCAACGAGAGTATTTCCACGCTGGTTTCTGTTGCTGTGACCGAATTTACCTACTGAAGTTTCATTCTGTTGCCGTTGCCCTATTTTTGCATTGAAATCTCCCATAATTATCTTCAAGTGCTGCTTACCTTTATTATTTAGATTACGAATTTCCTCATAAAATTCTTCAATTTCTTCTTCAGGATGACTTGTGGTGGGTGCATAAGTTTGAATAATCTGAGTCTTGTATCTTCTCGAGAGTTGGATAACGAGTCTTGCAGCTCTGTCAGAGGAACTTTCAACTTCTACCACTTTATCCTTCAGTTTCTTGTTTATTATAAATCCAACACCACTAGTTCTGCTAGTATCTGTCCCACGATAGTAGAAGAGATGTCCACTTTTCAGTTCAATGAGATCTTCTCCTTACCTCACTTAGCCCGACGATGTCCCACTTGATCCTTTGTAGTTCCTCTTCCAATTCAAGAAGCCTTGAATCAGAAGATAGGGAGCGTCCATTATACGTAGCCAAGGTCAGCATCAGATGGCAGCATAGTCCGGTCCTCCGAGGATTCTTAGCACCCTCTGCCTTCATGTCGCACTGGACGCTGCCTTGGCCAGGTACATTCCAGCTGCCGGAAACTGAGGGCCAAGATTTAAGTTGTAGAGTCATTTTTGGAGGTGTTTGGCCATAACTCACCACGCTGGCCAAGCGGGTTGGTGAGTGTGGGATAGAATTTCCTCTAATCCCGATGGTATAGGTATACCGCTATTGGCGGTCGTCAGAGCCCCTTTAGTGGGAACAGGATGCACCACAAGAAGGCGGGGTTGACATTTGTCAAGGAGAGGCTGTGATGTTATGCATCACCTGACCTTACATCCCTTCAAAGTTATACCAATGTTAAAACAATAGCTGCTGAAGTTTGTTTTCGTGTAATTAACAAAAAGCATAATTTGATTATAATATATTTCTACTGTTAATTCACTAGATGTAATTAATTATTGATATCTATTAAACACCTGTACTTATATCTATGGATTATAATGGTGGCATGTGTAAATGAAAAAAAGAAGAAAAGGTTTTGAATCACTGGTTTGTATCCTTGCGAACTGAAAAATGATTGGATTTTGGAAATCAGAAATGGAAAAGCAAAAAAGTTTTTAAAAATATCAAGCCATTTGAAATTATTTTAAGAGACTCATTGTAGGTTGGTCGATTGCTTTTTGCTTTCAATATTTAATTTCATTCATCTGACCAAGTAAATCTGTGTAAAAGAAAAAATTGGAAACCCAATGACTTCTGTTTTCTGACATTTTTTAGTTATTTCATTTTTAAGATTCTAAAATCTTTCGGACTGATTCTCCATGCTCAGCTGGCTGACTTTTTTGCACTTAAGGGTCATTCCTTGTGAAATCAACCAGCAAAAATAGCATTTTCAACCTGACCATTTTTGATTTTTATGAAACTTGGTATATTTGTAGAATTCATCAATATAAACATATATGAATTTTTTCAGAATTTTTAATGCATGTGTTTTTGAGTTATTGATTTTTGAAATTTCAAAAAAAACCCTGAAATTTCATCATCTGAGAAACTGCCAATTACTCGGGTTCTAGTAGAGCTAGGGTCATGAATTATGGCTCATTTTAAAGATCTTGAATTGGGCTTTCATTTGATATGCCACATGACACTATTAAAAAAATTTAATGTCAATTTTGAAATTGAAATATTAAAAAACATGTGTTTTTTAAAAAATCAAAAAAAAAATATATGTTTGACAAACATTATTTTTCTACATATCCTGAAAGTTTCATAATGGGATTGCTATGGGATCACTATAAAAAAATAAATAACATAGAAGGACGTTACTAAACGCACCATCAGTGACTGAGGAATTGTTTATTTTGTCTGTCTAAAATGTTATCCCTGGTCTTACAAACACTGCAAATGTTAATGAATTAATTATAATTAGTTAAAAAGTTAATATAATCCATAAGGTTAACAAATTGTGTTTCTTTCCTAGGTTTTAAAGCAAAAGCAAAGTAAAAGACGGATGCCAGCAGACCATCCACATCAAAAGTTTCAAGTGTGGTTTACTGTTGCAACCCCCTTGGGAAACCAAACCATAAATATAACAAAAAAAATCTGCGACCAGTTTCCAAGAATCTATTGCTACAGAACAAGTTGCTCAAAACTGGAGACAAGATCTGTGACAGTTGTCGTAAAGCAATCTAGAAATTTCACTCTGAAGCTGCTGAACATTCCTCTTCACCTTCTGACAGCTATAATGAACAAGAAGCCAAAGGCCGTGCTGTTCCATCTGAAAACATTGAAGTTTCAACTCCTGAAAAAGAGCATGCTATAGAAGCATTTAACAGAAGTTAACAATGTCTGGATGAAACACCAATCAAGAAAAAACGCCTGCAAGAAGAAAAAATTACCCTGAAGAAAAAAATAAAAAAGCCCAAGACGCATTTCGAGCAAAATTATTAAAGTTAAGTCCTGCGTCGGATCCAAAGGATATTTACAACTTGTTTATGATAATCAAATTATGACCCCACACCAACTCTTTGAATGGGCCACTGCTAATATTCACTTTCGGTTTGCAACAACAAAAAATTACCGATTCACTTTCAGTTTGCAACAACAGAAAATTACAAAGAGGCGGAAATTATCCTTAAAAGTAGAATAGCTTCTGCTAAGACAATAAGTGATACTCAGAAACTCCATTGTTTCATTCCTGCAGGAAAACACAAATTACTAGTCAAAACTTACTCACTTTCTGAGCATTTTAAAGAAGAGATATGTGCAACAGATGAAGGGGAAGAGAACATTAGTTTTGAAAATATAGTAGGTTTTGTGATTAGTAAGTGCTCAGAGCACTGGTGGTTGGGATGTGTACTTGGTGTGAATGAGGACACAGAAGAGGTAAAAGTGAGCTTCCTGGAGCCGCATGGTCCATCTCCATCATCCAAGTATCCTCAATCACCGGATATACTGTTGGTTCATAAATCTGATGTTTTGTTAAAAGTTGACCCGACAACAGCTACTGGAAGAGTATATAATTTAACAATGACTGAGACAAAGAAGGCAAATCAAGAACTGGCATACAAGTGCAGCAAAATTCAAAAGAATTTTCTCGAAAAGAATATCATCCAAGTATCCTCAATCACCGGATATACTGTTGGTTCATAAATCTGATGTTTTGTTAAAAGTTGACCCGACAACAGCTACTGGAAGAGTATATAATTTAACAATGACTGAGACAAAGAAGGCAAATCAAGAACTGGCATACAAGTGCAGCAAAATTCAAAAGAAAGAAAAAAAGCAGGATACATATAGAAGATAAAATAATTTTGTAAGTGTAAATATGCACACAGAACCTTATACTGAATTATGAAATGAATTACTTTGGGGCACAGTTTAAAATTACTTAGATGTTTATTTTCATTCTTTAACATTCACAATGTTTAAAAGAACAAGTATGACATTTTACACAAACCACATAAAGAATACCCTTCCAGTCATGAGTGGAACCGGTAAGTACATCTGGCACATTTCAGTTGCATTGTTCTACGTTATTTATTTTTTTTACAGTGATCCCATAGCAATCCCATTATGAAACTTTCAGGATATGTAGAAAAATAATGTTTGTCAAACATATATTTTTTTGGATTTTTTAAAAAACATATGTTTTTTAATATTTCAATTTTAAAATCGACATTAATTTTTTTTAATAGTGTCATGTGGCATATCAAATGAAAGCCCAATTCAAGATCTTCAAAATGAGCCATAATTCATGACCTTAGCTCTACTAGAACAAGAGTAATTGGCAGTTAAAATTTGCTCAGATGATGAAATTTCAGGGGTTTTTTGAAATTTCAAAAATCAATAACTCAAAAACTGATGCATTAAAAATTCTGAAAAAAATCATGTTTGTTTATATTGATGAATACTACAATTATAGCAAGTTTCATAAAAATAAAAAAATGTCTGGTCGTGAGCCTTGTTGATTTGACATGGAAATGACCCTTAAGAGGAAGTGACTTCATTTCAAACACTTTCTTGATGTGAAATCACCTCCTGTTTAGTACAGGTAATATGCCATGACATATTTAGTTTACATCCACTGTAGTTATGTATTCACTCTTCCTATATATATTCTAATTTCCTTTTCTCTCTCTCTCTCTAATAGTTCCCAAGAGAAGAGTTAAAACAATCAAGGAGGAGGATGAACCTACCAGAGCACCAAAAGTATTAAGTGCCTCAAAGAAACATCACATGAAAAATAAATTGGGAGGTGTGTAATTCATCATCATTGCTGTTTAGTAGCATTTGATGTGTGAAATGTATTATGCAAGTACAGAGATTGTGAACTTCTTATGTTGATATATTCTAAACCTTTTAAATAAGGTCAGTGCCTGAAGTAGGCAGCTGTGTTGCCATTAAACTTCTCACAACCGGAGAGATTAAGCTTTGTGTGACTTGCACAGAACCTTGAATTGCTCCTTCTCTGTTGTGTGAATCACATGTAGAAGATATACAATATTACAGAAGAGATAGAAATATTTCAAACATCATTTGATAAAAATGTTGTGGTGTGATTTTGATGTAACAGTGTTGCTGTAAGTGGAGAAATTCAGCTTAGGCACAGAACTTGTTTCTGTTTATTTATTCAGGAATTAGTGATTGTGAATATGAATTAAAAAGTGTTTGCCAATATTTTTATATTTGTTATGTACAGTATTTGGTCACAGTAAAAACAGAAATATCTGTATCAATAATATGTTTCAAATAATTTTTACAAGTGGCAAACACTGTACTTGCTATTACAGCATTAAATACCTGGCATCTTCACTGTAGTGTCATGAGTGAAACTGAATGTTGGTTGGAGAAAGAGGAATAGGAAGATGCCTATGATGAAAAGAATAAAGGTTGAAAGGCTTTCTGAAGAACGTGAGCATTACTCTGAAATATTCAGTGAGTGACTGAATGAATTTGAAGTTATGTGAGAGGGATGTGGAGAAGAAGTGGACCTGTTTTAAGAACTGTGTTGTCACTTTGCCAAAGAGACCTGTGGTACTACAACAGTGGGTAACATTAAAGGTGTTGCTTGGTGAAACAGGTGAGATTAATAAGCAGTAAAGAGAAAGAAGGAAGCATATTTGGGGTTGTTGCAAGGTAGAGTATCTGAGGATAAATATCATTGTAAGAAGTGTGATGCAGCAAAGTTGGTTCATTAGAGTAAGGCAAATGATAGGAAGGATAAGGCAGAAAGGCATGAATTTGCTTTTTGGAAAACAGGAAAACATTCTGGGTGTACATAAGACATACAAAAAACATAAGGAGTAAAGTTCTAAGTTGTGTGAAGAAAGGTATCAGAGAAATGATATAGAAACCTAATTAGTTGGGTGGATACTTCTGTGAGTTATTAGAACATGAAAGCAAATGTGATTTTGAGGCAGAAGCAAATGATGCTACAGTCAGAGAAGGAAGCATAGGGGGAACTCAAGGGAAGAGGTTTGTAAAGCTCTGAAATTTCTTCAGAATATTAGGGCTTTGGGACTAGATGGTGTAACTGCTCAGATGTTAAAATATGGTGGTGCTCAGTAATTGACTGGTTAACTGGAATTTGCCAGTTGTGCTTAGAAATACAAAAGGTCCCTCAGGATTAGAGGGATGCTATAATTTTATCATTGTATAAAGGAAAATGTGATCAGACTAAATGCAAGAACTATCATGGTATCTGCCTGTTGAGTGCGCAGGAAAAAGTGTTTGGAAAGGTATTATGATGCCCCAGTGGTCTAAGCACTTGCTTGTGACCATTTGTCTGAGATGGGCCCAGGTTCAAATTCCAATAAGGCATGGATGTTGTATTTGTCTTACAGCACTGGCTCTCTCCCCTCCCTGGAACCAGCAGCTCTAAATTAGGGACGGGTGACTGCTTACAGCCCATTGAGTTGCTCACAATGGTCGTTAAACCTCCAACAACAACAGAAAAAGGTATTGATAAGGTATGAGGTCTTGCATCGGAGCAGATGTGGGGTGTACAGAGCAGTTTTATGCTTGGTAAGGGCTGCACTAACCAAATTTTTACATTTTGTTTGATGATCAAAAAGTATCTGTCTGTTAGTAAAAAAGCTTTTACTGCCTTCATTGATTCAGAAAAGCTTATGACAGAGTAAATAAGATACTTCTGTGTAAGGTATTGAATAAATATGGTACAACTGGGAATCTGTTTAATAGTTTAAAAGCTATGTATACTGGCAATAGAGCATCTGTACGAGTGAATGGTGTTTTATTGAAATGATTTTTTCTTGGTGTAGGAATCAGACAAAGTCGTGTAGTGTCACTATGGCTGGTTAATATATTTATGGATGTATGCATGCATGATGCCAACATGAACAATACTGGTTTATGTCTTGATAATATCAGTGTTTGCAGATTGCTGTATGTTAATGACACAGTTCTGTTGGCAGAGAGCAAAAATGAGTTGCAGAGTACATTGTCCCAATTGTATGAAGTTTGTATGAGATTCAATATATACATATCATGAAGCTGTTCTCTGAGATTCAGACATTAGCTTCTCAAAGAAAGACCATCTGCCAAGTACACATTTAACTGATAGAACTAGAATTTACTTATTTTTGGTGTATAAAATGTCTCCATTTACAACAATCTTGGCACACAGCTTGAGCTTTTTAACATCCATCACACACTGCACACAAAACCTTTCTTACTTCATACTCATAATCTTTTTCTCAAATAGACATTCCTGAATCTGGTCCTCCTGTGATTTCCTTAGCCTTTTTGTACCCTTCTTTCCTGCCACTTGGGCTGAAAAAATTCTCTTAGTCAGCATATCATCTCTCATTCTTCCAACATGACCAAGTCACCTAAGGAAATTAGTCTACACCTTACTAACAACATTTTGCCTCACATTACACATTGGCACCACATCTTCATTCCTCACATGATCAGATCATATCTCCCCCCCCCTCCCCCAAGTAATGCATCTCCCCAGCACACAAGCGACTCCCATGTCTTTTATGCAAAATCCAGGTTTCATTGCCGGACATCAGAGTAGGAACGATTACACTTTCGTACACAGCCATTCGGGACTTCCTTGAGATCCCATCATTCCTGTGAAGTCTTCCTAAGGCAGCTATGAATTTCAATGAAGAATTCGCTCTCCTACTAATTTTGCCATCTAATTTGTTCTCTCTGCTCTCTGTCAAACATACTTCCTAAATATAAAACTCATTCCCCTCTGTGCCATTAAGACATATCTTGCATTCAGTACTAACAGTTCCTCACTCAAAAACCATAACTTTGGTTTTTCCCTTATTTATACTCAGTTTGAATTTCATGCAAACTTCGTACTTTCGTGACAACATACTCTGCAACTCACTTTTGCTCTCTGACAACAAGACTGTGTCATCAGCATAGAGCAATCTGCATTCACACATAGTACTGATACATAAGCCAGGGGGACATTACGCAACTTTGTCTGATTCCTACATGAAGAAAAAATAATTTCAATAAAACACCATTCACTCGTACAGATGCTGTATTGCCAGCATACATGGCTTTCACACTATGAAGTAGATTCCCAGTATGTTCCCCAGAAGAGTCCTATTTACTTTGTCATAAGCTTTCTGTAAATCTACGAAGGCCACAAACTTTTTTTTGTACCAACATACTTTTGAATTATCATCTGTAAAGCAAAAATTTCATTAATGCAGCCCTTACCAGGCATAAAACCGCTCTGTACATCCCACACTTTCTCTGATGTAAGACCCCATCCATATACCTTATGAATAATGACCTTCCCAAACACTTTTCCTGGCACCCTCAGCAAACTGATACCATGACAGTTCTTGCATTTAGTCTGATCGCCTGTTGCCTTGTACAAGGGAACAGGCGATCAGACTGAAAGGCACGCTTTGATTATGTGAGGCATGAAGATGTGTTGCTGATGTGTAATGTGAAGCAAGATGTTGTTAGTGAGGTGGAGACATATTCTGTGGTAGTTTGTCCATGTTGAAAGAATGGATGAGTTGCTTAGAAAGAAAGTTTATTCAGCCCAAGTCTCAGGAAAGAAAGATAGATGAAGGCTAAGGAAATCATGGGATGACCAGATTCAGGAATGTCTGCACAAGAAAAAGATAGTGAGTGTGAAGTACAAAAGGTCCTGTGTGAGACATGTGATTGACGTTAGTGAAGCTTGAGCTGTGTGCGAAGATTACTGTAAATGGAGACGTCTGATTCATCAACAGTTAGTAAAATCTAGTTCCATCAGTTTTAAATGTTTATTTCACAGTTGAAATTTCTTTGAGGAGCTAACCTCTGAGTTTAAGAGAACAGCATAGTGATATGTATATATGCATATCTACTATATTTGTCCACATCAGAAGAACAGTAAAGCATTGATCAAGTTTTGTGGTTCCACAAAATTATACTTTTTCTTTTAGACCATACAGATGGCTCTTCATGTTTTGAAATCTGTAGCGAGACATGAAGTGTGCCATCTATCAAAGAAATTACTTAAAGATGTATTAAAAATTCAGTTTTCATTTGTTTATTCTGAGATGTTTGTAACAGTACAATGTGGGCAGCTTGAGATCATCCTACAAAGTGGTGTCCATTCTGAATGCCTTATTTTTATCTCAAACACAATTTTATTAAATAAAATATTAAGTTCATATTTACTTGCATTCTGTATTACTTTCTATAGGTGGTACTAAGAACAAGTTACATATGAAGAAAATTTCAGGAAAAACAAAAATGTTGATGCAAAAGAGAAGGGAGATGAAGACAAATAAAGACGTAACTTCCAACGTGGAATATATAGAGCTATGCAAGACAGTGCGAAAAGGTATCACTGAAGACATAAGGAAATTCAATTGTGAACTAGTGAGGAAAGCAATTGAAAACAACCAGAGCCTGAAGGGAGCAAAAAGGACATCTTAGTAAGGGAAGAAAACAGATTATGGCTCTGAGAAAAGAAGATGGTACTGTAACAAGAAATAGAAGCAAAATTTTGACAAGGGTGAAAGATTTCTATTCAGAACTATATGAAAGGGATGATACATCTATTCCAGACATTATGACAGGTACCGTTACCAAAGTCCCTCCAATCCTCCCTGCAGAAGTTAAATATGCAATTAAGAACATGAAACGGGGAAGAGCTCCAGGAGAAAATGGAATTACCGTGTACATTATACAAGAAGCAAGTGCAGAAATTGAAACTACAGTCGCCCAAGTTTTCACCAGATGTCTTAATGAAAGGAAGATTCCTGAGGATTGGAACAATGCTACAATGATCTTGCTCCATAAAAAAAGGTCACATTGAGGATCTCAGGAACTACAGGCCCACCAGCCTCCTTTCAGTGGTTTATAAAATCTTCACTAAGGTTCTTTCACATTGCATGAAGGTAACACTATACATGGCCTGACCAAGAGAACAAGCTGGATTCAGGAGTGGCTACAGCACTATAGATCATATCCACATACTGAGAGAACTAATTGAAAGAACAAGAGAATATGAACTCCCATTATGCACAGCTTTTATTGACTATGAAAAGGCCTTCAATTTTGTGAAACCATCAGCAGTAACAATGGCTTTGAAATCCTGCAGTATTGAAGATGCATACATTAGCATTATTAATAACATCTATGAAAATGCAAGCGCAAAGGTTCGGATATTTGAGGATACAGCACAAATAAGAATTGGAAAGGGAGTTAGACAAGGTGACACCATATCTCCCAAGCTTTTTAACGCCACATTGCAAAATGTCTTTCAATCGTTGAACTGGAAAAACAAAGGGATAAAGATTAATGGAGATTACTTAACTCACCTTCGTTTTGCTGATGATGTAGTCTACCCCTTCAGAGCTGCAAACTATGATCGAAGAGCTTGCTGACAAGAGTAAAGAAGTGGGCTTAAAAATGAACTTTCAGAAGACAAAAGTGATGTACAATGCTTTTACAAGAAATGAAGATTTATCGATTGATGGAGAAAAGCTTGAGACAACCAATTCCTACATTTATCTTGGGCAGCAGATATCAAGTGAGGGTCACATTGATGAAGAAATCAATCAGCATATAAAACTTGGATGGAGAGCTTTTGGAAGAAACAGTACTGTTTTTAAGAGCAGTCTGCCAGTATGTCTCAAAAGAAAAGTGTTCAGCCAATGCTTACGTATGGAGCCAAGATATGGACCTTGCCTAAAAAAGGCATGCAAAGATTGCAGACAACTAAAAGAAGCATGGAGAGATGCATGCTTGGTGTAACCAGGAAAGATAAGAAGAGGAACTTGTGGATAAGGAAAATGACAGGAGTGGACGACATCATGACCAGAGTGAAATCACTGAAATGGCAATGGGCTGGACATGTTGCCAGAAGAACGGACCCCCGATAGGCAACCGAAATTTTAGACTGGATTCCGAGGGACAGGAAAAGACCCAAAAGAAGACCCCATGGGAGATGAAAGGATGAAATTCAAAAGTATGCTGGAGTGACGTGGAGGAGACAGGCCCAAGACAGACAATTGTGGAAGAAATTTGGGGAGACCTTCATCCAGCAGTGGATTGATAATAGTTGATAATGATATATATTTTATCTTTTTTTGCAGTTCTCCAAATTCAGAGAAAACTATCTGTCACCAACCCCCACTCCACACCTACTCCATTCTGAGTTTGGAAGGAAATTTTAATGCGGTTGTTTGACCTAGAAAATTTGAGGTACCTTAGTACATAATCTGTCATTAAATACAAAAACCACAATGTAAGAAAAAGAAATGTCCATATAGCAGTGTTGATATTTGCACTTCAAATACCTCAAGACGTTCACTTAAAAGAGAGACACCCAATCTAATTTTCACCATAAGCAAATTTTGCAAAATGTGTTCTTGACTCTCACACCACAGCAACTTCTCATCACTTGTGACAGGATGGGAGGGGAGCACCACATCTGTGAATTTAGCAAGTAAGGAGAATTCAGTGATTAATTGCAAGAGCAATGGCTTTTTCTTTGGCCTTGCTCATAGTGTAGTCAGTGAGCCTGCACGGGGAGAACTCCCAAAGCTGCACTCACTTCCACTATAACAAAGTTTCTCATACATGAAATTGAAAGATGCCTTCCTCTTTCCAAACACATAAACCATGCTGTAGGTGTGAACCACAGGCTAAAGGACATTCACTTCCTGCATACTGATCAGCCACCCCATTGCTGAGTGATTGATACCAAATGCCTCACTATGAAACACATGTGGTCTTTCACACCCCTCCTCTCTTGTGTGAACAGGGTGTGAAGTACTTTTCTCTTTTAGGAGGAAGAGTTACACAAGTACAGAAAGGAAACAAGGACCTCTTCCAATTTAGCTCATCACTTTATGTGTGTCTACAGTGCTTTATCTTTGATGTTACAGATGTGAGTCATGCAACCTTATCAAAGTATGCTGTCTATGTATGCCCTGTAGGTAGGGAAAACCATGCATTATTTTAAAAAGAAAGTATTCTGAAAAGGTTTTTCGTGGTGAGCGGTATAAGTCCACAAAATAATTTTTTGAATCGAGTGTTCAGAAGCTTAGATTTTGCTGCAAATACATCAGAAGCAGAAATTAACACTTATGCCCCCTGGTAACCAAACCATTCTTTACCAAAAGTTCAAAATTATATGCAAAACATTTCTCATCAGGAGCTGTATCCGATGCAGGAAGAATTTTTCAAATCTGAAATTTAGAAGCAGACAAATTGAGAAAATATAATTTACCGTTACATTCTCTAGTGAAAAAGGTATGCATTAGTTGAAAAAGAGACTGTATCTAATAGTTTTCAATGTAAATGGCATCGAAAAGAAAAATAATTTTTTTCAATCAGATATTTAGAAGCAAATATATGGAATAAAATGTATTTTGAATTCAATATCATCCGCATATGCACCCTCTGGCAGCAAAGGTGTGCATTGGGAAAAAAACAGAATGCAAAGATAATCATTCTCACAATTCAAGCTTCCCAATGCAAAAAGAATTTTTCAAATCAGACTAATAGTATGATTTATCACCTTCCCTCCCAGTATTCCTTTTATACTATGAATTTCCTTATTAGATCCCCCCCCCCTTTTTCTTTACAATGAAAGCACATAATTTTTTCCAGGTGGTCACCAGTTGCTTCCCTTAAAAAAAAAAAAAAATCTCCAAATCATTTGCTAAAGTTTCTTTTTGGAATGCTGTGTTTTGCTACTACTTCAAGGCAGAAGTGTCATAGTAGGGCCACTTTTAGTGATGTGAATTAAGTGGGCACTTTCACCCAGAATACAGGGACAAAAACTTGGGTTATTTGGCAGGATGCAGCTACCAGGGTGAGGGAGAGTAGTTTTGTGTATGTGCGTGTGGATGGTTGTTTTTTAATGGCAGATTTGATTGCGTGTTTGTATATGCTGGCAACCCCAAAAGTGTTGGCCAGCCAGCTACGATAAACTTAGAACTTAATGGTTTCATCTACTATGCTGCTGGTAAAAAGAAAAGAAATATGGAAAACTCCTACTTCATCCTTTCTGAGTTGATTTACCCTTGCTTCCTTGTTAATGGTACCCAAGCATTTTTCTCTAACTCCATAGCCCCTATACATCAAAGACTTTGTCATTTTTGCTCAGGACTTTTCTTTATTTTACCAGAATAAACTCTGGTGCTCTTGCCCATGGGAAAATCCCTATCTCGCTGGGCATGTCATGCAACATGTGCAGGGGCTCTCGTTGACCAAAGTGACTCTGAGAGGCGGTGAACAGTGTTACTGATATAAAACAGCCAGCTAACTTCTGTTGCGTTTTATTGAGGTATGATCTAAGATGGTAGCGACACACCTCACACTTAGCTTAGAAGCCGAGAAATATGCATTTCCTGACACCAAACTCGTGTAAATTCCATCTGTTCTATGGCCAATACTGTGGGAAGAGAGAATGGAATTACAGCTCCAAGTGTGGTTTCAGATGAATTGTTACCCTAACCTAGTCAAGCTATGAGCAGAAAAGGTGATATTTTGTTTCTTCTGAGCAAAAGGAAAAACCTTTTAATCTGACAAATGTGGAGACACCTTTATAAGAATTCAGCAAAAATTAGCTGTGTAGAACCTTTTTACAATCATTTTTACAAATTTCATTCACTACAAATTTCATTCAACTTTGTGTAACACTAAGTCAAATTATTCATCCAACAAATAAGGAGAGGTCAATAACAGCAATCAAAATTACCAAAAAAGATATTACAACTTGTTATTTTGACTTGATGCTTAAACTACGATCCATTTGATTGCTTAGTACATATATTTTTATTTTTAACAACTATGCAGACAACCTGTGATGATAGCGAACAGTATCATACACAGTACACTATTAAAAGAATTTTGCTACAAAACGATAGACATTTTTTACAAGCTACAGAATAGCACTATTCAGGAGCAACTCTAAACACAAGTTAAATACTAGCATTAAACAAGTTTCTAACTACTAATACTTGCAAAACTAAGATCAATATGTAATGAAATATTAACATAAGCTATTAATGTAAGGCACAAACTATGGGATTCCCTTTGTTGCATACAAATTATACCACCTTTAAATGCTTAATACACTACTTGTTTATGATTTTCTGTTACTATTAATACCAAAGCTTTACAGATTAATACAAACAAAGAAATATCGATTACACAGTAGTTAATGTGAAATTAAACATGAACACAGTTTATGATTTTTGTCACCATGTTGCTTAGACAACATCAACAATGTATTGATATCTTGGCATTGCTGATAACTTTTTATATATAAAATGCAAACCATATGAAGGCATAAAATCAATTTAAATAGCATACATTGTATTCTACATTCATGAAAACTTCAAGACTTTTCTTGTGCAATTAATTCCAACACTAAAGAGATAAAATAAAAGTAACATAATCACAAACAAATCCAATTAAACCATTTATTTACCTAGTTTCTATACCACTTATACACTATAACAACAGGCAGCTATGGGCTACCTTGACATGTACATCATTCAAAATTACCACACACAGATCATAAACAAATTCATTCAAAGAAATTAGATTAAGGGGAAAGAGGAAAATGGAATTGCTTGTTTTCTCGAGACTTACATTTTCCTCTATCTCCCTCCTTGCCAAAGAGATTTGAGATACTTTCAGAGAGAAAATGTATATATTTCACTCTCAGTGAGAGTGCAACGAATCATTGATAGGTTTTCTAATCCAAACATATTTTTGGGCCCTTTAATTTAGAGATCAGAAAAATGACAATGGGTCAATTTACTTTGGAATCATTTTCAATTTGGTGTAAGGATAAAATGTTATTTACAATCCTGTACACATTGCATCTTATTCACAATGGGTGGGGTGGTGGGGGGGCACTAACTATGAACTTATTGTTTATTAGTCTGTCTTATTAATGGAACGTATGTTTGCTGCAGTTCTTATCTTTAATGCATGAGATTTGTAGATTAGCCTTATCTGCTATACTAACAGTAAAAATTATGAACTGACAATTATGTGACTGTCAAAGATTATTGCATGTGCAAAATATAAAAATTGAATAGGTTTAAGAACATACCTCACACAGGTGTTTTGGTATTAGATGACCTTGCACAATAATGGCCAGAATTTGAAAAACACTACTTGGACACCAGTGATCTCTGACATGAGCTGTTCCTGTGAAAGTGTGATATGTTTATCTTGATTTTCACTATTATTTCATGTAGTTTGTTGTTGTAATATATTTACCTTTATTTTTCTTTTGACTGTTTATTTCCAGAGTATTTTCATGTGGTGAAGTCTTGTAGGTTAACTACTTTGATTGAGGTTCTTTCCCTGCAGATATTGTACATCTGAAATTATTTACTCTACAGTAAAAGTATTAATTTTCAGATGTTTTTGTCAGTTTTACTGTAGAGTGCTTCAGGTATTCCTCATCTGTGAAAAGTTTTATGAGGATTTTTTCTGCTTTATGTCTCCACTTGTATGTATAATTAGTTATAAATCTTTTGGTTTAAAATAGTTTAAAATTTTTCAAAATTCAGACCTGTATTTTCCATTTTTCACTGTTGAGTTTTTACAAACTTACAAAGGAGTTTGTCAGGTCCAGTGTTAAGTTCTTATGAACTAATGGAAGAGGCTGTTTGGTCTTTCGTGTGACATACTGGTGGTTCATTAAATACTCAAACAATAAGCCACCACTAGTAGTTTACACCAAAGATGTGAACACCGAACATAACCTCCTCCATCAGTTTATAAGAACTTAATAGTGGATAATGGAAAATGCAACCATTTAAATTTAGAAAAATTTTAGACTGTCTGAAACTAAAGAAATTTACGTGATCATACAACTTTTTTTTAGTTTAAAACAGTTTAAAATTTTCATCATACGCTTGTATGTTTAAGTGGAGAGATAGAGATCTATCTCTCCACTTGAAAACATTTTTGAGGAACACCTATGAAAACATTTTTAAGGATTTAGTACAAAATCCTCAAAAATGTTTTCATGGTGAAAAATACAACACAGAATAACCTGAAGAACTCTACAGTAAAAGTAATGATAGAAAACATGAAAAATAAAATATTATGTACAGTATCTGCAAAGTACCTCAATAAATGTAGTTAACTAAAAACGACATCACCAAAGGGAAAATACTGAGAAAATATTCAGTCAGAAGAAAAAAAACTCACGGAAATACACCAGTGAGCCATTACATTATGACCATCCCCAGCCTAGAGGATTGAGTGTGCCTGGAGACCAAATGGTGGCACAGGTGAAGTTCACAGAGCAGCAGTATATAAACAACCTGAGAACCGGCTTTCGGTTAGTAGAGTGTTTGGAGTCAGTATGGGAAAAGCTGCCGATTTATCAGAGTTTGATAAAGGACAATTTATGATAGCACAGTGCCTCAGAACTACGATCTTGGAAAAGGTGCGGCTTGTGGGTTGTTCACGTGCGACTGTAGTGAGAACGTATCAAAAGCGGTGCACAGATGACCAAACGATGAACCATCGTCCGCAGCTCTTTGGTACCAAAGTGGAGTGGAGACTGTTGCAGTGTTCACAGCTACTGCAGGGCCACAGTGCGACAGATTACTTGCAGCTACAACAGTGATGATCAGGGCAATGTGTCGCAGCACACAGTTCATCGCAGCCTTCTGCGCATAGGCCTGCTAGCCGAAGACCCAGCCGGGGTTCCCATGCTCACTGCACGTCATTGCTTAGCAATGCAGGAAATGGGCTCAAGATCATCAAGATTGGACTATGGATAATTGGAAGAAAGTGGCCTGGTTTGACGAATCAAGATTCCTGGTGCATCACGTAGACGGTCGAGTGCGAATACGCCGATTACCAATGGAGGCTATGGCACCGGATGCACTGTTGGGCGGAAACAGGCAGGCGGCAACGGTATTGTGCTGTGGGCGACGTTTTCTTGGGACACTTTAGGCCACATTATCCCAATAGCACAATCCCTGACAGCTGTCAGGTATCTGAACATTGTTGCGGACCAAGTTCACCCATTCATGGTAACTGTGTTCTATGCTGGTGATGGCCGTTACCAACAGTATGATGCGCCATTCCACACTGCCAGAATCATCAAGGAGTGGTTCGAGGAACATGCTGGTGACTTTCTGTTAATGCCCTACCCTCCAAATTCACCTGACATGAACCCAATCGAACAATTGTGGTTCGACTTGGAAAAGTGGGTTCACGCTAAATCACTACCACCTCGAAATGTACAGGAATTGGAAGACCTGCTATTGACATTATGGTACCAGACCCCAGGATACCTATCACCACCTCATCAAATTGATGCCTCACCAAGTGGTCACTGTTTTGCAGGCTAAAGGGGGTCCTACAGATTATTAGGTAGGTGGTCATGAGGTAATGTCTCATTTGTGTATACATACCCTGCCTGCACTGAAACAGCTCATGTCAGAGAACAGCAGTGCTTAAGAAGTGTTACAATGTTGGCCTTTACAAGGTTATCCAAGTAACACCAAGTGGTCACTGTTTTGCAGGCTAAAGGGGGTCCTACAGATTATTAGGTAGGTGGTCATGAGGTAATGTCTCATTTGTGTATACATACCCTGCCTGCACTGAAACAGCTCATGTCAGAGAACAGCAGTGCTTAAGAAGTGTTACAATGTTGGCCTTTACAAGGTTATCCAAGTAACAGCACCTACACAAGGTATGTTCTTAAACCTATTCAATATTCTTTAGAGTATTGGCACTCAAGTTTCAGTCCACTTCCATTATGGAAGATAATATACACAAATTTTATTAAAACTTCATTTCATAGAAATTAGCTTTTACACAAAGAAAAAAAAAAGGTGAAATGAAGTAATTTCTTTTCATACTATTTATGTAATGAGCCTCTTTGTTGCTTAATTGACATAGTATTTATACATTTCTTGTCCCCTTTCTTTTAGGTGCTGTTCTCACAAATGGTGAACTGAAGAAGTCTAAAATTATGAAAATGAAAAAGGAGGTTTCAATGAAGCCAAGAGTGCCCAAGTTAGCTAATAGAACTGTGAAAATTGAAAGCAGCTCAAGCAAAAAGAAGACAAAAGTGATTGAAAGTAGTGAGGAGGAAAATAATGAAAAGGGAGGAAAGAGTGATGGTGAGTTCTCGTTGCAGGAAGATGACTATGAAACAAATCACAGGAAAAAAACAAAAGTTGTTATGGCAAAAAGGAAATTGGTTGAACACAAGGCACAAAGACGAAAGAAACTTAGACCAAGGCTACTTCATGTTTCGCGTCTATCTCGACACACAAGATCAACTGCAGTGAGCCCCGACTCGCATGTTATACATAACAGACGATCTCGAAATTCTTATTCGACACCAGTGCGTGCCCTCACACGAAACTCTGCTCGCTCTGTGTCTGTAAATTCTGGGTCTTCTGCTTCACCAGTGCATCCTACACGTAAAACATCATTGCAGCAATCATCTGGCCATTTCACACGATCTAGGAAACTGCTTTCATCTGCAAAAACAGCAGGAAATCTGAGGACTCGTTCTGTTTCTTTCTTGAGGCATAAAGTTCCACTTGGCCATTACAGGATTAAAAGTGACACAGATAGTTCTGATAGTGAACGTGTACCAGTGACAACGAGGAACTCCAAGGCAGAACTGAACTCTTCTGCTAATTCAGCTTCTAGTTTTTCATCAACCAATCGTGCAAAGGACAGCAACAATGTTGCCAGTGCTGCATCATATGATCATTCATACAGCAAAGGGCGATCAGTTGTACAAAATTCATATTTAGACTCTGAATCTGAAAAATCAGAAAATTCTGATGATGTCAGGAGCTCGAAACACTATAAAAGTCGACGTTCTACTCGTGCCGTGACCAGAAACAATACCAAAGCTACTTGCAGTGCCTTATCTGGCGTGAAAGTTGAAATGGGAATGAAAAAAATCTCCAGGAGAATACAAACTAGGAATCGTGGTCAGAGAACTGTTCGATATGAGGAAGATAGTGAAGAAGATTATTCTATTCATTGTGGAGATTCTGATACAGCTGAACGTGCACCATCCATCAGCAGCAGAGGACGCTTACGTAAGTTAACTCGACACGGAAGAACCCTATTTGCTAATTAAATATTAAACAACTGTACAGTATTGTCAGATGTGCAGTGAATGAAATGCATGTTGTGTATCTTTAAGAGTGTCCACTTTTGAAAAATGTGTTTCTAAAAAAATTTTAAATTTTTAATGCGATTAAAGTGGAATCTCTTACTGATATATATATGTACAACACTCTGTGCAGTTTTCAGGGACATGAATTTTTTTTAAATTATGAAATAATTATGCTCAGAAAATAGTCTAGCCATTATTCACTGTAAAAAAAATACATTTTCGTCTCAGATTGCAGTTTGTGCAATTATTATTTTTTTTCCTCCCATTTTCATAGTTTTTGTGATGTTTACCATTTTCATTTTCTTACATTGTATATCTCAGGAAACTTTCTGATGTGGAAATATAATGTTTCATTATTTTAAGATGCCATAAAAGCAGATCATGATTATGCTGGTTTACATTTTTCCAGTTACTTGATGGTTTCCCGTGTTAATACAGTTTTTACATTATATTATTATATGTGCATTCATTTTTATTTATGCATGAATCATGGAATTGGAAGTTTCTCATGGAAAGCTCAGTGACAAATTACTTGAATCAATTTCAGTTTTAGTAAATATGGATTGAATGAAAATTACATCAACTGCAAAATTTATTTTCTTTTAAATTGCATGCATTTTTACTTGTTTAAAAGGAACAGATAGTTTATAAATCTATTTGAAGGTAAGGGTAATGGTTCAGACATCAAATTTAGTAATGCTCAAGTTTGACTTGAATGATGTAAACCACACTTTTTAGTTCATAACCATCCCTCACATGCATTTAAGCAAGACTTGAGTTAATTATCTCACTGCCTTGTTTCACATTTACATTCTTAATAATTTATTACACTGTTGATTCTGTTTGTACCTTTTTGTAGTTCTGTTTGAAATACATTTTTCTGTGACATTTCTTATGCTAGTACTGCTCTGGAGCAATCTCTTAAGAGCAATATTTTTGTGTATAGACTAGTATTATTTAACATTTGCATGATCATTGATGGAATGTAAATGCTACTCATTCATCCCCGCAAATCGTGTAACTTATTTTCAATTTTGTGGAGATATTGATCAGCTGTTCAAGTTGTTTTTGAAAGAGAATCATTAAAAATTATTTTTAATGTGTATTGCAGTTATTTGTGACTCCTATCTCAGTGTGTAGTACAAAAGTTTCAAATGGACAAAAAATATTGGGAAAGTAAAAATGTAATGGGAAACCTATAGCAAAACATAATATCTAAGCAGTAGAACTCAGTTAGGTATTGAGAGTTATATAAATATATTTCAGTACTGTACATATATTTTGTTTCCTTAATTCCATTTTTTGTTCATGTAGTTCAGGGAAAGTTATCTGAGCAAGAGTGGAATTCAAGGAGTATTTTGCAGTCAAAATGTGTTATACTGCAGGCTGAAGTTTTTATGATAAAAAAAAAAGCATGAGAAATTAACTACTCCAATTCTAAATTGCATAGGATCATAAGTTTTCATTTGCAGTCTATATACATTTATTTATTTTTTTGTATCTTATCTACCTTTCAGAGCCCATAGTCAAATGAAATGATACAGCATGCTGTGAGTCCTGTTATATTTGCATACATTGCACACACACTCGCTGATTCACTCACACATAAAGTGACTGTCTGCTTCGTTAAGGAACAACTTGTAATTTTTGAAATGAAATTTTTGTAGGATAACTCAATAAAGTATTAACACCTAGTGAAATTTTCCAAAAGTATTGCTATAAGAACATACTGTATATAACTTGATTAAAATATACACTAAAGGGATTTGCCTCATAATTATCAGTGAAATCCAGGGATATTTGTTCGGTTCTGCTTGCAGTTTTGAATGAGAACTAGGCAACAGCTGTACTATTTTTACTCATTTTAAGCAATTGTATGGAGTCATTCTGTAAACGAAGGATCTCGTACTTCTACACTTTTGAAAGACAACTGGTACTATATTTGGATGTTTTAGACAGATCGTGTTTAATTCAGCCTTTGCTTGAATTTTTTCATGAAACGTTATTTCAAAAATTGTGGACCCCATTCATGTGATGTTAGTGTTTATCATAAAGTCACTATGTGCTATGCTTAATTAACTTAGTCCCGGGAAGTATTAACACTGGACTAGTCCAAGGTGCTTAACTTTCAAGTCTTTGGTTTGGAGAAGTGGGTTGTGTTGTTTTTATTGCAATGTGGCACATTTGATGAGCCCACTGGTGGTAGTGTGCTATGTAGACAGGCTCTTTGCAAACTCAGTGAATACGGCTGAGCTCTGAGCTCTTTTCTTTTGATGGTGCAGTCGGGTTAGCAATTTTGTTTTTTCTGTTAAATCTTAGAATTTTGTTTTGCACCCTGAATTAGTGCCCCCCCCCCCCAGTTTTTATATTTTATCATGTGAACATATCAAAAGATACATTATGATAAAGTACACTTTCATTCATATAAATACTACCATAGACTTGAGGGCCTAAATTGGAAGATTATTTGATTTTCAATGCAGTGGGGATGAATGAGGTAGCAAAGCACTCCGTTAGATGGTTGTTAACATACTTGTAATGCAATGAATAACGACTGGCAGCTAAAAATGGTATGTGTAGTTCTATAAAACTACATATATGGCTGTACCTGTTGTCTTACAATATTTTCTTTTCTTCATGTTGGAGAAAATCATCTGATATTTGGTTGTTCTGGTAAAGTGTTTACCTGTCATACAGCATCAAGAATTGGCATATTGTTGACTCCTGGATGTGAAGAAAACTGCGCATTGTTAGATTGGCTTTCATTTGTATATATGTTGAAAATGCACAGAATGCTACATGTGGAATGAAACAAGTGAAGTTCACATATACCAGTTTTACATTTTCATGGAAACATTCATGAAAGCAAAATTGCTTCACTTTCTTTCTTTCTTTTCTTTTATTTTGGTGATCTAATTCATTCTGGGTGAGTTAGAAGGTAGTCTTTGTTGTAGAGCTGTGTAGCTTTGGGATTTGCACTAGACACATAACAGTGCATCCCTTGTACTATAGTTGATGAAGATTAGAGTGATTGTCAAATTTATATAGTGATTGATATCTTACTATATATTCACAATGTGATTAGTAAAAAATCGAGCATATTTCAAAGTAGGCTCTTTTTCGGAGAGTAGCACAGAAAATAAGTATGAAATTTGTAAATTGAATTATCATGGAGAAAGTAACATACATACTATTTATTGATGGTTCTTGTGCTATTTTAGAAGCCATTGTGTAATGGTTCATGCACAAGCAAAAATAAATTGCAATTCGAAATTAAGGAAGAAATATTCCTCATAAATACATGTTATGTTCACAGCAATCAGAATTGCATACTGAATTACTTGTAGTTTACTGGTCATCAAGTAGCATCTCATCAGAAAACTTGAAAATTTAATTGCCCTTGAGCGGTAATCGAACACTCATCTCCCAATTTTTGTTTGAGCATGCAATCTGTTACACCATCCAGGAGAGTGAAGTTCCAAGCAACTGAAGCTAAGCAATTATAGCTTAGGAATCTGAATACCTCAGATTTTTGCTAGTCACAGCAGTCCTATGCTTCCTTGTAGTGTCATCAACCCGTCCAATCCAGGAGCAGATATAAGTCATAAATCACCAGTACCTCAGATATTGAAATTAAGGAAGAATTGTTTCTCATAAATACATAGGAAATTCACTAGAATATTCACAGCAATCGTAATTGTGTAGTGAATTACCATATAACATCTAATCAGAAAACTTAAAAATTACATTGTCCTGGAGCATGAATTGAACCTACATCTCTCGATTGCAATTCTTCCCCCTCTTCCATATAGTAACCAATTTTAAGATATTGGTGAAAGCTAAGCCACCAGGATTCAGAAGAAATTGTGTCATCTTTATAAAATCTATATGAACAATCTTAGTGAAAAAACAAAACAAAAAAACTGCAGGTTACCCCATGTTTGAATTGTTATAAGTACTGCCTGCTCAGAAGTGTGTCAATAGGCTTTTAGAGTTGCATAATAAGAGTGGTGAGTAAACAGAAAGTCCATAAATGTTCAGTATAGTTGCTAAAGATATGATCTGATTGTCACAACAAGAGCTTTATAAAAAAAAAAAAAGCTTTGCACATTTTTTTCTTTTCTCCTTGACAGGCAATCATAGACTATCACCGCTTGAGTAGAATATGTTAGGACTTTATTTTATTAAAGCTTGTGCCTAAAATGAATGGTAATGATGTATTCGTTGTAAAGAATGTCAGAATGCACTGAGAGGTGTGTCCTTCATAGTGTTTTGTGACATTCAGAGTTGTGATTTGTTAGCACACAGTGCCTCTGGTGTGACATGTTAAATGCATGGCTATTAAGTGTAGAAGTCCTAGTTAATTGTAATTCTATATGTGCTGGCTCAAGCTGGCAACAGTTGACTGCATGCACTTTTCATGTGCATCCTAGTTCATAAAAGTGAATATTCTGTGTTCCCCATGAATTACTTAGATTCGCTGCAATGTGCAAGGCATGGAAGTATAACTGCACTTATTATCCATTTGTGGCATTTGTAAAGGCAAAGCAAGATGGGATAATGGTGAACCCTTTGGGATGATACATTTAAATACTGCCTATAGTTGCTTTCTGTTGTCGAGTATAATCAGATAGATCTCTTGTGAGACTACCAGGTAAGTCTGCTCCCATTTGTTTTCTGATTAAGACTTAGTGAAAATCAGTGAACAGAGAAAAGAAACAGAATAAATAAATGTTCTATGCATATTAGGTAAGTGAAAGTATTTTTAGTAGCTTGACAAAACAGTCTGTTTTGTTTTTGTTTGTTTTCTTGTTCATATGATAAAGAATGGGTAGTTTTTAGAAGAAAGGACATTTTTCTGTTTCTGTGCTATTTTCTAGGTTTACTACTAGGAAATAAATACAGGGTGGTTGAAAACAGACTTTACAACTTTGAAAGCTTATAGAAATTTATTCAGAATACTTACATAATTTTTGAGGCATTAATCTGTAGCAAAACACATAGTTTTATTCCATATAGTCATTTTGGTTCAGTGCAATTGCCATTGGTGACACTGCAGACATTGCACCTAAAGTCAGTTTCTTCCCAAACTCAAAGCAGCACACCTGTTGTCACTTTTGTAATTGTGGTGGTGATTCAAGTTTTAAGTTCAGCGAGATTTGCTGGTAACCTTGGAACAAATACTGATCTTGAATGAAACCCCCATAGGAAAAAAAATTGGGGTGTCAAGTGGGGAGAACAAGATGTACATGGTGACCGCCCTGCATGACCTAGCCACAGGTCTGGGAAATGTTTATTGAAGAAATCTCAGACATTGTGTTTCAGGAGAAATACCCATTTTACAAGACACATGTCACGTTGTTTTCGTGGGACTATGAACAAAGCTCTCCCACACTTGTTCCATGACAGCAGCAGAAACACGCTGAGGACCAGAGGATTTCTCATGGCAAACAAGAACAACCAGTCTCAACAAAATTCTTATGCCAAAAGTAAGTGGGAAGATCCCTACTATACTGGGTGTAAAATTTACGTTGAACAGTTGTCACGGATTTTGTTTCTTCAAACCAAAACACATAGCGAGCATGTTCTGCTGCTGTGAAAGCACCCATTTTGAAATGCACGCTGCTAGTGGTTACGGAATTTGGTGCTATTGCACTATGTGAGGTAAAACTTGGTGTATTTTGCTGCAGATTAATGCCTCCAAGAAATTTGTATATGCTTTCAAAGTTGTAAAGTCCTTTTTTGAATTGCTCTGTATATTAGCATGCAGGTAGGCAACCCTCTTTCAGAATTTTATTTAAAAATAAATTCGTTTTGCAGTGATAACTGGGACAAGGGGATGTTTTTCATAAGAAGCTTAAGGAATTTTATATTTTGGCCCAGAAATGCCATCATAAGTTGTGATCTATATAGCAGACTTTCAGAAAATTTAAAAATAGTATTGTGCTAGATCAGGAATTTATCTGAGTGTGTTACCATTACATCATGTAGGACAAGACATTTCCAAGCAATTGGAGTACATGAATTTTAATAAGCATACAAAGTGCATTATCCATGCTGTTCACCTCATTGTAGCTAACCTGCCATTACAATACAGGCATCCAGTTTGGAAATTACTGTTCAGATAAGCGAATTGGAGAATAAATCTTAATTTCCATATTGTTGCTCTCTGTAGAAGAGGTGAAGGCTATATATTTCAATCTAGGTTACCAGGATCAAAGGTTTGCAGTCTTGATGAGGCAGGTGCTTGAACCCGTATAATATGAATATGTACTGTCTGTCACATTCATATACCATATAATGCATATACACTGGTGTGCAAAAATTAAGAATGAAGAGGAGAAATTAACATAACAGCGGAACAAGCAGGCGGAACAGACCGAAAGACCACTCAGGAGATAGACTAGGGTCCGGTATGGTAGGGCATGCACATATATGCAGCATGACGTGAGGGGAGGGGGCTGTCGAAGGGTATAAAGCACACGAGCGGTGTACGCTCAGCAATTCGGTGAAAGCTATTGCACGGTGTACATCGGTTTGAACGACATCTAGTTGCTGCCACCGTGTGATATCACCAACGGGCAAACCAGTAGACAACATCTGGATGACTTTACCAGAGGTCGCGTCATTGGGAAGTTGTAAGAAGGTCGAAGTGTGACTAGTGTGGCCGAGGAGTTCCGCATCGCTCACAGCATCATTTCACAAGCTTGGAGAGCATTTCAAATGACAGGAACAGTTGTCCGAGAGTTTAGCAGTGGTCGTCCACGAGCAGCCATGGCCAGACGACCGGTATATTGTCCTACAGGCGAGAAGAAACCAGGAGAAATCGCAAGGTACATGCAACAGACAACTGAGACGTCTCTTATCACATTTTACCGTGGCCAGGAGGCTGCACAAAGGTGGTCTATTTGCACGATGACCAGTACAGTGTGTTCCATTAACGCCTGTTCATCGGAGGCGACGGTTTCTGTGGTGCCAGGAACACAAGAACTGGACACAACATCAGCAATGGGGTAGAGTTATCTTTACGGATGAGAGCCGATTTAGTCTGACGAGCGTATCTGGACGTATACACATCTGGAGAGAGCAGGAAACACGCAATCACACCTCCAACATAATCGAAAAGGACCGGTTTGGAGGTGGCGGAGTTCTCATTTGGGGCGGTATCATGCTTGGTAGCCGTACTGACCTCCACATTTTCCAAGGAGGTTCAGTCACTGGTGTCCGCTATTGTACCGAGGTTCTCCTGCCTCACGTGCATCTGTTTAGAGGTGCTGTGGGTCCTGAGTTCCTCTTCATGGACGACAATGCTACACCTCATCGTACAGTGGCTGTTGGAGAGTGAAGATATTCAGCGCATGGATTGGCCCGCAAGGTCCCCGGACCTAAATCCAATCGAACACGTGTGGGACATTCTCGAGAGAAGCTTGGCAGCAAGTCACCAGCCGCCAGCAACGATTCCACAGCTGCGATTGGCGCTACAAGAGGAATGGGCCGCGATGCCTCAACAGCTCCTTGACAACCTCGTCCTCAGCATGGACAGACGTTGTAAATCCTGCAACGCAGTCAGGGGTGATCATATCCCCTAGTAAAGACTGGATTTTTCTTGGCAGCCGCCTGTCACATGGACGTTTCTGTCTTCTGTCCAGTTGTGCTCGAAGCTACCTTTTCAATAAAGTGCCTTTGTATCCTTTGGATTCCTTGTTTGGACGGTTTTGCTCACTTGTCCCATATTCTTACATCTTGGGGATCATATGGTATGATTTGAGTCGATGTGGAGCATTTCTGCACGACGTTACATTCAAAAAACCGTCTCGTCCTTAATTTTTGCATGCCAGTGTATAAGCCATATTGTTTCTCCCTGTAAAAGGGTGATGGTTTCTGATTTTAATGCAGATTACCAGGATGGAAGGCTTGCAGTCATGAAGAGGCATGTGCTTGAACCTCCATAAATTTGAATATATATATATATTCAGATTCATATACCATATGATGTATGTGTAAGCTTGGCACATTGGTTTAGCAGCTAAAAATCAGTTTTAAAAAAATCAGGACCCACACACATAAAAATTGACTCTCAAATTTTAAGAGTGAGAAACATGACATTTATTTAAATGAAATTGTGCAGATTCCTAAAAGTAACTATTATATTAAACAGAAAAAAAAAAAAAAGAAAGAAATCCTTCAGTGTGTATTAGTTTCCCAATAGTTCCATAAGTCCACTTCTGAAAAAGTCACACAAGTATAAACAATGTTGCTTTCAAATATGTCATTGTTGCCTTCTTCATCTGATTCACTAAGTTTTGTTTTAATTCTGTAGTAGTATGTAAGCAATTTATTTATTTAATGAGAAGTTTTCCAACCATTTTTGGTACAATTGCGCCTCATATTTCCTTCATCCCAGAATATACCATTTCTCTCATAATCTTGTTTTTCAAAAGGTTCAGCTGAAAAAGTGATGTTAAGCTACTAGGCATTATATTCATTGTACTGTTAGTTTCTTTTACCATTCTTTGTGTGTGTGTGTGTGTGCCCCCCCCCTTTAGTTTTGTGTCCTGTAAGGCATCTCACATGAGCATAGCTAGTTTTTAAAAAGTTTTCCTAGTCTTTTATTCCAACCTTTTTCTAGCTATTTAGTTCTCTTTCCAACAGGCCATTCGTTTTTAATTAACTCAGTTATTGCAACTCAAAATTGTTTGCATTTAGGGATGTTTTCGTGTTTAAAAGTGGTAAGAAAGTGGTTCCATTCACCAAATGTAACAGTTATGCCAAAAGTCATGTTTCCATGTTCTCTGTTGTGCTACCTTTCCCAGTTTTATTTGGAAGATCAAGTTATGGCTGTTTAATCAGTATTTCCAGTTTGTGAAAGCTGAAAATTGTATTTTTTCCAAAGCATGATAGTTTACCTTTATGAAGATTTAGTTTCTGCTTTCCAACTCTGTTAAAAGTTTCTTTACAGTTTTTTTTTCTTTCTCAAATGCCTGGAGACATTTTAAAATCTGTTAATAAAACTTTGTTCACTAGCATTGCAAAGTTGGTTTTACAGGCTTGAACCATCAGGTTGTGAGAAGTGCAAAAATTGAAGCAAATGCTTGTTTCAATTTTGGTCACCATGGGCTTGTTTTCCAGCATTCTAGCACCCAGCCATTTAAATGATTTTCTTAAGCTATAAGAGAAGATACCCATTTTGTGTGTGTGTGCATGTGCTCCAATGCTAATTTATTTTGCATCCATTTTTTCAGACTTGCTTCTCTCTGATCAGAAATCAGGGGCAACAGCACTATTGTTTTCTTCTGTGTACCTTATAACTTTTATAACATAATAATAACCACAAGCAAAACTGCTAGGAGAGCCTAACCCTTGCTGTTGTTTTGGTGGAACAAACTTATTTAACGAGTTACTCCCTAATGGCGATGTGATTTATGTACTCTCTCTCTCTCTCTCTCTCTCTCTCTCTCTCTCTCTCTCTCTCTCTCTCTCTCTCTCTCTCTCTCTCTCTCTCTCTCTCTCTCTCTCTCTCACTCACTCACTCACTCACTCACTCACTCTCACACACACACACACACGTGCAGTGATCTGCTCCAATAGTGGTGTGACATGTTTAAACTGCTGGTGCTGTTTAAATGAAAAATGTAGCCTGTTTGGGCTCAAGTTATCTCTTTGACTTCCTATGAAATCAGGTTAGGTTTCAGACTTAACAATTTAACAGTAATTTCCCCTATACAAAAGAAATGCTTTGAAAATGCTATACACAAATTTTGGAGGGAATGGTTAATTTCTTATTATTGCATTCTCATTGCAAAGGTGTTCGATTGTTAATTTTTTAAAACTAGCTTGCATGTATGCCAGCTCCCTCTTAAAAAAGGGGGTGGGGCAAAATTTTGAAGTATATATGGTACATCAGTTGTGTAGGAATGCACTGTCCTGGAAGGTATGTGTGGGTTTAATTTATGTTCTAGAACAATACAGTTTTTGAGTTTTTTTCCTGAGGATACAAAAGATAGAGATTTCATGTGATCATCCCCAGTTTAAAGATGAAATGCTCATTAATTTTGAGTTTGTTCATATTGCAAGATGATGAGAACTGGAGATATAAAAATTTAGAAGCATGCAAAATTATCATTTTAGATTAGCTATATTTAGGAAAACCAGACAGTCAGCCTTATTGACTTTTCAACTATTTCTGAATGATGGTCATATGCAGAAAAATTAAAGATAATATAGTTGGGTGGAATAATATATATATATATATATTTTTTTATGTAGGAGATTAGTTCTTTACCTCAACACTGTGACAAGTTCAACCTTAATACAGGCTTTGGGGATTGAAAGTGTGCAATATCAGAATGTTCAACATGTATATGCACTTCAGCCTTTGAATGCAACTAAAGATGATTTTTGCAGTAAAAGTGAAAAGTAACAGCTATGTATTTTATTAAGGCTTGGTTTTTGGTAATATATCAATTTTTGAAGATAGTGCTGTTGAATACTCTAAGCATATGATTTAAACTAATGTAAGATTTTCTGAATAGTAATTCATCAACTTGTTTGGGCACAAGGAATACTGTATTTATTCCTAGATACCAAGAAGAGGATTGAATATAAATAAATGTGCTTCTTTGGCTTAGAAAAAACTTTAGATATGGATGCAATGATCTTGATCATGATATGCAACATTTCAACTGAACTATGCTGATGTAATATTTGCCTAAAATATTTAATGGAATGAAACAACTAATAAAAATGGAACTGAATATTTTTAGGCAACTATGTGCAGTAAATTCAAGAAATTGTGTGTTGCAAAGTTGTTTTGCTACCCTGGTGGTCAGAGTGTGAGCTTCTGGCTAATTGTCAGACTTGGGGCTCAGGTTTGTGACACAGGCAGTGCTTTTTGCTATGGTTCTGGCCCATCTTTAGACCCAAAGTTTACTCTCCCTAGACAAAAAAAAAAAATGTCCTTTCAAAAACATTTATTCTGAATAGAGTGTTAATAAAAGTTGCAGCTTTGCAGTAATTGATTGTTAGGAGGAAGGGAATGCAACATTTCCAGACATATGTGGTCTGTGAAGTAACATCTTAGAATAAAGAACCAAAGCTTGTTGTAAATACAAAATATGAAGCTTTGGTAACCATTACTAATTTTTGAGGAGGATTTCAAAATTATAAAGTCAAAATTATACTAATGAGGGAATGCTGTTTTTAATCCCAAAATGCAAGCAAGCGGTCATGAATGCTGTGTGAGTGAGATCAGTACTCCTGTGAAGATGTGATTCACAGACCACCAGGAAGTGCTCAGAATCGATATCGGGTCTTTGAGACCTGGCTTTTTAGCAGAACACCTGAAATAAAATGAAGTAAAAAGCAAAACAAAAAACAACAACAAACTATATGTGCTGATAAAATGTACATGGGAGCTCATTATTATGCCATATAAGTGCAGAAAATAATTTTAAATCATCACTTGATAGCCTAGGTTATTATGGGCTTCTGGTATTGATTGTGTGTGTCCTGGGTAAGACGGGTATGTTGGTTTCATTCCTATGGTACTGTTGACTCTTTCCTCTTAGCCCTAAATGATCATAGGGTTATTAAAAAAAAAAAAATCTTAAAAGGAGGCGAATCTGAATATTGGCTACCTTTTGTCAAAAAAAAAAAAAAAACTTTCCCTTAAGCATATGAGCAATATAAAAAATATTTTATGTAGTACTGTATGTACCAATTAGCATATACAGTATATGTAGATATTAATAAAATATCGTTATGGTAATATGTACCATGGTATTCTGTTCAACACGTTCTATATCGTTCATAAGAAATTGAATATATTCTATGGTATAACAAAACTAATATTTAAGAAGGCTTTCCCGTACAGGGTACATTCCATGGTTTTTCAATGTTCTTTTAACATTCATTCATTTGTTCAACTTCTTTATTTAATTTTCGCTTTCAATGTACATACCATCCAGTGGTTTAAGTATCATTGTCTTTTAAGCTAATTTTCACAGTTGTTTTTAATTGAAAAATTTTTATTACATCATTTCACCTTGAATGAAAGTGCATAATTTCACATTGTAGCATAATGGATATTGATTTGAGAATCATTGAAACTCAGTCAAAAGATCAACAGAAATCAATATACAATAGCCTTTGTTTAAACAGCGATTAGGCTTAGTAGCATGAAGACCTTAGGCCTAACAGAAACATGACATGCTTCGATGAAGAACTGTGACTCCATTTTGCGAACATTATTTCTGTGGAACATTGACTATTCTGCTACATTTGAACATCATTTGAATTAAGGTTTGTACAGGAAAGCCTTCTTAAATATTAGTTTGTTGTACCATGGTACATATTACCGTAAAGATATATCATATGAGCAATATTTGAAAAAAAAATCTTGAATGTGTAGTGGAGTTGTTGGTGCATTCATCATTTTGAGTTTACAGCATTGCCTTTGATATAAATTGTGTATAGCATCTTTCTTTGGAAGTATCATGCCCGGTGCACACCTTTTGTCTCATTCACAAAGAATTTATCATAGCGAATAAAACCGTTAAGTAGAAGTTAATAAGATAATGTTAACTTAATTGCTCAACTTTCTTATCCACAGTTGAGAGGCAAATAAAATTTCTACATCCAAACCATATGCCTTGTAAAAGATTGCTGATTTTTAGTTCCATCTAATAAGTACTAGTTATATCTTTCAAAATTTGTTGCATGGAGGATAAATTTTATGTATGTCAATGATAAATTCTTCATATGCACATTATTCTAGAGATTAACTGAATGATGGCATTCTCAATTTTCAAAAGGGCAGCTTTCTAAATCAGTTCTGTTGAAAAGTTATGCTTTTAAGTTTGAAGTTGCTAAAGCAAAGAGAAGGATTAATCGGAAGTGTGCTGTGTAATTGGGATCTAAATAAATTCTGTGCAGCTCAGTTATAGTGACACCTCAGCTAGCATCGAATATTAAGTGGTACTAATCAAATCATCATGAATTAATTAAATTGGTTTGTATGACACTAGTTCATAGTGACATAAATTTTGTGGTCCCTTTACTACCATTATAATAAAGTTTAGCTTGCAGTTTTTCTTTTAATATTGATAAATTTTTTATCTTATCTGGACCTTATATTCAGGTTGATCTATTTAGTATTGCCCCATTTTCAGCACATATTTTGTTGTTACATCATTGTTATTAAAACAAAAACAAAAAAATATTGATTTACTTTTTCCTTACCAGACATCTTACAAAGGAAGCCTTTCAACTGTCACTCTCCAAAATTGAAGAAACATGGCCAGAAAATAGTACTAAGGGCAAAAATCAATAGGTGTATTTCCGTTTTGGCCCAAATGAACTGACAAAGGTGAACGAGTGTTTTAACTGACAAGGGAAGCTTTTCAACTGTCACTCTCCAAAATTGAAGAAACGTGGCCAGGAGATAGTACTAAGGGCAAAAAGCAATGGGTGTTTTTCCGTTTTGGCCCAAATGAACTGACAAAGGTGAACGAGTGTTTTAACTGACAAGGGAAGCCTTTCAACTGTCACTCTCCAAAATTGAAGAAACATGGCCAGGAGATAGTACTAAGGGCAAAAAGCAATGGGTGTATTTCCGTTTTGGCCCAAATGAACTGACAAAGGTGAACGAGTGGTCTGAAAATGGCTTAGAGTACAAGTGGGAAAAATTATCTAACATGTGTTCCGGTGCGTGATATGTAACCCCAAATATCGGCTATGTCCCCATGATTCAAAATAAGCTCATGTCATACAAGAAGCAACAAAAACCTTTATTACAGGTGTAAATGAACATTTCTGGCATTGAATACATGACCGAAACAAAGTAATTTGGAACAATGCAAGATCCCAAAGTTATCACAGTACTGAAAATTGTCATTGATATCTGAAAAACAAATACGTTGAACATTATCAAAAGAAACGTCGTCACTTTCACAGTATCCAATTTTTATCCACGGATATAACAACATGTTGTTGAATTTTTCTGACTGTCATTGATTGCTCATTGATATGTTCGATGATTTTCTCCACTTGTGCTCTAAGGCCATTTTCAGACCACTCGTTCACCTTTGTCAGTTCATTTGGGCCAAAACAGAAATACGCCCATTGCTTTTTGCTTCTTAGTACTATCTCCTGGCCACATTTCTTCAATTTTGGAGAGTGACAGTTGAAAGGCTTCCCTTGTTAGTGTTCAGTGGCATTTATAGATTTACATAATAGGGTTAACCTACTGTACACACACAAAACTGAAAAAGTAAAGGTATGTCAGTAATATTGAACTACACAGCAACCAATTTCATAATGAACTAGTGCGATTAAAGCTGTAGTATGCATTTATGCTCATCCACTGACACTTAGATCAGAAACAAAGCAGTTTGTATTATAAGAAGATTTCATTATTTATTTTATTCTGTAACATCACAAATAAGATGCTGCCCTCTCCTATTACCTGTTTCATCAGATGTGTAGCATATATAGACACGTGTCAAGGAGAAAAAAATAACTTGGCTGTGATAGAAACACTTATCACTAACTGAGAAAAGATGTTGAATAATGCCATGACAGTAGGCTATTTTTACTGTATGATCAATCTAAAATCATGTTATGTTAATCATTGAAGTAGAAATATGATGTCTATAGATTGTGTGATATGCCTCTTCTCCATCATAAAAAACATTGTTTTAGAATGGAGGCATGAGAAAATGCAATCCTCCTATTTCTATTGTTAGGCAGTTTCTGTACTTAATAGGCACGTAAAACTTTTTTTTTTTTAAGGTGAGGGTGGTGCTGGGGTATGTGAGACATTGTCAGAGGAATTTCATAGTGCTTTGTTGGCATTGTGGCATGAACAGAAAGCTTGTTTTAAGAACAGGTTTATGGATATGTCTGCTTATTGTTTTATTAGGATGTTTGCTCATGATATCACCCAAATATGAAGATCATTTAGTCTCTGGGTTGGAAATTCTGAACAAATGAACAGTTCATGTCCAAAGTAAAATATGGGAGTTCAGATGGTATTGTTTAGAAAAAAGAAAAATATGGTAAGGAACATGAAAGTTCCATTATTCTTCACTTCATGCTGTTTCCTCACTTCTAACACAAAAAGAATAATCATGTATAAACAGATTATTCAAGTTCTGAGATTGCATGTACAGAATCCCTTGCCCAGTTTGTTTTTTTAATGTCAGGTTTTTGTGAAGAGGAAACACAAAAGCAAGAAACATACTGTATATACAAAAATCATTCAATATATAAGTTTCCCTGTACAGTGAACTTTTTACTCGGTAAGATACACATGAAAATGATATATGTCTGGATAGGTACATTCATCACTACTTCACATAATTTCCACCAACATTGAGGCATTTGTCCCAACGCTGCACCAATTTATCGAACACCTGCACAAAAGTCCAGGCTCAGGCCCTTTAAAACCGTCCTAATGGTGGCCTGGACCACAGCATCAGTTTGAAAATGGTGATCTTGCAACTCCCTCTTCAGTGTTGGAAACAGATGAAAGTCTGGCAGTGCCAAATCAGGGCTATAGAGCAGATGAAGCAGCCGTTCCCACCTTAATGCTGCAATTGTGCAGTCGAGTGTGGGCGGGTGTTGTTGAGCAGGATGACACCAGCTTGGATTAGTTCATTCACTGCAACGATAGTTTCAGTACTACTGGCAGTGGAGGGTCGACCAGATCGATCTTCATAAAAAATGCCCTCTCTGCCTTCCGCAAACATGTTGCACTACCTTCTCACCATTTGCACAGACATTACAGAATCCCCATACACAGCAATGAGTTTCCTGTGGATATCATTAGGTGTACAACCATTTGCCCACTCGTACCGTATCACGGCACGCACCTCTTCCTTACACCACGTCTCCAACACACTTGCACCTACCATGCTGCCTAGCTCCTAATGGTGCGAGCCCAGTTTTTCCCCAGCTGCCTTCATTTCTCACAACACTGTGTCTGCACATTGTTGTCTAGAGGAGCAATGAGGACAATTACGTGGTGGGGGTGGATCACGCCTGATAGCTGTGTGCTTACTCTGCTTCCCATATGTTTGTAACAACTTTGATGACATCGGGAAACTTATATATTGAACGACCTACATATATTTACATGATCGAGTCACATTGCGACCACTAGCTAATATCCAGAGTAACCGCCGTGTGCAGCGCGGACAGCAGTTAGACGAGCAGGGAGTGACTGTAAGGTACTGGAAGATGTTCACCGGTATGTGGAGTCATGCTGACTGCAGTGAATCTGACAGCTGCTGGAGAGTGCATGGTGGAGGATCCGTATAGCGAACAACATGATCAAGGTGGTCACACAGATGCTTAATTGGGTTTAAGTCTGGGAAATTAGGGGGCCAGGGAAGTACTTTGAAGTCTTCACTTGCTCTTCCAACCACTCTGACATTTCTAGCTGTTTGACACATCGCATTGTCATGCTGGAAGATCCCGTCCTCCCCAGGGAAGGCAATCGGCATGTATGGGTGCATGTGGTGTGCAAGGATAGATTCATAACGAATTTGGTCCATAGTGCCCTCCACAGGTATGAGTGGACCCAGGGAATACCACAAAACCATTTTCCAGACCATAACACTGCCTGCCCTCACCAGCTTGTGTTATAGCAATGGTTTAAGAGTGTTTGTTTTTCAGTGTTTCTCGCCTTATACACCAACATCCATCCGTTCGATGAAGCAGAAAACGTGGCTCATCAGAGAAGGTAATCCTTTGCCAATCAGCGGAGGTCCAATTCCGAGACTGTCGTGCAAATGTAAGCCTTTTCTGCCAATGCACCACCTTTAGCATAGGTGCAGTCATCATCTGTCTGCATCGGAGCCCCATACACATCAGGGTTCACTGAACTGTTGTTTTAGACACACATCCGCTAGCCCCCTGGTTCATGCGGCCAATGAGTTGCTCCACTGTAGCGTGTCGATCGGCCCTCGTGCATCTTCACAGCCAACATTCACCTCTCACATCAATGGAACGTGGTGTTCCGCAGTTTAACATCGCTTATTCACAATGGTGCCATTTCTCCAATCATGATACACTTTAACCATAGCAGCACGTGAACAATTCACAAACTGCACTGTTTCAGAAATACTGCCACCCTTGGCCTGAAAGCCGATAATCATCCCTTTTAAGCAAATCTGATAAATTACTCTTTTTATCAGTGATAGCAACGAGCGATACGTTTTCAGAATGCCTACAGTACACCTTATATACCTTCCAAGCCAGCTCACGACACACACCTTCTTTCATTGGCTATGCTCTGTTAACGTCAAAAGTAGGAGGTGGTCACAATAATGTGACTCAACTGTGTATGCATACAGATCAAAGAGCCAGAACAGCTCTGGCAAAAGTCAGTGAGATGTGGACATTACAGGATTTCTGGTACCGATATAATACTAGCAGATCCTTTTAACTCTTGTAAGTTACATTTGAGCTGTTGTAGATCTGATTTGCTGTTCCAACATAAGCCGCAGATACTCAGTTGGATTGATATCTGGGGTATTTGGAGGCCAGGGCAATATGTGGAAATCTTCCTCTTGTTCCACAAACCATTCTTAAACAATCCGGGCAGTGTGCATGGCACATTATTGTGCTGAAAGAAGGCACTACTAAAATAAATAATATTCTTTGAGGAGAATTATGCTGCCATGCAAGTACCTAGTTTGCAATTATATTTGGGTAGGTGGTAGACATTGTTTCTTTCACATGAAAGACTGGACCGAGGGTTCGAAGCATGGCACTTCCTCCACTGGCTTGTTTTTGTCCCACAGTGCATCCTAATGCCAACACTTCCCAGGTAAATGATGCACATGTACCTGGCTGTCCACATGGTGCAAAAAGCAATGAGATTCATCAGACCAGACGACCTTCCAGTCATTCGAGGTCCAGTTTTATTGTTTGTGTGGCCATTGTAGGAACTTTCGACGGTGAACCGAAATTAGCATGGGCACTCAAAGCGGCCTGTGGCAATGCTTCCCCATTTTTAGCAGGATTTGATATACTATGTGTTGTAACACATTACTCCCGTTACCACCATTCAAATTATTGGTGAGTTGTGCCACAGTATCCCTTCTGGAGGTCAGCAAACAATATACCATAGGGATATTATTTGCTGATCTCCGGCATCAATGAACCATGGTCGACCCACACCTCGCCAGTAATTCATGGTTTTTCCTTCTGTCTACTTTTGAAAGTACTAACCATGGCTGACAGTAAGTACTCCACAAGCCTTGCCATCTCTGAAATTTTTTTGGCCCTGTTATATGGCTATTGCAATTTGGCCTTTGTTAAACTCATTCAAGTCTGCTGCCTTTTTTATCTGAAGAACCGGGATAACTCTGGTTAACAGAGCTCAGTATCATGTGTTATTTATACTGTTTCATGACCTTCACACGTGCTGCTGTTTATCTGCCATTGCTTTGATTTGCATAAAGACACACTGGTTTTGACCAGTGCATCTTTATGCTCTTCAAAGTATGTGTGCTTTATGACCCACAGGTGTTTTTACTCTTTGGTGTATATATGTTTAGGCTCTTCAGTGTATATGTGTGTGTGTGTTTGTTTCATTCATGTGCATTTATGTAGTTCGTGCATTTTTTTTTTTTTCCAAGTTAATACATTTAACTTGACACATTGTTATTGCTACAAATCAGTAAACACACTGCTGGCCACCCAAAATGCAACACCAAGAAGGACATGAGATAGCAAAGCCAGATTTACTGGGCACATAACAACAGATACAAAGATGAAACTATTGAGCTCACAGGCCCGTGCTACTTGCGGAACACGCAGACATCAATAGTTCGTGTGGCCCCCATGGCTGGCAATAACGACCGCTACACGCCGCAGCATCGAACCAAAGAGGCTTTGGATTTGAGTTTGGGGTATGTCGGTCCAGGCTGCTTCCACACGTTGCCACAGTTCATCAGGCGTAGCCACGGGTGGTGCTTGTCAGGCCACTCGGTGGTGCCGATCAGCGACCAGACGTGTTCGATGGGCGACATATCGGGAGAACAGGCGGGCCACGCCATCAGTGACACCTGGTGGGCCGTGAAGAATTGTTGCACGTGTAGGGGCGCATTGTGCTATTGAAACATGGTCGCTGGCAGGTAAGAGAGGAAGGATTACAGGCTCCCAAACGTCGGAGGTGTAGCGGTGGCTGTTGAGTGTACCGGCGATGCATTCCAGAGGGGTGCTGGTGTCATATCAAATTGCGCCCCAAACCATAACGCCAGGTGACGGACCGGTATGGCGATGCATAATGCAGGCGTCATACAGTATCCCGCCGCGGTGCAGCAACACGCGGATCCGATCATCGTGGTGTTGCAGGCAGAAGCAGGATTCATCGGAGAAGACAATGTCCTGCCTTCCATAGTCCAGGTGCGGTGTTCAACGGCCCACTGCCGCCGCACTCACCGGTAGTGTGACGTCAATGGTAATCGGAGCAATGGGCACCGTGCGACAAGTCCCCGCTCCTGCAGATGATGTCGAACGGTACTTGCTGACACAAGTTGTTGCGCAACACACCCTAATTCCTGCGCCAACATTTGTGATGTGGTGGTGCGAGCCGTCAATGCCCGCCGCACGACATGCCGGTCCTCTCATTCGGTGGTGTGCCGTGGCGTGGCAATCACTCATGTTGGTCCGTCCGTCCCTCCTGCACCCACCGAATCCATACTCACCTCACTGTGGCTGGATGTCATCCCAACACAGGCGGCAATGTATCGTCACGATAAACCACTATTCGTCCTCTGTGGAACTCCGAAACATGCTGGAATGACTGCCATATTCTGCGATGAGGCATCAGGAAGCTTCCCACGCACAGGTCAGGCAGCACAACACACTTCCACTACTTACACCCCGCCTTCTGTGCACCCTTCTTATAGTGCTTCTCGGTGGTGTGCCGGGTGCACATGATCTGCATATACCCTGCAATGCTAATCGTTTGCATGTCCTCTCGCGGGCGACGCATGCTGCGAATTTCAGGCCAATCTGATGCTTCCTTCTTGGTGTTGCATTTTGGGTGGCCAGCAGTATAGTTACTTTTGTTTCTTAACATCTTAAAGTTTTTTAATACACTTATAGGTACCAGTATTGTATACTGACATCTTATTTTCTGATTAATTTTGACACCCACATACACTGAGTTCTCACTAAATTACAACCACCCTTGTGTAACATTACACTCGATAATTTCATAATGACGAGGAGACAGTGGCTTGTAAGTTAAAGAGACATGATGTTTCAGTTGAGAGCGAAGTTATGAATGTGATGGGTAAAACCAAGTTTTTATTGGAGTGTAAAAAATACCAAATAGCAGACACAAGAAGGTTTGGTATTTTTGTTCTTGAAAGGACAGCACTTGTAGATTTTTTGATGGCCTCCATGATTAAAGTGTACCAGGAGTGATGCCAAAATGGTGAAACATCCAACTGGTAATACAGTTGTAAATGGGGCAGAAAGGTGGATTCCTGAGGTGAACAATTAGTATGTCACCTTGTACAGTGCAATTGGTGCAGCACAGTTTAGCAGTTGATGGCACAATGTGGTGTACACCAATCGGAAACAATATCCAGTTCAATTGTATATTGTATTCTGGCACAGATGGGCTACAATAGTAGATGCCCTATATATGTCACGCTCTCCGAACAGCAGCATCCATTGATCTAAACTGCTTTCCTGGTGCCTATAGCATGCTGATTGGGAACTGGTGCACTGGCCCAGTGAATCATAATATGTACTCCGATCTGCTGATGGTAGAGTCTGTATTTGGCATCAACAGCATAAGACTATGGATCTCTCATGTGGAGGCCCCTGGTAATGAGTTGGTTGATTCTGCTGCCAGGTCTGTTTCCTTTTTGGCTGTCACACTATTGCCACTGTTTCACTGGGCACATATCAAGGGAATGTGGCAGGGTCTGTGCAATCAAGAACAACTCCAATACAAACTGCATTGTATCAAACCAGTCTTGGAAGTCTGGTCTTCATCTTATCACCGGAACCGTAGACAGAAAGTTGTAATGGCATACTGGTACATCTTCACATTGGGCATTGCTGTTTTACTCATCACTATTTGCTGTGTGGTGATGCCGTTCCTATGTGCGAGATGTGTAATGTACCTCTAACGGTTGTACATGTTTTATGTTTGTGTCATTTTGTTTGTGAACGTGCCCATTTCTTGCTTTTGTTCACTCTACCAGATGATGCAGTGACTGTGAGTCACCTTTTAAATGATCATTGTGACATGTTTTCTGTGTTCTCATTTCTTCGTTTTATCAGTGTTTTTCATTTTGTGTTGTGCGTTTATCAGTCATGTACACCATTTCTTGTTTTCTTTGTTTTGGTTTGATGTAGTTTTTGTTACTATTATAAGTTGGACTTGATGCTCTTTGGTTTATTGAGGCCCTTATGCTAATAAGTGCAATTCAACCGACCAGTCAACAATCTAGGCTGGTGGGAGTGGTTGCGTGATATTGGGCATGTTTATCTGGCATGAACTAAGATCATTGGTGCATGTAGACTAACTTATGGATGCTGGCTGCTTTGACATGCATCTTATAATTTTCTACCTCCATGCAGAGGGTGATGGGTTCTTGCCCCTGTCATTAGATGTGTGGAAATGGTTGGCAAACACAGTGCTACTAAAAGACATCTTGAATGGTCCCCAAACTTCACTTATCTCAACCCAACGGAATTTCTGTGGGATGTCATGGAATGCCAGGTGAGGCAGTCAGACACACCACTTGCTCTGTACTGAAACTGTGGGCTGCAATACAAACAGGTTGATTTCAGATACCTTGTGAAGTTGATGCCATGGCTGGTGGCATCCATTCTTTGGGTAAAATGAGGGTCCATGAATTATTAGACAAGTGGTTATAATTCAGTAAGCATTCCATGTATGTTCCAATAAGCCAGTAAATTCATCAAGATATGCTTAGTAATGCCTCTCTATTTACCAAGAGGGTGGTATATTATTAACATTCTAAAAGAAAACTTGTCATTAAGTTCGGTAATAATTTATGACATGACTATTCCTAGACTTAATGAACCACAAATATCTCAAAATTGTGGCTTTATTGCTTTGGACATATTATTTAAAAATGGAGGAAAAATACACAATTATATATTAATAGAAAACCTACCAACAGTGAGAAAATGTTCAAATCAGTCAAATCATCTGAATTAGGTCAAAACAAATGTGGCCAGTCAGTTTTTTGGGGGAAAATAAAATGTTCTGAATTCAGAAATTCTAAAAAAATGCTCAAAAGGTGGGAATAAAAAAAGTTTTGGAAAAAAATAATTACTGTTCTCTACAAGTCACTAAAATCCTTAGTAGAAAAGAATCAGAAGTCAAAAACTAAGTTTCAATTAACTAGAAAAATTACCATAAAGGACTGCTTGAAAAACTTCTGATGATTAGTGAGAAGTTTCTGGTCAGACTGGCTCCAAGATTACAAAATAAAATTAGTAACTACCCTTTTTTTTTTTTTTCAAAATTAAAGCAAAAAGAAGAAAACATCCTTTTATTGGAAGGTGTGGTGTACAACATAAAAATGTGAATGTGGTCTCAGCAACATGGGGCAGACAGCTTAAAACTGGATTGGCAGAACATCAAGCTTTAATTAAAAATATGACAAACAAAACAGGTTTGGACAGACATGTACAAAATACATTACATAAAGTTCTTTGGAACACTGTAGAAGTTCTGACACCAATGACACTTTTTGAAAAGAAAATTGGCAGGACTGGAAATAGAGAGATGAAGTACAACATTAAGTGATTCAAAAGGTTGGAATTTACCTCATGAATGATAAATTCCAACCACGAATGGCAACACCTGCTATAGCTGTAGTCCTGAGGGAGGGGAGGGGAACTACCTAAAAATTTGACATATAAATAATATCTTTATTCCTTAGTAAAAAAAATAACAACATAATTTTGAGAGATTTGTCAGTAAGCATTTTTTAATATGTACCTTCATTAACCATTTAACGGTAATATATCACTGAGCAAAATAAATAAATAAACTAAAAAAAAGAAAGTCTTGCTTGTGTCATCATAGAAACTTAGTTTCTGCCTTTTCAATCTTTTCAAAGGTAAGACTGTTCAGATGGGTTGGTTACATTAAGCTACTTAGGAAAGCAGGCTGTCATTGACTAAGACATTTAGCAAGCAGGCGGGTGAAATGCACAAATATCAGTAAAATAAAAAATTGTGAAGGAAGGTTTGGGGGGGGATTAACTACCCTTGTGAACATGGAAGGGGGTCACTGATCTCTAATTTAGGGCTACTGATTCCAGAAAAGCAACAATATATGCTGTGGGGCAAACACCTCACACATGTCATATCTAGGACTTAAATATGTGCATAACTCTTATGATTAATGAGAAGCTTACACTTCTGACCACTTAGTCATCTAGGAAAAATTAAGTTGTGACCAGCCTGTGTTTATGAAGGTAGGGGAAGAACAGTGCTTCCCAAATTGTATAAATTTCTGAGTACAGGGAAACTGACATATCAACTTCAACACTACAACTCAGTTTTCAGATTCCCTGATTATTTTTTACGAGTGTTGCAATTCCAACTGCTCCTGATGAGACATATGCTTTATGCAGAAATTGCATGATGTTCAATTAGACTTCCATCAAGCTGCCATGAGTTTTCCTACGACTCAGTATTGAGACATCAGCATAACTTTAAATTGCTCAGTGAATGACTGAATTAGTTAAGTTCATGTGATAGTGGTTTGGGGAAAGAAGTGGATATGTGTATGTGTGTTTTAAGAACTGTTTTGTCACTGAAGAGGTTTGTGGAGCTGCATCAATGAGTAGAATTAAAAGTGATGTGTGGGAAACTGTAAGATTAAAGAAGCTGTGAAGATGAGGGAAACATATCTGGAGAGCTTACAAAGATAGTGTTTGAGGCTGAATATCACTGAAAACAAAGTGCAAAGCTGTTTCTCCAGAGTAAAGCAAAATGTAAGAAAGACAATTTTGATAACACAGGAAATTGTTTCTGGAAGTGCACAAGACATTGGAAGAACAGGGGAAATAATGTTTTGTTGTGTGAAAGAACAAGGGGAATAGCATTTTAAGTTGTGTGAAAAATATTATCGGTAAGATAAGAGAAACAATAATGAATTAAGTAAAAGATATTGTAAATATTTCTGTGTTGTCACTAATTCCGCTTTGACTATTCAACCTAATTCAAGCTTCATGAGGCCATGCATCTTGAGTTAATCAAGGACCAAACCTGGTTTGTGAAAGAGATTCTCAAAATATGTCAGTGCAGGAAAGGAGTTCACTGAATTAGGCAGAAGCTGTGTTACAATTGAGACAAGATGAAAAGTTCTTGCAACCGTGTTCAATCTTCATTGCCTTTAAAAGGCAGTTTAGGACAAGTGGACTGTCTCTTTTTGAGTCTAATTACTTTGCATAGTTACGTTGTCCAGAATGAGTAAAGTATGCATGAAATTCAGACTGAGTATAAATAAGGGGAGAACTAACTACAGTAGTGAATTTTGTGCTAGGAACTATTAGTATTTATACTAAAAATCATGAAAATTCACTTGCCTACAGATTTCACCATTCAATCTGTTTTCTCTGTCAAACATGCTTCTTAAATATACAAATCCATTTCTGGTCTATCTATGTGCCATTTTAACCAATCTTGCATTTAGTACTAACAGTTTCCTTACTCTCAACGTTATTGTTTTTGATTAGATGGTGAAATTAGTAGGTAAATGAATTCTGTGTTGAAAGTCATGACTGTATATAAAAATGTAATTGTTCCTTCTCTGATGTATGGCAGTGAAACCTGGGTACTGCAGAACAGACACAGGAGTTCTTTGTGTGCTGGAGTGATGCGTTACTTATGGGGGTTTGTATCAAAACACGTTCTGATCATATGAGGAATGAAAAGAGTTGCAGATGTGTAATGTGAAGCAAAATGTTGTTAGTAAGGTGGAGTCAAACATTCTGAGGTGGTTTGATCATGTTAAAAGAATGAGTGGTCAGATGCTAACTAAGAGAATTTATTCAGCCCAAGCGGCAGGAAAAAGAAAGGTAGAGTGAGGCCAAGGAAATAATGAGAGGACGAAATCCAGGAATGTTTGCACAAGAAAAAGGTAATGAGTATGAAGTATGAAAGGTCTTGTATAAGACATTTGATGGATATAAGTGAAGCTCAAGTTGTGTACCAAAATCACTGTAAGTGGAGTCATTTGATACATCAACAATAAGTAAAATCTAGCACCATCAATTTTAAAATTTAATTTGGCTGATGAGCTTTCTTTGAAGATCTAATCTCTAAAATTCAGAGTACAGCATAGTCATATGTGTGCACCATTAGTACTAAATGCAAGATCAGTCTAAGTACTGCTGTGATAGCCCAGGTTATTGGGTTTATGTGTTTAGGAAGTATATTTGACAGAAAACACATTAGATAGTGAAATTAGTAAGGAAGTTCAGCTCCGAAAGTTGTAAGTGTTTGAGGAGGTTTTCATAGGACCATTGGGTTATCAAAAGGTCCTAAATAGCTGTGTATGAAGTGTGATTGGACCTAGTTGCTAATAGTTGTGTATTAAAGTGTAATTGTACAATAGTGAAACCTAGGTACTGTAGAAGAGATGCAGGAGTCATGTGTTGGGGAGATGCTGTAATTGTTGGGGATTTGCAGCAAGACTGTTCATGTGTGTAAAGATGTGTAATGTGAGGCAAAATGTTGTTAGTAGGGCAGAGACAAATACTTCGTGGCTGAGGAAATCATGGAAGGGCTAAATTCAGAAATATCTGCAAGAGAAAAAGATAATGAGCATAAAGCACAAAAGTTCTTGCATTAGAAGTGTGACGGATGCCTGCGAAACTTGAGTTATATGCCAAGATTGCTGTAAAATGAATGTGCCTGATGCATCAACAATATAGGAAATTTAACACCGCCAGTAACTTTAATTTGAATGATTGTCTTGCTTTAAGGCGCTAACCCCTGAAACTCTGAGTAGTACTATATAGATGTAGTTGTCCCACCATGTCTTTCAGAAATTATACAAAAAAAATAGTAAGCCTTTAATTTGGTTCCATCTTCATATTTGGTCATTAATTTTTTGTTGTGCTTCATCACAGCAGAAACATTTGTCATTCTCAAAAGTATTGTAGTTTTAGCTCCCTTTAAAATGGCTGTCAGTTTGCTATAGCGTAACTGTTTTGCTAGTCAGTACTTATAACAGGTGAGACTTCAAAATAAGGCAAACATTTTATACATATAATTTGTTCTTGGTGGTCACCATCATTAATATTTAGTTCTTTTATATGATTATCAAGTGCCAGAAACATTAGAATACTTTGTAAAACTTTGGTTCATGCAAGTCAAAATGAATGATAATGAATTTGCAGAGAATGCTCATGAGTGCTCTCTCTCTCTCTCTCTTGGTAGTGTTTTTGTGTGTAAGATGTGTGATGCCTCACTAACCCCCCATCATTTGTTTGTTTTCAGTATTAGTTCTCTCATTTGTGTTTTCATACCGTTCTATTCCATACCAAACAGTCACATCTTTTGCCAGTGCCATGAAAAAAACATTTACAGGAGCGTTTGCTTTTTTATGGCTAGATTTTCTCCTTAAAATTGAAAGAGAGTGAAGTTTAAGGCCCCATTTGAGTAATTTTTGTTTGTAAGGAATTGTTCAGTATGTTCTTCAATAGGGAACAATTGTAATCTCAATGACATCATGAGTATTTCATGTTCCCTTCTCAATATTTGGGTAGATATTGTGTTCTCCAGGAGTAATTATTGTACTTCAATAGTCTTTTTACAATTTTTGCTGCAGACTAATTAAAGATGCTTTCTCCGTGTCAGGCATTAATGGTTTATATGAGAGAGAGTTAGAGAGCAATATAGTATAGTTATGCATATACAGAATTTATGTACTTCCTTAAAATTTGTTCCTGGCAGCATTTCCCAAGTGTTGAATTGGTCAGTGTTTCAGACTGATATGCAATTTGTGGATTATTGTTGTGCTTGTTTTATTTGCAAATTGGATTTTTTTATTCATCTGATTTTTACTGCAAATTAATTACAGATTGAATCCTATTTCTTTTTCTGAGAAAATGCTCTAGACAGTGATTGTATAAGTGCTACTTATATGAACTATCACATACTATAAGTCAGTCCTATGCCTGTGGGATCATTGAATGAAAAAATATATCTGTTGAGAAGTAAAATATACACTGACAGACAATGAAATTTGTGCATCTAGAAGAAAACATTCTGCAACCGCAAAACTTTGCAATAGCTAGATTGCGTGCTGGTATGCAAATGATCCACGTTTGGTGCGATTGTGCATGACCGCACACCGCAAGCACGAACCGGCAGCCTTATAAACCAGCATGTAGTCTATGCCCCATGAAAGCAAAAAGCACCGGACGATGCAGGCAAGAGTACAGAGTGACAAGAATGTCAGATAAACGTCAGAGACGTCAATTTACGCAACGTACAGACTTTGAAAGAGGCCAGATCATTGGGCTGCAAACTGCAGGGTGGTCGACGCAGCGTATAGCCCGCCACATGGATCGTTCTGACCATACCGTTTGACTCAGTTGAGAGCAGTGAACACATGACGGCACTGCCACACGGCGGAGTGGCTCTGGATGGACCAGGAGGACCACCGCTAGAGAGGATCGACGGATCCTACTGGGACTCGGTCCATTACACAGGCAGATATTGCGGAAGTGAATCTGCAATCCCAGCACCCTTTACGTGTGCTGCCATTAACAGTGGAACATCGCCAGCTCCGTGTTCAGTGGTGCCAGGCCAGAGTGGAACGCCACAGACTGGTGACGTGTGGTGTTTAGCAATGAGTGCCGCTTCGTCTTGGGGACAGATGATCATCGTGTCCAGGTGTGGAGCTCCCAGGCACAATCCCAACCTCGCTATTGAGTGCCATACCTCCCTCACTGCAGGCATTATGGTCTGGGGAGCCATAGTCTGCGATAGCCGATCAGCTCTAGTTGTGGTACGTGGATCATTTACAGACCAGCGCGTATGTGGACGAGATCCTATGGCCCCATGTGCTCCCATTCCTGGCCGGGATTCCAGGTGCTCTATACCTGAAGGATAATGCCCACCCGCACACTATTTATGTTGTCCAGGACTGCCTACGTCATGTCCAGACACTTCCATGGCCTGCCCGCTCCCCTGACATGTCCCCTATCGAGCATGTGTGGGACCAGTTGAAATGCCAGCTGCTGCCGTACCGCACTATCTGGGATTTCGAGCACACTGTCCAACATGTGTTGGCCAGTCTATCATAGAACATCAGGTGTCTGTTCGCCTCCATGCCGAACTGTCTTGCAGCATGTATCGCTGCACGAGGTAGTCCTACACACTATTGAAGATGATCGGGCTGGGTGCCACAGATCCCTCTGTAATTGTCCTGCAGCTCTGTTTTTGCCATCATGTACATCATTCACCTGTATCATTACGCCCATAAAATTTCAGTTCAATCCGATGCTTCCTTCTTGGTGCTTAAATTTCATTGTCCGTGAGTTTATATATGATAAGTAAAAGTAGTTGCCATCTTTACAAGATGATCATCTGCAGAAAAAGAATAAAAATTTCTTCAAATTACATTTATTAGATAAAAAACATAGTTAAAACTACATAAGATCTTTCGGACATTAAAATAAAGTCCATCGTTAGATGTTAAAACCAATGTGACCGATACATTAAGCGCTATAAATAGAAGTATGTACTAACCGTAAGTGAAGTACTGTTCCCAAGCCACCAGGTATCCAATCAAATATCACAATGCCCAAAATACAGTCATGTCTAAGGTCATGTGTTCATTTAAATGGTTTTGTCAGACTCTTCTGGAGTCAGTTTAGAAATAATAGATTTCTAATGTAGTGGGATAAACTGAGGTAAAACATCATTGCATGCCATCTTTCCATATTTAAAATGATGAGACGCTCCATGAACCGCAATGAAAACTTGGAAGGTGTAGTATTCAAAATGGAAGTCTTGTTCCACATAGGATAAGATCCTTGATTGACTAGACGCAAAAAGGCTGTTGAAGATGCCCTTATTTTTACATTATATTTGTGCTCCACAAGTCTAGTTTGCAGTATTCTATGGGTATATATTTTGTGCTCTGCAAGTCTAGTTTGCAGTGTTATGGGTATATATTTTGTGCTCCGCAAGTCTAGTTTGCAGTGTTCTATGGGTAGAGAACCTGTTAAAATGTGCCGATACACATTTTAATGGGCTCTCAGGAGTTCACAGATTTTAAGGGGATACAGTTAATGCCATGCTTGTAAGTTAAGTCAACCTGATCACAATCTTTTTTTTTTTTTTATCAAGGAGAGAATAATCTTAGTTTTTACACAAAAGTCAATGTTGTATTTTTTGCACACATTTTTGAAGAGGTTATTAATTCTCAAATCATAATTCATAGATCCCACAAATTATGATCAGGTCAACTTAATTTACAAGCATGGTGTTTACTGTATCCCTTTAAAATCTGTGAACCTATTAAAATATATATATCTGCTCTAACCATAGAACACTGCAAACTAGACTTGCGGAGTACAAATATAATGTAAAAATAGAGGCATCTTTAACAGCCCTTTCGCATCTAGTGAATCAAGAATCTTATTATTTTATATGGAACGAGACTTCCATTTTGAATACTCCACCTCCCAAGTTTTCATTGTGGTTCATGGAGAGTCTTATCATTTTTAAATATGGAAAGATGGCATGCAACGATGTTTTACCTCAGTTCGTCCCACTATCTTGGAAATCTATTATTCCTAAACTGACTCCAGAGGATTCTGACGAAACCGCTTGATGTGAATTTTACATCGATGTTACAGTTTTTCTACTGACGAAACTCTGATACATCATCGTGAAGGCAATTACCGCAATGCATCATGAAGACTGATGTAGATGTCATTACACGGTCGACACACATTTTAAAAGTACAAGCCGATTCGTCACCACATTGGCCCGCGTCATTTCAGTGTAGCCCAGTGAGATGAAGAATTTGAGAAACCTCCTGATCTTACATGCATGCAGCTATCGGTAATTTGCACGCTGAGATTGAATGATCTTGCGGTGTGTTGTTGCGACAGTACATCGGGAAATTTTCATGGTTATCGGTGAAACATTGAATGTTCTTTCGAAATCAGAAAAGTGCCGGATTTCTGAAGTTGCCGGTTTTCTGGATGCCGGATTTTCGAGGGTTTACTGTATATATATATATATATACACACACTACTGTTTGTGAAAATTGCAACAACAAGAAGGAACCATTCAATTCAAATGAAATTTATACCACACATTTCTGATATGACTGTACGTTAAGTTATTTAATTTCCAAAACAATACAATTTTTTAAAATGTATTGTTGCAAAAATCAGTATCTTGTAAAGCCTCTGCAAGCTGCATTAAGAGCTTCTAGACAGCATGACATTGAATTGAAAAGGTGTTGGATGGTGTCCTGGGTAATTGCTTGCCAGGCAGCATGTATGCGAGTCCACAGATCATTAGTACTGACCGCTAGAGGACTTTGATGGGCCAGTTGCCAAGTGGCCATATTCCAGACATGTTCTATAGGCGACGTGTCTGGCGAACGTGCAGGCCAGGGTAGAAGCGGTATCTGCTGTGCTGCAAAGAGGGCTTGAACATTCCTGGCAATGTGGTCGGGCATTGTCCTGCTTTATTATAGCGCCAGGAATGCTCTGAAGGAAGTGTATGACTTCTGCCTGCACAACTTCCCTGATGTAGCGGTGGCTGTTGAGATTGCCCTTAAGTCGTAGCAGCTGAGACTGCGAATGGTACCCAATGGCGCCCCACACCATCACACTTGGTGTTCGGCCCGTATGACGCTCAGTAATGCATGATGGAAGAAGGCGCTCACCACAATATCAGGACGCCATTGTCTATATTGGAAACCCCATTCCAACCTGAGGCATCCATGGTTCAGGGTCAAAGAGATGCGTGCAACCAGTCCTCGGTGTAGCAGATGGCGTCGAACTGTGGAGACAGACAATGCCTCACCTTTTGCAGTGCTCCACTGTTGTGCTAACACTTACGAAGATGCAGAACAGTTCATCGCTGCCATGCAGATTCATCACATTTCTCGGTCAACTGCTAGATTGTCGATGCACCTGGTTCTCCTCGTTCCAGTGCCGCCACGCACGCATCATTGTCGTGACGTTATGTCCCATCCAAGCCGCAATGTTGCGATACGAAAATGTATCTCCATGCAGACCAACCATTTGACCCTGTTCAAACTCTGTTGTATGATGGTATTGCACCCTTCGTTATCGCCGAGGCATTATTGAATCCTGGAGACCCTTTTACAACTGGCTATCTGTGATGCACTACTGATGTGTATCCTAAACAGCCCTTTCTTTATACCCCTCACTCAACTGTCCAGAGGGCGCTGAGCCAAAACATGTGCAATGACTCTACACTTCTAATCATTTGTATGTGCTACCCTGCTCTGCATACCCTGCAAGTTTTACACGATTACCATCATTCTTTCACGGTGTTGCAATTTTCAGAAACAGTAGTTTGCATATACACTATATTGACAAAAGTCACCGGACACCTAGAAGAGAAACACAACATGGAATTTTTTGACATACATTAGTACGATGTCAGTCCACCTTTGGCCTTAATGCATGCACTGACCCTTCGAGACATGCTCTCGACAAGGTTTTGGAACACAGCCGTAGGTATGCACTTCCATTCAGTACATAATGCTGCCACTAACTATTGCTTAGTAGTAGGCCTTGGTTCCAAACTTCTTAAGCGGTGCTCTAATTCATCCCATAGGTTCTCTATGGGATTAAGATCAGGGTTCTGTGCTGGCCAGTCCACACACGATATGGAATTATCATCAAACCATGCCATAACAGTCCTTGCTTTATGACTCGGTGCATTGTCCTGCTGGTATCAACAAGTCTCTGTTCCATAGTGTTGCCACAGAGTTGGTAGGGCATACTTGTCCAGAATATCGAGGTAGACATTGTGGTTAGCAGGCTTGTCCACGATAACCAATGGGCCGGAACCATAGCACGAAAAACACCCCCACACAAGTACACTGCCAGCTCCAAACTTGACTGTAGGAACAGTACACAGTGGTAAATAGTGTTCCCTCGGCTGCCACCTTAGCTACACATCGCCATCAGACTTACGGGTCATGTATCTGGATTTATCCATCCATAGGACCTGTTTCCATTGATCTATGGTCCAGAATATTGAGGTAGACATGGTGGTTAGCAGGTTTGTCCACGATAACCAATGGGCCGGAACCGTACCACGAAAAACACCCCCACACAAGTACACTGCCAGCTTTAAACTTGACCATAGAAACAGTACACTGTGGTAAATAGCGTTCCCTCGGCTGCCGCCATAGCCACACACGGCCATCAGACTTGCGGATTGTGTATCTGGATTCATCCGTCCATAGGACCTGTTTCCATTGATCTATGGTCCACAATAAATGTTCTTTACACCATGCTAAACGACGATAGCATTCTGAGTGGAGATGAGAGGCTTATGAGTAGTCGCACGACCACAGTAACCCACGGATTGAAGTTCTTTGCGAATGGTATGTGTACATACTGAGGCTTCAGCATTTTTGCTGACCTTGAGGTCTTGTGCAGTACTCTGTCGATTAGCTGTAACGACTCTCCTGAGGCTTTGATGCCCTCTGTCAGTGATTTTCTTTGGTCTGCTGGTACATTTTGCTGCTTCAGGTACTCCATGTGTCTTCCACTTATTCAGTACATCCAAAACAGTTGACTATTTGAATAAAGCTCATGTTGAGAAATGGCTTCCTAGTTTAATTGAATTAATAATCTAAAGCAACTTTTATAGGAATTTTACTAGGAAATTTTTTCTTTAATAGCAAATTTTCGGAGGAAACTCTTCTCCTTCTTCAGGCTGTCTTGGTGTAAAAAGTGACAACAAGACAGCCTGAAGAAGGAGAAGAGTTTTCTCCGAAAATTTGCTATTAAAGAAAAAATTTCCTAGTAAAATTCCCATAAAAATTGCTTTAGATTATTAATTCAGTTGACTATGTTTAAACACCTCTCGATTTCTCTTATGGACTACCCACTAATATAACACCCAAAAATCCTTTCTCAAAGTCGATTCTCTCCTGCCGTGACATTTTCTCTCAACCTCACAGTGCGATATGATCACGGTCAGCTGCAATCTTGTTTTTATACCGTTTGCAGCTGTACCATGCATCTTAACAATGTAGCGGATCCATTCATTTGCTTTTGAAAAGGTGTCCTGTGACTTTTGTCAATATAGTGTATATATATATATAAACATTTTTCAAAGTTCTTTTTCAAAATGTTCAGGAGATGCTTCGTCACATTTCTTTTGATGTCTTCTGCATCTTAAAATCTCTTTCCTTTGAGTGGCATCTCGAGTATGGGAAATAGCCAACAGTCGCACAAGGCCATGTCTGGGGAACAGGGAGGCTGCTGAGCCTGTGTAATGCTGTGTTTCGCTAGAAAGTTCTGAATGAAGTGCGATATGTGGGCTGGAGCATTATCACGATGGATCAACCAGTCGGCACTGCCAGAGTTCAGATCTCTTGCGTCTAACATCTAACAGCATCTCGTAGATAGCAAAGAACAGACAAGTAGTATTCTTTGTTGATGGTCTGTCCTTGTGGAGCTTACTCATGATGTACTACACCCTGGTAATCAAAGAAAACGGTCACCATGACCTTCACATGACTTTGTGATTGGCGTGCCTTCTTTGGCCGTGGAGACTGTCGTTTTCCATTGAGATGACTGTGCCTTTGTCTCAGGGTCGTAACCGTAGACCCAGGACGTCTCCAGTTAAAAAAATTTTTTATAAAATCAGGGCCCAGCATTGACACATTCCAGCATGTCACTCACAACTTGCAGACATTTTTCCTTCTGATCATTAGTGAGGAGTTTTGGAACAAATTTTGTGGGGACACGTTGCATGGAAAGATTGTCAGCCAGAATTGCTTGCATTGTACCAAATGAAATTCCTACTGCATTCTCAATCTCTCTCATTATTACTCTATGGCTTTCCATTGCTATTCGGCACACTTCCTCAATGTTTTGGGGATTTCTGCTGGGCCCGCAGAAATCCTGCCAGAACGTTCGTCACTCTCAACTGAGGTTCGGCTGTCTTTGAAATGACGATACCACTCTTTAATCTGTGTAACACCCATAGCTTCATTATCAAAAGCTCTCTTTATCTTTTCAATTGTCTCCGATTGCATGTCACCAAGTTCCTGGCAAAATTTAATGCAGATCCTTTGATCAACACGTTCCACCATTTTCACTCCAAACACCAATGCGACGAACACACGGTACACGTACTATTATCACAACTGCCTGACAGCGACTGAAGGGTAGAGTGGTCACGGAAAAAATCACACATGCATAGGGTCCAAGGTCAAATGGCTCATTAGTCCGGTTTGTGTGTTGCAAAGGGTTGCCCCAATAAGAAATAAGGTCGGATACTTTTTGATCAGACCTTGTGTATATATATATATATATATATATATATATATATATATACACACACATATATAGATATATACATACATACTGCTGGCCACCCAAAATGCAACACCAAGAAGTTAGCATTGCAGGGCATATGCAAATCATATGCGCCCGGCATGCCACCAAGAAGCACTATAAGAAGGGTGCACAAAAGGCGGGGTGTAAGTAGTGGAAGTGTGTTGTGCTATCGGACCTGTGCGTGGGAAGCTTCCTGATGCCTTGTCGCAGAATACGGCACTCATTCCAGCACATTTCGGAGTTCGACAGAGGACTAATAGTGGCTTATCGCAACAGCGGTTTATCGTACCGCTACATTGTTGCCCGTGTGAGACGACATCCAGCCTCAGTGAGGCGAGTATGGATTCGGTGCATGCAGGAGGGACAGACAGACCGACGTAAGCGATTGCCACGGCACACCACCAGACAAGAGGACTGGCATCTTGTGCAGCGGACATTGACAGCTCGCACCGCCACATCACGAACGTTAGCGCAATAATTAGGGTGTGTTGCATAACAACCTGTGTCAGCACGTACCGTACGACGTCATCTGCAGGAGCGGGGACTTGTCGCACAGCGGCCATTGCTCCGATTACCATTGGCGTTACACCACCGGCGAGTGCGGCAGCAGTGGGCCGTTGAATGCCGCACCTGGACTACGGAATGGCAGTGCATTGTCTTCTCCGACGAATCCCGCTTCCGCCTGCAACACCACAATGGTCGGATCTGCGTGTGGTGGCACCACGGCGAGAGACTGTATGATGCCTGCATTATGCATCGCCATACCGGTCTGTCGCCTAGCGTTATGGTTTGGGGCGCAATTGGAAATGACCCCCTCACCCCTCTGGTACGCATCGCCGGTACACTCAACAGCCACCGCTACATCTCCGACGTTTTGGAGCCTGTAGTCCTCCCTTACCTGCAGGACCTGCCAGCGACCACATTTCAACAGGACAAAGAGCGCCCACACGTGGCACGCATCATGCAACAATTCTTCACGGCCCACCAGGGGTGACTGCTGCCGTGGCCCGCCTGTTCTCCCGATATGTCGCCCATCAAACACGTCTGGTCGCTGATCGCCAACCGAGTGGCCGGGCAAGCACCACCCACAATTACGCCTAATGAACTGTGGTAACGTGTGGAAGCAGCCTGGACCGACATACCCCAAGCCCACATCCAAAGCCTCTTTCGTTTGATGCTGCGGCACGTAGCGGCTGTTATTGCCAGCCGTGGGGGCCACACGAACTATTGATGTCTACGTGTTTCGCAAGTCGCACGGGCCTGTAAGCTCAATCGTTTCATCTTTGTATCTGTTGTTATATGTCCAGTAAATCTGGCTTTGCTATCTCGTGTCTTTTTTGGTGTTGCATTTTGGGTGGCCAGCAGTGTATATATATATATATATATATAGAGAGAGAGAGAGAGAGAGAGAGAGAGCATTAATTAATACATATGGTACGTAGTTGTGAATTTCTGTAGAATTGGGAGTTGCTAAGCTAAGCAAACGGTGGTTTTTTTCTCCTTATAACTATGTACATCTCATGTGGTACTTGTTTTCTCTGTTGTTTGTGAAGCTATTTGCAATATCATCATTATACATTATATATCCACTGCTGGATGTAGGTCTCCCTAGTTTCTCCCACAAATTTCTGTCTTAGCCAGTCTCCTACATGTCACTTCAGCATGCTTTCAAATTTCATCCATCCATCTCCCACGTGGTGGTGGTCTGAATCTTTTTCTGTTCCTTGGTATCCATTCTAATATTTCAGTTATTCAACGGTGGTCAGTTCTCCTAGCACTATGTTCAGCCCATTGCCATTTCTGATATTTTATTTTGATCATGATATTTTCCACTCTTGTCATTTTCCTGATCCATCAGTTCCTCTTCCTGTCTTTGTTGGTTACACCAAGCATGCACTCCTCCAATCTGCTTTGATTTGTCTGCATGTCTTTTGTAGTCAAGGTCCATATGTCTGATCCATAAGTAAGAACTAGAAATATGCAGATATTAAACACTTTTCTTTTAAGACATAATAGTAAGTTTACTTTGAAAATTGTAGCATTTCTATCAAATGCACTGTAGCCAAGTTCTATGCTCCTATTAATTGCTTTTTCAATGTGGCCCTTGCATGATATCTGTTGCCCAAGATAAATGTAGGCATCAGTTACCTCTAAATTTTACTCTTCAACTGCTAAATCTTCAGTTCTTGTTAAAACATTTTACATCAGCTTTTTGTTTTGTAAGTTCATTTTTAATCCCACTTCTTTACTTTTGTCAGCAAGTTCCTCTATCATAATTCTGAGGAGGTTCTTGCAAAAATAGCAATGTCTTCAGAAAAATTAAGATGGGTTCAGCTTTATTATTATTTTTGGATTACATCAGATGTTTCTGACTCTTTGATGCGACATGCAAGGCCTGTTGTCAATATACCAGCTCGAAGTAGCAATTTTTTGAAAACTGGTTATACATTTTCTGCCAGATCCCAAAACAAAAACGTTTTTTTCCAAATTATTTTCATTGGTTGTTCTAATTATTGTATTCCAGAAATCTATGGAAAATATGGCTAGTGTGTTTTGTTGGCTGTCTGTGTTGGTGGTCCAGAATCCTACCTCACACTCCACCTCTATTGTATCAGTAGAGGGGCACCTGTCTATTGACAGTGAATTTAGTCATATGGACGCACTGCATCATGGACCTAACTATACACATGCTCTCATAGGATTACAGTGAGGCAGTAGCGCAGCTGTGAGTGCAAGATGCCTCAATCAACAGAATTCAATTTCCAGCATGAATTAACAATAGGGTGCCACATAAGCAGTCACTTTTTATGTGACATTTCAGCAGCACTAAAGATATCTAGGTCAATGATTAGTGATGTGACATGCAAATGGCAGCAAACTAGGGCTAAATCTGCCAAGAAACAGCCCGGTAAACCCCTAAAGCTAACAGAATGTGACAGGAGAGCTCTACGAAGGACTATCCACTCAGAGCACAAATCAAAATTGTCTCAAATCTCACAAACCCTATGTGAGACTATTGGGGTTGATGTCAGCATTAGCACAGTGTGCAGGATGCTGCATGGAGAAGTTTACCACAGTTGAGCACCTATCTCCAAGCTGCTCACTTTGACTAATGCCATGTGCCAATTAGTGTGGTGTAAGGAACATCAATCGTGGACTGTAGACCAATGGAAAACTGTGCTTTGGACTGATGAGTCATGGCACATTGTCTACCAGTTGGATGGTTGTTAATGGGTATTGCTGATGCAGGAAGAAGCCTTTTTTTTTTTTTTTTTTTCCAGACTGTATCATCCCCACAGTGAAGTTTTTCATGATTCAGCTTGAAACCATTAGTTATATTAGACACCATGAATGCCAACATCCTGGACAATTATACACTACCAATGTTGTGACAGTTTTTTGTGGAAGGCCCACACCTCTATCAGCAGGACACTGTGTCATACTGCTCGTGTTGTTGCAGGTTGGTTTGAGAACATCGACACCAAAAAGTTGGACTGTCCAACCCACTTGCCTGACCTGAAGTACAGTGAATCTCTGGAACAAATTAAATCATCGGGCTCTTGAGAGAAGGGATTGCACACAGTAAACAAAGCTGAACTGGTCACTGCTTTGAAAGCTGAGTGGCTAATACACTGCTGGACAATTGCTAAGGGCGGATCATAAACGGCTATATAGCGCATAAAAAAGTAAGTGTGGTTGGATGCCAAGTGAAATAAAATAATGTCAGAATGCCAGGACATTACAAGAAAGACAATTTATTGTGCTCTGAAATCCAGAAGGCTTTGGAACGTGTTCAAGGGACAAACAGGCCATTTTGTGCAGAATACGTAAACGTGAAAAAACTGCAATTACTGTCCGCAGGCGTTCCGGCGTAAGATGTCAATACGGGATATGGCCACCATGGAGGGCGATACAAGATTCCACACGTCGTGTCATGCTTTGCACAACATTATCAAGCAGCTGTTGGGGTAATTTATCCCATTCCTCTGTCAGTGCACGGATGAGGGTGTCCTTGTTTATTGGAGGGCATTGGCGACCAGCAAGACTCCTCCCCAAAGCATCCCACACATTTTCAATGGGATTCAGATCTGGAGAACGTGCTGCCCATACGAGGTGTTGAATATCCTCGCTCTCAAGACACTCCTAGACAGCGACTGTTCGATGACATGTTGCGTTGTCGTCCATGAAAATGAATCTATCACCAACAGCATCACGGAACAGGTGAACATGAGGTAGCAGAACATCATTAATGTATCGTTGGCCAGTCATAGTCCCAGTTGGAAGCACATAGAGGGACGTACGGCCATTGATCATGATGCCAGCCCATACCATGACACTACATGTCGGATATCGGTTTCTTTCCTGTATGTTTGCTGGACAATATGCAGTACCACTATCACGCCAGATCAGTTGTCGTCGACAATCAGATGATAGACTGTATCTACTCTCATCTGAGAAGAGGACAGCAGACCAGTCGTTATCAGTCCAATTGCGATGTTGATGGCACCATTGCAAACGGGCGGTACGGTGACGTCTGGACAATGGGATGCACACAACAGGACGGCGGGCTTATAGTTCTCCTTCATGCAAACGTCTGGCGACAATTTTTCGGGAGATCCGCTTGCCAGTAGCAGCCATAAACTGATTTGCTACCTCACTAGCTGTGCTGCGCCGGTGTCTTTTTGTTGATAGCACTATGTACCGATCTTCTGCAGGTGTCGTACTGCGAACACGACCTCCCCGTGACGTTTGCTACACTCTCCATTTGTTTGAAATGATTTCCAAAGCGTTGAAACAACACTGTGGCTGACGTCAAACTCCCTGGCAACATCTGTTATTTTTCGCCCTTCTTCAATCTTGCCAATAATACGGCCACGCGTAAAATCATCTAGGTGATGTTGGGAAGACATACTGAAAATTGCAAGTTCGTCAATTGATTCTTTCCCTTTCAACTTTGTGTTTGAACAACAACGGTCAATACGCGTCAAATCCTTAATATCTGTTATCAGCGCTATGACGTCACGAACAAGTTCGGCAATCCAAAATTTGCATACGCACAACACGTCTTACTGTATCCCGCACTTATACTAATTTCCACATTTTCCTGCCTTCCATTTTATGGTTGCTATTGTCATCCGTCCTTAGCAATTGTCCGACAGTGTATATTGGCAGACATTTACAAAAAGATGCTGGAGAGTATTCCACAAAGCTTAGAGACTCATAACGGCCAAAGGTTTCTGTAAATAAAGATTATTCGTAGACATGCAGGTGTCTTGATATTAATGTTAGTGCAGTGTGTATATATACTGAGAGTTAGCTTTGCCTTAAAAATACCTACCCGATAATGCTTTAGTCCACTTTTCTGTGCAATCATGGCTGGCAAACACCTAGGAACAAATTCTACAAGGTGTCGAACATCCTCCATGCATAACTTGACCCACGTCTGCTGCAGCAGCTCTGTCAATTCATGCTCATTCCATGGAGGAGGATCAGCAGTTCTCACATCCCATTCTAGCAAATCTCACAAGTTTTCAATTGAGTTACAGTCAGGGAGTTTGGAGGCCAAGTCAATGTGGCAAATTCAGTGCCATGCTTCTCCAACCACCCATTAGTTATACAAGCCTGATGATGCAGTGCAATGGCCTATTGAAAGATGGCACTGTGGTATAGATGGAGATGGCCAGCTAACAGATCCCTGTAGTGTCCACCATTCAGTGTTTGTGGGATGATGACCAATGGACCTAGGGCTTGCCAGGAAAAAAATCCCCAAACCAGAGTACCACCTCCACTGGCCTGTTAAACCCCAACTGTAAAGCCAGGGGATAGGGCATCATGCCGTTTACGCCATATGCAAACCCGGCCATCAGCATGGTGCTGCAAGAAATGGGTCTCTTCACTCCAAATGATCTTCTTCCCTCTGTCAAGGGTCCATTGACAACATTTTTTGGCCCAGGTGAGGCATTCTTTGCTATGACTGGGAATCATCATGGGTACACCCATGTTGTCTCCAGCTGTGGAACCCCTGGCAAAGCAAGGTATGTCACATGGTGCATGTGGAAATAGGTCGAACTGCATTGCTATTGTGCTGGTGAGTAAGCTGGATGACTGTTTCACATCATTGCTGAGATAACAGTTATGACACCCAATGCTCACCTCTAGGATCAACAGCATGTGGCTAACCAATGTGAGCTCTTTTGCTGAATGTCTGTGTGGGGTTAATCCAGTCGTGGTACACCCTTAATACAGTAGTATTGGAGCAGCCAACAAGTGCAGCTGTTTCCGAAATACTGGCACCTGCTTTCCAGTCCCAAACTATCTGGCCTTGGTCAAATTAGCTTAGGTCTCCACTTTTCTCCATTACTGGCAAGCTTGTACTGATTACATACAAAAGATAGGTGTGCAAATTTTGCAGTAGCTGCACGTGACGTTGATATCGTGTGGTATTTTGTTATCGCTCTGAATATCTAAGGGGAGGGATCCTAGTGCAAGCTAACTCAGTGTATATAAAAATGCTGAAATGGCAATAACCTGGACATGTTAATAGAACTGAACATCATTGGGCAACTAAAATACTAAATTGGACTCCAAGGGAGAAAAAGACAATGTGGAAAATGGGTGGATAAAATTTGAAAGCATTCTGGTGAAGTGCATGGAAGAGACTGGCACATGGCAGATAGTTGTGGGTGGACTTGGGAAGACCTTCTAGCAGTGAATTGATAATGGTTGTTGATGATGAAGATATATACAGAGTGATTCCTAAAGTCCTAAGTCACCTCAATAACTTGGGAACAAAGACAGCTAGAGCTATGGAAGTAAGGTATGGTATAGTAAAACAACCATGTGCTATCGGATGATAGTGACTGCAGCACCCCTAGTGGCAAAATGTGGAAGTTAGCACTCCTATCTTGGAAACCATGAGAGATATGGGAAAGAAATCAATTAGAAACTTGTAGAGCATCAAGGAATTAGTAGGAAATGACATGTGGTAGAAACGGCTGGGGTAAGTAGAAGGCTGGAAACGTGAGGGAAACACAAGGTTTATTATACTCAGGCATGAATACAAATGGAGTACAATGGTCGTATTTAATGCAACAGTGGTACTTACATAACGTTGCGTTTAACGTAAATAGGATTCAATATGGCCACCATCTGCCACAATACACATTTGAATGCGAGACAGAACTTCCTGTTGTACGTTCGCCAGCATAACAGGTGCCACGCTCTCACACGCAGCGACGATGCGCAGTCAGAGATCGTGGAGACTCGTCGGTTCTACAGTGTACACATGATCCTTTAGGTAACCTCAGAGGAAGAAATCCATGGTAGTTAGATCCGGGGATCGTGGAGGCCACTCTATGGGACCACCATAACATGATCTGTTGCACGAAATTGTCGGACAGGAAGTGCTGTACCGCTGCAATGTGCCGTTATGTCTTAAAAGAAAAGTGTTTAATCAATGCATCCTTCCAGTGCTTACATATGGTGCAGAGACGTGGACCTTAATTAAAAGAGACATACAAAGGCTGCAGACAACTCAAAGCAGCATGGAGAGGTGCATGCTTGCTGTAACCAGGAGAGATAAGAAGAGGAACTCGTGGATCCAAAAAATGACAAGAGTGGAAGACATCATGATCAGAGTTGAATCCCTGAAATGGCAATGGGTTGGACATACTGCCAGAAGGACAGACCATCGATGGACAGCCGAAATTTCAGATTGGATTCCAAGGGACAGGAAAAGACCCAGAAGAAGACCACATGGGAGATGGGTGGATGAAATTCGAAAGTATGCGGGAGTAACGTGGAGGAGACTGGCACAAGACAGACTGTTGTGGAAGAAACTTGGGGAGACCTTCGTCCAGCAGTGGATTGATAATGGTTGACATGATGATATATGTATATATACAGGGTGCATAGGAAAGTCCCTTTAGCCTGTAATAACTTGCAAACAGAGAGAGGTACAGTTATGCAAGTGAGATAACGGTATAGTAAAGCGACTACGCCCGATGGAATGCAACTGATAGCAGCATCCCTAGTGGCGAAATGCGGAAGTTAGCCATTGCAAATCAAAAATGAAAAGAGATAAAGCAAAATTTCAAATTACAAAGTTGTAGAGCATCAATTAATTAGTACAAAACGACATTTGTTTCACACGGATAAGATAAATTGTCGCCTGAATACCCTAAAATGTCCGAAATTGGTGTGCGACAATTCGAATCTGCATATTCACATTTTGCAAATGTAGTCGTATGCAAATGCAAATTGTGACGTTGTACCGTACCTACAACCTAAACATCTGATCAGGGCATGTACCCTGATCAGATGTTTAGGTCTACGTACGCTGTGTGAGAATGGCGAGCTTGGGTTTCTGGGGTTACGTAAAAAATCAGGTGTATGCAACAGCGCCTGCAAGTCTGCTGGATCTACGGCGTCGTGTTACAGATGCTTGCAATAGCGTGACACCTTCCATGCTGAGGAATGTGCATGCAGAGTTACTTTTGCGAATACAAATGTGTATCATGGGCAATGGCGAACTCTTCGTACATACTCGACATTAACTTTTTAGCACTGTGCGCCAGTTTGCCTTTTTTGTTTTTGTTTTGGCTTATGTCATCAAACTGTATTGACATAAGTATGCATTTATGCAATAAATTGGGTGTATTTGCTCATACCTATGCCTGTTCTCTTCAAACGTTCACACAAAAGGTTGTGCATTGATTTCGGACATTTTATAGTATTCAGGCAACAATTTATCTTATCCGTGTGAAACAAATGTTGTTTTGTACTAATTAATTGATGCTCTACAACTTTGTAATTGGAAATTTTGCTCTATCTCTTTTTGTTTTTGTTCCGATTTGCAATGGCTAACTTCTGCATTTTGCCACTAGGGGGCGCTGCTATCGGTTGTGTTTGATAAGGCGTAGTCGCTTTACTATACCGTTATCTCACTTGCAGAACTGTACCTCTCTTAGTTCGCAAGTTATTTCAGGCTAAAGGGACTTTCCTATGCACCCTGTATGTTATATAGGCAAATAAACAGCAGGTATAAGAACCTAAACTAAAGTAACAAAAAGAACAGGAGCTAGTACAAAAAATAAGCAGGAAAAGAATGCAAAAAAATCAAGAATGCCCGCCATGAAGACCTAGAGATATTGGGTTTCTGCTGTGACATCTTGTATTAGAGCAATTAAATGTAAGCCAAAAGACACCCCATTTTTGAAAGAACTTAAAACTCCTATAAAGCCTTAATATTAAAAAACTTAAAAGCCTTAATATTAATATTAATATTAAAAAACTTAAAATAATCAATCCAAGCATGCCGATCGCTAACCCGACCCAAATATAACATGAAATAAAAGGGGAAGAATGAAATAAAAAGCTACTTATGAAAAAATAAGCTTAACATAAAATGTCACTGTATTTACAGCAAATATTTCTTAATATCTTAAAGCATTAAGAGACCATAATGAATGTGAGCTGAGAGCTAGAATGAAACACGTGGCAAAAGCCAAAAAAAAAAAAACGAACGCTATGAATCTCAGACAAGAAAAATGACAGCAACAACTAGAATCGCAAAAAAAAAAAAAATGTATATTTTTATGAAAAGATTTTTGAGCAAAAACCTACAGGCAAAAAGAAAAAGGAACATGCAGACTTACCTAACAAAAGCACGCCACGCAACATGGCAAAACCACGCTACCACATTCAATGTTCTGCTGCCAGCCAAACTTGAAATCAGAATCTTCCTGCAGAGACCAAGTAAAGTGATGCCACAGAAAATGACCATCAGTGAAAAGCTAAAACCCCTCAAAATTGTAAATTGAAGTGAGGCAACCTGAATAGCTAGAATGAGCAAAAACTCAATGGGATACAGTAGGCTACGAAGGGCTTAAATACAATAGTAAACTAAAATAAAAAAACTAAAGCTCACTGTATTTAATTACCTAAATTAAAATTAAGCTAAAATTATAATTCTTTAATGTTTCAAAAATTTTACTGTTTTTATGTTTATCAAATGAGTATCAACACAAATAAAAACCACATGATTCATGCACACTATTATCAATTCTTTCATATTCATTCACATACATACTAGTTTATGCTTCTAATTTTCTCATTTGTTAAAAACACGCACCCACTCTCAGTTGTTCTGATACTCAAATGGTTTTTTTAAGTATTTTTAGTTTTTGTTTATATTTTAACTTTTTTTATATATTATGCATGTAAATTATTTTTTAAGGCTTTATGCTGCATGAAAAGAGTACAAAATTTATCTTTTAGACCTCAAGATGATATATACTTGCTGTAGTCAGTTTGTGAAGGAAGAATGAAAAAAAAACAACTAGAAATATGTATTATGCTAAAACTAATAGTTTTCAATGAATAGACATTTCACATCTTCAGTTTAATCAGTAATTATGTAGTCATCTTTGCTCCAAAATCATGAGAAGCAATGAACACCATCAGCAAATTGTTTCTTGTTAATAATTTCTAAAAGTTGCTACATTGTCTGTGCTACCTACTCTGTACTACAAAACTACATGCTTCAGAATAGGTTCTGGACAGGCATCATCCATATCCTGTTTACTGCTAGCAGTGCCTTTATGTGCTGCTGCTTTTCCATGATGGCAGATTGTTCTGTATACAGTATCACCTAACTTCAATTCCTTGTGCTTGCATGGGGCACACACACACACACACACACACACACACACACACACACACACACACATATATATATATCATTCATCATCATCACTGACAACCATTATCAATCTATTGCTGAGTGAAAGTCTCCCCAAGTTTCTTCCACAATGGTCTGTCTTGAGCCAGTCTCCTCCATGTCACTCCCACATACTTTCGAATTTCATCCACCCATCTCCATGTGGTCTTTTTGTGTTTTCCTGTCCCTTGGAATCCAGTCTGAACTTTTGGTTGTCCATTAGTGTTCCATCCTTCTGGCAATATGTCCAGTCCATTGCCATTTCAAGGATTTTACTCTGATCATAATGACTACCACTCTTGTCATGTTCCTTATCCATGAGTTTCCTTCTTGTTTTTCCTGGCTACACTAATCATACATCTCTCCAGGCTTCTTTTGGCTGCAATCTCTGCGTGTCTTTTTTAGTTGTGGTCCATGTATCCACTCCATATGTAAGCACTGGAAGGATGTGCATTGATTAAACACTTTTCTTTTAAGATATAATGGCATAGTGCTCTTAAAAATTGTACTGTTTCTTGCAAAAGCTCTCCAGTGAAGTTTTATATGCCGGTTAATTTTTCCGCAATGTGACCCCTCGCTTCATATCTGTTGTTTACGGTAAATGTAGGTATCGGTTATCTCCGGTTTTTCTTCATCAATCAATAAATCTTCATTTCTTGTAAAAGCATTGTTCATCAGTTTTCTCCTCTGAGACTTCATTTTTAATCCCACTTCTTTACTCTTGTTAGCAAGTTCCTGGATCATACTGTGCAGCTCTGAAGGGGTAGTTGCAAAAATGACTATGTCATCAGCAAAACGAAGGTGAGTTAAATAATATATATATATAAACACACACACAAGTATATAATATGTACACACATTGAACTTGCTGACAAGAGCAAAGAAGTGGGATTAAAGAAAAACTTTCAGAAGACAAAACTAATGTACAATGTTTTTACTAAAAATGAAGATTTATCAATTGACCGGGAAAAGCTGGAGGTAACCGATACCTTCATTTAACTTGGACAGCAGATATCAAGCAAGGGTTGTATTGATGAAGAAACTCATCGCTGTATAAAATTAGGTTGGAGAGCTTTCGGAAGAAACAGTACAATTTTTAAGAGCAATATACCATTATGTCTTAAAGAAAAGTGTTTTATCAGCGCATCTTTCCCGTGCTTATGTACGGAGCAGAGACATGGACCTTAACTAAAAATAACATACAAAGACTGTACTGTGGACAACTGAAAGAAGCCTGGAGAGATGCATTCTTGGTGTAACCAGGAAAGATAAGAAGCAGAACTCACGGTTAAGGAAAATGACAAAAGTGGAAGACATCATGATCAAAGTAAAATCTCCGAAATGGCAATGGGCTGGACATATTGCCAGAAGGATGGACCATTAATGTACAACTGAAATTTTAGACCAGATTCCAAGGGATAGGAAAAGACCCAGAAGAAGACCACATGAGAGATGGGCGGATGAAATACGAAAGCATGTGGGAGTGACTGGAGGAAACTGGCTCGAGACAGACCATTGTGGGAGAAACTTGGGGAGACCTTCATCCAGTAGTGGACTGATAATGGTTGACAGTGATGATATATATACATACATATACATATATATTTTTAATTTCAATTTCTCTTGATTACAAATTATACTGTTTTATCAAGTAAAATTTTAAATGTTTTGATTCATGTGCTTCGTACCCATATGAAAAGAATGAAGGTATCTTATTTGAATTACATAATGCTTTTCATTGTACTTTTTATTTAGCATTATTGATACTTTGAAAACTTTTATGACAGAGGATGTTGCTGCTACAAAAGGAAGTGTATGTTCTATTAAATCAGTTTTAATTAATACTTCACCGGGGTAAAGGAAAAGACATAGATCAAGTATTCTAAACTATAGCGATTACATGTAGCACTTACCAAAGGGATGTTATGAACATCGTATCAGAATTTTTCAAAGATACCCTTCTTAGAAACAGCTTGTGAAAGGTCCTGGCTGCATCATTCAGTTCCATTTCATCTATTCAGTCGTGATAGGTGAGCAAGAAGTTTTTAGATTTGCATCATGAAGAAAGGAATCCAAAATAAATAAACAAAGTACATACTTTCAGTTTCTTTTTAGTAATTTCAGTGAGTGAGCAAAATTTTCATCAGATGGGTGAAGTCATCCTAATATAGCCTGCCCTTGTGAGAAATGTTCGGAACCTTCTCATTTTCCCAGAAGGAAAAAAAAAAGCATCTCACAAGAGGCATTCACTTTTCCACAGTGTGTGTTAGACAATTAACAATACTTTAGGGTGATGGAATCATTTCTTGACTTTTTGGCACTTTTTTTAGTCTTAATGTAACAGAGTGACATAGAAGATTGTCTCCTCACCCTGTGAGGGAGAAACATTTACCATTCCCTTTTGGCACAGTAAACTGTGTTCTGTCATTGTGTTTGTAGTCAAAAGTGAAGGAAAGGGGTAATTAATTTATGGGCATATATAAGAGCACACTGATAGATGCAACCCTGTTATATATGGTAGGGAGAGCATCTTTACTTTTAAGTTCTAGGCTCATGAAAAAAATTAAAAAGTTTGGTTTGGTATCATCAGGAGAATTCCTAAAGCATGCTTACGTTCATTTGGTGCAAGCATAGAAAAAGAGAAAAAAATGCACAAAAAACATACAAATGTCAAACATAGGGTTTCTAAGATCCTGTGGCTTACAGAACTGGGGCCATGTGTTCCACAAGTTAGACACCATTGCCTGTGTTTATGCTTTTCTGCTTCCTTTTCTAAACCCTAGTGAAAAACTTTCATTCATTATGTGTCAGTATGGTAGTACATCATCTTATACTTGCTACCTGACACATCAATATTCTTAAGCACTGCTACAATGTGTTACTTCAGTTTTGATTAAGAGCATTGATTCAGCTGCACAGATGCTGACAACAGACATGCTTGGTTGCTTAAGCATGCCTCCAACAGCATACCCTGATTTTTGCAGGGCCAACCAAAATTATCTTTTGGTAACAATTTGCACAGGGATTGATCAGAAAAATTGTTTACATGTTTGAATAGGAGAAAGGAAAATTCATCAACCAAGAAATGTTTGTGCAGTGTGGCTAAGGATATGAAGCACTCTTGCTCGATAAAATGACCGTGAAGATTCAGACATTTGTCATACCGCACGACCAGCTTGTCCATTTCAAGCCAAAAAAATAAAAATCCTGTCGTGCTGTTGTGGCCATTTTGTTGCAGCTGTTTTAACCTCGTCATCACACGAGAAGCAAGTACCAGACAGGTGCTGTTTCAGGACAGGAAAGAGGTGAAAGTCACTAGTAGCCAAGTCCGGGCTGTAGGCTGGGTGCTTCCATACCTCCCACCAGAATTTGTTGAGCAAGTGCTGCATGGTGTTAGCGGTGTGTGGCCTTGCATTATCGTGAAGGAGAATGACACCATTGCTCAGCAGACCCGGTCGTTTCGTCGAATGCTCTTGTTCAATTTTTTCAGCATGGCACAGTACCAGTCAGTGTTGATGGTGTACCCATGCTCTAAAAAGTCCACCCGAGGAATCCCAGAAAACGGATGCCATGATTTCTCCAACAGATGGTATGACTTTAAACTTCCTCCTTGGTGATGAAGCAGTGTGTTTCTGTTGCAGGGAAGCTCTCTTGCTAGTGGGAGCAAAGTGGTGGAGCCACGTTTCATCCCAATTACAATACGGTCAAGAAAACTGTGTCCGTCTTCAGTGTAACACTGCAGGAACATTAAATATGCCGTCGCTTATGCTGCTTTGCGATTGACGGATAATGAACGTGGCACACATCTGGCACAAACCTTGGAGTACTGCAAAACAGCCACCACAAGATGTTGAACAACGCCTTAGCTCAATCTCAGCTAGGAGGCAATATGATGCAAAGTTACCCTTCGGTCATCTTGAATCACTTCTTCCACATGTGCAGTGTTGATTTCTCTGGTCGACGAACTTGGATGTCCACTGTATGTGCAATGTCTGTTCCCCCCATCATCCCTGCCAAATTGAAACAATTGGCACCATTTCACCACGGGTTGTCGAGACATCATGTTGTCACCATAAACTACGATGAGCTGCTGGCGAATTCCGGCTCCGAGAATGTTCTTGGCTCGCAAAAACCTTATAATTGCTCTCACTTTTACCAGAGATCACATTTCTAACTGTGTCACCATTTAGAAATGTCACTGTGCATCTCACGCTGGGCACAGGAGTGCTTGGAGCACTAGCACCATCTCTCGAACGTACACGTCATTTATGCCACTCATACGACATCCCACATTTACTTTTTAACACGTGTAACCTTTTTTTCTGATCGACTGTGTATATTATAATCAGAATACGTTGTTTTTATCAGTTAACATCAGTCATAGATTACGAAAAATTAAAATTGATGTATTCAAGACACTTTTGAAATAGTGTAAGTTAAATATGTTATTTTAGTATATAATGAAGTTCCCTAATGTATTAGTTATAATTTTATGCAGAATTCAGTACAACACTCATTTTTTAAATCTATTGAGAAATGAAACAGTTATTAAGGAAAATATGAAGGAAAACAAGAAGTCATCCCAGTGGTTGAGTGGTATGAAATGCTGGCTACCAATCGTTCGCATGAGATGAATCGAGCCTGGATCCTGGGTGAGGCATGGATGGTACACTTGTCTTACTGTGCTGGCCCTCTCCCTTTCCTGGAACTAGCTGCCTCATATTTGGATGGATGCTCATATATCACAACGAATTGCTCACGATGGTTGTTAAACCCCCAAACAGGGAAAAAAAAAAAAAAAAAGATGCCTGTAATATATTCAGATTTACTCAGAAGCTTGAGAATTGAATGAAAAACTAGCACTATTTCAAGAGTGTTCAAAAGTTTACTACTGGATAACAATTAATAATAACACATTTTTATTTATTTTTTTATTTATTTTGAAGAAAATTAGTGTGCAGTACAATTTTTTTTATTTTTAAGCACGCTCTAAGATTTTCAAAGCTCTATGTGCATCTTCAACTGTATGAACCTGTTCTATAGTATTCTATAAAAACAACCATTCACTTACACGAAAGATCCCGGTCATTTTTCATCTTGTAACACTTCCAGCACGTCAATTATATTGTTGTTGGCTTTCTGAGGTTGAACTGATTCTTTGCCTATGATTTTTCTTCTTCCGGGGATGAAACGTCGTACAATCTTTTTTTTTTTTTTTTTTTTTTTTACTGAACAACACACGCAGGTTTCTTTCTGCCATATGAAACGTAACTATAGCTCGTCATCTCGATAAAAAACCTCACACATACACTCACTATAACCACTCATTCATACATTCCGTTAAAACCACTTTGTACATATTTACACTATATACATTCACAGGCAGTTAAACCATTTGTTAACTGTGATTAAAAAAATGCTCAATCTGTTTCAAACTCCGTGTTAACCCATATGCATGTGCCAACCTCATTCAGCCCGTCATACACAACCCTCTAGCGCTTTCAACAGGCACTGTCTTCTTCAGGAGGCAGCTGTGTCTCACCCGCCTACCACAGCTCAAGTGAGCTGATTTATTGAGGTCCGAGTCTCAGTCGCAATCTCTGCATCTCTGCGGCCATCTATAGTCATTATTGCTTTTATTCCTTTTCTTCTCTCTTAGCTGTTGCTCTATTTTTATTAAAGCCCTCCATTGTTCACTTAAGTTGCTAGGCTCATTAATGTTGCATAATCTTGATCTGTTTTTTTTTCGATTAATATTGATTCTGCAATTCGCAACTGCCTTTCGTTTTTACAGCTCTTAATAATTTTAATATCTTCAAACCTTGGATAATGATGATTTTCCAGACAGTATTGGGTTAATGCGGTCTTAGCTTCTTTTTTATTCCAATTATTTATATGCTGGTTCAATCTGTATTTTAATTTGTTCTTGGTGCTGCCTATATATGACACAGGTGGTTGTTGGTTTACAGGAATTTCATAAACTCCTGCTCTATCCAATTGGCTGATTTTTTCATTTTTTATTACTAAATTTTTTATAATCTGTACCTTATTTCCTACTTGTATATCATATCTGCCACAGATTTTATTAATTTCAGCTGACACGCCTTCAACATATGGTATTGCACCAACATATTTTAATAGTTTTTTATCAGTCTTGCCTTTATTATTAGCCTGAGTTACTTCATAAATCCATTTCTTTAATACTTGTTTAGGGTAACCAAAATCATGTGCAATTTTTTCAATACATTCAATTTCTCCTTTTTTATATTGTTCCATTGATGAGTGTGTTAAACTTCTTTTAATTAGTGTTTTAACACTATTTCTTTGTGGAATAACTTTTTTATGGGTTTTATAGAGGTTATTTTTCATGAAAGTTGATTGTCAAATTTTCGAACTAAAGCCTAGTTCGTCATCAGGACTATGTCACTCTTGAGTGGCGTAGTCCTGATGACGAACTAGGCAGAAATTATAATGAGTGACATAGAGATTAAAATAATAAGTAAACTAGAAGATCCACCACTGTTATACTGCAGGTATGTAGATGACATTTTTCTGTTGTTGAGGCTAAAAATTGATGAACTTGAAGACTTGACAAAAAGATATAGTGATATTTATCCATCGATTGAATTGACAGTTGAACAAGAGCATAACAATACATTGGCATTTTTGGATATTATGATAATCAAAACAAAAGATAATATGCAATACAGAGTGCATAGAAAATCATCATATATTCCTGTGTTGATACCATTTCAGTCATCGCACCCGTTAACACATAAAAGAAATAGTGTTAAAACACTAATTAAAAGAAGTTTAACACACTCATCAATGGAACAATATAAAAAAGAAGAAATTGAATATATTGAAAAAATTGCACATGATTTTGGTTACCCTAAACAAGTATTAAAGAAATGGATTTATGAAGTAACTCAGGCTAATAATAATGGCAAGACTGATAAAAAAACTATTAAAATATTTTGGTGCAATACCATATGTTGAAGGCGTGTCAGCTGAAATTAATAAAATCTGTGGTAAATATGATATACAAGTAGGAAATAAGGTACAGACTATAAAAAATTTAGTAATAAAAAATGAAAAAATCAGCCAATTGGATAGAGCAGTAGTTTATGAAATTCCTGTAAACCAACAACCACCTGTGTCATATATAGGCAGCACCAAGAACAAATTAAAATACAGATTGAACCAGCATATAAATAATTGGAATAAAAAGAAGCTAAGACCGCATTAACCCAATACTGTCTGGAAAATCATCATTATCCAAGGTTTGAAGTTATTAAAATTATTAAGAGCTGTAAAAACGAAAGGCAGTTGTGAATTGCAGAATCAATATTAATCGAAAAAAAAACAGATCAAGATTATGCAACATTAATGAGCCTAGCAACTTAAGTGAACAATGGAGGGCTTTAATAAAAATAGAGCAACAGCTAAGAGAGAAGAAAAGGAAAAAAGCAATAATGACTATAGATGGCCGCAGAGATGCAGAGATTGCGACTGAGACTCGGACCTCAATAAATCGGCTCACTTGAGCTGTGGTAGGCGGGTGAGACACAGCTGCCTCCTGAAGAAGACAGTGCCTGTTGAAAGCGCTAGAGGGTTGTGTATGACGGGCTGAATGAGGTTGGCACATGCATATGGGTTAACACGGAGTTTGAAACAGATTGAGCATTTTTTTAATCACAGTTAACAAATGGTTTAACTGCCTGTGAATGTATATAGTGTAAATATGTACAAAGTGGTTTTAACGGAATGTATGAATGAGTGGTTATAGTGTGTGTATGTGTGAGGTTTTTTATTGTGATGACGAGCTATAGTTACGTTTCATATGGCAGCAAGAAACCTGCGTGTGTTGTTCAGTAAAAAAAAAAAAAAATAGATAGTACTACGTTTCATCCCCGGAAGAAGAAAAATCATAGGCAAAGAGTCAGTTCAACCTCAGAAAGCCAACAACAATATAATTGACGTGCTGGAAGTGTTACAAGATGAAAAATGACCGGGATCTTTCGTGTAAGTGAATGGTTGTTTTTATAGAATATCATTAGTGAATTGCACGTAAATATATGCACTTTGCAGGTGATAGATACCTTTTTAAAAAGGGCAAATATTATGATTGTTCTATAGTACTGTGTTGTGAGAAATCACTTTCTGTTGCCTGTTCACACATGCTCTTCTACCTTCCTGTCTTGAAACTGTGCACTTAGAAGACAAGGTCACATTACAACAATGTGTGCATGCATTGTTTTTCAACCATTCCATACATTCAGCAACAGTTTTGGCACTACTAGTTATTCATTTCTGACATTATTCCTCAAGTGTATGTTTTCATGTTTGAATATTAATTAGTTTCTGTAAAAGTGATCTCGAAAAAAATTTGTTATTCACATGTGTATATTCAAATTCTAAGCTAGTATTTATAGTACTTGTACCATGAAATCTTTCTTCTTTTCTCTTTTGTGAAAAGACTGTCAATGGAGTTGACTATCTTTTGTGTGAAACATGTCTTCATAACGTCATTCATGATAAGATAATAAATGAATAAAAAGTTGTGAAAGCCCCAACTTGAAAGTTATACTGTCGTAATAATCACTAATAAAATATTAATTTCTTTATTTTTTCTGACACTTATGTCTAGAAATAAATTGTAGTGAATATGTGGGAGGCATGTCATTTCTCTTGGCATAGAAATGCCATATTCAATTGTTTCCATTTGGCATTTTTTTTAAGCATGCGTCCTGTTTCCCTCATAAGCTCTAAATATGTCAACATGTTTCCAAGATTTGTGCACCTCATAGAATTTAAGGAGAACTTTTTAAATTGGCCTGTTTTTTCTTAACCCCACCCAGCTCCTTGAAAGTCCTTAAATTTAATTTTGACTCTTGGAAATTATTGTACTTCAAAGTTTACCAATGCCTTCCATTGCTCATTTTGAGGTGAACTTTTCCATTTTTTTAATTAATTAACAATTTTTCATTGTTTGCTGGAAGCTATTTTGAGAAATATGATGCATACATAACAGGGTGTTGTGGAACACTGTGTATCATAAGTTTCTTTCCTAAAGCTGTTTTGAGTTTACCTTTCATAGCGGACATGCCCTTTTGGTTCTCTCCTGACAGTGTGAGCAACAGGCATCATTGGATAAACTTCATCATCTACCTCAACATGCAGAGATGCCAACCTGAGAAAGGGGTCATCAGTAAAAAAATCCGAAGTTTTCAGTAGTTTTCAGTATATCAAAAATATTTATTTTAAAATCTCAGAATCATTTATAACACTTTTTAATAAAATGAATAAGTTCCAAAATGTAGTTTTATTTAAAAAGTATATATTTCTGCAGTAGAAGCCATAACTTAGCAGTTAAAGTTCACTTTTGGCTTGCAGCCCCGATATACGAGCTAAACAGGCATCATAGTGAGAAGAATTGGCAGGAAAACATGTAACACACAAAACATTAAAATAATTCTTGAAATCGTCATCATATGCGTAAGTTACATTGAAAAATTATGAGCGGGACATTTCGGTAGGGACTTCTACCTTCATCCGAACCGTCCCGCTCATAATTTTTCAACGTAACTTGCGCGTGTGATGACGATTTCTACCTTCATCCAAACCGTCCCGCTCATAATTTTTCAACGTAACTTGCGCGTGTGATGACGATTTCAAGAATTCTTTTAATACACAGGCATCATTGGCGTGTCAGATGACATGCGAGCTATTCGGCGAAAAGAAACGTTCCGCGAGCTATAGAGACATCGTCGGCATGGAGGGTGACACCCGACACGCAAGATATTCGGTGAAAAGAAATGTCTCACAAGCTGCGACATACAAGCTATAGAGGCGTCATAGGTGTGGCGGGATGACACATGACATGCGAGCTATTTGGCGGAAAAGAAATTCCTTGCAAGCGCCGACATGCGAGCTATAGAGGCGTCATCGTCCTGGTGGGTGACAACCGACACGCCGATGACATTTCTTTTTACCTATTCGGTAAAAATGAAATTCCTCGCGAGAGCTGACATACAAGCTATAGAGGCGTCATAGGCATGGCGGATGACACCCGATACGTGAGCTATTTGGCAAAAAAAAAACTCGCGAGCGCCGGCACGCGATCTATAGAGGCATCGTCGGCATGGCTGATGACACCCAACCTATACGGCGTAAAAAGAAATTCCTCGCGAGCGCCGACATGTGAGCTATGGAGGCGCCATTGGCATGGTGGGTGACACCCAACTCTTCAATGGCATTTCTTTTTATCTATTTGGTGAGAAAGAAATGTCTTGCAAGCCTGGACATACGAGCTATAGAGGCGTCATAGGCGTGGCAGATGATACCCGACACACGAGCTATTCTGCGATTTTTGAATGTCTGGTGTCACCTGACAGTTAGAGTGGAAATCATTTGCACCAGAATTTAATTTTCACAAGCACAGAGCTACATGTAATCAATGTAAAGAATTCGCAAAAGGCACTAAGCTGAGCTCCCTCTGGGCTTTTGCGCACGGCACTCTCAAATGACTATACGGGGAATCCCGTGACAAACAGTATACGAGAAGCTCCACCTCCGTTGGCGGGGGAAGTCAGAGCATCGAGGGTGTATAGGAACTACCTGTAATGTGCGTTTTTTGACCTAAAGACTGTGAAAAATAAAAAATTGCGCGCGTGGGCTGTTCCATAGTTTTTTGGGTGACATCTGTAAAACCGTAAGATGGAGTGAAAATCCGTAAAAGTTGGCATCTCTGAGCGTGGTGTCAGAGAAGACCCAGACACTCCAATGGCTATGGATTCTCCATAGCCACTACAGAAATTATTGGTTCTCTACAGAGCGCAAGAAACTGAATATACTGTGGAAATTGAAAATCTCAGTGAAATGATGTTCATTCAACATCTGCATTTTATTTTCATGTTTTCAAGTTTATGACATTTATTAAGCTTTTTTTTTTTTTTTTTTTTTTTTTGCTTATGAAATGCACAGTAGAGTAAGCAATTTTCTTCCTTCCCTTTTTAAAGTGAAATTAAATTTAAAAAATGTTACATAATCTCTGTGATAAAATTTTGACACATGCACATAACCATTAATATTAAAAAAACTTTGAAACACTCCTAAGTTATGTAAGAAAGCTTAATTTAAGGGAGTTTTTGGCCGATAACTTCAGTCTTTGTTAGCCTTCTGACAGATGGATGATGAGGATAGTAGTGGTTGCCAGATCTGTAAAGTTGCATACGTTATTTCATTTTTAAAATTGACTCCATATCAATGATATGATGAAAGGGGAATCAGAATTGCAGTCTTGGAGCTGAGAAAAATTTCCAAACTTTTCCAATAGCTTAACGAAAAATGATTAATGAAAGATGCAATTCGTTTGGTGTCACTCCAAAGAGGTTCAGCAGAAGTGTCCTTCAAAGTTAGGGATGCCAGTGAAGTTTCAGAATTCCTTTATGGACATTGTTTTTGTGCTCCAACAAATGGCTGTTGATGCTGCGAAAAGTGTTTCCAATGTAGTAATTTTCACCGGAAGATGTGATCAGGATGAGGTAAACTTCAAGAAGATCGAGGGTAAATTTGTTGCTATCATCCAAAATTAATTTGAGGATGGAAGTGTTGGAACTGATGGCCAGATGATATCCAGACTTCTTAAAAGTTGAAAGCTCCTTTAAAAAAAACTTTCTTACGTAACTTAAGCATGTTTTAAAGTTTTTCTACTTTGAATCAGAGTCATTTTTGTGACCTGTTAAATTTTTTCCGTGGTAGAGTGAGGAGTGCATTTCCAATTTTTTTGTTTAATTTCACTTAAAATCTGTTTTCTCATTCCTTACTATTTTCTTGCTATATCAAGGGGCTGAGCAATAATTTTTTCTTTTGTTTAAAACAAAATTAATGTTCAAAAATGCTACTGCATGCATACTGTGCAAAGAAAATAACTTTATGGAAAATGAAAGATGGTGAAAGTTCCAATTTTGAACTTTAAATTTTTTGTAACAAAAGGGAAAATGCTCTTCTTTTTGACTGTTGATATAGCAAGAAGTGACTAAGCAATGGGAAAACATGCATTTTCAGAGAAACTAAACTTTAAAAAAATTTGTTGTTGTCATCAGCTCCTAAAAACTCCTTAAATGAACTTCTACCTGCATGTAATTAATGTATTTTCTTCTTTCTCCTCCTGTAGAGGCATATTGTTTCACTTTTTGTCATTCATAGTTGTCCTTTCTCCAGTGTGTTGAAGATGTTAGGAAACAAAGCCAATGCTAAACACAGAAGCATATTAATGATCTCCCATTCCACAAAACATTAAGGAGTAAACTGCTCTGTTTACAGAGAAGATAAGGGGTAATATGTATGAAAGAATAAATGCCATAAAAAAGTCAAATTTTATTTTTGCAAGTTTTTAGTGGGGGCTTCCCTGGAAAGGTTTCCTGAAATGGTATTATACTGTACAATATATTTCAATAATGCAGTATGTAGAAAAGTGACTCTGACAATGAATGTACACTTTTTTGATACAGTGGTTCTGTGTGTGTGTGTGTGTGTGTGTGTGTGTGAAGGGGCATTTTTGTAAAATGTGTTGCAATTTACTCATCAAAAGGACCTCTAGTTAAAGAGATAATTGATTAAAAAGAAATTGGAAATGAAGGTACATTTCCTAAATGCATTAATATTGTGATTTGGGGATCTGAAACATAAAGAATATGCCACATCTTGGAAAACTGGATTTGAGTGTTTGCTGTAATTCTTGTAGCTCTCGGTCCTGATTAACTTCTTTTGAACTACTGTGGGTGAGTTAACAATGTTAATGGTGTCTTGAATCCAGATTTTGAGATAGTTAAAAAATATGGAATATCAGGGGAAATAACAGAAAAGCCCTAGTGTATAATGACTTAATTTTGAGAAAAATATGAGATATTCATGCATAGCAGTAATGATGTTTGAAAGTAATTATGATAAAAAAAATTATTCCATATCCATTGTGGGGCATGATTTGTCTTTGGTCAGAAGATGATTATCATTTAATAAGCAGGAGAAAAAACTGGAGTCTGGAAAGGTTGTAGGATCACCAAGGCCAAATTATGTCATGCTGTGTGTGACCTGGGTCTGGTGCTGAATTATGGTCTCTTTCAGGAAACTTTTCCTATTTCCATAAGTTCTTTTGCTGAGAATGATATTTAGTGAAGCATTATAAGGTTATCTTTGTTAAGAGGGATAATGTTATCAGAAAGAAAAAAATCATTGTGCTGCTTATTGATATAAGATCATAGTTATCATGTTTATTATTGTTAAAGCACATTCTGCTTTACATAACTAGCGGCTTGTATATTAATTGTATTTTTGTTTGCTTTAATAGCGGGACCACCCAAATGAATTGCTTATAACTAACAATATTTTTAAAGACTAAATTAAAAGGATGACAACACTGAATTATATTCAGGAATATTTAAATACTTTTTCTTAGTTCAGAAAAAATGCTTTTGTCAATACGGTGTGAACAAAGCTTTCCGCTTATAATATAAAGTATTCATATTTACCTTGTAAGTGGCAAAAATGCTGGCAATTTAAATAAACCATTTCTTTTGTAATTTTATGTTGGAGGGTTCGGTAGAATGGGTGTGGGCCCAGAAAGCTGTTCCTTTCAGAGTGTTTGCATTCATTCATAAGAAACTACAATAATACAAGTATTATTTTATGGCTTTTTAAAAGCAATCACAAAGAAAAAGATAACAAAACATCAAAGATCCTTTTGTACAGAAGGCTGGACTGAATATTTGAATAGCTAGATTTTTGAACTCTCAAGCAAGAGGGAAAGCATTTCCGGCTTGCTTTTTGCAAAAGTTATTTTAAATCCATGTGAAAATTAAGTGTAAACAAGGCAAGCGCAAGGTACAAATTTATTTTTAATGATATCAGCAAAGGCCCTGACCAAGTTTGCAGCCCAAGCCTTCAGTTCCCGTAGCCCCCCCCCCCCCCCCTTTCCTTTAATCTGGCACTGAGGATAGCCATGTTAATATGAAAGGGGAAAGGGAACAACAATAGAGTTGAACGTTGCCTAGTGCTTATTATTTGATTTTATTGTTCCACACTTTTTAGGTATTCCATTTCAGTAAATGTAACAAACTTGTAAATGAACAGCAAACTCCATTTATTTGTAGTTTCTCTTGCAATAAAAAAACACATGTCTGATGGTATTTTCTTAAGTCATGATGAAATTAGTGTTGTGGCCTTTCCTAATTATTTATTGTCAAAGGATCGCGTTTCTGCGTTGGAATATATTTGCAAATGGACAGAAGGGTGTGAACTTTTGTGACAATGTATATGTATTGAAAGATAAAAGCTCTCGTATATGTAGCTATAATATTTGAAACTTCCAAAAATGTGTGTTGTTATAAAATGACGATGATGGGCAAAACACGTAACAATAATAGCAAGTAAAGGTAACTTGATCACGCTAGTTACGTTACATGAAAAAAACTTTACAAATAAGGTTGTATTATTTTTTTTTTCAGTTTACTTACATGTTCAGCTGATATACAGTTGGTTATTTTTTACTGTTTTGATGTCACTATTTTTGTATGCACACAAGTGTATAATTTGTCTAAAAATGAACTTTCTTGTAAAAGTTTTTTTCATGTAACGTAACTAGCGTGATCAAGTTACCTTAATTTGTTATTGTTATAAAAGTCCTTAATATTGCCTAGTGCTGATAAAATTTCACAAAAATAACTTCAACAAATTGTGGTGTATATGTGTTTTGAAATTATATTGGCTATAGAGTTTCCTCTCAGAAAATTCTTTAGGGGAATTCTGAAAGTTCTGAGAACTTCGACGGAATGTTCAAAATGATGTAGATGAAATTCATTTTACACCTCATTTGTCCTAAAAACATAATAATTCAGCAATATTTTATTTCCATTGTAAATTTCAAGGTGGGAATCATACTTAGTTTGAAAAGGTCTTTTCAATTTAAAATATAAAACATTCTCCTTTGTGCATCACAGAGTATCCTTATTTCTAACATGATGTGTTACTGGATGTAATGAGAAAAAAATGTGAATTATCAAAAAGAAGTTTTAATTCAGTTTACTTACATGTTCAGCTGATATAAAGTTGGCTATTTTTTACTGTTTTGATGTCACTATTTTTTTATGCACACAAGTGTATAATTTGTCTAAAAATGAAATATTGAGAATTAGTATTTTCTTGGGCATCTACAAGTCTTTGAAGTAATGATACACCTTTTCATGATTGTATAAAAAGAAAGCACAATTCTTTGTTGTTTCTGTAGAGATTCTTTGTTATCATCAGATGTGTCAGTTTTGGCTTGCATGCTACATATATATACACTGCTGGACAATTGCTAAGGACGGATCATAAACGGCTATATAGCGCATAAAAAAGTAAGTGTGGTTGGATGCCAAGTGAAATAAAATAATGTCAGAATGCCAGGACATTACAAGAAAGACAATTTATTGTGCTCTGAAATCCAGAAGGCTTTGGAACGTGTTCAAGGGACAAACAGGCCATTTTGTGCAGAATACGTAAACGTGAAAAAAATGCAATTACCGTCCGCAGGCGTTCCGGCGTAAGATGTCAGTACGGGATATGGCCACCATGGAGGGCGATGCAAGATTCCACACGTCGTGTCATGCTTTGCACAACATTATCAATTAGCTGTTGGGGTAATTTATCCCATTCCTCTGTCAGTGCACGGATGAGGGTGTCCTTGTTTATTGGAGGGCATTGGCAACCAGCAAGACCCCAAAGCATCCCACACATTTTCAATGGGATTCAGATCTGGAGAACGTGCTGGCCATACAAGGCGTTGAATATCCTCGCTCTCAAGACACTCCTAGACAGCGACTGTTCGATGACATGTTGCGTTGTCGTCCATGAAAATGAATCTATCACCGACAGCACCACAGAACATGTGAACATGAGGTAGCAGAACATCATTAATGTATCGTTTGCCAGTCATAGTCCCAGTTGGAAGCACATAGAGGGACGTACGGCCATTGATCATGATGCCAGCCCATACCATGACACTACGTGTCGGGTATCGGTCCCTTTCCTGTATGTTTGCTGGACAATATGCAGTACCACTATCACGCCAGATCAGTTGTCGTCGACAATCAGACGATAGACTATCTACTCTCATCTGAGAAGAGGACAGCAGACCAGTCGTTATCAGTCCAATTGCGATGTTGATGGCACCATTGCAAACGGGCGGTACGGTGACGTCTGGACAATGGGATGCACACAACAGGACGGCGGGCGTATAGTCCTCCTTCATGCAAACGTCTGGCGACAATTTTTCGGGAGATCCGCTTGCCAGTAGCAGCCATAAACTGATTTGCTACCTCACTAGCTGTGCTGCGCCGGTGTCTTTTTGTTGATAGCACTATGTACCGATCTTCTGCAGGTGTCGTACTGCGAACACGACCTCCCCCGTGACGTTTGCTACACACTCCATTTGTTTGAAATGATTTCCAAAGCCTTGAAACAACACTGTGGCTGACGTCAAACTCCCTGGCAACATCTGTTATTTTTCGCCCTTCTTCAATCTTGCCCATAATACGGCCATGCGTAAAATCATCTTGGTGATGTCGGGAAGACATACTGAAAATTGCAAGTTCGTCAATTGATTCTTTCCCTTTCAACTTTGCATTTGAACAACAACGGTCAATACACGTCAAATCCTTTATATATCTTATCAGTGCTATGACGTCACGAACAAGTTCGGCAATCCAAAATTTGCATACGCACAACACGTATTACTGTATCCCGCACTTATGCTAATTTCCACATTTTCCTGCCTTCCATTTTATGGTTGCTATCGTTGCTATTGTCATCCGTCCTTAGCAATTGTCCGGCAGTGTATATATATACTCACTCTCTTTATCTCTGTTTATCAACTCTCTCTCACTCACTCACTCACTCGGAGGTATATTGTGGAGTTAATTAGTGTGTAAGCTAACTGGAAACCAGCTTTCCTGAAGCACTTAACTATTGTTTGCTTTGAAACATATGTCCAGATTGTATATATCATGTGTGGTGTGTTGCATCCAAAAGAACAATGGAGCAATTACCACTGTCATCCATTGCATGTAAAAGTATGGAAACACCTGCACTGTGATAAAAATGTTTAAATTCTGGATGACAACTTGATCAATTGGCTGAATGCGTGAAGTCATGTTCGAGGGAAAGAAACAAAGATTTACAGCAATGAACATTGTTTGAACACTGTTACCATACAGTTGTCAATAAATAGCAAGATATTTCTCTTTTACGAATGCTTTTTATTTATTTATTTATTTTTTGTCCAATTTGTTTTAACAATCCTAAAAAACATTAGCCATCATGCAGTCCTTTTTATTATCTTTGTACTTTATGGGCAAAGACTTAAATAACCTTGGAGAAGTACCTTGGTTTGGCGGATTTCTCGATCATTAAGAGGGGTAATTTCTCTTATCCCATCCATGTTTTCTTCAGTGCATATTGTTACATGCTCCTTTCTTTTCTTTCCTCCACTATAGGTATCTCCTTTAAAAGTAAACATTTTATCTAGGATGCATTTGAAAAACAAAAGCCGGTTTTCATCTGCATTAAAAATATCCTTGGATTAGTTCAGATGGTTTTACAAACCATTCTGTGCATTCAAATTAATTGATGGCAGCACCCTCACCACATACTATATGAAAAGTTATTGCATTTTGTTCTTTAAATCTGCCAAGCTACCATGTACTTGCTTTAATATTTCCTATTCCAAGTTGTTTTCTGAAGTCTTGCTGCTTTACACTGCTGTTAAGGCCCATGGAGCAGTATACTGTTTTGTCATTGTTGTTTGAACTGTTTGTACATACACTTTTTAATTTCAGGATGCTCTGTCTCTCGTAAACATTTTCTCTTTCCTTTGCTAATGTTTCATTGCTGTGCTTCCAGAATTTTCCCTTTGTTTTTTAGGTATGTTAACTACGTGTTAGCTGGGATACTGAAGTCTTTGGCAATTTCTGCTTTAGTTTGCAAGCCTTTTTCAACTTCAAGAATAACTTCAATTTTTTCATCTAATGTTAAACTTTCGTAACATCACATTTTTGCTGGCTTTGATTACCACATTTCAAACCCAGAAGAAGTGAGAGAATTTTCACAGTATGTCAGAAGTTCGTCTGTGTGGAGTACATACAGAAAACAACAACGGTCCTTTATTGCCTGCACTCCAGACAGGTCTGCTCTCATGGAAAAATTCTGAACACTTGCACCCCTCTCTGTTTGCAATTTCCACATTCCAGTATCCCCTTCCCTCTTTTGCCAGCGCTTTTTCATGCTGTATTCTAGCTGTGACAAAAATGATCAAGGATGAGGATCAAGGACATTGTTTCCCTCTTTTCTAATTGTTACTAAAGGGCTTTTCTCCCTACACACCTCTTATCTAAACTGTATTATATGGAATAAGACCTTCCAGTTTCACAGCAAATCAGACAGCCAAAACCTATATTAGTAAGCTGCAGAATTCGAATTAACCAAAATGATGAAATCTCGAAATTCAAATTTCCAAAAAAAAAAAAAAAAAAAAAAAAAATAGCATTACTTCATACTAAAATTTCAGGAAAAAATTTTAAATTAGAATTGTCCATGAATTTTATTCAACCAATTTTAAATTAAATAAATTACACAGTATTTGAGAAAGGGGAGGTACTTGTGTCCAATTTTATGCTTATTTTATGATTGCTTCAATTTCATTTACTTATTAGAACCTTTGTTATTATTTTATAATATAAGAAATCATTTTCTTCTTTGATCTGTAGGTGATGAGGATGACCTTGCCAACGGGGAACGTAAGAAACCAAAAATTGTGAAGGTGAAAAAGGAGATTCAAGTTAAGCATATTGAAAAAATGTTTAATAAAGACATTATAGCTGAAAGCAACCCAAATAAAAGAAAAGCAAAATTTAGTGAAAGCAGTGAAGAGAGTAACGGAAAAGTTGTAGATACTGAAATTGCACTAAGTAGTCACTCATCTCATGAAGATTCTAGTGATAAAGCAAATCTCAAGGCAAAAAGTATTATCAAGAAAAAAGCAGTAAGTAAGCTTTTGACAAAAAAGCAACTACGGCCAAAGTTATTTAGTGTTGTCTCCCATTCATTGCGTCATACAAGATCAACTTCTGTAAAAGTGCGCTCCCCTGTATTATTTTCAGAGCAATCGGCTGATTCAAATTCTCGAACTTCTACTCGTTCAGCATCTACTCGCTCTGCATCATCGGCTTCAACTGCTGTGGAAATTCCAAAATCTCCATTACTGTCTGCTGGTCGTTTTACACGCTCTAGAAAACTTTTGTCTTCATCAAAATCTAAAACTGTCAGAACTTCCGCTATTTCCTTCCGAAGGCATAAAGTTCCAATGGGTCATTACAGAATTAAAAGTGATAGTGAAAGCTCTGAAAGTGAAAATCAACCGACACAAAATTCTTCTAAAACAGAACTCAGCAGCTCAGCTGAGTCAAGCCCTTCTTTATCATCAGCAGGTCACTCAAAGAATAGCAATGACAGTAGCTGTGCTGTAGATGATCCATCACGCAGTGAGGGGCACTCATCCTCAGATTCTAAAACGGAAAGTTCCGAGAGTGAAGAACACAGCGATAGTTATAAATCCTACAAAAGTCAGCGTTCTAATGTGGTAGTGACTAGGCATAATTCTAAAACAGCTCGTAGTGCCTTACTTGACAGAAAAACTACAGTAGGCAGAAAAAGATCTTCAGGGAGGATTCAAACAAGAAACCGTGGCCAGAGAACAGTACGTTATAAGGAAGATAGTGATGAAGAGTATCATAAAGGTGAAGACTCTGAAACTGTTGAACACACATCTATTAGGACAAGGAGGAGAATATTACGCAATTTACCTCGAAATGAAGGTTCTTCTTTTTCTGATTAGAAGTGAAGTCAGTGTCTAGTTCAGTCGATATGCTGTGCGCATTATTTAAAATGCTATCAGAAAACTTTACTCTTCTCATTGTTGTGAAAAATAAAGAAAATCAGCAGGAATTGTCAGTGAAACATATAAATATTTTGTACAGCTTCATTTTTTTTTTAATGAATCTTGTGCAGAACATCATACTCTGCTGATCCATTATTCACTGTAAAAAGAAATATGCATTTTCATCTCAAGTTGCAGCTTTGTACAGTGAAATTCTTCAAAATGTTAGATCTTGTAACACAGTTTGATTACATCATATTTGTTACATGCAATGTATCTCAGGAAACTTTGTAATGTGAACACTGGGTATGTATATTTAATGCCATGATAATAAGCAGTATTTTTAAAGTTGAACATATATTCAGAGAAAATCTCATTTTCATCATATATATATATATATATTTTTTTTTTTTTTTTGTGGTCTGTTATGTGATCTTTTAGTTAAATATTATGCAAAAGTAATTGGTATTGTTCTTTCAATATTCTTTTCTTTTTTTTTTTCTGACATGTTTGCTCAACACACATTATATTGTGTATGCATTTCAGTTAAACATTCAACTTCATGTTTATGTGTATGCGTACATCAACCATTAATCATGTTTTAGAGTTTTGGGCGGAATGTAAATATTGCTCATTCACCACCAAATTCAGTGTATTTAATTCTCTTCAAATTTAGTGATATCTTGATGTCCATATTAAAATATTTTTAAATGAGAATTATTAAAATATATTTTAATGTGTTCCGCTGTTGTTTTGTTGTGCATTTGTTATTTTATGTTGTAATTATTTATTAATTCATATGCACTCCACACAGAAAAAAAGTAAGTTTGATTAATAAATACTCTGTACATATATTTTGAAATTACTACAGATGACATGGTGGCAATGAATTTATGTTATAAATACCATATCATCTGTCACCTGCACTTTCCAAACATGACACAAAAACCACTTTTCGAAATTCACTTGTTATGCAATTTTTAATGGCCAAAGGCAAGTGAAAATCAAGTGCTGTTGTATTATGTAGTATTTTCTTAATATTTATATACATAAAGAAATGCTACCTCTGCAATAACAAAAATATGATATTGGAAACATTTCTGAAATAAGTGGCACAGTGCTGTAATAGTTTGTGTATCAAAAATAATTCAGGAGATTCCTTGAATGTGATATTTTGATAGGTGCTATAACTTGGACACAGTTGAAATTTTTTTTGGAAAAAGAACTGTGGAGCATTGGCATAGTTCACAGAGATACCAAAAATGTGAATGCAAAGTGTAGTTATCTGTCTCATGAGCATGAGAGCATCCCCCTCAATTGATAAATGTGGAAAAAGCATTTTTGACCTACCAACAGTTATTGTAGAGATCTTTTAAATTATGCATACATGTCCAAACATACATTTAATTTTTGTTAATTGAAATATATATTAAAATATCTGTTATGAAAATTTTATGTTTTAATTTCTAACTTTTGTTTCACAGAAAATAAATTAACTGCTACTAATTGCTGAACAGCATTTAGAGAGCAAATAATGTGTGTGATGACTGCTTGATTTGTATTAATTTAATGACCCCTAATATGGAAACTTCTGTTGTGTTGCCATATAGAAGCACATGTTTTAACTGTGTTTGAGTAATGTGATTTTTTTCCTTGCCATGAACATGTATACAGTACTTTTGTTAGGGAAGTTAATCTTTTTTCTTATATAATTTAAAATGAACATGACATTTAGATACCTAGCCACAACTGTAGTATAAATTTAGACAACTTCTGTTTAACTCTTACCCTAAGTAAACTTGTGGCCATTTATTGGAAGGAACACCATGCTTCTTGTCTGTATTAATATTCACTCATTCAGAGATAAATTTAGGAAATAAACTATGTGAAAAAAGAAAAAGACAAAATTCAAAATTGCTGTAAAATACTCAAGCATTAATTTTTTAACAGAATGGGGGAATGTACAAGCTCAAAACCTTGTACATTAAAAGCTTGTACATTTTTGTGCTGTAAAATGTAGTTCTCATCAGAAAAGAAACCAAAAAGGACCTTTAAAAAATGCTTCATGTGCATTCGAGCTACAAAAAAACATAGCTAATTGTGACTGTGTTATTTATTGCCATGTTTACATGGTTTTGATGAATAACCATCCAAATAATGAATTTATCATGACTGTGAAGAACCAGTTGCATACAACAGTAGAAGTTAAATGAAGACTTAATAGAAGAAACCAAATGCTTTGGTAAACTCAGGGTGCTTTCTTTGCATGCAGCATTGTATGATTTCAAATTCCAGGCAAGGTCAGAGGCCAAATTCTATACCATGAATTTTGCAGTTCTGATCTGTAAAGCATGTTGTATAAATGGTATACATGTGATTTCTGCTGCAACACAAATTCAGACAGTACTACTCAGTGCTTTGAGACACTGTAGTCTAATCTTTTAGTCTTATTAATAATACAACTAAACAAGCAAAACTCAATCATGCATGGCTCATAACCATTTTCATTCAGCCGACAAGATGTTAAGAAACTGATTTATAAATACAGCTGTATACATAACATGCAGCCATTAAAGTTATAAGAAGAGGTATATTGTTTCAAGTGCACATAACTGCAGATCATATGCAATCATTTAACACTGATGCATACAAGTGCAAAGCACATTGATCAGCCAGCTGTCTAATCAAGTGTTAATTACATATGAGGTATAGTTATTATTGCATCTGGGGCAGGATCATGTGATCTGCCTGTTGTGCTGTCACCAATAAGAGTTACTGTTTAATTGTTCTATAGCATTAATCATTGCTTCTAACCTTCAAGAGATTTTGGGAATGGGTATATTCACCACAGTCTAAATTCACAGTTAACACATATGTCCAATTCATGTAGGACTTTTTGTTTTTTCTTTTGTGCATGTGTATGTTTTTTTTTTTTTTGTTTTTTTTTTAAATTATTTATGCAAAAATATTAATTGCAATTAGTGTTTTATAGGAAACTAAGTGAAATTAAAATTACAGTATTTCTTATGGGATATAATTGAAATGAGTATGCATTTTTGTTTCCACTGGTGTAATAATTTATCTGCTAACCATCTCTCCACCCACCCATCCATACTTTAAAACCACAAATTTAAGTTTTTTTCCTTTTAGTTGTATCAAATTGCTTAACTTCGTTTCACGCCGGCACAGAAGGTCTTGCTCCAAAATTCACAATTCTTTCAGTGAAATGAGCATGCCCACCAAAACTGAGTGATCATGGGTTGCAGAGTTTCTTCTGTTATTTGAAATCCCTTATGTTGAATTCACTCTTATGCTTATTCGGGTTATTCTCTGTGTCATTAAAATTGCTTAGTGTTAATGAAATCTTTAAAAAATAAATATAGATAGTAAAGTAGACATAGTGTGATTTTATTTGCAGCACAGTCTAATACATTTGATCACACAGAATGTTGTGGAATTATTTCAGAGTGAAACTGATACCTGAAGCATTCAAGTTACACATTATGCTGAAGAGCACAAAGATCATTTATGTTATCGTTGGCAGTGATGCACTATGCACTGGATCCTGCAGCACAATTATGATTTGTTCAAGTTTGAAGCTGGGTTGCAAACAGTGGTCAATCAAATCCCATATATGTTTAATAGGTTACAGATGTGTGAACATCAGCAGCCACTCTGTAAAGTGAAAGATGTAGATATAACCAAAGATTTGTAGTCATATACTAGTGATCATTATCTTGGCAGAAGGTGGCATGGAGCATGTTTTCCAGAAATAGGGCAGTATTTTAGAGGACATTTTCAACATACCGCAGTATATTCACATTACTTGTGCATACTAAGAAGGATCTGCTCCTGTTGCTAATTACTTTCCAAGTAAAGATACCTGATGATAATGTATGGAATTTACAGGCAGCAGTTGGATGTAAGCTCTGTCCATGTAGCCTTCAGATAGCAATGGTCAGTGCCTGAATAGAGCTGAGACTTAGTGCTGCAAATAACATGTCATTCTGCTTCTTAGATAGTGCCTCTTCTAACTGGAGGAACAGCAGTTGATGACATGGTACGGTGAAGAGCAATCATCTCCGGGATGTGAATATGAGTTTCTCAGCCTTGTAGCTCAAATTGTCTGGCTGTAGTTTTGTGGGGATGATAAACTTCTCTGTGCCAGCAATTGCATTTCCTTAAATTCAAGGTAATGCCGTAGTTGTATTTGCAGTCACCTTTAAATGATTTACAAAGTCTAGGATTTTGCCGTAGTTTGGATTTGCGTAAGTTAATTCACAACCTATGCTGACAGTTGTACTTCTTGAGCTGATTGGTCGATCAAACATTTGTGAGCTCAGTGGCACCAGTTCTACTTTCTTGAGTTGATTGGCACCAATGCTACCTTATTGAGCTGAATGGTACCAATTCTTCTTTCTTGAGCAGATTGACATGAGTTCTGTCCAGCTACATTTGTACTTCAGCAGACATATCATCATCATCATCATTGTCAACCATTATCAATCCACTGCTGGACGAAGGTCTCCCCAAGTTTCCTCCACAACGGTCTGTCTTGTGCCAGTCTCCTCCATGTCACCCCTGCATACTTTCGAATTTCATCCACCCATCTCCCATGTGGTCTTCTTCTGGGTCTTTTCCTGTCCCTTGGAATCCAATCTAAAATTTCGGCTGTCCATCGATGATCTGTCCTTCTGGCAGTATGTCCAGCCCATTGCCATTTCAGGGATTTAACTCTGACCATGATGTCTTCCACTCTCGTCATTTTTCGGATCCACGAGTTCCTCTTCTTATCTCTCCTGGTTACACCAAGCATGCACCTCTCCATGCTTCTTTGAGTTGTCTGCAGCCTTTGTATGTCTCTTTTAGTTAAGGTCCACGTCTCTGCACCATACGTAAGCACTGGAAGGATGCATTGATCAAATACTTTTCTTTTGAGACATAATGGCATATTGCTCTTGAAAATTATGCTGTTTCTTCCAAAAGCTCTCCAGGCAAGTTTTGTGCGCCGATTAATTTCTTCATCAATGTGACCCTCACTTGATATCTGCTGTCCAAGATAAACGTATGTGTCTGTTATCTCCAGCTTTTCTCCATCAATCGATAAATCTTCATTTCTTGTAAAAGCATTGAACATCACTTTTGTCTTCTGAAAGTTCATTTTTAATCCCACTTCTTTACTCTTGTCAGCAAGTTCCTGGATCATACTCTGCAGCTCTGATGGGGTAGTTGCAAAAATGACTACGTCATCAGCAAAACGAAGGTGGGTTAGATAATCTCCATTAATCTTTATCCCCTTGTTTTCCCAGCTCAGCGACTGAAAAACACCCTCCAATGTGGCATTAAAGAGCTTCGGAGATATGGTGTCACCTTGTCTCACTCCCTTTCCAATTTTTACGTGTGTTGTATTTTCAAACAGCCTAATCTTTGCACTTGCGTTTTCATAGATGTTATTAATAATATTAATGTATGCATCTTCAATACCGCAGGTTTTCAGAGCCATTGTAACTGCTGATGGTTTCACCGAATCAAAGGCTTTTTCATAATCGATAAAAGCCATGCACAATGGAAGTTCATATTCCCTCGCTCTTTCAATTAGTTCTCTCAGCACGTGGATATGATCTATTGTGCTGTAGCCACTCCTGAATCCAGCTTGTTCTCTCGGTTGAGCCATGTCCAGTGTTACCTTCAAGCGGTGTGAAAGAACTTTAGTGAAGATTTTATAAACTACTGATAGGAGGCTGATAGGTCTGTAGTTTCCGAGATCCTCAATGTCACCTTTCTTATGTAGCAGGATCATTGTAGCGGTGTTCCAATCCTCAGGAATCTTTCCTTCATTAAGGCATCGAGTGAAAATTTGGGCGAGTACTGTTTCGATTTCTCCACTTGCTTCTTGTATGATGTCTACAGTAATTCCATCTTCTCCTGGAGCTTTTCCTCGCTTCATGTTCTTGATTGCATGTGCAACTTCTGCTGGAAGGACTGGAGGAACTCTGGTACTGGTATCTTTCATGATGTCTGGAGTGCATATATCATCCCTTTCATATAATTTGGAGTAGAAATCTTTCACTCTTGTCAAAATTTCGCCTCTATTTCTTGTTACAGAACCATCTTCTTTTCTCAGTGCCATAATCTGTTTTCTTCCCTTACTGAGATGTCCCTTTGCTATCTTTAGGCTTTGGTTGTTTTCAATTGCTTTCCTCACTAGTTCACAGTTGAATTTCCTTACGTCTTCAGTGATACTTTTTCTTACTGTCTTGCATAGCTCTATATATTCCACTTTGGAAGTCACATCTTCTTTAGTTGTCCTCATCTCTCTTCTTTTTTGCATCAACATTTTGGTTTTTCCTGATAATTTGTTCACATGCAACTTGTTCTTAGACCCAGCTAATTTTGTTGCTGTTTCCATAAGAGTTTTGGTTACTTTTCTGTTAACTTCAGAGATATCCACTTCTTCCGATGTTAGGCCTTCTAAAGCAGAGAACCTGTTCTTCAGTTCTAACTTGAAGGTATTATGGTGTTTTTAAGGTTGGTTATGTCAATAGATTTTGTTTGTCTTATGAGCTTGCCACGTTCAAGTTTAGTGTTGAGGTGCATCTTACATCTCACCAATCTATGGTCACTACCTGTGTTGAACTTGTTTAGCACACTGCAGTCTTCTATGACGAATTTTTTGTTACACATAATAAAATCAATTTCACTTGTCGTCCCATTTGGATGTCTCCATGTCCATTTCCTGTGTGGCTTTTTCTTGAAGAAGGAGTTCAAGATGAAAAACCCTTCTGCCTCTGCAAACTCAACGAGAGTATTTCCACGCTGGTTTCTGTTGCCATGACCGAATTTACCTACTGAAGTTTCATTCTGTTGCCGTTGCCCTATTTTTTGCATTGAAATCTCCCATAATTATTTTCAAGTGCTGCTTACCTTTATTATTTAGATGACAAATTTCCTCATAAAATTCTTCAATTTCTTCTTCAGGATGACTAGTGGTGGGTGCATAAGTTTGAATAATCTGAGCCTGGTATCTTTTCGAGAGTTGTCAGCAGACATATATGTGTGACAAACTTTGGAGTGGGCCATGTAGTTTCTTTGCCATGCTTTGAAGAGCAATCAGAACAGAGATGTGAATATGAGTCTGTAAGCCTTGTGACTTAAGTTGTCTGGCTGTGGTTTTGTGGGGATTATGAAGAACTCCATTCCAGCAATTGCATTTCCTTGAATTCTAAGTAATGCCATAGTTGGATCTACTTTCAATGATTTCCAAAGTCTTGATGTTCATCTAGCAATTCACAACCTATGCTGCCAGTTCTACTTTCTTGAGATGATTGGTACCAATTCTGCTTTCTTGAGCTGATTGACATGAGTTCTATCCAACTATGTTTGCCCTGCAGCACCCATACGTGTAACAAACTTTGAGGTCGGCCATGCAGTTTCACTCTTTCCTAGTTTTCTGCTATGCTCCAACTCAAACTGGCATTAGCTTATGGTATGGCAAATGAATTCAGGTGAGTGTGTGATTCTAGCATGTGGCACTCTTTATTGTCACCACTGCTTTTACCAGTCTGTTGGTTTTAGCAATCAGTTAAAGCACTTGAAAAGTTTGGCCTTACTATTTACCTGTTGTCTTTGTATTGCCCATAAATATCATTATTTCCAGAAATATTGTTTGCATTCATTTTTATGTGACAAACTTACATTGATTTGTATGTGTTCCATCCACTTTGTTTATGTAAAGCAATTTCATTGCCACAAGAAAAAGTGAGTTTGTTAGGTTCAAGGCAGTTTCTTTTGACATTCTCACTAATATTTCAAAATATGTTTGTTTCTCTAAAGTAGTAAAAATGGTAAAAGCTATGTAGACATCAAAAATACAGTGATTCCCTTTATTTTAGTCCAACCAAAACAATAGGATTTTTTAAATATTTTTTTTGTTTAATAAATGAAGATTATTTTTTTTCAAGTAAGCACATCAAATAGCTTTTATATGGTGCTGTGTATCAAATAAAACCATAGTTTGATGTTGGAATTTGCCAATCAAAGAATTTCTTTAGGGATATAAAATTGTATAATATACTGCAATATCTGATTGCAACACTTAGTTGGCCAGTAAAGTTGTGAAAAAATTGCTCCTACATTTCATGCTGAAAGTGATGAAATTATTTCAAATGTTGATCAGTGAGACTTATAAGAAACTCATGCAGGTGAAGACAGATGATAGAAAAAAGCAGATGATGGAATTGTACAGCAAAATGAGAAGTCCGTACTATTCACTGCTACTGCACAGTTTTCAACATTTTAATGTTGAGTAGTGTGGTTTAATAAAACCCCTCAAGTAGGTTTGCAAATGTGTAAATGAAGATAGTGAGCAAGTAGTTAATGAAATCCCATCACTACAAGGATGGATTTCATTAATTACTTGCTCACTGGCAGCTATATCAGCAGCAGTGAAGCAGCCTTAGTGAATTTTTGATCCATGAATGGTACCTTACTGTCATTCATGTAGAAATTGAGTAAAAAGTTTATTTTACATAGAAAGATCTTCAGAAGATAACACAAGCACTAAAGGCTGTATTAGCTACTGTTATTGCTGTTCTAATAAGTGTTTGAGCAATACTAAGTATACATATTAGTGATGTAAAAGGAAATATAAATAAGTTTGCATTTCTGGATTTCTTGTGATGTGCATTTCACTGTTATAATTTTGTTTTAGATTTGCAGCATTTGCTTAATTAATTTTGTGTAGTTCAGTTTAGTTATTTTTGAATGCCTTATATGTGGTATAAAAATTTTGCTAAGATTACGTACATTTGGAATATTAAGTCATTAATTTTAGTTTTTATTTCAGTTCCTGTTGGTTATCATTTAGCACATTTTTCTTGCTATACCTATTGTGGTATTTTTGTTTACTCATGTTTCTCTCACTGCTGTCTTATTAATCTAAAGTTGCTAATGTTTGTTAATGTTCTGAGTCACCTGACAATTTTTTTGTTGGATGAGTGGAGTGTTTAACTCTATTTTGTGATGCAGCTTTTTCATGCATTTTCCCCCCGTCTTCTGTTTTCTTGTTTTGTTGAGGTTCTATATAATTTTTGCTCAGATCTTAAAGATTGTTTATATCACTGTTAATGTTCAGCAACCTAAACACTAAAAATCATATAGATCATAAGTACCTAGTTTAAAATTGACAACAGATTGCATACAAGCATCTTTACCCTCTATTGTGAACAGTTGCAAAATTCATTTGTCTCAAAAGTTTCATTTACTTTTGGTATGCCATTCCTTTCTAGCATACATTGCACACATTTCTGACTTCATGTTTCATTTACAAAAAATGTAAATTTAGTATTATATGCTGATTGTCTAGTGGATTTCAGTGTAAAATTTTTGTAGAAATCCAGAAGTCAAAAAAAAAAAATGCAATTCCATTAATTTCAAGCTTCTCATTAGGTGTGGGTGTGTTCTAGATATGTAAAAACCACTATAATGTCTCCATATTACTAATGATGAAACCATATTTTTTCTCTATATAGTATGTATAATGAATATGTTACCTGAAATTATATGCACTTAAATGCAGAAGCCTATACAGATACTAACTACTGATTTTTAAAGCCATGAGCTTGTTTTTATTGAACATATGTTATACAGGGCTACTTTTCATTCATCATATCATTGCAATCTGTTCTAAAATACATCATTATGTATTGAAACAGAATGTAACTGTTGAGATATGTTCATCAGTGTTGGGAAGTTAAGTTACAGCATGTTCAGTGTGTCTTTCATTGTTATTAATAATAACATGACACAAGAACATTCTCCAACGTTTCCATCATCACAGCAAAAATCTCATCTTCTACTGCTGTCTTCAAGTGAGGAATAGTTCAGTGATTTGTCTTAAACACTGTCCTTCATATAACCCCGCAGATAAATATAATTGGGATTCAGATGGAATGTACAATAGAATACTCACGGGGTTAATGTCCACTTTTTGAAAGTAGGGAAAAATGCAATCATCTTGAAAATGAGAATTAGTGTTAAAATTGTAGCTGTTGACTGATGTTTTCTTATATCTGTTAGAAACATGAAGGTTTTCTTAATTTCATGAAGAAATATCTTATTTTCAACTAAGCAATCAACAAAACTAGTCAGAACATTTCCTCTGCCCAGTCACATGACATCACCAGCATTACAAGAGCATCGTAGTTTGTTCGAAAATGGCAGAAGAGGTTCATTGTTCAAAGAAACGTGCATGACTCATCCACAAACAATAACTAAGTCTGGGGCAATTCTTTTTAGTGGGTGGCACATTACAGGGGAAGCAACTTGAACTAAGCTTTCCAACTAAATCTTTGACACATTGTAAAATTGAAAGAACACTTGCCTTATAAACAAAGCATCACATAGGTTAATACAGGCGTAAGGGTGCACCAGAAAAGTTGTATGCCTAGGGATTTTGTCAGCATTTCAGGTTCAATGCATTACTGACTCTTGATAATATTTTATTTCATGCTTACACACATTGATATTATTCTGTTCCTGCTAATAATGAGCTTCTTCTGCCATATGGGAACATACTATATGATGTCCTTGTAATTCTAAGTAATGTTATGTGGTTGACCAGAAATAATGTTCTGACTTGTTTTGTTGATTGCTTAGTTGAAATCAGGATTTTTCTTCATGAAATTAAAAAGACTTCATGTTTCTAACAGACGTAAGAAAACATCAGTCAACAGCTGGCATATTTTCCTACTATCATGATGTGGACATTTTTTTCTATTTTCAAGAAATGGGCATTTTTCTTCATAGTATTTAGATGAGGTGACAGTAAAGACCACACCAGTCTTTAGCTGTACATGTCAGGCAGTGCTGGGAAGTAGCAAGTTGCTAGTAGCGATGTTACAGTAGTGCACTACTTTTACTGTGTCATAACTACAAAATTTTATGTTACATTTGTCACTAGTTTTCTGGCTATAAGGCACAGATTTTACCATGACAACGCAAAGTTTTTTTTTGACATACTCAGCATGACCTTCAGCAGAATTCATGTCTAGTGTGATGCATGACCTTCATAATGCTAGGTTGAAGGTCACAACCATGAATGGAACATAAAAGGGAAGAGAATTTGAGGAGAATAAGAGTGAGGAGCAGGAACACACACACACATAGTCGCAAAACTGAGAACCCACTAAGTAATCAAAGCAACTGCTGACCTTGTTGTGAGGTCATTCTAATAAAAGTTGTGTAACCATTGCATTTGAATTTCAATTTTATAAGTTAGCACATTTTCTTTGATTAATTCTGAATTTCTTTTATTAACAATTCATTAGATAAGACTGAATTCTTAAATAGAACTTTGGCTAGTCTATAATAGTTATTTCAAATTAAAACACAAAACTGCTCAGGGAAACTATATTGTGAGCTGCATTCTGTATGAACCAGGAGAAAAAAATCCTTTTGGCTTAATCATCCTCATTCAACTCACTGCATCAGTGCTCCAAATTCTTTCCTTTTTTCTTTTTCTCTTGACTTCACACAGATATATTAGAATGAGGATCCATGCCTCTCCTCCTCCCTCCCAGGCTTTCTTTCTACAAAGTTTTTTTCAAGAATGGCAGAAAAAGTGTATTGCCATAGAAGTGTACAATGCAATCAACATTTCAATACTTTCGAACTTTTCATGACTTACAACTTTTCCATGAAATGGCCTAAATACAAATTTCGATTTTTCACAGTCTTTGCTTTCAGATTTCTTTCTTTTTTTTTTTTTTTTTTTTTTTTTGTTTTTTTTGTTGTTGTTGTTGTTTTTCACATGATAGCTTCAGTCTTGAAGACTTTTTTAAATACTTTATTCTTCCCGGGTTTTTTTTTTTTTTTTTTTAAATAAGACAATCTGAATTATTTTTATTTTATTACCACAATAAGTGGCACAGCACTGAGTCTGCCTATAACAAATGAAAATTTCCCCTTATTCTTATTAAGTCAAAGTAGTCACTTTCTTTTATTTCGTAAAATTTCAGTGAAGATGATTTATCAATCAACTTGCTGAAAATTACATGAATTCAATGTTTTAGACTAAAAGTTTTATAATTTTTGTAACTCACCTAAGACTTAGAAAAAGACTAAAACTGAGCAGGAAATCAAGATCCCTTAAGGTATTTAGCACAGTTTTCAAAAGATAATCTTGAAGCATTTACATTTATACTACAGAATCTCTATGCTCAAGTTTTTTTGGAAACTTTTGCTTTATTTTTTTTAGCACTCACATTTTTTAATGAGTAAATAGGAAATGAGTGTGTGCCATAAAATGTTAACATATAATGCTTGAATCTTAGTGTTATCAATAAATTAGCCAGTAAATTGCTTTTGAAGAATATGTTTTCTTGTCAGTAATAAAAAACGTCAAATTATTAAACTTTTGTTTGATGAAATATTTTCTGCCGCCCCGGTGGCGCAGTGGTCTAAGGCGCTGGCCTCTGATCATTCGTCCGTAAGGAGTTCGGGTTCGAATCCCGGTCAGGCATGGATGTTGTGTTTGTCTTACGGCACTGGCTCTCTCCCTTCCCTGGAACCAGTGACCCTAAATTAGGGACGGGCGACTGCTTATAGCCCGTTGAGTTGCTCACGGTGGTCGTTAAACCTCCAATCAAAAAAAAAAAAATATTTTCATGAAAATGAGTATTGTAATTTGAATTTTACTGTTTTTTCATTGAAGACCAAACCTTTTTGGTTGAAGAATGGAGTATTGCAAAGTTTAAAATTTCAAATAATGGTTGACATCTTGTGGTAACTTAGAGTGTAGGAAAAGTGTACACATACTTTTGGGGATTCATGTAGAAATTGTACTTGTTGGCCACTTCTCTTACACATGAAACATTATTGCGTAAATTTGACATACAGGACAAATATTGCCACTTATAAAATTAGAATTTAATTGAAATCTCATATGAAATAAATAAATTATGTCTTGGTAATACCCATGTGTGCAGATTGCTGATGATACAGTCCTGTTGGCAGAAAAAAAGTGAGTTGCAGAGTATGTTGCCCCAGATGTATGAAGTTTGTATGAAATTCAAACTGAGTATAAATAAGGGCAAAGCCAAAATGCTTTGGTTTTTGAGCAAAGAACAGTTACTACTGAATGTAAAATAAGTCTGAATGATACAGTGATTGTCCAGGTGAATGAGTTTGTGTATTTAGGAACCATTTTTGACAGAGAGAACAAATTAGATGGTGAAATTAGTAGGCGAGTGAATTCTTCTTTGAAAGTCATAGCTGCTTTGGGAGGTTTTCACAGGGATGGCTTCTCAAAAGAGTCCTGAATGGCTGTGTATGAATGTGTAATTGTTCCTACTCTGATGTATGGCAGTGAAACCTGGGCATTGCAGAAGAGAACTCCATTTACAGCATCATCTGTGTGCTGGAGAGATGCATTACTTACGGTGAGTTATCTCCATTCCTCACTCTGATTGTGTGAGGAATGAAGATATGCTGTAGTTGTGTAATGGGAGGCAAAATGTCAGTAAGGTGAAAACTAATATTCTTAGGTGGTGTGGCCATGTTGAAAGAATCAGTGATGAGATTCTTACTAAGAAAAATTTTCAGCCAAAGTGGCAGGAAAGAAAGGCAGAGGAAGGCCAAGGAAATCATGGGAAGATCAGATTCAGGACTGTCTACATGAGAAAAGGAATGAGTATAAAGTATGTCTTGTGTCAAGATCACTGTAAATGGAGAAGTTTGATATGGCAACAGTAAGTAAATAATCAGTTAAAAATTTATCTGATGGTTTGTATTTGTTTGTGAAGCTAACCTCTGAATCTTAAAGAACAACTTAGTGATATGTATTTATGAAATAAATAAGTTGCCCTTGTATTAATGAAAAAGTTATGTACATGAAGGTTTATGCATTAGCGAGCTTCATAAAAATTGTACTATCATTAGTTGGTGATACAAATTGTCTTCACTTTGCAGATTTTTCAAATCTACTATGTTTGGTGAAAGAAGATGAATATAGCACCACATGTGCTGTATTCTAAAAGTGGTGAAAAGTGGGGTATTTTTGTTGTTTGGAAGTGTTAAATTGCAAAAACTTTCTCAGTGCTAAATATTTATGGTGAAACATCCATGTAGCATCACTACAGTTAAGAACATTGGCTTTTTGGACAGTGAAATTTAGGGAAAGTGGATTTTACAGTTTTACACATGTGGAAGACACTTTTTTAACAGACTGTAGGCCCATGTGGCTTTTCTAGAAATGTTTATCTCCTTTTTTTATATTTAAAAAAGCTTTTTGTAACTGCTGAAGGTAATATAGTGCTACATATTTAGATGTCTGCAAGTTAGTTACTTATAAGACCCTAGGCCATTTGGTCTTTATTTGATATTTTGATCCCATTGTTTTTATGTTTGTATAGCTAACAAAGACAATGCCGTACTTTGACACAGGTGCAAAATATTCACTCTAAAGCCTCTCCACCTTTGCAGAAATGTTTATCCCATTGTTTCCGTATTTGCAAGGTTTACACAATTAACAACAAATGATAATTATGTATCACTTTTGCAAAGGCCTGAAAAGATAAAAGGACCAATATGACAATTTTGCCCCACTGGTATGCATTGATATGTTCACCAAAGAAGTTTTTAAATCTATTTTCAAAAAGTAGTGTAGCAAAATTAATCTTTTAAGATGTAGTGAAATTACTTTTTAGGAAAGGTAGTTTTATTGGTAGCAAACTACTTTTCTGAAACTGTAACTGCAGGTGTGGCTAACTACTACTTTTGAAGGCTAGTTTCCCCAGCACTCACTTCAGGGTAGCGGTTAGGCATGACCCAGTCATCAAAGATTTCATCCAAGAATTTCAGCATAACTGCAGTATGGAGTTGTGTCATCCTGTTAATGTCATTACCATACAGAATGATGCAAAATTGTTCCTAATGACCTGGAGTTAGACATCACTTGCTATGATTCAATCTACAAACACTGGCCCATAAATGTTACATGCAGAGTGCAGTGACCTTTGTCAGTAGCTGTGTATGTATTCTTCAGTTGCATTTTATTTATTCGCTTATCCATCTAAATGGAAATGGGCTTCGTTGGAAAACCAAACCTTGTTAATAATATTTAAAGAAAACAATATAAATTCTGAACTTGCTTGAAACACTTACTGGTCATTCATGTAACACCTCTCAGAAAACTTGAAAATTTCATCTCCCTGGAACAGCAATCGTCGAACCCGCATCTCTCGATTTCCGTTTGAGTATGCTAACTATTCCACCACCCAGGACAGTGAAGTTCCAAGCAACTGAGACAAAACATATTTAGCTTAGGAATCTGAACGTCCTCAGATTTTCGCTTATTGAAGCATCATATCTGTGGTACTGGTGATTTCTGACCTACATCCATTTCTGGATGGGAGATGGGTCAAAATGCTATGAGAAAGCAACAATGCTTCGACTAGCGAAAATCTGAGGATGTTCAGATTCCTAAGCTAAGTTTGCTTTGTCTCAGTTGCTTGGAACTTCATGTCTTGAGTGGTGTAATTGTTAGCATACTGAAACGGAAACTGGGAGATGCGGGTTCGATTTCCGCTCCAGGGTGATAAATTTTCAAGTTTTCTGAGAGGTGTTACATAGATGGCCGGTAAGTATTCCAAACAAATTCAGAATTTATACTCTGTTTGCTTTGAATATTCTATAGATTCCCCATGTGTTATGAGGAATATTTCTTCCTTCATTGATTTACTTGTTAATAATGTCAGGTTTTCACTCTTTAAGAATTCACTAAATTCCATGGCAAACTGAAGATGGTGTTATTTTGCATTTGGTGTTAAAGGCTAGCTGATCTGTGTCTTGTAAAGGTGTGCTACTAAAAGCACTGAGGTAAATCTTTCTGGCTACACTGTAGGATATCAGTATCTGTTCTGACAGTTCATGCAAACTTTTCCTTGAACCTCATTGCAATATATACAATGCTGTAGCAACTACTCTCTCAGGCATTCTCACTAATTGGTGCCCTGCATGGCATTTCCTTTCATTAAACACACTTTCTGTTCTCTAAGATTTATTCACAAACCTCAACTCTGTTTCATTGTTCCATCATGCACACCAAAGTGTTGTGTGTATCATCTTTGCACAGAAACAATTGGATTTTTACCCCCGTAATATTCTTTCACAATAAACTGCTTTTTTGCAATACTGCATAATGCTACCTTCTTCACAGCAGCTGCAAAGTATATTTGCCAACTATAAATCTCCAAACATTTCCATATGCAGAGATGATAATGTTTTTACCAAACCTTGAAATGTGTTGTGCTGCAAAGAAAAGAAATGATATGATGAATTACAAACCACCCTGTACTTGATATTGCAGTTTCTTTTGAATTTGCTTCAATTTGGAATGCATTTCTTTACCATAAACTCCATGGTTGCATTCACAAAAGCATTTTCAGGTTTCTCTGAAGAGGTCACCATATTATGTTTAAAAGTATGAGGAACATCCTTTATATTTTATACACTGGTGTTCAAAATTAAGAGAATTTGCACATTTTGTCGATTTTCACAAAAAGTACGCAACCAAAAGTACAAATTATGCCGCCAAATAAGAATGTAAATTTGCAGTGTCGAATATGTACACCTGCGTGTGGGCGGAGCTGTGACAGCGGAGGGCATGAAAAGCACATGTGGCTTTTTCCATGATTAGTTCACTCATACTCCTCGGCGACATTCGTTGTTTCTTACAGGAGTTGGTTCAATTTCATAAGCAGTCTGGTAAAATGAGTTGCCACGAACGTATTGATGACGGAATGAGATGGAGAATCATCGGTAGATTGGAGGCAGGGCAATAGCAAGTGCAGGTTGCTACATAACTCAATGTAACGCCCAGTGTCGTCTGCAATTTGTGGAAACAGTTTAAGGACATCGGGTCCATATCGAGGAGGCCTGGGCAAGGTCGTCCAAGAGCCACGACAGCCAATGAAGATCGTTATTTGCCACTTTCAGCGAGGCGCCACAGGACTGCTACAGCTATCTCACGAGTTTCATTCTGCCACTGGAACCCGAGTTTCAAGGATTACTGTTTCCTGAAGGCTTCATGAGAGAGGGTTTTTTGCCAAAAGACCCGCTGTTTGCGTCCCACTCACTTCAGCACACAAGAGAGCGTGTTTAGCATGATGCAGACAACATTAGCCTTGGACCCCGACTTCAGTGGGGTAACGTTCTCTTCACAGACGAGTGGCGATTCAGCCTGGACCCTGATTCTCGACATACCTTCATCTGGAGAGAACCTGGGACCTGATACCTTTCCTCCAACATCCGAGAAAGGGACCGCTATGGCAGCGGAGGTGCCATGGTCTGGGCAGGCATCATGTTGGACAGCCGCACACCTCCATTTGTTTGGCAGAGGCTCTGAGATCTTACAGCCCTATGTTCGACTTTTCAGGGGTGCGGTTGGCCCTCGGTTCCTTTATATGGACGACAATGCTTGTCCACGTAGGGCTCACCTGGTCGACAATTATCTTGAAAGTGAGGATATTCACCAGATGGATTGGCCAGCCAGATCGCCAGACCTAAACCCTATCGAACATGTCTGGGACACTCTTGGGAGGGCAATTGCAGCTCGCCATCCCCCTCCGAGAACCATCCAGGAGCTGAAAACTGTGTTGCTGCAGGAGTGGGACAGACTGCCACAGGGACTCGTCAATTGCCTCATTTCCAGTATGACGTCGCGCTGTGAGAGGGGGCCATACCCCATATTAGTCATTTTATGTTCGATCTTGCAACGTGGATTTTGGACATTCCTGCACTGATGAGCCTTACTGACGATCATGAGTGCATACCGTGACTGTTGTATGGTATAATTTTTCTCTTATATAACTGTGTACCCATACCAAATTTCATTAAAATGTGTCCATTAGTGTTTCAGGAATTCGACAAAATGTGCAAATTCTCTTAATTTTGAATATCAGTGTATTTTGCCTTGTATTACCTTGTGTCTTCAAAACTTTCTCCAGCTTGACAGCAAATCTGCTTGACGTTTTGGGTTTCATCATCAATGGATGCTGAACTCCTATTTCATTTTCTTGGTAGCATTCTTCATTCAGTATGAATTGATAGTGAATGCCTTTATCACATTTTAGTATCCTCGTTGGAAAACCAAATCTCCTTTATGTCAGATTTTCACATTTTAAGAATTTACTTCTGTGTTGTTCAGTAAAAGTATTTCCACACTCATGAGTGCTGAAGTGTTTTCTTTTTGTAAGGCATTGCATCTAACATGCAGATGTAATTGTGCCTTTTCTAAGGACATAAAGTCCGCATTTTCACTTTTGCGAACTAGTTAATGTTCAGTTCATAAAATTAGACATTCATAATGGCTTTCATGACCTTCATTATTCACAGTACTTTTAATCCATTTTTCAGTATTCCTGAATACTGAAACAAGACCATTCAATTTTTAGAATTAGGGCATGTTTACTAAGTTGAAAATTTTTGAAAGAAATACGGGATTACGCCATATAATACAAATTTTGAAACTGACAATCCGATTTTTGGCATAAATGTGACAAGGATGGTAAGTCAGATAATATCCGAAAACTTGAAAATTTTCATCGTCCTGGAGTGGTTAGCAAACCCAGGCGTTTTCTGGGAGACGCGGGTTCGGGTCCCGCTCCAGGACGATGAAAATTTTCAAGTTTTCGGATATTATCTGACTTACCATCCTTGTCACATTTATGCCAAAAATCGGATTGTCAGCTTCAAAAATAAGTGTAACAAAACTGCAAAATTCTTTGGGTATGCATATTGTACAGAAATGTATATGTGTTCCAAAGGCACGTATAGAATTTTTTTTCGAGGGGGGGGGCTCCAACAGAAAAGGGAAGTTTTTCAAATCTATCAGGACAAAATAAAAGTTAATGAAAAATAGAAGAAAAATTAAAACATTATTTTCTAATGTAAGTTGATGCATTTTTATCAAATTAAAGCATTTTTTTTTATGTAAGTGGCATTAAAAAAATTAAACACTTTTGGGGGCAAGGCTCCTCCCCCCTCTAAATATGCCCCTGGTGTGTACTGTACTGCAAGTATAAATTGTAACATATTGGTTCTTCACAACTAATATCATAAACGTTTTTGTGCATACATAAAACAAAAACCAAATACGAAACATATTTCCTCCATTCAAAAGCCTACTATTGTTTGGAAAAACTTATATTTTATTATTTTTGTATTATTGCCATGTGTATATGCTGTTGATATTATCTGGGTGAAACAAATGTCATTTTTTATTCATATTCCTTTTCATTGAAATGCTTGAATCCTGAAGCATTTCTACAGTTATGAACAGTGTCATTATTCGCACAATGTACTGTATGTAGTTCCATTTACATGTGATATCAGCAATTCTTAAAGTAGCTTTTAGGATCTGAAGCAGTCAAGTAGTAATGAGTTACTCAAATAGATTAGAAATATATGATTTATTATTGAGTGTTTTAAACATTATTTGATTTTGTAAGTAATCAGAATTATATTCATCTGCATCAGCATTTTTTCTGAAACCTGTCAGAGAGACCAGTCTTACGAATGTCAAATTATTCACCTATTTATGCTAAGCAATTCTTTGAAATTCTGAAGTTAATTCCAAAAGAAAAGTGGAATTCCAATGTTCTAATTATTGCTGATGTGTCAGATATCTGTACACAGCAGTTATAGCACACTGCTTGTACTACATCCAGTTTATCATGTGCCTTGCAATTTGCTTTCAGTTATTTATTATTGTGGGTATTTTTTTTCAGGCCACAATAAAGGTGCAGTGTTTTTACATCTTAGAGTTTTAAAATGTAACTATGTCTTATTACACACAAGTGTGCTATTGAATCCCATTGAAAATTTTGTTTTTTCACAATACTTTAAGATTAAAATGTGAAATCGTAGGTTCAGATAATAAAATTTAATTTTTTAAGTGTTGTTTGTTGTCATTGGGTTGTTCTGTTTGGGAAATTCCGAATAATATAATTTCTCATAATAATTAACACAGCAATCGGACCCCCAGACATTGCCGTATTGACTGTAATTACTGTTTCACATGTGAATTCTTCAACTCTGAATACATATAATTTCTGTTATTGGAGATATGGTACAATATGAACTTAATTCAAACTTCCAGCAGTAATTACTGTGATGACTGACTCTCAGGGCCGGCCTGTGATATTGTTCATGTGTGGGCAAGTTGGAGGTCTGGCCGCCTTTTGATGAAATTAAGATGTTTTGTTACATACACACACACACACTTTTCTTAAGGCACGCAGTCCACATAGTGATAGCATTATTTATGGAATTATCTTCCAAAAATTCAATGAAAACCTGCACAAATTGCCAGTTTGCATTTCGAGGGAGAATCCTGTAAGAATACACATCAGGAAAAAATACTTCCAAAAACATTCAGAACAGGCAACAGAAAAATAAAATATTGAAAACCGACTGTGGAATGTATATCAGAAATGACGACTGGGTATGTTTCCTTCATACAGCCGGAGGGAGGGGGCTCAAACTAATTTACATAGAAAATTCCCAAATACTGATTTTACACTTTAAAGTTCTCAGGAAATTTCTTTTTCCTTTCAATTAAAACATTAAGTTGGAGTCCCTTGATTAATGTGACCCATTAGATAGGATCAACCCATTAAGATAGCACTGTATGTACGAAGGTATCTAAAGAAAAACGGGGATTGAGGAGTTACCTGAATTTTGTAGTGTACGCATTTTTATTTAGTTTCTATTTTTATAATATTAGCAATCTAGATTTCATTAGCAATTACGTTAAAACAAATAATTCAAAATCCTTCGAAAATGAAATTAAAAAAAAAAAAAAACGTATTTCCTTCCCCACCGAAATCTCAATTTTCTTTTTTCCTCAAAATTATTAGAGTATTTTTCCTGTATTCAGTCTCTTCACCTCATACAGGTAAAATGAGAATTGCTAAATCACATGTTGTACCAACCAAACATGCCGATTCCCTACTCGGTCCTAGGAAGACAAATATTCCCATCGGTCATACCGTTCTCCCTTTTATGATGCAATTAGTTTAAATTGCAGATGTGGTTACTTTGAAAATGATACCGAGCTGTAGTGGTGGGTTACGGGGAGAGTGCCTAGGGTTGTTTCTGTCCTGCTCCTTGCCTCCTGCTTTGCAAAACAAGGGGTCGGTCAAGAAACGAGTGGCAATCGTACTTTGGAGACATTTTTCATGACTGTAGCGCCTCAAGGCGAGTTAATGTTGTCTCAGGTCCAGGAAGAGACACAAAGATACAGACTTCAAAAATAGAAAGGCTGCTATAAAATATTACATACATACATATCACTAAGCTGTTCTCTGAGATTCAGAGGTTAGCTCCAAAAAGAAATACAAACTTCCAGATATTTTTACTTATTGTTGTGGTATCAAACTTCGCCATTTACAGCGATCTGGACATACAACTCGTGCTTCACTGATATCCATTACACGCCGTACACAAGATATTTTATACTTCATACTCATAATCTTTTTCTCATGCAGACACTCCTGAATCTGATCCACCCATGTCTTCCTTGGCCTTCCTCTGCCTTTCCTTCCTGCCACTTGGGCTGAAAATATTTTCTTAGTAAGCATTTCATCACTCGTTCTTTCAACATGGCCAAACCACCGAAGCATATTGGTCTCCACCTTGCTAACAACATTTTGCTTTACATCACACAACTGCAATACATCTTCATTCCTCACACAATCAGATCGTGTCTTGCCACAAACCCCACGTAAGTAACGCATTTCTCCAGCACACAAACGACTCCTATGTTTCTTCTGCAGTACCCAGGTTTCACTGCCATACATCACAGTACGAACAATTACTATTTCATACACAGCCATGCGGGACTCTCTAGAGAAGCCATCATTCCTGTGAAAACCTCCCAGAGCAGCTATGACTTTCAAAGAAGAATTCACTCGCCTACTGATTTCACCATCCAACTTGTTCTCTCTGTCAAACATGCTTCCTAAATACACGAACTCACTCACCTGGTCAATCACAGTGCCATTTATACTTACATTACATTCAGCGCTACCCAATGCTCTCTCAAACACTGTAACTTTGGTTTTTCCCTTATTTATACTGTTTGAATTTCATGCAAACTTCGTGCATCCGAGTCAACATGCTCTGCAACTCACTTTTGCTCTCTGCCAACAGGACAGTGTCATCAGCATACAGCAATCTGCACACACGGATATCACCAAGACATAAACCACTATTATCTATTTTGGCCTCACGCATGCATGCGTCCATAAATATATTAAACAGCCATGGTGACCTTACACAACCTTGTCTAACTCCTGCACCAATGGAAAACCATTTTGATAAAACACCATTCACTCGTACACAAGCTCTACTACCAGCATACATGGCTTTTACAGTATTAAGTAGATTCCCAGTAACACCATATTCATTCAATACCTTCCACAAAAGTGTCCTATTCACTCGGTCGTAAGGTTTCTCTAAATCTATGAAGGCAGTAAAAACTTTCTTCCCAACAGCCAGATACTTTTCAATCATCATGCGTAATGCAAAAATGTGGTTAGTGCAGCCTTTACCAGGCATAAAACCACTCGGAACATCCCACACTTTCTCTGATGTAAGACCCCGTACTTTTTCAATAACAACCTTACCAAACACTTTCCCTGGCACACTCAGTAGGCTAATACCACGATAGTTCTTGCATTCAGTCTGATCACCTTTTCCCTTATACAAGGGAACAATGATAGCATCCTTCCAATCCCAAGCGACCATTCCTAACTCCCAGCACAACTGGCAAATTTCAGTTAACCAGTCAATTATAGAGTCACTGCCATACTTCAACATCTCTGCAGTTATGCCATCAACTCCTGGAGCCTTACCATTCTGAAGAGATTTTAGAGCTTTACACACTTCTTCTCTTGAGATCCCTCCTGTGCTTTCATCCCTCATTGTGACATCATCTGCATCTGTCTCAGAATCATTTTTGCTCTCCTGATCTAATAACTCACAGAAGTATTCGCCCCATCTGTCACTTAACTCATTGGGCTCCCATATCATTTCCCCAATCTCATTCTTCACACAACTTACAACTTTGTTTCCCCTATTTTTCCCTATTTTTCCTGAGTCTCGTGTACTTCCAGAAGGACTTTATATCTTTCCAAAAAGCCAGTTCATGCCTTTCCACTTTCTCTTTCCTATCTTTTGCCTTACTGTGGCGAACCAGCTTAGCAGCTTCACGCTTCTTACAGCGATATTCATCCACAGAGACTACCTTACCTTGCAACATTCCCAAATAGGCTTCCTTCTTTTTCTTGACTGCCTCATCAATCTCACTATTCCACCAAGCATCACCTCTATTGTTACCCACTATTGTGGTGCCACAGGCCTCTTTAGCAGCAGTAACAACACAGTTCTTAAAACATTCCCACTTCTTTTCTACATCCCTCTCACAAGATTTCAGATCCTTCAGCCGTTCTCTGAGTAAGTCAAAATACCGCTGGTGATCTTCAAGGAGCCTATCAACTTTTATTCTTTCTATCCTGGGTCTCTTCCTATTCCTTTTCCTCCAACCAACGTTAAGTTTCACTCGTGACACTACCAAGTAATGATCAGAACCAACATCCGCACCTCTCATCACACGGGTGTCAACAACTAAGTGTTTCAAACGCTGATCGTAAACAACAAAATCTATCACACTCTTTTGACCAAGAGTACGATTTTCCCAAGTATATGTGTGTATATACTTGTGGTTGTAAAATGTATTAGATACACACAAATCATTCTCAATGCAGAGTTCAATTAATCTTTCACCATTATCATTCACTCAAGGATCATTAAACTTACCCAGAACATTGTCAGAAATTGCATTCTGCACACCTACTCTAGCATTGAAATCCTCTGCTATTATAACTTTTTCTTTAGCACCAAACTGGCTCAAAACAGCTTTTAGCTCATTCCAGAAATCTTCTTTCTTATCAGAAGGTTCAGAGTCACAAAGAGCATACACTACAACAATTACAATTCTCTGTAGTTTCACTTTCAAACGAATCCAGAGAATTCTCTCACTTATGCAACTATAGTGAATCAAGTTGTTCTTCATCTTTTCACTTAAAATCACACCTACACCAGCCTGTCCTCTCATATTATCCAATACTCCAGACCACACACTCACAGTGCCATTCGCTTCTTCTACCCCAATTTCCTTCTTTTTGGTTTCACTTACACACAGCACATACAGTCTATACTTATTCATTTACTCAATCACCTCACTCATCTTGCCATTTATACCTCTAGTATTCCATACACCAATCTTACATTCACTCAGCCGAGATCGCTTTCTCATACACCGTTTAGAAAGTCCAGGTCGATTCCGTGGTGGACCGTCCTTCTCAAGTGTGGTAGGTCCACCATATCCCACACTTGAGTCATTCTTAATATTTCTTTTTGTCTTTTTAATCAGGTAAGTACATCAGTGTGGAGGATTAGCCCACAGCTGAGGGTCCCAGTTGGTCATTCAACCTAAGGATTCTGGAACAAAACCCAATGAGTTGGGATCTTTTCGCCAATGTCACACAGAACTAGCTTGCATCTCTCCAAGATTCACAGAGGCCCTAGTTGCTGTTGTGTGTGCCATTGTTACCACAGAGCGCCCCGAGGAGGCAAACCCATCGCTCACTATATAATATATATATTTATATGAAAAAGCAAAATAAGGGCAGTCTACCTGCCAGCCATCCTCCATATAACCACCAACGTGGGCGCGAGCCCACGCCTAGGGCCGGCCCTACTGACTATTTGACGATTGCAATTAGGAATTTGCTTTTATGTAATAATATGAATGAAACAAATGCAATTAATTCACAAATCAAAAAAGGGCAATATAAATATATACCTAATATGTATATTTATATGAAAAAGCAAAATAAGGGCAGTCTACTGGCCAGCCATCCTCCATATGACCACAGACGTGGGCATTGTCGGTCAAGAAACGAGTGACAATCGTACTTTGGAGACATTTTTCATGACTGTAGCCTCAAGGCAAGTAATGTTGTCTCAGGTCCAGGAAGAGACACAAAGATATAGACTTCAAAAAATAGAAAGGCTAAATATACTGGCTTAGAAGAACTGCTATAAAATATTGCAATTAGGAATTTGCTTTTATGTAATAATATGAATGAAACAAACACAATTAATTCACAAAGAAAACAGGGCAATATAAATATATAATATATATATTATATATAATATATATATTTATATGAAAAAATATATATAATATATATATTTATATGAAAAAGCAAAATAAGGGCAGTCTACCGGCCAGCCATCCTCCATATGACCACCAACGTGGGTGCGGGCCCACGCCTAGGGCCGGCCCTACTGACTCTTTATTTGACGAGTTTCTTTTCAAATTTTGCTACTCAAAATGAGCATTCAGCTGTTGTATTATTTGGCTTTCATGAGCTCAAATGTAATTTCTGTCCTTTCATTTGGTCAAGGAAAACGAATGTAAACTCTAAATTTAACACAATTCAATACTGAGAAATATGCTGCTGCTTCAGGTTGGAATTACATAATGTGAAACAAAAAGGTAGATGTGAAAAAAATGCATTTATAGTTAGTGTGGGGGTAACTAAGGGAGTGTCATGCAGTGATGTAGTTCTAAGGGGGGAAAAAAGTGCCTTCGCAGTGAGCAGGTTAGGTGAAAAACAGCTCGAAAAGAAGGCCCTAAAAATTTTGAAAGCAATTGATTTGTTTTTTATCTTTCAACATTTTCCATTCAATTTTTATTGTTATTTTTTTTTTGTCTCAGTTTTCATCAAAGTGGCTTAGTTCAGGCAATTTTAAATAAAAGAATATTACATGGGAGTCTGATGCTAAGAATATTGTCTTTCTTTTAAATACTGTTTTATTCCACGTGATTCCAAATATTCAGTGTGAATAATTAAAATTTGTCACGCTGAATATATGTGACTCCGTGTGCTACTTTTGCTAAGATTATGGAGTGCAAGTGGCAAATATCTTCTTTGATATTTTTTGTTTGTCACGGGGTGTTTTAAAGATCATCATGAGCATGATTTGGGGCCACTAGATCTGGGAAGGTGAACGACCAGCTCTTGTTAGGGTCGTCTGCCACTTCTAGGGCTCAGCTCGAGAAATAAGCCAGCACCTCTGACAACTCTGTTACACTACTTACCTGTGTTGATTTCCATTCTAGCAGTGCAGTAAAGGAGAACCTACCTCCTACAAATTTATTTTAAGGACTGCCATCTTGACAAAGATGTAGCCATTCTCTTTACAGTAAAACTTGTGTTTGTAAGATGCCAGATTGTGCAATCCAACTGTTTAGTTTCCTCCTTGGAACACAAACATTTGGTTAAGATGCAAGTACACTCTCATATAAAACACAGTATGCCTTATTATTGCATACATGATCAGGGCTTGAAAAATACCATGCCCGAGATGCCTGGGGCATGTAAATTATTGGCCCGGACAGGTAAATAAACAATTTACTTGCCTGGTCCAGGCAAGTAAATTTAAAATTAAAAAAAGTTTTGAATAGAATTTCTTACTACAAGAAAAAATACAGTCGTCGCATGTCATGTTTCATTTCGCTGCTAATCACCAGAAGTTGTATTATTGTTACGGAGTGCCAAGGACAGAAGAATATCACTTCTTTAATTATATTATGCTCTAGGTCCAAAAATTGGAACCATATGTTGTTTTGTTCCAAATGCTGTTTACAGTCGGCAACGGAATGCATACCTCTGATGGAACTAGCCTCCTGTGATAAGCGACGTAAGGCGAAAACTTCAACGAAAGGAACATTTCTCAAATACCAATTTCATACTAATTTCAGCACCATCTTAAAACTTTACATACACGCTTTTATGTGTGAAACATTTTGAATACAGACCTTTAAAATGGAAATGCAAAACATGTAAAAAAAGTTCATCATAGTTTTTAACTTAAAAAAAAATGAGGGTTCTGATTTATTTTAAAATATAAATTTTCCTGGGCATCCAGCTTTTACTATCTGGGCACATAAATAATTTCGGCACATGCCCACCTGGGCATGTAACTTTTCAGATATTTTTCAAGCCCTGCTGACATCAACGCTTTGTGTCTATAAAATCAATTCTGAGTTAGGTCCTTTCGTTCACTAATAGGACGTTTGACACCATGGAGGTATAGGGGACGATTTTTAAGTTTGAATTTGTTTTTCTTACGGAAAATTGTTTCCCTCTGTTTTTGTATAAGTTCGTTTCGAAAGGTTCGTGTAATTTATTGCATTTGTACACTTCTGAATAAAATAAGCTTTTCTGACCAGAATATAAACCTCACCGAGACACCTTAGTGAAATTTTCATTTTTACTGAAAAGTAATCCTGACCGATTCATTTAGGGAAGTGGCTGGTTTGCAAAATAGATTCTTTTCAGGAAAGATTCGTTCACCAATGACTTGCTTTGCTGATTCGTTGTTTCTGAATGAATCATTTGTGAATGACACATCTTCACTCAGAAGGCTGAGATGGTACATCAGTTACACATTTGCACCACCTAGCAGAAAGTTTTCACAAGATAAGCTGAAACATCTCCAATAATCTTGGTGGGAATATCAGCTAAGTGCAGTTAACAATTTTTTTCAAATATGTCTTTTGAATCACAAATGTAGTAACAAACATAAAACTTCAGTTATGCCACTTTTAATGGGCTTAATGGAAATACTGTGCATTGGAAAGTCAAAGTATGTGCTTTAATATTGATCATGGTTACATGTGGCTGATGTTAAAGCAATTTTTCTAATCTGACACACAGAAGCTGAGAACAGAAAGAAAAAAAATTACTTCATGGAAAATATTTACTGTAAATGCAACAAAATCATAAATGAAACATTGGAAAAAAAAATCCTTTACCCTGATTTTGTTCCCAGCTAGTCATGAAAAGAGCCTTAGCACTGTTAAGGCTCTTCTGCACCACTGGTGTCATGTACTTTATTTAATGTATTAACTATAGAGATGATGTGATGACTACTCTGAAAAACAGTTATTGAATGATACGTAGCAGATCTGAAATTTCTTGTACAGTTAGAAAAGTCACAGAGAGAGAAGCAGTGAAGAAAAAAACTCACTCACTAATATACAAAATTGCACTAGTCAACATTTTTAAACTTTGTTTTCATAACATGGGTGAAATAAGGTGTTTTTAACTAATTTCAGGGTACTGAATTCAAGTATGACTGTAAAAACTCTCCGTCACATACAGTTTTTTGTGTATGAACATTTGCTATATTTCCAGATACATATATGCAATGCAAGATGTACACATTACAGCTTCACATTGTAATGTATTACAACATTTGTGTGTCTTGTTAGCTATAGAATTAGTGTTTTACAAAGTATAAATTTCAGTTGAATATACCCTGTATTTATTATTGGGTTGTCGGAAAAGTCATGACGTATTTTAGCCATGTTTTGCAAAGGTCATTTATTGAGAGAAAGAACAAAGATCAATCAATGATATAATACCCCTTTTGCTCGATAACCTTTTGCCATCTTTCAGTGAGCTGCAGAATGCCTCATTCATAGAAGGACCAGTCTTTCGTGGCGAAAAACTGTACTAGGTGCTGATTTACAGCCTCATCTGAATTGAACATTTTATCACGCAAGGGGTATTGAAGAGAGCGAAACAAGTGGAAGTCTCACGGCGCAAGATCAGGCGAGTATGCTGAGTGTGGCAACACATCCCACCCAAGCTCCAATAATTTTTGGCGGGTGATCAAACTTGTGTGGTCTCGCGTTGTCGTAATAGAACACACCTTTACAATGAATGAGCTCTGGATGATGGATTCGTTCAAACTGTCCAATTGTCGACAGTACACATTCTAATCAATTGTTTGATTCCATGGTAAGAGCTCGAAAAACACAACATCTTTAAAATCCCACCACACTGAAACCAGAACCTTCCGCTGATGAATGTCTGCTTTGGATGTCATTTGAGGCAAAGCAGCACGTCGGGACCAACACCGTTTGCGCAGCACATTGTTGTACACAATCCACTTTTCGTCACCAGTTATCAGTCGCTTCAAAAAGGATTGTTTTCCTCACATTTAATGAGCATATTGCAGATGTTTATACGCGCTGTCAATTGAGCTTCTTTGAGTTCATGAGGAACGCACACATCGAGCTTGCTTACAAATCCCAGCTTCTTCATGAGGTCGTGAATGATGGATGTGCAATGTGTCTGCAATTTCTTGTGTCGTGTAACGTGAGTTTGACTCGATCAATGCCTTGATTTGCTCGTCATCAACTTCAGTTGGCCTCCCGGACCGAGGAGCATCGTTGAGGTCAAAATCAACAGCATAGAATTTTGCAAACCACCGCTGGCACTGACGTTCTTGTAGAGCATTATCACCGTACACTTTATGCAACTTTTCACAAGCTTGACACGCGTTCTTTCCTTTACGGAAGTAAAACAGTAAAATATGGCGAAAATGCACAGTTTGGTCTTCCATCTTCAACTTGATGTCAAATCTCCACAAATCAACCAAATCGCTCACTATTCCTTTTAAACTGCAGCTAGAACTGGCACCTGTTGAATGCCATAGCGATAACAGAGCTGCACATGCCTCTAGTACTTCCAAAACCGCCATCGGGTGCCAAAATACGTCATGACTTTTCCGACAACCCAATATGAAAACATTATACGACTCATAAAATAGAAAATAATCAACATTTCATACAAACATTTCCAGCTTTATTTTACAAAATTTAGAAACTTTTTTAAAAAGAGGAATGTGTACATTTAAATCACATTCAAATTACCCAGTGTTATTTCCCTCTGTAAAGTTGTCCTGTTTATAAATATCTGGCAAAGAAAAGGGAAAACACAACTTATTATAAGATAAACAAAAAAATTAATGGGTTTTGTAGATCCAAATGGCCAAAACCACAGGCCTCGTCTTAAACCGTCACGTAAATGATGAGTAATAGAAGCAACTAGAAGTATCCATCCAGGCATTTTCCACAATTCCAGTTCTAAGATTTGGGTAATGGTTATACAGGTCAGAGAAAATGTAAGCATAAGAGTTGTGTTGTGGAGAAATGGTCTTTTCTGCAAACTGACAGCATCCTACAAATATGTGGAAAGCAAAAGTTCAACAAATTTAATCTCTAAAAATATCACAATGTTATTTTTCATGTAAAATATACACGGTCGAATCACATTATTATGACCACCAGCTAATATCCAGAGTAACTGCCATGTGCAGCGCAAACAGCAGCTAGACGGGCTAGGAGTGACTCAGTAAGGTGCTGGAAAGTGTTTACAAATAAGTCGAGCCATGCTGACTGCAGTGCATCTGACAGCTGCTGAAGGGTGCATGGTGAAGGATCCATAGAGCAAACAACACAATCAAGATGGCCCCACAGATGCTCAATTGAGTTTAAGTCTGGGGAATTAGGGGGCCAGGGAAGAATTTTGAAGTCTTCGTCGTGCTCTTCCAATCACTCTCGGACATTTCCAGCTGTGCGACACTTTGCATTGTCATTCTGGAAGATCCCATCCACCCAAGGGAAACAATCGGCATGTATGGGTGTACGTGGTCTGCAAGGATGGATTCATAACGAATTCAGTCCATAGTGCCTTCCACAGTTATGAGTGGACCCAAGGAATGCCACGAAAGCATTCCCCAGACCATAATGCTGTCCTCACCAGCTTATGTTCTTCCAGCAATGGTTGAAGAGTGTTTGTTCTCAGATGTTTCCCACCTTATATGCCAACGTCCATCCATTCAATGAAGCAGAAAATGTGACACGTCGGAGAAGGCAATCCTTTGCCAATCAGCGGAGGTCCAATTCCGATACCGCCGTGCAAATGTAAGCCTTCTCTGCCGATGCACCTTTGTTAGCATAGGTGCAGTGACCATTCGTCTGCATCAGAGCCCCATACGAGCAGGGTTCGCTGAACTGTGGTTTTAGACACTTCTGGTAGCCCCTAGCTCATTCGACCAGTGAGTTGCTTCACTGTAGTGTATCGATCGGCCTTCATGCACCTTCGAAGTCGACGTTCACTTCTCACATCAATGGCATGTGGTGCTCCACAGTTTCCATATCCCTTATTTGAAAAGGAGCCATTTTTCCAATCACGATATACTTCAACCAGAGCAGCACGCAAACAGTTCACAAACTGTGCTGTTTCAGAAATACTGTCATCTTTGGTCCGAAAGCTGATAATCAGCCCTTCTTGCAAATCTGATAAATCGCTCCTTTTATCCATGACAGCAATGAGTGATATGTTTTCAGAATGCCTACAGCACACCTTATATACCTTCCAAGCCAGCTCACGACATGTGCCTTCTTTCGTTGGCTATGCCCTGTTGTCAAAAGTAGGAGGTGGTCACAATAATGTGACTTGACTGTGAATCTGATGAACTACCAAACCATTTTTCACAATTAATTTGTGATAGAATATTCCTTCTGCATTGATATACAGGATGTCCGAGAATTATTGGACACATTACAAAATTGTGTACAAAAAAAAAAACTATGAGCATTGTCTGTTTTTCTATGTCACGTATTACTAACACGGTTTCTATATTTTTGTTTTGCAGAATTGTTATTCCCAGAATCCGATAGATGGCGCTAGGTGTGGCCTGATGATGAATGTATGAGAAATACGCAATCAGTAGTCATGTCATCCGTACAGCATAAGGCAATGTGTGTGTGTGTTATGGCTTGCGGAATTAAAGTCTGTCATTAAAGTTAAAACATGCTACTGTTTAGAGTATGGTTGTAATACTCCATATAAGTGGTGGATGAAGCAGTTTAAAGAAACTGGCAATGTGGAACATCGTGGAGGAGCCGGTAGGTCTAGCGTCAGCAGTGAGACGGTTGACCAAGTTAATGAAAGTTTCTGACGAAGCCCCAGGAAATCCATTCGTAAAGCTAGCAGAGAACTGTGCATTCCAAAATCGACAGTTCACGATATCTTGCACAAGAAATTAGTTTCATGCTTATAAAATTCAAATAGTGCAAAAAATGCATGTAAAGGATCACACTCTGCAATAAGATTTCGCTGTGGATATGCTAAATTGAGTGGAAAACGATGAAAACTTTCTCAGTACTGTAATTTTTAGTGATGAATCCACATTTCATGCATCAGGTATTGTGAATCGTCACAACTGTAGGATATGGGGCAGTGAACCATCTAATGCTGCTATTGAACTAGAATGTGATTCTCCAAAAGTTAATGTGTCATGCGCCCTATCAAAAAGAGAAGTGATTAGCCCATTCTTCTTCTGCGAAAAAACCATAAATGGTGACATTTACTTGGATATGCTAGAAAATTTCGCTATACCCCAGATCAAAACATATGACAATGTTGTTTTCCAACAAGACTACGTGCCTCTGTATTGGTCAACGTGTGTACTTAAGTGCCTAAATGAGCATTTCCCCAACAGATGGATTGGGCGTGGTGGTCCCATTCCGTGGCCTCCTCGCTCTCCAGATCCAACTCCATTGGATTATTTTATGTGGGGGTTATGTGAAGGATCGTGTCTATCAGACACCTTGTACTGATTTGCAGGAACTGAAGCAGCGTATCACAGCTGCTATTAATTCCCTAACTCCTTAGATGCTTGCCAATACATGGCATGAAATCGAATATCGTTTGGACGTACTACGAGCAACCAAGGGATCTCACATCTAAATTTATTAACTTGTGTAGTTACATTGTAAGTTAGTATAGTCAGTTTCTTTCTATCTGTTTAATGTTTTGTTTTATATAATTTTGTAATGTGTCCAATAATTCTCGGACACCCTGTATGTATATATATATAAGATATTGCAATATCCACTTTGTGGGAGATAAAAAAATCTATTTTAAAGAAAAGTTCTACATAGTCCTATACATAGGTTCTGTATATTCATCACCACAACAAATTTTTTAAACTAAGGAACTGTTGCAAATTGCCTTGCCCTTGATTTAAACATTTCAAGATATTCAGGAAAATAGTAGATCTTGTAGTGAATTCTGAGGTGCTGATACAGTTAAAATATCTTGGAATGTCACATCTCAGTGCACTAATCATAAGATGCTTGCAATCAAGATCAGTTTTAATAAATACTTTGTTTTATCACGCATTTTAAACAGGATTAGATGGACATGTAATGAATTGGGAATCTCAAAATATTAGTCATTAACCACCATTCCTAAAAAGAAAATTAAAGGATGGACTGAAAATAAAAACAGGAAAAAAAATATATAACCAATGGCTACTCAGTTATTAAGAAAGCATTTGATCCTGATCAATAGGATGAAATGCTTTTTTAACCATACCCACACAGCAGCAGGTAGTAAAAACTGCTAACTCTGACCCTTAACTATCACTAAAGTAAACAACTAAGACTTGATGAAGGAGTTGGTATCCAATTTGAAAATTTGACTAAATTGATTTTTTGAAAAGCTAATAAAAGATACAAATTAAAGTTTTGTGTAAGCACAGAATTTTGTTTAATGCACCATGTGAAAACATATCTATAATACACTCCGCAAAAGTGAAATCGCCACACTGAGATGGAAACAGCGTAGAATCATGAAAATCACAGGAGCAACAGAGGTGCCTGAGATATGCAAATAGTCAAAATATGGACATAAGATATGCAAAACAGAAGTGTTTAGTCAATAACGGGTGTATCCACCATGGGCAGACATAGAGGCCTATATATGCTATGGCATACCATCAATTAAGTGATTAATCATTACCTGGGGTATCCGGTGACATCCACCAGAGCAAACAAAACAAAAGTTAGCGGCAGGAGGTCCTGGTGAGCTTCTCATCCAGTGAGGTCCAATAGGTACTCTATGGGTGACAAGTCTAGAGAGAGGCGGCAGGCATGGCACGATGTCAACTACAACATGAGCTACATGTGGACTAGTGTTGTCCTGCTGAAATATCATGCCGGGTGCCCCTTGCACCAGCGGCGGTACCACAGGGTCCACAATCACGTCAATGTACCAAAGGTCTGTCAAATGCTCTGGAATGTGAACGAGGAGTGTCCATTGGCCAAACATAATACCAGTTCATATCATGATGCCTAGTGGTGGGTATCTGAGATGTTTGGTGATGAAGGCCTTATCATAGCATTGGTGGCGACACCTCCATACCATTCTTCAGCCATCACTATGCCACAGGCAGCAGTGGGACTCATCAGTAAACAAGACATATCTCTATTTGACTGTCCAGTGTTGTTGAGACATGCATCAGACTAAACATTGGGCTTGATATTGTGTTGTTAATAGTAAATGGTAAGCCTGTTGCCCAGCATGGAGGCCTGCCAAATGCAAACAGTTTTGGGTGCTTTGTGTGGACACATTTACACCCTCTGACGGCTGCATGAGGTTTCTGATCTCACTTGCACCGGCAAAGGGGTTACAACTGGCCATCCTTATGATACAACAGTTTGTCATTTCTGCAGTGTGTCATTGAGCACCACTTCGTCATGCATATTGGTGGTCCTGATTCCATTGTGACAAGCAGCGTTGTATGGTGCTGACATTTCATTCTAAATGATTGGCAATAGTGTGCGTGGAAAATCCAATATTGTGCAATTCAACGATCCTGTCTCTTTCTGTTGCAGTCAACTGGTGATATGCTTCTCAATGTCGTGCACAAGGCATTGTGCGAATGCCTCACAAATGCTTGGAATTGACTATCTGTCTCATACAGTGATAAGAGCTTAGACCAGTTTGCTTGTCTTTATACCCCATCTACCATCCTTTACATGATCATTAATTGCAAAACTTCAATCGTTTGCATATTCCCAGCACCTCTATTCATGTGATTTTCGTGATTCTATGCTGTTTCCTTGTCAGTGTTATGATTTCACTTTCATGGAGTGTACTTTTACAAATGTCTGATCAATGATGATAATTAACACAGCAATCAGACATCACCAAATTGACTGTAATTACTGTTTCACAAGTGAATTAAATCACATAAGAAAACTTGAAAATTTCATCGCCATAGAGCGGGATGTATTTACCACGTATTATGAGAATATTTCTTCAACTCTGAATGCCTGATCAATGTCCTTACTGAAATGATCTAACTTAAAAATTGTTCTTCACATTGCAAATTTTCTAGTAGCATTGCTGGTTGAACCTCCAATTGATATAGTTCACACATGGTACTGAAACAGAAAGAAATTCTTTGAAAGACCTATCCTGCTGGTTGTCTTTATTCCACTTAAGTCTTCACTAACATGCCATCTTTTTCAGAGTTTTTTCTTCAAATATTTGACACTAAAGAACAAGAGATCCAATTTAGATTATTGTCGATATTTTAAGCTCCATATGTTTAATACGAAAAAATGCTGGGCAATATCAGTTTTAATCGTTACTCACATGTGAAGTACTGAGTCTTTTGGGAACTGACAGTGACAAAATATTCAACAAGTAAAGGAGATGGCAACTATAGTTCATAGAAGCACAGGTATGAAAATGTATCATGTATTTAGTAGCAGTTGTAGAAATTTAAAAGGGGGCTTATTACCACTATCAATTCTATCTTATGAAAAAAGACACATCAAGAGTTACTTGGATTTTTTTTTTATAAGCTTTACAGTAAAAAAAAAAAAAAGTGGGTGCATTTTTAGCCACCTTAAAATTCTAAAAAATTCAAAATTTTCTCCCTTTATAGGGGAGCAAGGTACACACACACATCTCTGTGTCTGCCCCTCTGCACTTGCATATATTGACATTTTTATAATTTCAGTTATACTGTTAGGCTACAGGGGTTATTTTCACTACCCATTACAGGTGGCTTTTGCTTAAAATTTTCAATTTAAAAACTAAACTGCAAAAATGATAAGGAATTCTGATTAGGTAATAGGAATTAAAACAAAAACAATTTAGGAATTTAAAAATGAAACTGCAAAAGTAGTAAGGAATTCTGATCAGATTTGTATTATTTATTTTTTTTAATTAAACACACTTCTTTCACAGTGGAAACCCTAGATAATAGGCAAAGGGCAAAGTCTCTGCTTAGTATTAATATACTGATGCCGTCTATGCTGCAAAACTGGTTTGCAACTGAAATTACTATGAATTCTTGCTATATAAAAAAAGGAAAATTGAGAAATATTACAATGGTTAGCAAAATTTGCTAACCATCGTAAAAAGTTAGCAGCACATGCTTTACAATTTGCTAACCATTGCAAAAGTTAGCATATTTTGCACATGCTTTCACAATGGTTTATGAAACTAAGGTTGGTGAATACACTTCTTAGCAGAGGTATTTTTCTGCAAAAAGTCAATTATACCAATAAACTGAGCTTGTACTTTTCTGATCTTGCCAAATATGCAAATTTAAGATCAGCAATATAATTATGATTTAATAGATGATCTTAATATAAATATTGTAAATTTAAGTGACAAAATATTTAACATATATTATTAGAAAATAAGAATTATTTGAAATGTTTTGATACGATCGATCACCCATACAAGAAAAATTATACAAGTACCAGGTTAAGTTAAAACATGGATTTAGACTGGAGAATGTCATTTGTTAATTTATTTGATAAATTTTCCTGGGAGATAATAATGATTCAAGTCAGTTACTGCATAGTGACATGCTTGAAGAGAAAAACTGACTCATTAAGAAGCAAAGCCTGTGAATTAAAACTATATACACTGAAGTGCCAGAAAAACTGGTACAGACGAGCTTATGCAAAATACATAGCAACATCATCTATGCGTGTACTTAGTTGTGTCCGCCAGTGCGTATGTAAAGTGATACACATCCTTGCCAGCTGTCAGAGCTGTTTTCGGCATGAGAATGGCAAGTAATAATGATTTAAGCGATTTTCAATGCAGTGTCATAGTTGGCGCTCGTGAGATGGGCCATAGTATTTCGGAGGTAGAAATGAAGTTTGGGTTTTCACGGACGACCATTGCAAGGGTGTACCGTGACTACAAGAATTCCGGCAAAACCTCCAACCTATGATACCAGTGTGGCCGTAAAATGACATTTGGTAAATGTGACCATCGTTGGCTGTCAAGAATAGTTTCACGCGATAGGCGTGCAACACTCTCGCAGGTATCATCGGAATTCAATGCTAGAGCCTCAACAAGCATCAGCGTCCAGACTGTGCAATGTACCCTGCATGATGTGGGCTTTGGGAGCTGACGCCCAACTCGTGTCCCCTTGATAGATGCACGACACAGAGCTATGCGCCTCACTTGGGCACAGAAACACCGCCACTGGACACTTGATGACTGGAAACAAGTAGCCTGGTCTGACGAGTTTCGTTTCCAACTGTATCGGGCAGATGGAAGGATTTGTGTGTGGCACAAACCCCATGAAGCCATGGACCCCGCCTGTCAACAGGGAACTGTACCGGCTGGCGGGGGGTCTGTAATGATATGGGGTGTGTTTAGCTGGACTTCACTGGGTCCTCTGGTACATCTACAAACGTCTGTGACCAGCCAACGCTATGTGCGCATCCTTTCTGACGAGGTACACCCGCTCATGTCTTGCATTCATCCGAGTTTGGGGTTTTGCCATTCCCACCCAAGTCCCTAGATCTGAATGTGATAGAACACATTCGGGATGCCATGCAACGCGCTATCGAACACATGAATCTGAGAACTCGGAATACACCCGAATTGTGGAATGCTCTGCAGGAAGTATGGTGTGCATTGCCTACAGCATATTTCCAGAAGCTAGTGGAGTCCATGCCCCATTGTATTTCTGCAGTCCTGCACTCTTGTGGGGTACCTACCAAGTATTAGACTGGTGTACCAGTTTTTCTGGCACTTCAGTGTATATCTCAGTGTTCTAAGGAGGTTATTTAGTGTTGTGTTAGTACAATGCTGTGTTAGTACAACACATATGCAGTTAAGTCTTTCAACCAATTTTTGATGTGACAGCCACAAAAAAATGTGATGAATTATGAGGAACAAAAAAATTGCTAAATGAAATTTTCAATTTATTAAAAGAATACTGATGTTGTTTGCATAATTTTCAGAAGTAACACTTGTTTTCTTCTTTTTTATGCTTCTTTCAAAAACAGAGTTAACTATTTGGATTTATTTGCAAATTAAAACATATTCAATTATTGTTATTTAAGCCATGACTGCAATTTGTTGCAAAAAATGATGTTTTGGAAATGTGTCATTTTGGCATATTTTTTAAAAGTTTAACATAAGGTTCATCAGTTGGAATGCAACAAACTTATTAGGTATTCTTTGTATATCAATAACAAAAAAAAAAAAACCACTACTAATTGCTTGCCTACCTCTTATTAAAAAATAAAACCTGTGATCAAAAAAAAAAAACTCCATTTGCAATGAACTTCCTTTACTTTTATACCTGCATGAGCAAGTTACATGAATAAATATACAGATATGAATTACAATTACATTAGAATGAATGGGAATAAAACACTTTTTTAAAGTTTATAACACTAGTAATTGATCATAAAAGAGTAATAGGCAATGCACGTAACTAACAAACAAATTTAAAAAATGGTAGTGTAGAACACGCTAAGTTACATAAAAAAGTTTTAAGGCAAATATATTTCAGCCATTACTATGGCCTTCATCAGTGCGACTACGATTGGTTTTGTTGCCAGATTGGAAAGGTAAGTTTTATAATGGTAACTCCGGGTGACGTGATGCAATGAGGGATTTCCAGATGTATGGAACAAAAATGGGGAGCTCAGAGTTACAATTTTTGGAAAATAAAATTTCCAAACTTTCTCTAAACCTCAGAACATACCGATTTTGGAAGGGAGCCAACTTTTTTGTAGTGGACCAAAGTGGAATAGCAGAAGTGTCAGCCATGGTAAGTAAAGACAAGGAAGAGGAAGGTTTCCCAAATTTCACATCAGATTTGTGTTCCTGAAGTCCTGAGAGAATTTTCTGGAATGAACTTCCAATGTATGCAGTTAATCCAACGTTAGTCTTGACCAGGATTTTATACACTCCAGGGTAATAAAGCGGAGGTCTTGGGTCTCTGTCATTACGGAGGATAACAGAAATTGAAGGAGAAGAATGAATGGCAAGTCTATATCCTTCTCTTTTGAAGATACTGATGAGCTTGTAGGCAGAAAGTTTGTGGTAAGGAATTGAGTCAGCAAACATTAGTTCCTTTTTAGTGAAACATGTTGAAGAGCAACTACTGGTTTTTCTTAGCATTTTGAATTAATTTAGAAACCGGGAGAGGGGGAAAGCCATGTTGAGTAGCGATTAAGCGGATGTTTGCTAATTCATTTTTTAGATTAACTTCAGTGTTACAAACCAAATGAGCTCGATGAATGAGAGACTTGAGGGCTACAAACCAAATGAGCCCATCGAGCTCATTTGGTTTGTAACACTGAAGTTAATCTAAAAAATGAATTAGCAAACATCCACTTAATCGCTACTCAACATGGCTTTCCCTCTCCTGGTTTCTAAATTAATTCAAAATGCTAAGAAAAAGCCAGTAGTTGCTCTTCAACGTTGTTTCACCAAAAAAGGAACTAATGTTTGCTGGCTCAATCCCCTACCACGAACTTTCTGCCTACAAGCTCATCAGTATCTTCAAAAGAGAAGGATATAGACTTGCCATTCATTCTTCTCCTTCAATTTCTGTTATCCTCCGTAATGACAGAGACCCAAGACCTCTGCTTTCTTCACCTGGAGTGTATAAAATTCCGGTCAAGACTAACGTTGGATTAACCGCGTACATAGGAAGTTCATTCCGGAAAATTCTCTCAAGACTTCAGGAACACAAATCTGATGTGAAATTTGGGAAACTTTACTCTTCCTTGTCTTTTTTTTTTTTTTTTATTGAAGGTTTAACGACCACCGTGAGCAACTCAATGGGCTATAAGCAGTCGCCCGTCCCTAATTTAGGGTCACTGGTTCCAGGGAAGGGAGAGAGCCAGTGCCGTAAGACAAACACAACATCCATGCCTGACCGGGATTCGAACCCGGACCCCTTACGGACGAATGATCAGAGGCCAGCGCCTTAGACCACTGCGCCACCGGGGCGGCCTTCCTTGTCTTTACTTACCATTGCTGAAACTTCTGCTATTCCACTTTGGTCCACTACAAAAAAGTTGGCTCCCTTCCAAAATCGGTATGCTCTGAGGTTTACAGAAAGTTTGGAAATTTTATTTTCCAAAAGTTGCAACTCTGAGCTCCCCATTTTCATTCCTTACATCTGGAAACCCCTCATTGCATCACATCACCCGGAGTTACCGTTACAAAACTTACCTTTCCAATCTGGCAACAAAACCAATCGTAGTCGCACTGATGAAGGCCATAGTAATGGCTGAAATATATTTGCCTTAAAACTTTTATACGTAACTTAGCTTGTTCTACACTACCATTTTCCTAGTTGTTTTAACGTTTTATCATATATCATGCATGCTCACCTTCCTTTTCTAGGCCACAAGTAGTCCCAATATTTGAAAACAGAGTTATAGAATGTGTAATTATTAAAAATTTTGTATATGATAACACAAGTCCATTAAATGGAAAACATTACCATTAGTCTTATTTCTTTTCATCAATAAATTGTAAAAGTGAAATATGGTATGTCTTGTTTTCTGACAGTAATGCATATCAGAATATATTTTACACGTAACAATTACCTTACCAACTCACATGAAATATTGACATAAGTTGGATCACACAATTCATTACACACCAAAATATCCACTGAAATACACTGCACTCCCCACAAGTTATGTGCACACATGCCCACAATTCTTAAAATCACATAACAAAGCTAACCAGTAATGACACTTTTGCTTTGTTATTTGTCTTGATGAAATGTTATGTGTACAGGATTGTCTTGTGATTTGGGATACTTCAGTTCAACAATGAAAATGCTGACATCATGTGGTAGTTATTTCAACAAAATCTTTTTTTTTTCAACCTCGGTGTTCTCTCAAAATGCAATGTGTTCAGCTAATATAAACCATTTTAAGATGAACAATGACTTATATCTTTGCAAATGATAAAAGAGTTAATGAACTTGTTCAGGAAGATAAGCAGATACAAATAAGTGACATTGGTGGCATTGAAAATACCAAAAAACTGTTGTTGTTGTTTTTTTGTTGTTTTTTTAGCACAAGATGATTCTGTATCTTACATCTTCAGAAGACAAAAAGAACCATTGCTCATTGTTTGATTGTGATGAATTATAGTGTTTTCTGATCTTTTTCATTATCACAAAGCTATGTTTAAATGGATTGTTTGTAGAAAAAAGAAAAACAATAAAAAAGTTGTGGTATATCACACACCTCCATTAACCACTCCATAAGACTAAGTTCAGAATGCATTTCATCATATGTGCTGAAACAGAAGTGCTAAAAAGTTAAGCAAACACTAGAACATTATGAAAATGTCAAAAAATATATTAGCTAATTTATACATAGGTCCTATTGACCACCAGCATAGCATGCATGCACTAGGGCATTGTGGAAAGCAGGTGTTTCTTGTGGGAGTTCAAACTATGGTCTGCTAGCCATTCAATCTGCAGTTTTTCTTGGGGATATGAATGGTTCCCTACGAAGCTGGCCTTGGACATACTTTGACCCTAATCCCTCTGACTTTGAGCTAGCTAGCCACCCTATCTGGAAATACCCTGGCTAATGATGCCTCTGTCACAGGTTATTTTAGTGGAAATTGTAACAGATTGAAAGCAGCCCAAAGTATAAGTCAAATTTAAATTAGTTCCCCATTAATAAGTTATTGGCATTCTAAATCTGCAGCATGATGCATTGTTACATCCTTATGCAGTTCCCATTTGGTACCATCTGATATCCATCTTTGGCTTAACTACCACAGAGCACAACAGCATCCATTATTGGGAAAATGCAAATTCTTCTGTTTTATCTTTCATGTCACTCTCAAAGTTTCTTATAAAAGATGTTCAACATTGTTTTCCTCCACAAAATATTTTAGTAGGCCCTCATGTAAAGACACTACTTCACTTGAGACAAAGCATTAAAGAAGCACTAAGAAAGATATGCATAATGTTAATTTGAAAAACTTCATTCATTCCATTTTGCAGAATCAATAACTGCCAAAATGTCAAGCAATATGTTTGTTGCTCAACAATCAATTTCATCTAAATAGAATTTTCAACATTCTGTCTGCCAAAAACTTGTTTCTGCAGGGAGGGTTTGGAAGTTTGTGCTTCATTGCCTAAAAAGAAGCCTCAATCATTCGTGTATGCACACTAGCAGAGCCCATTTAAAGAGACAGGGGCCCGTGGCTGGGCAGTATTCTGGGGCCCCAGGATTAATGGCACATCCAGGATTTCACTACAGGAGGCCACATAAAAGTACCCCCAGAGAAAACATTCCCAAAACATGAAGCGATAAAAATATCCCCACCGTATCGAAGTGTGTGTGTGTGCATCACTTGATTCGTGGACCAATAAGTGTAAACGAGAAAATGTAAAAATGCAGGATTGAGAAATGGACACCAGTTCAGTTCTGTTTAAACCTCCTTCCTCCCTCCCCCAGGGTTCGGCTTGTTGAAATTATATCACAGTGGACAAAATAATATGATCCAATTATCGTGATTAAAACTAATGCTTAATGTATGAAAATTTCCCCCAATTACAGATGTGTACAAAATATCTGTAATGCTTTCAAAAGATTTGAGGATAAACACTGGGGGTGACCATATGTTCTGCAGACCTAAGGAAAGGAATAGAAAGGTTTTTTTTCCACAGGGCAGTTTTGTAAAACGTGTGCTGGGGGGGGGTTTTTTTTGGGGGGGGGGGGGTTGCTATCTGTCAAAAAAAAAACTGTAGAACTCTATCAATTCTTCAAGTCAGCATAATTCTGGGGCCTCTTAAAAGTGCAGGGCTCAGGACTGCAGCTCCCCCCCCCCCCTAAATGGGTTCAGAAATTGCAAGAATGGACTTTAGGGCTGTGTACATATTACTCATCTCTGATGAGCTTCTGATAGGCTTTTCACTGAACTATTACAATCATAATTTTTCTTGAAACATGTTTCTTGATAACTGAAAGAACTTCAGCTGAATAGTTCTTATCAGGACACATTTCCAGCTGAAACTTCAAGACACTTTGAACAAGAACTAGAGCCCATGTGCCTCCACATATCCTTAGAAACTACTTATTAAATATGCAACAAAAGTAATATTTAAATTAGACAAGGAAATGAGAACAAGAAAATGTGTGCATGACCATGAAAGGGAAGATTCATGTTCAAAATACCCCAACACAAATTACTACACCGACGAACCATTACATTATGACCACCTACCTAATGAGCTGTAAGACCCCCCTTTAGCCCACAAAACAACTGCCACTTAGCGAAGCAACAATTCGATGACGTGGCAATAGGTATCCTGGGGTATCTGGTACCATAATGTCAACAGCAGGTCCTCCAGTACGTTTCGAGGTAGTGGTGATTTAGGTCGATCCCACTTTTCCAAATCCAACCACAAATGTTCAATTGGGTTCATGTCAAGGTGAATTTGGAGGCCACTGCATTAACAGAAAGTTGCCAGCATGTTCCTCAAATTACTCCTTGACGATTCTGGCAGTGTGGCATGGGGCATTGTCCTGTTGGTAATGGCCATCACCAAATGCCACGAATGGGTGAACTTGATCCGCAACGATGTTTAGATACCTGACAGCTGTCAGGGATGGTGCTATTGGGATAATGAGGTCTAAAGTGTTCCCAGAAATCATTGCCCACAGCATAACACCACCTACACCGGCCTGTTTCCACCCAACAGTGCATCCAGGTGCCATGGCCTCCATTGGTAATCGGCGTATCCGAGCTCGGCCATCTACGTGATGCACCAGGAACCTTGATTCGTCAGACCAGGCCACTTTCTTCCAATCATTCACGATCCAATCTTGATGATCTTGGACCCATTTCATACGTTGTTGGCGATGACATGCAGTGAGCACGGGGACCCGGTTAGGTCTTCGGCTACGCACACCCATGCACAGAAGGCTACGATGAACTGCATGCTGTGACACATTGTCCTGATCACCACAGTTGTACCTGTGAGTGATTTGTTGCACTGCGGTAGTTGTGAACAAGGCACAACAGTTTCCACTCCCCTTTGGCATCAATGAGCTCTGGACGATGGTTCGTCGTTTGTCCATCTGTGCATCACTTTTGACACATACTCACTACAGCGGCATGTGAACAACCTACAAGCTGGGCCGTTTCTGAGATCGTAGTTCCAAGGCACCGTGCCCTCACAATTTGTCCTTTATCAAACTCCGATAAATCAGCAGTTTTTCCCATTGTGACTCAGAACACTCTGCTAACCGAAAGCCGGTCCTCGGGTTGTATATATATTGCTCTGTGAACTTCACCTGCGACACTGTTCAGTCTGCAGGCACGCTCATTTCTCTAGGCTGGGTGTAGTCATAACAGAATGGCTCATTGTTGTATACAAATTATTTTCTGGCCAATAAGGAATAGTTTTTGATAGAAGAAAGATTTGAACAAATTGAGGAATACACTGCTATTTTTTGGTTTTCTCTGCAATATTTCAGAATTGAAAATTTTGAAAGAACTGAAGAAATATTATATGTAGATATTGCACTAAGGAATGGATATAATCACAATTTAAGTGCCAGCAATTTATTTGATGAAATTAAAATATTTTGTGATATTATTTTCTGCAATGATGATAATTTAACTTATGCAATACTGCTACAATGTTTAAAAATGATATGTCCACTCCAATGGCACAGTGGGTAAAGTGCTGGCTTCTGACCATTCGTTTGTATAGGCCTGGATTCGAGCCCCAGGTGAGGCATGGGTGTTAGTGTGCTTGTCTTATAGCACTGGCTCTCACCGTTCCCTGGAACCAGTGGCCCTTAGTTAGAGACAGGCAACTGCTTATATCCCTTACAGCTGCTAAGAGTGGTCGTTAAACCCCATAAAGCCAGGATACGTAACATTCACAATTCATTTCCAAATTTCAATATTGGTGTGATAATTTTACTGGCAATTCTAGCTACTACTGCCTTAGCAGAGCTAAGTTTCTCTAAACTGAAGTTAATAAAAATTATCTTGAAACCACAATGACTGAACAAAGGTTATCAAATGTTGCATTGGTGTCAATAAAATATATAAAGTGTGAAAAGCTGGATTACAACAGCTTTTCACATTCATAGACCAGCAGACATTGTATGTCTGCTGGTCAATGAATAGAACATCCAAACACACTGTATGAATTCTTGTATATAAAAGAAAGGCTCCATTTTGTAATATGGATTTCAGCCTTCCCTCTCATATATTCCATACAACTGTGTTTGCCTTCATGTGATATAATGTAATAAAGCTTGCTGTGAATGAAATCAACAAGCCTCATAGCAGAAAGTTCCTGGTCAGTCTGTGACATATCATTGTGCCATAAAATAATCTACGAGTGGTCACTGTGCAACATAACTACTAAATGTGAAAAACAATAAAAATTGTGCAGACATATTTTTCTACCTAAAAAAAATGTCTAACCTAGGTACTACAGCAATTGCAATGTTAATTAGAATCAAGAACATTCTGCTCCTCTGTGTCTGGAATTTTACCAATATTTTCAAGCTGAAACACAAAGATTTAGGGAATAAAATTATATTTAACAACAATAAAGCGCAGAGGCATCACTAGGAAAAATCCGTTCTACTTCCGTTTTCGGAACATTTTTCTCCATTTCCCATCTCAAGTGCAAACATTTATGTAATTAAATTATGATTAAACAATAATACAGAAGCACAGCGGGTGGAGGGTTATTAGAGGGAGAAATTTTTGCTCCGTACAACTTTGGTCATCAGAAATTTTTTCTCAATTTTCAATTTTAATTAATGATATTTAATGACCATATAGGGCTGAAGGAATATCGCAAGAAAAATAATTCAAGATTACTGGGTTCCGGCGAACTTTCGTTTTCGAAAATTGTTGGCCTCCATTTTCAAAATAAACCACAAATATTTATGCAATAAAATTATATTTAACAACAATATCGGATAATTCCCTCTTCAAACGTCGAGGGAACGTCGGGAGAAAAAATTACTATTACGGGAGAAATCCTCACTTCGTCTAACTTCCGTTTTCGAAAATTTTGAAAGGCGGAAAACTTACATCTGTGATAGTCTCCAAGGTGGTTTAATAGGGTTCTGGAGATATCGTTTCTGTCTGCTGGACCAAAATAAATCTCCAATGTGCATCAGCCGTCGCCGCTATTCTGCTACAAGGATGAGTAGAAAAAGAATCTGCGATGTATGTCGGCTGTCGCAGTGATTCTGCTATGGGAACGAATACTAAATAAACCCGCAATGTACGTCGCCCATCACCGCGATTCTTTTATGGGGACGAGTACAAAATAAATCTGCGATGTACGTCGCAGCGTTTCTTCTACGGGGATGAGTACAAAATAAATCTGCAATATCCATCGCCCGTCGCAGCGATTCTTCTACGGGGACGAGTACAAAATAAATCTGCAATGTACGTTGGCCGTCGCCGTGATTCCTCTACAGGGATGAGTACAAAATAAATCTATGATGTATGTCGGCCATCGCCGCAATTCTTCTACGGGGATGAGTACAAAATAAATCTATGATGTACATTGGCCGTCACCGTGATTCTGTTACGGGGACGAGTACAAAATACTTCTGCAACCTACTTCGTCCTTCGCGAGAAAAAAAAAAAAAAAAACAATTTCGGGAGAAATCCTCACTACGCCTAACTTCCATTTTCGAAAATTTTGGAAGGCAAAAAACTTGAATCTATGATAGGGAGTCTGAAAGATGGTTTTAATAGGGTTCTGGGGATATCGTTTTTGTCTGCAGAACCAAATAAAACTCTGTGACGTACGTCTCCCGTCGCCGTGATTCTGCTAAGGGATCAACAAGTTTTGCATTGAGATTCTGAAAACAAGTGAAAAAGCCCTCCTTCAACACCTATTTCATTGGTGAGCACTATGAAAGATCCCTATGGTCATAGCTATTATATAAATTCATAGAAAGACTATGGTCAACACTGAAATAGATCACATTCTAGGAATGCGTAACTTTAATGCAGAGTTAGCAGCATGTTTTTAGACCTCGTGTACTTCAGGGTGTTATATATATTAAGAACATTTTGTTTATTAGGCGAATCCAATTCACAAACATTTACCAAGCTGGTCCACAGTACAAATGAAAGTTTTCTTACGTAGTGAAACCTCCGAATAACAGTCAGTGCTCGAACTGGAAAAAAGTTACCATTGTTAAGAGGCTAGGCTTAAGTTAACATTGCTTGGTCATTGCGTTTCTCTGTGAAAGCAGAATAAGTTAATGAAGCTTGTGCACATTAAAAAAATGCTGCAATGTTTTTTTACAAATGCTGTCTGTTGAATAAAACTCAATATAATAATTAAATAAGTAGTTCATTGTGAAGAGGATTAAAAAAAAAAGAAAAACAGTGTCTGACATCTGGTGTTAAACAGCCCTTAGTAATAGTAAGTTAGGAGATTAGCATTATGGTATAATATGCTATAAGAAAGAAAAATATCACATAGTAAAGTGTAAATGGCTGCATGCCGTAAAGTACAAACAGGGACCAAACCATGAAAAATTGCTTTCAATGGGCAAAATTCCACAGGCCCCACAAAAACCCTTGCAGCCTCCAGGGGTTATTGAAACATACATGGAAGCTGCAGTTTGCCTCACGTAGAACTAAACTTTTAACTCCTTTCTTTCCATTGAACATACCACATAAACCTTTAGCAATATTTATTGCTAAAGGTATAATCCAACCCATTATACCTTTAGCAATAAATATTCTTTGTCCTTAGCTTATCCTTCTTGCCAAAGTACCAAAGAAACTACATAAAATCCAAGGAACAAGGCATCCGTTAGTTCTCCTTCAGGGCTGACTGGGGTGTACATCGACTGCTGTTAAGAGGCTTCATTGTTTGAAGGTTATTGTTAATCCTATGAAAGTTGTTCGGTACCAATCAAAACATACTGTTGCTCGGAGGTGCTGTTAATGGAGGTTTCACTGCATATGATCATCTGAATACATTCAGATCAAGTATGTGCTGCTAAGAAAAAAATGGTAAGATTTTTGAACAATAAATTCTAATGAACAACCCTAATTATTCATTCCATCTTCAATAACAGGTGACACTTTTAATAATTTCTTGCTTTCAACTCGAATGGTCAAGAATTAACTTTTTTTTTTCTATTTCAAGAACACACATCAAATACATATAATGATATGGAAGAGAGTTGTTCCACAAGTAGTGACCAAATTAACAAAAAAATTTCCATTTTGTATTTGAATGCCCCATGCATATAATTTTAGTTGGAATCCTGAAGCACTGCCAGTTAGTTTTTCTTTCTTTGTATACCTGCTATATTATCACACTTCCAACAATCCGTATTAGGAAACATTTTTTTATTCATTTTCTGTTTCTGTACACCGAAGAACAGTCTCCCTGTTTGATAGCTGGATGTTGTGTTCCGATTCATTATTCTCGTGAATGGCCTGTTCTTATGTACAAATCATAGATAAGGCAGATGCTTTAGAAATTATCTGCTACATATTTTTTTAGAGTTCACACTGATTAGCTTATCCTTATGAATATCTGTATTGACCTCCCAGTCATAGAAAGGTTAGTTAAGCTCCAAGGAAGATTTTTAACAGGGGCAGTTTGAGGTCTGCATTAAATCTTTCAATTTTGATATATTTAGGAAACCGACAGTTTAAATACTCTGTTGTACAACTGAAAGTAAAAAAATTTACCTAAGAATGATTTAAGAACTTTAAACCAGTGCAATTTTTTGAGCTTTTGTTTTCATTAAAGAACTATTGATGGCTTCAATATTCAGTTCTGATAGATCATTCAACTCAAGCTGAATATTTTCTCAGTAGTAGTTGCAGGAATGCGGGAAAATATCCTCAGAAAAAAATGTAATCATTTATAAATAACCCTTTCATTCCAAAGGAATGAAAAAAAAGAATTTTTAAAACTGCATAAAACAAAGATGAACACACATAAACAATATTGATTGAATATTACAGCATATAGATTTTTCCATTTCTTCATTCCACATTTAATTCTCCCTGAAAATCCCAACCTTTTGCAGCCTCGATCATTCACCTACTTTTAGACTTTACGAAATAATCAAAGACACTCGGCTTCAGAAACAATTTTTTAAATGCTGAACTGAAACTGTGCTATTACCTCCAATTTAAATGATTTAGCAGCAAGGAAATGATCAATGTCAATTAAACTTGAAAGGATGCCACACAATAATAATTCACCAGTAGTTTTCCAAATAATTACATTCTGTGATAAGCTAATTATCATAAGCCAGCTAACTACACCTAACAGAAAGTGAGTGCTATTATCGACAAGAGCTTTGGCATAAACAGATTTCTGAACATGAGTATTGTTCAAAATTCCATCACCTGCCACTGCAAAAAGGATGAAAATTATAAATATGAAGCAGTATTTCAAAACAGCAGAATAACCTAACATGCCGAACTGAAAAAGTAATCAGTGATTGCGATCTAGTACATAATAGTAGGAAGCAGTATCCTTCCTTTATGACCTAACACCATGTTTGTTGACAACAGTCAGCAGACAGCAGTTGCTAAATGCAGCAACGGGTTCAGAAAAATTTCCCAGGAACACATTTAAAAAAATTCTTTATTCTTTTTTTTTTAAGTTTTATTGGAGGTTTAACGACCACCGTGAGCAACTCAATTGGCTATAAGCAGTCGCGTGTCCTTAATTTAGGGTCACTGGTTCCAGGGAAGGGAGAGAGCCAGTGCCGAAAGACAAACACAACATGCATGCCTCACCGTTATTCGAACCCAGACCCCTTTCGGACGAATGATCCGAAGCCATCCCTTAGACCACTGCGCCACCGGGGCCGCAAAATTCCTGATTCAAACATTTTGATTTCCCTCGTATGCGTACCTACTAAAAACAAAAATTCTAATCTCCTTGTATACAATTACCAACATAAATACACGCTTGTAAATACAGTATATATATATATATATATATATATACTATAAAGATACCTAAGCAAAAAAATACATATATAATTTTGACTCACACCTAGTACAACATAGAAAAGGTTATGTATCTACCTGTGTGAGTAAAAGGAGAAAAGAAAAAAATAAAATAAAACAACTGAATGTAGAAGGTGTCGAGAATACTGAGCCTTGGCTTTATCAAGGACCAGCAAAAACTCTGCATTTTCTCACTTCCACAAAGACCTAGTTGGAAATGGGTTTCTGCAAGGCCATAGATGCAAGTAACATTCCCACCTAAAATAGTTTAAAAAATATATATATAAGTCATGTCCTCCGTAGAGTAGCATGACCTAGCACTAGTTAACAATTTCGCTTGCATCCATTAACCTTCATGGCCCGACCCATGCTCTTCATCTGTTACTATTAAACAGAGAGAAGAAGATTAAAGAGAACTCAAGCTGTGAGAGTGACATAATAAATAGAAATGATTTTCAGCTATAACGAAATTCCAAGTTCGTTTGAGAGAGAATTTAAACCTGAAAAACAAATTTTACATTGCAATTAAAAAGGAAATGTTAATTTATAACGAACAGATTTTTGAAAGAAAACTTGAGTCTAAAACCCCCTACTCTACAACTTATGACAGCACGAAAACGAGAATAAGTTAAAGATAATAATTAACTAAAGAAAACTTTGTGAAAGTTATATACCTTGAACAGTTAGTTGCAATATGTACAAAGTATTTCAGCAGTGCTTTAAGTGCATAATTAATTAGTTATTAAGAACTTAACTACTTTGAAAAAACAGCGCATAGACAGCGCATAGAAAAGGAACAAGCTTAGCCATCTTCTGTTCCTAGGTACCACAAAAGACGCTCAAAGTTACAAAGAAAAGTAAGAGTTAAAACCCGCATAAATGTTAACAGACAAACCAATGCTTAAAAGCTGAAAAGCTAAAAAACGACAGAGAAAAGGTACATGAAGTACAAACATTGAACTTATAAAACCTAGAACCCAAAAACAAGGAAGAGAGCTTACCTCTTGTGTTACAAAAACTTTTCTCCTCACAAGAGGAGAACAAGGCTGACCTCTTCCGCCACTCCCTAGACGCTGGGGGGCAGTGAGGGTGGGGCTGATGGCCTCCTCATACAGCAAGAAACCAACGCGCGGAGATTTTAACCAGAGAAAAAAATATATAAACTTAAGACTGTGGATCTGTATGATCAGAATGAGCAGAATTAACTCTCCAGAATACATGAGAAATATTATAAAATACACGAGCAGTTTATTTAATAATCTTTGCATGTATTAAATCACCTTAGTGAGCTTCTATAGATTAATCAGAATCTTATTAATTTTAATGTTGGTTTTACTATTTTTAGTATAGCTATCCTAGTGATGAATAACTAGTTTTCTTTTTTATTTGTTTTTATTTTCTTTTATAAACAGATTTTTAAGCTTTTTTTGTGTTTTTTTTTTTTTTTTGTGTTTTTGTTTATATTATTTAATTTTTTTGTTTTAATAGGACCGTCATATCCATAGCACTAAGGTTCCTTTAGGTAGTTAATAGGCATCCTCTAGCCAACTTCCTTACGGCTTTGATTGGTCAGAATCATATTATTAACTGTGTAGAAAATTAAAGCAGATCTGCCAACCTTACTCTATTATTCAGAATAATTTTTCTTAAAGTTCTTTTGATGAAAGAAGAAGGAATTTCGTTCTCTAGAAAACTTTCTAATAGTATATTAATGTGGTAATTGAAGTCCAAATTGTTGCTGCAAATTCTTGAAATTCTTAGGACCTGAGAAATTAGTACATTCTCAATTACTTTGGTTGAAATGTTATTATTCCAGTGTAGATATTTAATTACTTTGAAAGGAAAATTAACTCTTTTATCAAAGAATCTAATAGATGGGTTACCTCTGTTGAGCTTAATGCTTAAGTCTAGGAACTCAAGTTCCTGATTACTGTGGTTGGTTTTACATAAGTTAAGAGAGCTAGGATAGATATTATCAAAATCACTCTCTATAACTTCGGAATTATTGATACACAGCAGATCATCAATATATCTAAAAGTGTAAAGGTAGTTATCTGAGCAGGTGGGGTGATTTTTAATGAATTTATATTCCTTAAAGAACAGGAATAGATTAGCGATATTCGTGGACGTTGATGTTCCCATTGGAATACCGTTCACTTGCTTATAGAGAGTATTATTATATAAGATATGGTTATTTTTTATGCAGCAATTGAGATAAGAGTTCCAAGTTCCTACATCAACAAATTGGTTAAGTTTAAATTCTGCATACAGCTCTTTAAAGGTAGTGATTATATCTGATAGAGGCAGATTAGTATATAGGTTTTCAAAATCATAACTATTAATATCTAGGGGACACACTTTGAGTATAGTAGAAATTACTTCTGCATTATTATTAATTATCCAAAAATCTCTGTACATCAAGTTAGAACAGTTTCTAATGTGTTTCAAAACCTTCTTTAAGACATCTTCAAAAGCAAGATCTATTTTCTTTTTATGACTCCTTACTCCACTAGCTATGAACCTGAACTTCACAGGATCCTTATGAAACTTAACCGTTGCAAAAAGAAATGGAAATTCAGGCCCATATCTTCTAGTTTGCGGAATTTTAAGTTTCTTGAAGAATGCCTTAAACCGATTTTCTAACTGCTTGGTAGAATAACTTACGGGCTCGTATGTTACTCTATTATTGAGTTCCATAGTTAACAATTCAAAATAGAACTTCTTACAGATAATTGCAAAATTATTGCTAGCTTTATCCGTAGTGGTAAAAATAAATTGGTCTTGTAGTTTGGAGAGTGACCTTTTAGCTTCTCCAGAGAAAAAGAGATTTCTGTCGAAACAAAAGTCCAGACCTGCCAACTCACCGGTGAAGCTATTGATTATATTATATTTCCATTCTGCGAAGGCCTCAATAGGCTGATTGTACGTTAAACTGGTTTTTACGATGTACTTATTTACATCTTGAGTGAAGCTCTCAAGAATCCTTTCTTTGGAAATTGTGAAGGAAGGTCTGAAATTAGAGCCATACTCTAATAAATTCCTAAGCTTTTCATTTTCAACAAAACTCAAGTTTCCGGTGATAATATGGTTGTAATTCTTATCATAGTGAACTGTTTCTTTATGTTCATCACAAGAACAAGTAGTAATTACAGGAATGTAGCTCGAAGAGTTAAGTTTGTAGTTTTTAACTATTGACCCTAAGGTCTTAACATATTTAAAACTTACAATAGACTGGTGCCTGTGGATGGGAAAAAAAATTGCATTATTGTAGAACAGCTTCCTTACATTGAGATTATCGTAGGCTTTATTTAGGAACCTGATGGTAACAAAATTACTGGAAAATTCTTTAAGAGAAATTTTATCTTTAAGAATATGTTTAAGAATGTCCAGAACCAAAGCAAAAACATGCTTATCAACATGGTCAGCAGTTTCATTCCAGAATTTGAAAAAACATTTAAGGACAGAGTGCTTGAAGGACTTGAGAATTTTGTAAGTATTTTTAACAAAATTAGTGCCAGTTTTAAAGCTTTCCAGAGTTTTTAGCAAGTTAGCAAAATCAACTTTGCTTGATGTGCGAAATAACCTCTGTCCTCTATTACCTCTAGAGCAGCTCTTATTATTAACAAGAAAGAAGAGTTCACGAATTGAAAATTTATGCTGATTATGCTTATTGTCAGATAGAGTGGAATTAAGGCCATAGGGATAAAGAGACTGATGCTGCAAAATTTCAAGGGATTCAGTTTCTAGCCGAGCATAGAGGTCAGGGATAATATGTAGTACCTCTATTTTCACTTTGTCAAAACCATGAGTATGGAAATGCTCTAATTCAAAGGTAGAGTACTGGTTGGCGTTTGTGGAGGGGTTCACTCCTGAATTAGAGAACTTGTTTACTAGAGACCTGTGACCATTAATCCTAAGATGAAGAGGATTTTTACTTTGGCCAATATAGCTAAGGTTGCAGACAGTACAGGTGAGCTTATAGATGGTATTGTAGGCTTTGCAAAACTTGTTGGAGCAATTATCCTCAACAGAAGAATACAGGTTAGGATCTGCAGATTTACATGTCAAACAACGTTTGTCATTTCATAACTTTAGATTACCTTTGCCAGCGAGTTCATACACTATGGGAAAGGGTGCTAGCCTAACCGAGCGGGAGGACTTAAAATATCTGAGCTGACCTCCAATCCTTTCATCGTCCTTAGAACTCCACTTGGGCCAAAACATACAAATTCTGAGCAAACCAACTAGGAAAAACTTTTTAGAAATAAGCAGTCCAAGAAAAGACCAAACTCGAGTATAAACTACACTCCAAAAAGCTGCATCCAAAACATACTAAAAAGAAAAATTAGAAAATGAAAAAAACCTCAAGTAAAAAAATAGTAATAAAAAAATAATAATAATAAAAAATAATAAAACATTTCAACTAGAATTTGCGCATGAGCTGCTAAATAATAAATTGAAATTAGTTACTTAAGAGCAAAAACGAAAGACTAAGGAAAAAATTTTAGAATTTAAAACGAAGGGTGCAAAATAACCTGAAAATCAAAACGCGCAACGCAGCAGTTTTGAAAATTCAGAATTCACATACTATAAAGATACCTAAGCAAAAAAATACATATATAATTTTGACTCACACCTAGTACAACATAGAAAAGGTTATGTATCTACCTGTGTGAGTAAATGGAGAAAAGAAAAAAATAAAATAAAACAACTGAATGTAGAAGGTGTCGAGAATACTGAGCCTTGGCTTTATCAAGGACCAGCAAAAACTCTGCATTTTCTCACTTCCACAAAGACCTAGTTGGAAATGGGTTTCTGCAAGGCCATAGATGCAAGTAACATTCCCACCTAAAATAGTTTAAAAAATATATATATAAGTCATGTCCTCCGTAGAGTAGCATGACCTAGCACTAGTTAACAATTTCGCTTGCATCCATTAACCTTCATGGCCCGACCCATGCTCTTCATCTGTTACTATTAAACAGAGAGAAGAAGATTAAAGAGAACTCAAGCTGTGAGAGTGACATAATAAATAGAAATGATTTTCAGCTATAACGAAATTCCAAGTTCGTTTGAGAGAGAATTTAAACCTGAAAAACAAATTTTACATTGCAATTAAAAAAGGAAATGTTAATTTATAACGAACAGATTTTTGAAAGAAAACTTGAGTCTAAAACCCCCTACTCTACAACTTATGACAGCACGAAAACGAGAATAAGTTAAAGATAATAATTAACTAAAGAAAACTTTGTGAAAGTTATATACCTTAAACAGTTAGTTGCAATATGTACAAAATATTTCAGCAGTGCTTTAAGTGCATAATTAATTAGTTATTAAGAACTTAACTACTTTGAAAAAACAGCGCATAGACAGCGCATAGAAAAGGAACAAGCTTAGCCATCTTCTGTTCCTAGGTACCACAAAAGACGCTCAAAGTTACAAAGAAAAGTAAGAGTTAAAACCCGCATAAATGTTAACAGACAAACCAATGCTTAAAAGCTGAAAAGCTAAAAAACGACAGAGAAAAGGTACATGAAGTACAAACATTGAACTTATAAAACCTAGAACCCAAAAACAAGGAAGAGAGCTTACCTCTTGTGTTACAAAAACTTTTCTCCTCACAAGAGGAGAACAAGGCTGACCTCTTCCGCCACTCCCTAGACGCTGGGGGGCAGTGAGGGTGGGGCTGATGGCCTCCTCATACAGCAAGAAACCAACGCGCGGAGATTTTAACCAGAGAAAAAAATATATAAACTTAAGACTGTGGATCTGTATGATCAGAATGAGCAGAATTAACTCTCCAGAATACATGAGAAATATTATAAAATACACGAGCAGTTTATTTAATAATCTTTGCATGTATTAAATCACCTTAGTGAGCTTCTATAGATTAATCAGAATCTTATTAATTTTAATGTTGGTTTTACTATTTTTAGTATAGCTATCCTAGTGATGAATAACTAGTTTTCTTTTTTATTTGTTTTTATTTTCTTTTATAAACAGATTTTTAAGCTTTTTTTGTGTTTTTTTTTTTTTGTGTTTTTGTTTATATTATTTAATTTTTTTGTTTTAATAGGACCGTCATATCCATAGCACTAAGGTTCCTTTAGGTAGTTAATAGGCATCCTCTAGCCAACTTCCTTACGGCTTTGATTGGTCAGAATCATATTATTAACTGTGTAGAAAATTAAAGCAGATCTGCCAACCTTACTCTATTATTCAGAATAATTTTTCTTAAAGTTCTTTTGATGAAAGAAGAAGGAATTTCGTTCTCTAGAAAACTTTCTAATAGTATATTAATGTGGTAATTGAAGTCCAAATTGTTGCTGCAAATTCTTGAAATTCTTAGGACCTGAGAAATTAGTACATTCTCAATTACTTTGGTTGAAATGTTATTATTCCAGTGTAGATATTTAATTACTTTGAAAGGAAAATTAACTCTTTTATCAAAGAATCTAATAGATGGGTTACCTCTGTTGAGCTTAATGCTTAAGTCTAGGAACTCAAGTTCCTGATTACTGTGGTTGGTTTTACATAAGTTAAGAGAGCTAGGATAGATATTATCAAAATCACTCTCTATAACTTCGGAATTATTGATACACAGCAGATCATCAATATATCTAAAAGTGTAAAGGTAGTTATCTGAGCAGGTGGGGTGATTTTTAATGAATTTATATTCCTTAAAGAACAGGAATAGATTAGCGATATTCGTGGACGTTGATGTTCCCATTGGAATACCGTTCACTTGCTTATAGAGAGTATTATTATATAAGATATGGTTATTTTTTATGCAGCAATTGAGATAAGAGTTCCAAGTTCCTACATCAACAAATTGGTTAAGTTTAAATTCTGCATACAGCTCTTTAAAGGTAGTGATTATATCTGATAGAGGCAGATTAGTATATAGGTTTTCAAAATCATAACTATTAATATCTAGGGGACACACTTTGAGTATAGTAGAAATTACTTCTGCATTATTATTAATTATCCAAAAATCTCTGTACATCAAGTTAGAACAGTTTCTAATGTGTTTCAAAACCTTCTTTAAGACATCTTCAAAAGCAAGATCTATTTTCTTTTTATGACTCCTTACTCCACTAGCTATGAACCTGAACTTCACAGGATCCTTATGAAACTTAACCGTTGCAAAAAGAAATGGAAATTCAGGCCCATATCTTCTAGTTTGCGGAATTTTAAGTTTCTTGAAGAATGCCTTAAACCGATTTTCTAACTGCTTGGTAGAATAACTTACGGGCTCGTATGTTACTCTATTATTGAGTTCCATAGTTAACAATTCAAAATAGAACTTCTTACAGATAATTGCAAAATTATTGCTAGCTTTATCCGTAGTGGTAAAAATAAATTGGTCTTGTAGTTTGGAGAGTGACCTTTTAGCTTCTCCAGAGAAAAAGAGATTTCTGTCGAAACAAAAGTCCAGACCTGCCAACTCACCGGTGAAGCTATTGATTATATTATATTTCCATTCTGCGAAGGCCTCAATAGGCTGATTGTACGTTAAACTGGTTTTTACGATGTACTTATTTACATCTTGAGTGAAGCTCTCAAGAATCCTTTCTTTGGAAATTGTGAAGGAAGGTCTGAAATTAGAGCCATACTCTAATAAATTCCTAAGCTTTTCATTTTCAACAAAACTCAAGTTTCCGGTGATAATATGGTTGTAATTCTTATCATAGTGAACTGTTTCTTTATGTTCATCACAAGAACAAGTAGTAATTACAGGAATGTAGCTCGAAGAGTTAAGTTTGTAGTTTTTAACTATTGACCCTAAGGTCTTAACATATTTAAAACTTACAATAGACTGGTGCCTGTGGATGGGAAAAAAAATTGCATTATTGTAGAACAGCTTCCTTACATTGAGATTATCGTAGGCTTTATTTAGTAACCTGATGGTAACAAAATTACTGGAAAATTCTTTAAGAGAAATTTTATCTTTAAGAATATGTTTAAGAATGTCCAGAACCAAAGCAAAAACATGCTTATCAACATGGTCAGCAGTTTCATTCCAGAATTTGAAAAAACATTTAAGGACAGAGTGCTTGAAGGACTTGAGAATTTTGTAAGTATTTTTAACAAAATTAGTGCCAGTTTTAAAGCTTTCCAGAGTTTTTAGCAAGTTAGCAAAATCAACTTTGCTTGATGTGCGAAATAACCTCTGTCCTCTATTACCTCTAGAGCAGCTCTTATTATTAACAAGAAAGAAGAGTTCACGAATTGAAAATTTATGCTGATTATGCTTATTGTCAGATAGAGTGGAATTAAGGCCATAGGGATAAAGAGACTGATGCTGCAAAATTTCAAGGGATTCAGTTTCTAGCCGAGCATAGAGGTCAGGGATAATATGTAGTACCTCTATTTTCACTTTGTCAAAACCATGAGTATGGAAATGCTCTAATTCAAAGGTAGAGTACTGGTTGGCGTTTGTGGAGGGGTTCACTCCTGAATTAGAGAACTTGTTTACTAGAGACCTGTGACCATTAATCCTAAGATGAAGAGGATTTTTACTTTGGCCAATATAGCTAAGGTTGCAGACAGTACAGGTGAGCTTATAGATGGTATTGTAGGCTTTGCAAAACTTGTTGGAGCAATTATCCTCAACAGAAGAATACAGGTTAGGATCTGCAGATTTACATGTCAAACAACGTTTGTCATTTCATAACTTTAGATTACCTTTGCCAGCGAGTTCATACACTATGGGAAAGGGTGCTAGCCTAACCGAGCGGGAGGACTTAAAATATCTGAGCTGACCTCCAATCCTTTCATCGTCCTTAGAACTCCACTTGGGCCAAAACATACAAATTCTGAGCAAACCAACTAGGAAAAACTTTTTAGAAATAAGCAGTCCAAGAAAAGACCAAACTCGAGTATAAACTACACTCCAAAAAGCTGCATCCAAAACATACTAAAAAGAAAAATTAGAAAATGAAAAAAACCTCAAGTAAAAAAATAGTAATAAAAAAATAATAATAATAAAAAATAATAAAACATTTCAACTAGAATTTGCGCATGAGCTGCTAAATAATAAATTGAAATTAGTTACTTAAGAGCAAAAACGAAAGACTAAGGAAAAAATTTTAGAATTTAAAACGAAGGGTGCAAAATAACCTGAAAATCAAAACGCGCAACGCAGCAGTTTTGAAAATTCAGAATTCACATACTATAAAGATACCTAAGCAAAAAAATACATATATAATTTTGACTCACACCTAGTACAACATAGAAAAGGTTATGTATCTACCTGTGTGAGTAAATGGAGAAAAGAAAAAAATAAAATAAAACAACTGAATGTAGAAGGTGTCGAGAATACTGAGCCTTGGCTTTATCAAGGACCAGCAAAAACTCTGCATTTTCTCACTTCCACAAAGACCTAGTTGGAAATGGGTTTCTGCAAGGCCATAGATGCAAGTAACATTCCCACCTAAAATAGTTTAAAAAATATATATATAAGTCATGTCCTCCGTAGAGTAGCATGACCTAGCACTAGTTAACAATTTCGCTTGCATCCATTAACCTTCATGGCCCGACCCATGCTCTTCATCTGTTACTATTAAACAGAGAGAAGAAGATTAAAGAGAACTCAAGCTGTGAGAGTGACATAATAAATAGAAATGATTTTCAGCTATAACGAAATTCCAAGTTCGTTTGAGAGAGAATTTAAACCTGAAAAACAAATTTTACATTGCAATTAAAAAAGGAAATGTTAATTTATAACGAACAGATTTTTGAAAGAAAACTTGAGTCTAAAACCCCCTACTCTACAACTTATGACAGCACGAAAACGAGAATAAGTTAAAGATAATAATTAACTAAAGAAAACTTTGTGAAAGTTATATACCTTAAACAGTTAGTTGCAATATGTACAAAGTATTTCAGCAGTGCTTTAAGTGCATAATTAATTAGTTATTAAGAACTTAACTACTTTGAAAAAACAGCGCATAGACAGCGCATAGAAAAGGAACAAGCTTAGCCATCTTCTGTTCCTAGGTACCACAAAAGACGCTCAAAGTTACAAAGAAAAGTAAGAGTTAAAACCCGCATAAATGTTAACAGACAAACCAATGCTTAAAAGCTGAAAAAGCTAAAAAACGACAGAGAAAAGGTACATGAAGTACAAACATTGAACTTATAAAACCTAGAACCCAAAAACAAGGAAGAGAGCTTACCTCTTGTGTTACAAAAACTTTTCTCCTCACAAGAGGAGAACAAGGCTGACCTCTTCCGCCACTCCCTAGACGCTGGGGGGCAGTGAGGGTGGGGCTGATGGCCTCCTCATACAGCAAGAAACCAACGCGCGGAGATTTTAACCAGAGAAAAAAATATATAAACTTAAGACTGTGGATCTGTATGATCAGAATGAGCAGAATTAACTCTCCAGAATACATGAGAAATATTATAAAATACACGAGCAGTTTATTTAATAATCTTTGCATGTATTAAATCACCTTAGTGAGCTTCTATAGATTAATCAGAATCTTATTAATTTTAATGTTGGTTTTACTATTTTTAGTATAGCTATCCTAGTGATGAATAACTAGTTTTCTTTTTTATTTGTTTTTATTTTCTTTTATAAACAGATTTTTAAGCTTTTTTTGTGTTTTTTTTTTTTTGTGTTTTTGTTTATATTATTTAATTTTTTTGTTTTAATAGGACCGTCATATCCATAGCACTAAGGTTCCTTTAGGTAGTTAATAGGCATCCTCTAGCCAACTTCCTTACGGCTTTGATTGGTCAGAATCATATTATTAACTGTGTAGAAAATTAAAGCAGATCTGCCAACCTTACTCTATTATTCAGAATAATTTTTCTTAAAGTTCTTTTGATGAAAGAAGAAGGAATTTCGTTCTCTAGAAAACTTTCTAATAGTATATTAATGTGGTAATTGAAGTCCAAATTGTTGCTGCAAATTCTTGAAATTCTTAGGACCTGAGAAATTAGTACATTCTCAATTACTTTGGTTGAAATGTTATTATTCCAGTGTAGATATTTAATTACTTTGAAAGGAAAATTAACTCTTTTATCAAAGAATCTAATAGATGGGTTACCTCTGTTGAGCTTAATGCTTAAGTCTAGGAACTCAAGTTCCTGATTACTGTGGTTGGTTTTACATAAGTTAAGAGAGCTAGGATAGATATTATCAAAATCACTCTCTATAACTTCGGAATTATTGATACACAGCAGATCATCAATATATCTAAAAGTGTAAAGGTAGTTATCTGAGCAGGTGGGGTGATTTTTAATGAATTTATATTCCTTAAAGAACAGGAATAGATTAGCGATATTCGTGGACGTTGATGTTCCCATTGGAATACCGTTCACTTGCTTATAGAGAGTATTATTATATAAGATATGGTTATTTTTTATGCAGCAATTGAGATAAGAGTTCCAAGTTCCTACATCAACAAATTGGTTAAGTTTAAATTCTGCATACAGCTCTTTAAAGGTAGTGATTATATCTGATAGAGGCAGATTAGTATATAGGTTTTCAAAATCATAACTATTAATATCTAGGGGACACACTTTGAGTATAGTAGAAATTACTTCTGCATTATTATTAATTATCCAAAAATCTCTGTACATCAAGTTAGAACAGTTTCTAATGTGTTTCAAAACCTTCTTTAAGACATCTTCAAAAGCAAGATCTATTTTCTTTTTATGACTCCTTACTCCACTAGCTATGAACCTGAACTTCACAGGATCCTTATGAAACTTAACCGTTGCAAAAAGAAATGGAAATTCAGGCCCATATCTTCTAGTTTGCGGAATTTTAAGTTTCTTGAAGAATGCCTTAAACCGATTTTCTAACTGCTTGGTAGAATAACTTACGGGCTCGTATGTTACTCTATTATTGAGTTCCATAGTTAACAATTCAAAATAGAACTTCTTACAGATAATTGCAAAATTATTGCTAGCTTTATCCGTAGTGGTAAAAATAAATTGGTCTTGTAGTTTGGAGAGTGACCTTTTAGCTTCTCCAGAGAAAAAGAGATTTCTGTCGAAACAAAAGTCCAGACCTGCCAACTCACCGGTGAAGCTATTGATTATATTATATTTCCATTCTGCGAAGGCCTCAATAGGCTGATTGTACGTTAAACTGGTTTTTACGATGTACTTATTTACATCTTGAGTGAAGCTCTCAAGAATCCTTTCTTTGGAAATTGTGAAGGAAGGTCTGAAATTAGAGCCATACTCTAATAAATTCCTAAGCTTTTCATTTTCAACAAAACTCAAGTTTCCGGTGATAATATGGTTGTAATTCTTATCATAGTGAACTGTTTCTTTATGTTCATCACAAGAACAAGTAGTAATTACAGGAATGTAGCTCGAAGAGTTAAGTTTGTAGTTTTTAACTATTGACCCTAAGGTCTTAACATATTTAAAACTTACAATAGACTGGTGCCTGTGGATGGGAAAAAAAATTGCATTATTGTAGAACAGCTTCCTTACATTGAGATTATCGTAGGCTTTATTTAGTAACCTGATGGTAACAAAATTACTGGAAAATTCTTTAAGAGAAATTTTATCTTTAAGAATATGTTTAAGAATGTCCAGAACCAAAGCAAAAACATGCTTATCAACATGGTCAGCAGTTTCATTCCAGAATTTGAAAAAACATTTAAGGACAGAGTGCTTGAAGGACTTGAGAATTTTGTAAGTATTTTTAACAAAATTAGTGCCAGTTTTAAAGCTTTCCAGAGTTTTTAGCAAGTTAGCAAAATCAACTTTGCTTGATGTGCGAAATAACCTCTGTCCTCTATTACCTCTAGAGCAGCTCTTATTATTAACAAGAAAGAAGAGTTCACGAATTGAAAATTTATGCTGATTATGCTTATTGTCAGATAGAGTGGAATTAAGGCCATAGGGATAAAGAGACTGATGCTGCAAAATTTCAAGGGATTCAGTTTCTAGCCGAGCATAGAGGTCAGGGATAATATGTAGTACCTCTATTTTCACTTTGTCAAAACCATGAGTATGGAAATGCTCTAATTCAAAGGTAGAGTACTGGTTGGCGTTTGTGGAGGGGTTCACTCCTGAATTAGAGAACTTGTTTACTAGAGACCTGTGACCATTAATCCTAAGATGAAGAGGATTTTTACTTTGGCCAATATAGCTAAGGTTGCAGACAGTACAGGTGAGCTTATAGATGGTATTGTAGGCTTTGCAAAACTTGTTGGAGCAATTATCCTCAACAGAAGAATACAGGTTAGGATCTGCAGATTTACATGTCAAACAACGTTTGTCATTTCATAACTTTAGATTACCTTTGCCAGCGAGTTCATACACTATGGGAAAGGGTGCTAGCCTAACCGAGCGGGAGGACTTAAAATATCTGAGCTGACCTCCAATCCTTTCATCGTCCTTAGAACTCCACTTGGGCCAAAACATACAAATTCTGAGCAAACCAACTAGGAAAAACTTTTTAGAAATAAGCAGTCCAAGAAAAGACCAAACTCGAGTATAAACTACACTCCAAAAAGCTGCATCCAAAACATACTAAAAAGAAAAATTAGAAAATGAAAAAAACCTCAAGTAAAAAAATAGTAATAAAAAAATAATAATAATAAAAAATAATAAAACATTTCAACTAGAATTTGCGCATGAGCTGCTAAATAATAAATTGAAATTAGTTACTTAAGAGCAAAAACGAAAGACTAAGGAAAAAATTTTAGAATTTAAAACGAAGGGTGCAAAATAACCTGAAAATCAAAACGCGCAACGCAGCAGTTTTGAAAATTCAGAATTCACATACTATAAAGATACCTAAGCAAAAAAATACATATATAATTTTGACTCACACCTAGTACAACATAGAAAAGGTTATGTATCTACCTGTGTGAGTAAATGGAGAAAAGAAAAAAAATAAAATAAAACAACTGAATGTAGAAGGTGTCGAGAATACTGAGCCTTGGCTTTATCAAGGACCAGCAAAAACTCTGCATTTTCTCACTTCCACAAAGACCTAGTTGGAAATGGGTTTCTGCAAGGCCATAGATGCAAGTAACATTCCCACCTAAAATAGTTTAAAAAATATATATATAAGTCATGTCCTCCGTAGAGTAGCATGACCTAGCACTAGTTAACAATTTCGCTTGCATCCATTAACCTTCATGGCCCGACCCATGCTCTTCATCTGTTACTATTAAACAGAGAGAAGAAGATTAAAGAGAACTCAAGCTGTGAGAGTGACATAATAAATAGAAATGATTTTCAGCTATAACGAAATTCCAAGTTCGTTTGAGAGAGAATTTAAACCTGAAAAACAAATTTTACATTGCAATTAAAAAAGGAAATGTTAATTTATAACGAACAGATTTTTGAAAGAAAACTTGAGTCTAAAACCCCCTACTCTACAACTTATGACAGCACGAAAACGAGAATAAGTTAAAGATAATAATTAACTAAAGAAAACTTTGTGAAAGTTATATACCTTAAACAGTTAGTTGCAATATGTACAAAGTATTTCAGCAGTGCTTTAAGTGCATAATTAATTAGTTATTAAGAACTTAACTACTTTGAAAAAACAGCGCATAGACAGCGCATAGAAAAGGAACAAGCTTAGCCATCTTCTGTTCCTAGGTACCACAAAAGACGCTCAAAGTTACAAAGAAAAGTAAGAGTTAAAACCCGCATAAATGTTAACAGACAAACCAATGCTTAAAAGCTGAAAAGCTAAAAAACGACAGAGAAAAGGTACATGAAGTACAAACATTGAACTTATAAAACCTAGAACCCAAAAACAAGGAAGAGAGCTTACCTCTTGTGTTACAAAAACTTTTCTCCTCACAAGAGGAGAACAAGGCTGACCTCTTCCGCCACTCCCTAGACGCTGGGGGCAGTGAGGGTGGGGCTGATGGCCTCCTCATACAGCAAGAAACCAACGCGCGGAGATTTTAACCAGAGAAAAAAATATATAAACTTAAGACTGTGGATCTGTATGATCAGAATGAGCAGAATTAACTCTCCAGAATACATGAGAAATATTATAAAATACACGAGCAGTTTATTTAATAATCTTTGCATGTATTAAATCACCTTAGTGAGCTTCTATAGATTAATCAGAATCTTATTAATTTTAATGTTGGTTTTACTATTTTTAGTATAGCTATCCTAGTGATGAATAACTAGTTTTCTTTTTTATTTGTTTTTATTTTCTTTTATAAACAGATTTTTAAGCTTTTTTTGTGTTTTTTTTTTTTTTGTGTTTTTGTTTATATTATTTAATTTTTTTGTTTTAATAGGACCGTCATATCCATAGCACTAAGGTTCCTTTAGGTAGTTAATAGGCATCCTCTAGCCAACTTCCTTACGGCTTTGATTGGTCAGAATCATATTATTAACTGTGTAGAAAATTAAAGCAGATCTGCCAACCTTACTCTATTATTCAGAATAATTTTTCTTAAAGTTCTTTTGATGAAAGAAGAAGGAATTTCGTTCTCTAGAAAACTTTCTAATAGTATATTAATGTGGTAATTGAAGTCCAAATTGTTGCTGCAAATTCTTGAAATTCTTAGGACCTGAGAAATTAGTACATTCTCAATTACTTTGGTTGAAATGTTATTATTCCAGTGTAGATATTTAATTACTTTGAAAGGAAAATTAACTCTTTTATCAAAGAATCTAATAGATGGGTTACCTCTGTTGAGCTTAATGCTTAAGTCTAGGAACTCAAGTTCCTGATTACTGTGGTTGGTTTTACATAAGTTAAGAGAGCTAGGATAGATATTATCAAAATCACTCTCTATAACTTCGGAATTATTGATACACAGCAGATCATCAATATATCTAAAAGTGTAAAGGTAGTTATCTGAGCAGGTGGGGTGATTTTTAATGAATTTATATTCCTTAAAGAACAGGAATAGATTAGCGATATTCGTGGACGTTGATGTTCCCATTGGAATACCGTTCACTTGCTTATAGAGAGTATTATTATATAAGATATGGTTATTTTTTATGCAGCAATTGAGATAAGAGTTCCAAGTTCCTACATCAACAAATTGGTTAAGTTTAAATTCTGCATACAGCTCTTTAAAGGTAGTGATTATATCTGATAGAGGCAGATTAGTATATAGGTTTTCAAAATCATAACTATTAATATCTAGGGGACACACTTTGAGTATAGTAGAAATTACTTCTGCATTATTATTAATTATCCAAAAATCTCTGTACATCAAGTTAGAACAGTTTCTAATGTGTTTCAAAACCTTCTTTAAGACATCTTCAAAAGCAAGATCTATTTTCTTTTTATGACTCCTTACTCCACTAGCTATGAACCTGAACTTCACAGGATCCTTATGAAACTTAACCGTTGCAAAAAGAAATGGAAATTCAGGCCCATATCTTCTAGTTTGCGGAATTTTAAGTTTCTTGAAGAATGCCTTAAACCGATTTTCTAACTGCTTGGTAGAATAACTTACGGGCTCGTATGTTACTCTATTATTGAGTTCCATAGTTAACAATTCAAAATAGAACTTCTTACAGATAATTGCAAAATTATTGCTAGCTTTATCCGTAGTGGTAAAAATAAATTGGTCTTGTAGTTTGGAGAGTGACCTTTTAGCTTCTCCAGAGAAAAAGAGATTTCTGTCGAAACAAAAGTCCAGACCTGCCAACTCACCGGTGAAGCTATTGATTATATTATATTTCCATTCTGCGAAGGCCTCAATAGGCTGATTGTACGTTAAACTGGTTTTTACGATGTACTTATTTACATCTTGAGTGAAGCTCTCAAGAATCCTTTCTTTGGAAATTGTGAAGGAAGGTCTGAAATTAGAGCCATACTCTAATAAATTCCTAAGCTTTTCATTTTCAACAAAACTCAAGTTTCCGGTGATAATATGGTTGTAATTCTTATCATAGTGAACTGTTTCTTTATGTTCATCACAAGAACAAGTAGTAATTACAGGAATGTAGCTCGAAGAGTTAAGTTTGTAGTTTTTAACTATTGACCCTAAGGTCTTAACATATTTAAAACTTACAATAGACTGGTGCCTGTGGATGGGAAAAAAATTGCATTATTGTAGAACAGCTTCCTTACATTGAGATTATCGTAGGCTTTATTTAGTAACCTGATGGTAACAAAATTACTGGAAAATTCTTTAAGAGAAATTTTATCTTTAAGAATATGTTTAAGAATGTCCAGAACCAAAGCAAAAACATGCTTATCAACATGGTCAGCAGTTTCATTCCAGAATTTGAAAAAACATTTAAGGACAGAGTGCTTGAAGGACTTGAGAATTTTGTAAGTATTTTTAACAAAATTAGTGCCAGTTTTAAAGCTTTCCAGAGTTTTTAGCAAGTTAGCAAAATCAACTTTGCTTGATGTGCGAAATAACCTCTGTCCTCTATTACCTCTAGAGCAGCTCTTATTATTAACAAGAAAGAAGAGTTCACGAATTGAAAATTTATGCTGATTATGCTTATTGTCAGATAGAGTGGAATTAAGGCCATAGGGATAAAGAGACTGATGCTGCAAAATTTCAAGGGATTCAGTTTCTAGCCGAGCATAGAGGTCAGGGATAATATGTAGTACCTCTATTTTCACTTTGTCAAAACCATGAGTATGGAAATGCTCTAATTCAAAGGTAGAGTACTGGTTGGCGTTTGTGGAGGGGTTCACTCCTGAATTAGAGAACTTGTTTACTAGAGACCTGTGACCATTAATCCTAAGATGAAGAGGATTTTTACTTTGGCCAATATAGCTAAGGTTGCAGACAGTACAGGTGAGCTTATAGATGGTATTGTAGGCTTTGCAAAACTTGTTGGAGCAATTATCCTCAACAGAAGAATACAGGTTAGGATCTGCAGATTTACATGTCAAACAACGTTTGTCATTTCATAACTTTAGATTACCTTTGCCAGCGAGTTCATACACTATGGGAAAGGGTGCTAGCCTAACCGAGCGGGAGGACTTAAAATATCTGAGCTGACCTCCAATCCTTTCATCGTCCTTAGAACTCCACTTGGGCCAAAACATACAAATTCTGAGCAAACCAACTAGGAAAAACTTTTTAGAAATAAGCAGTCCAAGAAAAGACCAAACTCGAGTATAAACTACACTCCAAAAAGCTGCATCCAAAACATACTAAAAAGAAAAATTAGAAAATGAAAAAAACCTCAAGTAAAAAAATAGTAATAAAAAAATAATAATAATAAAAAATAATAAAACATTTCAACTAGAATTTGCGCATGAGCTGCTAAATAATAAATTGAAATTAGTTACTTAAGAGCAAAAACGAAAGACTAAGGAAAAAATTTTAGAATTTAAAACGAAGGGTGCAAAATAAAGGGTGCAAAATAACCTGAAAATCAAAACGCGCAACGCAGCAGTTTTGAAAATTCAGAATTCACATACTATAAAGATACCTAAGCAAAAAAATACATATATAATTTTGACTCACACCTAGTACAACATAGAAAAGGTTATGTATCTACCTGTGTGAGTAAAAGGAGAAAAGAAAAAAAAATAAAATAAAACAACTGAATGTAGAAGGTGTCGAGAATACTGAGCCTTGGCTTTATCAAGGACCAGCAAAAACTCTGCATTTTCTCACTTCCACAAAGACCTAGTTGGAAATGGGTTTCTGCAAGGCCATAGATGCAAGTAACATTCCCACCTAAAATAGTTTAAAAAATATATATATAAGTCATGTCCTCCGTAGAGTAGCATGACCTAGCACTAGTTAACAATTTCGCTTGCATCCATTAACCTTCATGGCCCGACCCATGCTCTTCATCTGTTACTATTAAACAGAGAGAAGAAGATTAAAGAGAACTCAAGCTGTGAGAGTGACATAATAAATAGAAATGATTTTCAGCTATAACGAAATTCCAAGTTCGTTTGAGAGAGAATTTAAACCTGAAAAACAAATTTTACATTGCAATTAAAAAAGGAAATGTTAATTTATAACGAACAGATTTTTGAAAGAAAACTTGAGTCTAAAACCCCCTACTCTACAACTTATGACAGCACGAAAACGAGAATAAGTTAAAGATAATAATTAACTAAAGAAAACTTTGTGAAAGTTATATACCTTAAACAGTTAGTTGCAATATGTACAAAATATTTCAGCAGTGCTTTAAGTGCATAATTAATTAGTTATTAAGAACTTAACTACTTTGAAAAAACAGCGCATAGACAGCGCATAGAAAAGGAACAAGCTTAGCCATCTTCTGTTCCTAGGTACCACAAAAGACGCTCAAAGTTACAAAGAAAAGTAAGAGTTAAAACCCGCATAAATGTTAACAGACAAACCAATGCTTAAAAGCTGAAAAGCTAAAAAACGACAGAGAAAAGGTACATGAAGTACAAACATTGAACTTATAAAACCTAGAACCCAAAAACAAGGAAGAGAGCTTACCTCTTGTGTTACAAAAACTTTTCTCCTCACAAGAGGAGAACAAGGCTGACCTCTTCCGCCACTCCCTAGACGCTGGGGGGCAGTGAGGGTGGGGCTGATGGCCTCCTCATACAGCAAGAAACCAACGCGCGGAGATTTTAACCAGAGAAAAAAATATATAAACTTAAGACTGTGGATCTGTATGATCAGAATGAGCAGAATTAACTCTCCAGAATACATGAGAAATATTATAAAATACACGAGCAGTTTATTTAATAATCTTTGCATGTATTAAATCACCTTAGTGAGCTTCTATAGATTAATCAGAATCTTATTAATTTTAATGTTGGTTTTACTATTTTTAGTATAGCTATCCTAGTGATGAATAACTAGTTTTCTTTTTTATTTGTTTTTATTTTCTTTTATAAACAGATTTTTAAGCTTTTTTTGTGTTTTTTTTTTTTTGTGTTTTTGTTTATATTATTTAATTTTTTTGTTTTAATAGGACCGTCATATCCATAGCACTAAGGTTCCTTTAGGTAGTTAATAGGCATCCTCTAGCCAACTTCCTTACGGCTTTGATTGGTCAGAATCATATTATTAACTGTGTAGAAAATTAAAGCAGATCTGCCAACCTTACTCTATTATTCAGAATAATTTTTCTTAAAGTTCTTTTGATGAAAGAAGAAGGAATTTCGTTCTCTAGAAAACTTTCTAATAGTATATTAATGTGGTAATTGAAGTCCAAATTGTTGCTGCAAATTCTTGAAATTCTTAGGACCTGAGAAATTAGTACATTCTCAATTACTTTGGTTGAAATGTTATTATTCCAGTGCAGATATTTAATTACTTTGAAAGGAAAATTAACTCTTTTATCAAAGAGGCTAATAGATGGGTTACCTCTGTTGAGCTTAATGCTTAAGTCTAGGAACTCAAGTTCCTGATTACTGTGGTTGGTTTTACATAAGTTAAGAGAGCTAGGATAGATATTATCAAAATCACTCTCTATAACTTCGGAATTATTGATACACAGCAGATCATCAATATATCTAAAAGTGTAAAGGTAGTTATCTGAGCAGGTGGGGTGATTTTTAATGAATAATTATTCCTTAAAGAACAGGAATAGATTAGCGATATTCGTGGACGTTGATGTTCCCATTGGAATACCGTTCACTTGCTTATAGAGAGTATTATTATATAAGATATGGTTATTTTTTATGCAGCAATTGAGATAAGAGTTCCAAGTTCCTACATCAACAAATTGGTTAAGTTTAAATTCTGCATACAGCTCTTTAAAGGTAGTGATTATATCTGATAGAGGCAGATTAGTATATAGGTTTTCAAAATCATAACTATTAATATCTAGGGGACACACTTTGAGTATAGTAGAAATTACTTCTGCATTATTATTAATTATCCAAAAATCTCTGTACATCAAGTTAGAACAGTTTCTAATGTGTTTCAAAACCTTCTTTAAGACATCTTCAAAAGCAAGATCTATTTTCTTTTTATGACTCCTTACTCCACTAGCTATGAACCTGAACTTCACAGGATCCTTATGAAACTTAACCGTTGCAAAAAGAAATGGAAATTCAGGCCCATATCTTCTAGTTTGCGGAATTTTAAGTTTCTTGAAGAATGCCTTAAACCGATTTTCTAACTGCTTGGTAGAATAACTTACGGGCTCGTATGTTACTCTATTATTGAGTTCCATAGTTAACAATTCAAAATAGAACTTCTTACAGATAATTGCAAAATTATTGCTAGCTTTATCCGTAGTGGTAAAAATAAATTGGTCTTGTAGTTTGGAGAGTGACCTTTTAGCTTCTCCAGAGAAAAAGAGATTTCTGTCGAAACAAAAGTCCAGACCTGCCAACTCACCGGTGAAGCTATTGATTATATTATATTTCCATTCTGCGAAGGCCTCAATAGGCTGATTGTACGTTAAACTGGTTTTTACGATGTACTTATTTACATCTTGAGTGAAGCTCTCAAGAATCCTTTCTTTGGAAATTGTGAAGGAAGGTCTGAAATTAGAGCCATACTCTAATAAATTCCTAAGCTTTTCATTTTCAACAAAACTCAAGTTTCCGGTGATAATATGGTTGTAATTCTTATCATAGTGAACTGTTTCTTTATGTTCATCACAAGAACAAGTAGTAATTACAGGAATGTAGCTCGAAGAGTTAAGTTTGTAGTTTTTAACTATTGACCCTAAGGTCTTAACATATTTAAAACTTACAATAGACTGGTGCCTGTGGATGGGAAAAAAAATTGCATTATTGTAGAACAGCTTCCTTACATTGAGATTATCGTAGGCTTTATTTAGGAACCTGATGGTAACAAAATTACTGGAAAATTCTTTAAGAGCAATTTTATCTTTAAGAATATGTTTAAGAATGTCCAGAACCAAAGCAAAAACATGCTTATCAACATGGTCAGCAGTTTCATTCCAGAATTTGAAAAAACATTTAAGGACAGAGTGCTTGAAGGACTTGAGAATTTTGTAAGTATTTTTAACAAAATTAGTGCCAGTTTTAAAGCTTTCCAGAGTTTTTAGCAAGTTAGCAAAATCAACTTTGCTTGATGTGCGAAATAACCTCTGTCCTCTATTACCTCTAGAGCAGCTCTTATTATTAACAAGAAAGAAGAGTTCACGAATTGAAAATTTATGCTGATTATGCTTATTGTCAGATAGAGTGGAATTAAGGCCATAGGGATAAAGAGACTGATGCTGCAAAATTTCAAGGGATTCAGTTTCTAGCCGAGCATAGAGGTCAGGGATAATATGTAGTACCTCTATTTTCACTTTGTCAAAACCATGAGTATGGAAATGCTCTAATTCAAAGGTAGAGTACTGGTTGGCGTTTGTGGAGGGGTTCACTCCTGAATTAGAGAACTTGTTTACTAGAGACCTGTGACCATTAATCCTAAGATGAAGAGGATTTTTACTTTGGCCAATATAGCTAAGGTTGCAGACAGTACAGGTGAGCTTATAGATGGTATTGTAGGCTTTGCAAAACTTGTTGGAGCAATTATCCTCAACAGAAGAATACAGGTTAGGATCTGCAGATTTACATGTCAAACAACGTTTGTCATTTCATAACTTTAGATTACCTTTGCCAGCGAGTTCATACACTATGGGAAAGGGTGCTAGCCTAACCGAGCGGGAGGACTTAAAATATCTGAGCTGACCTCCAATCCTTTCATCGTCCTTAGAACTCCACTTGGGCCAAAACATACAAATTCTGAGCAAACCAACTAGGAAAAACTTTTTAGAAATAAGCAGTCCAAGAAAAGACCAAACTCGAGTATAAACTACACTCCAAAAAGCTGCATCCAAAACATACTAAAAAGAAAAATTAGAAAATGAAAAAAACCTCAAGTAAAAAAATAGTAATAAAAAAATAATAATAATAAAAAATAATAAAACATTTCAACTAGAATTTGCGCATGAGCTGCTAAATAATAAATTGAAATTAGTTACTTAAGAGCAAAAACGAAAGACTAAGGAAAAAATTTTAGAATTTAAAACGAAGGGTGCAAAATAAAGGGTGCAAAATAACCTGAAAATCAAAACGCGCAACGCAGCAGTTTTGAAAATTCAGAATTCACATACTATAAAGATACCTAAGCAAAAAAATACATATATAATTTTGACTCACACCTAGTACAACATAGAAAAGGTTATGTATCTACCTGTGTGAGTAAATGGAGAAAAGAAAAAAATAAAATAAAACAACTGAATGTAGAAGGTGTCGAGAATACTGAGCCTTGGCTTTATCAAGGACCAGCAAAAACTCTGCATTTTCTCACTTCCACAAAGACCTAGTTGGAAATGGGTTTCTGCAAGGCCATAGATGCAAGTAACATTCCCACCTAAAATAGTTTAAAAAATATATATATAAGTCATGTCCTCCGTAGAGTAGCATGACCTAGCACTAGTTAACAATTTCGCTTGCATCCATTAACCTTCATGGCCCGACCCATGCTCTTCATCTGTTACTATTAAACAGAGAGAAGAAGATTAAAGAGAACTCAAGCTGTGAGAGTGACATAATAAATAGAAATGATTTTCAGCTATAACGAAATTCCAAGTTCGTTTGAGAGAGAATTTAAACCTGAAAAACAAATTTTACATTGCAATTAAAAAAGGAAATGTTAATTTATAACGAACAGATTTTTGAAAGAAAACTTGAGTCTAAAACCCCCTACTCTACAACTTATGACAGCACGAAAACGAGAATAAGTTAAAGATAATAATTAACTAAAGAAAACTTTGTGAAAGTTATATACCTTAAACAGTTAGTTGCAATATGTACAAAGTATTTCAGCAGTGCTTTAAGTGCATAATTAATTAGTTATTAAGAACTTAACTACTTTGAAAAAACAGCGCATAGACAGCGCATAGAAAAGGAACAAGCTTAGCCATCTTCTGTTCCTAGGTACCACAAAAGACGCTCAAAGTTACAAAGAAAAGTAAGAGTTAAAACCCGCATAAATGTTAACAGACAAACCAATGCTTAAAAGCTGAAAAAGCTAAAAAACGACAGAGAAAAGGTACATGAAGTACAAACATTGAACTTATAAAACCTAGAACCCAAAAACAAGGAAGAGAGCTTACCTCTTGTGTTACAAAAACTTTTCTCCTCACAAGAGGAGAACAAGGCTGACCTCTTCCGCCACTCCCTAGACGCTGGGGGCAGTGAGGGTGGGGCTGATGGCCTCCTCATACAGCAAGAAACCAACGCGCGGAGATTTTAACCAGAGAAAAAAATATATAAACTTAAGACTGTGGATCTGTATGATCAGAATGAGCAGAATTAACTCTCCAGAATACATGAGAAATATTATAAAATACACGAGCAGTTTATTTAATAATCTTTGCATGTATTAAATCACCTTAGTGAGCTTCTATAGATTAATCAGAATCTTATTAATTTTAATGTTGGTTTTACTATTTTTAGTATAGCTATCCTAGTGATGAATAACTAGTTTTCTTTTTTATTTGTTTTTATTTTCTTTTATAAACAGATTTTTAAGCTTTTTTTGTGTTTTTTTTGTGTGTTTTGTTTATATTATTTAATTTTTTTGTTTTAATAGGACCGTCATATCCATAGCACTAAGGTTCCTTTAGGTAGTTAATAGGCATCCTCTAGCCAACTTCCTTACGGCTTTGATTGGTCAGAATCATATTATTAACTGTGTAGAAAATTAAAGCAGATCTGCCAACCTTACTCTATTATTCAGAATAATTTTTCTTAAAGTTCTTTTGATGAAAGAAGAAGGAATTTCGTTCTCTAGAAAACTTTCTAATAGTATATTAATGTGGTAATTGAAGTCCAAATTGTTGCTGCAAATTCTTGAAATTCTTAGGACCTGAGAAATTAGTACATTCTCAATTACTTTGGTTGAAATGTTATTATTCCAGTGCAGATATTTAATTACTTTGAAAGGAAAATTAACTCTTTTATCAAAGAGGCTAATAGATGGGTTACCTCTGTTGAGCTTAATGCTTAAGTCTAGGAACTCAAGTTCCTGATTACTGTGGTTGGTTTTACATAAGTTAAGAGAGCTAGGATAGATATTATCAAAATCACTCTCTATAACTTCGGAATTATTGATACACAGCAGATCATCAATATATCTAAAAGTGTAAAGGTAGTTATCTGAGCAGGTGGGGTGATTTTTAATGAATTTATATTCCTTAAAGAACAGGAATAGATTAGCGATATTCGTGGACGTTGATGTTCCCATTGGAATACCGTTCACTTGCTTATAGAGAGTATTATTATATAAGATATGGTTATTTTTTATGCAGCAATTGAGATAAGAGTTCCAAGTTCCTACATCAACAAATTGGTTAAGTTTAAATTCTGCATACAGCTCTTTAAAGGTAGTGATTATATCTGATAGAGGCAGATTAGTATATAGGTTTTCAAAATCATAACTATTAATATCTAGGGGACACACTTTGAGTATAGTAGAAATTACTTCTGCATTATTATTAATTATCCAAAAATCTCTGTACATCAAGTTAGAACAGTTTCTAATGTGTTTCAAAACCTTCTTTAAGACATCTTCAAAAGCAAGATCTATTTTCTTTTTATGACTCCTTACTCCACTAGCTATGAACCTGAACTTCACAGGATCCTTATGAAACTTAACCGTTGCAAAAAGAAATGGAAATTCAGGCCCATATCTTCTAGTTTGCGGAATTTTAAGTTTCTTGAAGAATGCCTTAAACCGATTTTCTAACTGCTTGGTAGAATAACTTACGGGCTCGTATGTTACTCTATTATTGAGTTCCATAGTTAACAATTCAAAATAGAACTTCTTACAGATAATTGCAAAATTATTGCTAGCTTTATCCGTAGTGGTAAAAATAAATTGGTCTTGTAGTTTGGAGAGTGACCTTTTAGCTTCTCCAGAGAAAAAGAGATTTCTGTCGAAACAAAAGTCCAGACCTGCCAACTCACCGGTGAAGCTATTGATTATATTATATTTCCATTCTGCGAAGGCCTCAATAGGCTGATTGTACGTTAAACTGGTTTTTACGATGTACTTATTTACATCTTGAGTGAAGCTCTCAAGAATCCTTTCTTTGGAAATTGTGAAGGAAGGTCTGAAATTAGAGCCATACTCTAATAAATTCCTAAGCTTTTCATTTTCAACAAAACTCAAGTTTCCGGTGATAATATGGTTGTAATTCTTATCATAGTGAACTGTTTCTTTATGTTCATCACAAGAACAAGTAGTAATTACAGGAATGTAGCTCGAAGAGTTAAGTTTGTAGTTTTTAACTATTGACCCTAAGGTCTTAACATATTTAAAACTTACAATAGACTGGTGCCTGTGGATGGGAAAAAAAATTGCATTATTGTAGAACAGCTTCCTTACATTGAGATTATCGTAGGCTTTATTTAGGAACCTGATGGTAACAAAATTACTGGAAAATTCTTTAAGAGAAATTTTATCTTTAAGAATATGTTTAAGAATGTCCAGAACCAAAGCAAAAACATGCTTATCAACATGGTCAGCAGTTTCATTCCAGAATTTGAAAAAACATTTAAGGACAGAGTGCTTGAAGGACTTGAGAATTTTGTAAGTATTTTTAACAAAATTAGTGCCAGTTTTAAAGCTTTCCAGAGTTTTTAGCAAGTTAGCAAAATCAACTTTGCTTGATGTGCGAAATAACCTCTGTCCTCTATTACCTCTAGAGCAGCTCTTATTATTAACAAGAAAGAAGAGTTCACGAATTGAAAATTTATGCTGATTATGCTTATTGTCAGATAGAGTGGAATTAAGGCCATAGGGATAAAGAGACTGATGCTGCAAAATTTCAAGGGATTCAGCTTCTAGCCGAGCATAGAGGTCAGGGATAATATGTAGTACCTCTATTTTCACTTTGTCAAAACCATGAGTATGGAAATGCTCTAATTCAAAGGTAGAGTACTGGTTGGCGTTTGTGGAGGGGTTCACTCCTGAATTAGAGAACTTGTTTACTAGAGACCTGTGACCATTAATCCTAAGATGAAGAGGATTTTTACTTTGGCCAATATAGCTAAGGTTGCAGACAGTACAGGTGAGCTTATAGATGGTATTGTAGGCTTTGCAAAACTTGTTGGAGCAATTATCCTCAACAGAAGAATACAGGTTAGGATCTGCAGATTTACATGTCAAACAACGTTTGTCATTTCATAACTTTAGATTACCTTTGCCAGCGAGTTCATACACTATGGGAAAGGGTGCTAGCCTAACCGAGCGGGAGGACTTAAAATATCTGAGCTGACCTCCAATCCTTTCATCGTCCTTAGAACTCCACTTGGGCCAAAACATACAAATTCTGAGCAAACCAACTAGGAAAAACTTTTTAGAAATAAGCAGTCCAAGAAAAGACCAAACTCGAGTATAAACTACACTCCAAAAAGCTGCATCCAAAACATACTAAAAAGAAAAATTAGAAAATGAAAAAAAACCTCAAGTAAAAAAATAGTAATAAAAAAATAATAATAATAAAAAATAATAAAACATTTCAACTAGAATTTGCGCATGAGCTGCTAAATAATAAATTGAAATTAGTTACTTAAGAGCAAAAACGAAAGACTAAGGAAAAAATTTTAGAATTTAAAACGAAGGGTGCAAAATAAAGGGTGCAAAATAACCTGAAAATCAAAACGCGCAACGCAGCAGTTTTGAAAATTCAGAATTCACATACTATAAAGATACCTAAGCAAAAAAATACATATATAATTTTGACTCACACCTAGTACAACATAGAAAAGGTTATGTATCTACCTGTGTGAGTAAAAGGAGAAAAGAAAAAAATAAAATAAAACAACTGAATGTAGAAGGTGTCGAGAATACTGAGCCTTGGCTTTATCAAGGACCAGCAAAAACTCTGCATTTTCTCACTTCCACAAAGACCTAGTTGGAAATGGGTTTCTGCAAGGCCATAGATGCAAGTAACATTCCCACCTAAAATAGTTTAAAAAATATATATATAAGTCATGTCCTCCGTAGAGTAGCATGACCTAGCACTAGTTAACAATTTCGCTTGCATCCATTAACCTTCATGGCCCGACCCATGCTCTTCATCTGTTACTATTAAACAGAGAGAAGAAGATTAAAGAGAACTCAAGCTGTGAGAGTGACATAATAAATAGAAATGATTTTCAGCTATAACGAAATTCCAAGTTCGTTTGAGAGAGAATTTAAACCTGAAAAACAAATTTTACATTGCAATTAAAAAAGGAAATGTTAATTTATAACGAACAGATTTTTGAAAGAAAACTTGAGTCTAAAACCCCCTACTCTACAACTTATGACAGCACGAAAACGAGAATAAGTTAAAGATAATAATTAACTAAAGAAAACTTTGTGAAAGTTATATACCTTAAACAGTTAGTTGCAATATGTACAAAATATTTCAGCAGTGCTTTAAGTGCATAATTAATTAGTTATTAAGAACTTAACTACTTTGAAAAAACAGCGCATAGACAGCGCATAGAAAAGGAACAAGCTTAGCCATCTTCTGTTCCTAGGTACCACAAAAGACGCTCAAAGTTACAAAGAAAAGTAAGAGTTAAAACCCGCATAAATGTTAACAGACAAACCAATGCTTAAAAGCTGAAAAGCTAAAAAACGACAGAGAAAAGGTACATGAAGTACAAACATTGAACTTATAAAACCTAGAACCCAAAAACAAGGAAGAGAGCTTACCTCTTGTGTTACAAAAACTTTTCTCCTCACAAGAGGAGAACAAGGCTGACCTCTTCCGCCACTCCCTAGACGCTGGGGGGCAGTGAGGGTGGGGCTGATGGCCTCCTCATACAGCAAGAAACCAACGCGCGGAGATTTTAACCAGAGAAAAAAATATATAAACTTAAGACTGTGGATCTGTATGATCAGAATGAGCAGAATTAACTCTCCAGAATACATGAGAAATATTATAAAATACACGAGCAGTTTATTTAATAATCTTTGCATGTATTAAATCACCTTAGTGAGCTTCTATAGATTAATCAGAATCTTATTAATTTTAATGTTGGTTTTACTATTTTTAGTATAGCTATCCTAGTGATGAATAACTAGTTTTCTTTTTTATTTGTTTTTATTTTCTTTTATAAACAGATTTTTAAGCTTTTTTTGTGTTTTTTTTTTTTTTTGTGTTTTTGTTTATATTATTTAATTTTTTTGTTTTAATAGGACCGTCATATCCATAGCACTAAGGTTCCTTTAGGTAGTTAATAGGCATCCTCTAGCCAACTTCCTTACGGCTTTGATTGGTCAGAATCATATTATTAACTGTGTAGAAAATTAAAGCAGATCTGCCAACCTTACTCTATTATTCAGAATAATTTTTCTTAAAGTTCTTTTGATGAAAGAAGAAGGAATTTCGTTCTCTAGAAAACTTTCTAATAGTATATTAATGTGGTAATTGAAGTCCAAATTGTTGCTGCAAATTCTTGAAATTCTTAGGACCTGAGAAATTAGTACATTCTCAATTACTTTGGTTGAAATGTTATTATTCCAGTGCAGATATTTAATTACTTTGAAAGGAAAATTAACTCTTTTATCAAAGAGGCTAATAGATGGGTTACCTCTGTTGAGCTTAATGCTTAAGTCTAGGAACTCAAGTTCCTGATTACTGTGGTTGGTTTTACATAAGTTAAGAGAGCTAGGATAGATATTATCAAAATCACTCTCTATAACTTCGGAATTATTGATACACAGCAGATCATCAATATATCTAAAAGTGTAAAGGTAGTTATCTGAGCAGGTGGGGTGATTTTTAATGAATAATTATTCCTTAAAGAACAGGAATAGATTAGCGATATTCGTGGACGTTGATGTTCCCATTGGAATACCGTTCACTTGCTTATAGAGAGTATTATTATATAAGATATGGTTATTTTTTATGCAGCAATTGAGATAAGAGTTCCAAGTTCCTACATCAACAAATTGGTTAAGTTTAAATTCTGCATACAGCTCTTTAAAGGTAGTGATTATATCTGATAGAGGCAGATTAGTATATAGGTTTTCAAAATCATAACTATTAATATCTAGGGGACACACTTTGAGTATAGTAGAAATTACTTCTGCATTATTATTAATTATCCAAAAATCTCTGTACATCAAGTTAGAACAGTTTCTAATGTGTTTCAAAACCTTCTTTAAGACATCTTCAAAAGCAAGATCTATTTTCTTTTTATGACTCCTTACTCCACTAGCTATGAACCTGAACTTCACAGGATCCTTATGAAACTTAACCGTTGCAAAAAGAAATGGAAATTCAGGCCCATATCTTCTAGTTTGCGGAATTTTAAGTTTCTTGAAGAATGCCTTAAACCGATTTTCTAACTGCTTGGTAGAATAACTTACGGGCTCGTATGTTACTCTATTATTGAGTTCCATAGTTAACAATTCAAAATAGAACTTCTTACAGATAATTGCAAAATTATTGCTAGCTTTATCCGTAGTGGTAAAAATAAATTGGTCTTGTAGTTTGGAGAGTGACCTTTTAGCTTCTCCAGAGAAAAAGAGATTTCTGTCGAAACAAAAGTCCAGACCTGCCAACTCACCGGTGAAGCTATTGATTATATTATATTTCCATTCTGCGAAGGCCTCAATAGGCTGATTGTACGTTAAACTGGTTTTTACGATGTACTTATTTACATCTTGAGTGAAGCTCTCAAGAATCCTTTCTTTGGAAATTGTGAAGGAAGGTCTGAAATTAGAGCCATACTCTAATAAATTCCTAAGCTTTTCATTTTCAACAAAACTCAAGTTTCCGGTGATAATATGGTTGTAATTCTTATCATAGTGAACTGTTTCTTTATGTTCATCACAAGAACAAGTAGTAATTACAGGAATGTAGCTCGAAGAGTTAAGTTTGTAGTTTTTAACTATTGACCCTAAGGTCTTAACATATTTAAAACTTACAATAGACTGGTGCCTGTGGATGGGAAAAAAAATTGCATTATTGTAGAACAGCTTCCTTACATTGAGATTATCGTAGGCTTTATTTAGGAACCTGATGGTAACAAAATTACTGGAAAATTCTTTAAGAGAAATTTTATCTTTAAGAATATGTTTAAGAATGTCCAGAACCAAAGCAAAAACATGCTTATCAACATGGTCAGCAGTTTCATTCCAGAATTTGAAAAAACATTTAAGGACAGAGTGCTTGAAGGACTTGAGAATTTTGTAAGTATTTTTAACAAAATTAGTGCCAGTTTTAAAGCTTTCCAGAGTTTTTAGCAAGTTAGCAAAATCAACTTTGCTTGATGTGCGAAATAACCTCTGTCCTCTATTACCTCTAGAGCAGCTCTTATTATTAACAAGAAAGAAGAGTTCACGAATTGAAAATTTATGCTGATTATGCTTATTGTCAGATAGAGTGGAATTAAGGCCATAGGGATAAAGAGACTGATGCTGCAAAATTTCAAGGGATTCAGTTTCTAGCCGAGCATAGAGGTCAGGGATAATATGTAGTACCTCTATTTTCACTTTGTCAAAACCATGAGTATGGAAATGCTCTAATTCAAAGGTAGAGTACTGGTTGGCGTTTGTGGAGGGGTTCACTCCTGAATTAGAGAACTTGTTTACTAGAGACCTGTGACCATTAATCCTAAGATGAAGAGGATTTTTACTTTGGCCAATATAGCTAAGGTTGCAGACAGTACAGGTGAGCTTATAGATGGTATTGTAGGCTTTGCAAAACTTGTTGGAGCAATTATCCTCAACAGAAGAATACAGGTTAGGATCTGCAGATTTACATGTCAAACAACGTTTGTCATTTCATAACTTTAGATTACCTTTGCCAGCGAGTTCATACACTATGGGAAAGGGTGCTAGCCTAACCGAGCGGGAGGACTTAAAATATCTGAGCTGACCTCCAATCCTTTCATCGTCCTTAGAACTCCACTTGGGCCAAAACATACAAATTCTGAGCAAACCAACTAGGAAAAACTTTTTAGAAATAAGCAGTCCAAGAAAAGACCAAACTCGAGTATAAACTACACTCCAAAAAGCTGCATCCAAAACATACTAAAAAGAAAAATTAGAAAATGAAAAAAACCTCAAGTAAAAAAATAGTAATAAAAAAATAATAATAATAAAAAATAATAAAACATTTCAACTAGAATTTGCGCATGAGCTGCTAAATAATAAATTGAAATTAGTTACTTAAGAGCAAAAACGAAAGACTAAGGAAAAAATTTTAGAATTTAAAACGAAGGGTGCAAAATAAAGGGTGCAAAATAACCTGAAAATCAAAACGCGCAACGCAGCAGTTTTGAAAATTCAGAATTCACATACTATAAAGATACCTAAGCAAAAAAATACATATATAATTTTGACTCACACCTAGTACAACATAGAAAAGGTTATGTATCTACCTGTGTGAGTAAATGGAGAAAAGAAAAAAAATAAAATAAAACAACTGAATGTAGAAGGTGTCGAGAATACTGAGCCTTGGCTTTATCAAGGACCAGCAAAAACTCTGCATTTTCTCACTTCCACAAAGACCTAGTTGGAAATGGGTTTCTGCAAGGCCATAGATGCAAGTAACATTCCCACCTAAAATAGTTTAAAAAATATATATATAAGTCATGTCCTCCGTAGAGTAGCATGACCTAGCACTAGTTAACAATTTCGCTTGCATCCATTAACCTTCATGGCCCGACCCATGCTCTTCATCTGTTACTATTAAACAGAGAGAAGAAGATTAAAGAGAACTCAAGCTGTGAGAGTGACATAATAAATAGAAATGATTTTCAGCTATAACGAAATTCCAAGTTCGTTTGAGAGAGAATTTAAACCTGAAAAACAAATTTTACATTGCAATTAAAAAAGGAAATGTTAATTTATAACGAACAGATTTTTGAAAGAAAACTTGAGTCTAAAACCCCTACTCTACAACTTATGACAGCACGAAAACGAGAATAAGTTAAAGATAATAATTAACTAAAGAAAACTTTGTGAAAGTTATATACCTTAAACAGTTAGTTGCAATATGTACAAAGTATTTCAGCAGTGCTTTAAGTGCATAATTAATTAGTTATTAAGAACTTAACTACTTTGAAAAAACAGCGCATAGACAGCGCATAGAAAAGGAACAAGCTTAGCCATCTTCTGTTCCTAGGTACCACAAAAGACGCTCAAAGTTACAAAGAAAAGTAAGAGTTAAAACCCGCATAAATGTTAACAGACAAACCAATGCTTAAAAGCTGAAAAGCTAAAAAACGACAGAGAAAAGGTACATGAAGTACAAACATTGAACTTATAAAACCTAGAACCCAAAAACAAGGAAGAGAGCTTACCTCTTGTGTTACAAAAACTTTTCTCCTCACAAGAGGAGAACAAGGCTGACCTCTTCCGCCACTCCTAGACGCTGGGGGGCAGTGAGGGTGGGGCTGATGGCCTCCTCATACAGCAAGAAACCAACGCGCGGAGATTTTAACCAGAGAAAAAAATATATAAACTTAAGACTGTGGATCTGTATGATCAGAATGAGCAGAATTAACTCTCCAGAATACATGAGAAATATTATAAAATACACGAGCAGTTTATTTAATAATCTTTGCATGTATTAAATCACCTTAGTGAGCTTCTATAGATTAATCAGAATCTTATTAATTTTAATGTTGGTTTTACTATTTTTAGTATAGCTATCCTAGTGATGAATAACTAGTTTTCTTTTTTATTTGTTTTTATTTTCTTTTATAAACAGATTTTTAAGCTTTTTTGTGTTTTTTTTGTGTTTTTGTTTATATTATTTAATTTTTTTGTTTTAATAGGACCGTCATATCCATAGCACTAAGGTTCCTTTAGGTAGTTAATAGGCATCCTCTAGCCAACTTCCTTACGGCTTTGATTGGTCAGAATCAAATTATTAACTGTGTAGAAAATTAAAGCAGATCTGCCAACCTTACTCTATTATTCAGAATAATTTTTCTTAAAGTTCTTTTGATGAAAGAAGAAGGAATTTCGTTCTCTAGAAAACTTTCTAATAGTATATTAATGTGGTAATTGAAGTCCAAATTGTTGCTGCAAATTCTTGAAATTCTTAGGACCTGAGAAATTAGTACATTCTCAATTACTTTGGTTGAAATGTTATTATTCCAGTGTAGATATTTAATTACTTTGAAAGGAAAATTAACTCTTTTATCAAAGAGGCTAATAGATGGGTTACCTCTGTTGAGCTTAATGCTTAAGTCTAGGAACTCAAGTTCCTGATTACTGTGGTTGGTTTTACATAAGTTAAGAGAGCTAGGATAGATATTATCAAAATCACTCTCTATAACTTCGGAATTATTGATACACAGCAGATCATCAATATATCTAAAAGTGTAAAGGTAGTTATCTGAGCAGGTGGGGTGATTTTTAATGAATTTATATTCCTTAAAGAACAGGAATAGATTAGCGATATTCGTGGACGTTGATGTTCCCATTGGAATACCGTTCACTTGCTTATAGAGAGTATTATTATATAAGATATGGTTATTTTTTATGCAGCAATTGAGATAAGAGTTCCAAGTTCCTACATCAACAAATTGGTTAAGTTTAAATTCTGCATACAGCTCTTTAAAGGTAGTGATTATATCTGATAGAGGCAGATTAGTATATAGGTTTTCAAAATCATAACTATTAATATCTAGGGGACACACTTTGAGTATAGTAGAAATTACTTCTGCATTATTATTAATTATCCAAAAATCTCTGTACATCAAGTTAGAACAGTTTCTAATGTGTTTCAAAACCTTCTTTAAGACATCTTCAAAAGCAAGATCTATTTTCTTTTTATGACTCCTTACTCCACTAGCTATGAACCTGAACTTCACAGGATCCTTATGAAACTTAACCGTTGCAAAAAGAAATGGAAATTCAGGCCCATATCTTCTAGTTTGCGGAATTTTAAGTTTCTTGAAGAATGCCTTAAACCGATTTTCTAACTGCTTGGTAGAATAACTTACGGGCTCGTATGTTACTCTATTATTGAGTTCCATAGTTAACAATTCAAAATAGAACTTCTTACAGATAATTGCAAAATTATTGCTAGCTTTATCCGTAGTGGTAAAAATAAATTGGTCTTGTAGTTTGGAGAGTGACCTTTTAGCTTCTCCAGAGAAAAAGAGATTTCTGTCGAAACAAAAGTCCAGACCTGCCAACTCACCGGTGAAGCTATTGATTATATTATATTTCCATTCTGCGAAGGCCTCAATAGGCTGATTGTACGTTAAACTGGTTTTTACGATGTACTTATTTACATCTTGAGTGAAGCTCTCAAGAATCCTTTCTTTGGAAATTGTGAAGGAAGGTCTGAAATTAGAGCCATACTCTAATAAATTCCTAAGCTTTTCATTTTCAACAAAACTCAAGTTTCCGGTGATAATATGGTTGTAATTCTTATCATAGTGAACTGTTTCTTTATGTTCATCACAAGAACAAGTAGTAATTACAGGAATGTAGCTCGAAGAGTTAAGTTTGTAGTTTTTAACTATTGACCCTAAGGTCTTAACATATTTAAAACTTACAATAGACTGGTGCCTGTGGATGGGAAAAAAAATTGCATTATTGTAGAACAGCTTCCTTACATTGAGATTATCGTAGGCTTTATTTAGGAACCTGATGGTAACAAAATTACTGGAAAATTCTTTAAGAGAAATTTTATCTTTAAGAATATGTTTAAGAATGTCCAGAACCAAAGCAAAAACATGCTTATCAACATGGTCAGCAGTTTCATTCCAGAATTTGAAAAAACATTTAAGGACAGAGTGCTTGAAGGACTTGAGAATTTTGTAAGTATTTTTAACAAAATTAGTGCCAGTTTTAAAGCTTTCCAGAGTTTTTAGCAAGTTAGCAAAATCAACTTTGCTTGATGTGCGAAATAACCTCTGTCCTCTATTACCTCTAGAGCAGCTCTTATTATTAACAAGAAAGAAGAGTTCACGAATTGAAAATTTATGCTGATTATGCTTATTGTCAGATAGAGTGGAATTAAGGCCATAGGGATAAAGAGACTGATGCTGCAAAATTTCAAGGGATTCAGTTTCTAGCCGAGCATAGAGGTCAGGGATAATATGTAGTACCTCTATTTTCACTTTGTCAAAACCATGAGTATGGAAATGCTCTAATTCAAAGGTAGAGTACTGGTTGGCGTTTGTGGAGGGGTTCACTCCTGAATTAGAGAACTTGTTTACTAGAGACCTGTGACCATTAATCCTAAGATGAAGAGGATTTTTACTTTGGCCAATATAGCTAAGGTTGCAGACAGTACAGGTGAGCTTATAGATGGTATTGTAGGCTTTGCAAAACTTGTTGGAGCAATTATCCTCAACAGAAGAATACAGGTTAGGATCTGCAGATTTACATGTCAAACAACGTTTGTCATTTCATAACTTTAGATTACCTTTGCCAGCGAGTTCATACACTATGGGAAAGGGTGCTAGCCTAACCGAGCGGGAGGACTTAAAATATCTGAGCTGACCTCCAATCCTTTCATCGTCCTTAGAACTCCACTTGGGCCAAAACATACAAATTCTGAGCAAACCAACTAGGAAAAACTTTTTAGAAATAAGCAGTCCAAGAAAAGACCAAACTCGAGTATAAACTACACTCCAAAAAGCTGCATCCAAAACATACTAAAAAGAAAAATTAGAAAATGAAAAAAACCTCAAGTAAAAAAATAGTAATAAAAAAATAATAATAATAAAAAATAATAAAACATTTCAACTAGAATTTGCGCATGAGCTGCTAAATAATAAATTGAAATTAGTTACTTAAGAGCAAAAACGAAAGACTAAGGAAAAAATTTTAGAATTTAAAACGAAGGGTGCAAAATAACCTGAAAATCAAAACGCGCAACGCAGCAGTTTTGAAAATTCAGAATTCACATACTATAAAGATACCTAAGCAAAAAAATACATATATAATTTTGACTCACACCTAGTACAACATAGAAAAGGTTATGTATCTACCTGTGTGAGTAAAAGGAGAAAAGAAAAAAAATAAAATAAAACAACTGAATGTAGAAGGTGTCGAGAATACTGAGCCTTGGCTTTATCAAGGACCAGCAAAAACTCTGCATTTTCTCACTTCCACAAAGACCTAGTTGGAAATGGGTTTCTGCAAGGCCATAGATGCAAGTAACATTCCCACCTAAAATAGTTTAAAAAATATATATATAAGTCATGTCCTCCGTAGAGTAGCATGACCTAGCACTAGTTAACAATTTCGCTTGCATCCATTAACCTTCATGGCCCGACCCATGCTCTTCATCTGTTACTATTAAACAGAGAGAAGAAGATTAAAGAGAACTCAAGCTGTGAGAGTGACATAATAAATAGAAATGATTTTCAGCTATAACGAAATTCCAAGTTCGTTTGAGAGAGAATTTAAACCTGAAAAACAAATTTTACATTGCAATTAAAAAAGGAAATGTTAATTTATAACGAACAGATTTTTGAAAGAAAACTTGAGTCTAAAACCCCCTACTCTACAACTTATGACAGCACGAAAACGAGAATAAGTTAAAGATAATAATTAACTAAAGAAAACTTTGTGAAAGTTATATACCTTAAACAGTTAGTTGCAATATGTACAAAGTATTTCAGCAGTGCTTTAAGTGCATAATTAATTAGTTATTAAGAACTTAACTACTTTGAAAAAACAGCGCATAGACAGCGCATAGAAAAGGAACAAGCTTAGCCATCTTCTGTTCCTAGGTACCACAAAAGACGCTCAAAGTTACAAAGAAAAGTAAGAGTTAAAACCCGCATAAATGTTAACAGACAAACCAATGCTTAAAAGCTGAAAAGCTAAAAAACGACAGAGAAAAGGTACATGAAGTACAAACATTGAACTTATAAAACCTAGAACCCAAAAACAAGGAAGAGAGCTTACCTCTTGTGTTACAAAAACTTTTCTCCTCACAAGAGGAGAACAAGGCTGACCTCTTCCGCCACTCCCTAGACGCTGGGGGCAGTGAGGGTGGGGCTGATGGCCTCCTCATACAGCAAGAAACCAACGCGCGGAGATTTTAACCAGAGAAAAAAATATATAAACTTAAGACTGTGGATCTGTATGATCAGAATGATCAGAATTAACTCTCCAGAATACATGAGAAATATTATAAAATACACGAGCAGTTTATTTAATAATCTTTGCATGTATTAAATCACCTTAGTGAGCTTCTATAGATTAATCAGAATCTTATTAATTTTAATGTTGGTTTTACTATTTTTAGTATAGCTATCCTAGTGATGAATAACTAGTTTTCTTTTTTATTTGTTTTTATTTTCTTTTATAAACAGATTTTTAAGCTTTTTTTGTGTTTTTTTTTTGTGTTTTTGTTTATATTATTTAATTTTTTTGTTTTAATAGGACCGTCATATCCATAGCACTAAGGTTCCTTTAGGTAGTTAATAGGCATCCTCTAGCCAACTTCCTTACGGCTTTGATTGGTCAGAATCATATTATTAACTGTGTAGAAAATTAAAGCAGATCTGCCAACCTTACTCTATTATTCAGAATAATTTTTCTTAAAGTTCTTTTGATGAAAGAAGAAGGAATTTCGTTCTCTAGAAAACTTTCTAATAGTATATTAATGTGGTAATTGAAGTCCAAATTGTTGCTGCAAATTCTTGAAATTCTTAGGACCTGAGAAATTAGTACATTCTCAATTACTTTGGTTGAAATGTTATTATTCCAGTGCAGATATTTAATTACTTTGAAAGGAAAATTAACTCTTTTATCAAAGAGGCTAATAGATGGGTTACCTCTGTTGAGCTTAATGCTTAAGTCTAGGAACTCAAGTTCCTGATTACTGTGGTTGGTTTTACATAAGTTAAGAGAGCTAGGATACAACCCCGCCTTCTCGTGGTGCATCCTGTTCCCACTAAAGGGGCTCTGACGACCGCCAATAGCGGTATAACTATACCATCGGGATTAGAGGAAATTCTATCCCACATTCACCAACCCGCTTGGCCAGCGTGGTGAGTTATGGCCAAACCCCTCCAAAATGATTCCACAACTTAAATCTTGGCTCTCAGTCTCCGGCAGCTGGAATGTACCTGGCCAAGGCAGCGGCCAGTGCGACATGAAGGCAGAGGGTGCTAAGAATCCCCGGAGGACCGGACTAGGCTGCCATCTGATGCTGACCTTGGCTACGTATAACGGACGCTCCCTATCTTCTGATTCAAGGCTTCTTGAATTGGAAGAGGAACTACAAAGGATCAAGTGGGACATCTTGGGGCTAAGTGAGGTAAGGAGAAAAGGAGAAGATCTCATCGAACTGAAAAGTGGACATCTCTTCTACTATCGTGGGACAGATACTGGCAGAACTAGTGGTGTTGGATTTATAATAAACAAGAAACTGAAGGATAAAGTTGTAGAAGTTGAAAGTTCCTCTGACAGAGCTGCACGACTTGTTATCCAACTCTCGAAAAGATACCAGGCTCAGATTATTCAAACTTATGCACCCACCACAAGTCATCCTGAAGAAGAAATTGAAGAATTTTATGAGGAAATTTGTCATCTAAATAATAAAGGTAAGCAGCACTTGAAAATAATTATGGGAGATTTCAATGCAAAAATAGGGCAACGGCAACAGAATGAAACTTCAGTAAGTAAATTCGGTCACGGCAACAGAAACCAGCGTGGAAATACTCTCGTTGAGTTTACAGAGGCAGAAGGGTTTTTATCTTGAACTCCTTCTTCAAGAAAAAGCCACTCAGGAAATGGACATGGAGACATCCAAATGGGACGACAAGTGAAATTGATTTTATTATGTGTAACAAAAAATTCGTCATAGAAGACTGCAGTGTGCTAAACAAGTTCAACACAGGTAGTGACCATAGATTGGTGAGATGTAAGATGCACCTCAACACTAAACTTGAACGTGGCAAGCTCATAAGACAAACAAAATCTATTGACATAACCAACCTTAAAAAACACCATAATACCTTCAAGTTGGAACTGAAGAACAGGTTCTCTGCTTTAGAAGGCCTAACATCGGAAGAAGTGGACATCTCTGAAGTTAACATAAAAGTAACCAAAGCTCTTATGGAAACAGCAACAAAATTAGCTGGGTCTAAGAACAAGTTGCATGTAAACAAATTATCAGGAAAAACGAAAATGTTGATGCAAAAAAAGAAGAGAGATGAGGACAACTAAAGAAGATGTGACTTCCAAAATGGAATATATAGAGCTATGCAAGACAGTACGAAAAAACATCACTGAAGACGTAAGGAAATTCAACTGTGAACTAGTAAGGAAAGCAACTGAAAACAACCAAAGCCTAAAGATAGCAAAGGGACATCTCAGTAAGGGAAGAAAACAGATTATAGCACTGAGAAAAGAAGATGGTTCTGTAACAAGAAATAGAGGCGAAATTTTGACAAGAGTGAAAGATTTCTACTCCAAATTATATGAAAGGGATGATACATGCACTCCAGACATCATGAAAGATACCAGTACCAGAGTTCCTCCAGTCCTCCCAGAAGAAGTTGCACATGCAATCAAGAACATGAAGCGGGGGAAAGCTCCTGGAGAAGATGGAATTACTGTAGACATCATACAAGAAGCAAGTGGAGAAATCGAAACAGTACTCGCCCAAATTTTCACTCGATGCCTTAATGAAGGAAAGATTCCTGAGGATTGGAACAACGCTACAATGATCCTGCTACATAAGAAAGGTGACATTGAGGATCTCGGAAACTACAGACGCCGCCCCGGTGGCGCAGTGGTCTAAGGCGCTGGCCTCTGATCATTCGTCCGTAAGGGGCCCGGGTTCGAATCCCGGTGAGGCATGGATGTTGTGTTTGTCTTACGGCACTGGCTCTCTCCCTTCCCTGGAACCAGTGATCCTAAATTAGGGACGGGCGACTGCTTATAGCCCATTGAGTTGCTCACGGTGGTCGTTAAACCTCCAATAAAAAAAAGAAAAAAAAAAAGAAACTACAGACCTATCAGCCTCCTATCAGTAGGTTATAAAATCTTCACTAAAGTTCTTTCACACCGCTTGAAGGGAACACTGGACATGGCTCAACCGAGAGAACAAGCTGGATTCAGGAGTGGCTACAGTACAATAGATCATATCCACGTACTGAGAGAACTAATTGAAAGAGCGAGAGAATATGAACTTCCATTGTGCATGGCTTTTATCGATTTTGAAAAAGCCTTTGATTCGGTGAAACCATCAGCAGTTACAATGGCTCTGAAAACCTGCGGTATTGAAGATGCATACATTAATATTATTAATAACATCTATGAAAATGCAAGTGCAAAGATTCGGCTGTTTGAAAATACAACACACATAAAAATTGGAAAGGGAGTGAGACAAGGTGACACCATATCTCCGAAGCTCTTTAATGCCACATTGGAGGGTGTTTTTCAGTCGCTGAGCTGGGAAAACAAAGGGATAAAGATTAATGGAGATTATCTAACCCACCTTCGTTTTGCTGATGACGTAGTCATTTTTGCAACTACCCCATCAGAGCTGCAGAGTATGATCCAGGAACTTGCTGACAAGAGTAAAGAAGTGGGATTAAAAATGAACTTTCAGAAGACAAAAGTGATGTTCAATGCTTTTACAAGAAATGAAGATTTATCGATTGATGGAGAAAAGCTGGAGATAACAGACACGTACGTTTATCTTGGACAGCAGATATCAAGTGAGGGTCACATTGATGAAGAAATTAATCGGCGTACAAAACTTGCCTGGAGAGCTTTTGGAAGAAACAGCATAATTTTCAAGAGCAATATGCCATTATGTCTTAAAAGAAAAGTGTTTGATCAATGCATCCTTCCAGTGCTTACGTATGGTGCAGAGACGTGGACCTTAACTAAAAGAGACATACAAAGGCTGCAGACAACTCAAAGCAGCATGGAGAGGTGCATGCTTGGTGTAACCAGGAAAGATAAGAAGAGGAACTCGTGGATCCGAAAAATGACAAGAGTGGAAGACATCATGATCAGAGTTAAATCCCAGAAATGGCAATGAGCTGGACATACTGCCAGAAGGACCGATCATCGATGGACAGCCGAAATTTTAGATTGGATTCCAAGGGACAGGAAAAGACCCAGAAGAAGACCACATGGGAGATGGGTGGATGAAATTCGAAAGTATGCAGGGGTGACATGGAGGAGACTGGCACAAGACAGACCGTTGTGGAGGAAACTTGGGGAGCCCTTCGTCCAGCAGTGGATTGATAATGGTTGACAATGATGATGATGATGATATATATAACACTACATTTGACGATATTCAGCATGGCAGGCATAAAAGTGCATGTTTACGAAGCTTTTCAAGTTTTGTTTTTTCAACTACAAACAAACTAGCATTCTTAAAAAAAACGAACATTTCTGACTTTCGGCCTTTCGTTCTATATGAAAGCCTTCTTAATTTGAAGAGCCGGGTGGCGCAGTTAAGGCGTTGGCCTCTGATCATTCGTCCGTAAGGGGTCCGGGTTCGAATCCCGGTCAGGCATGGATGTTGTGTTTGTCTTACGGCACTGGCTCTCTCCCTTTCCTGGAACCAGTGACCCTAAATTAGGGACGGGCGACTGCTTATAGCCCATTGAGTTGCTCACGGTGGTCGTTAAACCTCCAATCAAAAAAAAAAAAAAAAAAGAATTTGAAGTCTTTGGTTCCAGAGTAGTCCGTAGGACAAGGCTACAACCACTACAACCAAGTATCTGGAGATGCCCTTGTTAATGAAGCAGTACCACTTTGCGTAAGGTGACCAGATATCGGGACACCGATTTGAGGACAAAAGGGCGTGGCGTCCCCAAATCAGTAGTTCATTTGGGGACACATACGGCGTACTCAAAATAAATATGCCAATCTTTTTGTCACAAAACTGCATTGCTTCAGTAAGTGTGATATTACACATTAAAATCTGTGTCTTAAAGAGATATATATTGTAGAATGTTGGTAATTTGTATTGACAAAGTAGAATTATGATGGCGAGAACATATTAGCAAAAGTGAAATGCTTTACCTTAGGTACATATGCTGAATTAAAATTAGGCTGCACACCGTAGTAAGCGCATGGCGAATTTTTCATTTTGCCAAAGTTTTTGGAGAAACTCAGAACAAGTACAGTCAAAATTTGACCGTGCCAGTGGTGCAGTGTCTTAGTGCTGGTCACTGACGATGATTCGTACAAGTTGACACATGATTTGCTTGTCTCAGAGCACTTGCTCTCTCTCTTCCCTAGAACGAATGTCTCCAAATTAGAGACAGGTAACTCTTATAGTCCTTAGAGTTGCTCGTAATGGTCGTTAAACTCAGGAAGAAGAAAAAAGGCCGAAATTTGTTTTCACAAGAAGCATGTTGGAAAATTAGTACGCCGCCCCGGTGGCGCAGTGGTCTAAGGCGCTGGCCTCTGATCATTCGTCCGTAAGGGGTCCGGGTTCGAATCCCGGTCAGGCATGGATGTTGTGTTTGTCTTACGGCACTGGCTCTCTCCCTTCCCTGGAACCAGTGACCCTAAATTAGGGACGGGCGACTGCTTATAGCCCATTGAGTTGCTCACGGTGGTAGTTAAACCTCCAATCAAAAAAAAAAAAAAATTTAGTACAACGGAAACTACTCTTAAGAACATTTTTCATTGGAAATCTAAAGGGTTAATGAGGAAGTGTAAATTCGAGGACATTTGGGGACAAACATTAAAATTTGAGGACAATTTGTGTCCCCAAAGACTTCAGATGTTTTTGGGGACAGTAAACTAAATTCGAGGATTGTCCTCAAGAATTGGGACGTCTGGTCAGCTTAACTTTGCGTGAAGCCTATAACCGCGAGCGACGGCCGTCGAAGTGTGGGAAAGCACAAGCGGCTAGATCCAGCTGCTTGGCACACATCCAAGATTCTCCCGTGCAGGAAGCCACGCCTCTCAGCCGTCAATCATTTAGGACTGTCAACATGGTCTGGTAGTTTCTACGGTACAGGTTACGCAATTTTTGAAGCCGATCTGTTGTGATATCCCTCGGCGTGATTTGCTACGTACAGAGCGTTGGTTACCCTCTTGGTCGTGTCTGCCATACGAAAGCATTGAAAATTTAAGTAATTTTTAGAAGCTCATATTTTTTGTTAAACTGGTTTGTCAGTGTAAATTTTTTCTGTGTTTGACATACTCTTTTTGCTTCAACACTCTCTTTCCATGTTTAAAATTCCTCCAGCGATTCGAATGTTAGCACACGATCTTCTAAATTATATCCATGAGTGGAGCATAAATGTTGCTTTAAATCTTCAGAATACAATGCAATTTTATCTTAAAAATGGAAAACACTTCTGTGCGATGTATTTATTGCGAAAAGAAATTCAGTAGTGTTAGAAGTCGAAATAAGCACGTTAGAGTGATTCACAAATCACAGAAATCCTTTGATTCACCTTTGAAATTTCCATGTGCAGTAGAAAACTGTAATATTGCATTGTATTCTGAAGATTTAAATTAACATTTATGCTCTAATCATGGATATAATTTATAAGATCGTGTACTAACATTCGAATTGCTGGCGGAATTTGAAACATGGAAAAAGAGTATTGAAACATAAGATAAATTTTTTTTTGCCAAAGTCAGAGGTATTTTCGTTAATTTTGCTACAATTTCAGAACACTACATAAGCTAAAAAGCACGCACATCACAGCAAAATATGACGTAGCCATTCACAGTAAATTGCATCGAACGATTAAATCCCAAAGAACTGAAAAATATCAACAAGCTGAAGTATGCTGTCAAACACAGAAAAAAAATCTACACTGACAAACCAGTTTAACAGAAAATATGAGCTTCTAAAAATTACTTAAATTTTCAATGCTTTCGCATGGCAGAAACGGCAAAGAGGGTAACCAACGCAATGTACGTACCCAGCAAAAACACAAGTGCTGGGAAACTGCTGGCCACCAGCTGGCAGTGATGGGTCACTGCTGGCTGAAATCTGCCGCTCACGGCCCGGTAGGGGTCCGTTGGTGGCAGCGCTATCAGTTGGTGAGCCATTGATGGCCCTGCAGCATCGCCGTGCATTGTGGGCCTCCAAGCAATTGCCACTAGTGGCCCGTTGCTGGCAACCAATGCAACCCCCAACAGCAGGTGAAAGCATCGGGACTGCGCATGCGCAGAAGCAACACTTGCTGTGTCTCTCATGGTACCAGTTAGTTGAAGACGACGCTATCGCCATCGTGTTATTTTAGTGGATGTTAAGAAAAAAATCCATATGTGGAGAGGCGAATTAATTTCCTAATGAAATTTTACGTAGACGAAGATATCAGATTATGCCGTGAAATACTAGATTACAGCCATGAAATACACCCACTCCATTCCCATGAATAACACAATTCATGGAATGGAGTGGATGAATAACAAGAAAAAACTTGAAACCGCTTGAAACACATATCCTGGAAAACCATTAAAATAGCGTTTGTTGGGGAAAAAAAAAGAATTGTACGCGTACAAAATTTATTAATTATTTGAAAGAAAAAAAAAAGCAACGCTATGTGGTGTACTCATCCATGGGTTGAATACACAAGACTGGGAGGAATTCGCTTCTAAAAATAACGAGAAGTAAAATAAAATATCTTTTACTCTTTAAAACAAATGTAGCTTCGGACAACGGAAAGGAAAGACACAACGTTGAAAATGTAACAGAATGTGACATGAACCCGGGTAAATATATATTTATTCAACAATCTCTTTTCAAGACGGCAAGGACAGTACAAAACTTTGGAAAGCAACTCTAAGTATGTACACGCCTTGAAAATGAGTGAAGTTCCCTTAAGGTAAAAAAAAAAAAAACTATCGTTACGTTGAAAAAATTAATTTATCAGTTGTATGAAACTGACTTTTATGAAAAATACCTCGCAATATTATAAAATGAAAGAGGGAAGCATTCGATTACAAATTGCATACCAAACAGATAGCTTCCAGCACGTACCCGAGCGTCGTGAATTAGTCCGGTCGGTAGCGAGCGCGGCTTCCATGCAAACGGCCCAGGATCGAATCTAGTCAGATGCAAACGGCGTTTGGCCGCCCCGGTGGCGCAGTGGTCTAAGGCGTTGGTCTCTGATCATTCGTCCGTAAGGGGTCCGGGTTCGAATCCCGGTCAGGCATGGATGTTGTGCTTGTCTTACGGCACTGGCTCTCTCCCTTCCCTGGAACCAGTGACCCTAAATTAGGGACGGGCGACTGCTTATAGCCCATTGAGTTGCTCACGGTGGTCGTTAAACCTCCAATCAAAAAAAAAAAAACGGCGTTTTTTCTGGTCTGTCGAGAAAATTTCCCCAGTGCAGTGCGTTAATTCACAAGCTTCGTAAGGGTAAAAAAAAAATTGTAGATTTAGGAAACTGCGGTTATCCTTGCTTTTTATTATTTTTATTATGGCTACTACTGGGAAATTGGCGGACAAGATTCGGCAAGCCACCAGTTACGTCACCTGGTTGCTGGCTGCCACTAACGGCCCAATAGTGGACCACATTAGGCTAGCCATCATTTCTGGCACGTGCTTGCAGGGCCACTGAAGGGCCACTTGTGGCAGCTACTGCCTGTGATGGACCACTGATGGCCCTGTTGTGGCATATGACAACTGATGGGGTGCCAACTGTTGGCCAGCTGTTGGCCTGAACTGCTGGCCCTTCTGTTGGCCGCCCGGACATTTTATTGACGGTTCGGCAGCGGCAACATAGTGCTGGGCCAGCAAGACTGTTTTTGCTTTGTAGCAAAACACGCCGAGGGATATCACAACAGATCGGCTTCAAATATCTGCGTTACCTGTACTCCTGTACGGTAGAAACTACCAGACCATGTTGACAGTCCTAAATAATTGACGGCTGACGCAAAGGCTCACGGATGAGAGGTGTGGCTTCCTGCACGGGAGAATCTTGGATGTGTGCCAAGCTGCTGTATCTAGCCGCTTGTTGGGAAAGCTGATGGTTTTCAAGGCTATTGCAATGCATTTTGTGTTGGCCAAATCGCATTCTTTCGTCGCAAATGTTTCCAATTTTGCATCGTAACTTGTTGCTAATGTATGAGAAAATGCTGAATTTATAAAATTCTTAATTATTTTGAGGCTCCTTCCCATTTTTATTTTAAATTGAAATATATGAACATTAGTGCGAATTCTAAACAAAATATAACGTTAAAATAGTAAACATCACTCTCGTAAGAAGTATAATTCATTCCGGTTTGATATTAACACGGTTTCTGCAACCCTTAACCACTCAATAACAAAATACAAACAGTTGGAATTACATACTATACCGTGCAAATTAATTGGGACAACTATTTTATTCTCAGAATTGTAACGTGATCGCCAGTTGATGTCGGAAACCCACGTAAACCGGTTTTTATGAACTGTGAGGTGTGACTGTTAGAACTTGATAGTAAGAATGTGGTTTGACTGATTTTAAACAGGAAATAGACACTTCAGCTTCAGTTGGGAGCTTTCGTGTGTGACAGGTGGATGTTAGTTTTTGCTCTCTGTGAGTACGTGTTGCTTTCGTATATTGAAAAATGGATATTTCCCCAAGAAAGCGTGAAAAAATAATTGCTCTGAAGGATCACACTTCTATGACAGTGAGAGATATCGCTCCTACAGTTGATGTAGGCGAATCAAGTGTGTCAAGACTGCTTACGCGATACAATGCATCTGGATCATCGTCTCCAAAAAGGAGAGGTAAATGTAGAAGAAAACGAAAAACAACTCCACGAACCGATAAATATCTAATCAGAAATAGTAAAATGAATCCAAAAAAAAAAAAAAAAAAAAAAGCAAGCACTGACCTTCAAATAGATTTATTGGCTAGTGGTTGTGATGTTAGTGATTTAACTGTACGCCGTAGGCTTTTGGTAGTTAGCCGGAAGGCAAGAAGACCAACAAAAAAAAAACAATATTTGAATGCGAAAATGAAGATAAAACGTTTAGCATGGGCCGAAAAATATAAAGCATGGACTGCTGACGACTGGAAAAAGGTAATTTTCAGTGATGGAACTTATTTATTTGTGCAGGGTTACCAAGCAAATGTTGTTAGACGAAACAACTGTGAACCCTTAAGACTTGAGCAAGTCAAAACAAACTGTAAAACACCCTCTGAAACAGATGTTTTGTAGTTTTTCACATCAAATGGCACTGGAAGCTTAGTTCCTGTTCAAGGTATGATGAATTCAGCCAAGTACGTAGAAATATTACAACGTAGGATTGTTCCATTCTTGCAACCTTTTGACGGGACATTTCAACATGACTTGGCCCCATGTCACAATTCGAAATTAGTCAAGAATTTCATACTGGAAAACCAAATTCATTTGCTTGATTGGCCTGGAAATTCACCAGACTTAAATCCCATAGAAAACTTTTGGAATATTTTGAAGAGACGTTTAGGTAAAATGGACTGTACAACCAAAGAACTCATGGTAACGAATGGTATAAAAGTGTGGTTCCACGATTATGAAGTCAAAAATATGCGAACTCAATTAGTGGAGTCAATGCCAAAACGATATCAAGAGGTCATTTCTGCTAAAGGAGGACATACTTCATACTAATACAGGTATTTATCAGTGTATATCAAGGCATAAAATAATATAAAGGCATAGTTTTGGAAAAAAGAGTGATTTTTTACTTTCTCCCAATTCGTTTGCACAGTATAGTACGTATCATGTAAACAATGGCAAATTCCCGCACCTTGCGGCTTCACGGTTAAGAGACCAGGGCATCTCCAGAAGTATTATTCTAACCACCCTGACAACATTTGAAGTTCCCCGTTGTACGGGAAGAATCTGTTACATCCCCGCAAAAACAGTCTTGCTGGGCCAGCAATGGCCCAGCACTATGTTGCCGCCACCGAACCGTCTATAAAATGTCCGGGCGGCCAACAAAAGAGACAGCAGTTCAGGCCAACAGTGGGCATTCCATCAGTTGTCATATGCCACAACAGAGCCATCAGTTATTCATCACAGGCAGTAGCTGCCACAAGTGGCCCATCAGCGGCCCTGCAAGCACATGCTAGAAATGATGGCTAGCCTAATGTGGTCCGCTAGTTTGCCGATAGTGGCAGACGGCAACCACGTGACGTAACTGATGGCTTGCCAAATCTTGTCTTGTTTGCCGCCCCGGTGGCGCAGTGGTCTAAGCGATGGCCTCTGATCATTCGTCCGAACGGGGTCCGAGTTCAAATCCCGTGAGGCATGGATGTTGTGTTTGTCTTACGGCACTGGCTCTCTCCCTTCCCTGGAACCAGTGACCCTAAATTAGGGACGGGCGACTGCTTATAGCCCGTTGAGTTGCTCACGGTGGTCGTTAAACCTCCAATCAAAAAAAAAAAAAAAAAAAAAACAAATCTTGTCCACCAATTTCCCAGTTGTAGCAATAAAAAATATATATATATCAAGGATAACCGCAGTTTTCCAAAGCTACAACATTTTTTTCTCCCCTTACGAAACTTGTGAATTACAGCACTGCGCTGGGGAAATTTTCTCAACAGACGGGAAAAACGCCCGTTTGGATCTGAACCAGGGCTGTCGGCGTGGGAAGTGAGCTCTCTACCGACCGGACTAATTTGCCACGCGCGGAGTGCTTGAAGCTGTCTGTTTCGTGCGGAATGTGTAATCGAATGGTTCTCTCTTTCATTTTACAATATTGCGAGGTATTTTTCATAAAAGTCAGTTTCATATAATTCATAAATTTATTTTTTCAACGTAACGATAGTTTCTTTTTACCTTAAGAGAACTTCACTCATTTTCAAGGAGTGTACCAACTTAAAGTCGCTTTCCAAAGTTTTGTACTGTCTTTGTCGTCTTTAAAGGCGATTGTTGAATTAATATATATTTACCCGGGTTCATGTCACATTTTTAACGTAGTATCTTTCCTTTCCGTTGTCCGAAACTACATTTGTTTTAAAGAGGACAGGTATTTTAATTTGTCCACCAATTCCTAAATCATGTTCATGTCACATTCTGTTACATTTTTAACGTTTTAGGCTATATTTCCTTTCCGTTGTACGAAGCTACATTTGTTTTAAAGAGGAAAGGTATTTTAATTTACTTCTCGTTATTTTTCGAAGCGAATTCCTCCCAGTCTTGTGTATTCAACCCATGGATGAGTACATTATATCCACATAGCGTTTTTTTTTTTTTTTTTTTTTTTTTTCTCTTTCAAATAATTAATAAATTTTGCACGCGTATATATATTTTCTTTTCCAACAATCAACAAACTTTTTTTAATGTTTTTCCAGGACATTTGTTCACTCCATTCCATGAATTGTTTTTTTATTCATGGGAATGGAGTTTGTGTATTTCATGGCTGTAATCTAGTATTTCATGGCTTAATCTGATGTCTTCTTCGACGTGGAATTTCATTAGGAAACTAATTCGCCTCTCTAGATATGGAGTTTTTTTCTTAACATCCACTAAAATAACACGATGGCGATAGCATCGTCTTCAACTAACTGGTACCATGAGAGACACAGCAAGTGTTGCTTCTGCGCATGCGCAGTCCCGTTGCTTCCACATGCTGTTGGGGTTGCATTAGTTGCCAGCAACGGGCCATTAGTGGCACTTGCTTGGAGGCCCACAATTCACTGCGATGCTGCAGGGCCATCAATGGCTCGCCAACTGATAGCGCTGCCACTAACGGACCGCTACCGGACCGTGAGCGGCAGATTTCAGCCAGCAGTGACCTATCACTGCTAGCTGATGGCCAGCAGTTTTCCAGCATTTGTGTTTTTGCTGGGATGTCGCTGGTTACTAATGGCGTTCTCTTGTTTATATCAGTTGCATTTGCATCCATTTTTTTTATATATAACCAGTAAGATTTATTATTTTTTGTTTTTATAAATAGTACGTATATATTGTAAAGTATTTCAGAAAATGATATAACCGGATTTGACGAGCTAAACATTTTTTTTAAATGGTTATATCTTGCGTAGCTTACGGATGTAGCAACAGATAAACAATCAAATACGTATAAAGCTTCGCACACGTTGTTTGATGTAAACTTATAACGTAAAAGCTACAGATCTTGTGGAATTAATACTAATGTAGAGATGTACAAACTAATACAGTTTGACATCGTTTATGATCTGATTAAATATTTTATATCGAAAAATATTATTTGTTTTATATATAACAATTTTTTTTAATTGGAGGCTTAACGACCACCGTGAGCAACTCAATGGGCTATAAGCAGTCGCCCGACCCTAATTTAGAGTCACTGGTTCCAGGGAAGGAAGAGAGCCAGTGCCGTAAGATAAACCCAACATCCATGCCTCACCGGGATTCGAACCCGGACCCCGTTCGGACCAATTATCAGAGGCCATCGCTTAGACCACTGCGCCACCGGGGCGGCCCTGATATCTTGTCCCTGTTATCAAAAAAATAGTTCCGATGCCCCTGTAGTTATACACTGAGATTTAGATGTAGGCATGTAGCACTCCACTAACTGGAAAAATTGTCATGATTGACTTGATGCATAATTTTCCAGTAAACAATAAATCTAATTACTAATCAAGTTGCCTGGGAGACTAGAATAGAAAAGCTATAAGGTAATTAATTTTTCTGAAAATCTTTCAATACAGGTTGTTAGTAAATGAACAGTAAAGTGAAATAATGACAAATAATTGCATATTTAAAGGTAATTGAAATAATAAAAGGTAAACTTAACGCAATACAAAAATAGACTCCCACAGACAGAATTTTTTTTCACTTACGAGCATTTTGGCAGAACAGAAAACAATGTAGAAAATGGATATAAAAGCAGACATAGCCCAGCAAAAACACAAGTGCTGGGAAACTGCTGGCCACCACCGGGCAGTGATGGGTCACTGCTGGCTGAAATCTGCTGCTCACGGTCCGGTAGCGGTCCGTTGGTGGCAGCGCTATCTGTTGGCGAGCCATTGATGGCTCTGCAGCATCGCCGTGAATTGTGGGCCTCCAAGCAAGTGCCACTAGTGGCCCGTTGCTGGCAACCCCAACACGCAGGTGGAAGCAAAGGGACTGCGCATGCGCAGAAGCAACACTTGCTGTGTCTCTCATGGTACCAGTTAGTTGAGGACGACGCTATCGCCATCGTGTTATTTTAGTGGATGTTAAGAAAAAAAAATCCATATGTAGAGAGGCGAATTAATTTCCTAATGAAATTCCACGTCGACGAAGATATCAGATTAAGCCATGAAACACTAGATTACAGCCATGAAACACACCCACTCCATTCCCATGAATAACAATTCACGGAATGGAGTGGGTGAATAACAAGAAAAACTTTGAAACCACTTGAAACAAATGTCCTGGAAAACCATTGAAAAAACGTTTTATGAAAAAAGAATTATACGCGTACAAAATTTATTAATTATTTGAAAGAAAAAAAAAAAAAAAAAAAACAAGCAACGCTATGTGGATATAATGTACTCATCCATGGGTTGAATACACAGGACTGGGAAGAATTCGCTTCTAAAAATAAGGAGAAGTAAAATAAAATATCTTTCCTCTTTAAAACAAATGTAGCTTCGGAAAACGGAAAGGAAAGACACAACGTTGAAAATGTAACAGAATGTGACATGAACCCGGGTAAATATATATTTATTCAACAATCTCTTTTCAAGACGGCAAGGACAGTACAAAACTTTGGAAAGCAACTCTAAGTATGTACACGCCTTGAAAATGAGTGAAGTTCCCTTAAGGTAAAAAAAAACACTATCGTTACGTTGAAAAAATAAATTTATGAGTTATATGAAACTGACTTTTATAAAGAATACCTCGCAATATTGTAAAATGAAAGAAGGAACCATTCGATTACCTATTTCGTACGAAACAGAGAACTTCAAGCACTCCCTCGTGCGTGGCAAGTTAGTCCGGTCGGTAGAGAGCTCACTTCCCACGCCGGCAGCCCTGGTTCGTATCCAAACGGACAGAGTTGCAGTAAATTAGTCTGGTCGGTAGAGAGCTCCGCTTCCACACAAACGGACCTGGTTCAAATCCACTCACCTCAAAACAGGCGTTTTTCCAGTCTGTTGAGAAAATTCCCCTGCGCAGTGCTAAAATTTACAAGTTTCGTAAGGGCAGAAAATGAAAAAAAATACTGTAACTTTGGGGAACTGCAGTTATCTTTGATTTTTTTATGGCTACTACTGGGAAGTTGGCGGACAAGATTCGGCAAGCCACCAGTTACGTCACGTGGTTGCCGGCTGCCACTACCGGCAAAGTAGCGGACCACATTAGGCATCATTTCTGGCACGTGCTTGCAGGGCCGCTGAAGGGCCACTTGTGGCAGCTACTGCCTGTGATGGACAACTGATGGCCCTGTTGTGGCATATGACAGCAGATGCGGTGCCAACTGTTGGCCGCCCGGACATTTTATTGACGGTTCGGCAGCGGCAACGTAGTGCTGGGCCATTGTTGGCAGTGCTGGCTGCCAGCAATGGCCCAGTGCTAACCCAGCAAGACTGTTTTTGCTTGGAGTGATCATATATGATCACTAGGTCTCCAAAAAAAAAAAAAGCAGCTATAGCTGCTCTTTTTTTCTTTTTTTTTTTTTGATTGGAATTTTAACGACCACCGTGAGCAACTCAATGGGCTATAAGCAGTCGTCCGTCCCTAATTTAGGGCTGCTGGTCCCAGGGAAGGGAGAGAGCCAGTGCCGTAAGACAAACACAACATCCATGCCTCACGGGATTCGAACCCGGACCCTTTTCGGACGAATGATCAGAAAGGGTTCCGGGTTCTTCTCACTGGCGCCAACTACGGGGTTGCTCAGCAGCTTGAGCACCCCTTGAAATCATTTGGCGGGTGCCCCGCACCCCTCCGAATTTTTGTTATATGTACTGGATTCATACTTAAATATTTTGTTCCACTTTACATAAAACTAAATAAGATAATCGGAATGTAACGCAAATATTTGGTTTCTATAAAAAACAAGAAAGATGACACCGAATTTTCGGGTGTAATAAGCACGTCTTTTGAATCCGTTCTGAAGCAAATTAAATTTATCAAAGCTATTCAAAGTCAATGGAACCGATATGGAAAACAATAGTATCTGACGGAAGAAAGAAGTTTTTCAATCGGGTTTTTAATCCCTCAGATATTGCTGTAAACGGAATCGTGATCTTATGGATTTTGGTTGCAGACTTGTGCCTTAAGAAAAACATGAATTTATATGAGAAATATTTCGCACCGGAAACGCTCTCCAACATAGAAAGAATTTTTCAAATCGGACTCTTAGAAACAGAAATATCGACAAAAATAAGATGTAACTTTACGTCTCCTGGTGGGAAAACCATGCATTATTTTAGGAAGAAAGTATCTCAAAAGATTTTTCCATATGACCACTATCCGTCCAAGAAAAAAAAATTAGTCGAGTTTTCAGGAGCCTAGGTTTTGCTACAAATACATCACAAGCAGAAATTAACACCTATGCTCCTGGTGGCCAAACCATTCCTTACCATACATTAGAAATTTTGTTAAAAATATTTTCCATCAGGTCTTGTATGCGATACAAGAAGAGTTTTTCAAATCAGAGCTTTAGGAGCAGAAATAAAGCAGAAAACGCAATTTGCCTTTGTGCCCCTTAGCGGAAAGTTTATGATTTACTTGAAAATTTTGAATTTTTAGGAAAAACATTTCGCATCGGAGACACTATCCAACAACTAATAATTTTTTCAAATCGGACTCCTAGAAATAGAGATATTGACAAAAATAAGATATACATCTACGCCCCCTGACGTAGAAACCATGCATTATATCAAGAAGAAAATGTTCTTCAAAGGTTTGTCGACATGAGTAGTATCGGTAAACAAACCCCTTTTTTTTCAATCGAGATTTTAGAAGCTCATATTTTGCTGCAAATACATCAGAAGCGGAAATTAAGACTTACGCCACCTGGTGGCCAAACCATTTTTACAAAAATTAGAAATTATGTGCAAAGGATTTCCCATCAGGAGCTGTATCCGGTGCAGAAAGAATTTTTCAAATTGGAGATTTAGAAGCAGAGATATAGGGTGAAACGCAATTTACCTCTACGCTTCCTAGCGGTAAGTCTATGAATTAATTGGAAATTTTGAAATTATATGAAAAACGTGTCACACTGGAAACCCTATCCAACAAAGAAGGAATTTTTCCATCGGACTCCTAGAAGTAGAGATATTGACAAAAATAAGATATACATCTACCATGCATTATTTTAAGAAGAAAATGTTTCTAAAATGTTTATCGACATGAGTACTATCGGTGTACAAACGACGAATTTTTTCAATCGAGAATTTAGAAGCTCATAGTTTGCTGCAAATACATCAGAAGCGGAAACTAAGATTTACGCCCCTGGTGGCCAAACCATTTTTTTACAAAAATTAGAAATTATGTGCAAACGATTTCCCATCAGGGGCTGTATCCGGTGCAGAAAGAATTTTTCAAATCGGAGATTTAGAAGCAGAGTTATAGGGGGAAACGCAATTTACCTCTACGCCCCCTAGCGGAAAGTGTATGAATTACTTGAAAATTTTGAAATTATATGAAAAACATGTCACACTGGAAACACTATCCAACAAAGAAGGAATTTTTCAATCGGACGAAGTAGAGATATTGACAAAAATAAGATATGCATGTACACCCCCGGGCGGAGAAACAGTGGATTATTTTAAGAAGAAAATATTCCGAAAATATTTATCGATGTGAGTGGCTTCAGTCCACGAAAGAATTTTTTCAATCGATATTTTAGAAGCTCAGATTTTATGGCAAATACATCAGAATTAAAAATTAACACTTACACCCCCTGGTGGCTAAAGTATTCTTTACCAAAAATTTGAAATTATATGCAAAAACGTTTCCATCAGGAGGTGTATCCGCTGAAAAAAAAAGAAATTCAAATCGGAGTTTTAGAAGAAGAGTTATCGGGAAAAATGTAATTTACTTTTACGCTCCCTAGCGGAAAATCTATGCGTAATTTAAAAAAGTAACTATATCTAAAATACTCTTCGACATAAATGGAATCGAAAGATAAAATATTTTTTTCAGTCGGATGTTTAGAAGCAAATATGTGGAATAAAACGTATTTTTGAATTCGACATCACCTGTACTTACGCCCCTAGCGGCGAAATTGTACATCGTAAAAAAATAAAACGAAATAAATGATCATCATTCGCTTATTTCAAGCTTCTTACTGCAAAAAGAATTTTTCAAATCGGACCAATAATTGCAGAGATATCTTGGGTAACATAAGCACGATCTTTCTTTACAAAAGACGTGCTAAAACATCATAACTTCAAATAATCGTATTTTAACTACCGACACCGAATAAACACTTAAGAAATAAGACAGCAAAGTAAACGAAAAATTGGTGTTGTGGGATGTGGTTTGTACCCTACCTTCCTAATTGTTTAAAGCTACCGCTTTTTTTTTTTTTTTTTTTCGCAATCACGTTCCTTGCACATCAGTAAGTTGTCAGCAGCTCATCGTGCACGCACTGAGCTTCCGTAGGGTCATAAAGCCATAAATGTCAGAGCGGGAGTAAAGAATGACCGTGCGAGAGCAGACGGTCATTCTTTACTCCCGCTCTGACATCATTCACAGCGAGATCATTCACAGCGAGACTGCGAATGATCTTTTCTCGCTCGAAGGATAATTTTGAAGTTTTTTATTTTGCTGTTGTTGTTGGTTGTAGTTATTGTTTGTTTGACATAATTCTGTTCAAGCTTTTTTTCTCCCTAGCTTTATAAAATATATAAGCAGTCACCAATAGTAACACCAATCAATCCACGCAGGGGTAATATGCCAAATCGATAACAACCGGCTCACATGGACTGCAAGATGAATGATGGTGGGGTGGCGGTGGAGATTTCCAAGATACACTTGTTGATCAAAGCAAAAATTTCACTGTGGTTATACCCTGCGTTATACGCTAAATGCTAGCAATAGCAAGTAAGGAAAATAATACAGTGCAATGATTACGAAGCGCGTTCCATTCCAACACTGAACACGTCGGTTTGTTTGCTACTGCTAGAGCGAGCTCCTCAAAGGTATCGCTATTAGCCGACTGTCTGTTTTGACTAATGATATACACATGTGTATACTGTCAATCTCAGACTTTTTCAACAGGTTTGGTTTTCTGGTAGTAGTCCCCAACAAAATGCTGAAATTTTGTACAAAAGAAAAAAAAATTATAGGAGCTCTTGTGCGCACATTACAGAAAATTAAATCGGAAGAATTAAAACGGGGTTCAAAAATTTGGTGGCTATAAAAAAATGTAATATCTTTATCATGAAATCATGTATCGATTTGTTTGCGTGTAATCTGAAGGTCCCTTTAAACATCTAAAATTTCAACACTGGAAACGGTACCTGCCTTTTAAATTTCAGCACCACTCCAAAATTTCAGAAGTAGGCGTCTATGCCTCTTCATCACTTTCTGTGCTTGTCTCATCTTGGATTTCTGGCTCTTCTGTGTCTCTGAAAATAAAATCATAATTTGAATACAGCAGTAATATTAACACACAACCATAGGTCATATTATGCTTGGTAACCGATGGCAGATCCAGCACAGAGCGACTGTGGCAATCGCCACCAGCGTTCCTTAAAAGTAAACAGATCAATTCTTTTTACCAAAAAGATGCTGATAAAACACTTGTTTTTCCTGATGAAACTCAACTGAAACAAGACTTTATCGATGCAATATTAAAACACTGGAGATACTTATCTAATATAATAGCGCAATGATCCTCCTACAGCGCGAATAACATCCTACACTTCAAGGCATCGACTCTACCAGATGCCGGAGGGTTTCCGGTGGTCATGCCTGCTGCAGCATTGTCCATAACTTCACCGGAGACGCCTGTCCAGGTTCCATGGATCTGATGTTACGTTCCACGGCATGTCAAAGAGCTTCCACGCAGTTTATTTTCCCTAGACCTTGGGGACCACTGGATGGTTTCAAATTGGGGGCCACTGGATGGTTTCAAATTCAGACCAGTGTTCCTCCAGCCATGCCTGGGTGAATCGCCCTTTGGGACGCAACATTGTACTGCTGAAACAGACTATCGGCCGCAGGATGTGCGAAGGACATGCAAGCATGTAAGTAATCAGCCAGCACATAGCGCGCAGCGGCTATAAGGATATCTCGCGGCACACTTAGGGACCTAATGTGCCCCATGAGATGGCTCACCAAACCATCACAGAACCACCACCGCCTTGAACATAGCCGACCTGGCACTGCGAGGCCATGTCCTTGTGCTGTTGACGCCACACCTGCCCCTGCCGTCAACTCTGTACAGCTGAAAACCGAATTCATCCGACGACACCATTCTACAAAGCTTAAGTTTTGATGTCCTCGGTATCAGGCTAAGCGTTATTTCCGATAACGAGCTGTCAAAAGTGGCACACGAGTAGGGCGCAGTGGTGCAGTCCTGAAAAAAGAAGTGGCTCGGTGCTCCGAAGACATGACCAGGTGTTATCGTCGACTCCAGCAGGTACGGCGGGGGAGGTGGGGCGCCAACAAACCTATGAAATTGAATGTACATACATACATACATACATACATACATACATACATACATACATACATACATACATACATACTGTCTGGTATACTATTGGCCGCTACATGGAGTATAACTATACAACCGGGATTAGGAAGAATGCTATCCCGCACTCACCAACCCGCTTAGCCAGTGTGATGTGTACGCCCCTCCTACCAAGAGGACTTTAAACTGAAAACTATGCCCTCAGTCCCCGGCAGGTGGAATGAACCTGGCCAAGGCAGCGGCCAGTGCGACACGAAGGCAGAGAGTGCCGAGAATGGTTTTGGTAACTGTGGGTGCCAAAGCGGTACCCAGTTTATTGCTAGAATGGAATTACAAGCATAAGAGATGTCGCTGAATATTGCAGTACAGAAAATATAAAGAGGAAATACAGATATATCCACAATGCAACACAAACTGGAGAGCAAACATAAAGAGCACATAAACACGGCGCATTAACATTGGTATCAACAAAGGCGGAATCAGTTGGACAATACCAAAGCTATAGAACAGCTCAGCGTGAAAGATAAAAAAAAGGGGGCCAGACTATAACATGAAGGAGCAGACAGTGTGAGGCAATGCCGGCAAAACATCAGTTTGCACATATAGTAAAAATACGATGCACACAAATAAGGAATAACATAACGTCATATCATTCGATGCGAAGTAACACAAGTACAACATGAATAAGGGTATGATAAAACACCAACTGAGTAGAATATAACAACGGTCAAAATGCAAGGCACAGTACAAAAATACTCCAACTACATTCTGAAAACAGTTAACAATGGTAGCACTAATATAAACCGCGACGGAGCAAAACACTAGTACAGCAAGGCAGAAGCGGAGCTAAGGGGGCACGGCGCCGAGCCTGGCGACATGGAGAGACGGGACGCAGACGTTCATAAACCCCTTACGTGTTTTTGAATTGCATCTCAGATTCCACAATGTATAGAATTTTTTGAATCAAAAGTGAGTTATGGCACGAGCGCAGTAGTCGTAAACTTTGGCAAAATATACAGATTTTACAACTGAACGAATAAGATTACTGAATCTATTCGTGCAATAAAATAAAAGCTGTTCAGTTTATGATGCCATAATTCTCGTACGCCGCTCTGTGGACGGGACAGCCTGAAGACGATTGGTCTGTCAGTGACGTCACGCGTGCCTCCCTTAAAATTCTCGGCTATCACCTACTGGCTCCTACCGTAGATGAAGACGGGTACTGTCCTGTATGCTGTTGTTGATGTCCTCATGTGCTTAGAACAGTAAGGAAGTGTACTACATGGATTAGACAAAGGAAGATTTCCACTAGGAGATTCTCGGAGTGGAAAATTTTTGTACACCGTAGAACTTATTTCTCACTACCATCCTCCACTTAAGGAACATTGTAGTTCCACAAAAAGGCCAAGAGTTAGTTACTTCTCTCATGAAATGCAGGATGAGATCTTAGAAATCATTACTGGTAAGATAAGGCAACAAATTCTAGATAATATCCGAGAAGCAAAATACTCTTCGATGATATTCGATACCACACCCGACGTTAGTCAAAAAGATCAAATATCTCAGGTAATAAGATACACTATCTACCAACAAGTAATTGGACACCTGTGATAGCAAAGGAAAACGAAGTTTATTCACCTTCAATAGTTGGTGGAGCCTCCACGAGCGGCGATTACAGCTGCGACCCTCCGGGGCATACTCTTAACCAGGCGTTATACGACGGCTAGCGGTATTTTCTTCCACTCGGCTTGGAGAAGACAGGTCAGTTCCTTCACCGATTTCGGACGGTGGGGGCACCCCTTAAGTCGACGCTCAAACTCGTCCCAGAGGTGCTCGATGGGGTTAAGGTCCGGGCTCTGCGCAGGCCAGTCCATTCGATTAACCCCATTATCACCATACCAAGCATTGGTGGACCTCGCAACATGACAGGTGGCATTGTCATCCTGAAAGTAACATGGGTCCACCCCGTAAAACTGCCACAACGTAGGAAGCGCATGGTCATCGAAAATGGTGCAGTAGGTCTTGGCGTTGAGTCTACCAGGAATTGCGACCAAGGGTCCCGTGCCATACATGGAGAAACAACCCCAAGCATAATTCCGGCGCCCCCGAACTTCACAGTTGGCACAATACATTCCGGCAGGAGGAGTTCTCCATGCAGACGCCAAACCCAGACCCTGCCATCCGAACGGTAGAGGGTAAACCTTGATTCGTCGCTCCAGAGAACCTGTTTCCACTGTGGCTTGTGGGCGGCAGCACTTCCATGATAACCGAGCAGATGGGCTTCCTTACGGATGGTATTCATCAAAAGAACACTCCCGGATGCCTGTTGAAACTCCTCGCGGATGTGGCCCATCGATTTGGAGCGGTTCTTCCGAATTTCTCTGGCCAGCATCCGTCGGTCTCTAACTCCCAGTTTTGTGGGTCTGCCGGGTCGGGGCACATTCCGACAGTCTTCTCTCATCTTCCACTTGCCAATCACGTAGGCCACTGTCGATTTTGGGTACTTCAACTCGCTGGATATGTCACGTATGGATCAACCATTTCTGTGATACCCGACGATTACACCTTTCTCGAAATCAGGGAGCTCCGAACTGCGTGGCATCTTGCATGCGACTGGTTGCGTTGTTGTTTCCCACACGATATTTAACGGAGGCGGCCGTGACGTGTATCAGGACCGCAGATATCGTCGGTTGCAGGGGTGTCCAATTATTTGTTGGTAGATAGTGTATATGAAGATGAGGGAAGAAGGTCCTTAGGTCACAGAGAGTTTCATTGATTTTTTTACAGTCAGTGGAAAAGCAGGTGAAACTCTTGCTAAAGCAATAGTCAGAAAATTGGAAAAAGATGGTTTAGTTCGCGCGAACTGCAGAGGACAATCGTATGACAATGGAACTCACATGGCAGGAAGGTGCAATGGGATTCAGAAAACGCATCCTTAAAGAATATAAACTTGCATTTTTGCTGTCATGTGCAGCTTACTCTCTTAATCAAGTAAGGATTGTGACGTGCCTGTCCCGTAGGATGCACACGACATAAAGGCAGATAGCAGCAAGAACGAACGTCTGCGTAGCTCAGTTGGTAGAGCGACTTGTTCCGGAATAAGTGGATCCGGGTTCGATTCCCGGCGTGGACCAAAAATGACGGAGAAATTTACTTCGTTATAGGATACAAAGTGCTAGTATAAATCCAGACGCAGATATTTACTTTGGAGTTCTCCACAGCCAGATGGGAAATATTACACAAACTTGTTAAAACGTCCTTCGAATCCAAATCTAAGACAAGGTGGTCCACAAAGATGGAAACTGTTAGAAGTGAAACAAAGACAAGATATCCACAAAGATAGAAGCTGATAGAAACTGTTCCAATGAAAGAAGTTTTAGTAAGCCGAAGCTTATCAAAATATATCTGCGGAGCACAGCTGGCCAACAGAGATCAACAAATTTAAGTGTGATCTCCATAGAACATGAGTTTCCATCAAAACTTTCTTATGATGATATCATAAAGGCTTTTGCTGCCAGAAAAGTCAAGCTGTAAATATGCCTGTCACTGGAAATTTTTCTCGAAGTTTAAAAAACTGGGTTTCATCTTAAATTGTAATGCACAGCCGTATTCAAATGTTTATGTCATACAAATGTTTAAAATGTTAAACTCAAAAAGGTTTGTGTATTGAATAAAAAATAGTTCGTATATTGAATTAAGTGTTATTTTAGTGAACAGTGTATTAATGTTACAGTTATTAATATGAAAACAGTGATAGAACACTGTGGTGAAAGACCAGTTGACCAGTATTTGAACACGGGAAAAGTATTAATTGGTTAAGACTAAAATATTAAATTAATTATTGTTTTTACTGTAAAAGAACTCTTGTTTTCATTAACTGTTAAGATTCATTCAAAGAAATTAGTAGTTTAAGAATGAACTGGCCGCCCCGGCGGCGCAGTAGTCTAAGCGCTGGCTTATGATCATTCGTTCTCGTGGGTCCAGATTCGAGTTCCGGTGAGGCATGGATATCTTACAGCACTGGCTCCCTCCCTTCCCTGGAACCAGTTGTCCTAAATTAAGGACGGGTGACTACTTATAGCCCATTGAGTTGCTTACGGTGGTCATTAAACCTCTAAGCAAATTTAAAAAACAAAAAAAAAAAACTGATTATTTGTTTGTTAAGTCGCTTGTGCTCAATATCACAAAAACCCATGACTGTTATGATATTAATAAAGAAGTTTTATTCATTTTGAACCTCGAAAAATCAAAACCGCAAATCAGGAGCAATTGTAAAATTTAACAAAATGCTAGCAGATGTAATCTTAAAAATTTAAAAATAAATTTTAGTTAATATGTTGTTGCTGAAAGAAGGGTGATTGGAGTGGGGGGGGGTGCCAAACTCTACTTTGCCCCTGGTGAAAAAATTCTAGCTCCGCCTCTGAGCAAGGACATACAATGGGAGCAAAAGAAAAAACACAAGGCACCATAACAAAATCAGGAGATAACATTACAACGCGATAGTGATAGCATGAAAGGAACAGCACACAATTAGTGAAACAGGAGATGAAGAAATGGGCAACCAGAAAATTCCAGGCGACCACAAGGTGGAAAACGTCGCCGGAGAGAACGAAAAGTGTTGGATGAGGAAGGATTGCTAAAGTTCAAGTTCATCGGCTTGAGGAAGTAAGGTACTACAAAACTGTTTCTCAGCGTGGTCTTTCAATGAGGATTGACGGCGAGTGTATGGTCTCATGAAAACCTGGTACCTAGGATCCGTGACACTCAGGGATTTGAAAAAGGACACATAAGCTTCAAATTGCATTACCGCTGCACAGAGGTCAAGATCTGGTGAATGGAGAAATTCTACAGTACAGACAACCGTACGAGTAGATTGGAACAGGCGTAAGAGTTGCTGTATGGACAGTGGTCCAGGAACCAGAGGAAACTTATCAATGGTGTGTGTAACCACATCATCTGAGAGAGGATTGACAGGATCAGAACAGAGATGCATACTGTCCGAAGAGTCATCAGGGGGAGAAACATCTGAACAAGAAACATCGGGAACACTACATGAGGCCACAGAAGGAGTAACAGAAAGATGTTTTACCTTTTTCTGTTTCACAGAGCCTTTGGAAGTTCCAGTCCGTTTCGAAGACGAAGCTGAGGCGGATGAATCCATTGGTGGATCTGGAAGAACCCTCGAAACAGGAGACGAGAACACATGTTGCCCCGAAGATCAGTATGTACCCAATCAGCATCGGTGAACACTGGAACATCAGCCGAGGCAGCAGGAAGGTGCTGTAACAGGGGAACATCATACATGGTCGTAGTTGGAGATCCGATATGGGAGAGACACGGAGGAGAGCCAGTCGGCCGGAGTGCCGAAGCACCACTCGACACATCCGAGTCGGAACACTCCGCCGGAGGCACATCAGTATTGAAAGATATCTCTGTTAACCCAGAAGGAGGATGCACTACCGTACGGTGAGGAAGAGGAGGAAAGGGATCATTATCCTTGACTGGAAGGTGCGTCTGACGGAGAGAAGAAGAGGTCGCGTCAGGCAAAACACTGGAAGAGAGGAAGATAGAAGCACTAGTGTGATTGGCATTGGGAGGCGAGCTTGAAGAAAGACCACGGCGTATGCGCACACATGCAGTAGCGGCATGTTCCTGTGTAAGACAGTGAGTACAATAGTGAGTGATGAAAACCTTGAAACTGTACGTGCGTGAGCCAATTTCAACAGTAACGTCACTAGGACAATCCACCAAGGCGTTCTCAGTGGGAAAGACGACCAATAACTGGCGGCGAGGTCCTGTAGCATGGGCAAATCGAGTTTCGCGTGGAGCGTCAGTAAGGCGACGGACTTTGCCAACAATTTTACAAATATGAGTGATAAGGAGAGGAAGCGCAGTATTAGACACTTCCTGTAGAACAGGATAGAACATTATATTCACCGGACGCTTGGAATGAGACGAAGGGACGAGATTATTTGTTCTAATCGAAAGTCCGTGTGCAAGGTAAAAGGCAGCATCCTCCTTGTGCTTGAACTGCGCTGAGATACCCCGAGGGGTACGAGAAATACCGACGATAGACGCAGTGGTCAAAGCGATGGTTTCTGATCATTCGTCCGAAAGGGGTACGGTTTTGAATCCCGCTGAGGCATGAATGTCGTGTTTGTCTTACAGCACTGGCTCTCTCCCTTCCATGGAACCAGTGGCCTTAAATCAGGGACGGGCGACTGCTTATAGCCTATTGAGTTGCTCAAGGTGGTCGTTAGACCTCCAATAAAAAAATAAAAAAAATAGACGCAGACCACACATGACCTGATAGGGCCTCCATGTAGCGTGGCAGTGGAGTATTTCGTAAAGCACGAAAGAGCATACCTCTATCCAGGAGGTTATGGAGATCACGGCCAATCTACGAATTTCCATCAATCGTGACCTACACCTTGCGGTTGGATACCTGAACAATAGGTGTTGATTGCAAGCGACCATCAGGTTGAGTAGAAGCTGAACTAGAAGTAGCACCTCGCTGCACTGTAGAGACAAATGACATCCTCGGAAGAGAAGTCTGTGCTGAGCCGGAAGGCACAGAAGTCAGTAAGGGAAGACAGTAGTAATAGTAGTAGTACCCATGGAGGGCACCTAGGCAGAGGCAGAAGTTGAAAGAGGCGCAGCCAAGTCCAGTGATGGCACCGGAGCTGGAGTACCAGAAAGCTGTTAAGGCACCTGAGCAAACACATCTGAAAACGAGAGTACGTCAACTTCCATGGATCTGGGAAGTGCGACGTGATGTGCATCCGCCACGCCCAGAGGTGATAAGGAGAGACCGGAAGCCGCCATGTTAGCAGCCTCCAAACATAAACAAACGAGCTAACGATGTGAAAACGGAGGAATATGAACAAATAGAAGGACGATACCGCCAGAAAAGTAGCTCAAAGCGTACACAGTACCTTTAAACAGGCGGGGCAAGCAACAGGTGAGAGCAGAACAAGGTACATCACACTAGAATGCATAAAATGTAGGAGCCACCAACACAACGTCTGTCAAGAACGAGCAATGGGCTGGACATATTGCCAGAAAAACAGACCACCGATGGACAACCGAAATTTTGGACTGGATACCAAGGGGCAGAGAAAGACCACATGGGAGATGTACGGATGAAATTTGAAGACATGCCAAAGTAACATGTAGGAGAGTGGCTCAAGACAGACAGTTGTGGAGGAAACTTGGGGAGACCTTCATCCAGGAGTGGATTGATAATGATTGACAATGATGATGATGACATACTGTCTGGTACCCACTTAACTGGCTATTTCTGAAATGACTTCGCTAAACAAAAAAAAAAGGATTTATGCTGCACAGCCGCTATGAAAATAAACAAATAAATAAATAGAGAGAGAAGAAGAAGGAAAAAGAGAAAAAAAATCAGTTAAGATTATTTGTCAAAAAAATGTTATCTTCGATGGGTGACGCATTGAATAAATAAATTAAAAACAAAAATTCGTTTGATTTAGTATAAAATAGCCAGGCGCCGCCATGCCTTGGAGAAAAAGTGACCTGGTGGCGCCATGCCCCACCAGCCCTCGACTGCACCCCAGGGAGAGCGTCTGCTATCTCAGCCCAAGGTGGGCAGCGTGTGACGTACTTTTCGCTCGCTGACGCTACTTGGACCTCCAACATTAAACGTGGATGTGATTTGCGCCGCCGTTGACAAACAGTAAAGGTCTGTATACGAACCTGAATATTCTTTAGCGACCTCTTTCATCAATGGCGTGTGATAGGTCACTGCTATCTCTCTGGGCGATAATAGGTCACTGCTATCTCTCATGTGTCGATGGAATACTCACGGTGCATCCTTCGTACGGTTTCCCTCGGGAACCCTAGAGTTCGTACCACTGGGGCGATAGAATGATCCATTTGTCTTGCGCCAACAATGCGTCCATCACAGTTGCTCAGATCACCACGTTTATCCATGTACGTTGAGTGCGATACACTGTTGAGAAGCCCTGCTGCCCACCTATTTATTGTCTGCGTTCGGTTTCAGAATGTTCAATTCTGCGCGGGGGATGTTCAATTGTTCATGTCAACTGCCCATCAACCCTAGCTGTAACTATTTTTTTTACTGAGTGTACACACACACACACACACACACACACACACACACACACACACACACACACACACATGTTTGCAGGACCGTAGCAAACTTTTCTTATCTGGAAGGGTGAGACTTGAAATTACGCCCCTTCGAGTTCCACACAAATAATACGTAGTTTTTACTTTCTCACACACTGCTATTATAGGGAAGTGTTACGTATTATGACGAAGTAAATTTCTCCGTCATCTTTGTCCACGCCAGGCATCGAAACCGGGTCCCCTCACTCCAGAGTAAGTCGCTTTCCCAACTCAGCTACGCGGCCGTATGCTCTCGCTGCTATCTGCCTTTATCTCATGTGCGTCCTGCGGTGCAGGCATCTCCCTTTCCCCCGAAAGAGGGCCGGGGTCATGGCCTACGGGTCAGCCGGGACCATGTGTCGCTGTAGGCAGTCATCCCATGAAGATCGATCCAAAAAGTGTGGCTTATGTCACAGCCGGCACTTTCATTGGCGATAAGTGATAACATGAATTGCCCTGTGTTCGTCCGGGAGCAACTGGGGAATCTACTTTGCAGCGACTATGCGGTAACCCAATCGGTTTCGCAGAACGTCATCAACGGAACCAATGGACACCTGCATCACATTAGCAACCTCCTCAAAGTTCATTCAAAAGTCGTCGCGCAGGAGTGTCTCGATGGTATTGACATTAACCTCCGTAGTCGATGTCGAAGGCCTATCGGAGCATGACGCATCTTCTAAACACTCTTCGCCATTTACAACTTTCTTGTACCACTCAAATACTCTTGCACGGGAGAAAATCTTCCTTATGGGCTGTTTTAATCCTTTTGTGCGTTTCTGCGGCGGTTTTATTGAAACTCACGCAAAATTTTGTAGCTGCCCTTTGTTCCAGTTTTAAATCCAGACTGGGTTACAGCAACACATCTGAACTTTACGTCGTCTACTGCAAAAAGCAGCTCGCCCCGGTGGCGCAGTGGTCTAAGCGATGGCCTCTGATCATTCGTCCGAAAGGGGTCCGGGTTCGAAACCCGGTGAGTCATGGCTGTTGTGTTTGTCTTACGGCACTAGATATCTCCCTTCCCTGGAACCAGTGACCCTAAATTAGGGACGGGCGACTGCTTATAGCCCATTGAGTTGCTCACGGTGGTCGTTAAACCTCCAATAAAAAAAAAAAAAGCAGCTGGCGGAACTCTGTAACGACGCATCGTCACGTGACTGGCCTTTAAGGCAGGGGCGGATTTCTGACTAGGCACACTAGGCTCGCGCCTAGGGCTCCAGAGCTTGAGAATCCCCGAAAACGTAGAAATGGATTGCCAGTGTTGTTTTGGTGCTCACGGACGGAAACAAATCAATCCTTAAAGCTACCACTTTGTATTGTCAATTGATTTCTGATATTAGTAACATATACTTTTTCTCGCTTTATTGATACTCCAAATTTTCAAGTTCTTATCGATGTACTTGTTTTGAAAAGAACAGTTAAAATAATTTAGCTTTCCTTTCAGTGGTGGGTGAATGAAGAATTCACGCTTCCCGTACTTTTCAGGGTTTCAGGCGAATACTTAACTCTCCAGCTGTTATATAAATTACTTTCGTGCTACTTCCAGCCAAAGGAAAACATCTGTGTTGGAACCTTTCCCATTTCCCCACTGAGTTGCGATGGCGAGCGCTTGTAAATACTGTCCTGAAGATCGGGGTGTCTGCTGGTAACTGTTTTTTTCCTTTGGGATACGGTTCTCAGCACGAATCTCCCTAAACCAATCTAAACCAAAAGAGTTAATATTTAAGCTGGAAAAATAAAGAAATTCGAGAATATTACACTATCTCTTTCTTATTTAATAGTGTTAAAAGAAATTTCTATTGTCTCTACTGGTTTGTATAATGTCAAGTATTCTCATCTTTTCTATTCTTTAAATCGACATGAAACTAACTTTTGAAAAAGCAATAAGGAAGTTTCAATGATACTCTTACTCGAAAAGCTGTGGTTCCTACTTTTTCACTTTCAAACCAGATCTTCTGCATTTATTTCTTGTTTTTTTGTTTCTGATAACTGCAGTGCAGGTATAAAACAATCTCACGCATCTTTTTGACAGAATAAAAAAAATGTAGACCTTCGCTATTTTCCGACGAAAACAATAAGAAAAATGCTTTCAGGAAATACATTCTCGCTTTCCTGCACTGACTGCTGAAATTCTTACTGTCCAACTTTCTTGGTCCATGACATTGTCTTCGTATAAGATCCCCAAATTATGGGGGTTAGGAGAGGGGACGCCATAGTGTGCTCTCGCACGACGCCCCTCCCCCATACACGAACTTTCGTCACCACGCAACATCTTCACACTGTTCACCAATCCTCAATTATACACCTGGACTTCATTCACTGATGTCTACACACACTCCACGAAACTCTCACCACGGCCCAACAGGAAACACCAATCAAAACCCTGAGTCATTCAGTTCCGCCCAAGAACTCGAACGGACTCGCACACAAATTGGCTGCGAGGTCACCTAAAAGGGCGGGTGTGACCCGAAAGTACACGCGGTACGTGCATGTAGGCGGACAAATTCCCTTCAGAGGTGACCAAGTGACAGCGTACCGGACGGGAGACTGTCAGAAAGGACGCCGGGTCAACGGGTGCACCAAGGAACTCATACGACCCATGGCTGGTGCCGCCCCGGCCCACATCCACACAGAACCGATACACCACAAGCATCAAATACACAACAGCCTCCCTTCAGCATCCCTTCATTTACACACACACACACACACACAAAGGGGAGCCCGTCTCAGCTCTGATAGAAGCAACCCCCAATTCTTTTCGTTGTGTGGGGAGACCAGTTTCTTTCCCTTTCAACATTTTCACGGAATATATTTTTTAGAAATCTTTGCATTTGAACTTCTACTTAGACATTTCTTTTTGGTGGTACCGCGCATGATCGCGTTTTTTTTTTGGGGGGGGGGGGGGGCGTCTTACGATGCTTTCTCTGCCATGCTGTATTGTCAACATAGCATATAAACTACGGGTCACTTGCTGATTTTAATTATTATAAATTTTCATTCAAATCACTTTTGCCTTCTATTTATCGCATATTAACTGCATTGCTTCCCTTACTTACAAAGTCCTGCACGCTTCGCCACTGCGCACAACTATGACGACCCACCCGGAGAGACCTACCTTACTTCGAAAGAAATCCCTGAAGCCGTGGGCCTCCGGCAACTTCGCGATGAACTTGTGAGTAACCCTATCAAAGTCTTTACTCTGATCGGCGGAAAAAAGGCCCATATTAAACCCTTCTCGCACAGGTAGGTGATAGCATCACTGATGCAACACACGTTCCAAAATATACGACGCCCCTTGATACCACACATCTGATTGACACCGATGAGGTGTTTAGCAACGAAACAGAGCCTCCTATTGATGATTCTGGCCAGGATCTTGTAGTCAACAGTCGAGAGACACCGGTCTCTAACCACCTATCGATCTAGAAGGGGTGCCGGGGGTCTTGCACAAAAAGATAACCCTGCTCATCCGCATGATTCCCGGCATTAGACCAGCCCTAACAATCTCATTAAACACCCTGCAAAGCCAGGGAGCTAAAATGTTAACAAACTTCCTGTAGAATTCCGCAGGAAGCCCATCGCACCCAGGAGACTTACCGGGTTTAAGGGCCTGGATCGCCGACCTAACTTCCGTACCCTTGAAATCCCCTTCGAGGAGCTCCATGTCCTCATTCGAGATACGCGGAGTTCCCTCAAGCCAGTTGTCCATTGAGGTCGACTCAATTTTCTCGCCGGAAAAAAGGTCGCCGAAGAACCAATCTAAACCAAAGGAGTTAATATTCAGGCTGAAAAATAAAGAAATTCGAGAATATACGGTCCATGGCATTCGTCTATGCCATGAACGGCTTAATTTCTTCGATTTAGGGAATTATTCGCCGTAAAAATACTCTTCTACGGAAAGTCATCCACCCTTTTAAAATGAAATACTGAGCACACATTGCATTTTACCCAGATTTTCTAATGTCGAGGACTTCCGTTTGTCAGTGTCTTCAAGTATTTCATTTTTGCGTGATACCATGCTCGTTTCCTACTGATTTAACTCATAACGTAAAAACAAGATGATTTTCCACAGCAGAAGCAATGGAAAGAACTCGTTTCGTAATTGAAAGGTATCCTAATTTTATAACAATTTATACGCAATGTACTGATATACACTGATGGCCACCCAAAATGCAACACCAAGAAGGACACGAGACAGCAAAGCCAGATTTACTGGACCCATAACAACAAATACAAAGATGAAACGATTGAGCTTACAGGCCCGCATGCGACTTGTGGAAAAAGCAGATATCAGTAGTTCGTGTGGACCCCATGGCTGCCAATAACGGCCGCGGCATCGAACGAAAGAGGCTTCGGATGTGGGCTTGGGGTATGTCGGTCCAGGCTGCTTCCACACGTTGCCACAGTTCCTCAGGCGTAGCTGCGGGTGGTGCTTGCCGGGCCACTCGGTTGCCGATCAGCGACCAGACGTGTTCGATGGGCGACATATCGGGAGAACAGGCTGGCCATGGCAGCAGTGACACCTGGTGGGTCGTGAAGAATTGTTGCACGATGCGTGCCACGTGCGGGCGCGCAATGTCCTGTTGAAACGTGACCGCTGGCAGGTCCTGCACGTAAGGGAGGACTGCAGGCTCCAAAACGTCAGAGTTGTAGCTGTGGCTGTTGAGTGTATCGGCGATGCGGATCAGAGGGGTGCGGGTGTAATATCCAATTGCGCCCCAAACCACAACGCCATGCGACGGACCGGTATGGCGATGCATAATGCAGGCGTCATACAGTCTCTCGCCGCGGTGCCGCCACACGTCAATCCGACCGTCGTGGTGTTGCAGGAAGAAGCGGGATTCGTCGGAGAAGACAATGTCGTGTCATTCCGTTGTCCAGGTGCGGCGTTCAACGGTCCACCACCACCGCACTCGCCGGTGGTGTAACGTCAATGGTAATCGCAGCAATGGGCGCCGTGCAACAAGTCCCCGCTCCTGCAGACGACGTAGAACGGTACATGTTGACACAGGTTGTTGCGCAACTCACCCTAATTTCTGCGCTAACGTTCGTGATGTTACGGTGCGAGCCGTCAATGCCCGCCACACAATATGCCGGTCCTCTCGTTCGGTGGTGTGCCGTAACTGCTGCAATCGCTCACGTCAGTCCGTCCGTCCCTCCTGCACATACCGAATCCATACTTGCCTCACTGTGGCTGGATGTCGTCCCACACGGGTGGCGATGTCTCGGTACGATAAACCGCTGTCTCGATAAGCCACTATTCGTCCTCTGTCGAACTCCGAAACGTGCTGGAATGACTGCCGTATTCTGCGACGAGGCATCAGGAAGCTTCCCACGCACAGGTCCGGCAGCACAACACCCTTCCAATACTTACACTCCGCCTTCTGTGCACCCTTCTTATAATGCTTCTCGGTGGCGTGCTGGGCGCACATGATTTGCATATACCCTGCAATGCTAATCGTTTGCATGTCCTCTCGCGGGCGACGCATGCTGCGAATTTCAGGCCAATCGGATGCTGCCTTCTTGGTTTTGCATTTTGGGCGGCCAGCAGTGTATTTGCATGCATTTCACTTGCCAGTAAATCAGCGTGACAATCTTCTTTTGGGGATAAACTATAAGGTGCGATTTTATAAGTGTTGACCAGCTACTGGGCTATTTAATTGGTCATTTGATCTGAGGCCCAAATGCAGTACACTTCTCGAGCTTTGTAATTCGGATCTCAGATATCCCTAACCATTCTTTTCTGAACTATTAGTTTTTGGGGATTACTTTTTAGTTGTATGACCTTTCATTACGAAACCTCATGGGACATTTATAACGGCTGCTGATCACTATGACAACTGTGAAATCTTGCGTACGTCACAAAGGCATTTTGATACATTACTGGCAAACTGTCCAAAACTACATGATAGGTAAAATTCCCGTCTTTTTTTTTTTTTTAGTAGTGTTCTTTCAAATTTGCAGTATAAAAATATTCCCAATAATTTCTATCACTTCTTAAAGACAAAGTCAGGGAAATGTCATACCGTGTTCTGTAAACAATGGGCTAAGTAATGAATGAAAAATATTCGATGTTTGAAAATTTAATGAGTTGTGACTAAACTTTGCGTGAAATTTCGAAATATCTGATGGCCCGTTAGCCAGATGGTCAAAGGCGTTGGATTCCGGCTAACAGTCCGAGATCGGCCACTTCTCCAGCACAGGAGAAAGCATGGGAAGTATATCATCCAGATCTACGGAGCAAGCCATCTCCATTCCCTCAACCCGGTGCCCCTAAATTTCGTTTGGGCCATTTATGCTTACGGGGGTCCTCATAGCCATTTATGCTTACGGGGGCCTTAAATATTTGCAGGAAAATTTACCATTCGATCCAGAAAATTCTTGAAAATTTCATTCTAATTCAACCCACACAGGACTAACTGGTCTGTAAAATATTTAACCCATGTTATTTATAAATGCCACTTCAAATAAATGCAAACAGATACCGGTAAATACACTGACGGAAAAAAATCCCAACACCACAAAAAAATAGTTGTGGAGGAATGAAATGGCGGCAATACATTTGTATAGGTAACATATTTAATGGATGAAGGTTTCAAGATCACAGCTTATTTATTGTAAGCGCGAGAAGAGCCATTTTAAATGTGAAATGCCGGTACATTAATAACCGGTGTAACCGCCAGAATGTTGAATGCAAGCACGCAAACGTTCATGCATTGTGTCGTACAGGTGCTGGATGTCAGTTTGTGGGATGGAGTTCCATGCCTGTTGCACTTGGTCGGTCAATACAGGGACGGTTAATGCTGGTTGGGGGTGACGCTGGAGTTGTCGTCCAATGATGTTCCATACATGCTCGAATGGTGAAAGATCTGGTGATCTAGCAGGCCACGACAACATGTCGACACTCTGTAGAGCATGTTGGATTGCAACAGCGGTATGCGGGCGAGCGTTATCCTGTTGGAAAACACCCCCTGGAAAGCTGTTCATGAATGGCAGAACAACAGGTTGAATCACCAGACCGACGTACAACTGTGCCATCAGGGTGCGTGGGATAACAACGAGAGTGCTCCTGCTGTCATAGGAAATTGCTCCCCAGACCATAACTCCAGATGTAGGTCCAGTGTGTCTCGGCCGCAGACAGGTTGGTTGCAGGCGCTCACCTGGACTCCTTCTAACCAACACACGGCCATCACTGGCACCCAGGCAGAACCGGCTTTCATTAGAAAACATAACAGATCTCCACTCCGTCTTCCAATGAGCTCTAGCTTGACACCACTGACATCCCAAACGGCAGTGGTTTGGAGTAAGTGGAATTCACGCTACAGGGCGTCTGGCTCGGAGCTGTCCTTCAAGTAACCGATTTGTAACAGTTCGTTGTGTCACTGTGGTGGCAACTGCAGCTCGAATTGCTGCCGCAGACGCGGTACGATGCGCCGTGGCCATACGCCGTACACGGCGGTCTTCCCTCTCAGTAGTGGCACGTGGCCGGCCGGAACCCGGTCTTCTTGAGGCAGTACCTTCCCTTGACCACCGCTGCCAACAATCATGCACAGTGGCTACAATCCTGCCAAGTCGTTCTGCAATATTGCAGAAAGAAAATCCACCTTCTCGTAGCCCTATTACACGACCTCGTTCAAACTCCGTGAGCTGTTGATAATGGCTTCTTCGTCTTCTTAAAGGCATTCTTGACTAACATCAACACACTACGTCGAATCTCAACGATAACTAACGCTCACGAACGTTACAGCGCGTATTTACAGCAAACCTGCTTTGCATGTTCCGAGGGGCGCTACTAGCGCCACACGTATGCGCCGAGCGCGAAATTTGCATAGACGTCATCTTATAGATGTACTCTCACCGTCTACTAACTGTCGTTTATCTAACACAACCCCTTCTTGGTGTTGGGATATTTTTTTTTTCCGTCAGTGTATATAGCCAGGTCAATCATCTTGCAGGCACTCAATGAGAAGCTAGGTGAAAGTCGAAAAATTAGTAAGTGAATCACTGGCGTGCACAGAATTTCCTTAAAGGATGAAGGGGGTGTGGGGGGACAAACAAAACCCGTCATAAATTCATCGTCGAAAAATAGTTGCACACAGAAGGACGCGTCGGTTGCAATGCTATTCGGGAGGATGGTAAATGTTATACCAGGAATAATAAATGATTAAACATTGAGATTGATATGGGCAATATTTATTGAACTACACGCCAATAGGTAGTGTCTCTCAGTATGGCGTCGGGCCGCCATGTTTGCTCACATGGCATGCCATACGTCTCGGCATGGATTTGTATAGGTTCCTAATGGTGTCCTGCGATAAGCCATCCCATGTAGCTTGAATACTCTCACGCTGTTCTTGCAGACTGTGCGGTAGGGGTGGAGTGTGGATAGCGCGTCCAATAGCATCCCACACATTTTCAATCGGCGATAGATTTGGTAATGCGGCGGGCCATGGCACAAGTGTCAGTGCCTTGAAGGCAAGCTCTCGAGACAGCAGTAGTATGCGGACGAGCGTTGTCCTGTTGGAAAATCGCATCGGAGTGAGCGTTCAGAAAAGTTCGGGCAACTGGTTGCAGGACCTCATTAACGTAACGTTAGGCTTTCAAAGTGCCTGTAATGAGCACCAAAGGTAATCTGGAATCGTAGGCAATTGCATCCCACACCATGACATTAAGCCTTCTGGACGTGTGACGCTCGACAACAAACAATTCATCTTGGCGCTGACCACGGTGTCTCCACACACGGATTCGTCGGTTGTCTCCTCCAAGACAAAAGTGGCATTCGTCACTGAAGATCACCCGCTGCCATTCTGAATGGCTCCTTGACAGTCTGGCACGACACCATTGCAGTCTTTGGCGAATATGCACTGGTGTTAAGGGCAGTCATCGCAACAGTCTGCGTGCTTGTAATAATACGTCGTGCAGCCGTCTGCCAATGGTGCTGGTATTAATCGGACGATACATGGAGGGCACCACTGCTCGCTGAATATCCGCAATCGTGGCTGTTGGGTCACTCTGCGCATGTCGGACAACCCGTCGGTCCTCTCTCTCTCTCTCTCTCTCTATCTCTCTGTGGTTCGTCTAGGTCACCCAGATCCTTCCTGTCGCTGCTGCGTGTCTAGCTCTATCCACTGCCGCCAACACCGTGCTATGGTGATATCCGCACGACCGCTATGGCGTTCAATGTGGCGATAAAACCATCCCGCTTCCCAGAGCCCGACGATGTGGCCCCTCTCGAACTCTTCCAACTGCTCGAATTGCTTCCGAACTTTTCTCCAAGGCATACTTCACTTGCAAAGGATGCAACGAACATAACAGCACGACTCAGAATGGCAGGCACGCGCAACGGGCCGACCTTACATAGCCGGTCAGGCACAGAGCTACTTCCCCTCTTTGCTCGCGTCACATGAACTGCCGAGCGTGATACTTGGATCATTTGCGTGTCTCACGATGTCAAACCTACCCACTAAGTTTTATTCCTGTCGGGTGTTTCTTGCTGGATGCAACCTTTTTTGGACGATGAGTGTATTATAGATATTAGACATACACAGTGCGTCAAAGAATTTTTAAGACTGGCGCTAGATTTCAGCCTACAGTGGCGCCACCAGTGTAATCGCGAATGCGTTATAAACAGTGACCATCTGCTTGCTTTCTGCAAAAAGTACTGTGCAGTTGTTGAAGTAACTCAAACGAAATGGGCGTTCATTAGAGAAGTAAAATTTTTTTCATGTTGAATTATTAAGATGGAACAAAGGGCTGTTATTACATTTAACGCAAAACTTGGTAAAAGTGCCTCCAAAACGTACCAAATGATGAAACAAGTTTACGGTGAGCTTTGTTTAAGTACATCAAATATTTTCCTGTAGCACAAACGTTTTTTGGACGGAAGAGATACGCTAGAAGATGATAAGCATACCGGAAGACCAAGTTCATCTAGGACACCTAAGAATATTGAAAAAGTGCGTGATTTCGTGGCAAACAATCGATGTGCGTCACTAAGAATGATGGAAGAGTCTTTAAACATCAACAAAGAAACAATTCGAACCATCCTGCATGAAGATTTAGGCAAAACAAAAGTCTGTGCTAAATTTGTTCCACACACGTTAACCAATGAACAAAAATCAAGGAGAAGTGCACATTGCAGAGACATCATTTCAGCGGCTGAAAATAATCGAAACTTCTTAAAATCGATTGTTACAGGTGATGAAACATGGTGTTTTCAATATGATCCTAAAACAAAGCGATTAAGTGCGGAATGGAAGTCAAAAAACTCACCACAAGCCAAAAAAAAAAAAAAATCAAGAAAAGTTCCATTGAAAATCAAAACAAAAAATGCTCATTACATTCTTCGATAGTAAGGGTATTATCCACAAAGAATTTGTTCTAAGTAGACAAAAAGTTACTGGGGAGTTTTATTTAAATGTTTTGAGGCGTTTGATGAGCAGAATTCGTCGCATTCGTCCAGAATATCGAGATGAAAACAGTTGGTGTTTGTTGCACTATAATGCACTCAGTCACACCTCACTTCTTGTTCGTAGTTTTTTGGTGAAAAATAACGTCTGTGTGTTGAATCATCCACCGTATTCGCCTGATTTAGCACCCTGCGACTCTTCTTTATTCCCAAAACTTAAAATTACGTTAAAACGACCATACAAATAGGTTCGACGCGTGCTTTGGAGGCAATTCCGCAAAGTGAACTGGAACAGGCATTCGAATCATTATTAAATCACTGTAACAAGTGTATTGAAGCCGGAGGGACTTATTTTGAATAACAAACCAAAACAAATTATAATTTCTTGTTTCTATTTCATTTTACAGACCCAGTCTTAAAAATTCTTTGACGCACTGTGTATGTACAATATATCAGTATATGGCATTTTTTAAATGAATGTTTGACGTAAATCTACACTGATGTGTATACATGTTATAAAAACTTACTCTTTTAAATGAGATAAATTTTTAGTAATATTTATTGTACGACGTGCAGAAAGACAACAATCTCTTTCCGTTCATTACATGTGACGTACTACAAAGGCGGCGCACATATCAAGACAGCAGTGTTGCAGGAATAAATTCCGTCAGTGGAGCTTAAATAGGAAAGCATTCGGCTCCGGAGCAGAAGGATGCGCATTCGATCTTTGATACCTGCAAATTTGTGTTTGGCTATATTGGGACAGAACGTAAAAATGGATCTACTGGGCGTTGGGTTTTTCAAAAAATGTGTTATGTTCTTTTCCCACATCGGTTGGAATTAATGAGAATTCCTTCTTCCCTTCAAAAATATGTGATGCTTCTTCCACACATCGTCTGGAATTAGTGAGAAATCCTTCTTCAACAGAAAGTTACTTCATTCATAGTTTGCGGGGGACCGGAAACCTGCGATTTCGTGTCCCCCGCCTTTCTCGAGAGGGGATGCATGTGACGTACTACAGAGGTGACTCACATGTCGAGACGACAAAGTTACAGTGATAAATTCCGTTGGTGTAGTTTAATTGGGAATGCATTCCACTCCGGAGCAGAAGGATGTGGTTTGATCGGCGTCACCGGAAGATTTGTATTCCGCTATATGAACCCAGAAATTTATCGTAGGGTTCGCACCCACAGGAAGGGTTTAGATGTCCCATGGTACTTTCGCGCTGCGTATCCGAAATGATATTACGTTAGGTCGGACCTAGGGGCTCACGTGTGGTGAGTGTGGATAGGTCAGGAAGCCGGACTAGGGGTGCGTCTTAACGGAAGCTTACAGGGAAAAGGGGCGGATAGCCTTGCTTGTAACAAACGGTTCTGTGCCCTGGTGCCGGCGGAATGATGTAACCATCCGACGCACAGCGGGTATTCGGTGAAGCTCAGCCTACTTGGGATCAACCAGCTGCCGTCAGGTGCAAGATCGTTTTTTTTGTTACTACAAGGCCGTTTGTGACTCTTGAAAGATAACAATCTTTGAAACCCTTTAGTTAATATACGAGGATTGTACCGAAAGTAATGCCAAAGTGGGCATAACTTTTTTATTAACTGACAAAGGTCGTTCAAATTGCACATGTTGGTAGAATAACTCTTCCTCTGTAAACAGCGCTACTCAACGTAGTCACCATCACAAGCGATGCATTTGCGATATCGTTAAACCCAACTCTTGAATCCTCTTTGAAAAAAATCAAGTGTAGACTGTTATACCCACTGCTTCAGAGCCATTTTTCACCTCGTCTGTGTCATCAAATCGTTGTCCCAGGGACTGTCCTTCATTGGACCGAACAGGTAACATCTACCTTTTCCCTTTCGTTTAAATCGGATGGCGCCAGATCTGGGCTTTACGGTGGACGGGGGACCACCAACCAGCCTAACTTGCTGATTGCCTGATTTGTTGCCAAAGATGGGTGTGGTCTCGCATTGTCATGGTGAATGTGTATCCTTTTCAAATTCTTGTTCGGTCTCTTCCTTCATACGGCTTCTCTAATCTTCTTGAGTGCCTAAATGTACCGCTCGCTGGTCGCCGTACGGCCACGTTCCAGAAAATCCAGGGGAAGGATATCCCTGTCATCCCCCAAAAAAGTCACCATGACTTTCTGTGCTGATATCTGGCTCTTAAACTTCTTAGACCTTGGCGAAGAGGTGTGACGCCATTCCATGGATTGATTCTTTGTTTCCGGATCGTAAAGATACGCCCACGTTTCATCCCTGTCACCAGATCGTAAAAAACATGTCTTCTTTGGCTTCAAACGCTTCCAGAAGATCAGAGCAGACTTCCACCCTTCTCTTTTTCATATCGGGGGTCAACTGCCGAGGTACTCACTTTCCACACACTTTCCGATACCCTAAGTCTTCTACCATCTTCCGTATGGCACTGTGACCACAGTCCAGTTGTGCAACAAATTCAGGGATTGTGACTCTTCTCTCCAAGCGAATCAGTTCATCCACTCGCTGACGATTTGTGTTAGTGGTCACAGATGATGGTCTCCCATTGCGTGGTTTGTCTTCAATGCTGGTTTCTCCTTCTTTGATCTTCTTCATCCATATGTGCACATTGCTCTTGGCAATGGTGTCATTTCCGTAAACATTTTGTAGCCTTCTGTGGATGTCGGACAGCCTGCACCCTTCCTTCGTCAAGAACTTTATGACGGTACGTTGTTTCTGCTTGGGATTCATTATTTACCTGCAATGATGAAGAAGGGTTACTATAAAGAAAGAGTTAGTCTACCAGCATTTGCAATTTGAACGACCTCTGTCAGTTAATAAAAAGTTATGCCCACTTTTGCAATACTTTCGGTACAACCCTCGTATCTTAGCTAGAACCATTTAGAAGAAAAACATAGATGGGTTTATTAAGTCGTTTTGATTTGAACACAGAACAGCTGAATGGAGACTTTCTATCGATTCCTCAAAGGTCAGTCTGAACACTTTTTGAAGAATGCATGTTTTATTCCAGTATGTCGTTAAAAGATGAACAGCCTAGGATACCTCATCGCGCAGGTAGGTAAGAGTGCTTCGGTCAAAAATTTTTACATTGTGTTTCTGGTCAAATATCAGGATACCCTTTATTTGGATGCCAATTTTACCGAAAAAATTACCGGCAGGTTCGAAAAAATCGCTCATCTTTCTTTCTTCTCGTTTAGGTAAAAATAAGCTGTTAAGTGCCATGGAAACATCTACCTTTTCCCTTTCGTTTTTTTCAGTAAGAGAAGCAATCCGTAAAGGAAAGTCGATGAATTCTTTTTTACTTTCTTGCATATTGGTTCGACACTCTTTCCTTTAAAACATGAGGTTAGTCTTTGCTGAGAAACTTTTCTTTACGAAATGTTCTAATGTTATCAGTGCACAGCGCTTAGGATAACACCAATATTCTCAACGACAAAACAGGGCTTCTTTAAAAAAAACTGAAAACAGGAGTTTCGAAAGAGAAGACGATCCGCCGAATCTCAATTACACTAGTCGGAGAAAAAGATGATGAATGAAAATTTGGTTACAGATATCTCAAAAATTTGTGACTGCACGGTAAGTGCAGCTAACGAGCATGAGATTCTCAGTGAGAGTGATACAGCGTGACAGATATGCAGGGAGGTGGGGAGATCATTTAGGTCGGGCAAAATCATCATCATCATCATTGTCAACCATTATCAATCCACTGCTGGACGAAGGTCTCTATCACACGTTTTATTAGTACATTTACTGTATATATATAGTCAAGTCACAATAATGTGACTTGACTGTGTATACATACATATATAGTATATGTATGTATATACACAGTCGAGTCACATTATTGTGACCACCTCCTACTTTTGACGTCAACAGAGCGTAGCCAATAAAATAAGGCAATCTGAAAACATGTCACTCTTTCCTGTCATGGATAAAAAGGAGCGATTTATCAGATTTACAAAAAGGGATGATTAGAGGCTTTTGGGCCAAGAGTGGCAGTATTTCTGAAGCAGTGCATTTTGTGAACTGTTCCCCTGCTGCTGTGGTTAAAGTGTATCGTGATTGGACAAATGGCACCATTGCGAATAAGGGACGTAGAAACTGCGGGTTGCCACGTGTCATTGTTGTGAGAAGTGAACTTCAGCTTCGAAGGTGCGTGAGGGCCGATCGACATGCTACAGTGGAGCAACTCACTGTCCGAATGAACCAGTGGGCTAGCGAAAGTGTGTCTAAAACGACAGTTCAGCGAACCCTGCTGAGTATGGGGCTCCGATGCAGACGAAGGTCACTGCACCTATGCTAAAGAAGGTTCATCGGCGGGAAAGGCTTACATTTTCACTGCAGTATCGGAATCGGACGTCCGTTGATTGGCAAAGGATTGCCTTCTCCGATGAGTCACGTTTTCTGCTTCATCGAATGGATGGACGTTGGCGTATAAGGCGAGAAACATCGGAGAACAAACACTCTTAAACCATTGCTAGTAGAACACAAGCTGGTGGGGTAGCGTTATGGTCTGGGGAATGTTTTCGTGGTATTCTCTGTGTCCACTTATAACTGTGGAGGACAATATGGACCATATTCGTTATGAATCAATCTTTGCATACCAAGTACATATATATAGTACCATACATGCTGATTGTCTTCCTTGGGCGGATGGGATCTTCCAGAACGACAATGCGATGTGTCACGCAGCTAGAAATGTCAGAGAGTGGTTGGAAGAGCACGACGAAGACTTCAAAGTACTTCCCTAGCCCCTAATTCCCCAGACTTAAACCCAATTGAGCACCTGTGTGACAACCTCGATCGTGTTGTTCGCTCTATGGATCCTCCACCACGCACCCTCCAGTAGCTGTCAGATGCACTGCAGTTAGCATGGCTCCACATACCTGTGAACACCTTCCAGCACCTTATTGAGTCACTCCCAGCCCGTCTACCAGCTTTTGCGCTTTACTTGGTATTTACAAACTGTGGTTCTTGAATATTTACCTAGTTTTCACATTTTTAATAAAATTATATCAAAAACCTGAAGTGCGATTTTTGAACGATCATACTGTGACGTGCCTGCACCGCAGGACGCACATGAGATAAAGGCAGATAGCAGCGAGAGCATACGTCCGCGTAGCTCAGTTGGGAGAGCGACTGACTCTGGAGTGAGGGGACTCGGACTCGATGTCCGGCGTGGACAAAGATGATGGAGAAATTTACTTCATCATATTGGCGTCGAAACTTCCCGAATGACCCGGCTGTTAGATTTTTCGCAATGGTGTGATGTTCTTTCCACACCGCGAGATAGGAAAAATGTGAATCCCTTCTTCAGCGCTTCGAAAAATAAATGTGCGTGATGTTACGTTCCGCACAACAAATTGACTGGGATTTATCAAATGCACATTTCGTCACATGCGAGGAAACATTTTTTCACCATTTCGATCCAGAAACAAAACAACAGAGCACCTAATGGAAAAACCCAGAAACCCCGATACAAGAAAGCAAAGGTTCAAGCAAGTGCAGGGAAGGTCATGCACCTGGCTTTCTCCGATGAAAAGGTAATTGTGTATTAACATTCTGCTCCCCAAGGCAAAACTGGTACAGGCGCCTACAATTCTATTCTCAAAGGTTCTCTAAAGAAAAAACATTTCGCCAAAACGCCCAGAATATGCTCAAACTGGTTGGATTTTGCATCAAGACAATGTCTCCGCACATCGGGTTTTGCTTACCCAGCAAGTTATCCAAGATCTACGCATCAAAATGATGGCACGCTTTCCGTATGGTGCCGTGTGACCTTTACCTATTCCCTGAAGTGTATGAGATATGTTTATTAAAGCTCCTACACTTCAGGGAATAGCAACTAACATAGCTCCTACGCTACAAGCGTAGGAGCTCTTTGTTAAAGAATGAAATTGGGGAGGAGCATACATTTATTGTTGAGGAGTAAAAACTTATCGTTGAGGAATATAAACTTATTGTTGAGGAGTATAAACTTATTGTTGAGGAATATAAACTTATTGTTAAGTAATATAAACTTATTGTTGAGGAATATAAATTCATTGTTGAGGAATATAAACTTATTGTTGAGGAGTATAAACTTATTGTTGAGAAGTATAAACTTATTGCTGAGGAATATAAACTTATTGTTGAGGAATATAAACTTATTGTTGAGGAGTATAAACTTATCGTTGAGGAATATAAACTCATTGTTGAAGAGTATAAACTTATTGTTGAGGAATATAAACTTATTGTTGAGAAGTATAAACTTATTGCTGAGAAATATAAACTTACTGTTGAAGAGTATAAACTCATTCTTGAGGAATATAAACTTATTGTTGAGGAGTATAAATTGTTGAGAAGTTACAGAAAGTGCGAGAAGTAACGATGTTCAAATTCTATAGATATTATTTCAAAACATCGTAATTTCGAATAATGTGCAACTCTGTTCAAACAAAAGTTGCACTACAATACTGCAAGGAACTGAAATATTGTTTGTCCGTAACGGTATTTTATAACAATATGTAGAGAACCAAAACATTGTAAGTTGCCACAATAATATTCCTTAACACACACGGCATTTTTAGAACAACAATGACTAAGGGTTGTATTCTTGCTTGAAGAGCTTTATAAAGCAAGCATCTTAGGCACCGAAACATTCATTTACGGAAACGAAAATGGGTTTAGTTGCAGCTAAAGCAATTTTAGAAACCGTTTAGAGTTATCTACAGATCACAGGTTCTTTTAGAAATTCAACATTATTCACGTAACTATTCGAAGCAAGCATGGACCGTACTAGTTAAAAAATATTTTTTTCCTAGCAGACCCACATGCAAGAATTATAATGCAAACAAAAATACGGGTTTAGATTATTATTAATGCAAATGTTCTTAAGAGTATTGATGAAGTGGTTTAACAACTAGAAATTTAGTTATGAACTTTTTTTTTTCTGAATGAAAAGCATGAAAACCAGAGCTCCTCTGCTTTTTCTTTTTACGCCAACTTTTTTTGTTCTCGATTGGAGGTTTAACGACAACCGTAAGCAACTCAATGGGCAATTAGGGTCACTGGGTCCAGGGAAGGGAGAAAGCCAGTACCGCAAGACAAATACAACATCCATGCCTCACCGGGATTCGTACCCAGATCCATCTTGGGCGAATAGTCATTAGCCAGCTTTCAGATCACTGCGACACCGGGGCGGGCGCTAACATTTAGTATTGTCCTTAGATATTGAACTGATGCCAAAGAATAAATGTAGACTATGAAATTAGTCAATCCAAAAATACTAGTCAATCTACGTGTGTTTCAGATTTCTGCTACTAGCAAGAAAAGTAACCGGGCGCAATGGTATCAAAGCAAATGTCCCGAACATCTCAACCTGGCATACACACGCGCGCGCACACACACACACACACACACGTGTGTGTGTGTGTGTGTGTGTGTGTGCATATATTCCTCCATAAACATCCATTATTGATGTCTAAAATCCCCTGCCTGGTACTAAATATGGCATTTCAAATCTAAAATTAAAGCCTCTATCACTCACTCTCACCTTAATTAGAGTATGTTTAAACGGAAGAGCTGAAACATCTCAATGATTTTAAGGTTTTCACTGACGAAAGTGGCAGTGGTGACTAATTCAGTAGAGAAGTGGAAAATCGGGAAAACCTGACTACTTCAAACGGAGGGAAAAAGAATAATACTACAGTGTCATACATTTCATCTTTCAAAATCCAACCATTTCCGTTAGTTTACCTTTGCCTTTACTTCGCAGATAGTTAGGGACGCTGGTACGTATAAAAGTGCATTTTTGGGCGACGGCTAGAATAAAAGTTAAGAGAGCCCATGGTCATGGAATTCAAAGAAAAAAACATTTCTTATGAACCATCTAACGATGTGCTTAAGAGGAAGGGCGAAGTGTGTACTAATTCTTAATCTTTTCTAGTGTTTAACTTCCGTCTTCACTCGCACAAAATTCGAGAGCGAGAAAGTACGTTTAAAAGTACACGAAAGTCAGCGACGGCTGATGTCACATACCACGGACCACATGAAAAAAAATTAATTTTTTGGATCAACTCTGGAGACGTGTTTTGAGAAGAGACGAAATTTAAACGAGCTTTGCTTTCTGACTTTCTTTTCACTTCTTTTGTTGTAATATAGATTTTGTGTAGTTAAACTAGAATTTTTACATTTTCAATTTCTGTATTGAATTTTTATCCCGAACAGTTACCACTACGGTTTCTAAATGAAAAACTTTTATCAAGCTCATCTTTCTGAGAAAAATTTGGAACGAAAGAGCGAAACTATATTTCAAGGATGAAAGAACATTTATTGATAAAATAGTTCAATATGTAATAAGGCACCGCAAACAATTATACTTTGCTGCGATGTAGTACAATTGCTTTCTCCGTTGTTTATTTGATTTTTCATCATTTAGGTTTCCCTGACTTTAATTAAAATACAAATATTTAGTTTCTTTTTAATGCGAATATTTTTCATAAATCTTGATGTTGCTCATATGGATTACTACCAAAAACGGGGGCGTAAATTCAGTCAATAATTAGCTCAAATGAGAGAAACAGTTCCTTTTGAAGAAGTGTTATTAAACTGTTTGCATTCATGAAAGTTCTAAGAATACATGCTGTTTCCAATACGAAATATTATAAATATTATGGGCGATTATTTAACGCAGCTTTGTTTTGTGTCGACGTAATCAATTTTGCATGTATTACCTGCGACGCATTTAATTTTCCTTTTTCAGTTTCTGTTCCAAACCAAAAAAATTTTCTTCTCCTTAGATTTTCGTTATGAATGGCACGTCAACTTCCCAACAACTTACACCGTTTGAACTGACAGTCTGAAGATAAATACGATGGAGGTTCGAAAGGTAATGCACAGCAAATTTTTTCTCTTTGCAGGTTGCGGTTTACCAGACAACCAGCATGAATATCAAACAGGTATGTAGATACCTGTTTGGATGGATGAGGTGTCGCCGTTGTGGAAGACAGTGTGTCTGAAAGACGGCAAAAAGATATCGCGTTTGTTAGAGTCGTCTACGAATGAGGAGAAACGTGATGTAGTCCGATTTCTCCAGGCTAAATGGAAAATTCCGACGGAAATTCAGAAAGAAATAGTCGAAGTGTAGGGTGGTGATTGCCTGGATCGCAACAACATCTCCAGATGGTGCAGTTTCTTTGCAGAGGGCAGTGGCAGCCTTACCGATTCGCCTCATTCCGATCGATCTGTAACCTCGTCATCACCTGCCACAGTGAGAGGCATTGAACAGGCAATTGTGAGTGACCGACGGGTCCATCTGCGCACATTGGCACAGACGTTCAACATTTCTTACGGTATAGCGTACGATATTTCGCAAGGACAGTGCGCGATGGAAGCCCAATAACTTGACAGACGATCAGAAGGGACAGAGAATGATGTCATCCTTGGATCACATGATGCGTTACCCAGAAAAAGAACATGAATTTTCGGCAGATGTAGTGACGGGCGATGAGTCCTGGGCGTACCACAACACTCCCGAAACAAAGAAGGCCAGTATGGTGTGAAAACGTTTCGACTCCACACCTCCAAAAAGATTCTGAGTAACCCAATCCGCATAAAAAGTCCTCATGACGGTTTCTGGGACATGCATGGCATTTTCCTGGTAGAGTTTCAACCAACGGAGACCACTGTGAATGCCAAACCTATGTTAACAGATTGACAAAGTTGCTTCCTGCCCTTCCTTCGCAACAAAAGACGCAACAGAGACGCCGCAAATGTCAGACTGCTTCACGACAACACTCGCCCACATGCTGCACAACACGTTCGTGACAAAATTGCGCAATTTGGGTTAGAGGTGCTCCAGCGCCCACCGTACAGTCCCTTCGGACTTTCATCTGTTTGGTCCCTTAAAAAGATTCCTAAGCGGCCAACGCTTCGATTCGGCTGATAAGTCCAATCGGTTGTACACAGGTGGCTGTACTCCCAGAAAACGGTCTTTTATGAACAAAGTTTACTAAAATTGGTACTAGGCTGGCATAAATGTCTCGAGCGTCTCGGTTCTTGTGTTGAAAAATATCTAAAAAAATGTAGTTTTACTGTGTATAAGTTTTGTTTTGCCTATCTATTAAACTGCTACTAAAAAAAAAGTCACTTTACGATCCACCCTCGTAAAAACAACGTCGAGAAAGAAAGGCTATTTGAAAGAGTATAAATTGTAAACTAGGTAGATATACATGTTGTGACCATGCTTTTTTTCGCTCTTTTATAGCTTTGTAATTTGGGGTCGCTAAACTGGGCGTTAAGTTAAATGCAAAGAACGAGATTGGCGTTACATTTTATGCTAGAAGCAAGATTGGTGTTAAATTTAATGCTAAAAACGAAGATGGCCGTTAAGTTTAATGCTAGGAACGGATGGACGTTATATATACAGGGCGATTCAGCTAAGGGTGCAAAAACTTCTGGTAGTGGTAGGTTGCACAAAGACAAATCGGAATCACATAGCAATGCATGGTCGGAAACGCCATCTTCATGCGGTAGACGGCATTGTTCGCCCGCTTGACTCTTCATACGTTCTTTCAGGATATCGTATTTTGTAAACCGCTCGCAGAGGTAGTAGTATGGCTGCGTTCACGAACGCAGAAACGGCTGATATGAACCTCGCATACGGAGCAACAGGCTTCAACGTTCGAGCCGCCGTGCGTCTGTACCAGGAACGGTACCTGATGAGACGAGTGCCAAACCACCAAATGTTTGCACGCCTGCATCAGAGGTTATGCGACACTGGTTCTTTCCAGGGGTCTGCCAGGAGTCGGGAACGATGCGTATGCACTCCTGCCATCGAAGAGAATGTGTTAAGTCATGCAGCAGACATTCCAAGTGCCAACACAAGAGCAATTGCCCATCGGCTCGGTCTGTCCCAGAACACCGTATGGAGAGTTCTGCACGAAGACCAATTGCATCCATATCATGTGCAGTGCGTTCAGACACTAAGCCCTGGGGATTATCCTCAGCGCATTGCATTTGCGCAATGGTACCTGTAGAAGAGTGCGGCAGAGCCCCAATTTCCTGCTTCTGGGCTGTTCACAGATTAAGCGTGCTTTACACGGGAAGGTTGCTTCAACGCACATAACGCGCATGTATGGGCGGTGGAGAACCCCCATGCTGTACGACCACGAGCAGCGCAAACCCGTTTTGCTGTTAATGTTTGGGCCGGCATTGTTGGGGACCACTTAATTGACCCATAACTCATGCCTCCTCGTCTGGATGGAAGAAGTTACCGGATGTTTCTGGAGAACGTCTTGCCAGAGCTATTGAACGAACAACAGGCCTCTCCGTCACTGCACCGTGCAATGTGGTTCCAGCACGATGGGGCCCCCGCCCATTTCAGCCATGAGGTTCGTTATCACTTAAACATGACATTTGGACAACAGTGGATCAGGCGTGGTGGTCCCATTCATTGGCCGGCAATATCACCGGACTTAACATGCCTTGATTACTTCTGGGATTACATTAAAGCACTGGTGTATGACACCCCCGTTGAAAGTGATGAGGACCTTGTAGCACGCATCTCTGTAACTGCTTCGGAAGTCCGAGACACGCCACGAATTTTCCAAAATGTACGTGATTCCATGCGCCGACGAAGTCAAGCGTGTGTTACAGCTCATGGTCACAACTTTGAACACCTTCTGTAACTTCAATGCATTTCGCAAATGTCTTGTGAGTAATAAAAAACATTTTGTCCTCTTACGTGCTGCTCTTTCATTTCTCGTCCTCTGTACGCCAGCACATGAAGATGGCGTTTCTGACCCTACATTGCTATGTGATTCCGATTTGTTTTTGTGCAACCAGTCTCTCACAGAAGTTTGTACACACTTAGCTGAATCACCCTGTATATATATATATACACTATAATGAAAAAAGTCGCCGGACACCTACGAGAGAAACACAACATAGCATTTATTGACATACATTGTTACATATTCTTAATTGTAGAATTTTTCATGTGATAAAATGCATGAACATTGATTAATATATTCGTGTTGTATTAAACAATACAGCATATTACTACCATTTCATGTATACTGAAGTAAAATAATGGAACAACTTACCCAGTTCCCAATGGACTGTTGGCCTTTAACAAAGCATTGATCATTACCTTCAAATGTTCTCTGCAGTATGGAAGATCCGCTGTGCCAATAAGGATTGAAGTCTGACAAACTCCACATTCTGCGTAGGTTGATGGGCAAGAAACATCTTCGTGCAGTACCATACCACACCGTCTTACAAAAGCCATGCAGTTGATCCCGGGACAGCGAATTTTATTAAAATGGCATCTGGCAATATGGTTTGTGTAATCTCGGTATCCCAACAAAGCAGCGCAACCGAGTACGTTGAATTCGCATCTGATTCGGACCTCCCTCAAATTGTCAAAAATTTGCCTGGATGCTCTTGTTGTGCTGTCTGGGGTTGCATGTGCGTTGCACAGAGGGCAACGGTTTTCAGCTTCAAGCCATTGCCTAATACATGACGAGCAAAAAAATGTGATCACAGGACGTTCTAACAGGGTCAGAAAACACACGCTGGCAAATAGAGCAGAGTAGTTCGTCGTCTGCTTCGTGGAAAGGCTCACCGTCCCTGTGATCACCAAATGCCATCACTGAAAACAAAATAAAAACAAGAGAGAAATAATGAGAGAAGGTAAATATAAAAATTAGGTCGTTGCATTTGATTATAGATAATATATGATCAACTTTTTTTTTGAATAATTTTTAAAATTTCCATATATAATTTTCTTTGTGTAGTGTCACTAGAGGTATATGAAGACTTCTATAAAATACAAATATATCTAATTCTTTGAACATGCTGGATTACCACAATCTACCAAATTAATTACATTTTTAGTAAGACTCCAGAGCTTTGCTGATTGCTAGAAACAGACACATTGGCCTTCAATTCCTGGAAAGAGCAGAACATGAGCTGGATTTGGGGATTAAAATTCCATCAGATTGTTTTCAAATATAGGAGACAAATATTTGAATTTTATTACCTGAATAACTACACAGTAATGGTGCTAATACTAGAAGTAGCAGTGGAACTATTAATGGGAAAACGAGAAAATTTTCAGAAATATGTATGCGGCGCCGTAATGTCCCTGAGGCTTTTTCTTCGGGAGCGTACGTTTTTAAGATGTAAATTCATTTCATTGCGGCTCACGGGCAGTGGATTTCCACAGTCGCCTCTTAAACTTTTACAGAGGATGTCCACACATTTTTAGAACGTTTATGATAAGAAATTACAGAAAAGAAAAGAAGTTCAAAGAATTGAAACTGGCAACAACATATTAGATGAACGCGAAAGAAACATCTGCTGCAGGTAAATATCGCCTGCTAAGAAAATTTAGCATGCAATCAGGCTGTGGATAGAAAGTCATGGTTTTTGCTCTTTACAAAAAGAAATATTCGTATTTTGTGATTTAAGCAATATTGCTAATAATAGAGGGTGAAATCGTCAAGTATTGCTCTTAACAGAAAAAAGAACACCAAACTAATATCCAAAGAACATACGTACTTTTACGACTATTTCAAAGGTAAGCTCCCTGGTCTTAAAAGTAAATCCACCGACCCAAAGAGCAATCTGTAAGACGTTAAAGATCTCTGTATCAACTGTAAACAAGGGGCTAAACAAAGACTTGAATCCGAAAAAAAAAGTATTGTTCACCGCCTTTTGCTTAGGCACATGGCTGTGCGCAGGACACAGTGTAGACTTTTCTATGAAAATCACTTAGCCGGAGACAGATGGTAATATATTGTGACTATTGATGAAGCATGGATCTGCATAAACGACTGTAGCAAATAAGGTCGATTTACTATCACAATAGAGCATAAAAAGACTTGCAAACTTGGTCCCAAGAATCCAAAGAAAGTTTCAGTAAAGGATTCATGATTATTGCTGTTTTATCGTACAATGGGAAATTAAAGTTAAGAAAAGTTGAAAAGAATGTTAAAATCAATTCTACATATCACCAAAATAATGTTTTAATTCCTATATTTAAAGCGGAAATGCCATTCCTTCATCCACAGAACCTTCAAAGAGTAAAACTCCATCAGCATAAGACTACCAGTCATACATCAAAACCTATTACTATATTTCTTGAAAAAAATGAGAAAAGGGATTAAGATCAGGTCTATACTTTTTGCTTATATTCCTTCAAAGCCCCCTGATGTGTCACCAATGGACTATGGTGCCTTCGGACTGCTAACAACAGAGCTTTCTAAACGCAGACCTAAAGCGGTGTCGTGTTAATTCGTCGAGCGAAAATTCATTGAACATCAATTCGTCGCCGACTCAGTTCATCGCATGCAAATTCATCGCGCGTCAATTCGTCGCATGCAAATTTATCGCGCGTCAATTCGTCGCAGTTACCAATTCATCGCATGCTCAATTCGTCGAGAGCAAATTCATCGCGAGCAAATTCGTCGTATTTCGATCCCTATCAGTGAAATACTTTGGAGTTTGTAAGAGGTCTTTGAGCTCTCCAGCATGAACATATCCTCCGGGAGGATGGTTGGGGTGTAGGCTGCTGTTACGATTTCCAGCCAAAGGAAAACATCTGTGTTGGAACCTTTCCCCTTTCCCCACTGAGTTGCGATGGCAAGCGCTTGTAAATACTGTCCTGATGATCGGAATGTTTGCTGGTAACTGTTTTTTTCCTTTGGGATACGGTTCTCAGCACGAATCTCCCTAAACCAATCTAAACCAAAAGAGTTAATATTTAGGCTGGAAAAATAAATAAATTCGAGAATATTACACTATCTCTTTCTTATTTAATAGTGTTAAAAGAAATTTCTATTGTCTCTACTGGTTTGTATAATGTCAAGTATTCTCATCTTTTCTATTCTTTAAATCGACATGAAACTAACTTTTGAAAAAGCAATAAGGAAGTTTCAATGATACTCTTACTCGAAAAGCTGTGGTTCCTACTTTTTCACTTTCAAACCGGATCTTCTGCATTTATTTCTTGTTTTTTTTGTTTCTGATAACTGCAGTGCAGGTATAAAAGAATCTCACGCATCTTTTTGACAGAATAAAAAAAATGTAGACCTTCGCTATTTTCCGACGAAAATAATAAGAAAAATGCTTTCAAGAAATACATTCACGCTTTCTTGCACTGACTGCTGAAATTCTTACTTTCCAACTTTCTTGGTCCATGACATTGTCTTCGTATAAGACTTCCAAATTATGGGGGGTTAGGAGAGGGGGCGCCATAGTGTGCTCTCGCGCTACGCCCCCTCCCCCATACACGAACTTTCGTCACCACGCAACATCTTCACACAGTTCACCAAGCCGCAATTATACACCTGGACTTGATTCACTGATGTCTACACACACTCCCCGAAACTCTCACCACGACCCAACAGGAAACACCAATCAAAACCCCGAGTCATTCAGTTCCGCCCAAGAACTCGAACGGACTCGCACACAAATTGGCTGCGAGGTCACCTAAAAGGGCGGGTGTGACCCGAAAGTACACGTGGTACGTGCATGTAGGCGGACAAATTCCCTTCAGAGGTGACCAAGTGACAGCGTCCCGGACGGGAGACTGTCAGAAAGGACGCCGGGTCAACGGGTGCACCAAGGCACTCATACGACCCAAGGCTGGTGCCGCCCCGGCCCACACCAACACAGAACCGATACACCACAAGCATCAAATACACAACAGCCTCCCTACAGCAACCCTTCATTTACACACACACACACACATACACACACAAAGGGGAGCCCGTCTCAGCTCTGATAGAAGCAACCCCCAATTCTTTTCGTTGTGTGGGTAGAACACTTTCTTTCCCTTTCAACATTTTCACTGAATATATATTTTAGAAATCTTTGCATTTGAACTTCTACTTAGACATTTCTTTTTGGTGGTACCGCGCATGATCGCGTTTGGGAGGTGGGTCTTACGATGCTTTCTCTGCCATGCTGTATTGTTTTAATTATTATAAATTTTCATTCATATCACTTTTGCCTTCTATTTATCGCATATTAACTGTATTGCTTCCCTTACTTACAAAGTCCAGCACGCTTCGCCACTGCGCACAACTATGATGACCCACCCGGAGAGACCTGCCTTACTTCGAAAGAAATCCCTGAAGCCGTGGGCCTCCAGCAACTTCCCGATGAACTTGTGAGTAACCCTATCAAAGTCTTTACTCTAATCGGCGGAAAAAAGGCCCATATTAAACCCTTCTCGCACAGGTAAGTAATAGCATCACTGATGCAACGCACGTTCCAAAACATACGACGCCCCTTGATACCACACATCTGATTGACACCGATGAGGTGTTTAGCAACGAAACAGACCCTCCTATTGATGATTCTGGCCAGGATCTTGTAGTCAACAGTCGAGAGACACCGGTCTCTAACCACCTATCGATCTAGAAGGGGTGCCGGGGGTCTTGCACAAAAAGATAACCCTGCTCATTCGCATGATTCCCGGCATTAGACAAGCCCTAACAATCTCATTAAACACCCTGCAAAGCCAGGGAGCTAAAATGTTAACAAACTTACTGTAGAATTCCGCACGAAGCCCATCGCACCCAGGAGACTTACCGGGTTTAAGGGCCTGGATCGCCGACCTAACTTCCGTACCCTTGAAATCCCCTTCGAGGAGCTCCATGTCCTCATTCGAGATACGCGGAGTTCCCTCAAGCCAGTTGTCCATTGAGGTCGACTCATTTTTCTCGCCGGAAAACCGAAGAACAAATCTAAACCAAAGGAGTTAATATTCAGGCTGAAAAATAAAGAAATTCGAGAATATACGGTCCATGGCATTCGTCTATGCCATGAACTGCTTAATTTCTTCGATTTAGGGAATTATTCGCCGTAAAAATACTCCTCTACGGAAAGTCATCCACCCTTTTAAAGTGAAATTCTGCGCACAAATTGCATTTTACTCAAATTTTCTAATGTCGAGGACTTCCGTTTGTCAGTGTCTTTAAGTATTTCATTTTTGCTTGATACCATGCTCGTTTCCTACTGATTTAACTCATAACGTAAAAACAAGATGATTTTCCACAGCAGAAACAATGGAAAGAACTCGTTTCGTAATTGAAAGTATAACGAAGTAAATTTCTCCGTCATTTTTGGTCTACGCCGGGATTCGAACCCGAGTCCGCTTATTCCGGAACAAGTCGCTCTACCAACTGAGCTACGCAGACGTTCATTCTGACTTCTATCTGCCTTTATGTCGTGTGCGTCCTGCTGGCAGGTACGTCACATCTCCCCCCCCGAAAGAGGGCCGGGGGCATGGCCCACGGGTCAGCCGTGACCATGAATCGTTGCAGGCAGCCATCCACTGAAGAACGTGCACTTGAGAACTCCCAGTCAATCTGGTGTGTGGAATGAAGCGTCGCACACATTTATTTTTCGAAGCGCTGGAGATGGGATTCTCTGATTTTTCCTATCTCGCGGTGTGGAAAGAACATCACACCAATGCGAGATTTTGAACGGTCGGGTCATCCGGATGGTTCGGGCGCCATTATAACGAAGTAAATTTCTCCGCCATTTTTCTCCACGCCGGAGCTCGAACCCGGGTCCCCTCATTCCGGAATAAGTCGCTCTACCAATTGAGCTACGCGGACGTTCATTCTGACTTCTATCTGCCTTTATGTCGTGTGCGTCCTGTCGGCAGGTACGTCACAAAAGGTATTCTAATTTTATAACAATTTATACGCAGTGTACTGATATACACTGCTGGCCACCCAAAATGCATCACCAAGAAGGACACGAGATAGCAAAGCCAGATTTACTGGACACATAACAACAGATACAAAGATGAAACGATTGAGTTTACAGGTCCGCGGAACTTGCGGAACACGCAGACATAAATATTTCGTGTGGCCCCCATGGCTGGCAATAACGGCCGCTACACGCCGCGGCAGGGAACGAAAGAGGCCTTGGATGTGGGCTTGGAGTATGTCGGTCCAGGCTGCTTCCACACGTTGCCACAGTTCATCAGGCGTAGCCGCGGGTGGTGCTTCCCGGGCCACTCAATTACCGATCAGCGACCAGACGTGTTCGATGGGCGACATATCGGGAGAACAGGCGGGCCACGGCAGCAGTGACACCTGGTGGGCCGTAAAGAATTGTTGCACGATGCGCGCCACGTGCGGGTGCACATTGTCCTGTTGAAACGTGGCCGCTGGCAGGTCCTGCAGTTAAGGGAGGACTACAGGCTCCAAAACGTCGGAGATGTAGCGGTGGCTGTTGAGTGTACCGGCAATGCGTACCAGAGGGGTGCGGGTGTTTTATCCTATTACGCCCCAAACCATAACGCCAGGTGACGGACCGGTATGGCTATGCATAATGCAGGCGTCCTACAGTCTCCCGCCGCGGTGCCGCCACACGCAGATACGACCATCATGATGTTGCAGGCAGAAGCGGGATTTGTCGGAGAAGACAATGTCGTACCATTCCGTAGTCCAGGTGCGGCGTTCAACGGCCCACTACCGCCGCACTTGCCGGGGGTGTAACGTCAATATTAATCGAAGAAATGGGCGTCGTGCGACAAGTCCCCGCTCCTGCAAACGACGTCGAACGGTACTTGTTGATACAGGCTGTTGCGCAACTCACCCTAATTCCTGCACTAACGTTACTGATGTGGCGGTGCGAGCCGTCAACGCCCGCCGCACAACATGCTGGTCCTCTCGTTCGGTGGTGTGCCGCAGCTGCGGAAATCGCTGATGTCGGTCCGTCCGACATCCGCGATTTCTGTGGCTGGATGTCGTCCCACACGGGCGCCCATGTCTCGGTACGATAAACCGCTGTCGCGATAAGCCACTATTCGTCCTCTGTCGAACTCCGAAACGTGCTAGAATGACTGCCGTATTCTGCGACGATGCACCAGGCAGCTTCCGGCAGCACAACACACTTCCACTACTTACACACCGCCTTCTGTGCACATTTTTTATAGTGCTTCTCGGTGGCGTACCGGGCGCACATGATTTGCATATACCCTGCAATGCTAATCGTTTGCATGTCCTCTCGCGGGCGACGTATGCTGCGAATTTCAGGCCAATCGGATGCTTCCTTCTTGGTGTTGCATTTTCAGCGGTCAGCAGTGTATTTGCATGCATTTCACTTGCCAGTATATCAGCGTGACAATTTTCTTTTGGGGATAAACTATAAGGTGCGATTTTATAAGTGTTGACCAGCTACTGGGCTATTAAATTGGTCATTTGATCTGAGGCCCAAATGCAGTACACTTCTCGAGCTTTGTAATTCGGACCTCAGATATCTATAACCATTCTTTTCTGAACTATTAGTTTTTGGGGATTACTTTTTAGTTGTGTGACCTGTCATTACGAAACCTCATGGGACATTTATAACTGCTACTGATCACTATGACAACTGTGAAATCTTGCGTATGTCACAAAGGCATTTTGATACATTACTGGCAAACTGTCCAAAACTACATGATAGGTAAAATTCCCGTCTTTTTTTTTTTTTTTTTTTTTTTTTTTTTAGTAGTGTTCTTTCAAATTTGCAGTATAAAAATATTCCCAATAATTTCTATCACTTCTTAAAGACAAATTCAGGGAAATGTCATACCGTGTTCTGTAAACAATGGGCTAAGTAATGAATGAAAAATATTCGATGTTTGAAAATTTAATGAGTTGTGACTAAACTTTACGTGAAATTTCGAAATATCTGACGGCCCGTTAGCCAGATGGTCAAAGGCGTTGGATTCCGGCTAACAGTCCGAGATCGGCCACTTCTCCAGCACAGGAGAAAGCATGGGAAGTATATCATCCAGATCTACGGAGCAAGCCATCTCCATTCCCTCAACCCGGTGCCCCTAAATTTCGTATGGGCAGCACCTCATAGCCATATATGCTTACGGGGGTCTTAAATATTTGCAGGAAAATTTACCATTCGATCCAGAAAATTCTTGAAAATTTCATTCTGATTCAACCCACACAGGACTAACTGGTCTGTAAAATATTTAACCCATGTTATTTATAAATGCCACTTCAAATAAATGCAAACAGATACCGGTAAATACACTGACGGAAAAAAAATCCCAACACCACGAAAAAATAGTTGTAGAGGAATGAAATGGCGGCAATACATTTGTATAGGTAACATATTTAATCGATTAAGGTTTCAAGATCACAGCTTATTGTAAGCGCGAGAAGAGCCATTTTAAATGTGAAATGCTGGTACATTAATAATCGGTGTAACCGCCAGAATGTTGAATGCAAGCACGCAAACGTTCATGCATTAGTGTCGTACAGGTGCTGGATGTCAGTTTGTGAGATGGAGTTCCATGCCTGTTGCACTTGGTCGGTCAATACAGGGACGGTTAATGCTGGTTGGGGTGACGCTGGAGTTGTCGTCCAATGATGTTCCATACGTGCTCGATTGGTGAAAGATCTGGTGACCTAGAAAGCCACGGCAACATATCGACACTCTGTAGAGCATGTTGGGTTACAACAGCGGTATGCGAAAGAGCGTTATCCTGTTGAAAAACACCCCTGGAATGCTGTTCATGAATGGCAGCACAACAGGTTGAATCACCAGACCGACGTACAACTGTGCCGTCAGGGTGCGTGGGATAACAACGAGAGTGCTCCTGCTGTCATAGGAAATTGCTCCCCATACCATAAATCCAGGTGTAGGTCCAGTGTGTCTCCGCCGCAGACAGGTTGGTTGCAGTCGCTCACCTGGACTCCTTCTAACCAACACACGGCCATCACTGGCACCCAGGCAGAACCGGCTTTCATCAGAAAACACAACAGATCTCCACTCCGTCCTCTAATGAGCTCTAGCTTGACACCACTGACGTCGCAAACGGTAGTGGTTTAGAATAAGTGGAATGCTCTCTACAGGGCATCTGGCTCGGAGCTGTCCTTCAAGTAACCGATTTGTAACAGTTTGTTGTGTCACTGTGGTGGCAACTGCAGCTCGAATTGCTGCCGCAGACGCGGTACGATGCGCCGTGGCCATACGCCGTACACGGCGGTCTTCCCTCTCAGTAGTGGCACGTGGCCGGCCGGAACCCGGTCTTCTTGAGGCAGTACCTTTTCTTGACCACCGCTGCCAACAATCATGCACAGTGGCTACATTCCTGCCAAGTCGTTCTGCAATATTGCGGAAAGAAAATCCACCTTCTCGTAGCTTTATTACACGACCTCGTTCAAACTCCGTGAGCTGTTGATAATGGCTTCTTCGTCTTCTTAAAGGCATTCTTGACTAACATCAACACACTACGTCGAATCTCAACGATAACTAACGCTCACGAACGTTACAGCGCGTATTTACAGCAAACCTGCTTTGCATGTTCCGAGGGCGCTACCAGCGCCACACGTATGCGCCGAGCACGAAATTAGCATAGACGTCATCTTATAGATGTACTCTCACCGCCTACTATCTGTCGTTTATCTAACACAACCCCTTCTTGGTGTTGGGATATTTTTTTTTTCCGTCAGTGTATATAGCCAGGTCAATCATCTTGCAGGCACTCAATGAGAAGCAAGGTGAAAGTCGAAAAATTAGTAAGTGAATCACTGGCGTGCACAGAATTTCCTTAAAGGATGAAGGGGGTGTGGGGGGACAAACAAAACCCGTCATAAATTCATCGTCGAAAAATAGTTGCACACAGAAGGACGCGTCGGTTGCAATGCTATTCGGGAGGAAGGTAAATGTTATACCAGGAATAATAAATGATTAAACATTGAGATTGATATGGGCAATATTTATTGAACTACACGCCAATAGGTAGTGTCTCTCAGTATGGCGTCGGGCCGCCATATTTGCTCACATGGCATGCCAGACGTCTCGGCATGGATTTGTATAGGTTCCTAATGGTGTCCTGCGATAAGCCATCCCATGTAGCTTGAATACTCTCACGCTGTTCTTGCAGACTGTGCGGTAGGGGTGGAGTGTGGATAGCGCGTCCAATAGCATCCCACACATTTTCAATCGGCGATAGATTTGGTAATGCGGCGGGCCATGGCACAAGTGTCAGTGCCTTGAAGGCAAGCTCTCGAGACAGCAGTAGTATGCGGACGAGCGTTGTCCTGTTGGAAAATCGCATCGGAGTGAGCGTTCAGAAAAGTTCGGGCAACTGGTTGCAGGACCTCATTAACGTAACGTTAGGCTTTCAAAGTGCCTGTAATGAGCACCAAAGGTAATCTGGAATCGTAGGCAATTGCACCCCACACCATGACATTAAGCCTTCTGGACGTGTGACGCTCGACAACAAACAATTCATCTTGGCGCTGACCACGGTGTCTCCACACACGGATTCGTCGGTTGTCTCCTCCAAGACAAAAGTGGCATTCGTCACTGAAGATCACCCGCTGCCATTCTGAATGGCTCCTTGACAGTCTGGCACGACACCATTGCAGTCTTTGGCGAATATGCACTGGTGTTAAGGGCGGTCATCGCAACAGTCTGCGTGCTTGTAATAATACGTCGTGCAGCCGTCTGCCAATAGTGTTGGTATTAATCGGACGATACATGGAGGGCACCACTGCTCGCTGAATATCCGCAATCGTGGCTGTTGGGTCACTCTGCGCATGTCGGACAACCCGTCGGTCCTCTCTCTCTCTCTCTCTCTCTCTATCTCTCTGTGGTTCGTCTAGGTCACCCAGATCCTTCCTGTCGCTGCTGCGTGTCTAGCTCTATCCACTGCCGCCAACACCGTGCTATGGTGATATCCGCACGACCGGTATGGCGCTCAATGTGGCGATAAAACCATCCCGCTTCCCAGAGCCCGACGATGTGGCCCCTCTCGAACTCTTCCAACTGCTCGAATTGCTTCCGAACTTTTCTCCAAGGCATACTTCACTTGCAAAGGATGCAACGAACATAACAGCACGACTCAGAATGGCAGGCACGCGCAACGGGCCGACCTTACATAGCCGGTCAGGCACAGAGCTACTTCCCCTCTTTGCTCGCGTCACATGAACTGCCGAGCGTGATACTTGGATCATTTGCGTGTCTCACGATGTCAAACCTACCCACTAAGTTTTATTCTTGTCGGGTGTTTCTTGCTGGATGCAACCTTTTTTTTGGACAATGAGTGTATTATAGATATTAGACATACACAGTGCGTCAAAGAATTTTTAAGACTGGCGCTAGATTTCAGCCTACAGTGGCGCCACCAGTGTAATCGCGAATGCGTTATAAACAGTGACCATCTGCTTGCTTTCTGCAAAAAGTACTGTGCAGTTGTTGAAGTAACTCAAACGAAACGGGCGTTCATTAGAGAAGTAAAATTTTTTTCATGTTGAATTATTAAGATGGAACAAAGGGCTGTTATTACATTTAACGCAAAACTTGGTAAAAGTGCCTCCAAAACGTACCAAATGATGAAACAAGTTTACAGTGAGCTTTGTTTAAGTAGATCAAATATTTTCCTGTAGCACAAATGTTTTTTGGACGGAAGAGATACGCTAGAAGATGATAAGCATACCGGAAGACCAAGTTCATCTAGGACACCTAAGAATATTGAAAAAGTGCGTGATTTCGTGGCAAACAATCGATGTGCGTCACTAAGAATGATGGAAGAGTCTTTAAACATCAACAAAGAAACAATTCGAACCATCCTGCATGAAGATTTAGGCAAAACAAAAGTCTGTGCTAAATTTGTTCCACACACGTTAACCAATGAACAAAAATCAAGGAGAAGTGCACATTGCAGAGACATCATTTCAGCCGCTGAAAATGATCCAAACTTCTTAAAATCGATTGTTACAGGTGATGAAACATGGTGTTTTCAATATGATCCTAAAACAAAGCGATAAAGTGCGGAATGGAAGTCAAAAAACTCACCACAAGCCAAAAAAAAAAAAAAAATCAAGAAAAGTTCCATCGAAAATCAAAACAAAAAATGCTCATTACATTCTTCGATAGTAAGGGTATTATCCACAAAGAATTTGTTCTAAGTAGACAAAAAGTTACTGGGGAGTTTTATTTAAATGTTTTGAGGCGTTTGATGAGCAGAATTCGTCGCATTCGTCCAGAATATCGAGATGAAAACAGTTGGTGTTTGTTGCACTATAATGCACTCAGTCACACCTCACTTCTTGTTCGTAGTTTTTTGGTGAAAAATAACGTCTGTGTGTTGAATCATCCACCGTATTCGCCTGATTTAGCACCCTGCGACTCTTCTTTATTCCCAAAACTTAAAATTACGTTAAAACGACCATACAAATAGGTTCGACGCGTGCTTTGGGGGCAATTCCGCAAAGTGAACTGGAACAGGCATTCGAATCATTATTAAATCACTGTAACAAGTGTATTGAAGCCGGAGGGACTTATTTTGAATAACAAACCAAAACAAGTTATAATTTCTTGTTTCTATTTCATTTTACAGACCCAGTCTTAAAAATTCTTTGACGCACTGTGTATGTACAATATATCAGTATATGGCATTTTTTAAATGAATGTTTGACGTAAATCTACACTGATGTGTATACATGTTATAAAAACTTACTCTTTTAAATGAGATAAATTTTTAGTAATATTTATTGTACGACGTGCAGAAAGACAACAATCTCTTTCCGTTCATTACATGTGACGCACTACAAAGGTGGCGCACATATCAAGACAGCAGTGTTGCAGGAATAAATTCCGTCAGTGGAGCTTAAATAGGAAATCATTCGGCTCCGGAGCAGAAGGATGCGCATTCGATCTTTGACACCTGCAAATTTGTGTTTGGCTATATTGGGACAGAACGTAAAATTGGATCTACTGGGCGTAGGGTTTTTCAAAAAATGTGTTATGTTCTTTTCCCACATCGGTTGGAATTAATGAGAATTCCTTCTTCCCTTCAAAAATATGTGATGCTTCTTCCACACATCGTCTGGAATTAGTGAGAAATCCTTCTTCAACAGAAAGTTACTTCATTCATAGTTTGCGGGGGACCGGAAACCTGCGATTTCGTGTCCCCCGCCTTTCTCGAGAGGGGATGCATGTGACGTACTACATAGGTGACTCACATGTCGAGACGACAAAGTTACAGTGATAAATTCCGTCGGTGTAGTTTAATTGGGAATGCATTCCACTCCGGAGCAGAAGGATGTGGTTTGATCGGCGTCACCGGAAGATTTGTATTCCGCTATATGAACCCAGAAATTTATCGTAGGGTTCGCACCCACAGGAAGGGTTTAGATGTCCCATGGTACTTTCGCGCTGCGTATCCGAAATGATATTACGTTAGGTCGGACCTAGGGGCTCACGTGTGGTGAGTGTGGATAGGTCAGGAAGCCGGACTAGGAGTGCGTCTTAACGGAAGCTTACAGGGAAAAGGGGCGGATAGCCTTGCTTGTAACAAACGGTTCTGTGCCCTGGTGCCGGCGGAATGATGTAACCATCCGACGCACAGCGGGTATTCGGTGAAGCTCAGCCTACTTGGGATCAATCAGCTGCCGTCAGGTGCAAGATCGTTTTTTTTTTGTTACTACAAGGCCGTTTGTGACTCTTGAAAGATAACAATCTTTGAAACCCTTTAGTTAATATACGAGGATTGTACCGAAAGTAATGCCAAAGTGGGCATAACTTTTTTATTAACTGACAAAGGTCGTTCAAATTGCACATGTTGGTAGAATAACTCTTCCTCTGTAAACAGCGCTACTCAACGTAGTCACCATCACAAGCGATGCATTTGCGATATCGTTAAACCCAACTCTTGAATCCTCTTTGAAAAAAATCAAGTGTAGACTGTTATACCCACTGCTTCAGAGCCATTTTCACCTCGTCTGTGTCATCAAATCGTTGTCCCAGGGACTGTCCTTCATTGGACCGAACAGGTAACATCTACCTTTTCCATTTCGTTTAAATCGGATGGCGCCAGATCTGGGCTTTACGGTGGACGGGGGACCACCAACCAGCCTAACTTGCTGATTGCCTGATTTGTTGCCAAAGATGGGTGTGGTCTCGCATTGTCATGGTGAATGTGGATCCTTTTCAAATTCTTGTTCGGTCTCTTCCTTCATACGGCTTCTCTAATCTTCTTGAGTGCGTAAATGTACCGCTCGCTGGTCGCGGTACGGCCACGTTCCAGAAAATCCAGGGGAAGGATATCCCCGTCATCCCCCAAAAAAGTCACCATGACTTTCTGTGCTGATATCTGGCTCTTAAACTTCTTAGACCTTGGTGAAGAGGTGTGACGCCATTCCATGGATTGATTCTTTGTTTCCGGATCGTAAAGATACGCCCACGTTTCATCCCTGTCACCAGATCGTAAAAAACATGTCTTCTTTGGCTTCAAACGCTTCCAGAAGATCAGAGCAGACTTCCACCCTTCTCTTTTTCATATCGGGGGTCAACTGCCGGGGTACTCACTTTCCACACACTTTCCGATACCCTAAGTCTTCTACCATCTTCCGTATGGCACTGTGACCACAGTCCAGTTGTGCAACAAATTCAGGGATTGTGACTCTTCTCTCCAAGCGAATCAGTTCATCAACTCGCTGACGATTTGTGTTAGTGGTCACAGATGATGGTCTCCCATTGCGTGGTTTGTCTTCAATGCTGGTTTCTCCTTCTTTGATCTTCTTCATCCATCTGTGCACATTGCTCTTGTCAATGGTGTCATTTCCGTAAACATTTTATAGCCTTCTGTGGATGTCGGACAGCCTGCACCCTTCCTTCGTCAAGAACTTAATGACGGTACGTTGTTTCTGCTTGGGATTCATTATTTACCTGCAATGATGAAGAAGGGTTACTATAAAGAAAGAGTTAGTCTACCAGCATTTGCAATTTGAACGACCTCTGTCAGTTAATAAAAAAGTTATGCCCACTTTTGCAATACTTTCGGTACAACCCTCGTATCTTAGCTAGAACCATTTAGAAGAAAAACATAGATGGGTTTATTAAGTCGTTTTGATTTGAACACAGAACAGCTGAATGGAGACTTTCTATCGATTCCTCAAAGGTCAGTCTGAACACTTTTTGAAGAATGCATGTTTTATTCCAGTATGTCGTTAAAAGATGAACAGCCTAGGTTACCTCATCGCGCAGGTAGGTAAGAGTGCTTCGGTCAAAAAATTTACATTGTGTTTCTGGTCAAATATCAGGATACCCTTTATTTGGATGCCAATTTTACCGAAAAAATTACCGGCAGGTTCGAAAAAATCGCTCATCTTTCTTTCTTCTCGTTTAGGTAAAAATAAGCTGTTAAGTGCCATGGAAACATCTACCTTTTCCCTTTCGTTTTTTTCAGTAAGAGAAGCAATCCGTAAAGGAAAGTCGATGAATTATTTTTTACTTTCTTGCATATTGGTTCGACACTCTTTCCTTTAAAACATGAGGTTGGTCTTTGCTGAGAAACTTTTCTTTACGAAATGTTCTAATGTTATCAGTGCACAGCGCTTAGGATAACACCAATATTCTCAACGACAAAACAGGGCTTCTTTAAAAAAACTGAAAACAGGAGTTTCGAAAGAGAAGACGATCCGCCGAATCTCAATTACACTAGTCGGAGAAAAAGATGATGAATGAAAATTTGGTTACAGATATCTCAAAAATTAGTGACTGCACGGTAAGTGCAGCTAACGAGCATGAGATTCTCAGTGAGAGTGATACAGCGTGACAGATATGCAGGGAGGTGGGGGAGATCATTTAGGTCGGGCAAAATCATCATCATCATCATTGTCAACCATTATCAATCCACTGCTGGACGAAGGTCTCTATCACACGTTTTATTAGTACATTTACTGTATATATATAGTCAAGTCACAATAATGTGACTTGACTGTGTATACATACATATATAGTATATGTATGTATATATACAGTCGAGTCACATTATTGTGACCACCTCCTACTTTTGACGTCAACAGAGCGTAGCCAATAAAATAAGGCAATCTGAAAACATGTCACTCTTTCCTGTCATGGATAAAAAGGAGCGATTTATCAGATTTACAAAAAGGGATGATCAGAGGCTTTCGGGCCAAGAGTGGCAGTATTTCTGAAGCAGTGCATTTTGTGAACTGTTCTCCTGCTGCTGTGGTTAAAGTGTATCGTGATTGGATAAATGGCACCATTGCGAATAAGGGACGTAGAAACTGCGGGTTGCCACGTGTCATTGTTGTGAGAGGTGAACTTCAGCTTCGAAGGTGCGTGAGGGCCGATCGACATGCTACAGTGGAGCAACTCACTGTCCGAATGAACCAGTGGGCTAGCGAAAGTGTGTCTAAAACGACAGTTCAGCGAACCCTGCTGAGTATGAGGCTCCGATGCAGACGAAGGTCACTGCACCTATGCTAAAGAAGGTTCATCGGCGGGAAAGGCTTACATTTTCACGGCAGTATCGGAATCGGACGTCCGTTGATTGGCAAAGGATTGCCTTCTCCGATGAGTCACGTTTTCTGCTTCATCGAATGGATGGACGTTGGCGTATAAGGCGAGAAACATCGGAGAACAAACACTCTTAAACCATTGCTAGTATAACACAAGCTGGTGGGGTAGCGTTATGGTCTGGGGAATGTTTTCGTGGCATTCTCTGTGTCCACTTATAACTGTGGAGGACAATATGGACCGTATTCGTTATGAATCAATCTTTGCATACCAAGTACATATATATAGTACCATACATGCTGATTGTCTTCCTTGGGCGGATGGGATCTTCCAGAACGACAATGCGATGTGTCACGCAGCTAGAAATGTCAGAGAGTGGTTGGAAGAGCACGACGAAGACTTCAAAGTACTTCCCTAGCCCCTAATTCCCCAGACTTAAACCCAATTGAGCACCTGTGTGACAACCTCGATCGTGTTGTTCGCTCTATGGATCCTCCACCACGCACCCTCCAGTAGCTGTCAGATGCACTGCAGTTAGCATGGCTCCACATACCTGTGAACACCTTCCAGCACCTTATTGAGTCACTCCCAGCCCGTCTACCAGCTTTTGCGCTTTACTTGGTATTTACAAACTGTGGTTCTTGAATATTTACCTAGTTTTCACATTTTTAATAAAATTATATCAAAAACCTGAAGTGCGATTTTTGAACGATCATACTGTGACGTGCCTGCACAGCAGGACGCACATGAGATAAAGGCAGATAGCAGCGAGAGCATACGTCCGCGTAGCTCAGTTGGGAGAGCGACTGACTCTGGAGTGAGGGGACTCGGACTCGATGTCCGGCGTGGACAAAGATGATGGAGAAATTTACTTCATCATATTGGCGTCGAAACTTCCCGAATGACCCGGCTGTTAGATTTTTCGCAATGGTGTGATGTTCTTTCCACACCGCGAGATAGGAAAAATGTGAATCCCTTCTTCAGCGCTTCGAAAAATAAATGTGCGTGATGTTACGTTCCGCACAACAAATTGACTGGGATTTATCAAATGCACATTTCGTCACATGCGAGGAAACATTTTTTCACCATTTCGATCCAGAAACAAAACAACAGAGCACCTAATGGAAGAACCCAGAGTCCCCGATACAAGAAAGCCAAGTTTCAAGCAAGTGCAGGGAAGGTCATGCACCTGGCTTTCTCCGATGGAAAGGTAATTGTGTATTAACATTCTGCTCCCCAAGGCAAAACTGGTACAGGTGCCTACAATTCTATTCTCAAAGGTTCTCTAAAGAAAAAACATTTCGCCAAAATGCCCAGAATATGCACAAACTGGTTGGATTTTTGCATCAAGACAATGTCTCCGCACATCGGGTTTTGCTTACCCAGCAAGTTATCCAAGATCTACGCATCAAAATGATGGCACGCTCTCCGTATGGTGCCGTGTGACCTTTACCTATTCCCTGAAGTGTATGAGATATGTTTATTAAAGCTCCTACACTTCAGGGAATAGCAACTAACATAGCTCCTACGCTACAAGCGTAGGAGCTCTTTGTTAAAGAATGAAATTGGGGAGGAGCATACATTTATTGTTGAGGAGTAAAAACTTATCGTTGAGGAATATAAACTTATTGTTGAGGAGTATAAACTTATTGTTGAGGAATATAAACTTACTGTTGAGGAATATAAACTCATTGTTGAGGAATATAAACTTATTGTTGAGGAATATAAACTTATTGTTGAGAAATATAAACTTATTGTTGAGAAGTATAAACTTATTGCTGAGGAATATAAACTTATTGTTGAGGAATATAAACTTATTGTTGAGGAGTATAAACTTATCGTTGAGGAATATAAACTCATTGTTGAGGAGTATAAACTTATTGTTGAGGAATATAAACTTACTGTTGAGGAATATAAACTCATTGTTGAGGAATATAAACTTATTGTTGAGGAATATAAACTTATTGTTGAGGAGTATAAACTTATTGTTGAGGAGTATAAACTTATTGTTGAGAAATATAAACTTATTGTTGAGAAGTATAAACTTATTGCTGAGGAATATAAACTTATTGTTCAGGAATATAAACTTATTGTTGAGGAGTATAAACTTATCGTTGAGGAATATAAACTCATTGTTGAGGAGTATAAACTTTGTGTTGAGGAATATAAACTTATTGTTGAGAAGTATAAACTTATTGCTGAGAAATATAAACTTACTGTTGAAGAGTATAAACTTATTCTTGAGGAATATAAACTTATTGTTGAGGAGTATAAATTGTTGAGAAGTTACAGAAAGTGCGAGAAGTAACGATGTTCAAATTCTATAGATATTATTTCAAAACATCGTAATTTCGAATAATGTGCAACTCTGTTCAAACAAAAGTTGCACTACAATACTGCAAGGAACTGAAATATTGTTTGTCCGTAACGGTATTTTATAACAATATGTAGAGAACCAAAACATTGTAAGTTGCCACAATAATATTCCTTAACACACACGGCATTTTTAGAACAACAATGACTAAGGGTTGTATTCTTGCTTGAAGAGCTTTATAAAGCAAGCATCTTAGGCACCGAAACATTCATTTACGGAAACGAAAATGGGTTTAGTTGCAGCTAAAGCAATTTTAGAAACCGTTTAGAGTTATCTACAGATCACAGGTTCTTTTAGAAATTCAACATTATTCACGTAACTATTCGAAGCAAGCATGGACCGTACTAGTTAAAAAATATTTTTTTTTCCTAGCAGACCCACATGCAAGAATTATAATGCAAACAAAAATACGGGTTTAGATTATTATTAATGCAAATGTTCTTAAGAGTATTGATGAAGTGGTTTAACAACTAGAAATTTAGTTATGAACTTTTTTTTTTTCTGAATGAAAAGCATGAAAACCAGAGCTCCTCTGCTTTTTCTTTTTACGCCAACTTTTTTGTTCTCGATTGGAGGTTTAACGACAACCGTAAGCAACTCAATGGGCAATTAGGGTCACTGGGTCCAGGGAAGGGAGAAAGCCAGTACCGCAAGACAGATACAACATCCATGCCTCACCGGGATTCGTACCCAGATCCATCTTGGGCGAATAGTCATTAGCCAGCTTTTAGATCACTGCGACACCGGGGCGGGCGCTAACATTTAGTATTGTCCTTAGATATTGAACTGATGCCAAAGAATAAATTTAGACTATGAAATTAGTCAATCTAAAAATACTAGTCAATCTACGTGTGTTTCAGGTTCTGCTACTAGCAAGAAAAGTAACCGGGCGCAATGGTATCAAAGCAAATGTCCCGAACATCTCAACCTGGCATACACACACGCACACACACACACACACACACACACACACACACACACACGTGTGTGTGTTGTGTGTGTGTGTGTGCATATATTCCTCCATAAACATCTATTATTGATGCCTAAAATCCCCTGCCTGGTACTAAATATGGCATTTCAAATCTAAAATTAAAGCCTCTATCACTCACTCTCACCTTAATTAGAGTATGTTTAAACGGAAGAGCTGAAACTTCTCAATGATTTTAAGGTTTTCACTGACGAAAGTGGCAGTGGTGACTAATTCAGTAGAGAAGTGGAAAATCGGGAAAACCTGACTACTTCAAACGGAGGGAAAAAGAATAATACTACAGTGTCATACATTTCATCTTTCAAAATCCAACCATTTCCGTTAGTTTACCTTTGCCTTTACTTCGCAGATAGTTAGGGACGCTGGTACGTATAAAAGTGCATTTTTGGGCGACTGCTAGAATAAAAGTTAAGAGAGCCCATGGTCATGGAATTCAAAGAAAAAAACATTTCTTATGAACCATCTAACGATGTGCTTAAGAGGAAGGGCGAAGTGTGTACTAATTCTTAATATTTTCTAGTGTTTAACTTCCGTCTTCACTCGCACAAAATTTGAGAGCGAGAAAGTACGTTTAAAAGTACACAAAAGTCAGCGACGGCTGATGTCACATACCACGGACCACATGAAAAAAAATTAATTTTTTGGATCAACTCTGGAGACGTGTTTTGAGAAGAGACGAAATTTAAACGAGCTTTGCTTTCTGACTTTCTTTTCACTTCTTTTGTTGTAATATAGATTTTGTGTAGTTAAATTAGAATTTTTACATTTTCAATTTCTGTATTGAATTTTTATCCCGAACAGTTACCACTACGGTTTCTAAATGAAAAACTTTTATCAAGCTCATCTTTCTGAGAAAAATTTGGAACGAAAGAGCGAAACTATATTTCAAGGATGAAAGAACATTTATTGATAAAATAGTTCAATATGTAATAAGGCACCGCAAACAATTATACTTTGCTGCGATGTAGTACAATTGCTTTCTCCGTTGTTTATTTGATTTTTCATCATTTAGGTTTCCCTGACTTTAATTAAAATACAAATATTTAGTTTCTTTTTAATGCGAATATTTTTCATAAATCTTGATGTTGCTCATATGGATTACTACCAAAAACGGGGGCGTAAATTCAGTCAATAATTAGCTCAAATGAGAGAAACAGTTCCTTTTGAAGAAGTGTTATTAAACTGTTTGCATTCATGAAAGTTCTAAGAATACATGCTGTTTCCAATACGAAATATTATAAATATTATGGGCGATTATTTAACGCAGCTTTGTTTTGTGTCGACGTAATCAATTTTGCATGTATTACCTGCGACGCATTTAATTTTCCTTTTTCAGTTTCTGTTCCAAACCAAAAACAATTTTCTTCTCCTTAGATTTTCGTTATGAATGGCACTTCAACTTCCCAACAACTTACACCGTTTGGACTGACAGTCTGAAGATAAATACGATGGAGGTTCGAAAGGTAATGCACAGCAAATTTTTTCTCTTTGCAGGTTGCGGTTTACCAGACAACCAGCATGAATATCAAACAGGTATGTAGATACCTGTTTGGATGGATGAGGTGTCGCCGTTGTGGAAGACAGTGTGTCTGAAAGACGGCAAAAAGATATCGCGTTTGTTAGAGTCGTCTACGAATGAGGAGAAACGCGATGTAGTCCGATTTTTCCAGGCTAAATGGAAAATTCCGACGGAAATTCAGAAAGAAATAGTCGAAGTGTAGGGTGGTGATTGCCTGGATCGCAACAACATCTCCAGATGGTGCAGTTTCTTTGCAGAGGGCAGTGGCAGCCTTACCGATTCGCCTCATTCCGATCGATCTGTAACCTCGTCATCACCTGCCACAGTGAGAGGCATTGAACAGGCAATTGTGAGTGACCGACGGGTCCATCTGCGCACATTGGCACAGACGTTCAACATTTCTTACGGTATAGCGTACGATATTTCGCAAGGACAGTGCGCGATGGAAGCCCAATAACTTGACAGACGATCAGAAGGGACAGAGAATGATGTCATCCTTGGATCACATGATGCGTTACCCAGAAAAAGAACATGAATTTTCGGCAGATGTAGTGACGGGCGATGAGTCCTGGGCGTACCACAACACTCCCGAAACAAAGAAGACCAGTATGGTGTGAAAACGTTTCGACTCCACACCTCCAAAAAGATTCTGAGTAACCCAATCCGCATAAAAAGTCCTCATGACGGTTTCTGGGACATGCATGGCATTTTCCTGGTAGAGTTTCAACCAACGGAGACCACTGTGAATGCCAAACCTATGTTAACAGATTGACAAAGTTGCTTCCTGCCCTTCCTTCGCAACAAAAGACCCAACAGAGACGCCGCAAATGTCAGACTGCTTCACGACAACACTCGCCCACATGCTGCACAACACGTTCGTGACAAAATTGCGCAATTTGGGTTAGAGGTGCTCCAGCGCCCACCGTACAGTCCCTTCGGACTTTCATCTGTTTGGTCCCTTAAAAAGATTCCTAAGCGGCCAACGCTTCGATTCGGCTGATAAGTCCAATCGGTTGTACACAGGTGACTGTACTCCCAGAAAACGGTCTTTTATGAACAAAGTTTACTAAAATTGGTACTAGGCTGGCATAAATGTCTCGAGCGTCTCGGTTCTTGTGTTGAAAAATATCTAAAAAAATGTAGTTTTACTGTGTATAAGTTTTGTTTTGCCTATCTATTAAACTGTTACTGAAAAAAGTCACTTTACGATCCACCCTCGTAAAAACAACGTCGAGAAAGAAAGGCTATTTGAAAGAGTATAAATTGTAAACTAGGTAGATATACATGTTGTGACCATGCTTTTTTTCGCTCTTTTATAGCTTTGTAATTTGGCGTCGCTACACTGGGCGTTAAGTTAAATGCTAAGAACGAGATTGGCGTTACATTTTATGCTAGAAACAAGATTGGTGTTAAATTTAATGCTAAAAACGAAGATGGCCGTTAAGTTTAATGCTAGGAACGGATGGACGTTATATATACAAGGCGATTTAGCTAAGGGTGCAAAAACTTCTGGTAGTGGTAGGTTGCACAAAGACAAATCGGAATCACATAGCAATGCATGGTCGGAAACGCCATCTTCATGCGGTAGACGGCGTTGTTCGCCCGCTTGACTCTTCATACGTTCTTTCAGGATATCGTATTTTGTAAACCGCTAGCAGAGTTAGTAGTATGGCTGCGTTCACGAACGCAGAAACGGCTGATATGAACCTCGCATACGGAGCAACAGGCTGCAACGGTCGAGCCGCCGTGCGACTGTACCAGGAACGGTACTTGATGAGACGAGTGCCAAACCACCAAATGTTTGCACGCCTGCATCAGAGGTTATGCGACACTGGTTCTTTCCAGGGGTCTGCCAGGAGTCGGGAACGATGCGTATGCACTCCTGCCATCGAAGAGAATGTGTTAAGTCATGCAGCAGACATTCCAAATGCCAACACAAGAGCAATTGCCCATCGGCTCGGTCTGTCCCAGAACACCGTATGGAGAGTTCTGCACGAAGACCAATTGCATCCATATCATGTGCAGTGCGTTCAGACACTAAGCCCTGGGGATTATCCTCAGCGCATTGCATTTGCGCAATGGTACCTGTAGAAGAGTGCGGCAGAGCCCCAATTTCCTGCTTCTGTGCTGTTCACAGATTAAGCGTGCTTTACACGGGAAGGTTGCTTCAACGCACATAACGCGCATGTATGGGCGGTGGAGAACCCCCATGCTGTACGACCGCGAGCAGCGCAAACCCGTTTTGCTGTTAATGTTTGTGCCGGCATTGTTGTGGACCACTTAATTGGCCCATAACTCATGCCTCCTCGTCTGGACGGAAGGAGTTACCGGATGTTTCTGGAGAACGTCTTGCCAGAGCTATTGAACGAACAACAGGCCTCTCCGTCACTGCACCGTGCAATGTGGTTCCAGCACGATGGGGCCCCCGCCCATTTCAGCCATGAGGTTCGTTATCACTTAAACATGACATTTGGACAACAGTGGATCAGGCGTGGTGGTCCCATTCATTGGCCGGCAAGATCACCGGACTTAACATGCCTTGATTACTTCTGGGATTACATTAAAGCACTGGTGTATGACACCCCCGTTGAAAGTGATGAGGACCTTGTAGCACGCATCTCTGTAACTGCTTCGGAAGTCCGAGACACGCCACGAATTTTCCAAAATGTACGTGATTCCATGCGCCGACGAAGTCAAGCGTGTGTTACAGCTCATGGTCACAACTTTGAACACCTTCTGTAACTTCAATGCATTTCGCAAATGTCTTGTGAGTAATAAAAAACATTTTGTCCTCTTACGTGCTGCTCTTTCATTTCTCGTCCTCTGTACGCCAGCACATGAAGATGGCGTTTCTGACCCTACATTGCTATGTGATTCTGATTTGTTTTTGTGCAACCAGCCTCTCACAGAAGTTTGTACACGCTTAGCTGAATCACCCTGTATATATATATATATATATATATATATATATATATATATATATATATATACACTATAATGACAAAAGTCACCGGACACCTAGGAGAGAAACACAACATAGCATTTATTGACATACATTGTTACATATTCTTAATTGTAGAATTTTTCATATGATAAAATGCATGAACACTGATTAATATATTCGTGTTGTATTAAACAATACAGCATATTACTACCATTTCATGTATACTGAAGTAAAATAATGGAACAACTTACCCAGTTCCCAATGGACTGTTGGCCTTTAACAAAGCATTGATCATTACCTTCAAATGTTCTCTGCAGTATGGAAGATCCGCTCTGCCAATAAGGATTGAAGTCTGACAAACTCCACATTCTGCGTAGGTTGATGGGCAAGAAACATCTTCGTGCAGTACCATATCACACCGTCTTACAAAAGCCATGCAGTTGATCCCGGGACAGCGAATTTTATTAAAATGGCATCTGGCAATATGGTTTGTGTAATCACGGTATCCCAACAAAGCAGCGCAAACGAGTACGTTGAATTCGCATCTGAATCGGACCTCCCTCAAATTGTCAAAAATTTGCCTCGATGCTCTTGTTGTGCTGTCTGGGGTTGCATGTGCGTTGCACAGAGGGCAACGGTTTTCTGCTTCAAGACATTGCCTAATACATGACGAGCAAAAATGTGATCACAGGGCGTTCTAACAGGGTCAGAAAACACACGCTGGCAAATAGAGCAGAGTAGTTCGTCGTCTGCTTCGGGGAAAGGCTCACCGTCCCTGTGATCACCAAATGCCATCACTGAAAAAAAAATAAAAACAAGAGAGAAATAATAAGAGAAGGTAAATATAAAAATTAGGTCGTTGCATTTGATCATAGATAAATATATGATCAACTTTTTTTTTGAATAATTTTTAAAATTTCCATATATAATTTTCTTTGTGTAGTGTCACTAGAGGTATATGAAGACTTCTATAAAACACAAATATATCTAATTCTTTGAACATGCTGGATTACCACAATCTACCAAAATAATTAAATCTTTAGTAAGACTCCAGAGCTTTGCTGATTGCTAGAAACAGACACATTGGCCTTCAATTCCTGGAAAGAGCAGAACATGAGCTGGATTTGGGGATTAAAATTCCATCAGATTGTTTTCAAATATAGGAGACAAATATTTGAATTTTATTACCTGAATAACTACACAGTAATGGTGCTAATACTAGAAGTAGCAGTGGAACTATTAATGGGAAAGGGAGAAAATTTTCAGAAATATGTATGCGGCGCCGTAATGTCCCTGAGGCTTTTTCTTCGGGGGCGTACGTTTTTAAGATGTAAATTCCTTTCATTGCGGCTCATGGGCAGTGGATTTCCACAGTCGCCTCTAAACCTTTTACAGAGGATGTCCACACATTTTTAGAACGTTTATGATAAGAAATTACAGAAAAGAAAAGAAGTTCAAAGAATTGAAACTGGCAACAACATATTAGATGAACGCGAAAGAAACATCTGCTGCAGGTAAATATCGCCTGCTAAGAAAATTGCGCATGCAATCAGGCTGTGGAAAGAAAGCCATGTTTTTGCTCTTTACAAAAAGAAATATTCGTATTTTGTGATTTAAGCAATATTGCTAATAATAGAGGGTGAAATCGTCAAGTATTGCTCTTAACAGAAAAAAAGAACACCAAACTAATATCCAAAGAACATAGTACTTTTACAACTATTTCAAAGGTAAGCTCCCTGGTCTTAAAAGTAAATCCACCGACCCAAAGAGCAATCTCTAAGACGTTAAAGATCTCTGTATCAACTGTAAACAAGGGGCTAAACAAAGACTTGAATCTGAAAAAAAAAGTATTGTTCACCGCCTTTTGCTTAGGCACATGGCTGTGCGCAGGACACAGTGTAGACTTTTCTATGAAAATCACTTAGCCGGAGACAGATGGAAATATATTGTGACTATTGATGAAGCATGGATCTGCATAAACGACTGTAGCAAATAAAGTCGATTTACTATCACAATAGAGCATAAAAAGACTTGCAAACTTGGTCCCAAGAATCCAAAGAAAGTTTCAGTAAAGGATTCATGATTATTGCTGTTTTATCGTACAATGGGAAATTAAAGTTAAGAAAAGTTGAAAAGAATGTTAAAATCAATTCTAAATATCACCAAAATAATGTTTTATTTCCTATATTTAAAGCGGAAATGCCATTCCTTCATCCACAGAACCTTCAAAGAGTTAAACTCCATCAGCATAAGACTACCAGTCATACATCAAAACCTACCACTATATTTCTTGAAAAAAATGAGAAAAGGGATTAAGATCAGGTCTATACTTTTTGCTCATATTCCTTCAAAGCCCCCTGATGTGTCACCAATGGACTATGGTGCCTTCGGACTGCTAACAACAGAGCTTTTTAAACGCAGACCTAAAACGGTGTCGTGTTAATTCGTCGAGCGAAAATTCATTGAACATCAATTCGTCGCCGACTCAGTTCGTCGCATGCAAATTCATCGCGCGTCAATTCGTCGCAGTTACCAATTCATCGCATGCTCAATTCGTCGAGAGCAAATTCATCGCGAGCAAATTCGTCGTATTTCGATCCCCATCAGTGAAATACTTTGGAGTTTGTAAGAGGTCTTTGAGCTCTCCAGCATGAACATATCCTCCGGGAGGATGGTTGGGGTGTAGGCTGCTGTTACGATTTCCAGCCAAAGGAAAACATCTGTGTTGGAACCTTTCCCCTTTCCCCACTGAGTTGCGATGGCGAGCGCTTGTAAATACTGTCCTGATGATCGGGGTGTTTGCTGGTAACTGTTTTTTTCCTTTGGGATACGGTTCTCAGCACGAATCTCCCTAAACCAATCTAAACCAAAAGAGTTAATATTTAGGCTGGAAAAATAAAGAAATTCGAGAATATTACACTATCTCTTTCTTATTTAATAGTGTTAAAAGAAATATCTATTGTCTCTACTGGTTTGTATAATGTCAAGTATTCTCATCTTTTCTATTCTTTAAATCGACATGAAACTAACTTTTGAAAAAGCAATAAGGAAGTTTCAATGATACTCTTACTCGAAAAGCTGTGGTTCCTACTTTTTCACTTTCAAACCGGATCTTCTGCATTTATTTCTTGTTTTTTTGTTTCTGATAACTGCAGTGCAGGTATAAAAGAATCTCACGCATCTTTTTGACAGAATAAAAAATGTAGACCTTCGCTATTTTCCGACGAAAATAATAAGAAAAATGCTTTCAAGAAATACATTCTCGCTTTCCTGCACTGACTGCTGAAATTCTTACTTTCCAACTTTCTTGGTCCATGACATTGTCTTCGTATAAGACTTCCAAATTATGGGGGTTAGGAGAGGGCGACGCCATAGTGTGCTCTCGCGCTACGCCCCCTCCCCCATACACGAACTTTCGTCACCACGCAACATCTTCACACAGTTCACCAAGCCGCAATTATACACCTGGACTTGATTCACTGATGTTTACACACACTCCCCGAAACTCTCACCACGGCCCAACAGGAAACACCAATCAAACCCCCGAGTCATTCAGTTCCGCCCAAGAACTCGAACGGACTCGCACACAAATTGGCTGCGAGGTCACCTAAAAGGGCGGGTGTGACCCGAAAGTACACGCGGTACGTGCATGTAGGCGGACAAATTCCCTTCAGAGGTGACCAAGTGACAGCGTCCCGGACGGGAGACTGTCAGAAAGGACGCCGGGTCAACGGGTGCACCAAGGCACTCATACGACCCATGGCTGGTGCCGCCCCGGCCCACACCAACACAGAACCGATGCACCACAAGCATCAAATACACAACAGCCTCCCTACAGCAACCCTTCATTTACACACACACATACACACACAAAGGAGAGCCCGTCTCAGCTCTGATAGAAGCAACCCCCAATTCTTTTCGTTGTGTGGGTAGAACACTTTCTTTCCCTTTCAACATTTTCACTGAATATATATTTTAGAAATCTTTGCATTTGAACTTCTACTTAGACATTTCTTTTGGTGGTACCGCGCATGATCGCGTTTGGGAGGGGGTCTTACGATGCTTTCTCTGCCATGCTGTATTGTTTTAATTATTATAAATTTTCATTCATATCACTTTTGCCTTCTATTTATCGCATATTAACTGTATTGCTTCCCTTACTTACAAAGTCCAGCACGCTTCGCCACTGCGCACAACTATGATGACCCACCCGGAGAGACCTGCCTTACTTCGAAAGAAATCCCTGAAGCCGTGGGCCTCCAGCAACTTCCCGATGAACTTGTGAGTAACCCTATCAAAGTCTTTACTCTAATCGGCGGAAAAAAGGCCCATATTAAACCCTTCTCGCACAGGTAAGTAATAGCATCACTGATGCAACGCACGTTCCAAAACATACGACGCCCCTTGATACCACACATCTGATTGACACCGATGAGGTGTTTAGCAACGAAACAGAGACTCCTATTGATGATTCTGGGCAGGATCTTGTAGTCAACAGTCGAGAGACACCGGTCTCTAACCACCTATCGATCTAGAAGGGGTGCCGGGGGTCTTGCACAAAAAGAAAACCCTGCTCATCCGCATGATTCCCGGCATTAGACCAGCCCTAACAATCTCATTAAACACCCTGCAAAGCCAGGGAGCTAAAATGTTAACAAACTTACTGTAGAATTCCGCACGAAGCCCATCGCACCCAGGAGACTTACCGGGTTTGAGGGCCTGGATCGCCGACCTAACTTCCGTACCCTTGAAATCCCCTACGAGGAGCTCCATGTTCTCATTCGAGATACGCGGAGTTCCCTCAAGCCAGTTGAGGTCGACTCATTTTTCTCGCCGGAAAACCGAAGAACAAATCTAAACCAAAGGAGTTAATATTCAGGCTGAAAAATAAAGAAATTCGAGAATATACTGTCCATGGCATTCGTCTATGCCATGAACTGCTTAATTTCTTCGATTTAGGGAATTATTCGCCGTAAAAATACTCCTCTACGGAAAGTCATCCACCCTTTTAAAGTGAAATTCTGCGCACAAATTGCATTTTACTCAAATTTTCTAATGTCGAGGACTTCCGTTTGTCAGTGTCTTTAAGTATTTCATTTTTGCTTGATACCATGCTCGTTTCCTACTGATTTAACTCATAACGTAAAAACAAGATGATTTTCCACAGCAGAAACAATGGAAAGAACTCGTTTCGTAATTGAAAGTATAACGAAGTAAATTTCTCCGTCATTTTTGGTCTACGCCGGGATTCGAACCCGAGTCCGCTTATTCCGGAACAAGTCGCCCTACCAACTGAGCTACGCATACGTTCATTCTGACTTCTATCTGCCTTTATGTCGTGTGCGTCCTGCTGGCAGGTACGTCACATCTCCCCCCGAAGAGGGCAGGGGGCATGGCCCACGGGTCAGCCGTGACCATGAATCGTTGCAGGCAGCCATCCACTGTAGAACGTGCACTTGAGAACTCCCAGTCAATCTGGTGTGTGGAATGAAACGTCGCACACATTTATTTTTCGAAGCGCTGGAGATGGGATTCTCTGATTTTTCCTATCTCGCGGTGTGGAAAGAACATCACACCAATGCGAGATTTTGAACGGTCGGGTCATCCGGATGGTTCAGGCGCCATTATAACGAAGTAAATTTCTCCGCCATTTTTCTCCACGCCGGGGCTCGAACCCGGGTCCCCTCATTCCGGAATAAGTCGCTCTAACAATTGAGCTACGCGGACGTTCATTCTGACTTCTATCTGCCTTTATGTCGTGTGCGTCCTGTCGGCAGGTACGTCACAAAAGGTATTCTAATTTTATAACAATTTATACGCAGTGTACTGATATACACTGCTGGCCACCCAAAATGCATCACCAAGAAGGACACGAGATAGCAAAGCCAGATTTACTGGACACATAACAACAGATACAAAGATGAAACGATTGAGTTTACAGGTCCGCGGAACTTGCGGAACACGCAGACATAAATATTTCGTGTGGCCCCCATGGCTGGCAATAACGGCCGCTACACGCCGCGGCAGGGAACGAAAGAGGCCTTGGATGTGGGCTTGGAGTATGTCGGTCCAGGCTGCTTCCACACGTTGCCACAGTTCATCAGGCGTAGCCGCGGGTGGTGCTTCCCGGGCCACTCAATTACCGATCAGCGACCAGACGTGATCGATGGGCGACATATCGGGAGAATAGGCGGGCCACGGCAGCAGTGACACCTGGTGGGCCGTAAAGAATTGTTGCACGATGCGCGCCACGTGTGGGTGCACAATGTCCTGTTGAAACGTGGCCGCTGGCAGGTCCTGCAGTTAAGGGAGGACTACAGGCTCCAAAACGTCGGAGATGTAGCGGTGGCTGTTGAGTGTACCGGCAATGCGTACCAGAGGGGTGCGGGTGTTTTATCCAATTGCGCCCCAAACCATAACGCCAGGTGACGGACCGGTATGGCTATGCATAATGCAGGCGTCCTACAGTCTCCCGCCGCGGTGCCGCCACACGCAGATACGACCATCATGATGTTGCAGGCAGAAGCGGGATTCGTCAGAGAAGACAATGTCGTACCATTCCGTAGTCCAGGTGCGGCGTTCAACGGCCCACTACCGCCGCACTTGCCGGGGGTGTAACGTCAATGGTAATCGAAGCAATGGACGTCGTGCGACAAGTCCCCGCTCCTGCAAACGACGTCGAACGGTACTTGTTGATACAGGCTGTTGCGCAACTCACCCTAATTCCTGCACTAACGTTACTGATGTGGCGGTGCGAGCCGTCAACGCCCGCCGCACAACATGCTGGTCCTCTCGTTCGGTGGTGTGCCGCAGCTGCGGAAATCGCTGATGTCGGTCCGTCCGACATCCGCGATTTCTGGGGCTGGATGTCGTCCCACACGGGCGCCCATGTCTCGGTACGATAAACCGCTGTCGCGATAAGTCACTATTCGTCCTCTGTCGAACTCCGAAACGTGCTGGAATGACTGCCGTATTCTGCGACGATGCACCAGGCAGCTTCCCACGCACAGGTCCGGCAGCACAACACACTTCCACTACTTACACACCGCCTTCTGTGCACCCTTTTTATAGTGCTTCTCGGTGGCGTACCGGGCGCACATGATTTGCATATACACTGCAATGCTAATCGTTTGCATGTCCTCTCGCGGGCGACGTATGCTGCGAATTTCAGGCCAATCGGATGCTTCCTTCTTGGTGTTGCATTTTGAGCGGTCAGCAGTGTATTTGCATGCATTTCACTTGCCAGTATATCAGCGTGACAATCTTCTTTTGGGGATAAACTATAAGGTGCGATTTTATAAGTGTTGACCAGCTACTGGGCTATTTAATTGGTCATTTGATCTGAGGCCCAAATGCAGTACACTTCTCGAGCTTTGTAATTCGGACCTCAGATATCTATAACCATTCTTTTCTGAACTATTAGTTTTTGGGGATTACTTTTTAGTTGTGTGACCTGTCATTACGAAACCTCATGGGACATTTATAACGGCTACTGATCACTATGACAACTGTGAAATCTTGCGTATGTCACAAAGGCATTTTGATACATTACTGGCAAACTGTCCAAAACTACATGATAGGTAAAATTCCCGTCTTTTTTTTTTTTTTTTTTTAGTAGTGTTCTTTCAAATTTGCAGTATAAAAATATTCCCAATAATTTCTATCACTTCTTAAAGACAAATTCAGGGAAATGTCATACCGTGTTCTGTAAACAATGGGCTAAGTAATGAATGAAAAATATTCGATGTTTGAAAATTTAATGAGTTGTGACTAAATTTTGCGTGAAATTTCGAAATATCTGATGGCCCGTTAGCCAGATGGTCAAAGGCGTTGGATTCCGGCTAACAGTCCGAGATCGGCCACTTCTCCAGCACAGGAGAAAGCATGGGAAGTATATCATCCAGATCTACGGAGCAAGCCATCTCCATTCCCTCAACCCGGTGCCCCTAAATTTCGTATGGGCAGCACCTCATAGCCATATATGCTTACGGGGGTCTTAAATATTTGCAGGAAAATTTACCATTCGATCCAGAAAATTCTTGAAAATTTCATTCTGATTCAACCCACACAGGACTAACTGGTCTGTAAAATATTTAACCCATGTTATTTATAAATGCCACTTCAAATAAATGCAAACAGATACCGGTAAATACACTGACGGAAAAAAATCCCAACACCACGAAAAAATAGTTGTAGAGGAATGAAATGGCGGCAATACATTTGTATAGGTAACATATTTAATCGATTAAGGTTTCAAGATCACAGCTTATTGTAAGCGCGAGAAGAGCCATTTTAAATGTGAAATGCTGGTACATTAATAATCGGTGTAACCGCCAGAATGTTGAATGCAAGCACGCAAACGTTTATGCATTAGTGTCGTACAGGTGCTGGATGTCAGTTTGTGAGATGGAGTTCCATGCCTGTTGCACTTAGTCGGTCAATACAGGGACGGTTAATGCTGGTTGGGGTGACGCTGGAGTTGTCGTCCAATGATGTCCCATACGTGCTCGATTGGTGAAAGATCTGGTGATCTAGAAAGCCACGGCAACATATCGACACTCTGTAGAGCATGTTGGGTTACAACAGCGGTATGCGGGCGAGCGTTATCCTGTTGAAAAACACCCCTGGAATGCTGTTCATGAATGGCAGCACAACAGGTTGAATCCCCAGACCGACGTACAACTATGCCGTCAGGGTGCGTGGGATAACAACGAGAGTGCTCCTGCTGTCATAGGAAATTGCTTCCCAGACCATAAATCCAGGTGTAGGTCCAGTGTGTCTCCGCCGCAGACAGGTTGGTTGCAGGCGCTCACCTGGACTCCTTCTAACCAACACACGGCCATCACTGGCACCCAGGCAGAACTAGCTTTCATCAGAAAACACAACAGATCTCCACTCTGTCCTCTAATGAGCTCTAGCTTGACACCACTGACGTCGCAAACGGTAGTGGTTTAGAATAAGTGGAATGCTCTCTACAGGGCATCTGGCTCGGAGCTGTCCTTCAAGTAACCGATTTGTAACAGTTTGTTGTGTCACTGTGGTGGCAACTGCAGCTCGAATTGCTGCCGCAGACGCGGTACGATGCGCCGTGGCCATACGCCGTACACGGCGGTCTTCCCTCTCAGTAGTGGCACGTGGCCGGCCGGAACCCGGTCTTCTTGAGGCAGTAACTTCCCCTGACCACCGCTGCCAACAATCATGCACAGTGGCTACATTCCTGCCAAGTCGTTCTGCAATATTGCGGAAAGAAAATCCACCTTCTCGTAGCTCTATTACACGACCTCGTTCAAACTCCGTGAGCTGTTGATAATGGCTTCTTCGTCTTTTTAAAGGCATTCTTGACTAACATCAACACACTACGTCGAATCTCAACGATAACTAACGCTCACGAACGTTACAACGCGTATTTACAGCACACCTGCTTTGCATGTTCCGAGGGGCGCTACTAGCGCCACACGTATGCGCCGAGCACGAAATTAGCATAGACGTCATCTTATAGATGTACTCTCACCGCCTACTAACTGTCGTTTATCTAACACAACCTCTTCTTGGTGTTGGGATATTTTTTTTTCCGTCAGTGTATATAGCCAGGTCAATCATCTTGCAGGCACTCAATGAGAAGCAAGGTGAAAGTCGAAAAATTAGTAAGTGAATCACTGGCGTGCACAGAATTTCCTTAAAGGAGGAAGGGGGTGTGGGGGGACAAACAAAACCCGTCATAAATTCATCGTCGAAAAATAGTTGAACACAGAAGGACGCGTCGGTTGCAATGCTATTCGGGAGGAAGGTAAATGTTATACCAGGAATAATAAATGATTAAACATTGAGATTGATATGGGCAATATTTATTGAACTACACGCCAATAGGTAGTGTCTCTCAGTATGGCGTCGGGCCGCCATGTTTACTCACATGGCATGCCAGACGTCTCGGCATGGATTTGTATAGGTTCCTAATGGTGTCCTGCGATAAGCCATCCCATGTAGCTTGAATACTCTCACGCTGTTCTTGCAGACTGTGCAGTAGGGGTGGATAGCCCGTCCAATAGCATCCCACACATTTTCAATCGGCGATAGATTTGGTAATGCGGCGGGCCATGGCACAAGTGTCAGTGCCTTGAAGGCAAGCTCTCGAGACAGCAGTAGTATGCGGACGAGCGTTGTCCTGTTGGAAAATCGCATCGGGGTGAGCGTTCAGAAAAGTTCGGGCAACTGGTTGCAGGACCTCATTAACGTAACGTTAGGCTTTCAAAGTGCCTGTAATGAGCACCAAAGGTAATCTGGAATCGTAGGCAATTGCACCCCACACCATGACATTAAGCCTTCTGGACGTGTGACGCTCGACAACAAACAATTCATCTTGGCGCTGACCACGGTGTCTCCACACACGGATTCGTCGGTTGTCTCCTCCAAGACAAAAGTGGCATTCGTCACTGAAGATCACCCGCTGCCATTCTGAATGGCTCCTTGACAGTCTGGCACGACACCATTGCAGTCTTTGGCGAATATGCACTGGTGTTAAGGGCAGTCATCGCAACAGTCTGCGTGCTTGTAATAATACGTCGTGCAGCCGTCTGCCAATGGTGTTGGTATTAATCGGACGATACATGGAGGGCACCACTGCTCGCTGAATATCCGCAATCGTGGCTGTTAGGTCACTCTGCGCATGTCGGACAACCCGTCGGTCCTCTCTCTCTCTCTCTCTATCTCTCTGAGGTTCGTCTAGGTCACCCAGATCCTTCCTGTCGCTGCTGGGTGTCTAGCTCTATCCACTGCCGCCAACACCGTGCTATGGTGATATCCGCACGACCGGTATGGCGTTCAATGTGGCGATAAAACCATCCCGCTTCCCAGAGCCCGACGATGTGGCCCCTCTCGAACTCTTCCAACTGCTCGAATTGCTTCCGAACTTTTCTCCAAGGCATACTTCACTTGCAAAGGATGCAACGAACATAACAGCACGACTCAGAATGGCAGGCACGTGCAACGGGCCGACCTTACATAGCCGGTCAGGCACAGAGCTACTTCCCTCTTTGCTCGCGTCACATGAACTGCCGAGCGTGATACTTGGATCATTTGCGTGTCTCACGATGTCAAACCTACCCACTAAGTTTTTTTCTTGTCGGGTGTTTCTTGCTGGATGCAACCTTTTTTGGACAATGAGTGTATTATAGATATTAGACATACACAGTGCGTCAAAGAATTTTTAAGACTGGCGCTAGATTTCAGCCTACAGTGGCGCCTCCAGTGTAATCGCTAATGCGTTATAAACAGTGACCATCTGCTTGCTTTCTGCAAAAAGTACTGTGCAGTTGTTGAAGTAACTCAAACGAAACGGGCGTTCATTAGAGAAGTAAAATTTTTTTCATGTTGAATTATTAAGATGGAACAAAGGGCTGTTATTACATTTAACGCAAAACTTGATAAAAGTGCCTCCAAAACGTACCAAATGATGAAACAAGTTTACGGTGAGCTTTGTTTAAGTAGATCAAATATTTTCCTGTAGCACAAACGTTTTTTGGACGGAAGAGATACGCTAGAAGATGATAAGCATACCGGAAGACCAAGTTCATCTAGGACACCTAAGAATATTGAAAAAGTGCGTGATTTCGTGGGAAACAATCGATGTGCGTCACTAAGAATGATGGAAGAGTCTTTAAACATCAACAAAGAAACAATTCGAACCATCCTGCATGAAGATTTAGGCAAAACAAAAGTCTGTGCTAAATTTGTTCCACACACGTTAACCAATGAACAAAAATCAAGGAGAAGTGCACATGGCAGAGACATCATTTCAGCCGCTGAAAATGATCCAAACTTCTTAAAATCGATTGTTACAGGTGATGAAACATGGTGTTTTCAATATGATCCTAAAACAAAGCGATAAAGTGCGGAATGGAAGTCAAAAAACTCACCACAAGCCAAAAAAAAAAAAAATCAAGAAAAGTTCCATCGAAAATCAATACAAAAAATGCTCATTACATTCTTCGATAGTAAGGGTATTATCCACAAAGAATTTGTTCTAAGTAGACAAAAAGTTACTGGGGAGTTTTATTTAAATGTTTTGAGGCGTTTGATGGGCAGAATTCGTCGCATTCGTCCAGAATATCGAGATGAAAACAGTTGGTGTTTGTTGCACTATAATGCACTCAGTCACACCTCACTTCTTGTTCGTAGTTTTTTGGTGAAAAATAACGTCTGTGTGTTGAATCATCCACCGTATTCGCCTGATTTAGCACCCTGCGACTCTTCTTTATTCCCAAAACTTAAAATTACGTTAAAACGACCATACAAATAGGTTCGACGCGTGCTTTGGAGGCAATTCCGCAAAGTGAACTGGAACAGGCATTCGAATTATTATTAAATCACTGTAACAAGTGTATTGAAGCCGGAGGGACTTATTTTGAATAACAAATCAAAACAAATTATAATTTCTTGTTTCTATTTCATTTTAGAGACCCAGTCTTAAAAATTCTTTGACGCACTGTGTATGTACAATATATCAGTATATGGCATTTTTAAATGAATGTTTGACGTAAATCTACACTGATGTGTATACATGTTATAAAAACTTACTCTTTTAAATGAGATAAATTTTTAGTAATATTTTGTACGACGTGCAGAAAGACAACAATCTCTTTCCGTTCATTACATGTGACGTACTACAAAGGTGGCGCACATATCAAGACAGCAGTGTTGCAGGAATAAATTCCGTCAGTGGAGCTTAAATAGGAAAGCATTCGGCTCCGGAGCAGAAGCATGCGCATTCGATCTTTGACACCTGCAAATTTGTGTTTGGCTATATTGGGACAGAACGTAAAAATGGATCTACTGGGCGTTGGGTTTTTCAAAAAATGTGTTATGTTCTTTTCCCACATCGGTTGGAATTAATGAGAATTCCTTCTTCCCTTCAAAAATATGTGATGCTTCTTCCACACATCGTCTGGAATTAGTGAGAAATCCTTCTTCAACAGAAAGTTAGTTCATTCATAGTTTGCGGGGGACCGGAAACCTGCGATTTCGTGTCCCCCGCCTTTCTCGAGAGGGGATGCATGTGACGTACTACAGAGGTGAGTCACATGTCGAGACGACAAAGTTACAGTGATAAATTCCGTCGGTGTAGTTTAATTGGGAATGCATTCCACTCCGGAGCAGGAGGATGTGGTTTGATCGGCGTCACCGGAAGATTTGTATTCCGCTATATGAACCCAGAAATTTATCGTAGGGTTCGCACCCACAGGAAGGGTTTAGATGTCCCATGGTACTTTCGCGCTGCGTATCCGAAATGATATTACGTTAGGTCGGACCTAGGGGCTCACGTGTGGTGAGTGTGGATAGGTCAGGAAGCCGGACTAGGGGTGCGTCTTAACGGAAGCTTACAGGGAAAAGGGGCTGATAGCCTTGCTTGTAACAAACGGTTCTGTGCCCTGGTGCCGGCGGAATGATGTAACCATCCGACGCACAGCGGGTATTCGGTGAAGCTCAGCCTACTTGGGATCAACCAGCTGCCGTCAGGTGCAAGATCGTTTTTTTGTTACTACAAGGCCGTTTGTGACTCTTGAAAGATAACAATCTTTGAAACCCTTTAGTTAATATACGAGGATTGTACCGAAAGTAATGCCAAAGTGGGCATAACTTTTTTATTAACTGACAAAGGTCGTTCAAATTGCACATGTTGGTAGAATAACTCTTCCTCTGTAAACAGTGCTACTCAACGTAGTCACCATCACAAGCGATGCATTTGCGATATCGTTAAACCCAACTCTTGAATCCTCTTTGAAAAAATTCAAGTGTAGACTGTTATACCCACTGCTTCAGAGCCATTTTTCACCTCGTCTGTGTCATCAAATCGTTGTCCCAGGGACTGTCCTTCATTGGACCGAACAGGTAACATCTACCTTTTCCCTTTCGTTTAAGTCGGATGGCGCCAGATCTGGGCTTTAAGGTGGACGGGGGACCACCAACCAGCCTAACTTGCCGATTGCCTGATTTGTTGCCAAAGATGGGTGTGGTCTCGCATTGTCATGGTGAATGTGGATCCTTTTCAAATTCTTGTTCGGTCTCTTCCTTCATACGGCTTCTCTAATCTTCTTGAGTGCCTAAATGTACCGCTCGCTGGTCACGGTACGGCCACGTTCCAGAAAATCCAGGGGAAGGATATCCCTGTCACCCCCAAAAAAGTCACCATGACTTTCTGTGCTGATATCTGGCTCTTAAACTTCTTAGACCTTGGCGAAGAGGTGTGACGCCATTCCATGGATTGATTCTTTGTTTCCGGATCGTAAAGATACGCCCACGTTTCATCCCTGTCAGCAGATCGTAAAAAACATGTCTTCTTTGGCTTCAAACGCTTCCAGAAGATCAGAGCAGACTTCCACCCTTCTCTTTTTCATATCGGGGGTCAACTGCCGAGGTACTCACTTTCCACACACTTTCCGATACCCTAAGTCTTCTACCATCTTCCGTATGGCACTGTGACCACAGTCCAGTTGTGCAACAAATTCAGGGATTGTGACTCTTCTCTCCAAGCGAATCAGTTCATCCACTCGCTGACGATTCGTGTTAGTGGTCACAGATGATGGTCTCCCATTGCGTGGTTTGTCTTCAATGCTGGTTTCTCCTTCTTTGATCTTCTTCATCCATCTGTGCACATTGCTCTTGGCAATGGTGTCATTTCCGTAAACATTTTGTAGCCTTCTGTGGATGTCGGACAGCCTGCACCCTTCCTTCGTCAAGAACTTAATGACGGTACGTTGTTTCTGCTTGGGATTCATTATTTACCTGCAATGATGAAGAAGGGTTACTATAAAGAAAGAGTTAGTCTACCAGCATTTGCAATTTGAACGACCTCTGTCAGTTAATAAAAAAGTTATGCCCACTTTTGCAATACTTTCGGTACAACCCTCGTATCTTAGCTAGAACCATTTAGAAGAAAAGACATAGATGGGTTTATTAAGTCGTTTTGATTTGAACACAGAACAGCTGAATGGAGACTTTCTATCGATTCCTCAAAGGTCAGTCTGAACACTTTTTGAAGAATGCATGTTTTATTCCAGTATGTCGTTAAAAGATGAACAGCCTAGGTTACCTCATCGCGCAGGTAGGTAAGAGTGCTTCGGTCAAAAATTTTTACATTGTGTTTCTGGTCAAATATCAGGATACATTTTATTTGGATGCCAATTTTACCGAAAAAATTACCGGCAGGTTCGAAAAAATCGCTCATCTTTCTTTCTTCTCGTTTAGGTAAAAATAAGCTGTTAAGTGCCATGGAAACATCTACCTTTTCCCTTTCGTTTTTTTCAGTAAGAGAAGCAATCCGTAAAGGAAAGTCGATGAATTATTTTTTACTTTCTTGCATATTGGTTCGACACTCTTTCCTTTAAAACATGAGGTTAGTCTTTGCTGAGAAACTTTTCTTTACGAAATGTTCTAATGTTATCAGTGCACAGCGCTTAGGATAACACCAATATTCTCAACGACAAAACAGGGCTTCTTTAAAAAAAACTGAAAACAGGAGTTTCGAAAGAGAAGACGATCCGCCGAATCTCAATTACACTAGTCGGAGAAAAAGATGATGAATGAAAATTTGGTTACAGATATCTCAAAAATTTGTGACTGCACGGTAAGTACAGCTAACGAGCATGAGATTCTCAGTGAGAGTGATACAGCGTGACAGATATGCAGGGAGGTGGGGGAGATCATTTAGGTCGGGCAAAATCATTATCATCATCATCATTGTCAACCATTATCAATCCACTGCTGGACGAAGGTCTCTATCACACGTTTTATTAGTACATTTACTGTATATATATAGTCAAGTCACAATAATGTGACTTGACTGTGTATACATACATATATAGTATATGTATGTATATACACAGTCGAGTCACATTATTGTGACCACCTCCTACTTTTGACGTCAACAGAGCGTAGCCAATAAAATAAGGCAATCTGAAAACATGTCACTCTTTCCTGTGATGGATAAAAAGGAGCGATTTATCAGATTTACAAAATGGGATGATTAGAGGCTTTCGGGCCAAGAGTGGCAGTATTTCTGCAGCAGAGCATTTTGTGAACTGTTCCCCTGCTGCTGTGGTTAAAGTGTATCGTGATTGGATAAATGGCACCATTGCGAATAAGGGACGTAGAAACTGCGGGTTGCCACGTGTCATTGTTGTGAGAGGTGAACTTCAGCTTGGAAGGTGCGTGAGGGCCGATCGACACGCTGCAGTGGAACAACTCACTGTCCGAATGAACCAGTGGGCTAGCGAAAGTGTGTCTAAAACGACAGTTCAGCGAACACTGCTGAGTATGGGGCTCCGATGCAGACGAAGGTCACTGCACCTATGCTAAAGAAGGTTCATCGGCGGGAAAGGCTTACATTTTCACGGCAGTATCGCAATCGGACGTCCGTTGATTGGCAAAGGATTGCCTTCTCCGATGAGTCACGTTTTCTGCTTCATCGAATGGATGGACGTTGGCGTATAAGGCGAGAAACATCGGAGAACAAACACTCTTAAACCATTGCTAGTAGAACACAAGCTGGTGGGGTAGCGTTATGGTCTGGGGAATGTTTTCGTGGCATTCTCTGTGTCCACTTATAATTGTGGAGGACAATATGGACCGTATTCGTTATGAATCAATCTTTGCATACCAAGTACATATATATAGTACCATACATGCTGATTGTCTTCCTTGAGCGGATGGGATCTTCGAGAACGACAATGCGATGTGTCACGCAGCTAGAAATGTCAGAGTGGTTGGAAGAGCACGACGAAGACTTCAAAGTACTTCCCTAGCCCCCTAATTCCCCAGACTTAAACCCAATTGAGCACCTGTGTGACAACCTCGATCGTGTTGTTCGCTCTATGGATCCTCCACCACGCACCCTCCAGTAGCTGTCAGATGCACTGCAGTTAGCATGGCTCCACATACCTGTGAACACCTTCCAGCACCTTATTGAGTCACTCCCAGCCCGTCTACCAGCTTTTGCGCTTTAGTTGGTATTTACAAACTGTGGTTCTTGAATATTTACCTAGTTTTCACATTTTTAATAAAATTATATCAAAAACCTGAAGTGCGATTTTTGAACGATCATACTGTGACGTGCCTGCACCGCAGGACGCACATGAGATAAAGGCAGATAGCAGCGAGAGCATACGTCCGCGTAGCTCAGTTGGGAGAGCGACTGACTCTGGAGTGAGGGGACTCGGACTCGATGTCCGGCGTGGACAAAGATGATGGAGAAATTTACTTCATCATATTGGCATCGAAACTTCCCGAATGACCCGGCTGTTAGATTTTTCGCAATGGTGTGATGTTCTTTCCACACCGCGAGATAGGAAAAATGTGAATCCCTTCTTCAGCGCTTCGAAAAATAAATGTGCGTGATGTTACGTTCCGCACAACAAATTGACTGGGATTTATCAAATGCACATTTCGTCACATGCGAGGAAACATTTTTTCACCATTTCGATCCAGAAACAAAACAACAGAGCACCTAATGGAAAAACCCAGAAACCCCGATACAAGAAAGCAAAGGTTCAAGCAAGTGCAGGGAAGGTCATGCACCTGGCTTTCTCCGATGAAAAGGTAATTGTGTATTAACATTCTGCTCCCCAAGGCAAAACTGGTACAGGCGCCTACAATTCTATTCTCAAAGGTTCTCTAAAGAAAAAACATTTCGCCAAAACGCCCAGAATATGCTCAAACTGGTTGGATTTTGCATCAAGACAATGTCTCCGCACATCGGGTTTTGCTTACCCAGCAAGTTATCCAAGATCTACGCATCAAAATGATGGCACGCTTTCCGTATGGTGCCGTGTGACCTTTACCTATTCCCTGAAGTGTATGAGATATGTTTATTAAAGCTCCTACACTTCAGGGAATAGCAACTAACATAGCTCCTACGCTACAAGCGTAGGAGCTCTTTGTTAAAGAATGAAATTGGGGAGGAGCATACATTTATTGTTGAGGAGTAAAAACTTATCGTTGAGGAATATAAACTTATTGTTGAGGAGTATAAACTTATTGTTGAGGAATATAAACTTATTGTTAAGTAATATAAACTTATTGTTGAGGAATATAAACTCATTGTTGAGGAATATAAACTTATTGTTGAGGAGTATAAACTTATTGTTGAGAAGTATAAACTTATTGCTGAGGAATATAAACTTATTGTTGAGGAATATAAACTTACTGTTGAGGAGTATAAACTTATCGTTGAGGAATATAAACTCATTGTTGAGGAGTATAAACTTATTGTTGAGGAATATAAACTTATTGTTGAGAAGTATAAACTTATTGCTGAGAAATATAAACTTACTGTTGAAGAGTATAAACTCATTCTTGAGGAATATAAACTTATTGTTGAGGAGTATAAATTGTTGAGAAGTTACAGAAAGTGCGAGAAGTAACGATGTTCAAATTCAATAGATATTATTTCAAAACATCGTAATTTCGAATAATGTGCAACTCTGTTAAAACAAAAGTTGCACTACAATACTGCAAGGAACTGAAATATTGTTTGTCCGTAACGGTATTTTATAACAATATGTAGAGAACCAAAACATTGTAAGTTGCCACAATAATATTCCTTAACACACACGGCATTTTTAGAACAACAATGACTAAGGGTTGTATTCTTGCTTGAAGAGCTTTATAAAGCAAGCATCTTAGGCACCGAAACATTCATTTACGGAAACGAAAATGGGTTTAGTTGCAGCTAAAGCAATTTTAGAAACCGTTTAGAGTTATCTACAGATCACAGGTTCTTTTAGAAATTCAACATTATTCACGTAACTATTCGAAGCAAGCATGGACCGTACTAGTTAAAAAATATTTTTTTTCCTAGCAGACCCACATGCAAGAATTATAATGCAAACAAAAATACGGGTTTAGATTATTATTAATGCAAATGTTCTTTAGAGTATTGATGAAGTGGTTTAACAACTAGAAATTTAGTTATGAACTTTTTTTTTCTGAATGAAAAGCATGAAAACCAGAGCTCCTCTGCTTTTTCTTTTTACGCCAACATTTTTTGTTCTCGATTGGAGGTTTAACGACAACCGTAAGCAACTCAATGGGCAATTAGGGTCACTGGGTATAGGGAAGGGAGAAAGCCAGTACCGCAAGACAAATACAACATCCATGCCTCACCGGGATTCGTACCCAGATCCATCTTGGGCGAATAGTCATTAGCCAGCTTTTAGATCACTGCGACACCGGGGCGGGCGCTAACATTTAGTATTGTCCTTAGATATTGAACTGATGCCAAAGAATAAATTTAGACTATGAAATTAGTCAATCTGAAAATACTACTCAATCTACGTGTGTTTCAGGTTCTGCTACTAGCAAGAAAAGTAACCGGGCGCAATGGTATCAAAGCAAATGTCCCGAACATCTCAACCTGGCATACGCACACGCGCACACACACACACACACACACGTGTGTGTGTGTGTGTGTGTGCATATATTCCTTCATAAACATCTATTATTGATGCCTAAAATCCCCTGCCTGGTACTAAATATGGCATTTCAAATCTAAAATTAAAGCCTCTATCACTCACTCTCACCTTAATTAGAGTATGTTTAAACGGAAGAGCTGAAACATCTCAATGATTTTAAGGTTTTCACTGACGAAAGTGGCAGTGGTGACTAATTCAGTAGAGAAGTGGAAAATCGGGAAAACCTGACTACTTCAGACGGAGGGAAAAAGAATAATACTACAGTGTCATACATTTCATCTTTCAAAATCCAATCATTTCCGTTAGTTTACCTTTGCCTTTACTTCGCAGATAGTTAGGGACGCTGGTACGTATAAAAGTGCATTTTTGGGCGACGGCTAGAATAAAAGTTAAGAGAGCCCATGGTCATGGAATTCAAAAAAAAAAAACATTTCTTATGAACCATCTAACGATGTGCTTAAGAGGAAGGGCGAAGTGTGTACTAATTCTTAATCTTTTCTAGTGTTTAACTTCCGTCTTCACTCGCACAAAATTCGAGAGCGAGAAAGTACGTTTAAAAGTACACGAAAGTCAGCGACGGCTGATGTCACATACCACGGACCACATGAAAAAAAATTAATTTTTTGGATCAACTCTGGAGACGTGTTTTGAGAAGAGACGAAATTTAAACGAGCTTTGCTTTCTGACTTTCTTTTCACTTCTTTTGTTGTAATATAGATTTTGTGTAGTTAAATTAGAATTTTTACATTTTCAATTTCTGTATTGAATTTTTATCCCGAACAGTTACCACTACGGTTTCTAAATGAAAAACTTTTATCAAGCTCATCTTTCTGAGAAAAATTTGGAACGAAAGAGCGAAACTATATTTCAAGGATGAAAGAACATTTATTGATAAAATAGTTCAATATGTAATAAGGCACCGCAAACAATTATACTTTGCTGCGATGTAGTACAATTGCTTTCTCCGTTGTTTATTTGATTTTTCATCATTTAGGTTTCCCTGACTTTAATTAAAATACAAATATTTAGTTTCTTTTTAATGCGAATATTTTTCATAAATCTTGATGTTGCTCATATGGATTACTACCAAAAACGGGGGCGTAAATTCAGTCAATAATTAGCTCAAATGAGAGAAACAGTTCCTTTTGAAGAAGTGTTATTAAACTGTTTGCATTCATGAAAGTTCTAAGAATACATGCTGTTTCCAATACGAAATATTATAAATATTATGGGCGATTATTTACGCAGCTTTGTTTTGTGTCGACGTAATCAATTTTGCATGTATTACCTGCGACGCATTTAATTTTCCTTTTTCAGTTTCTGTTCCAACCAAAAAAATTTTCTTCTCCTTAGATTTTCGTTATGAATGGCACGTCAACTTCCCAACAACTTACACCGTTTGGACTGACAGTCTGAAGATAAATACGATGGAGGTTCGAAAGGTAATGCACAGCAAATTTTTTCTCTTTACAGGTTGCGGTTTAGCAGACAACCAGCATGAATATCAAACAGGTATGTAGATACCTGTTTGGATGGATGAGGTGTCGCCGTTGTGGAAGACAGTGTGTCTGAAAGACGGCAAAAAGATATCGCGTTTGTTAGAGTCGTCTACGAATGAGGAGAAACGCGATGTAGTCCGATTTTTCCAGGCTAAATGGAAAATTCCGACGGAAATTCAGAAAGAAATAGTCGAAGTGTAGGGTGGTGATTGCCTGGATCGCAACAACATCTCCAGATGGTGCAGTTTCTTTGCAGAGGGCAGTGGCAGCCTTACCGATTCGCCTCATTCTGATCGATCTGTAACCTCGTCATCACCTGCCACGGTGAGAGGCATTGAACAGGCAATTGTGAGTGACCGACGGGTCCATCTGCGCACATTGGCACAGACGTTCAACATTTCTTACGGTATAGCGTACGATATTTCGCAAGGACAGTGCGCGATGGAAGCCCAATAACTTGACAGACGATCAGAAGGGACAGAGAATGATGTCATCCTTGGATCACATGATGCGTTACCCAGAAAAAGAACATGAATTTTCGGCAGATGTAGTGACGGGCGATGAGTCCTGGGCGTACCACAACACTCCCGAAACAAAGAAGACCAGTATGGTGTGAAAACGTTTCGACTCCACACCTCCAAAAAGATTCTGAGTAACCCAATCCGCATAAAAAGTCCTCATGACGGTTTCTGGGACATGCATGGCATTTTCCTGGTAGAGTTTCAACCAACGGAGACCACTGTGAATACCAAACCTATGTTAACAGATTGACAAAGTTGCTTCCTGCCCTTCCTTCGCAACAAAAGACCCAACAGAGACGCCGCAAATGTCAGACTGCTTCACGACAACACTCGCCCACATGCTGCACAACACGTTCGTGACAAAATTGCGCAATTTGGGTTAGAGGTGCTCCAGCGCCCACCGTACAGTCCCTTCGGACTTTCATCTGTTTGGTCCCTTAAAAAGATTCCTAAGCGGCCAACGCTTCGATTCGGCTGATAAGTCCAATCGGTTGTACACAGGTGACTGTACTCCCAGAAAACGGTCTTTTATGAACAAAGTTTACTAAAATTGGTACTAGGCTGGCATAAATGTCTCGAGCGTCTCGGTTCTTGTGTTGAAAAATATCTAAAAAATTGTAGTTTTACTGTGTATAAGTTTTGTTTTGCCTATCTATTAAACTGTTACTGAAAAAAGTCACTTTACGATCCACCCTCGTAAAAACAACGTCGAGAAAGAAAGGCTATTTGAAAGAGTATAAATTGTAAACTAGGTAGATATACATGTTGTGACCATGCTTTTTTTCGCTCTTTTATAGCTTTGTAATTTGGCGTCGCTACACTGGGCGTTAAGTTAAATGCTAAGAACGAGATTGGCGTTACATTTTATGCTAGAAACAAGATTGGTGTTAAATTTAATGCTAAAAACGAAGATGGCCGTTAAGTTTAATGCTAGGAACGGATGGACGTTATATATACAGGGCGATTCAGCTAAGGGTGCAAAAACTGGTAGTGGTAGGTTGCACAAAGACAAATCGGAATCACATAGCAATGCATGGTCGGAAACGCCATCTTCATGCGGTAGACGGCGTTGTTCGCCCGCTTGACTCTTCATACGTTCTTTCAGGATATCGTATTTTGTAAACCTCTCGCAGAGGTAGTAGTATGGCTGCGTTCACGAACGCAGAAACGGCTGATATGAACCTCGCATACGGAGCAACAGGCTGCAGCGGTCGAGCCGCCGTGCGACTGTACCAGGAACGGTACCTGATGAGACGAGTGCCAAACCACCAAATGTTTGCACGCCTGCATCAGAGGTTATGCGACACTGGTTCTTTCCAGGGGTCTGCCAGGAGTCGGGAACGATGCGTATGCACTCCTGCCATCGAAGAGAATGTGTTAAGTCATGCAGCAGACATTCCAAGTGCCAACACAAGAGCAATTGCCCATCGGCTCGGTCTGTCCCAGAACACCGTATGGAGAGTTCTGCACGAAGACCAATTGCATCCATATCATGTGCAGTGCGTTCAGACACTAAGCCCTGGGGATTATCCTCAGCGCATTGCATTTGCGCAATGGTACCTGTAGAAGAGTGCGGCAGAGCCCCAATTTCCTGCTTCTGTGCTGTTCACAGATTAAGCGTGCTTTACACGGGAAGGTTGCTTCAACGCACATAACGCGCATGTATGGGCGGTGGAGAACCCCCATGCTTTACGACCACGAGCAGCGCAACCCCGTTTTGCTGTTAATGTTTGGGCCGGCATTGTTGGGCACCACTTAATTGGCCCATAACTCATGCCTCCTCGTCTGGACGGAAGGAGTTACCGGATGTTTCTGGAGAACGTCTTGCCAGAGCTATTGAACGAACAACAGGCCTCTCCGTCACTGCACCGTGCAATGTGGTTCCAGCACGATGGGGCCCCCGCCCATTTCAGCCATGAGGTTCGTTATCACTTAAACATGACATTTGGACAACAGTGGATCAGGCGTGGTGGTCCCATTCATTGGCCGTCAATATCACCGGACTTAACATGCCTTGATTACTTCTGGGATTACATTAAAGCACTGGTGTATGACACCCCCGTTGAAAGTGATGAGGACCTTGTAGCACGCATCTCTGTAACTGCTTCGGAAGTCCGAGACACGCCACGAATTTTCCAAAATGTACGTGATCCCATGCGCCGACGAAGTCAAGCGTGTGTTACAGCTCATGGTCACAACTTTGAACACCTTCTGTATCTTCAATGCATTTCGCAAATGTCTTGTGAGTAATAAAAAAACATTTTGTCCTCTTACGTGCTGCTCTTTCCTTTCTCGTCCTCTGTACGCCAGCACATGAAGATGGCGTTTCTGACCCTACATTGCTATGTGATTCCGATTTGTTTTTGTGCAACCAGTCTCTCACAGAAGTTTGTACACGCTTAGCTGAATCACCCTGTATATATATATATATATATATATATATATATATATATATATATACACTATAATTACAAAAGTCGCCGGACACCTAGGAGAGAAACATAACATAGCATTTATTGACATACATTGTTACATATTCTTAATTGTAGAATTTTTCATATGATAAAATGCATGAACATTGATTAATATATTCGTGTTGTATTAAACAATACAGCATATTAGTACCATTTCATGTATACTGAAGTAAAATAATGGAACAACTTACCCAGTTCCCAATGGACTGTTGGCCTTTAACAAAGCATTGATCATTACCTTCAAATGTTCTCTGCAGTATGGAAGATCCGCTCTGCCAATAAGGATTGAAGTCTGACAAACTCCACATTCTGCGTAGGTTGATGGGCAAGAAACATCTTCGTGCAGTACCATATCACACCGTCTTACAAAAGCCATGCAGTTGATCCCGGGACAGCGAATTTTATTAAAATGGCATCTGGCAATATGGTTTGTGTAATCTCGGTATCCCAACAAAGCAGCGCAACCGAGCACGTTGAATTCGCATCTGAATCGGACCTCCCTCAAATTGTCAAAAATTTGCCTGGATGCTCTTGTTGTGCTGTCTGGGGTTGCATGTGCGTTGCACAGAGGGCAACGGTTTTCAGCTTCAAGCCATTGCCTAATACATGACGAGCAAAAACTGTGATCACAGGGCGTTCTAACAGGGTCAGAAAACACACGCTGGCAAATAGAGCAGAGTAGTTCGTCGTCTGCTTCGGGGAAAGGCTCACCGTCCCTGTGATCACCAAATGCCATCACTGAAAAAAAAATAAAAACAAGAGAGAAATAATGAGAGAAGGTAAATATAAAAATTAGGTCGTTGCATTTGATTATAGATAATATATGATCAACTTTTTTTTTGAATAATTTTTAAAATTTCCATATATAATTTTCTTTGTGTAGTGTCACTAGAGGTATATGAAGACTTCTATAAAATACAAATATATCTAATTCTTTGAACATGCTGGATTACCACAATCTACCAAAATAATTACATTTTTAGTAAGACTCCCGAGCTTTGCTGATTGCTAGAAACAGACACATTGGCCTTCAATTCCTGGAAAGAGCAGAACATGAGCTGGATTTGGGGATTAAAATTCCATCAGATTGTTTTCAAATATAGGAGACAAATATTTGAATTTTATTACCTGAATAACTACACAGTAATGGTGCTAATACTAGAAGTAGCAGTGGAACTATTAATGGGAAAAGGGAGAAAATTTTCAGAAATATGTATGCGGCGCCGTAATGTCCCTAAATTTCATTGCGGCTCATGGGCATTGGATTTCCACAGTCGCCTCTAAACCTTTTACAGAGGATGTCCACACATTTTTAGAACGTTTATGATAAGAAATTACAGAAAAGAAAAGAAGTTCAAAGAATTGAAACTGGCAACAACATATTAGATGAACGCGAAAGAAACATCTGCTGCAGGTAAATATCGCCTGCTAAGAAAATTGCGCATGCAATCAGGCTGTGGATAGAAAGTCATGTTTTTGCTCTTTACAAAAAGAAATATTCGTATTTTGTGATTTAAGCAATATTGCTAATAATAGAGGGTGAAATCGTCAAGTATTGCTCTTAACAGAAAAAAGAACACCAAACTAATATCCAAAGAACATACGTACTTTTACGACTATTTCAAAGGTAAGCTCCCTGGTCTTAAAAGTAAATCCACCGACCCAAAGAGCAATCTCTAAGACGTTAAAGATCTCTGTATCAACTGTAAACAAGGGGCTAAACAAAGACTTGAATCTGAAAAAAAAAAGTATTGTTCACCGCCTTTTGCTTAGGCACATGGCTGTGCGCAGGACACAGTGTAGACTTTTCTATGAAAATCACTTAGCCGGAGACAGATGGAAATATATTGTGACTATTGATGAAGCATGGATCTGCATTAACGACTGTAGCAAATAAGGTCGATTTACTATCACAATAGAGCATAAAAAGACTTGCAAACTTGGTCCCAAGAATCCAAAGAAAGTTTCAGTAAAGGATTCATGATTATTGCTGTTTTATCGTACAATGGGAAATTAAAGTTAAGAAAAGTTGAAAAGAATGTTAAAATCAATTCTACATATCACCAAAATAATGTTTTAATTCCTATATTTAAGGCGGAAATGCCATTCCTTCATCCACAGAACCTTCAAAGAGTAAAACTCCATCAGCATAAGACTACCAGTCATACATCAAAACCTACCACTATATTTCTTGAAAAAAATGAGAAAAGGGATTAAGATCAGGTCTATACTTTTTGCTCATATTCCTTCAAAGCCCCCTGATGTGTCACCAATGAACTATGGTGCCTTCGGACTGCTAACAACAGAGCTTTCTAAACGCAGACCTAAAACGGTGTCGTGTTAATTCGTCGAGCGAAAATTCATTGAACATCAATTCGTCGCATGCAAATTCATCGCGCGTCAATTCGTCGCATGCAAATTTATCGCGCGTCAATTCGTCGCAGTTACCAATTCATCGCATGCTCAATTCGTCGAGAGCAAATTCATCGCGAGAAAATTCGTCGTATTTCGATCCCCATCAGTGAAATACTTTGGAGTTTGTAAGAGGTCTTTGAGCTCTCCAGCATGAACATATCCTCCGGGAGGATGGTTGGGGTGTAGGCTGCTGTTACGATTTCCAGCCAAAGGAAAACATCTGTGTTGGAACCTTTCCCCTTTCCCCACTGAGTTGCAATGGCAAGCGCTTGTAAATACTGTCCTGATGATCGGGGTGTTTGCTGGTAACTGTTTTTTTCCTTTGGGATACGGTTCTCAGCACGAATCTCCCTAAACCAATCTAAACCAAAAAAGTTAATATTTAGGCTGGAAAAATAAAGAAATTCGAGAATATTACACTATCTCTTTCTTATTTAATAGTGTTAAAAGAAATTTCTATTGTCTCTACTGGTTTGTATAATGTCAAGTATTCTCATCTTTTCTATTCTTTAATTCGACATGAAACTAACTTTTGAAAAAGCAATAAAGAAGTTTCAATGATACACTTACTCGAAAAGCTGTGGTTCCTACTTTTTCACTTTCAAACCGGATCTTCTGCATTTATTTCCTGTTTTTTTTTTGTTTCTGATAACTGCAGTGCAGGTATAAAAGAATCTCACGCATCTTTTTGACAGAATAAAAAAAATGTAGACCTTCGCTATTTTCCGACGAAAATAATAAGAAAAATGCTTTCAAGAAATACATTCACGCTTTCTTGCACTGACTGCTGAAATTCTTACTTTCCAACTTTCTTGGTCCATGACATTGTCTTCGTATAAGACTTCCAAATTATGGGGGTTAGGAGAGGGGGGCGCTATAGTGTGCTCTCGCGCTACGCCCCCTCCCCCATACACGAACTTTCGTCACCACGCAACATCTTCACACAGTTCACCAAGCCGCAATTATACACCTGGACTTGATTCACTGATGTCTACACACACTCCCCGAAACTCTCACCACGGCCCAACAGGAAACACCAATCAAAACCCCGAGTCATTCAGTTCCGCCCAAGAACTCGAACGGACTCGCACACAAATTGGCTGCGAGGTCACCTAAAAGGGCGGGTGTGACCCGAAAGTACACGCGGTACGTGCATGTAGGCGGACAAATTACCTTCAGAGGTGACCAAGTGACAGCGTCCCGGACGGGAGACTGTCAGAATGGACGCCGGGTCAACGGGTGCACCAAGGCACTCATACGACCCATGGCTGGTGCCGCCCCGGCCCACACCAACACAGAACCGATACACCACAAGCATCAAATACACAACAGCCTCCCTACAGCAACCCTTCATTTACACACACACACACACACACACATACACACACAAAAGGGAGCCCGTCTCAGCTCTGATAGAAGCAACCCCCAATTCCTTTCGTTGTGTGGGTAGAACACTTTCTTTCCCTTTCAACATTTTCACTGAATATATTTTTTAGAAATCTTTGCATTTGAACTTCTACTTAGACATTTCTTTTTGGTGGTACCGCGCATGATCGCGTTTGGGAGTGGGGTCTTACGATGCTTTCTCTGCCATGCTGTATTGTTTTAATTATTATAAATTTTCATTCATATCACTTTTGCCTTCTATTTATCGCATATTAACTGTATTGCTTCTCTTAGTTACAAAGTCCAGCACGCTTCGCCACTGCGCACAACTATGATGACCCACCCGGAGAGACCTACCTAACTTCGAAAGAAATTCCTGAAGCCGTGGTCCTCCAGCAACTTCCCGATGAACTTGTGAGTAACCCTATCAAAGTCTTTACTCTAATCGGCGGAAAAAAGGCCCATATTAAACCCTTCTCGCACAGGTAAGTAATAGCATCACTGATGCAACGCACGTTCCAAAACATACGACGCCCCTTGATACCACACATCTGATTGACACCGATGAGGTGTTTAGCAACGAAACAGAGCCTCCTATTGATGATTCTGGCCAGGATCTTGTAGTCAACAGTCGAGAGACACCGGTCTCTAACCACCTATCGATCTAGAAGGGGTGCCGGGGGTCTTGCACAAAAAGATAACCCTGCTGATCCGCATGATTCCCGGCATTAGACCAGCCCTAACAATCTCATTAAACACCCTGCAAAGCTAGGGAGCTAAAATGTTAACAAACTTACTGTAGAATTCCGCACGAAGCCCATCGCACCCAGGAGACTTACCGGGTTTAAGGGCCTGGATCGCCGACCTAACTTCCGTACCCTAGAAATCCCCTTCGAGGAGCTCCATGTCCTCATTCGAGATACGCGGAGTTCCCTCAAGCCAGTTGTCCATTGAGGTCGTCTCATTTTTCTCGCCGGAAAACCGAAGAACAAATCTAAACCAAAGGAGTTAATATTCAGGCTGAAAAATAAAGAAATTCGAGAATATACGGTCCATGGCATTCGTCTATGCCATGAACTGCTTAATTTCTTCGATTTAGGGAATTATTCGCCGTAAAAATACTCCTCTACGGAAAGTCATCCACCCTTTTAAAGTGAAATTCTGCGCACAAATTGCATTTTACTCAAATTTTCTAATGTCGAGGACTTCCGTTTGTCAGTGCCTTTAAGTATTTCATTTTTGCTTGATACCATGCTCGTTTCCTACTGATTTAACTCATAACGTAAAAACAAGATGATTTTCCACAGCAGAAACAATGGAAAGAACTCGTTTCGTAATTGAAAGTATAACGAAGTAAATTTCTCCGTCATTTTTGGTCTACGCCGGGATTCGAACCCGAGTCCGCTTATTCCGGAACAAGTCGCTCTACCAACTGAGCTACGCAGACGTTCATTCTGACTTCTATCTGCCTTTATGTCGTGTGCGCCCTGCTGGCAGGTACGTCACACCTCCCCCCCCGAAAGAGGGCCGGGGGCATGGCCCACGGGTCAGCCGTGACCATGAATCGTTGCAGGCAGCCATCCACTGTAGAACGTGCACTTTTTTTTTTTTTTTTTTTTTTTTTTTTTTTGACTGGAGGTTTAACGACCACCGTGAGCAACTCAAAGGGCTATAAGCAGTCGCCCGTCCCTAATTTAGGGTCACTGGTTCCAGGGAAGGGAGAGAGCCAGTGCCGTAAGACAAACACAACATCCATGCCTCACCGGGATTCGAACCCGGACCCCTTTCGGACGAATGATCAGAGGTCATCGCTTAGACCACTGCACCACCGGGGCGGCGAACGTGCACTTGAGAACTCCCAGTCAATCTGGTGTGTGGAATGAAACGTCGCACACATTTATTTTTCGAAGCGCTGGAGATGGGATTCTCTGATTTTTCCTATCTCGCGGTGTGGAAAGAACATCACACCAATGCGAGATTTTGAACGGTCGGGTCATCCGGATGGTTCGGGCGCCATTATAACGAAGTAAATTTCTCCGCCATTTTTCTCCACGCCGGGGCTCGAACCCGGGTCCCCTCATTCCGGAATAAGTCGCTCTACCAATTGAGCTACGCGGACGTTCATTCTGACTTCTATCTGCCTTTATGTCGTGTGCGTCCCGTCGGCAGGTACGTCACAAAAGGTATTCTAATTTTATAACAATTTATACGCAGTGTACTGATATACACTGCTGGCCACCCAAAATGCATCACCAAGAAGGACACGAGATAGCAAAGCCAGATTTACTGGACACATAACAACAGATACAAAGATGAAACGATTGAGTTTACAGGTCCGCGGAACTTGCGGAACACGCAGACATAAATATTTCGTGTGGCTCCCATGGCTGGCAATAACGGCCGCTACACGCCGCGGCAGGGAACGAAAGAGGCCTTGGATGTGGGCTTGGAGTATGTCGGTCCAGGCTGCTTCCACACGTTGCCACAGTTCATCAGGCGTAGCCGCGGGTGGTGTTTCCCGGGCCACTCAATTACCGATCAGCGACCAGACGTGTTCGATGGGCGACATATCGGGAGAATAGGCGGGCCACGGCAGCAGTAACACCTGGTGGGCCGTAAAGAATTGTTGCACGATGCGCGCCACGTGCGGGTGCACATTGTCCTGTTGAAACGTGGCCGCTGGCAGGTCCTGCAGTTAAGGGAGGACTACAGGCTCCAAAACGTCGGAGATGTAGCGGTGGCTGTTGAGTGTACCGGCAATGCGTACCAGAGGGGTGCGGGTGTTTTATCCAATTGCGCCCCAAACCATAACGCCAGGTGACGGACCGGTATGGCTATGCATAATGCAGGCGTCCTACAGTCTCCCGCCGCGGTGCCGCCACACGCAGATACGACCATCATGATGTTGCAGGCAGAAGCGGGATTCGTCGGAGAAGACAATGTCGTACCATTCCGTAGTCCAGGTGCGGCGTTCAACGGCCCACTACCGCCGCACTTGCCGGGGGTGTAACGTCAATGGTAATCGAAGCAATGGGCGTCGTGCGACAAGTCCCCGCTCCTGCAAACGACGTCGAACGGTACTTGTTGATACAGGCTGTTGCGCAACTCACCCTAATTCCTGCACTAACGTTACTGATGTGGCGGTGCGAGCCGTCAACGCCCGCCGCACAACATGCTGGTCCTCTCGTTCGGTGGTGTGCCGCAGCTGCGGAAATCGCTGATGTCGGTCCGTCCGACATCCGCGATTTCTGTGGCTGGATGTCGTCCCACACGGGCGCCCATGTCTCGGTACGATAAACCGCTGTCGCGATAAGCCACTATTCGTCCTCTGTCGAACTCCGAAACGTGCTGGAATGACTGCCGTATTCTGCGACGATGCACCAGGCAGCTTCCCACGCACAGGTCCGGCAGCACAACACACTTGTACTACTTACACACCGCCTTCTGTGCACCCTTTTTATAGTGCTTCTCGGTGGCGTACCGGGCGCACATGATTTGCATATACCCTGCAATGCTAATCGTTTGCATGTCCTCTCGCGGGCGACGTATGCTGCGAATTTCAGGCCAATCGGATGCTTCCTTCTTGGTGTTGCATTTTGAGCGGTCAGCAGTGTATTTGCATGCATTTCACTTGCCAGTAAATCAGCGTGACAATCTTCTTTTTGGGATAAACTATAAGGTGCGATTTTATAAGTGTTGACCAGCTACTGGGCTATTTAATTGGTCATTTGATCTGAGGCCCAAATGCAGTACACTTCTCGAGCTTTGTAATTCGGACCTCAGATATCCCTAACCATTCTTTTCTGAACTATTAGTTTTTGGGGATTACTTTTTAGTTGTGTGACCTGTCATTACGAAACCTCATGGGACATTTATAACGGCTGCTGATCACTATGACAACTGTGAAATCTTGCGTATGTCACAAAGGCATTTTGATACATTACTGGCAAACTGTCCAAAACTACATGATAGGTAAAATTCCCGTCTTTTTTTTTTTTTTTTTAGTAGCGTTCTTACAAATTTGCAGTATAAAAATATTCCCAATAATTTCTATCACTTCTTAAAGACAAAGTCAGGGAAATGTCATACCGTGTTCTGTAAACAATGGGCTAAGTAATGAATGAAAAATATTCGATGTTTGAAAATTTAATGAGTTGTGACTAAACTTTGCGTGAAATTTCGAAATATCTGATGGCCCGTTAGCCAGATGGTCAAAGGCGTTGGATTCCGGCTAACAGTCCGAGATCGGCCACTTCTCCAGCACAGGAGAAAGCATGGGAAGTATGTCATTCAGAACTACGGAGTAAGCCATCTCCATTCCCTACACCCGGTGCCCCTAAATTTCGTATGGGCAGCACCTCATAGCCATATATGCTTACGGGGGTCTTAAATATTTGCCGGAAAATTTACCATTCGATCCAGAAAATTCTTGAAAATTTCATTCTGATTCAACCCACACAGGACTAACTGGTCTGTAAAATATTTAACCCATGTTATTTATAAATGCCACTTCAAATAAATGCAAACAGATACCGGTAAATACACTGACGGAAAAAAATCCCAACACCACGAAAAAATAGTTGTAGAGGAATGAAATGGCGGCAATACATTTGTATAGGTAACATATTTAATCGATTAAGGTTTCAAGATCACAGCTTATTGTAAGCGCGAGAAGAGCCATTTTAAATGTGAAATGCTGGTACATTAATAATCGGTGTAACCGCCAGAATGTTGAATGCAAGCACGCAAACGTTCATGCATTGTGTCGTACAGGTGCTGGATGTCAGTTTGTGAGATGGAGTTCCATGCCTGTTGCACTTGGTCGGTCAATACAGGGACGGTTAATGCTGGTTGGGGGTGACGCTGGAGTTGTCGTCCAATGATGTCCCATACGTGCTCGATTGGTGAAAGATCTGGTGATCTAGAAGGCCACGGCAACATATCGACACTCTGTAGAGCATGTTGGGTTACAACAGCGGTATGCGGGCGAGCGTTATCCTGTTGAAAAATACCCCCTGGAATGCTGTTCATGAATGGCAGCACAACAGGTTGAATCACCAGACCGACGTACAACTGTGCCGTCAGGGTGCGTGGGATAACAACGAGAGTGCTCCTGCTGTCATAGGAAATTGCTCCCCAGACCATAAATCCAGGTGTAGGTCCAGTGTGTCTCCGCCGCAGACAGGTTGGTTGCAGGCGCTCACCTGAACTCCTTCTAACCAACACACGGTCATCACTGGCACCCAGGCAGAACCGGCTTTCATCAGAAAACACAACAGATCTCCACTCCGTCCTCTAATGAGCTCTATCTTGACACCACTGACGTCGCAAACGGTAGTGGTTTAGAATAAGTGGAATGCACGCTACAGGGCATCTGGCTCGGAGCTGTCCTTCAAGTAACCGATTTGTAACAGTTCGTTGTGTCACTGTGGTGGCAACTGCAGCTCGAATTGCTGCCGCAGACGCGGTACGATGCGCCACGGCCATACGCCGTACACGGCGGTCTTCCCTCTCAGTAGTGGTACGTGGCCGGCCGGAACCCGGTCTTCTTGAGGCAGTACCTTCCCTTGACCACCGCTGCCAACAATCATGCACAGTGGCTACATTCCTGCCAAGTCGTTCTGCAATATTGCGGAAAGAAAATCCACCTTCTCGTAGCCCTATTACACGACCTCGTTCAAACTCCGTGAGCTGTTGATAATGGCGTCTTCGTCTTCTTAAAGGCATTCTTGACTAACATCAACACCCTACGTCGAATATCAACGATAACTAACGCTCACGAACGTTACAGCGCGTATTTACAGCAAATATGCTTTGCATGTTCCGAGGGGCGCTACTAGCGCCACACGTATGCGCCGAGCGCGAAATTTGCATAGACGTCATCTTATAGTGTACTCTCACCGCCTATCAACTGTCGTTTATCTAACACAACCCCTTCTTGGTGTTGGGATTTTTTCCGTCAGTGTATATAGCCAGGTCAATCATCTTGCAGGCTCTTAATGAGAAAGCAAGGTGAAAGTCGAAAAATTAGCAAGTGAATCACTGGCGTGCACAGAATTTCCTTAAAGGAGGAAGGAGGAGGGGGGGGGGTCCAACAAGAAATGAACGGGACAAACAAAACCCGTCATAAATTCATCGTCGAAAAATAGTTGCACACAGAAGGACGCGTCGGTTGCAATGCTATTCGTTAGGATGGTAAATGTTATACCAGGAATAATAAATGATTAAACATTTAGATTGATATGGGCAATATTTATTGAACTACACGCCAATAAGTAGTGTCTCTCAGTATGGCATCGGGCCGTCATGTTTGCTCACATGGCATGCCAGACGTCTCGGCATGGATTTGTATAGGTTCCTAATGGTGTCCTGCGATAAGCCATCCCATGTAGCTTGAATACTCTCACGCTGTTCTTGCAGACTGTGCGGTAGGGGTGGAGTGTGGATAGCGCGTGCAATAGCATCCCACACATTTTCAATCGGCGATAGATTTGGTAATGCGGCTGGCCATGGCACAAGTGTCAGTGCCTTGAAGGCAAGCTCTCGAGACAGGAGTAGTATGCGGACGAGCGTTGTCCTGTTGGAAAATCGCATCGGAGTGAGCGTTCAGAAAAGTTCGGGCAACTGGTTGCAGGACCTCATTAACGTAACGTTAGGCTTTCAAAGTGCCTGTAATGAGCACCAAAGGTAATCTGGAATCGTAGGCAATTGCACCCCACACCATGACATTAAGCCTTCTGGACGTGTGACACTCGATAACAAACCGTATATCTTGGTGCTGACCAAGGTGTCCCCACACACGGATTCGTCGGTTGTCTCCTCCAAGACAAAAGTGGCATTCGTCACTGAAGATCATCCGCTGCCATTCTGAATGGCTCCTTGACAATCTGGCACGACACCATTGCAGTCTTTGGCGAATATGCACTGGTGTTAAGGGCAGTCATCGCAACAGTCTGCGTGCGTGTAATAATACGTCGTGCAGCCGTCTGCCAATGGTGCAGGTATTAATCGGACGATACATGGAGGGCACCACTGCTCGCTGAATATCCGCAATCGTGGCTGTTGGGTCACTCTGCGCATGTCGGACAACCCGTCGGTCCTCTCTCTCTCTCTCTCTCTCTCTGTGTGGTTCGTCTAGGTCACCCAGATCCTTCCTGTCGCTGCTGCGTGTTAAGCTATATCCACTGCCGCCAACACCGTGCCATGGTGATATCCGCACGACCGGTATGGCGTTCAATGTGGCGATAAAACCATCCCGCTTCCCAGAGCCCGACGATGTGGCCCCTCTCGAGCTCTTCCAACTGCTCGAATTACATAGCCGGTCACACACAGAGCTACTTCCCCTCTTTGCTCGCGTCACATGAACTGCCGAGCGTGATACTTGGATCATTTGCGTGTCTCACGATGTCAAACCTACCCACCAAGTTTTATTCTTGTCGGGTGTTTCTTGCTGGATGCAACTATTTTTTTTTGACGATGAGTGTATTTTAGATATTAGACATACACAGTGCGTCAAAGAATTTTTAAGACTGGCGCTAGATTTCAGCCTACAGTGGCGCCACCAGTGCAATCGCGAATGCGTTATAAACAGTGACCATCTGCTTGCTTTCTGCAAAAAGTACTGTGCAGTTGTTAAAGTAACTCAAACGAAACGGGCGTTCATTAGAGAAGTAAAATTTTTTTCATGTTGAATTATTAAGATGGAACAACGGGCTGTTAATACATTTAACGCAAAACTTGGTAAAAGTGCCGCGAAAACGTACCAAATGATAAAAACAAGTTTACGGTGAGCTTTGTTTAAGTAGATCAAATGTTTTCCTGTAGCACAAACATTTTTTGGACGGAAGAGATACGCTAGAAGATGATAAGCATACCGGAAGACCAAGTTCATCTAGGACACCTAAGAATATTAAAAAAGTGCGTGATTTCGTGGCAAACAATCGATGTGCGTCACTAAGAATGATGGAAGAGTCTTTAAACATCAACAAAGAAACAATTCGAACCATCCTGCATGAAGATTTAGGCAAAACAAAAGTCTGTGCTAAATTTGTTCCACAAACGTTAACCAATAAACAAAAATCAAGAAGAAGTGCACATTGCAGAGACATCATTTCAGCCGCTGAAAATGATCCAAACTTCTTAAAATCGATTGTTACAGGTGATGAAACATGGTGTTTTCAATATGATCCTAAAACAAAGCGATAAAGTGCGGAATGGAAGTCAAAAAACTCACCACAAGCCAAAAAAAAAAAAAAAAAAAAAAAACAAGAAAAGTTCCATCGAAAATCAAAACAAAAAATGCTCATTACATTCTTCGATAGTAAGGGTATTATCCACAAAGAATTTGTTCCAAGTAGACAAAAAGTTACTGGGGAGTTTCATTTAAATGTTTTGAGGCGTTTGATGGGCAGAATTCGTCGCATTCGTCCAGAATGTCAAGATGAAAACAGTTGGTGTTTGTTGCACTATAATGCACTCAGTCACACCTCACTTCTTGTTCGTAGTTTTTTGGTGAAAAATAACGTCTGTGTGTTGAATCATCCACCGTATTCGCTTGATTTAGCACCCTGCGACTCTTCTTTATTCCCAAAACTTAAAATTACGTTAAAACGACCATACAAACAGGTTCGACGCGTGCTTTGGAGGCAATTCCGCAAAGTGAACTGGAACAAGCATTCGAATCATTATTAAATCACTGTAACAAGTGTATTGAAGCCGGAGGGACTTATTTTGAATAACAAACCAAAACAAATTATAATTTCTTGTTTCTATTTCATTTTACAGACCCAGTCTTAAAAATTCTTTGACGCACTGTGTATGTACAATATATCAGTATATGGCATTTTTTAAATGAATGTTTGACGTAAATCTACACTGATGTGTATACATGTTATAAAAACTTACTCTTTTAAATGAGATAAATTTTTAGTAATATTTATTGTACGACGTGCAGAAAGACAACAATCGCTTTCCGTTCATTACATGTGACGTACTACAAAGGTGGCGCACATATCAAGACAGCAGTGTTGCAGGAATAAATTCCGTCAGTGGAGTTTAAATAGGAAAGCATTCGGCTCCGGAGCAGAAGGATGCGCATTCGATCTTTGACACCTGCAAATTTGTGTTTGGCTATATTGGGACAGAACGTAAAAATGGATCTACTGGGCGTTGGGTTTTTCAAAAAATGTGTTATGTTCTTTTCCCACATCGGTTGGAATTAATGAGAATTCCTTCTTCCCTTCAAAAATATGTGATGCTTCTTCCACACATCGTCTGGAATTAGTGAGAAATCCTTCTTCAACAGAAAGTTACTTCATTCATAGTTCGCGGCGGACCGGAAACCTGCGATTTCGTGTCCCCCGCCTTTCTCGAGAGGGGATGCATGTGACGTACTACAGAGGTGACTCACATGTCGAGACGACAAAGTTACAGTGATAAATTCCGTCGGTGTAGTTTAATTGGGAATGCATTCCACTCCGGAGCAGAAGGATGTGGTTTGATCGGCGTCAACGGAAGATTTGTATTCCGCTATATGAACCCAGAAATTTATCGTAGGATTCGCACCCACAGGAAGGGTTTAGATGTCCCATGGTACTTTCGCGCTGCGTATCCGAAATGATATTACGTTAGGTCGGACCTAGGGGCTCACGTGTGGTGAGTGTGGATAGGTCAGGAAGCCGGACTAGGGGTGCGTCTTAACGGAAGCTTACAGGGGAAAGGGGCGGATAGCCTTGCTTGTAACAAACGGTTCTGTGCCCTGGTGCCGGCGGAATGATGTAACCATCCGACGCACAGCGGGTATTCGGTGAAGCTCAGCATACTTGGGATCAACCAGCTGCCGTCAGGTGCAAGATCGTTTTTTTGTTACTACAAGGCCGTTTGTGACTCTTGAAAGATAACAATCTTTGAAACCCTTTAGTTAATATACGAGGATTGTACCGAAAGTAATGCCAAAGTGGGCATAACTTTTTTATTAACTGACAAAGGTCGTTCAAATTGCACATGTTGGTAGAATAACTCTTCCTCTGTAAACAGTGCTACTCAACGTAGTCACCATCACATGCGATGCATTTGCGATATCGTTAAACCCAACTCTTGAATCCTCTTTGAAAGAATTCAAGTGCAGACTGTTATACCCACTGCTTCAGAGCCATTTTTCACCTCGTCTGTGTCATCAAATCGTTGTCCCAGGGACTGTCCTTCATTGGACCGAACAGGTAACATCTACCTTTTCCCTTTCGTTTAAGTCGGATGGCGCCAGATCTGGGCTTTACGGTGGACGGGGGACCACCAACCAGTCTAACTTGCTGATTGCCTGATTTGTTGCCAAAGATGGGTGTGGTCTCGCATTGTCATGGTGAATGTGGATCCTTTTCAAATTCTTGTTCGGTCTCTTCCTTCATACGGCTTCTCTAATCTTCTTGAGTGCCTAAATGTACCGCTCGCTGGTCACGGTACGGCCACGTTCCAGAAAATCCAGGGGAAGGATATCCCTGTCATCCCCCAAAAAAGTCACCATGACTTTCTGTGCTGATATCTGGCTCTTAAACTTCTTAGACCTTGGTGAAGAGGTGTGACGCCATTCCATGGATTCATTCTTTGTTTCCGGATCGTAAAGATACGCCCACGTTTCATCCCTGTCAGCAGATCGTAAAAAACATGTCTTCTTTGGCTTCAAACGCTTCCAGAAGATCAGAGCAGACTTCCACCCTTCTCTTTTTCATATCGGGGGTCAACTGCCGAGGTACTCACTTTCCACACACTTTCCGATACCCTAAGTCTTCTACCATCTTCCGTATGGCACTGTGACCACAGTCCAGTTGTGCAACAAATTCAGGGATTGTGACTCTTGTCTCCAAGCGAATCAGTTCATCCACTCGCTGACGATTCGTGTTAGTGGTCACAGATGATGGTCTCCCATTGCGTGGTTTGTCTTCAATGCTGGTTTCTCCTTCTTTGATCTTCTTCATCCATCTGTGCACATTGCTCTTGTCAATGGTGTCATTTCCGTAAACATTTTGTAGCCTTCTGTGGATGTCGGACAGCCTGCACCCTTCCTTCGTCAAGAACTTAATGACGGTACGTTGTTTCTGCTTGGGATTCATTATTTACCTGCAATGATGAAGAAGGGTTACTATAAAGAAAGAGTTAGTCTACCAGCATTTGCAATTTGAACGACCTCTGTCAGTTAATAAAAAAGTTATGCCCACTTTTGCAATACTTTCGGTACAACCCTCGTATCTTAGCTAGAACCATTTAGAAGAAAAGACATAGATGGGTTTATTAAGTCGTTTTGATTTGAACACAGAACAGCTGAATGGAGACTTTCTATCGATTCCTCAAAGGTCAGTCTGAACACTTTTTGAAGAATGCATGTTTTATTCCAGTATGTCGTTAAAAGATGAACAGCCTAGGTTACCTCATCGCGCAGGTAGGTAAGAGTGCTTCGGTCAAAAATTTTTACATTGTGTTTCTGGTCAAATATCAGGATACCCTTTATTTGGATGCCAATTTTACCGAAAAAATTACCGGCAGGTTCGAAAAAATCGCTCATCTTTCTTTCTTCTCGTTTAGGTAAAAATAAGCTGTTAAGTGCCATGGAAACATCTACCTTTTCCCTTTCGTTTTTTTCAGTAAGAGAAGCAATCCGTAAAGGAAAGTCGATGAATTATTTTTTACTTTCTTGCATATTGGTTCGACACTCTTTCCTTTAAAACATGAGGTTAGTCTTTGCTGAGAAACTTTTCTTTACGAAATGTTCTAATGTTATCAGTGCACAGCGCTTAGGATAACACCAATATTCTCAACGACAAAACAGGGCTTCTTTAAAAAACTGAAAACAGGAGTTTCGAAAGAGAAGACGATCCGCCGAATCTCAAATACACTAGTCGGAGAAAAAGATGATGAATGAAAATTTGGTTACAGATATCTCAAAAATTTGTGACTGCACGGTAAGTACAGCTAACGAGCATGAGATTCTCAGTGAGAGTGATACAGCGTGACAGATATGCAGGGAGGTGGGGGAGATCATTTAGGTCGGGCAAAATCATCATCATCATCATTGTCAACCATTATCAATCCACTGCTGGACGAAGGTCTCTATCACACGTTTTATTAGTACATTTACTGTATATATATAGTCAAGTCACAATAATGTGACTTGACTGTGTATACATACATATATAGTATATGTATGTATATACACAGTCGAGTCACGTTATTGTGACCACCTCCTACTTTTGACGTCAACAGAGCGTAGCCAATAAAATAAGGCAATCTGAAAACATGTCACTCTTTCCTGTGATGGATAAAAAGGAGCGATTTATCAGATTTACAAAAAGGGATGATTAGAGGCTTTCGGGCCAAGAGTGGCAGTATTTCTGAAGCAGTGCATTTTGTGAACTGTTCCCCTGCTGCTGTGGTTAAAGTGTATCGTGATTGGATAAATGGCACCATTGCGCATAAGGGACGTAGAAACTGCGGGTTGCCACGTGTCATTGTTGTGAGAGGTGAACTTCAGCTTGGAAGGAGCGTGAGGGCCGATCGACATGCTACAGTGGAGCAACTCACTGTCCGAATGAACCAGTGGGCTAGCGAAAGTGTGTCTAAAACGACAGTTCAGCGAACCCTGCTGAGTATGAGGCTCCGATGCAGACGAAGGTCACTGCACCTATGCTAAAGAAGGTTCATCGGCGGGAAAGGCTTACATTTTCACGGCAGTATCGGAATCGGACGTCCGTTGATTGGCAAAGGATTGCCTTCTCCGATGAGTCACGTTTTCTGCTTCATCGAATGGATGGACGTTGGCGTATAAGGCGAGAAACATCGGAGAACAAACACTCTTAAACCATTGCTAGTAGAACACAAGCTGGTGGGGTAGCGTTATGGTCTGGGGAATGTTTTCGTGGCATTCTCTGTGTCCACTTGTAATTGTGGAGGACAATATGGACCGTATTAGTTATGAATCAATCTTTGCATACCAAGTACATATATATAGTACCATACATGCTGATTGTCTTCCTTGAGCGGATGGGATCTTCCAGAACGACAATGCGATGTGTCACGCAGCTAGAAATGTCAGAGTGGTTGGAAGAGCACGACGAAGACTTCAAAGTACTTCCCTAGCCCCCTAATTCCCCAGACTTAAACCCAATTGAGCACCTGTGTGACAACCTCGATCGTGTTGTTCGCTCTATGGATCCTCCACCACGCACCCTCCAGTAGCTGTCAGATGCACTGCAGTTAGCATGGCTCCACATACCTGTGAACACCTTCCAGCACCTTTTTGAGTCACTCCCAGCCCGTCTACCAGCTTTTGCGCTTTAGTTGGTATTTACAAACGGTGGTTCTTGAATATTTACCTAGTTTTCACATTTTTAATAAAATTATATCAAAAACCTGAAGTGCGATTTTTGAACGATCATACTGTGGCGTGCCTGCACCGCAGGACGCACATGAGATAAAGGCAGATAGCAGCGAGAGCATACGTCCGCGTAGCTCAGTTGGGAGAGCGACTGACTCTGGAGTGAGGGGACTCGGACTCGATGTCCGGCGTGGACAAAGATGATGGAGAAATTTACTTCATCATATTGGCGTCGAAACTTCCCGAATGACCCGGCTGTTAGATTTTTTCGCAATGGTGTGATGTTCTTTCCACACCGCGAGATAGGAAAAATGTGAATCCCTTCTTCAGCGCTTCGAAAAATAAATGTGCGTGATGTTACGTTCCGCACAACAAATTGACTGGGATTTATCAAATGCACATTTCGTCACATGCGAGGAAACATTTTTTCACCATTTCGATCCAGAAACAAAACAACAGAGCACCTAATGGAAAAACCCAGAAACCCCGATACAAGAAAGCAAAGGTTCAAGCAAGTTCAGGGAAGGTCATGCACCTGGCTTTCTCCGATGAAAAGGTAATTGTGTATTCACATTCTGCTCCCCAAGGCAAAACTGGTACAGGCGCCTACAATTCTATTCTCAAAGGTTCTCTGAAGAAAAAACATTTCGCCAAAACGCCCAGAATATGCTCAAACTGGTTGGATTTTGCATCAAGACAATGTCTCCGCACATCGGGTTTTGCTTACCCAGCAAGTTATCCAAGATCTACGCATCAAAATGATGGCACGCTTTCCGTATGGTGCCGTGTGACCTTTACCTATTCCCTGAAGTGTATGAGATATGTTTATTAACCCTTTAAGCGGCTTATGTACTTGAACCAAATGGTGCAGAAAGTTTTCTGAGCTGCTAAACAGAAGGGTTCATATACCGACTGGGTTGTACGAATGCTACGACAAAAAAATTCCTTTACTCCTCTCATCTCAACAGTACATACCATAAACCTGTTGAAAGTGATTAGATTTGCTTCTGCAGTCCTCTATCTCTCTTCCACGACCCAAGACATTATGAAACAGGGCTTTTCCCCATAATAAGGAAAACATGGCACTAGGCAGAAAGAAATGTCTCAAACATCTTTCTTTTCGTAGGTTAATGGACATCGTTATAGCCCTATTAACAGGTAATCAGTTAGAAAGCATTAGCATCAATAATCACCTTAAGCCACTTGGACAAACAAAGTGGTCATTTACTGTCAATCATCCCCTAAACGATCACTTTGGAAGCTATGATGAAGCCAACACCCTCTGATGTACAGGACCACTCATTCCAGCTGCGATCCGCACATTTTGTACACAGCAAATATATTCGTTTGAATGGACTTCAGCCCATTTTGCTAGCCCCGAGTTAATTCGTTCCAGCCGGTTAAAGGGTTAAAGCTCCTACACTTCAGGGAATAGCAACTAACATAGCTCCTACGCTACAAGCGTAGGAGCTCTTTGTTAAAGAATGAAATTGGGGAGGAGCATACATTTATTGTTGAGGAGTAAAAACTTATCGTTGAGGAATATAAACTTATTGTTGAGGAGTATAAACTTATTGTTGAGGAATATAAACTTATTGTTAAGTAATATAAACTTATTGTTGAGGAATATAAACTCATTGTTGAGGAATATAAACTTATTGTTGAGGAGTATAAACTTATTGTTGAGAAGTATAAACTTATTGCTGAGGAATATAAACTTATTGTTGATTAATATAAACTTATTGTTGAGGAGTATAAACTTATCGTTGAGGAATATAAACTCATTGTTGAGGAGTATAAACTTATTGTTGAGGAATATAAACTTATTGTTGAGAAGTATAAACTTATTGCTGAGAAATATAAACTTACTGTTGAAGAGTATAAACTCATTCTTGAGGAATATAAACTTATTGTTGAGGAGTGTAAATTGTTGAGAAGTTACAGAAAGTGCGAGAAGTAACGATGTTCAAATTCTATAGATATTATTTCAAAACATCGTAATTTCGAATAATGTGCAACTCTGTTAAAACAAAAGTTGCACTACAATACTGCAAGGAACTGAAATATTGTTTGTCCGTAACGGTATTTTATAACAATATGTAGAGAACCAAAACATTGTAAGTTGCCACAATAATATTCCTTAACACACACGGCATTTTTAGAGCAACAATGACTAAGGGTTGTATTCTTGCTTGAAGAGCTTTATAAAGCAAGCATCTTAGGCACCGAAACATTCATTTAGGGAAACGAAAATGGGTTTAGTTGCAGCTAAAGCAATTTTAGAAACCGTTTAGAGTTATCTACAGATCACAGGTTCTTTTAGAAATTCAACATTAATCACGTAACTATTCGAAGCAAGCATGGACCGTACTAGTTAAAAAATATTTTTTTTCCTAGCAGACCCACATGCAAGAATTATAATGCAAACAAAAATACGGGTTTAGATTATTATTAATGCAAATGTTCTTAAGAGTATTGATGAAGTGGTTTAACAACTAGAAATTTAGTTATGAACTTTTTTATTTCTGAATGAAAAGCATGAAAACCAGAGCTCCTCTGCTTTTTCTTTTTACGCCAACTTTTTTTGTTCTCGATTGGAGGTTTAACGACAACCGTAAGCAACTCAATGGGCAATTAGGGTCACTGGGTCCAGGGAAGGGAGAAAGCCAGTACCGCAAGACAAATACAACATCCATGCCTCACCGGGATTCGTACCCAGATCCATCTCGGGCGAATAGTCATTAGCCAGCTTTTAGATCACTGCGACCCCGGGGCGGGCGCTAACATTTAGTATTATCCCTAGATATTGAACTGATGCCAAAGAATAAATTTAGACTATGAAATTAGTCAATCTAAAAATACTAGTCAATCTACGTGTGTTTCAGGTTCTGCTACTAGCAAGAAAAGTAACCGGGCGCAATGGTATCAAAGCAAATGTCCCGAACATCTCAACCTGGCATACACACACGCACACACACACACACACACACACACACACACACACACGTGTGTGTGTGTGTGTGTGTGTGTGTGTGCATATATTCCTTCATAAACATCTATTATTGATGCCTAAAATCCCCTGCCTGGTACTAAATATGGCATTTCAAATCTAAAATTAAAGCATCTATCACTCACTCTCACCTTAATTAGAGTATGTTTAAACGGAAGAGCTGAAACATCTCAATGATTTTAAGGTTTTCACTGACGAAAGTGGCAGTGGTGACTAATTCAGTAGAGAAGTGGAAAATCGGGAAAACCTGACTACTTCAAACGGAGGGAAAAAGAATAATACTACAGTGTCATACATTTCATCTTTCAAAATCCAACCATTTCCGTTAGTTTACCTTTGCCTTTACTTCGCAGATAGTTAGGGACGCTGGTACGATAAAAGTGCATTTTTGGGCGACGGCTAGAATAAAAGTTAAGAGAGCCCATGGTCATGGAATTCAAAGAAAAAAAAACATTTCTTATGAACCATCTAACGATGTGCTTAAGAGGAAGGGCGAAGTGTGTACTAATTCTTAACCTTTTCTAGTGTTTAACTTCCGTCTTCACTCGCACAAAATTCGAGAGCGAGAAAGTACGTTTAAAAGTACACGAAAGTCAGCGACGGCTGATGTCACATACCACGGACCACATGAAAAAAAATTAATTTTTTGGATCAACTCTGGAGACGTGTTTTGAGAAGAGACGAAATTTAAACGAGCTTTGCTTTCTGACTTTTTTTCACTTCTTTTGTTGTAATATAGATTTTGTGTAGTTAAATTAGAATTTTTACATTTTCAATTTCTGTATTGAATTTTTATCCCGAACAGTTACCACTACGGTTTCTAAATGAAAAACTTTTATCAAGCTCATCTTTCTGAGAAAAATTTGGAGCGAAAGAGCGAAACTATATTTCAAGGATGAAAGAACATTTATTGATAAAATAGTTCAATATGTAATAAGGCACCGCAAACAATTATACTTTGCTGCGATGTAGCACAATTGCTTTCTCCGTTGTTTATTTAATTTTTCATCATTTAGGTTTCCCTGACTTTAATTGAAATACAAATATTTAGTTTCTTTTTAATGCGAATATTTTTCATAAATCTTGATGTTGCTCATATGGATTACTACCAAAAACGGGGGCGTAAATTCAGTCAATAATTAGCTCAAATGAGAGAAACAGTTCCTTTTGAAGAAGTGTTATTAAACTGTTTGGATTCATGAAAGTTCTAAGAATACATGCTGTTTCCAATACGAAATATTATAAATACTATGGGCGATTATTTAACGCAGCTTTGTTTTGTGTCGACGTAATCAATTTTGCATGTATTACCTGCGACGCATTTAATTTTCCTTTTTCAGTTTCCGTTCCAAACCAAAAAAATTTTTCTTCTCCTTAGATTTTCGTTATGAATGGCACGTCAACTTCCCAACAACTTACACCGTTTGGACTGACAGTCTGAAGATATATACGATGGAGGTTCGAAAGGTAATGCACAGCAAATTTTTTCCTCTTTGCAGGTTGCGGTTTAGCAGACAACCAGCATGAATATCAAACAGGTATGTAGATACCTGTTTGGATGGATGAGGTGTCGCCGTTGTGGAAGACAGTGTGTCTGAAAGACGGCAAAAAGATATCGCGTTTGTTAGAGTCTTCTACGAATGAGGAGAAACGCGATGTAGTCCGATTTTTCCAGGCTAAATGGAAAATTCCGACGGAAATTCAGAAAGAAATAGTCGAAGTGTAGGGTGGTGATTGCCTGGATCGCAACAACATCTCCAGATGGTGCAGTTTCTTTGCAGAGGGCAGTGGCAGCCTTACCGATTCGCCTCATTCTGATCGATCTGTAACCTCGTCATCACCTGCCACAGTGAGAGGCATTGAACAGGCAATTGTGAGTGACCGACGGGTCCATCTGCGCACATTGGCACAGACGTTCAACATTTCTTACGGTATAGCGTACGATATTTCGCAAGGACAGTGCGCGATGGAAGCCCAATAACTTGACAGACGATCAGAAGGGACAGAGAATGATGTCATCCTTGGATCACATGATGCGTTACCCAGAAAAAGAACATGAATTTTCGGCAGATGTAGTGACGGGCGATGAGTCCTGGGCGTACCACAACACTCCCGAAACAAAGAAGGCCAGTATGGTGTGAAAACGTTTCGACTCCACACCTCCAAAAAGATTCTGAGTAACCCAATCCGCATAAAAAGTCCTCATGACGGTTTCTGGGACATGCATGGCATTTTCCTGGTAGAGTTTCAACCAACGGAGACCACTGTGAATGCCAAACCTATGTTAACAGATTGACAAAGTTGCTTCCTGCCCTTCCTTCGCAACAAAAGACCCAACAGAGACGCCGCAAATGTCAGACTGCTTCACGACAACACTCGCCCACATGCTGCACAACACGTTCGTGACAAAATTGCGCAATTTGGGTTAGAGGTGCTCCAGCGCCCACCGTACAGTCCTTCGGACTTTCATCTGTTTGGTCCCTTAAAAAGATTCCTAAGCGGCCAACGCTTCGATTCGGCAGATAAGTCCAGTCGGTTGTACAGAGGTGGCTGTACTCCCAGAAAACGGTCTTTTATGAACAAAGTTTACTAAAATTGGTACTAGACTGGCATAAATGTCTCGAGCGTCTCGGTTTTTGTGTTGAAAAATATCTAAAAAAAGTAGTTTTACTGTGTATAAGTTTTGTTTTGCCTATCTATTAAACTGTTACTAAAAAAAAAGTCACTTTACGATCCACCCTCGTAAAAACAACGTCGAGAAAGAAAGGCTATTTGAAAGAGTATAAATTGTAAACTAGGTAGATATACATGTTGTGACCATGCTTTTTTCGCTCTTTTATAGCTTTGTAATTTGGGGTCGCTACACTGGGCGTTAGGTTAAATGCTAAGAACGAGATTGGCGTTACATTTTATGCTAGAAGCAAGATTGGTGTTAAATTTAATGCTAAAAACGAAGATGGCCGTTAAGTTTAATGCTAGGAACGGATGGACGTTATATATACAGGGCGATTCAGCTAAGGGTGCAAAAACTTCTGGTAGTGGTAGGTTGCACAAAGACAAATCGGAATCACATAGCAATGCATGGTCGGAAACGCCATCTTCATGCGGTAGACGGCGTTGTTCGCCCGCTTGACTCTTCATACGTTCTTTCAGGATATCGTATTTTGTAAACCGCTCGCAGAGGTAGTAGTATGGCTACGTTCACGAACGCAGAAACGGCTGATATGAACCTCGCATACGGAGCAACAGACTGCAACGGTCGAGCCGCCGTGCGACTGTACCAGGAACGGTACCTGATGAGACGAGTGCCAAACCACCAAATGTTTGCACGCCTGCATCAGAGGTTATGCGACACTGGTTCTTTCCAGGGGTCTGCCAGGAGTCGGGAACGATGCGTATGCACTCCTGCCATCGAAGAGAATGTGTTAAGTCATGCAGCAGACATTCCAAGTGCCAACACAAGAGCAATTGCCCATCGGCTCGGTCTGTCCCAGAACACCGTATGGAGAGTTCTGCACGAAGACCAATTGCATCCATATCATGTGCAGTGCGTTCAGACACTAAGCCCTGGGGATTATCCTCAGCGCATTGCATTTGCGCAATGGTACCTGTAGAAGAGTGCGGCAGAGCCCCAATTTCCTGCTTCTGTGCTGTTCACAGATTAAGCGTGCTTTACACGGGAAGGTTGCTTCAACGCACATAACGCGCATGTATGGGCGGTGGAGAACCCCATGCTGTACGACCACGAGCAGCGCAAATCCGTTTTGCTGTTAATGTTTGGGCCGGCATTGTTGGGGACCACTTAATTGGCCCATACCTCATGCCTCCTCGTCTGGACGGAAGGAGTTACCGGATGTTTCTGGAGAACGTCTTGCCAGAGCTATTGAACGAACAACAGGCCTCTCCGTCACTGCACCGTGCAATGTGGTTCCAGCACGATGGGGCCCCCGCCCATTTCAGCCATGAGGTTCGTTATCACTTAAACATGACATTTGGACAACAGTGGATCAGGCGTGGTGGTCCCATTCATTGGCCGGCAAGATCACCGGACTTAACATGCCTTGATTACTTCTGGGATTACATTAAAGCACTGGTGTATGACACCCCCGTTGAAAGTGATGAGGACCTTGTAGCACGCATCTCTGTAACTGCTTCGGAAGTCCGAGACACGCCACGAATTTTCCAAAATGTACGTGATTCCATGCGCCGACGAAGTCAAGCGTGTGTTACAGCTCATGGTCACAACTTTGAACACCTTCTGTAACTTCAATGCATTTCGCAAATGTCTTGTGAGTAATAAAAAACATTTTGTCCTCTTACGTGCTGCTCTTTCATTTCTCGTCCTCTGTACGCCAGCACATGAAGATGGCGTTTCTGACCCTACATTGCTATGTGATTCCGATTTGTTTTTGTGCAACCAGCCTCTCACAGAAGTTTGTACACGCTTAGCTGAATCACCCTATATATATATATATATATGTATATATATATATATATATATATATATATATATACACACTATAATGACAAAAGTCGCCGGACACCTAGGAGAGAAACACAACATAGCATTTATTGACATACATTGTTACATATTCTTAATTGTAGAATTTTTCATATGATAAAATGCATGAACACTGATTAATATATTCGTGTTGTATTAAACAATACAGCATATTACTACCATTTCATGTATACTGAAGTAAAATAATGGAACAACTTACCCAGTTCCCAATGGACTGTTGGCCTTTAACAAAGCATTGATCATTACCTTCAAATGTTCTCTGCAGTATGGAAGATCCGCTCTGCCAATAAGGATTGAAGTCTGACAAACTCCACATTCTGCGTAGGTTGATGGGCAAGAAACATCTTCGTGCAGTACCATATCACACCGTCTTACAAAAGCCATGCAGTTGATCCCGGGACAGCGGATTTTATTAAAATGGCATCTGGCAATATGGTTTGTGTAATCTCGGTATCCCAACAAAGCAGCGCAACCGAGTACGTTGAATTCGCATCTGAATCGGACCTCCCTCAAATTGTCAAAAATTTGCTTGGATGCTCTTGTTGTGCTGTCTGGGGTTGCATGTGCGTTGCACAGAGGGCAACGGTTTTCAGCTTCAAGCCATTGCCTAATACATGACGAGCAAAAAATGTGATCACAGGGCGTTCTAACAGGGTCCGAAAACACACGCTGGCAAATAGAGCAGAGTAGTTCGTCGTCTGCTTCGTGGAAAGGCTCACCGTCCCTGTGATCACCAAATGCCATCACTGAAAACAAAATAAAAACAAGAGAGAAATAATGAGAGAAGGTAAATATAAAAATTAGGTCGTTGCATTTGATTATAGATAATATATGATCAACTTTTTTTTTGAATAATTTTTAAAATTTCCATATATAATTTTCTTTGTGTAGTGTCACTAGAGGTATATGAAGACTTCTATAAAATACAAATATATCTAATTCTTTGAACATGCTGGATTACCACAATCTACCAAAATAATTACATTTTTAGTAAGACTCCCGAGCTTTGCTGATTGCTAGAAACAGACACATTGGCCTTCAATTCCTGGAAAGAGCAGAACATGAGCTGGATTTGGAGATTAAAATTCCATCAGATTGTTTTCAAATATAGGAGACAAATATTTGAATTTTATTACCTGAATAACTACACAGTAATGGTGCTAATACTAGAAGTAGCAGTGGAACTATTAATGGGAAAGGGAGAAAATTTTCAGAAATATGTATGCGGCGCCGTAATGTCCCTGAGGCTTTTTCTTCGGGAGCGTACGTTTTTAAGATGTAAATTCATTTCATTGCGGCTCATGGGCAGTGGATTTCCACAGTCGCCTCTAAACCTTTTACAGAGGATGTCCACACATTTTTAGAACGTTTATGATAAGAAATTACAGAAAAGAAAAGAAGTTCAAAGAATTGAAACTGGCAACAACATATTAGATGAACGCGAAAGAAACATCTGCTGCAGGTAAATATCGCCTGCTAAGAAAATTGCGCATGCAATCAGGCTGTGGATAGAAAGTCATGTTTTTGCTCTTTACAAAAAGAAATATTCGTATTTTGTGATTTAAGCAATATTGCTAATAATAGAGGGTGAAATCGTCAAGTATTGCTCTTAACAGAAAAAAGAACACCAAACTAATATCCAAAGAACATACGTACTTTTACGACTATTTCAAAGGTAAGCTCCCTGGTCTTAAAAGTAAATCCACCGACCCAAAGAGCAATCTCTAAGACGTTAAAGATCTCTGTATCAACTGTAAACAAGGGGCTAAACAAAGACTTGAATCTGAAAAAACAAAAAGTATTGTTCACCGCCTTTTGCTTAGGTACATGGCTGTGCGCAGGACACAGTGTAGACTTTTCTATGAAAATCACTTAGCCGGAGACAGATGGAAATATATTGTGACTATTGATGAAGCATGGATCTGCATAAACGACTGTAGCAAATAAGGTCGATTTACTATCACAATAGAGCATAAAAAGACTTGCAAACTTGGTCCCAAGAATCCAAAGAAAGTTTCAGTAAAGGATTCATGATTATTGCTGTTTTATCGTACAATGGGAAATTAAAGTTAAGAAAAGTTGAAAAGAATGTTAAAATCAATTCTACATATCACCAAAATAATGTTTTAATTCCTATATTTAAAGCGGAAATGCCATTCCTTCATCCACAGAACCTTCAAAGAGTAAAACTCCATCAGCATAAGACTACCTGTCATACATCAAAACCTACCACTATATTTCTTGAAAAAAATGAGAAAAGGGATTAAGATCAAGTCTATACTTTTTGCTCATATTCCTTCAAAGCCCCCTGATGTGTCACCAATGGACTATGGTGCCTTCGGACTGCTAACAACAGAGCTTTCTAAACGCAGACCTAAAACGGTGTCGTGTTAATTCGTCGAGCGAAAATTTATTGAACATCAATTCGTCGCCGACTCAGTTCGTCGCATGCAAATTTATCGCGCGTCAATTCGTCGCAGTTACCAATTCATCGCATGCTCAATTCGTCGAGGGCAAATTCATCGCGAGCAAATTCGTCGTATTTCGATCCCCATCAGTGAAATACTTTGGAGTTTGTAAGAGGTATTTGAGCTCTCCAGCATGAACATATCCTCCGGGAGGATGGTTTGGATGTAGGCTGCTGTTACGATTTTGAATGTTGTATAACTTGTGGATCTTTCATGATCCATGTGACATTTCTCCTGTTTCCCGGGGCCACGGTGAAGTCTTTTTCAGGGATCCAATGGTTCATGAGGGTGGGGCACCAGTTCCTCGGTTGCTCTTGCAGTAATTAATTTAACTCTTGTACATTGCATTGATTTATTCTCAGTGTACTTTACATTGTTCTGCAAGTCTATGACACTGCGGGGAACTTCGGTATCTTCAAGGCCCTCGGGGATCCTAGGACACAGATTTGTATAAGCCTAACGAAACTGATTTGTCCGCATTTTTCGTGTTAACTGTTGAATCAAGTAGCAGACTCTACTTGTAGGCATGCACTTCTCCCCAGACTCTTAGTGAAGTCTGTAAGAGGGATCTTAGATGCTTGGGTTGGGGAAATCTACGACCAAATTCCGTAATTTTATAATCTGAATCGCTAGAGTAGGTCAGTGTATACGAGATGTTAACCCTGGAGAGTCCGCGAGCTTGGGGGCGGGGGCTACCCCTAAAATGTTAAAACGGATTTAGAGCCGTAAACTTCGGTACCATGCTTTATATAATGATTCTGTACAAGACCACGAATTTTCAGGAGGGTGGGGTGAATTCAGCCCACCAACCTGAAAAATTCGTGGTCGTACACAGAATCATTATATAAAGTATGGTACCAATGTCTACAGCTCTACTGTACGTTCATTTTAACATTTTGGGAGGAAGACCCCCACCGAAAGCTCGCAGACCTCGCGGACCCTTCAGCGGGAGCATCCCGTATATACTGCAGACTCTAGCGGTCCAGGGTGTAAAATTACGGAAGTTCGGGGTAGAGCTCCCCAATCCAAACATCATAGATCCCTCTTACCGTCTTCACCAAGGATCTGGAGAGGAAGCGCATGCCCACAAGTGGAGTCTGCTACTCGATTCAACAGTAAACACGAAAAATGCGGGCAAATCAGTTTCGTTAGGCTTATACAAATCTCTGTCCTGCGATCCCCGAGGCGCCTGAAGATACCGAAGTTCCCCGAGGTGCCATGGACCTGCACAACAATGTAAACTACCCTAAGAATGAATCGATACAATGTACAATAGTTAAATTTAATTCTGCAACAGCAACCTAGGGTCAGGGCCCCCACCCTCCTGAACCATTGGATCCCTCAAAAATACTTCACCATGGCCCTAGAAAGCAGGAGACATGTCACATGGAACAAGAAAGATCCACAAGTTATACAACATTCAAAATCGTAATGGCAGCCTACCCCACAACCATCCTCCCGAAGGATTTGTTCAGGTTGGAGTGCCCAAAAACATCTTACAAACTCCAAAGTATTTCACTAATGGGGGTCGAAACACGACGATTCAGCCCACGGCGAATTTGCTCGCGATGAATTTGCCAGCGACGGATTGAGCGTGCGATGAATTGGTAACTGTGACGAATTGACGCGCGACGAATTTGCATGCAACGAACTGAGTCGGCGGCGAGTGGGCACAACGAATTGATGTATAACCACCTAAAACAATGATTGGACTATGGAAAGCAGTGGAGGAGTGGAATATATACAAGGTGTTCGTAGACTGTTTTGACAAAATAATAGGGGTGATAGTACCCATCAAGACGAACAATATTTACAATGGAACCTAGGGTCGCATTCCACTCTGAGTGTCAGGAAAGAGTAAAGTTAGATGTCCAAATTGAACTCTTAACAGTGCAAAGAAAGAGAATTAACGACATCATAAGTTGCGCAATCCCATTTATGGAGATCAGGGACAGACTCAAAGTAGATGCTCAAAGTGGCGGCCACGGGTGCCGTTTCACAATTCACACTTGCGAATGAAAGACTGGCGCACCCTCTCGAAGACTCCTGGTGCCGTGTTTATCCTGTCCGCTGCAACAACGATTCTCGCGACGAAATCTTCCACGGAGTCCACAGGCGTCTCGTACATCAATGATTTCATGTGCCCCCAGAAGAAGAAGTCCAGTGGGTTTAAGTCCGGTGAGCGTGGAGGCCATGCCACAGGTCCGCCACGTCCAATCCATCGTGCGGGATATGTGGCATTCAGGAAGTGTCTACTGCACCTTGATAAGCCAATCAGCTGCAACTCTCGATGCTGCGTCTTTTCTCTGGCAATTTGCATACGGTAAATGCTTGGCGGTGATGTTCTGGCAATGTGCTACTTCTCCGGCACGAAAGAAATGACGTCTGAGGTGACAACTTGTATTTGTTGGACGTATTTCGAAGTTACTCTTTTCTGACACTCAGAGTGGAATGCGATCCTAGGTTCCATTGTAAATATTGTTCGTCTTGATGGGTACTATCACCCCTTTTCTTTTGTCAAAACAGTTTACGAACACCCTCTATGTAAAAGTACCACTACCAATTTTAAGAAATGCCCTGTTATCTTGGAAATCTAGAACGAAATAATTTATTTTAAACATTAATTATATTGCTGAAAAATCGTTCTAAAAATGTGTGAACATCCTCTGTATTTTTTGTAGACATGCCCATAGGCAGGACGGACACCACTCGTAATCGGGAAAGGGGGGGGGGCTGGCGGCCCGAAATATGTAGGCTAGTGTTTTGTCGTAAAGATCACACATCTTTGTTTGACGAACACAAATTCAATATTTCATAGTACATGCACATTTTACAGTTAAAAGTTACACGAGAAAAAATGACCTTCGTATCTCGTCTTCCTTCTCTCTCTCTCTCTCCCCCCCCCCCCGCTCTCTCTCTTTCTCTTCCACCCAAGGAGGTTAGAATAAGACTTCTGGAGCTGCAAAGTGTGGGAATGGGATTAGGCGCACTAGGCGCGCGCCTAGGGATCCAGATCTTGAGGGGCCCCGAAAACGTAGAAATGGATTGCCAGTTTTGTTTTGATGCTCACGGACGGAAACAAATCAATCCTTAAAGCGACCACTGTCAATTGATATTTCACTTTCTGATATTAGTTACATATACTTTTTCTCGCTTTATTGATATTCCAAATTTTCGAGTTCTTATCGATGTACTTGTTTTGAAAGGAACAGTTAAAATAATTTAGCTTTCCTTTCAGTGGTGGGTGAAGGAAGAATTCACGCTTCCCGTACTTTTCAGGGTTTAAGGCGAATACTTAACTCTCCAGCTGTTATATAAATTACTTTCATGCTACTTCCAGCCAAAGGAAAACATCTGTGTTGGAACCTTTCCTCTTTCCCCACTGAGTTGCGATGGCGAGCGCTTGTAAATACTGTCCTGATGATCGGGGTGTTTGCTGGTAACTGTTTTTTTCCTTTGGGATACGGTTCTCAGCACGAATCTCCCTAAACCAATCTAAACCAAAAGAGTTAATATTTAGGCTGGGGAAATAAAGAAATTCGAGAATATTACACTATCTCTTTCTTATTTAATAGTGTTAAAAGAAATTTCTATTGTCTCTACTGGTTTGTATAATGTCAAGTATTCTCATCTTTTCTATTCTTTAAATCGACATGAAACTAACTTTTGAAAAAGCAATAAGAAAGTTTCAATGATACTCTTACTCGAAAAGCTGTGGTTCCTACTTTTTTATTTTCAAACCGGATCTTCTGCATTTATTTCTTGTTTTTTTGTTTCTGATAACTGCAGTGCAGGTATAAAACAATCTCACGCATCTTTTTGACAGAATAAAAAAAATGTAGACCTTCGCTATTTTCCGACGAAAATAATAAGAAAAATGCTTTCAGGAAATACATTCTCGCTTTCCTGCACTGACTGCTGAAATTCTTACTGTCCAACTTTCTTGGTCCATGACATTGTCTTCGTATAAGATCCCCAAATTATGGGGGTTAGGAGAGGGGGACGCCATAGTGTGCTCTCGTGCTACGCCCCTCCCCCATACACGAACTTTCGTCACCACGCAACATATTCACACTGTTCACCAATCCGCAATTATACACCTGGACTTGATTCACTGATGTTTACACACACTTCCCGAAACTCTCACCACTGCCCAACAGGAAACACCAATCAAACCCCCGAGTCATTCAGTTCCGCCCAAGAACTCGAACAGACTCGCACACAAATTGGCTGCGAGGTCACCTAAAAGGGCGGGTATGACCCGAAAGTACACGCGGTACGTGCATGTAGGCGGACAAATTCCCTTCAGAGGTGACCAAGTGACAGCGTCCCGGACGGGAGACTGTCAGAAAGGACGCCGGGTCAATGGGGGCACCAAGGCACTCATACGACGCATGGCTGGTGCCGCCCCGGCCCACACCAACACAGAACCGATACACCACAAGCATCAAATACACAACAGCCTCCCTACAAACAACCCTCCATTCACACACACACACACACACACACACACACACACACACACAAAGGGGAGACTGAACCCAAGAACTCACACCAACCCGACTCACACAGCCTCCTGCCGTCTCGGTCAGCGGCCTGCACCGCCAACCTCGACCGGAGACAACACAAAATAAACTACCGATGAGGGGGTTGGAGGCTAACGTCCTCACTCTCCAACAAAACAACAAACACAAGTCACATAACACTAGAAAAAGCCCAACACCTCCCAGTGAGATCCCTCGGGCTTCAACGCCCGAAACTAAGGGGGTAAGTTACCCCAGTGAAAGGTGTAGTTGTCTTTGGTCTCGGTAACAATCCGAGGCCAAGGCCCCCATCGATACCTAAAGGCCCGGTTGGTCAAAGTGCGGGAGTCCACTCTTGCACTGTCCCTGAGCTCACACTTGACTTGAAGGATGACCGTTCTTGCAGAGAAGCCCGTGTTAGCAGTCCGGGAATGCAGAACCCTGTTTCTCTCCCTCCACATTTTATAACACACCTCGGTGATAATCATCCTCCATACATCCCTGCCCGCTGCCGGAGCAGGGTGCAGATAAAACACGTTAGCCGGATGAAAATGGAGGGCGTCAAGTCTCTTGGGCCAAGCCCAAGTCCAAATTCCTTGCCAGACCTGTCGCGCTATGAGGCACGTCCCAAAGAGATGGAACCTGCCTTCAATGCCCGCACACGAAAGACACCTATCAGACGAAATGCGTCCCCACCGAAGCTGTCGACTCCTCGTCGGAAGGACATCGTGTGCCAACCGCCACTTAAAGTCCCTCTTCTTGCAGTCCACCCCCGTCGAGTGAATGCTCATCCAACCCTCCGTCATAGAAAAGTTCCTAGGAACGTTAAAATCCTTGATGGCGTGTTCCCTAGGCCTAGGGAGAAGATCAACAAACGACTGCCTCGTCCTCTTTCCGTTGAGGCTTGCCTCTGCGAAGTCCCGCAGGTGACCATCCAAGAGATGCTTCTTGTGAATAGACTCTCTACGGGGACCCACAAAGTTGTGGCCCGGCAGATACTTCTTCTCATCCAAACCCGTGAAGCAGGAAACTAAGTTCCTAAGCGGCTGGTCGGCGGCAAGAGCCTCTCTCACACTTGAAAACTGAAAAGCACTGAACCAAGTATAGGAAGGTGCTTGAAATCCAAGCACCCTTCCTCCCTAGGGCAGCACAGGACAGCTCGAGCCACCTCCTCGGTCTTCTTGCCGGCCCAAACGAAGCCAACGATCGCCCTTTCCAGAAGCCTCATAATACCTAGGGATGGAGACTCCAATTCTCTGGCAAAGGCGCACTTAGAAACCTGGAGGGTATTCGCCAACTTGGCACGGTTGACCCTCGAGATGCGTGCCTCTTGCCAACGCTTTTGCTCTTTCATCATATTCGCAAGAATATTCCTCCAGGTATTTCTGTGGATCCCGGCCTTGGAAAATTGGATACCCAGTATCCGGACAGGTCCCTTTGTTATGGCCAACCCTGCGACCGCCAGCCGCTCCCATCTACCCCAAAACATAATGTTCGACTTATTCTCGTTGAGATAGGCACCTGCCGCTCTGCAGTACCCAGCCAAAGCTTCCCGCAAACCTCCTCAAGCTGCCTTCCTCCTCCACGAAGAAGGTGACATCATCGGCGTGAGCGAGATACTTCAAAGAAGCAACAGTTCCAGGAATGGGAAACCCCTAACCCTGTTAGCACCAATGACTTTCGTAAGCAGGGTTTCTAACGCTAAATCACTCATTTGAACCTCAAAGAGGGGAGAGAGGCGCACAGCCAGTGGTGAAGCGTCAATGGAAGCAAGGGAAGCATTGCTTCCCTTTGGTTCATGCGCTTTCTTTGGCGTGAATTAAAAATATGTGGCATTAAAGTAAAATAAAAATATCACACCAACATAACGCAGCGGGCATTTTTTTCAGTAACTTTTATTTTTAAGAAAGCAAATTTGTATTTTTGCGAAAACAAGAACAAATGTCTCGTACGTAAGTCGCTCGTTGGAAGCAACGCAGATAATGCATCCAGCTGAACCTGAGTAACACGTCATACCCACCCGCAGAGAGGCCAGCCACAGCCAGTAATGCTGTGCTAAGCATAGAGCGTGGGGAAGCATTCTCCCAAACGCTTCCACGGCGCCGAAGGCAGAACCACACAAGAAAGTTTCAAGAATAAAGACACTAACTTGAGCATGCGCTCTTTCCAAAGGTTCAGTTATCTGACTCAGCACTCAGAGGACTCCCGTAATAATATGCAATTTGTCAAAAGTTTTTTGTGTTAGTGTAATTCAGGGGTGGCCAAACCGTGGCGCATGCGCCAAACGTGGCGCACTGGATGATTATAAGTGGCGCATTGCATCCTTGCGCCTACTTATTCTTTTGAAGTAGGCGCCATAACTGAATTTATCCATCTTCATATTTTCAACACCTGAGTGCTCTCAGTTCAATTCATACAGCTTTCTTACTCATCAGTTCAGCCGATTTTTTTTGACAGTTTACAATTGAAGGATGTGAACAGTGTGTGTGTGTGTGTATAAGAGAGAGGGAAACTGCGTGAGTGAGATGTGGTACGATTGAAAACGGTGCGATTCATCAAATAAAACGCTCTCGCAAAAACTCTGTTTCAAACTCCACGCCGTGCCGTGGGTGGCTGACCTTGGCAGGTCGCCAGTAAACATCGCTAAGAAACATTACTTCAGAGCCCTTTTTCCCACGAGTGCTGCGCCCTCTGGCAGAAGAAACTGAGTGAGCCATCGTGGCGTGGAGTTTGAAGCAGGGTTTTTGCGAGAGCGTTTTATTGAGTGTACTAGCGTGGTTTTTGTATTGAGAGTGATTGAAAGACAGATTCAAGAATAAATATATATGACGTTTGTCGAAGAAGAGTGCCACTACTGTTTCTTAACGCGAACATAGAATTCAAATCCCACATAATTTATATTCTGTGACTGTGTGATACGACGTACGTATTTGTGATCTATTTGTTCTTTTTCAACATTTAGATTGAAGTACTTTCACCTATTCAGATGCATCCTCCATGCCTAACCACTGAGTGGAACAGGAAAGCGATTTCAAGTTTCCAGAACGCTGTGGCCTTGTTGAATCCTAAGGAAGTAGCTCAAGCTTTTATGAACACATGTGGAAAAGTGAAGATTTCAGAAGAGTTCTTCTCTACAATCAGGGGAAAAGAACTATTTGGAGAAGAAATGATTTCGATTATATAAATTCAGATTTTTTTTTAAATGGGCAAGGTAGAAGGTGAGTTTGTGAATATTTATTATTTATTGAAATACTAAGCGTAAATATTTTTTAGTTTTAAGACATAAATTTAAAGAGTAATTATTATTTTTTTAAATTAAATTTTAAGTGAATTTTTTTAAATGGGTCAAAATTTAAGCTTTCAAGATTTTTAAAGTAAAAGTGAGAATGTGAACTTCTTTTTTGAAATACTTAAAACAGTAACAGAATGAATCCAATTGTTTTAATGGTGAACTAGTGCTTTTTTGCTAGACTTTTCTTAAGGATATTAGGGGATTGTTATTGAAAAGGGGTCTGATGTTTTCCATTAGGCAACCAATCGGGGCGGAATTCCGACTGGTCTGAGAGCAATGCTTTACAGTATTGAGTCGAAACCAGAGTACACAGCTTAATTTCGGGGAGTTTGAAATGTTTCAAACTGACTCGCTTTATTCTTTGAGTTGAAAAAAAGAAGCGCTCTCACTGAAGACCCCTAGCCTGGAAAAAATAAACAGTCTGTGTTTTATAAAAATTTCTTTCCTTAGACATTTTTAGTACATCCAATTTTCAACTTTCAGGAACTTGCTGTGACTGTTTTTACTTCATTCCATTTCCAACTTTTTCGAAAACGAACTTCAACAGATTTTTACTCGTTTCGAAACAGTCTTTTTATGCATACTAGTTTTCCCATGTTATTCTATGGGAAGTTCCCTGCTTTTAATGAAATGTGTTTTCTCAAAATTGTCTACTAAGAAAAATGAAGTGTTCCATTTTTAACAATAGGAAAGAATGAACTGTTCCGAAAAAAAGAGAGGACACTTTTCTTCAACTAATTTTTTTTAATATGGAATCCAACGAACATTTTTACATATTTTCTTAGAATTTGTCTTTTTTCGTTTAGAAGTTACAACAGAATTTCCTTCTTGTACAGGAACTTTCAACATTTGTTTATTTTTAATGTACTTTTTAGGCAAATTTATGCTTTCCTATGAAAGTTTTTCTCAAAGGACTCCATTAGGTTGATCTCAATTGAGTCTTTGAAGTAAATGGAAAGAAAAATAACATGTCTACGTGTTATGAGAAAATGAACGAATTTCCTTAAGACGGTGTGAAGTGAATTGAACATCAAGCAGTGAGTAGTAAGATATTTTACTATCGTAATATGTACATACATTTTGGGACAATATCTTCTAAAGTTAGAGGGGAAAATATATGAATATTAAAAAAAAAACTTCCTTAGATTTACAAATAGAGTATTTGAAGTAGAAAGAGGAATGCAATGCTTTGAATATGAATTTCTTGTTTCAGTGAAGGGATTCTTAGTTTCTCTTTTAAAAAAATTCCAGAATATCATTTTCAGAAAATCTCTCGGGGAGTCGAACTTGGACATTTAACAAAATTCTTGGATATATAGGAATTTGAAGAAAGTTTATGGAATGAAACATGAAGAGAAAGAAATGGTTGGAATGGTTAACGTCCAAAGTTCATCAATTTTTTTGGTTCCTCATACAATCTCAGGAAATTTTACATTTTTGTGAGAACTCGTTTTTTTCAAAATCAACCCTTTAGAAGTTTTTAAGATAGAAAAAATATTGACTAAGGGAAATCTTAAATAGTACAAATTCTGAATTGAAGCACTTTAAGTAAGAAAATATTTGTCTGAAGCAATTTTTCAATGTCTAAGCATGGACATCTGAGTATTCGTTCGTCCGAAACTGAATCCTGGGGAGGCTTGAGTAAAGAGCTTTTGAATTACGACACTAGCTTTCTACCTTCCTTGGAAACAGTGGACTAAATCAGGGTCTGCTTACTTCCCTTCTAGTGGTTCACGCCGGATCTCTTAAATGGTGAATCAACGGCAAAGTTCAAACGCTCTGTCCCATTGAGTCAGCAGTTTTAGATTTTTGTCATCTTAGACAGTTTAAGTTTGCTCAGAAAACTATGCTTTTGCGAGCTTGAGTTTGCATTCAAAGTTCAAAACCAGAATTTAGTTTAATCTCCCAAGCAAAGTGATTTCATGTCATATGAGATTTTCCTGTAAGCAAGAGACGCGTGAAAACAGTCGCAGGAGATTGACAGTTTCCGACAAAAACAGGGGGGAATTCAAAGCTAATTTCTTGGGGAAAGCTCACACACTGGAGAGAGCATAAAAACACTCTTCTTTCATGTTTTAATGTAAACCTCGAGGAATTTGTATCTAACTATGAAAAGTAAGTTCTAAAGATTTAGGAGCATTTACACTAAAATCCTACAATGACTTTATTTGAAACAGGGAAGAATCGGCCTTGTAGACTAAAATACATTTGAAGATTTTAGATACATTTCTGTTCAAAAGTAAAGTCGAATGGGAAAATAAGAGTAATTAAATCGATAGGAAAAGATTGAAAGTTTGAATCAGAAAACAAACTAAGAAAAAAGAAGTTTCATAAAGATAAACCAAAGTTTGAAGAATCATACAACACTGAACAGAAGGAAAAATATAATAAGTACTATAAGGGGAATACGATATTTTCATTATGGGAGTTTGGAAACAACTGCTTTTCTGAACAATTAGCAAAATGTGAAAAAAAAAATGTTTAGAGGAAGTACGGACTTAGTCGCTATGTCTCCAGAATGAAAGATTTTTCTGCTGAGACAATGAATAAAAAATACAATAATGAAAACCTAATTAAAACGAAAGAATAGGTCAATGAAACTAAACGTCTAAAGATAAAATGCAGCATGCACAGAAGTTAAAAATGAAGGGACAGACACGGGAGAACTGGATATTAAGGGAATGAAATATACGCGAAATTTTGAAACATCTCAATTTAAGCGAACTAAATGAGGGAAAGGAATGAGATTAGGGGAGTTCTTATTGACTTTTATGAGGTGAGTAAACAACAAAAATTTAGTTATACATGAAATAATTGTGTAAAAAATAGCTCGTTTAAGAATATGATTTTTGGTGAAAGTATGAAATTTCAGTTGAAATGTCATGATCAGCATTTCGAAAAGAAATAGATTGAGTCGATATGTAGGGAACAGAGTAAGTATTTCTTTATTTTCGCTATGGGGGTGGTGAGTTAGTAAAACGTAAAAAAATGATGTTTAGTGGAAGAACGGAATTACTCGCTTTGCCTCCATAATGAATGTTTTTTTCGGACGAGACAGAACAATATACAGAAAATATGTCCCAAAGAATACAAATTTTATCGTAAGAAAAAAGGTTTTAGATTTCATGCCTTGACAATGAATGCTTTCCTGTTGGGGCAGTCCACGAAAAAGTATAGCAAACTAGGGAAGGATTAAAAAAATGCGTATTTGACATACATGCAAGCTTTGAGAAATACTTTAAAAGCAAGTTGGAAAATATGATATATAAGGAAACAAAAAACCTGATGATTTGCTACATCTAAAATAATCATTTTGCTGAAATGAAATGAAAAAAAAAATAGTCTAAATAAAAGGAGTCATAAGTTTGGCCAAGTAAGAAATAAATTACTGACATACTGAAAAGTTTTACTAAATTTAAAAAAAGATGAAGTAAAATAGCGAAAATTGGGAAGCTATAATGATATGCTAAATAAAGTAAGAAAATATTGTTTCACCAGAATTTTAACTGTGAAAGACCTGTAGAGTTCTTGAACACACGAAAAAATTACGGGAAAATAATATTGTAAAGGCGAAAGACTCAGAATTAGCATGAAGTCATTTCACAAAAAAATTGTCAAAATCCAATAATTACTGCGAACAGGAACGAAATCGTTTCTAAAGAAGCATTTCCTCGTCTCATGATCTGGAATAAAATTGAATGAAGGAAAAAGGAAAAAGGAAAAAGAAAAGTTCCCCAGAAAACCAATATCAAGTCGTTAAGAAGCGCGTGTTGGTTTAAATCTGGAAAAAAAAAAGATACTGTTACGAACGAATGTTATGTATAGCTAGTTGCTATAGATCTGTATATTTCTTGCACAAACATGAAACAGCTATATAGAAAACCAGATTAAGTCATACATTAAAAGCAAGTAAGAAAAGTTGTTTGTATAGGTAACGGAAATAATAATGAAGAAACGTTTGCTTGTTTGAATCAGAAAAAATAAAGCCTCGATAAAAGTAGTTGTTAGTTTGAAAAGTTAGAAAATACAATAATGTTGGTACATCAAGAAGTTTAAGGAGTACGCAAGCAAAAGAACAAAAAGATTAAGATAATGCGTTAAAAGGTACATTTCACTGATTAATCATGAAGAAATACGAAAAAATAAAAAATAAAAATATTTTAACTATGCATAAAAAATTGTGGCTTTGTACGTTGGAAAAAGGTACAACGTTAAAAAAATGTAACAGAAAATGTCATGAACACGTAAATACATTAATAAACAATTGTGTTTTAAGATTATGTCTGCAGCACAAAACTTTGGAAAACGTTTTTATGTTGGTATGTCGGTTGAAAATGCGTGAAGTCTCCTCAAAGGAAATAAAAAAATCGTTACGTTGAAAAATTATGAACATAAAATGGGAAATTATGAGGAAAAAATAAGGAATAAATTCGTTGCAAAATGATCAAGTTATTGAAAAAAAATCTAATGTGTCTAAAGAATCTCAAATGACGTCAACCGCCGACCCCGCGGAGGAAATGGCGTTGGCTGATGTCATGTCTGCTATCACGACATGCGTCACCCATCATAATGACTCATCCCAAAACACGTGTCATACAAAATTTTCTGAGGTAAAGAGAAAATTGTGAGTCATCCCAAAACACATGGCGGACAAAAGATAGCGGAACATGAATCAACAGGAACGAAATCTTTTCAAACAAACCCTTTCCTCGTCTAAATTAAAATTGGAGGGAAGAAAAATATAAGAATTAAAAAAATAACGCAACGTCTATAAAAATTCCTAGTTAAAAAAACGTAACAGAAAATGTCATGAACACGTAAATACGTTAATAAACAATCGTGTTTTAAGATTATGTCTGCAGCACAAAACTTTGGAAAACGTCTTTATGTTGGAACGTCCGTTGAAAATGCGTGAAGTCTCCTCAAAGAAAATAAAAAAAATCGTTACGTTGAAAAATTATGAATATAAAATGGGAAATTAGGGAAAAAATAAGAAATAAATTCGTTGCAAAATGATCAAGTTATTGAAAAAAAATCAGTCTTGGAACTTAATGTGTCTACAGAATCTCAAATGACGTCAACCGCCGACCCAACGGAGGAGAAAACGACGTTGGCTGATGTCATGTCTGCTATCACGAATGCGTCACCCATCATAATGACTCATCCCAAAACACGTGTCATACAAAATTTTCTGAGGCAAAGAGAAAATGGTGAGTCATCCCAAAACACATGGCTCACGAAATGACAACGTGGTGAAACTATAATGGCGGTACATGAATCAACAGGAACGAAATCTTTTCAAACAAAGCCTTTCCTCGTCTAAATTAAAATTGGAGGGAGGACAAATATAAGAATTAAAAAAATAATGCAACGTGTATAAAAATTATAACACCTTAGGGAATTCCTGAAAATATAAATTTAATAAAAAAAACATATTGGAAACGACTAAAGAACTTCCCTCAAAAATTTGACAAAGTCCAGTAAATCTCCCGAGAAAATAAAAAAAAATATTGGAACGACTTCCCAAATATTTGTCAACGTCCAATAAATCTCCCGAGAAAAGTTCGAAAAAGCACCGCTAGGGGGGCAACGTACACATCCCCTTTCTTCCACTCGGTCGTTGCCATCCCTCAAAGATTCATCGAAAGTTCCAAAAAGCACCGCTAGGGGCAGCACATCGAGTTGACATCCCCCTATATCCACCCCCTTTCCCTCTCGGTCGTTGCCATCCCTCAAAGGTCCATTAAAAGTTCCAAGAAGCACCGCTAGGGGGCAGCACATCTCCTTTCCCCGACTCGGTCGTTGCCATCTCTCAAAGATTCATCGAAAGTTCCAAGAATCACCGCTAGGGGGCAGCATCGACCCTACACACTAGCGCCACCTGTCACGCCCCCACATCCTTCGGTCACACGCCACGCCCCCATCCTTCTGCGTCAGGCCACGCCCCCTGCTCCTTCTCTAGAAGGAGCTGCTCCTTGACGAAGAACCCGCCACTTCCTACTACTGGTATACTTGCCCTGCGATTTGCGTGTTTGTAGCATCCCTCCTTCTGGGTGGGATAATTTCTATGTTGATTAGTGTATTTAGAATTTCGTGTTTTTCTTGAAGAAAATGTACTTGCTTCTTCCTACCCTAACTCTCAACACAAACGTATTTTGTGGCAATATAGCGGAAAATTGCTGGAACCACCTTTCCTTTTAAAATCTTACTGTCTTGTAGAGTAAATCTGAATTTCCTGTTTTTTCTTATTGAAGGTTGAACGACCACATGTGAAAATACAAGTTTGTCCGTGACGGAAACGAAGACCCTTACTCCGCCGTAAGTTGCTCTCCCAACTAAGATACACGGACGGAATAAATCGCTGCATATTTGTCGTCTTGATACGCGCTGTATCTCTGTAGTATCTCACATTGTCTCTCTCTTAATTTTTTTTTTTTTTTTTTTTTTAAGCGAAGAACGGGCTTTCATTAATTCTAGATTATGTGTGAAACAAACATCACACATTTTTCGAAGAACCCAATGGCCAGTATATCCAATTTTGCGTATGTGAAAACGCAAATTTGACCGTGACAACTCTCTCCAGAGTATGTTGCTCTCTCAACTAAGCTACACGGACGGAAAGCATCGCTGTAGATTTGTTGTTTTGATACGTGTTTTACCTCTGTAGTACGTCACACACCGTGAACAACACAATGGGCTATAAGCAGTCTCCCGTTCCTAAATTAGGGCCACAGTGGGCGCTTAAACTACTGCTCCACCGGGGCACAACATCCTTTTCGTTAGAAAATCTCAAAAGACGTGCTCATTATAATCGAAAATTTGGCATCATTATTTTTATTTATTTTTTGTCTGAGTGTTTCTTGCACAGATCCGGAGCCGCGTGCGCCGCTAGAAGAGTACAAACAAGCAAGTTTTGCTCCCCTTCTGGATTTATGGGGAAAAATCAATGTTTAAAAACAATATCAAGCATTTATCCCGGAAATTAAAACCCATATTTTCAAAACTAAACTATCCTTCTATCCTGAATACGAAAAGAAGCACACAAAAAAGGAAAGAAAAAAAAATATTTCTTAGCAAAAATCAAACAATACGCCCCTCAGTTAAGAAAAAGACTGATGATTGCTTGTTTGCATTGAATGGTTGCAACCGATTAATGAAATTTCCAACCCAGGGTCATTTTAAACGGAGGAACACGAAATAATTTTTGAAGCCATCTGTGGTTCAATATTGGCACCCAGAACAGTACAGAAGGATCTGACAAAGAACTCTCAAGCAATAGGCCCAGACTTCCCAGAAATCTAGTGAATGCCCTAGTCATTTCTCCTCCAAGTCAATCTAAGAGTATACTATTGTTGAAGGTAGGATAGCTGAATCACAGCATGCTCGAAGGAAAGCAAGAATAGTGTCAATCAGCTTCACATGGACATTCCCCATTTGCAGCTTTATGACCTAATCTAAGCTCATTGCATCGTCCTTTTTTTTCCTTCTCTCTCTCTCCCTCTTCCCTACGGCTGCTTAAGCACACCCTACGAATTTTCTCAATTGTAAATTTACTGTCTCTGTGTTTCGAATATCGGGAGACGTCTTCTATCGCTTCCACCTCGTGTCTTCCTCTGCAAACTGCACACATTTCTCAGCAGGACAGTCAGCGGTCGAAAGTGCGAGGTGCTCTTGGTTCTCATATAGAATCTATTTCTAAAATGCTCTCTTTAATTTGAAAATTTGTCTTAAATAGAAACTTTCCCCGATAATTGCTAAGCAAACAAAAATGGATTCTGAGCAATAATCTTGCTGCTTTTTGCTCTAAACGCTAGGAATAACTTTTCACATAGCGGAGGTAGATGTTCCGTACCTCCCACAGTAATACTATACTCTTAAGTTCATTCGCAGTACAGATGAAGAGCAGGAAAAGCAACATTTTAAAGTTTTCGGGTGTGTACAGTTAGATGACCTTTACATGATCAATTTTACGATTTTATTGTTTATAGGGACGGACTATTTCCACGTAAACTCTGAAAACATACACTTAATTTCACACATTGGTTGTTCAATTATGTTTCCTAATGAAGCATCCATTTACTTCCGAACAGCAGCTTTTGATCCAGTTATTTCTTCCTTCTTCTTTGTTCTAAGTATTTGATTCCGAATTGATTCTTTCACTGTGGTTCACATTCTTTCATACATCATGGACCACTTAAGGTGGTTCCACCTAAAATCTGTGCCTCATGTTTCCAATGGTAAAACTTCTATACATATTTTCTTTGCAATTAATGTATTCCCAAGGATGAAAATTTGCACATCGATAAAACTTGCTTTAAGTTATAGCATGGGATGCTTAATGCTAATTAAAACATAATCATAATTAAGCAATCCAACATTTGCTTATCTACTGACGTTATCAATGTACAGGTCGTGCTACTATGAACAAGTCTGAACATTACTCAAAGAAAATTGATTGATTTTTAATATAATTATGGTTGTGTTTTAGCAAGTATTAAGTATCGCATGCTATAACTTAAAGTTAGTTTTATCGATGTGCAAATTTTCATCCTTGGGAATACATTAATTGCAAAGAAAATATGTAAAGAAGTTTTACCATTGGAAACATAAGGCAGAGATTTTAGGTGGAACAACCTTTAACCTGTATCTTCGTCAAACGTCAGAAGTTAAAGATAAACAGTCTTGGAATTAAGCTTTGTTCATAACGCTCAGTTATGTTACAGAAAGTTTTGTAAAAACATCGCGTAAAAGGAATAGAAATGTTAGCCTCCTGATACTTCAAACTTGTTCACTTTATAAAACTCTTTTCTCTTCAAACTTGTATTTTTATGAATCGTACATGATATTTTCATATTTACAAATATGTGAATACTAAAATATCAAAGGGCGCTTCCCCCCCCCCCCCCAGCTGAAAGACCACAACGAGAAAGGTTGATTTCTTTCATTAGTCGTTCATCCCTGATTTAGGGCACCTGGTTCCGGATAGGGGAGAGAACCAGCGCCGTAGAGCAGGAGCACCACCCATGCCAAGACTTGGGCCCGTTCCTGCCTCAGACGACTAGAAAAACGCATCTGATCATTAGGCCACCGAGGTAACAAGTATTTTAGCCCCTGAGCAGCCAAGTAGGCTGTGCGCATGCCTCAAACGACTTTGATTTACATTTGTAAAATAACTTTCCTCATACTATAACCCTTTTAACTACCTGAAAAAATCTCAATTAGGCATATATCTGTTACAGATTCATTGCTCGTTGAAGACCTTTTGCTAAGAATCTTAGCAGTTCCCACTATCTATGAAAGTTTGTTCTTCATGTAATAATAGTAATAATAAATCACTTCCAAAAACGTGATTAGTGAAACGTTTGCTTGCTATTTAATTTTGCATAACTACTCTCTAGGGCCCTGCGGGAAATATAGGTTACCATGAAACCTGGACCCATCCTTTCGTCTCAGAATTCATCCCTTGACACTTTGTGCCTGAAGCCTTTGACCGATCTGGACCAAATTTTGTATAGTTACTCTCTAGAGCACTGCTGAAGATATAAGCTACCATTAAAGCTGGGCATTCCACTCCCTCTTCCTGATTTTATCTCCTTGACACATTGGGATAATTTATGTTTAGAGCATGAAGGCGCCACTTAATTTAAAAATATATTTTGATAGAATTCCTGCTATAAAGGAACAAGCAGGATTTGTCTAACAACCAAATAAATTTTCAGTTAATTATTATAAACTTCTATGCTCTTTATGTAATTTTAACTTAAATTGCCTTTGAATCAAGTTGTCGTTCGAAAAAGCGAAAATTTATTGAATAAACCAATCCAGAATTCAAGAAAGTAAAACTATTAAGAGAAGCCGAGACTCCCTCTTCCTCAACAGAGGGAATTCTAGAATGCGCCCGACTGGACAAATCGATACAGGAAGAATTTTTCAAATCAGATCTTTAGGAGCAGAAATAACGCAGAAAACACAATTTACCTTTGTGCCCCCTAGCGGAAAGTCTATGATTTACTTGAAAATTTTGAATTTATAGGAAAAACATTTCGCATCGGAAACACTGTCCAACAAAGAAGGAATTTTCCAAATCGTACTCCTAGAAGTAGAGATATTGACAAAAATAAGATATACATCTACGCCCCCTGGTGTAGAAACCATGCATTTTTCCAAGAAGAAAAATTTCCTAAAAGGTTTGTCGACATGAGTAGTATCAGTCAACAAACGACTTTTTTTTTTTCAATCGAGATTTTAGAAGCTCATATTTTGCTGCAAATACAACAGAAGCGGAAATTAAGACTTACGCCACCAGGTGGCCAAACCATTTCTTAAAAAAATTGGAAATTATGTTCAAAGGATTTCCCATCAAAAGCTGTATCCGGTGCAGAAAGAATTTTTCAAATCGGAGATTTAAAAGCAGAGATATAGGGGGAAACGCAATTTACATTTACGCCCCCTAGCGGAAAACCTATGAATTACTTGAAAATTTTGAAATTATATGAAAAACACGTCACATGGAAAACACTATCCAACAAAGAAGGAATTTTTCAAATCGGACTCCTAGAAGTGAAGATATTGACAAAGATAAGATGTACATCTACGCCCGCTGGCGGAGAAACGGTGCAATATTTTAAGAAGAAAATATTCCGAAAAGGTTTATAGATGTGAGTGGCATCAGTCCACGAAAGAATTTTTTCAATCGGTATTATAGAAGCTCCGATTTTATGGCAAATACATCAGAAGCAAAAATTGACACTTACGTCCGCTGGTGGCCGAAGTACTCTTTACCAAAAATTTAAAACTATATGCAAAAGATTTTCCATCAGGAGATGTATCCGCTGAAGAAATTTTTTTCAAATCGGAGTTTTAGAAGAAGAGTTATCGGGGAAAATGCAATTTACTTTTACGCTCCATAGCGGGAAATCTATGCGTAATTTGAAAAAGTAACTATATCTAAAATACTCTTCGACATAAATGGAATCGAAAGATAAAAAAACTTCAATCGGATGTTTAGAAGCAAATATGTGGAATAAAATGTATTTTTGAATTCGACATCATCTGCATTTACGCCCCCTAACGGCGAAATTGTACATCGTAAAAAAAAAAAAAAACGAAATAAAGGATCATCATTTGCATGTTTCAAGCTTCCGAATGCAAAAATAATTTTTCAAATCGTACTAATATTTGCAGAGATATCTTCGGTATGGATGGACGGACAAACCGATAACAGAAGCACGATCTTTTTTAACAAAAGACGTGCTAAAAATGTGAAATTTTTGTTCTTGTTTGAGTGGATTACGAAAGGAGAACGTTGGGTCAGTTCTGCCAATATTGCCCTGATAACGTAGTCGAATACTGGATTACACATTCTGAATAAATCCCTTTTCTTTGAAACTGGTGGCAAAACGTGCTGTGTTGTTGAAGTTGTTCGCTGTCAATCCTATGAGTCATTGTTTCGCATTTCGTCTGGCAGGCAAGAACGCATTTTTTTCACCTAGTAGAACCAGAAGCACATGGTTTTCTTTCCGGTGAAGTAAGTTCTTTTCCCCCATAAAGATACATATATGCATATATCTAGGATCTTTTTCTGCGGGGAAGAAAACAATCGTTCCGGTTAGAGATCCCATCCATAAGATTAAACTTGAGAGGGCATTCTTTTCTTCAGGTTCATTCGCCCGCCACACCGTTGCTTGAACGGAAAAGGTCACTCCTGTTGTCAAATGAGTCCAGTTTCTTTTTTGCCTTTGAATCAAGTTATCGTTCGGGTTAGCGACGACGGCCGTCCAAATTTGTAAGCAAAGTTCACCAGGGTGTGGCTCGCGGAAAGGATGGTCTCACAAATTAAATAAAAAAAAGTATATATGTGAGTAAATAAAGAAAGAAAACAACTAAATAAACCGTTTTAAACGGTTGGTCGATCGACCTTTGCGAAGCAAGGTTCGCGAAATGAGAAGACATGCTGCGCGGTTGCGGATACAACGCGACAAGGCGAATCTGCAGTGCACACCAGACAAAAATGTTGTGTCGTTCCATAAAAGTAAAAAAAAAAAAAAAAAATCCGGTCGTGGGAATTAGGACAAATGAGATCACTTGTGCATCTCCGAAAAAGATTTCAGGGAGAGAAAACGTTTGGTTGATAAAATATGCGCAGTCAAGCAGTCTATGGAAAGCTCGACAAAGAAAAAGAAAATGAATTTGCGGAGAAGGGGGAGGGGGAAGCAGTCTCTTGTAACAGATGCACGGGTAAGGTTGGTGCTCACTTGTTCTTCCAAACCGCAGGAAAAAGTTCGATAGCTGTTCTCTCATGAACTGGTTGAATTGTGCGACTATGGTTTTACTCCTAATGGCAGGATATGCCGTCGGAGGTGAGTTAAACTCATTTTAAAACTACCTTCGGTGTATCACTGTTTCTACTGTAATTATGCATATAAACTGACATGTTTAAAATTCAAATTTCCTTTTAATACGTCTTTTTTAGATAATCTGTATCTCTTTACACATACAGGATGTGGGTAAATAAACTGAACCAAACAAAATTTATAGAGTGTTTTATTAAATGTGATAATGAAAGAAATAACCTTAAAACCATTTGACATTATTTTCAGTGAATTCGTTTTAATTCGCTTTTCCAGTAACCATTTTTGTTTTGTTTTATTTCGGGGTTTAAGGACCACTATAAGCAACTCTGGGTAGCCGCCTGTTCCTAATTTGGGACAACGGGTTTCAAGGAAGGAAGAGAGCCAACGCTCTAAAGCAAGTGCACCAGCCATGCCTCGTTGGGGGCTCGATACCAGCTCGGTCGACTAATCAGAAACATACGCATCTGAGCACTAGGCAACCTGGGCGTCTGTAGTAATTACATACAGATACACGTGCTTCTTTTTTCTGGAGATAAAGGTGCCCGAACTATTAAACATAAATTGTAAAAATGCGGGTTGGCCTAAAAAGTAGTAACTCAAGTTCTTGAACATTGTTCCTTTTCCCTTATTATTTACATTGTACAAATTGGAAAAGCATAATTTACATGCTGATATTGTATTAAATTATTACATTAAAAACAACATTACCTAGCTGTTCTATGATAACTAGCAAATGTTAAAATTAAAATCTTTATAATGCTTACCGACGAATGAGAGTTAAATTTGCACTAGGACTTGGTTTCTGTACATTGAGGAACAGAAGGAACTGCGTTTTGATCCAAAAATATACTCCAATTTTTGTTCAACCCTTGAGATATTTCTCTCTTTTTCGTCCGCTTCCTGCTTCTCGTATCCACAGTCAAACAGTGTCTTCAAAAGGTTCACGATCGAAAATAATTTATAGGTCCAAACAGGATTAGTGGAGGGCAACAATTTTTATGAATAACAATGAGGTTGTTATTGTAATTGAAATAGAAGACTTAACTGGTGTGATTGTCAAATTCGTCTGAGACTTTCCCTTTCACATTTGCTAGAAGATGCAGGCAATAGTTTACGAAGTTCTCTTCAGCTGCAAAAGGTACTGAGGTATTTCTTTTCCTTGAAGTTGTAGATATTCTCTAAAACAAAGAACCATGTCTCTTTTATTGAGTTGAAACCTGTTAGATAACTTACTGATTGCTAGTCCACCGTATAATATATTTCTTTTCATGCGTAATATATCAGTGTACAAAGATTGTACAGCGATACATTATGTACGTAAAAAAAAAAAACTTTTCCGAGTACAACTTGAAAAAAAATAAAAAAACCTTAAGGCGTTATCTTCTATCATATCTCTCTGTCTCTTTTTTACACATATGTTAATGCTATTACATTACGCAAATTGAACAATTTCATGTTACGGTTATTACTGAATTTAATTAAGCAGTTATTCCAAAACTCAAAATCAGAAATTTTTGTGTCAAAACAAAAAAGATGCTAAAATGGCGTTCTGCCAGGAAAACAGCCCTACATATATATATATCAGTTGGCGCAAAATGAACTTTGAAATCAGAATAATTTAAGAACTACTTTCAAATGAGTTTTTTTTTCTCAATAGTTATGTGAATCCGAATTTTTACGCGTTATTAATAAATCCCACTTAATTAACAAATGTTATACATTTCATTGCTTTATATAAAAGCTTTAAAAATTCACCGTGATTCTGGAAATGAGGTTTACAACGCAGATTTATCTGTCAGAGGAAAAATTAAACTTCCGTTAGCTAAGATTTATGGATACGCAAAGGTGAAACTGAATTGCAGCAAGCCTAAAAATGGAGAAGAGCAATGAAAGGGAGAAACAGCTGTAACTGACAGATCATCTAAAATTCCCGGCAGCAAATGAATTTGAAAATGTTGACTCACTAAAGTTTTTGTGATGTTGTATGAATATATAGCCAAACTAAAATGTTTATTCAAAAACTTCGTAACTTAGCAGAAGTTAATCAAATGAATCCAATGCACTTTTTCAATGAAATTATGGTGTATGTTTGGATTTTAACGGAAGCTCTTTAATTCTCATAATGTTTTTTCATTACAGGTTTAAAAAAAAAAGATAAGTACCTTAAGGGATTCAGATTTAGGTCCTACATTGTGTAACGGAGAAACCCGTTTACCAGATTTTCTTTCAAAGTTAGAACGAGTAAACTTAGTAATGGAAAGCAATAGAAGGTTTAAAGAACTGAATGCAGAAGTTTATCGTTTAAGTAAAAATTATTGAATGAAAATCTTGTAAACGGATTTTTGAAAAATAAAATTAAAGAAATTTAAATAAAGTTAAATAAATGTAATAAAGTTTACGAGCTTTCTGAAACGAAACCATTTTCTTTTTCATTTATATGGAGTAAATGAGCAATTTAAATTTAGTCTGATGTATCACGGTTTGCATATCCTGTATTCAAATTGAATGTTCATTTATTAGAAACACCTTTATCACACAGATACGAGCACGAGATCCTTTTAAAATGTCATTTCTTTTAATGTAATATTTACGTGTGAAAGATGGACGAAATTGACGGCGAAATGTTGGAACACGACTGAATTTATATGAGACATCAACGTTCAACACTCAATGTGACCAATTCATATTATTCACACTGATATGGGCCGCGGGTGGCCTAGTGGGCAACGTTCGTGACTGCCACGGAAAGTTTTGACCTCAGGCAGGTACGAACGCTCGATCCACAAAATATCTGCCGTGCGTCGGATGGGCACGTTAAGCCGTCGGACCCTGGGCACTGCCCCCCGGTCATAAATAAAGGCGTCTTCCTCCCCTTTCTACTTCGCGTCCGTGGCACTTTCCTATCGGGCACTCTAGCCTAAATCTCCTAGCTTTCTATTTCTAAGGGTTGTTTAAGACCTAGGGTCAGACACTCCCTTCCTAAAAATCCTCGACATATGATGATGATCAACAATAGTTCACTAACATGTTAAGCAATAATGCATCTGGGTAAAAATGATGTATCATCTATTTTCTTTTCACTAACTCTTTTCATGCCATTCAGCGAGCATTGTATTAAATAAGTAAGTTCAAAACTTTGAAAAATATTAATCCGGTTTTTATAATGTGTGAACGAGGTCATTCAGGCTTTGCTGAGCTTTCGCTCGCCAACAAGCGGCTTTTTCAAGGCACTATAGATCAACATACAGACTAAAACTGAAAAATTGTTTCTAGTTAACTGTCGTGTATCCACAGTATTTGAACATTGTATTAATTACCTAAGCTATGAAAGGATTTATTTTCTATTAAAGTGTGCGAATATTCTTTTTCATTTTCAGCTAAGCTGTGGGAAACTGTATGAGTATGTTTTCAGCCTTACTCGGTAAAAAGGATACAGCTGCACACTACAACTCCAAAGACATCCTACACCATAAAAATATTTCTGAAATTCACGAGCCACTTTCCATTATTACTTTTGTGAATTAACGAAGTATGTTTCTGATACAACTTTTTCCGTGAAATGATGGGAAAAACTGAATTTCACGGATTTTTTCGTACGCCAGAAAAATTCTGACTTTTCAGTAATCTTTCTGAAATTTTTTTCTTATATTGACGGTAAATTACGCTTTTCAAGAGATGCTGACGGAAAATTCTGAATTTTCAGAAGCCTTACCGCAATTCCTTTCTTATAAATATTAACGGAAACACTCCGCTCTCACTTTTTCCGTATCCATATGACGAAAATTTTCGGGTAATAGGATAGATTCACGGGAATACTTGGGAGTTTGATTAACTATTAAATTTCGATAGTCTGTCGAAATATTTGATTTTGAAGTTTTGTAGCGAGATCCGATGTTGCGGATAGTAAATCGAATGAATTTTTGTTACTGTGGCACAGGATATTTCTTCTCCTTTCTCCCATTTTCTGCACCAGCTACAATATATTATGTTACCTTAAGAAACCGGGTACTTAAATTATTGTACATGGGATTGTACAATGTCTATGTATCAGTCTGTGGAGTTCTTAAGACAAAATCTATATAGCTCTAGAGTAAGTTTTATATTTAGAAGTTTTGTGAAATAATAATATAAAACATTACATTGTATCTTCTCTTAAAGATCATTGAAAGTTATTGTTAGTTTGAAAAAAGATCTCAAACTCCAAATCATTTTGTTGCTTCGAAAAATCACGGTGAAAAAATTCGTAATTTCTAATAAGACCTCCGACAGAAAAATAAAATTATTAGGAACGTATTCGAAAAACTAACAAGCTCCAATAGGAAATAAAATGACTAAATCACTCGCATTACTGAAAAAAAAAAATCACCATCCGCAGTTAAGTTCTACCATTCAGGCCCAGTGGTTAAGACGCGCGGCTTCAACCTAAAAGACTCGGGCTTGATCCTCACTGGCGAAAAAGGATTCTCTCGCGTAAGAGCAGCATGTTGGTTTTTGTAAAATTTCAGTCTAAGCACGGAAAAAATTGAAACGGACTTTTCTGAAATCAACGGAATTACTGACTACGGAAACTCTGTGAAAATACAGAAATTAAAAAAGCAGGCACTTTTAAATCCGGAAATTCGGTTGAAAGATCAACAGTAACTAGCAATTTTGCTGGAAGTTATTTTCAGAGATTTTCAGTCAATTCACACCACTTATTTTTTAAGGTGTAATTTTCTTCTCTTCCATACAAGTACAAGTACTTTCCTCATCCAGTCAATTAAAAGTAGAAAGAAACAGACAAAACATGTTAATTGTCATAACAGAATGAGGAATGTTCGGAATTTTTTTTAACAAGGCAATTAATGTTCTCAGTGGTGACGCCAGAGATTCAGAGCTGCATGATTATTCAAAGGTTGTCTTATGTTTTTCATGTTTTGTAATATTGCTATCACAAAGAATTACCTAGAGAAACTCCTGTATAAAGTTTATATATCTATTATTCCGCTTTTAAGGACTTTTGGTGAATTTTCTCATTGAAACGTTAGTTAGCATCAGCTGTTTTGCTGCCAACTTTCTTAATATCACAGGTTCTCTTGTCTTCTCTTATAAGGTGATAGGCTTATTACAAAGTTACGAATTTTTAAAAACAGCTGTGACATTCATGGCTGCACAGTTTAGCGGATTCAAAGAAATATCAGGCCCAAAAAAGAAAATTTGCGTTGCGTTGAACCAAAATTATTTTCGAAAAATCTGTTAGACGCACCGTCATATAGGCGTTAAAAACATATGCGTTTATAAAAACAGAATTATTACATATTAACACTTTTTTATGAAAATGTGTTAGTGAAATTATCCTCGCTTACACAAAGGCATTTCAAGATCATGGCATTCATGAGTGAATACCATACTTCAACGACCGCCGCCGTGAGCAGCTCAATGTGTTGTACACTGTCTTTCGTCTGTAATTTCGAGTCGCTGGTTCAGAAAGGGAAGGGGGGAATGCCGCGGGACAGGTGCACTACACTGTAAAAAAAATTGTAGATTTTATGGTTTTAAACCGTTTTCCAGGGTGCCAATACAAAACCGTAAAAGCTACAGTTTTATGCTGTGTTGGAGCAAAGCTATAGCTTTGCTCCAACACCGCATTTAATGAAGAAAACAGCACAGAATTTGGCTGGAGCTAGTCACAGTCCAAATAATCACGAAAACACAAAAATGTGGGTGGAACAAATGTGTTGATTGTGTTGGAGCAAAGCTATAGCTTTGCTCCAACACGGTATAAAACTGTAGATTTTACGGTTTTGTGTTGGCACCCTGGAAAACCGTTTAAAACCGTAAAATCTACAGCATTTTTTTACAGTGTATCCAAGCCTCATCCGAAGCTCGGGCCCTCTCATATGAGAGGTCTGAGGACCATTACAACACCGAGGCACCGCATTACCTTTTGAAATCCACAGATATCCGATTTCTTTGTCGCTGACAACGAACTCTTCTGCCCCTAGACTATAATTTAGTCTTACATAGTTATCGTTTGAAAAGACTTCCATGTCGTTGAGCTTTGCGAATGTAGGTTTTGAACTCGACAACTTCTTCGCATTTTCACATAGAAATGACATGATGTATAAGATTTTAACATGCACTATCCTACCAAAAGTATTGGGATATACATATACTGTATATCAATATATATATATATATCTACTTTTTTATTATTGAAGGTTTAACGACCACGTGAGCAACTCAATGGGCTATAAGCCTAACTTAGGGACACTGGTTCAAGGGAAGGGAGAGAGAGAGTCAGTGCCATAAGACAAACACAACAACCATGCATCACAGGGATTCGAACCCGGACCGCCGCCCCGGTGACGCAGTGGTCTAAGCGATGGCCTCTGATCATTCGTCCAAAAGGGGTCCGGGTTCGAATCCCGGTGAGGCATGGGTGTTGTGTTTGTCTTACGGCACTGGTTCTCTCCCTTCCCTGGAACCAGTGACCCTAAATTAGGGACGGGAGACTGCTTATCGCCCATTGAGTTGCTCATGGTGGTCGTTAAACCTCCAATCAAAAAAGAACCCGGACCCTTCTCGGAAGAATGGCCATAAGCCAGCGCTTAGCCCTGTGCGCCACCCGGGCGACAAGCGTTAGGCTAGACCGTCGTTGAATGGCAAATAATGTCTCCCGGGTGGCGTTGGCTTCTAACCATTTCTCCGAGATGGGCATAGGCTCGAGTTCCACGTGATGTATGAACGGTGCGTTTATCTCTCTCTCCCATCCTAGGATCAGCAGCCCCAAATCGGGGACGGGCGAGTTTGTTGCTCATTCATGGAGGTCATTAAACCCTCAAGCAACAACAACTGAAATGAACAACAAGCTAATCGGTTTTTATTATATTAATGAAATAAATTCGATTTATCAAGGCAATACTCAAGATTAGTGACGCCACTTACATTAACGAGCAGCCTTTCTATGTTGCTGCAGAATAATAAAAAAGTCCGAATACCAATAAACATAATTGAAATGATATTTTCAAGTTTTCTGAGAAGTGTTACATGGATGACCAGAAAGTAGAACAAGCAAATTCAGTTTGCTTTGCTTGAATATAATTGAAAGAAATTGACAGACCTTATGCCTAGCATGAATCGTACATGTAACACAAGAGCAATCACTACAAATCATCACAGCGAAAATTCAGAAGCCAATAGATTTCCAGAAGCATGTTTATTTTCCATCGGGAATTATCACAGCTTTATAATTTTCATGTCCAAACTGCAACACAGAAATCTTAACGCAACTAGTGGTGCAGTTCTGAAAAAAGAAGTGGCCTAGTGCTCCGAAGACCGGGGAAGCATAAAGAAACCTTTGATCGTATATATATATATATAGAGAGAGAGAGAGAGAGAGACAGAGAGAGAGTGGAAGACATCATGATCAGAGTTAAATCCTTGAAATGGCAATGGGCTGGACATATTGCCAGAAGGACAGATCATCGATGGACAGCCGAAACTTTAGATTGGATTCCAAGGGACAGGAAAAGACCCAGAAGAAGACCACATGGGAGATGGGTGGATGAAATTCGAAAGTATGCAGGGGTGACATGGAGGAGACTGGCACAAGACAGACCGTTGTGGAAGAAACTTGGGGAGACCTTCGTCCAGCAGTGGATTGATAATGGTTGACAATGATGATGATGATGATATATATATATATATATATATATATATACGGGATGTAAGGTCAGGTGATGTGTAACATCACAGCCTCTCCTTGACAAATGTCAACCCCGCCTTCTCGTGGTACATCCTGTTCCCACTAAAGGGGCTCTGACGACCGCCAATAGCGGTATAACTATACCATCGGGATTAGAGGAAATGCTATCCCACACTCACCAACCCGCTTGGCCAGCGTGGTGAGTTATGGCCAAACCCCTCCAAAATGACTCCACAACTTATTCTTGGCCCTCAGTCTGCGGTAGCTGGAATGTACCTGGCCAAGGCAGCGGCCAGTGCGACATGAAGGCAGAGGGTGCCAAGAATCCCCGGAGGACCGGACTAGGCTGCCATCTGATGCTGACCTTGGTACGTATAATGGACGCTCCCTATCTTCTGATTCAAGGCTTCTTGAATTGGAAGAGGAACTACAAAGGATCAAGTGGGACATCGTCGGGCTAAGTGAGGTAAGGAGAAAAGGAGAAGATCTCATTGAACTGAAAAGTGGACATCTCTTCTACTATCGTGGGACTGATACTGGCAGAACTAGTGGTGTTGGATTTATAATAAACAAGAAACTGAAGGATAAAGTTGTAGAAGTTGAAAGTTCCTCTGACAGAGCTGCACGACTCGTTATCCAACTCTCGAGAAGATACAAGGTTCAGATTATTCAAACTTATGCACCCACCACAAGTCATCCTGAAGAAGAAATTGAAGAATTTTATGAGGAAATTTGCCATCTAAATAATAAAGTTAAGCAGCACTTGAAGATCATTATGGGAGATTTCAATGCAAAAATAGGGCAACGGCAACAGAATGAAACTTCAGTAGGTAAATTCGGTCACGGCAACAGAAACCAGCGTGGAAATACTCTCGTTGAGTTTGCAGAGGCAGAAGGGTTTTTCATCTTGAACTCCTTTTTCGAGAAAAAGCCGCACAGGAAATGGACATGGAGATTTCCAAATGGGACGACAAGTGAAATTGATTTTATTATGTGTAACAAAAAATTCGTCATAGAAGACTGCAGTGTGCTAAATAAGTTTAACACAGGTAGTGACCATAGATTGGTGAGATGTAAGATGCACCTCAACACTAAACTCGAACGTGGCAAGCTCATAAGACAAACAAAATGTATTGACATAACCAACCTTAAAAAACACCATAATTCCTTCAAGTTGGAACTGAAGAACAGATTCTCTGCTTTAGAAGGCCTAACATCAGAAGAAGTGGATATTTCTGAAGTTAACAGAAAAGTAACTAAAGCTCTTATGGAAACAGCAACAAAATTAGCTGGGTCTAAGAAAAAGTTGCATGTGAACAAATTATCAGGAAAAACCAAAACGTTGATGCAAAAAAGAAGAGAGATGAGGACAACTAAAGAAGATGTGACTTCCAAAGTGGAATATATAGAGCTATGCAAGACAGTACGAAAAAGTATCACTGAAGACGTAAGGAAATTCAATTGTGAACTAGTGAGGAAAGCAATTGAAAACAACCAAAGCCTAAAGATAGCAAAGGGACATCTCAGTAAGGGAAGAAAACAGATTATGGCACTGAGAAAAGAAGATGGTTCTGTAACAAGAAATAGAGGCGAAATTTTGACAAGAGTGAAAGATTTCTACTCCAAATTATATGAAAGGGATGATACATGTACTCCAGACATCATAAAAGGTACCAGTACCAGAGTTCTTCCAGTCCTCCCAGCAGAAGTTGCATATGCAATCAAGAACATGAAGCGGGGAAAAGCTCCAGGAGAAGATGGAATTACTGTAGACATCATACAAGAAGCAAGTGGAGAAATCGAAACAGTACTCGCCCAAATTTTCACTCGATGCCTTAAAGAAGGAAAGATTCCTGAGGATTGGAACAACGCTACAATGATCCTGCTACATAAAAAGGGTGACATTGAGGATCTCAGGAAGTACAGACCTATTAGCCTCCTATCAGTGGTTTATAAAATCTTCACTAAAGTTCTTTCACACCGTTTGAAAGTAGCACTGGACATGGCTAAACCGAGAGAACAAGCTGGATTCAGGAGTGGCTACAGCACTATAGATCATATCCACGTACTGAGAGAACTAATTGAAAGAGCGAGGGAATATGAACTTCCATTGTGCATGGCTTTTATCGATTATGAAAAAGCCTTTGATTCGGTGAAACCATCAGCAGTTACAATGGCTCTGAAATCCTGCGGTATTGAAGATGCATACATTAATATTATTAATAACATCTATGAAAATGCAAGTGCAAAGATTCGGCTGTTTGAAAATACAACACACATAAAAATTGGAAAGGGAGTGAGACAAGATGACACCATATCTCCGAAGCTCTTTAATGCCACATTGGAAAATGTCTTTCAATCACTGAACTGGGAAAACAAAGGGATAAAGATTAATGGAGATTATCTAACCCACCTTCGTTTTACTGATGACGAAGTCATTTTTGCAACTACCCCATCAGAGCTACAGAGTATGATCCAGGAACTTGCTGACAAGAGTAAAGAAGTGGGATTAAAAATGAACTTTCAGAAAACAAAAGTGATGTTCAATGCTTTTACAAGAAATGAAGATTTATCGATTGATTTAGAAAAGCTGGAGATAACAGACACGTACGTTTATCTTGGACAGCAGATATCAAGTGAAGGTCACATTGGTGAAGAAATTAATCGACGTACAAAACTTGCCTGGAGAGCTTTTGGAAGAAACAGCATAATTTTCAAGAGCAATATGCCATTATGTCTTAAAAGAAAAGTGTTTGATCAATGCATCCTTCCAGTGCTTACGTATGGTGCAGAGACGTGGACCTTAACTAAAAGAGACATACAAAGGCTGCCGACAACTCAAAACAGCATGGAGAGATGCATGCTTGGTGTAACCAGGAGAGATAAGAAGAGGAACTCGTGGATCCGAAAAATGACAAGAGTGGAAGACATCATGATCAGAGTTAAATCCCTGAAATGGCAATGGGCTGGACATACTGCCAGAAGGACAGACCATCGATGGACAGCCGAAATTTTAGATTGGATTCCAAGGGACAGGAAAAGACCCAGAAGAAGACCACATGGAAGATGGGTGGATGAAATTCGAAAGTATGCGGGAGTGACATGGAGGAGACTGGCACAAGACAGACCGTTGTGGAAGAAACTTGGGGAGACCTTCGTCCAGCAGTGGATTGATAATGGTTGACAATGATGATGATGATGATGATGATGATGATGATATATATATATACAGTATATATAAACAAAAGGTTGTGCATAGCCATCATGAAAAATAATATTACAGTGAAAGAGAGCGAAGAAGAAAGAGAGAAAAACTCAGTTAAGATTACTTGTGCTTAAAAAATGTCGATTTCCATATGCAAAAATTCAATAAATAAATTTAAGAAGTCAGTTAGGTAAAAAGTAGCCTAGCGCTGCCAAGCCTCAAAAAAGTGGCCTGGCGCTCAACTGCTCCCCTGAACGCCACATAAATGAATGTCGAAAATTGTTTAGGAACGTATATCATTAACATCTTCCTTTTATGCTGGATTATTGGCAGGTGATACTATAGCACAATGAATCACGCTACAAGTCGTTCGAGACAAACTGTCGAATCTGCGTACCAAGAATACCCCGTGACGTTTGCCAACAGTGAAGTCAAGAGAAGGAAGTGACATAAAATGATTGCCATAGTTTGGGTTCTGTTCCGTAGTGTCATTGCCAAGAACCATATATTCGAAATCTTGCCTTAACATTTTAGATAACTGCATAGTATCTGAATTTGCAGTTCTTCGTAACTTACTACTAGAACTTTTAGCACGACAGTGGTGTTGCTAATAATGGGTTCCAGTTTGCTTAAGGAGGTCGTAAAACCTAAAAAATAAAATAAAAAAAAAGATAATACACTGGCGGAAAGTGAAAAAAGAACACCAAGAAGGAGACGTCTGATACCAACGAAATTTATACAGCATAATAACGGAATACAGAGGATAACGTGATCAAAACATTACGGCAAAATACAGCTGTATTTGCTGGTAAACTGAAAAATAACATTTCCATGTAACATGGTTAGTACGAGGTTGAACCGCCATGAACTGCGTCACACTGTGCAATTCTGGCATGGAGTCTGTCGTACAGATGTTGGATGTAAGTTTGGGATATTGAGTTCCAAACATCCTCAACCTGGACGCGTAAATCGGGGATGGACGTGGCTGGCCGTAGAGACCGGATAAGTCGTTGTCCCATAAAATCCCACACGTGCTCAATAGGGGACAAATCCGGTGAACGTGCTGACCATGGAAGTTGACTCACACCCTGAAGTGCATGTTGCGTTGCACGTGCCGTGTGTGGGCGTGTGTTATCTTGCTGGAAAACACCACGATGGACCGACTTTACAAATGGCATAACAACGGGCTGAATGATGTTGTTGAAGTAGGAGGTGCTGTTTAACGTACCCGGTACAAACACTAGTTGTGTACGGGAGTGATAGCTGATCGCTCCCCACACCAGGAAACCAGGTGTAGGCCCTGTGTGTAGCTGTTAGATGCAGAGACACACAGTGTGGAGACGCTCCCCTGTGCGTCTGCGAACATGCATACGGTCATCGGAGGCTCCCAAGCAGAATCTGCTTTCATCGCTGAACACGACAGATCGCCATTGCGTTCTCAAGTGCAGACGTTGGCGACACCACTGCAGCCGTTCCTGACGGTGGGATAGAGTCAGAGGTACATATGCCAGAGCCACACGTGCACGTAGTCCTGCATCCAGTAGACGGTTGCGGATTGTTCGCACAGTCACCTCAGGTGCAACGGCAGCTCGGATTTGCGTCGCAGTGGGTGTTCTGCTTGATAACGCCGCTCTTCTTATGCTTCGATCGGTCCGCTCATCAGTCCGTCTGTGACTCCCGGTTCCACGTCTTCTCGTGTGAGAATGTTCCTCGGACCATCTACGCCACCATCGTACCACCACCGATACTTCCCATCCAATTCGCTCCGCAATACGACGATACGACCACCCGGCCTCGCGGAGTCCGACTAGACGACCTCGCTCAAAGTCCGATAACTGCTGAAATCGTACACGTCTTCCATGTCCAGGCATTGCAGCTTCTTCAGGGTCTTCGCACGTGTCCGTACGCCGACGACTGATTACATTCACTTCGCCGTACTCCTTAAATACCACCGACGATAATTTGCATATTATGCCGTGCTGTGGCGTAAGCGCTCACCGGTTGGTCCCGAAATCAACATCACATCTACGTAAACTCGACTTCATTAACATATGTAAATTTCATGATCGTCCGCCAATTCCTTTTTGGTGTTCTTTTTTCATTTTCCGGCAGTGTAATAATAATAATGTGTTTTCTGACAGAGTTTGAAAAAACAAGGAGAGAAGAAAGAAAATATATTTTTGCATTTCCACTAAGAAACTTTTGGATAAACTGAAATCTCAGATTAAATATGAAACCATTAAAATAGTCATATTAAGATGAAGCCAGTTATAGACAATTATTACATCACCTTTAATAGACAAGTGAAAAATACTGCATGCCGTCCATCAGCTTTTGATTGGCTACGATAGATGAATTAACACTGTAAAAAATTAATGGTGTGAATTAACGGAAAATTTCTGAAAATAACGTGCAGTAAATTTGCCGACAGGTGTCCGTCTTTTAACAAAATTTCCATTTTTCACAGATTTTCCGTAGGCAGAAATTCTGTTTATATCAGGAAAGTCCGTTTCAGGTTTTTCTGTATGTATACAGAAATCTCGCAAAATCGAAGACGCTGAACCTTTCAGCCCTTACACCAGATAATCCTTTCGCAGCGTTGGGGATCGAATCGAGATCATTTGGGCTGGGTCGTCTTAACCACTGAGCCAGAAAGACTCGGGAATTTGAATCATGTTCATGGTAAAACTAATTGCGTGATGGTGATTTTTTTCTTTTAACTAATGTGAGTGATTTAGTCATTTGATTTTCTGTTAGAGCTAATTTTTTTAATAGGTTTGTAATTAAAATTATTTTTTCTGTTGCAGGATTTATCAAAATTTAAGTTTTTTTCTTCGTGATTTTCAGAAGCAACAGAATGCTTTAAAACTTGAGATCTTTTTAAATTGACAATGACTTTCAATTATCTATAAGAAAAGGTGAAATGTACTTTTTTATAATATTATTTCAGGAAACTCCAAAATATAAAATTTACTGTTTATAGCTAAAATAGCTTTTGTTTTAAGGACTCCACAGACTGATACTTAGACATCGTACAATCACCTGTAGAATAATTAGAGTACCCGGTTTCTTACAGTAACACAATATACACTGCTGGCCACCCAAAATGCAACACCAAGAAGGACACGAGATAGCAAAGCCAGATTTACTGGACACATAACCACAGATACAAAGATGAAACGATTGAACTTACAGGCTCGTGCGACGTGCAGAAAACGCAGACATCAGTAGTTCGTGTGTCCCCCCATGGCTGGCAATAACGGCAGCTACACGCCGCGGCATCGAACGAAAGAGGCTTTGGATGTGGGCTTGGGGTATGTCGGTCCTGGCTGCTTCCACACGCTGCCACAGTTCATCAGGCGTAGCCGCGGGTGGTGCTTGCCGGTCAACTCGGTTGCCGATCAGCGACCAGACGTGTTCGATGGGCGACATATCGGGAGAACAGGCGGGCCACGGCACCAGTGACACTTGGTGGGCCGTGAAGAATTGTTGCACGATGCGTGCCACGTGCGGGTTCGCATTGTCCTGTTGAAACGTTGCAGCTGGCAGGTCCTGTAGGTAAGGGAGGACTACAGGCTCCAAAACGTCGGAGATGTAGCGGTGGCTGTTGAGTGTACCGGCGATGCGTACCAGAGAGGTGCGGGTGTCATATCCAATTGCGCCCCAAACCATAACGCCAGGCGACGGACCGGTATGGTGATGCATAATGTAGGCGTCATACAGTCTCTCGCCGTGGTGCCGCCACACGCGGATCCGACCATCGTGGTGTTGCAGGCAGAAGCGGGATTCGTCGGAGAAGACAATGTCGTGCCATTCCGTACTCCAAGTGCGGCGTTTAACGGTCCACTGCCGCCGTACTCGCCGGTGGTGTAACGTCAATGGTAATCGGAGCAATGGGCGCCGTGTGACAAGTTCCCGTTCCTGAAGATGACGTCGAACGGTACGTGCTGACACAGGCTGTTGCGCAACACACCCTAATTCCTGCGCTAACGTTCGTGATGTGGCTGTGTGAGCCGCCAATGCCCGCCGCACAACATGCCGGTCCTCTCGTTTGGTGGTGTGCTGCGTCTGCGGCAATCACTCACGTCGGTTCGTCCGTCCCTGCTGCACCCAACGAATCCATACTCGCCTCACTGTGGCTGGATGTCGTCCCACACGGGCGCCGATGTCTCAGTACAATAAACCGCTCTCGTGATAAGCCGCTATTCGTCCTCTGTCGAACTCTGAAACGTGCTGGAATGACTGCCGTATTCTGCGACGAGGCATCAGGAAGCTTCCCACGCACAGGTCCGGCAGCACAACACACTCTCACTACTTACCCCGCGCATTCTGTGCACCCTTCTTATAGTGCTTCTCGGTGGCGTGCCGGGCGCACATGATTTGCATATGCCCTGTGATGCTAATCGTTTGCATGTCCTCTCGCGGGAGACGCATGCTGCGAATTTCAGGCCAATCGGATGCTTTCGTCTTGGTTTTGGTGCAGAAAATCGAAAGACGAGGAGAAATATTCTGTGCCACAATAACAAAAATGCATGCGATATGCTGTCCACGATGTCCTATCTCGTTGCAGAACTTCAAAATCAGATCTTCAACACTTGATAAGCATAAATGTTAATCAAACTTCAAGTATTTCCATGAATCGCTCCTATTACCGGAAGTTTCTCGTCATATGGATACGGTAAAAGTCAGAACGGTAGTGGCGTACCCAGAAATGTTTTTCGAAGGGGGTGACGAAATTTTTTTCGGAGGTAAGGGGTTACGAATTTTTTTCTTTTTATATACTATTAAATGTGTCATGTGTGCATTTACTGACAATGTATTCTGAAATGAGTGCATTTACTAAATATGTATATTTGAGTTATGAGCACATTTGCTGACGATATACAGTAAAAAGCAATTGAAGACAGCTGGCGTTATGCAAATGTGGCGCTGTGGGAGGCCCTGTAAACGGAAACGACATGACGCATGCAGCAATCCGACAATGTAAGGAGTGATGCGACGGGAATCAGTAAGAGTAGGACGCAGTATGGGTAAGACGAAGGATCTAAGCGCATTTGATCGTGGGCAAATTGTCGGGGCCCGACGAATGTGTTACTCCATCTCGGAAGTCGTGCAGGCACTGGGATTTTCACGAGCCACTGTGTCACGGGTGCACCGTGAGTACATCGAATCCGGTAAAACCATCCCTGCAAGGGCCAACTGCCGTGGACAACAGCGTGTGGATGAGCGGGGTCATCGTCGTCTAGCTCGCATTGTAACAGCGGATAGACGGGCCACAGTGCAAGAAATTACTCGGCAATTTAACGCTGGTGCACAAAAACGTGTAAGCAGCCACACCATCCAGAACCATCTTCTCGCTATGGGGTACAGAAGCCATCGTCCCACGAGGGTACCGCTGCTGACCGCACATCACAGGGTGCAGAGATTAGCATGGGCGCGGGAACATCGCCACTGGACCCTAGACATGTAAGAAAATGTTGCCTGGACTGATGAGTCGAGATTCACGTTGGTACATGCGGATGACAGGATACGAGTACGGCGCAAACCACATGAAGCGATGGTTCCTTCTTGCCAGCAGGGTACTCTTCAAGCTGGTAAGGGTGGCATTCTCGTCTGGGAACTGTTTACGTGGACTCAAATGCGACCCCTGGTACGCGTGACATCGTCCCTCACAGGCCAACGTTACCGGGATATCCTGGATGACCATTTGCTCCCATTTGTGCGTCTTCAACATCCCACTGGGGACCTCATCCTGCAACAAGACAATGCACCGTGCCATCGCTCCCCAATTGTATCCGAATGGTTGGATGAGCACTCCACAGACGTGACCTCGCTTCCTTGGCCAGCTAAGTCACCTGACCTCAATCCCATCGAGCACATTTGGGATGCCATCGAGAGAGATGTTCGAGGCTCTGACCCCCCTCCATCAAATCCTCGTGAACCGTGGGAGCTTGTTCAGGGGTCGTGGATCCGTATGGCTTCCCAACGCTTCCGGTGTCTTGTCGAGTCCATGCCGAGACGAATCGCCGCCGTCATCAGGGCAAAAGGTGGTGCTACACATTACTTGACAGGTATCTCTAATTCAATTCCGATATTGTTTACCCCACCCCCATTCCCGTTGGCACGCCACTAGAGAAGGGAGTTGTTCCGATTACATGCGGAAAGCTTTCTGAAAATTCAGAATTTTCTTTTACAATCTTAAAAACGGCAATTTACCGTCAATATAAAAAAAGAAATTCCAGAAAGTGTTTCTGAAAATTCAGAATTTTCATGGCGTAGAATACGTGAAATTCAGATTTCTTTTCGTCACTTCACGGAAAAGGTTATGTCATAAATATGTTTCGTTAATTCACAAAAAGAATCACAGGAAGTGCGTGGTTCGTGAATTGCAGAAAATGCTTTACAAAAAGTGAATACTGTCATACATTATGAGCAAAGGTGAAATTCATAAAATATTATTTTCTTTAGTAAATAATGTCTCTATCATCAGAATGCTGGTGTTCCAATATTTAGATTGCACGGGGTATGAATTTGATTTAAAACGAGCTTTTTCAATCATCGTTCGTATGTCTATATTTCAGTTAAGCAGAATTCATCAAGACAAGCTATGTTGGAAACTTAAAAGAGCCATTCTAAATATTAGATGTACAAATACGTTTTGAAGCGTTTTAAGACACCGCAACATGTAATTTGAGAGAAAACAACAATACCTTTACGAATCAAAATATGCGCTGTCATTATCTATCAACTTTCACCATCGGTCGGGTAGCTGACGGATTCCAGCCATGAAGAATACTTCGTCTTGTGACGCGATGAAGTCGTCAACAAATTTTTGCACTCGTCACATGCCCGAAACCGTACAGCAGGCAAACCATGTTGCATCGATCGGAACAAATGATAGTCTGAAGAGGCTATGTCGGGACTATACGTCGGGTGTTCCTAAACTTCCCAGCCTAACGTCAATAACGTTTCCTTGACCGATTTCGCGACATGCGACCCAGCGTTGTCATGCAGTAATTTCACGGGACGCAGTACTTTATTTGTGAATGGACGTTTCCGACAGATTGCCTGGTTCAATCTCAGCAATTGTTGCTTGTAGCGATCAGCTGTAACAGTTTGGCCCGGTTCCAGTTTTTCATAATAGAGCACACCCTTCATATCCCACCAGATGCACAGCTAAACTTTCTTGGAGTGAATAGTACGTTTCGGTGTCGAAGTCGTTGCTTCAATGGGGTCGGCCCAGTGCTTTTTGTGTTGGGAATTGCCGTACCATATCCACTTTTCATCACCCGTAACGAATTTCCACAGGAAAGACTTTCTGTGTTGTTTATTCAACATATTCAAACACTTCATGGCACGCTCATCCTTGTTCCTCTGCTCAGGTCATGTGGCACCCATTTTCCTTCCTTCTGAAACTTTCCCATTGCGCACAAACGATTGGAAATGGTTTGTTGAGTTACACCAGTTGTTCATCTAGTTCTTTTTGCGTTTAAGAAGGATCTTCATCCAGCAATGCTTGCAGTTCCTTATGTGCAACCTTCTGCAGGGTGCCGCTACGTTCTCGATCGCTAACATCAAAATGATTTTCTTTAAACCGTCTAAACCAAAAGTCAAACGTGCTTTCTGATACAATATGCTCCCCCACAACAGAACAGATCGATGGACATGCTTTTGCAGCACTTTTTCCTTCATGAAATTCGTAACGAGTGTGGTGTCGAATAAATGCAGGTTCGCTTGCCATCTTTCACCTACCGATGTGTAAGTGCGTTTGATTGTTGGGCAAACTTATGTGTCACATTTTATACTCCGGACCAGTTACGGCCACATGACAACAACGCGGGGGAATGTCGGGCATGTATATTAGCGGTATACGTAACACAAAAAACGCTTTAAAACTTATTTGTACACCTAATAAGTTAAAAGGTATTCAATTCAGGTGAAACGCATGGGGCTTTTTTTGGCTCCTTAAGGTCCTTATGCCAACAAACTCAAATCAACAAACAAACGAATTCTGATTAAATCTTTTTTTATTTTCCATGTTTAACGAAAACCATGAGCAGCTCTATGGGCTATCAGTAGTCCCCCGTCCATAACTGGGGGGTGGGGTGGGGGTACTGGTTCCAGGAATTGTTGAAAGTCAGTGACGTAAGAAAAAGACTCCATCCATGCCTAATCAGGGTCAAGAAACAATACCCAGCTGGGACGACTTGTCCGAAACTTAAGCATCTGACCACGCAACCACCTCAGATGAAATCAGTTCTGCGGGTGTGAAATATTGGGACCACAGCAGTCAAAAGACATGTTTGCGCCCCGATGCATGGCGCCATTTCAGGGCCCCTTTGTGAACATTTGACTGGAGGAAATTTAGATAATGCTTTCGAAATTTTTTGAGAAATTTTACAATTCAGTGTTTGTAATAACCACGCACATTTTTTCCAAAATAAGAACACAAACTTCTTTTTTTTACATTCATTTTTCAAACTGCTTGATTTTTATGATGATTTCTGGGACTATATCGTAAAGACATCAAATGTTTCTAAAACTTGAAAAAAAATTAAGAGCTTTTTCTGCTTCGGATGCCAATCATTTGAAACCAAAATATACACTGTTAAAAATTTTCTGATATGTTGAACCAAAAAGTGGTACTACACCAGCTGCACCACTTTCTGAGAAAATATACATCACTGCGTGATACAAACAAACCAACAACATGGTACAACCTTACATTATAATGTGGTTGCACCTTTGTTTCATAACGTGGTGCAAAGTTGCATCATGTTTTTGGATTTTTTTTTGCACCACACAATGGCGCATATTTTCTCAGAAAGTGATGCAGCTTGTGTAGTACCTGTTTTTGGTGCAACCTTCCACAACATTTTTAACAGCGTACGCTTATGGTATCTGGTGGAAAGTTTACCGAGACAAGAAAACTGCCGAAGAAAAGGCAACTTTTGCAATTCGCCTTTCATGTGCTAAGGTGTTAAATTCAAATACGCACTTATGCCACTTAATGGAAAAACTGTGGAAGAAAATCAGAAAATGGTAGAATATTCTTGATCATGATTAATAAAGAATTCTTCGTATCCACCTTTCATCGCCGGAGATATCGTGGAAAATTCTAAGATGCATTTGAACTAGGTAGTAAGATTTGTATCCTTCAAGAACAGTAGAACTACGAGGAAAATCTTTGTCATGGGTGTTATTATACGAAAAAAAATATATGAACAAAAGATAAGAAAAAGAATGAGAAACTTTTTCTGGAAAACATGATATCATGATAAATCAGATACATTCTTAAGCCACCCAGGGGTCAAACTGTGACGAGAAAATCAGCAAATGAGCAGGATACATAGCTGTTTTTCCAATCTAACTTTTAGAAATGGAGCTATCTGTAACGTATACTCTATATTCACTTTCCTTTTGATTTTACTATCTCTGGTTATTTTATTTTACTATGTAAATTATCTTCTTACTGAACGAAATATTATTTCACCCGATGAATGAGATCTGGCAATGAGTGTAAGCCATGACGTGGTGGTAGCTAGTATATAGGCGCGTTCATCGAGACTTAGGGAGAGCTTTTGTTGTTGTTATGAGAGAGCGTTGTTGTTTACGGAGAGCGTTGTTGTTATGAGGAGAGATTCTTCATTATTGTAAAACAAGTTGTGTGTGTGCTTTAGATGACCAAGAGTCCTATAATAAAAAAGTTGCCGTAAGTTAGTCTTTCTCAATTCATAGTTTTTGTCAGACCTCTGTTTGGCTGTTAGGTTTATAACATTAGTGTATTACCATAAATAACCAGCGTTAAGACTTTATTCATTTTCGTAATTAACTAGTAACAACAACCTTTTGAATTCACTATTTTGAAGCTTAGTACAAGTATATCATTAGCTAGCTGGTAGAAAGAGCATCATTCATATTAATTAGCTTAGCGGAAAGCAAAATAAAACTAATTCATTATAATTGGCGCCCGAACTTTTCTCGAACACGAGATCTTGACGATTATTACCCATGTCTTCCTTACCTGGGACAACTTCAATTTTCCACCCCAAGGCAAGTTCCGAGGGTGATGGTGTGTTTTGGACAATTTGCAAGAAGCCTGTGGGTCTGACTTTGATATGCATGATCTACACGTACCCAGACATTCTTCACCATTTCGTAATATACCAGCTTCCTATTACTCTGAGTCGCGGGTCGTTCCTGAGGGAGTTCAATCCTCTCAGCGCAGCAGAATGCTTGCCCATTTCGTGCCGCATGCAGGAACAATTCATTTCAATGGTTTGGAGGGGTCCTTAAAGTTCCTCGAAGATCTGGAAGATCAATTTGATCTATATAATATTCCTGAAGACTTCAAGGTGCAAATCGCCGGCACTTGCTTGAGGGATACCGCTAAGACCTGGTATCGGCAGTGGAGAGTGTCGAACCCGGATTCCCATTATGAGAATGTCCGTGCAGAATTTTTGGAGGTCTTTCCTTTCGGCCTCAGTCGAGCTAGCCTTGCTCAACAGCTTTTTTCGCGTCAGCAAGGTCCCAATGATAGCCCTGTTGCATTTGCGTTGGAAACTACACGCTTATATAACCTATGGGATCCACATGCTAGTCATGTTGACATGTTGGATACCCTCATGCAGCAGCTCGACCCATTCTTACAAGATTTTCTTGAGGTTCGACACCCTGCCACAATTCATGAATGCCTTTGCCTCATACGCACGTATGAAGAACGACATGGCAAACATGGTTCAACTCACCATGCTCGGGCACCCCGCGAGGCTTATTACGAAAACCCTCAGCGGCATAATAGGCATAATAACTTTCAGCGCGAGCATACACAAGTGCACACCCAAGCTTCATACGTTCCACCACACAGAAGAGTGGCAAACCAACAGCGAGTTTCTGAACAAGCTTCGGGATATTGTACAAATGCACAATATGCTCGACCCCGTTTCAATCAGCAGCATTCGGAACGTTTTCATGCTCAGGGCAATGATAATTTTTCTGCCCGTGCTGAGGGCAGACGTAATGGATATGAAAATGTCAACAGACACGCGGAGTTCCCGACGCAGGTTTCACGCAGTTTTCCTCATCGTGAAAATTTTCCCGATACCCGGCAGGGTCGAGGTTTCAGACCGCATGATAATCCAACCAGGAATCCTTTAAACTTCCAAAGGAAGTAGACGAAGAGTCGGTCCTGCTTCCTGATACCAAACATTCTGATCCTAAAACAGTATTAGTGACTGTTCAAACTCCTCAGTTGCCTGATGTATTCTTGACAATTGAAGATATTATTGTCGAGACAAAGTTCGACACTGGTTCTGAAATATCAGCCCTAAATACAAAGTTTTGCACTGACAATTTTCCTGCAATACACGTTCAGCCTGCGACGCAGTATTTGCGAGGTGCAAATAACGAAATCTTCAGTATCACAGGAACTGTCACATTATCTTTAGGGCTGGGAAAAGCTCGTTTCACGCATTCTTTCCTGCTTATAGACGAACTACCTGTGAAATGTTTAATGGGCATGGACTTTATACATCAGTTTCAAATAACTTTGAATTTCGTACAACATGTGATTTCCTTTCCGGAACCTGTCGAAATGATTCCTACGGTTCCTGTAGATATAACGAGTTTGTTATTGAGTAACCAATTGAGTGAGAGGCAACGAGACCAGCTTTCTCTCCTTTTACAGGAAAGCCCTGGTTTATTTTCGGATCAAACTGGTTTCACACAGGTGGTTTATTATATCATTGACACTGATGGTTCGAAACCAATTGCGACGAAACCTTACCCTTGTGCTCCACATAAAAAAAGGAAATGCAACGTCAAATTGCTGAAATGATTAAGCAGGGCATAATAAGGGAATCAACAAGTGCCTGGGCTGCCTTTTTGGTTCCAAAGAAACAACCCAATGAATTTCGTTTCGTGACTGATTTCCGCAAGCTCAACCAAGTCACAAAAACGATCAATTATCCACTACCTGTCATGTCACATATTTTAAATGACCTGTCGTCAACCAAATGGATGTCAACCTTGGATTTGGCGAGTGGATATTGGCAGGTGGCAGTACATCCGGACTCTGTCGATAAAACAGGCTTTGTGACTCCTTTTGGGGCCTATGAATATTTACGTATGCCCTTTGGACTAGCTTCTGCACCTGCTACTTTCCAAAAACTTATGGATACGGTTCTTAGACCTGTCCTGGGTCCCCTTGTGCATGTCTATTTAGATCACATTATTATTACATCAGAGACTTTTGACGAGCACCTTTCTCTGCTCAAACAGGTGTTCCAACTCATATACAATGCTGGCTTGACGTTAAAACCTAGTAAATGCCAGATAGCAAGGGACGAGATTGTATATCTGGGGTTGAAAATCACTCCCCACGGCTTATTTACTGATAATGAAAAAATTAGGCCTATTGTTGACTTTCCTCGGCCTAAAACAGCAAAAGAACTATCACGCTTTCTGGGAATGACCGGATGTTATCAGCAGTTCGTCCCCGCTTATGCTACAACATGTGAGCCATTGTATGCTTTAAAACGTAAATACAAGAAGTTTGTCTGGACACCTGAGGCTAACGCTGCTTTTGAAACACTGAAGTCTGCATTAACTCAGCCTCCGGTGTTGGCTTTCCCGGATCATACTAAGGAATTTGATATTTATACTGATGCATCCGGAGTTGGTCTTGGTTGCGTTTTGTCACAGGCTGGGCATCCAATAGCTTTTGCGTCTCGTACTTTAGCCAAAGCTGAACGTAATTATTCAGCTACGGAACGTGAATGTCTTGCTGTTGTGTATGCGCTGAATAAATTTCAATGTTATCTTAACGAATTGACGGTTAACATAATTACGGATCATTCTGCCCTTCAGTATTTGAATTCCGCTAAGCACCTATCTCAAAGACTTATGAAGTGGGCTCTGAAGTTACAGGAGAGCAATATCAAAATTTCATATCAGCCAGGTCATAAGAATCAATTACCGGACGCATTATCTCGCGTTCCGATTAGTGGGGTCCCCACAGAAACTACTCCTGGATGTCAGCCTTTACTTCTAATAGCTGATATAACATCCAGAGAGCAGATAATGGCAGAATTAATAAATGATCCAGATTTTGGGGATATCTGTAATTTTTTGCTTGCGGGTTCGCCCCTACAAAGTGATCCTTCTCTGGCTGGAAGGTCACAGCATTTTGAAGTAATAGAGGGTCTTCTTTATTATACAAAATCTAGGACTACTAGGGCAGAGTTTCGCCCATGTATTCCGCGAACCCTTAGAATGGCCCTTTTAAACGAATTTCATGACAAACCTCTTGCAGGCCATTTAGGTATTCGCAAGACCCGTTGTAAATTGCGGGATGTTGCCTATTGGCCTGGCATGTACCAAAGTGTGCTCGCATACGTTCAATCATGTCACTTGTGTCAGATTAATAATTACCGTGATGTAAGACCGGCCGGTCACTTGAAATCTAGTTCAAGTTCTCATGTGTTTGATATTATTTCCATAAATTTATTGGGACCTTATCCTTTATCTGTTAAAAATAAAGCTCGTTACGTTTTAGTACTAACTGATAATTTTTCTAAATGGGTTGAAGTTTTTCCCATTAAAGCCGCTACGGCAGAAGTTATTTGTAATGTATTGGTTAATGAAGTATTCTCTAGATATGGTGCACCTCATAAAGTAGTTTCGGATAATGGTCCTCAATTTATTTCTGACATTTTTGAAAGAATGTGTGCGAGACTACACATTAAACATAAATTCATTTCCCCATATCATCCCCAGAGTAATCCTGCGGAACGCGTTAACCGCACGCTAGTGAAAATGATTGCGACTTTTGTAATGGATCATCATGAAAGATGCGATGACCATTTGGAGCTTTTTGCGTTCGCCCTCCGCTCGTCTGTCCACGAGTCTACTAAAATTACTCCTGCAGAACTTTTTCTGGGTCGCAAAATTAAAACCCCTTTTGAAAATTTAACGGGGATTATCGACGAACTAAGCCAGCGACCAACTCCGCAATCAGTACGAATCATGGCAGAAAAAGCTCGTGTTGCAATGCTAGGAGCACAAGCGGCTCAAGCAAGATATTATAATTCTAGGCGTAGGGAACCAGATCTTGTCGTTGGAGATCTCACTCTCGTTGAAACGCACTTCCAGTCTTCTGTTTCGCATACTTTAGTGAAGAAATTTGCACCCAGCTACGAAGGTCCATATCGGGTGGCAAATATCTTTGAAAATAATATTGTTCTGGAAAAACCTGACAACCAATTTCAATACGTACACGTTGATCAGTGTCGCAAGTATCATGAACGAAATATCGATTTCATAATCAACCCTACTCAACCTTCTGTTCCACAGACTCAAGAGTCTATATCTCACGATCAACCGCCAGAAATTTTGGACGAACCAACAAACATTTTTGAAGAATCTCCAGTGATTTTTCCTTCACCCTCCCCTCCTCAAGACGGGTTTCCAAACACGCAACCTGATTCTCCCATGAGACTCGAATCGAGTTCTTCGAATACTCGTATCGTTCCTTTCCCTCCAACCATTGCCAAGACTATTGCTGCGCCGTTTCCGGATAACTCTGCACCAACGCGGGCTACTACTTCTTTGAATACCTCGTCAGAAAGTATTCCTATAGGCAAATCTAAACATCGCCCTGCACGACCACTGAATTACAGCAGCGACTCAGAGGCTTCGGACATTTCTGACTTATCAGTTATGAACACTAAATTTCATGTTACAAACCGTCCAGCACCACCAAAGGCTGGGCGCAAACGTGACTTGTCTCCCCAATCTGCTTCACCGCAACAACGACGAAGGCAGAAATCTTTGCATCCGCCCGGGTTTCGCCCCTGGAACCTGCGTTCAGGGCAAACAGGGCCGACGCCTGCTACTACTCTCATGCCACGCTGGCGTAAGCGCAAGCAAACGATGTGACCGGAGACACGTCCGTCCAAAAGAATACTGGAAGGACACAACGGGCCCCAGCACAAAGGGACTCCATATCAAAAGCCTGGGGGAGCCCGTTCCTATCAGCCGCAAGGATTTCCGGACCGCCAGACTTCCGACGTTCCTGACCGTTCTTCTCAGCCGCAGGGATTTCCGGACCGCCAGACTTCTGACGTTCCTGACCGTTCCTATCAGCCGCAAGGATTTCCGGACCGCCAGACTTCAGACGTTCCTGACCTTTCTTCTCAGCCGCAGGGATTTCCGGACCCACAGCCTTCCGCCGTTTCGGACCGAAGGATTTCCGCCATTCCTGACCGTTCCCGTCAGCCGCCGGGATTTCCTGACCGACAGCAGACCGATGTTCCAGATCCATTAAAGTCCTTGAAGAGATCGAAGCCACCTGATTTTACCAGTCCGATTAGGCCTGGGAAACGTTATCGCACTAGAGTTTTTTATGCGTCCTCGAGATAAGTAAGTTCTCGTGGACAGGTTCTTTTCTTAATTTGTTGTTTTTCCTGCACGACCAGTTGGCGTGTCAGAATTTTTTTTTTTTTTTTTGTGGGCCTATGCATTCTTTTTTGTGTATATATGTGTGGTTTTTTTTATATTCTATGTCCATCTACTAATCCACTTTTTTTTATATATCTATGTGCTTAGGGGTAAAATAATAAAATTGTTACTGTTAGGCAGCTCCAGGTAATTTTCGCTGCAGATACAGTTGGTATGTATTCAACGAATAATGCGAACGTAATTTGAAATTAAAATAATAAAATTGTTACTGTTAGGCAGCTCCAGGCAATCTTTGCTGCTGATACAGTTGGTATGTATTCACCGAATAATGAGAACGTCATTTGAAATTAAAAAAGTGATTCCTGCTAGGCAGAATAAACGGAAAATATGCCGATGCAGGTTTGTTTTGTTCAACAATACAAGTTTCACAGACGAATACAGATTTCTTAAATTTGTCATGCCAAGTTTGATAATGTAAATACTGCTATCACCAAACAACAAAACAAAAAAGAGGTCGAGAAACGTCAATCAACGAAATGTAAGACTTACACTCCAAAATTGATAGGTTTTTCGGAAACAAAAAAAAGGAAAAAAAAAAAAAAAAAAAAAAAATTAAAAAAAAATTAAGGGGGAGATGATGTAACGTATACTCTATATTCACTTTCCTTTTGATTTTACTATCTCTGGTTATTTTATTTTACTATGTAAATTATCTTCTTACTGAACGAAATATTATTTCACCCGATGAATGAGATCTGGCAATGAGTGTAAGTCATGACGTGGTGGTAGCTAGTATATAGGCGCGTTCATCGAGACTTAGGGTGAGCTTTTGTTGTTGTTATGAGAGAGCGTTGTTGTTTACGGAGAGCGTTGTTGTTATGAGGAGAGATTCTTCATTATTGTAAAACAAGTTGTGTGTGTGCTTTAGATGACCAAGAGTCTTATAATAAAAAAGTTGCCGTAAGTTAGTCTTTCTCAATTCATAGTTTTTGTCAGACCTCTGTCTGGCTGTTAGGTTTATAACATTAGTGTATTACCATAAATAACCAGCGTTAAGACTTTATTCATTTTCGTAATTAACTAGTAACAACAACCTTTTGAATTCACTATTTTGAAGCTTAGTACAAGTATATCATTAGCTAGCTGGTAGGAAGAGCATCATTCATATTAATTAGTTTAGCGGAAAGCAAAATAAAACTAATTCATTATATATCATGTTTGAGAAAGATTTTTCGAACTAATTAACAAGGCAACTGTACTATGCAGCAGTAAAAAATATATCGAAAAAGAAATGATGAATAAACTTGCTAATGGTATAGCAAGAGAATATAGCAAGCGAAGAGAAAAAAATATTTTTTTTTTCAATCCTAATTTAGTTGAAACAGATTCGCGATCAACATGGTTTTCGTAAAGGCTACTCAACTGAGATAGCGTTGTTGGGAGTCTTAAATTACTTACATTCTAATATTGATCGTGGAAGGTGCGTCGCGGTCATTTTTTTGTGATTTGTCTAGTGCATTCCATACCGTTCGTCATGATATTTTGTTAACCAAGTTACACAATATTGGGATTAGGAGAGTACCATTTACACAGTTTAAAAAGTACCTTTAAGGTATAGGAGGCAGTTTGTTCAAATACAGGGTATTTGTTCTAGTGTTGAGCCAGCACATTATTATGTTTCCCAGGGATCAGTTCTGGGTCCTATGCTTTTTTTTACTTATGTTAATGACGCTTTTAATGTTTCCTCTAGTTTACACCAGGTTTTATTTGCAGATGATACTAGTTTATTATTTTCTGGTAATTCTGTGTCTGAGTTGCTGCCTCGAGTACTTTCGTTGGTTTTGTTTTAATTCTCTTACCATTAATGTAACTAAAACAAACTGTGTTTTCTTTTCGGATCGCAGATTTCGGTTATCTACTCCTTCTGGTGTTGTCTTGAATGGGGTTCCCTTGGTCTTTCATGCATCGGTAAAATTCTTGGGTGTTCATTTACATGAGAACTTACGTTGGGACTCGCATGTTGGCGGCTGGTCTGAGATCTCGCATTGGTGTAATTGCTGGAATCTCGAGTTTTTTGTCGGTTAGGACAAGTTGGGCTTGTATTATTCTTTATTTATCCATTATTGTCTTATTGTATTCTGTCTTCGAAAACGAGGGGTAATGTTAACAGAATTTATGTTCTTCAAAAAAAAATTATTCGTTTGATAAATTTGTTGATTGATGTTGAAATTCTTTTTGTTCGTTATCATGTACTATCTATTGATAAATTATATAATTTCAGACTTTTGTTATTTATGCATAAAAGAGTTTATGCAAATAGGTATTCAAATCTAATAACATTGCATCATTTTTCTCATTTTTACGATACTCGAGGATACACAAAGTTTGTGATCCCTAGAGCACACACAAATTTGTTGTTCAATAATATTTGAGCAACCTGCCCTCGTTTGTGGGACGAGTTGCCGTTACATATTAGATCTACACTGTCTACCAACAAGTAATTGGACACTCCTGCAATCGATGATATCTGCGGTCCTGATACACGTCACGGCCGCCGCCGTTAAATATCGTGTGGAAAACAACAACGCAACCAGTCGCATGCAAGATGCCACGCAGTTCGGAGCTCTCTGATTTCGAGAAAGGTGCAATCGTCGGGTATCACAAAAATGGCCGATCCATACGTGACATATCCAGCGAGTTGAAGTACCCAAAATCGACAGTGGCCTACGTGATTGGTAAGTGGAAGATGAGAGGTGACTGTCAGAATGTGCCCCGACCTGGCAGACCCACAAAACTGGGAGTTAGAGACCGACGGGTGCTGGACAGAGAAATTCGGAAGAACCGCACCAAATCGATGGGCCACATTCGCGACGAGTTTCAACAGGCATCCGGGAGTGTTCTTTCGATGAATACCATCCGTAAGGAAGCCCATCTGCTCTGTTATCATGGACCTGCTGCCGCCCACAAGCCTTTGATCACCAAGTCCAATAGCGCTGCTCGGCTAACGTGGTGCAAAGAACGTCGATAGTGGACCGTTGAACAGTGGAAACAGGTTCTCTGGAGCGACGAATCAAGGTTCACCCTCTACCGTTTTGGTGGCAGGGTCTGGGTTTGGCGTCTGCCTGGAGAACGCCTCCCGCCGGAATGTATTGTGCCAACTGTGAAGTTCGGCTGCGGTGGAATTATGCTATGGGGGTGTTTCTCCTGGTATGGCACGGGACCATTGGTCGCAATTCTTGGTAGACTCAACGCCGAGACCTACTGCACCATTTTGGATGACCATGCGCTTCCTACGTTGTGGCAGTTTTACGGGGTGGGCCCATGTTACTTTCAGGATGGCAATGTCATCTGTCATGTTGCGAGGTCCACCATGGCTTGGTATGGTGACAATGGGGTTAATCGAATGGACTGTCCTGCGCAGAGCCCGGACCTTAACCCTATCGGGCACCTCTGGGACGAGTTGGAGTGTCGACTTAAGGTGTGCCTCCACCGTCCGAAATCGGTGAAGGAACTGACCTGTCTTCTCCAAGCCGAGTGGAAGAAAATACCACTAGCCGTCGTATAACGCCTGGTTGAGAGTATGCCCCGAAGGGTCGCAGCTGCAATCGCTGCTCGTGGAGGCTCCACCAACTATTGAAGGTGAATAAACTTCGTTTTCCTTTGCCATCACAGGTGTCCAATTACTTGTTGGTTGATAGTGTATAATAAAATACACTGCTTTTAAAAGAGTGTTGAGGAGTTTCTTGTTGTTTGGTTAAATATTGTGTTGATACAATAGAAATGTTTATTTTTACACAGTTGGCAGTTAAACTGAACTTGAGGATGTGTTGACTTAACAGATTATCCGTTGGGGTTCAAGGGCTCGTCAGACTAAATAAATTAGCCTTTTCCCCTGGCCCTTTGCTATACTATGTCATACGTTTTTGTACAATATATATAAATTGTGCTTCTGATTGTACCTGTATTGATATTATTGATAGATTCTTCCTCTTGATTATGATTGTGATACAAACGAACCAACTATTTTTATTGTATTTTACTTTTAGCTAAATCGTATTACCATTTATGTTTTGTAATTTCCTTCACTAATAAGTGTTGTAAATGATTTGGATTTTTTGATGTATTCACATCATGTTTTGGACACTTTCCAGTTTGTATTGTTATGGTGTTTGATGTATTTAATGCTGTTTCGTGTGGTGTAGCAATAAATTACAATAGAATCAGTTCAAATCTTGATCGGATTTTTAGAATTGGATCGCCGTTGCAATAATTGTTAAATTTCAACTTCAAATTTGTTTTTTTCTTGCCTTTATCTAATTTTGAATAAAGTCACTCAGATGAAATGCGATTTATAACAAAATTGCTAAGATCAAAATTAAGTACTAAACTCCAGATCAATAATATTTAATTTAATGTGATAACTTACTTATTAATTTTTAATTTCCATATCTTCTCCTAAGATTCGATCGGAAGCCTGCAGGGATTTTCGGAAACAGCACTGGAAGGACCGCTGATCTCATCGACTGCTTTTGCAGGTAATAGTAGTAAGCATTTTGATATTTTTAATCATACTGCGTAAATTACGCGTAAAATTTTCACTTGAATTCGAAAAACTGGTTGCTTAGTGAGAAGAAATTGAAGCTGAAATTGTATTTAGTGAGACAAGCAAATGTTTTGACAAAAATTTGTTTAAAAAAAAATGTTTAGTGAGACAAACTAATGGATAACTGGAGAGGTAATTAACACGTTTCGGGATGGTGGAAGTTTAAGAAAGTATAGAGATGTTTTGGATGGCAAGTGAAGTCAATGAATTTAGTGTCATGTGTTTTTGTCATGACTCTGAGATATACACAGTCGTATCAGAATAATATGACCATCCCCGAAATCACAGTGTACCCGCTCAGACGCGTCACAGAGTGCAAGTGACAAGGTCGACCACACGGAGATATAATCGGTCGGCCAGCACAGATGAGCTACAGTGCGTCAGGTGAGCACAATGGACAGAGATACCAATTTGACGGACGTTCGAAAAGGAATGATCATCAGCTACCTCGCCAAGGGTGGAAGCATCTCAGAAACAGCAGTCTTCGTGGGCTGTTCGCGAGGTGCTGTAGTAAGGGTCTACCAAGAATGGACAGCTGGCACACCGAGTACCTCTCGACGTCATAACTGTGAAGCCCCAAAGGCCATCAACCCCAGAGGAGAACGTTGCCTCCGCCAACTGGTAAAGGGCAGCTGACGCAGAACAGTGCAGCAATTGGCCACTCAAATGAACGCTGGGATACTCAGGTACGTGTCCCCGATAACAGTAGAGCGAATTCTGTTACACATGGGTCTGCGGAGTGGACGCTGGTGTCAAGGCGTTCATGTTCGCCTGCAGTTCTCATGGAACTACCGTCATCGGACAGTGGACGAGTGGGAAAAGGTTGCCTTCTCCGACCAATAGAGGTTTCTACTCCACAGAAGTGACGGGAGGTAGCGGATACGGTGTCAGACACACTAGAACCAACACCCGGACACGCTTTCCGGACAAGTACAGTCCGGCGGTGGCAGTGTGCATGTCTGCGAGATGTTTTCTTGGTATGACGTGGGATCTCTGGTACCGCTGGATGGGTCCCTGAACGCCAATTACTACCTGTCCATCGTCACTGACCACATGCATCCTTTCATGTTGGACGTTTACTCTGGTGGTGATGGTGTCTACCAACAGGACGATGCGCCAGGCCATGCCGCTAAGGTGGTGCGTGACTGGTTTCAGGAACATGACAGCGATGTCTCCGTTCTCCCTTGGCCGGCGAAATCGCTGGACCTCAATCCCATAGAGCACTTGTGGGACTATTTCGATCGACAGTTTCGAAGTGCCGACCCACAACCACATTATCTCCGGGACCTCTGTGTCTCTGCTGCAGTCTGGATGGGTACGTGTGCCTGGGGCAACTTTCCGGGACCTCATTGTTTCCATGCCACGCCGTCTTGCCGCCGTCATCCGGGCCAAGGGTGGTTATTCCCAATATTAGGTAGGTAGTCATCATTCTGATACGAATGTGTATATCTGACAGACCGTAAAAATGTCAAAGTGAAAATAATAACTGTCAACACGAAACCAGTAATTTTTTCTCTTTGAAAATTTGCTTCTTTGAAATCACGTTTTCCCAGACATGCTTTTCAAATAGAAATAAGAACTGCGTAAAATAAAAAAGATTGTTTAAAACACATTTAGACATCGACCCACGTCAAATGATGTGATGCTTTTGGAGAAAGAAAGCCACTAGAATTTTACGCAACCACTAGGTTTATGTATTGAAATCCATCCTTGATCTCATCCTCTAGTACCTAATTTTTCGACTCAAGAAGATATGAAAATAAACACCCTTAAAGACCCGCACGACTGTATTCGGAGCTATCTTTGCACAATCATCATCATCATCATCATTTATTGTCAACCATTATCAATCCACTGCTGGACGCAGGTCTCTCCAAGCCTTTTCCACAACGGTCTGTCTTGTGCCAGTATCCTCCATGTTACTGCTGCATACTTTCGAATTCCTCCACCCATGTTCCACGTGGTCTTCTTCTGGGTCTTTTCCTGTCCCTTGGAATCCAATCTAAAATTTCGACTATCCATCGGTGGTCTGTCCTTCTGGCAGTATGTCCAGCCCATTGCCCTTTCAGGGATTTTACTCTGATCATCTTCCACTCCTGTCTTTTTTCTGATCCACGAGTTCCTCTTCTAATCTCTCCTGGTTACACCAAGCATGCACCTCTCCATGCTTCTTTGAGTTTGCACAATATTTAACCTTTAATCAAGCTTAACATTTAACAATCATCTAAACATAAGAGTTTAACAAACACCTAAACATATTCAATATTATGAAGAGCACCTTGATATCTAATATTCTTAAAAGTTTGTTAAATATTGAGCTCAGAGTCAATGGTTCCAGGGAAGGAGAGAGCCAGTACCGTAAGACAAGCACAGCATCCATGCCTCACCAGGATTTGAACCCATCTCGGACAAAGGACGAGCGCCTGCTTATAAGCAGTCGCCCGTCCTTCAAAGATGAGCAACACGATAGACTATGTTGCTGAGGATGCTCATTAACACCCCCCCCCCCCCAAAAAAAAGAAGTGAGGAAGGATCAGAAAGCCAGAAAGCTTTTTCTTATCAGTTTTCTGGAGACATGGGTACAGAGTAGAATCGGTAGGTGGGGACAGGTCCATGAAATGGAGCTGTCCCCACCATTGCTTAGGAGCCTCAGAAAAAGCTTTTCGATATGCGATGTGTTGATCTATTGCTTTAAGAGAAAATATGGATTTGATTCGAAACATACTAAAACTTTAGAATGACTTACATTTCTGATATTTAAGAAATCCCAGGCAGGTAAGGACGCTCTTACCTGATATTTAAACAATCCCAGGCAGGTAAGAACGCTCTTACCAGGATCGATCCCAGGCAGCTAATAACGCTCGAACCAACAAATGTGCATCGGATGGGCACATTAAGCCGTCCTACCCCGGGTACTGCGCTCCCGGCTATAAAAAAGAACGTCTTTCTCCCACTTTTTACCTGGGTTCCTTGTGACTTTCCTGCCGGCCATTCTGGCTCAAATTTGCTAGCTTCTTACTTCTAAGAATTGTTTAAGATCTGGGGCAGACACTCCCTTCTCCAAATACTCTACATAAATCTAATCTATCTAGAATAAAAAAATGTAGATAATTAATGACATGATATTATTACTGATTGAAATGATGTAATCGTAACTCGGCCCCTTTATTTTTTCTTCAGCCATTGTTGACGATTTGTCAAAAAGAAAAAATGAAGCGATGTGCATCTTCTGTTACTGGAAAACCCCTGAGGCTGTTGATTGACCCGGTTACGCTTGGAACTAGTTCGAAAAGAAGATAAAGCATTTTCGAAAACATTGCTAACAATTTTTTATTTTTAGTAGATTTGCATTTCTTAGAAAAACGGGTAAATGAAGATGCATCCAAAGAACGCTTAAACCATTAAGACCTTTTTGGGGCCATAATTAAGGGTGAAATTAATTCCAGACTATTTTTGAGTATCATGATTACAAACTGTTCAGGAGAAAAATCATTTCAAAGGTATAAATATATAAAAGTACGAACAAGCTTCGCAGAAAGTGGCAAACATTTTATCTTACTTTTTGAAGATATAATCAATATTTTTTTCATCAGAAAATCAGTCAACAAATTATTTATTATTATAATTTATCTGTTATACAGCTGTGGAAACTTATTATGGCCACTCTATGTATTTATAACTGCCATTAAGAAACAACGACTGATTATATCTCCGTGTGGTCGACCCATCACCTCAGTTTCACATTTATAATTTCATCATCCACTCATCTTTATATATATGAGGGCCTCATATATACTTGATTAGATTAGGTCTTCAGATAGTACAAATCTGACGAATATGCAAAGATTTTCGGGATCTGTTTTTGAAACAGAGGTGCTATTCAGTAGTGGTTTGTTGAGAAAATTCGAGGAAAAGGTTAGTTTCCTAAACCCTAAGGGGCTTTCTTAAGCAAATATTTATCAAGAAGTACTTCCATTGTTTATCACGAAAGCCATGATATTCCATGTATCCGACCAATATAGTCTGAGTTCGAGTTTGGTTGGTTCAGAGGCGCTCCTTTGTCAGAAAGGTCTTACTTTTCTTGAATAGTAAAAATGGAATAAGAAAACATCGAAAATCAACAACGGTACCAAAATTCAAGAGCAGTTCAAAGCCCACCGCATAATAAAAGTACAGAAAAATCTGCAAAATCTAAGTATTCGAGATGCACTTTGGTTCTCTTAGTTTAGTTGAAAGGTGGTGCATGAGCCAGAACCGATCGTTAAACGCCATGCCTTCTCTCTGGTGTCAAACAATTTCATTTCTCTTAATCATTCTACCTAACAACTCCAGCTTTCCAAACGGGAAAGTTCTTCCAATCTTATCTTAGAACACGTTTTTTCGTCCCGTTCTTTTCTTTTTGACCGTTTCGGCACGACTATCATCAATCATTAATCAGATAAATAAAAGTATCATTAATCAGATAAATAAAAAAAATAAACTGTTCAGAAAATTCTTAAAATCAAGGTCACAAATTGATTATAATATTTTTAAAAAATTTAGAAATAGTCTCAATTCCTACATTAGAAAATTAAAAAGAGATTATTATTTTTATATTTTTTCTAAAAATGATCCTGAAGTAACCTGGAAGCACTTAAACATATTATTAGGCCGTAGGAATGTACCAAAAACTTTGATTCACATCACTCGCGGTAACATCGATATTTCTGATCAAACTGAAATTGCTAATCAATTTAATAATCATTTTATTGTATCACCACAGCGTATAATACAACAACTTCCTAAGCTTAATGATCAACAATTAACTGATAACTCCAACTCATGTACTTTAAATTCAATGCATACTTTGGAATTTACTAAAACCGAATTAATCTACCAACTGCAGAATATTAACATAAATACAGGACCAGGCCCAGATGATATTCTTCCCAAAATTTTAAAAACTATAACTTTTTACATTGTTACTCCCCTATCATATATTTTTAATTCCATTCCAGCTACAGGTATTTTCCCAGATTCGTTAAAAATTGCAAAAATTATCCCTGTCTTTAAAAAAGGTTCTCTGGCAGATATTAATAATTATCGACCAACTGCCAAACTATCCATATTCGCTAAAATTTTTGAAAAATTACTATTTGTTAGATTATTTGCCTATATTGAAAAGTATAAAATTTTGCACAAAAATCAATTTGGCTTTTTACCAAATTCCTCAACAGAAATCGCCCTTTTACACTTAAAAGATAAAATTCAATCTAATTCTATTAATAATAAATTTACATTGAGACTTTTCATCGATTTATCGAAAGCATTTGATACTTTAAATCATAACCTATTATTATCAAAATTGTACCCGATTGGTATTCGGGGTACATTACATAATCTATTTATAAACTATCTCACTGGTCGCCAGCAATATACAGAAATTGAACATACCAGATCTAACTTACAAACAGTCATTTCAGGGGTCCCTTAGGGCTCGGTACTTGCTCCATTATTATTCAATATTTATATTAATGACTTCTGTACCTGTTTACACAATTCAGATATCATTTTATATGTAGATGATACAACCATTTTAATACATGGAAATGATGTTGAGACATTGGTGAGGCAACTACAAGTCCATTTTACATCTATCACTAATTGGTTAACAAAAAATGATCTGGCTATTAATATTAACAAAACAAAAGTAATGATTTTTTCAAGTACGTCAACCCCCACCTCCTTAATTCAGAATATTAATTTACTTGGATCATCTATAGAAGTGGTTCAAAGTCATAACTATCTTGGTATCATTATTCAGCATGATTTAAAATCGAATTCACATGCTGACTACCTTTCTAATAAGATCTCAAGAAATATAGGCGTTATTAGTAGTGCAGTGGCCAATTTAGCCCCAAAATTAATTATTTTATTATACTACACTTTAATTTAATCTCCCCTAATCTATTGTATATCTGTTTGGGGATCGACTACTTTACACAATATGAAAAAACTTAAGTCGTTACAAAATAAATTCATAAGACTACTGCAATTTAAACTACAAAATACTCAATTTTCAAATACAGTCTTTCAGGCTAGACTCAGTCCAAACGATTTTAATATACTAACTATTCAACAATTGCATATCTATAGTATAGGTAAACTAATGTTTTTGAGAATTAAAAATGATTATTACCAAGATTTAATTACAATAAATACTCACAGTCATGATTATTCCACGAGACATAAAACAACATTAATCCCTGTTTCCACTAACAGAACGATTTAGATCATTTGTTAATTATACTGGTCCTGCATTATGGAATGCATTTCCTACTGATATTGTATCACTTAATAATATTAATATATTTAAAGGAAAACTCAGGCTCTTCTTACTGACCAAAAGCTCATAAAGTATTATTACCTTTATTGATTGATAGCACCACCTTTGCTGTGTTTGATATTGTGTGGACTTGACTGGTTTATCTTTTTTTTTTAATTTTTTTAATTTTCATGAAAATTTTGATGCTTTGGGAGAAGAGGGCACGTCAGGCCTATCAGGCCTTTTCCCTCCTCATTCCCTGTTGTTACAAAAATATATTATTTGTGTTATATATTTTTGATTATGTAATACCATGTCTGTAACAACTAAAATGCAATAAATGAAATGAAATGAAATGAAAGTAAGCACATCCATATACACCTGCGAACATATCAGAAAACTTATTATGTTAAAGGTTCGAAACGGTGGAAAAAAATTCTGCAAACGGATATCGCTGACAAAATGCCTTTTTTTTTTGTTGCATTTGTACAATTTTAATTCCTACACGTGAGCCGTATTCACAGAACATTGCCACTTTCATGTGGCAGCATTTTACTTGAAAAGCTCGAGTCTTTATAATGCTTGAACGGGTCACATTTATTAATCGCCCTTAGTAGATTATATTTCCTTCTGAAAGTAAAAGGACCTTCCTCTTACCTCCATGTTATGGTTATTAGGTTAAGAATTATCAGTGTTTCATGTTTGTAAGTTTAACAGCTAGTCTTTATACCTAGCACGTCTGTAAAATGCACGACTGTCGGGTGCTACATGTATATCCATAAAACCAGACTGTCGTTCTCACTCTGTGTTCTGCATTATGTAGATTATCTTAGGTTCTGTTTATATACATTGATGTACATAATGCTAGGTCCTGTAATATTAATAATAAGAACCGCCGTCGTGCTAGGTCAGTGAAAGAAATCTCTTTCCTTACGCTATCAAATAAAGCTAATATTGCAGCAGCGCTATATGTGTAAGATTTTTCGTTCCGGGATTTAATGAGGTTACTATAAGCATTTCTTAGGACAACAAGCAGTTGACCGTTCTTAATGTAAGAAAAGTCGAAGCAGTGAACCGACCTTAATTTAAGGACAGTCGAAGCAATGGACCGTCCTTAATTTGGAGTTACTGGCGCCAGGGAGAAGGACAGCAAGCTCCGTGGGGCAGACGCGCTACACATGCCATATTCTGGAATCGAACCCGCGCGACGCTCCGACGTGTACTTCCGCACCTGTGCCCATTCAGTCACCGAGGCGGTGCGTATAAGATTTAAGGGCACTTCTGTGGTGACTATAAGGTTAAAGACTACTTTAAAAATATCTATAAGCTAGCTGAATTATCCGGCGTTGCTCGGGAGAATTTGGTGATAATTCACTATCTAAATTTAAACAAATCAAATGAAAGCGATTAATTTTTTACGGCATGAACCGTACTTAATACTGTATTTCATTTCTTCATTGAATTTCTGAATTTTATTCTCCGTAGAGTGTTTAGGCACACAGTATTTTTAGTTTTTCCATTTGATTTTTGTTGTTTACTTACCTACAGTTCCGATGCTGAATTGCGTTGCAGTTCTTCACTGGAACGCACCTGTCACAAAAAAATCAATTCTTGCAATTATCACAACAAAAAGTATTAAATTCGAATTCAAGGGAAAAAATAGAAATGGAAATTTTTGCGAAAATTTTGCGAAAGTATTAAATTCGAATTCAAGGGAAAAAATAAAAATGGAAATTTTTGCGAAAAAAATGGAAATTTTGCGAAAATTAGACCTTGGGGTCAAGGGGCCCAGGGCAGGGGACCCCTTGCCCTGGGCCCCTTGACCCCGAGGTCTAAACCCTCCCAAAAACCGTCCACGGTCTACGAGTACAATGAGGTAGCATACCAAATTTGGTGGTTCTAAATTGAAAACTTAAAATTGATTTGTGTAGCGGACAAATAGACAAACAAACATTCAACTTTTTATATTAGATTTACTGTGGTCAATAATCTTCGCACTGACTTTTTTATAAAGAAAAAAAAAAAACAAGAAACTGCAGTGGAACGAATTTGCAAAGTGAAGGAAATTTATTGCAAGTCTGTAAATAAAAACCAGTTTTAGGTGAACTTCAGATATGAAAACTTAAGTATGAGAGATTATTTCCTACAAAAAAAATGTTTATTATGTTGCAACTGAAATCCAAAGGTCATCTTACGTACATGTCAGCAAAATAAGACAATACTTTCAGATAAGGAATGCATTTTTCAGATTTTCATAAAATTTAAATACGCCAATCATCTTTGTGAAACAGAATTAGTTATGTATCTTTAACTCTACACATATTCATATAATATACTCTTCGCGAAAAAAAAAAAAAAAAAAAAAAAAAACGAAGTACCCAGAAGGAATCACCCAATGAAGATGAGAATTGGTATGTGCAATTTACATATACAGCAATGGAAATTATTGCAATTCTAGCGCAGTTGGGCCATTTTTTCAGATAAAACAGCTACTCGAGTTGAACAAGTCAGTACGTTGTAGCACCACTTCTGGCTGGGATACAAGCGGTTGTTTACCAGGCGTGGCATAGACACATACAGTTCACGGATACTGTCCTGAGATATAGCATGCCAGATGGTGTCAAAATTGCAGGGAAGTCTGCCGACACCGGGATGGGCGTAGGTGGTATCCCATCATGTTCTAAACATGTTCGATCGGTGAGAGGTCGGGCGATCGGGCTGTCCATGGAAGGGTGTCGGCGTTATGGTGACAGGCCTGTAAAAGCCGTTTCGTGTGTGGCCGGGCATTATCCTGTTGAAAAATTTCTCGGAAAGCTGCGACCGGAATGACAACATAACCTGTCGTAGAATGTCGTCGACGAACCGTTGAGTAGTGATAATGATACGGAAGACTACCAAGGGTGTCCGGCTACCGTAGGAAATGGCTCCCCAGACAGTCACTCCCGGTGGTGATCCGTGTGATGTTCTACGGTAAAGGCAGGATTCGTGTGCTGGCCGGCTCGTCTCCAGACACGTACACACTAGTCATCGGCGCAAAGTGCAAACCGTGACTCATGACTGAAGACAACACCACGCCACTGGACACTACCCCACGTTGATCAGGACCGACACCACTGCAACCGGTGCCGGCGATGCTCGCTGGTCAGTGGTAGGCGATGGAGTGGTACCCTCGAATGTAGTCTCCGTGCCGCAAGTTGTCTGGCAACGATCCGGATGACCACTTCCGTACCTGTATATGACGCAACATGGCAACAAATGGTTGAGAGTGACGAATTCGATTCTGTTCGTGCAACTCTCACAATCGCTCGATCCTTGCGTTCTGTCGTTGACCTCCACCGTCTCAACTGCTCGTATTGGACATGGATTCGACGTCGAGGCATCCTCATAGTCCGGGGAGGTAAATGCAACCGCAATCCACTGTCACAATTGTCCCTGCGCGCGAGATTTGCTCCTGATATACTCTCCTCGATGCGCGGCTCCGATGCGCTGTGGCGGACGACTATTTCGTCATTTGCCATTATTTTTTAATCATTTGCATATTCGGCCTTGAGGTACTTGCATACAGAGTTTCATCAGGATCGAATGACTTTCTCGGGGTGCTTCGTTTTTTGCCGGCAAAGAGTGTATAATAAGCGGCGTATCTTAAATTTAGCTCTTTAAATAGATTTTTCCGATTTTTGAAATTTCGTTAATTTCTTTTCATTGCTTTTTTTTCAAGTTACTGTGTTCTGAACGTGTTTTTCAAATCAGAACTTTAAATACCACTACTTAACATTTGCAACTAAGTTCAACTACATATGTGCAAGAGCGTGCTTAGAGGAGGGGCCTTATAAGTGTAATTGTTTTTTTTTCTTTGGTTAAAATGCAACTTACATTAGGAAAAAAAGCTTTAATTTTTCCTTCTGTTTTTCGTTAACCTTTATTTTGTTCTGGTGGATTTCAAAAGCTTCTAGTTTTCTCCCCCCCCTTCCCGAGAAGAATTCCATATACGCCTCTGGCTATATGCAAAGGAAAAATTGTCAGTCTGAGGAAATGTTTTTAATATTCTGTTCAATTAACAGTGACTCATCAAAAGCCACAAACCTTATATTTCATTGGGAATGTGGCCAAACAGATCCAGTCTCTGACGAAATTAGGGTTTAGGAGAGTGAGTGTCCTGTTCAGCGTAAATGGGAAGTCTGATCTTCAGATTAGTGTTCTAAACCTTCCATAAGACCATTTACATATTATACCATTGGTGTCTTACGGGTGAGCCTATCCTTCTGTTTTCAATAAAGATTTCAAAGCCTTTTATTTAATTTATGACACCTTCTGAAAGGCCTAGGGTTTTGTCTGTGAATCACACACGATTTTTGGCTTAGTTCTTCACGTGGCAAAGATCTTGTTAAATAACTTAATAATGAAAGTAAGAAGTAGAGCTGATTCCGTGTCTAGTATTACTTTGTGACAGATCATGAATTCAGAAACTCTTTTTATTTCTATTTGATTATTCTTGAAGGAGCAACTGAAATAAGACTTTTTCCTATAATTTCGTTTCATTGACTACAAGAAATATTTTGCCGATGTCACGTATAAAGAAGTGTTAGAATTTTTTAAGTTCTGGACATTCGTGGAAAGTTTTTGGTAATAAAAAAGAATTTATACTACTGGGATCAGACTGCAGCAATATCAAGATAAAATGTTTTAGGTGAGCTCGTGAAAATTTAAAAAGAAGTCATACAAGGGTCTGTATTATCTCTGATTTTTTACGAAACAAAACTTCGAACACATTGCAAAACAAAACTTCGTTTGAATGTCAGACAATTATCAGAATATCAGATGCTGGAGGTTCGTGGACTAATATTACGGAAAATAAAACAGGCAATGGAAAACCTGGCTCTCACAAGAAAAGAAAAAGTGGGGAAAAGGCTGGGGGAAGATCAGCAGTTCTGAAAATTTTATCAAAATATTTAAATATATCGCCAAGTAACTTTCTTTGTTCCTTAAAGGAACTTCAAAGAATAAATAACTTTCTTTGTTGCCGTGGTACTAAGTACTGTGTTTAAGGGCATAGTACAAAGAATGAGAGAGAAAGAGAGAGAGAGTACTCGAAAGTTAGAGTTATTGATATTTGCAACAATATTGACTGTTTCTCTGTTTTTTTTTTGCTTTTTTTTTCTAAATTACTCGGCTTCGAACTGTAAAAAAACAAACCAAATCAATTAAAACATTACTAAACAAGCCTTTACAGTGTCATCCCAAGGAAGGGGGTTACATAAGCCTTCGATAACCGCAAAACATTCTTTGTGTGTCGGAGCCACAAGTGCGGCATGTACTAGATTCCGCGCAGATGGAGCCCCGCCTTTACCATGCACATCATATATATATATATATATACAGTAGAAAGTCAGTCAAAATGGTGAAAATCGATTGAATGCGTCTGTTTTTTTTTTTGTTTTTTTGGGGGGAGGGGGGTTTGCAAGTGAACGACAGAATCATGCTGCAAAAGTGTCTTTTCCCCCTCAGACACGGAATAACTCTATTCTACACATCCTGAGATCATGAAACAAGTGTGTGTATATATTAGTATAAATCAATACTTCTGTAATAGGATTCAAAGAAGTCTCTGCTTGGGGGACATCTTTACATTAAAAATCTAATGAAATTTATTTAAATTAAGAAAACATAATTACTCCGCTTGTTTCAAAGACAGAAAGTTCTGCTTTGTTAAAGATTTATTTCTTCAACAAATATGTTGCCGATTATGTGATATTCTAGAATTCTATTTTACTTCCAAGACATCGCCAGATGTTTCTAAGCAAATAAAAAAAATAAGGGGAAATAACTCAAAAACAATATTGTTTCGGAATTTTGATGACGTTTTTCCTTGCGAATTAAATTCTTCATGAATGCTGGCTTTTAAGTATGTTCTTAGTGAGTTAGCTTCAACGGTCAGAGTTCAACAAATCCGTGTAAATATTTTACTTTTTCCTTGCGTGTGGGAAGAAAGATCGCCTCATTCGATCAAGGAGTAAATCTAAACCTGACGAAAGTACGTGGATCTCGACTCCTTGTCTAAGAAAGTTACTGATGAAGGCACACATTGAAACTTCCTGGTACGCATGAGTTGCGTAACACTTTCGAACAAGCCAGATTTAGAACGAGTTAGAATTAGTTTCTGACTACTGTTTAGGAGAGTAATGCGATGACGATGGGAAATCATTATCTGGCATGCGTAGAAAATGTGAAATAACTGTAATTACGGCATATTTTGTACTTGCTCACACACATCAGAATAGATTATCGATTCCTTAATAACCGAATTAAGCACTCTCAAAAAAAAAAAAAAAATCTAGAAATCATAAAAATAGAACTGTGTTTTTCAGAATACCTTTTCCTTCTCCGATTAAATTAAGGCAGCAAAACACACAGTCCCATTTTCGATTAGATGCACAACACTGATTAAATCTAAGCACTTATTTTATATCAACTTCCGAAGACATTTTCCCAGGAACGTAATTGGACTGCATTTCATGATTTCCCCCTCAATTCACTTTTAAAATTAATTTTAACAATTATGACATGTCGTTACTGGATAATTGCGTGAACGGGCTGAGCGAGCTGCACAAAAGTGCCCTCTGGTATGAGCTCGAGCAAGAGAGATTTAGCATTTGGTAGTGCTAGCCCATTCGTGAACGACTCATTCACAACGAATGACTCTTCACGGTGAATTGTTCGCTCTCACCACTGTGAATGATTATTCTATCCTCCATTACTACAACATGCATTGAAATCGCAGCAGATTTAAGTTTCTTCCACTCTCATGAGTTCGGAAACGAATTCCTAATAAGAAACGTATTGCCGAGAATTAATAAGTGTCATACGTTATGTGAATGAGCAACCAGCAGTATCAGCAAAGAAATATGATGAAACTTAAGAATGGGATTGATACGCGACTACCATTCATTTGAATGATGTACCCGAATTATAGTTGCTAGAAGAGATAGTGTGCGCGCACGTCTGCAGACGGGTTCTTAAAATCATGAAATCAGAGAGTGCGATGAACACAGCTTCGATGCTATTGCTCTAAACTATGCTCATAGACATACGTGCTTCGCGTTCCGTGCAGTATAATATTTCACTAAAGTTTTACCAAAGAATCTCTTTTAATTTATCCTGCAGTTATCCTGAAAGTAATTAACGCCAGGTATGGATAGATATACGTGAATATTCTTTCAGTCCTACTGATACTAGGAGATATATCCACTGAAAACTAACCGATCGACTAAGTCATGACAAAAGTACATCATTTTCCAAAGACTTTCTGCTTCCCCGGTGGCGCAGTGGTATAAGCGATGGCTTCTGATCCTTCGCCTGAGATGGGTCCGGGTTTGAATCCCGGTGAGGTATTTTTTATTGGAGATTTAACGACCACCGTGAGCAAACCTGTGTGCTAAAAGCAGTCACCCGTCCCTAATTTGGAGTCACTGATTCCAGGGAAGGGAGAGAGCCAGTGCCGTAAGACAAACACAATAACCCTGCCTCATCGGGATTCGAACTCGGACCTGTTTCGGACGAATGATCAGAGGCCATCGCTTAGACCACTGCGCCCTGTGAGGCATGGATGATATGTTTGTCTTATGGCACTGGCTCTCTCCCTTCCCTGGAACCAGTAGCCATAAATTAGGGATGGGCGACTGCTTATAGTTCAATGCGTTACTCACGGTGGTTGCTAAACCTCCAATAATTAAAAACAAAACAAAAAAACTTCTCAAGAATTTTTGTGGCACAAATTCTTACCCAGTTTTTAAAAAGTTGCTGATAACTGAAACAACAGTAACTTTACGCCGTATAAACAGATTTTTAAAGTTATCTTTTGCTCACATACAAAAAAAAAAAAAATTAAAGATGTTTGTTCAAACGATTGTGCTGCCTTAATGGTGCATATGTGTATGTGTCTGTCTGGTATATTTACACAGCGCTACTGCTTTTAGCACGTCTTTTGTAAAGAAAGATCGTGCTTCTGTTATCGGTTTGTCCGTCCGTCTGTACCCACGATATCTCTGCAACTATTAGTCCGTTTTGAAAAATTCTTTTTGCATTCGGAAGCTTGAAATATGCGAGTGATGATCCTTTATTTCGTTTTTTTTTACGATGTACAATTTTGCCGCTAGAGGGCGTAAATGCAGATGATGTCGAATTCAAAATTACGTTTTAATCCACATATTTGCTTCTAAACATCCGATTGAAAAAATTCTTTTATCTTTCTATTCCATTTATGTCGAAGAGTGTTTTAGATATAGTTTCCTTTTCAAATTACGCATAGATTTTCCGCTACGGGGCGTAAAAGTAAATTACATTTTTCCCGATAACTCTTCTCCTAAAAATCCGATTTGAAAATATTTGTTTTCAGCGGATACATCTCCTGATGGAAAATCTTTTGCATATAATTTCGAATTTTTGGTAAAGAATACTTTGGCCACCAGGGGGCGTAAGTGTTAATTTTCGCTTCTGATGTATTTGCCATAAAATCTGAGCTTCAAAAATATCGATTGAAAAAATTATTTCGTGGACTGATGCCACTCACATCGATAAACCTTTTCGGAATATTTTATTTCCTAAAATATCCCACAGTTTCTCCGCCATGATGTAGATGAATATCTTATTTTTGTCAATATCTCTACTTCTAGGAGTCCGATTTGAAAAATTCCTTCTTTGTTGGAAAGTGTTTTCCGTGTGACATGGTTTTCATATAATTTCAAAATTGTCAAGTAATTCATAGACTTTCCGCTAGGGGCGTAAATGTAAATTGCGTTTCTCCCTATATCTCTGCTTCTAAATATCCGATTTAAAAAATTCTTTCTGCACCGGATACAGCTCTACGATTTGAAAAATTCTTCTTGTATCGCATACAAGACCTGATGGAAAATATTTTTCACATAATTTCTAATCTTTTGTAAAGAATGGTTTGACCACCAGGGGTCATAAGTGTTCATTTCTGCGTGTTAATTTCTGCTTCTGATGTATTTGTAGCAAAATCTGGGCTCCTGAAAACTCGACTAATTTTTTTTTCTTGGACCGATACCGCTCATATGGATAAACCTTTTGCGAATACCTTCTTCCTAAAATAATGCATGATTTTCCCACCAGGGGACGTAAAGTCACGTCTTATATTTGTCGATAACTCTGTTTCTAAGTGATCTTAAGTTCAAGATTCCGTTTACACCAATATCTGAGGGATTAAACGCCCGATTGAAAAACTTCTTTCTTCCGTCAGATACTATTGTTTTCCATACCGGTTCCATTGCCTTTGAATAGCTTTGATAAATTTAATTTGCGTCAGAACGGATTCCAAAGACGTGTTTATTACACCCGAAAATTTGGTGTCAACTTTCTTGTTGTCATTTTTTACCATCAATGAACTGTTACGAACTTTTCAGTTTCTGAAAGTTTGTGAAAGAGAAATATTTAATCTGTTCGTAATCATTTCTGACAGGATACAAAACTACATTTTCTGTACATTCCTTCGGAACATGGAATATCTCCTGTCATGTATATCCAGAGAAAAGATGTATTGTGCAGTTTTCCAGTTTTTTGGCTTGCTCAATGCCAGTCGATAACCGAAATAAATTCAACCACTTCTTAGGTGCTCGGCAGTGGACACAGACTGAACGCAATCTACTTTTGAAACGCTGTAACAAAGCAAAAGCAGTAACAGGAAGGGCAGAGTTGCCATTTTTTCGGAACAAAAATATTTAAAAACGCATTCAAGATTCATACTTTATTTGTAAATTCCGTGTTCATAACAGTGCAATATGTTCAATAAAAATAAAGCAAGGACTTTTTAACTTATCTTCCTGTTTTAAAAAGAATGTTTTTTTTTTTTTTTTTTTTTTTTTTTGACACAAGAGAATATTCAGACGAATAGTTCGTCGTTCATACGCAGAAATTAATACGCTTGCTGGTTTTTATTTCTTTTTCTGACTACTAAATTTTTATTTTCCAGAGGATAATGCTCATACGAAACAACAGATGGGTTCTACAGCAGCGACAAGATTATCGTACGGCCAAATCCCAGCTTCCAACGACCCGACGACTCCGCTGACGGAGACAGGAAAGTGGTCAGATAGGTTCCCTGGGATGAATGCCTTCAGTCTAGCGAGCATAGCCAGTCAAGACAGTTACATGGATATTCCGCCGCTGCTAAAAACAAAATTAACTACGAAACCAGCTTAAAAAGAGAAGGAGACCGACACGTGGAAAGAAGAGAGCAAAACCACACTAATGACTACAAAGAAGAAAATGGTCACAAGTACAGTACATACTTACATAGATGCATACATATATACATACACGCATGCATGCGTATCACTAAGCTCTCCTCTAAAATCAGAGGTTAACTCCTCAAAGTCAGATCCTCTGAAAAATCAAAGTTATTTATGATGTAATATTTTATTTGCTGTTGATGTATAAAAGGTCTCTATTTTCAGGTAACGAGCTTCAGCGACATTCATCACAAGTCCAACACAAGGTCTTTCGTCCTTTACACTCTAATTACCTTTTCCATAATTCCTGAATCTGGTTCTCCCATGATTTCATCGGCCTCTACCATTTTTCTCCTGCCACTTGGACTGAATAAATTATCTTAGTTACCGCCTTATCACCCATTCTTTCAAATGGCCGAACTACTTTAAAAAAATCATTTGTACCTCCTTAGAATCAGGGCCGGATGGAGCTCTTGCGGGCCTGGCCGAAATTTCATTGCGGGTCCCAGAGCAAAATTTCATTGTGCGCACTAAAAAATAAATCTTATATTTTAATAAAGTCGTTTCTGAAAATTATCGCTCGTGAGGAAGACACACGAACAGTACCGTAAAGACAAAATGATTATCTCAAAGAAGTATTTGCTTTAAAGAGAGAGAGGGAAAAGAGAGAAAGAGAAATAGAGATAGGAGGGAAGAGAGAGAGAGAAAGAGAGGAGAGAGAAAGAGAAATAGAGACAGGAGGGAAGAGAAAGAGAGGAAGAGAGATAGAGAAAGAGAGAGAGAGAGAGAAAAGAGAAAGGGAGAGAGAGAGAGAGAAAAAGAGAGAGAGGAAGAGAGATAGAGAAAAATAGGGATAGAGAGAGAAAAAGATAGAGAGAGAGAGAGAGAGAGAGAGAGTGTGTTAAAATCTACGATTTTCTTTTCCGGGAGAAGAGGTTTAGGTTGCATTGTGACTCTTACACTTTATTCACAAAATGATAAAAAGATACCTGCTTAGCGAATATTTTTGTATAGGAAATATAATAAGTATCATTCTAAAATAAATTGGTATAAACAGTTTTTTCCCCTGATACATGCTTAGTGATTGATTTTTAATGCACAGTGCAGTAACTGACAAATTAGTGACATTCTAAACTTTTATACGCGTTCATATAGAAAGTTGCCCCCTTTTCTTTTCTTTTTTTTTCAATTTCTTGTAATGTTGGAAAAGTGGCCTCCATGTGTCGTCCGAAAGTAACTTGGATATTGTTCTTTTTATTTCCTTAAATTTAAGTATCAGGTTTTCACACAAATTGTTGGATATATAACAGTAGGGGACCATAAATGATGAAATTTAATTTGCTATTTCATGAATGTGGGAAAGATTAAGGTGGTTACAAAAATAATTTCGAATCTACAAATCTCAGTATCCGTACGACGAACAGGGGGATAACGTATTCAAAAATGGGGAGATTGGAAACAAACAAAAAACTTCAAAAATATAATTTTAAGGGCCTTGCGTCCCAAAAATTACAAATAAAGATGTAGTTAAATTTTTTTTACCGAAAATTATTTTGTTTCCTAAACTGCGGGGCCCCCTGAAGGCGCGGGGCCCGGGACAACCGCCCCGGTTGCCCGTCTGGTCCAGCCGGCCCTGCTTAGAATAACACTCTACTAACAACATTTTACTTCACATTACACATCTGCAACAGATCATTGCACACATGGCCAGAATGAGTCTTGCCACAAACCAATCGAAGCTTCTCTCCAGCACACAAACGACTCCTGTGTCTCTTCTGCAGTATCCAGGTTTGGCTATCATATATTAAAGTAGGAACAATCCCACCTTTTCGTATACAACAATATGGGAAATGTTCTACAAATCACCAGTTGTGTGAATTCCATCTAAAGCAACTATGACTTTCTATGCCGAGTTCACTCGCCTACTAATTTACCACCTTAATTGCGTTTCCTGTTTTTATGCTTCCTAAACGCAGAAACTCATTCACCAGGTCTAACTCTGTACCATTTCGCTGATTTACCATTCAGTACTAACAGCCACTCTCTCAGAAACTATGACTTTGTTTTTCCCTTATTTATATTCAGTTTGAATTTCATGTATCCTTCGTTCATGCTGAATAAAAATCTGCAATTCACTTTTATTCTGAAAAAAAACAAAAAAAAACACGGCTGTGTCATTAGCATAGAATAACTTGCACACACGGAAACTCCTAAGACATTAGCCAGTATTATGCATGCATCCATAAATTTATTCAGCACCCATAGAGTTATTGTAGGACCTTCTCTGACTCTTGCATAAATGGAAAACCAGTTCGATAAAACGCCATTTACAGGAACACACAATCCAGCATACATAGGTTTAATACACCCAAGTAAATTCCCAATTACACCAGAATTTCTCAAGGCCTGCTACAGAAGCACCTTCTTTGCTCTGTCATAAACTTTCTCCGAATCTGCATGCACAGCAAAAACTTTCTTACTAACAGATGAATACTTTTCAATCAATATACGTAACACAGTTTTTCTCAGTAAAGCTCTTACCAGACATAAAAACACTCGGTACATCTCATACCTTCTCCGATGCCAAGTCTGGTACCTTATCATTGACTACCTTTCCAAGCACTTTCTCTGATATTCTCAGCAGTCTTATGTTCGATTGTTCACGCACTTGGCATTATCATCTTTTACTGTGTATTAATACAAAGGAACATCTTTCAAATCTTGAGAAACAACTCCAAACATGGCAAAATTCAGCACACCATTTAATAACGCTAACACCACCGCATTTCAACATATTGGCTGATATGCCATTTGCTCCAGGAGATCTACCAGTTCGGAAAGAAAGAGCGGAAAATACCTAACCACGAAGAGATGGCATCTTTAAAACTTTTTATGTGGTTAAAATAATGGCAAAATTTCCTACCTGCGAGCAATGTGAACAAAAATGTGTAGACTTCAACTAAAGAAATCGTGTTTCTGAGTGATCTCTTCCATGTAAAAAAGTGTCTGTAATAATATGTCAGTGCATGAATTTTTTATAAAATATTTATTGTCATTGTGCAAATTTAATGAACTAAAAATATTGAAATTTTTGGAACGCTTTTATGAGACATTAAAACTTTAAAAGCCTCTACGTCATGGTTTGCTTTTTTTTCTTGGGTGGGTGGGGGACGACCATCGCGAGCAACTCTAAGGGCTATAAGCAGTCTGCGTTCTTAAATTAGGGCCACTGGTTTCAAGTAGGGAACAGAGCCAGTTACGTAATACAATCACACCACCCATGACATTTGGACGAACGGTAGAAGCAAGCACTTAGACCACCACTCCTCCAAGGTGGACTTCATTGTTTAGAATCGACTTATAATTTTTTTATTCATTATAAAAATAATCAGTTTGTCATACTTTCGCTGACAACACAATTCACGATGCACCTTTTTGGGGAACGTCTACAGATAAACAAAGTTTAATCTCTACAATTCCATATGATATTACAAGTCGCTGATGTGTGAGAAACGCTAAGAAAACCACCCACAAGTTCCCAGTCGTAGCTATTAATTTCAGAAAGTATAGTAAAAGCACTTAATAGATAACAAGTTTTTAAAATTAATGAATTTGCTCTTAATTATGGGCGAATAGCAATGTTTTCCTATTCTGACACATTGATGATGCATTTTAAGTAAAATATTTGAATTCTCATAACGCCATGAGGAATTTTTGTTACATTTGGTAAGTTCTCCGGGTTCGAATCCCGATGAAGCATAGATGTTGTGTTTGTCTTACGGCACTGGCTCTCTCCCTTCCCTGGAGCCAGCGGCCTTAAATTTAGGATCAGCGACTGCTTATATCCCATCGTGTTGCTCACGGAGGCCCGAAAAATAAAAAAAGAAAGAGTGTCCTATCATTTTGCAATAGACATATTTGGGAATCTTGATTATGAGTCTCAAAAATGCCTCACATCGTGATGTTTCACGCGGAAGTTTTCAAATGTACATGAGCTATTAATTCCTGAATAATGACCAAATCAGTTTCTGTTATAGAATAATTGTGTAAACACCGTTTAGGCGTAAGAGTTTCACGAATAAACGTGTAAAAATTTGCTGCAAAAAATTCTGTTAAAGACACTGTTTCGATGTACGCATTTCAGCAAAGAAACTGATGTAAGATTTGTAAATAATTCGAAGTGTCACAAATACTGTTTCTGCATAAGAATTACTGAGAATAACTGCATACCAGAGGCAAAGATAACAAGAAAGATGACACCGAATTTTCTGGTGTAATAAGCACGTCTTTTGAATCCGTTCTGACGCAAATTAAATTTATCAAAGCTGTTCAAAGTCAATGAAACCGGTATGGAAAACAATAGATCTGACGAAAGAAAGAAGATTTTCAATCGGGGTTTTAATCCCTCAGATATTGCTGTAAACGGAATCGTGAGCTTACGAACACTTAGAAACAGAGACATCGACAAAAATAATATGTGACTTTACGTCCCCTGGTGGGAAAACCATGCATTATTTTAGGAAGAAAGTATTCTCAAAAGGTTATTCCATAAAAGAGGTATCGGTCCAAGAAAAACAAATTAGTCGAGTTTTCAGGAGCTCAGAGTTTGCAACAAATACTTCAGAAGCAGAAATTAACACTTATGACCCTTGGTGGCTAAACCAAACATCAGAAATCAGGTGAAAAATATTTTCCATTAGGTCTTGTATGCGATACAGGAAGAATTTTTCAGATAGGAGATTTAGGAGCAGAGATGTATGGGGGAAAGCAATTTACCCTTACGCCCCCTAGCGGAAAGTCTATGAATTACTTGAAAATTTTGAAATTATATGAAAAACATGTCACACTGGAAACACTATCCAACAAAGAAGGAATTTTTCAAATCAGACTCCTAGAAGTAGAGAAATTGACAAAAAATAAGATATACATCTACGCCCCCTGTGAGAGAAACCATGTATTATTTTAAGAAGAAAATGTTTCTAAAAGGTTTGTCGACATGAGTACCATAGGTCTACAAACGACGTTTTTTTCAATCGAGAATTTAAAAGCTCATATTTTGCTGGAAATACATCAGAAGCGGAAATTTAGGTTTACGCCCCCTGGCGGCCAAACTATTTTTTTTTTTACGAAAATTAGAAATTATGTGCAAACGATTTCCCATCAGGAGCTGTATGCGGTGTAGAAATAATTTTTCAAATCGGAGATTTAGAAGCAGAGATATAGGGGGGAACGCAATTTACCGCTACGCCCCCTGGCGGAAAGTCTATGAATTACTTGAAAATTTCGAAATTATATGAAAAATATGTCACACGGAAAACACTATCCAAAAAGAAGGAATTTGTCAAATCGGACTCCTAGAAGTAGAGATATTGACAAAAATAAGATGCACGTCTTCGCCCCTGGCGGAGAAACTGTGCAAAATTTTAAGAAGAAAATATTCCGAAAAGGTTTATCGATGTGAGTGGCATCAGTCCACGAATAAATTTTTTCAATCGATAGTATAGAAGCTACAATTTTATGGTGGCCACAGTATTCTTTACCAAAAATTTGAAATTATATGCAAAAGATTTTCCATCAGAAGATGTATCCTCTGAAGAAAAAAAATTTCAAATCGGAGTTTTAGAAGAAGAGTTATCGGGAAAATGTAATTTACTTTTACGCCCCCTAGCGGAAAATCTATGCGTAATTTGAAAAAGTAACTATATCTAAAATACTCTTCGACATAAATGGAATCGAAAAATATAAAAAAAAAATCAATCGGATATTTAGAAGCAAATATGTGGAATAAAACGTATCTTTGAATTCGACATCATCTGTATTTACGCCCTCTACCGGCGAAATTGTACATCGTAAAAAAAAACGAAATAAAGGATCATCATTTGAATATTTCAAAGCTTCCAAATGCAAAAAGAATTTTTCAAATCGGACTAATAGTTGCAGAGATACCGTGGGTACAGACGGACGGACGGACGGACAAACCGATAACAGAAGCACGATTTTTTTTTACAAAAGACGTTCTAAAAATAGCACGACGTTTTCCTCTGTTTAACGCACAGGAGGTGGACACCGAAACTCAAACTCATTGGCTTAGGACACAACAATTTACTAGTACGGTGTAGGGCCCTCCTTTGGAGACCAATACAGCTGCAATTTGTCGTGGAAAGGACCGATACAAGTCCTGTACAGTGACCAGAGGGATTTGATGACATTCCTCTTGCAGAAAAAATGTTTAAACCATTGGGTGCACTTGGTCCTCCAGAATTGTCCGATAGTCCTTGGCAGTGATGTGCCCCTCAAGAACAATCAGCGGGCCTACAGACTGCTACGATATTGCGGTCCGAACCATCACCGATCCACCTCCGTATTCCACTGTGGGCAATAAACAGTCCGGGTGGTAAGCCTGTGAGGGATGTCGCCATACAAAAACTCTTTGAAACTCGAATATGTCTCCCTTTATGTTGTGTGGATCATACTTTTTGACATTCAGATGTGCTATTCCTCTGCTAATACAACATTCACACTACGTTCTCGTTGGTCAACTGCGAAATAGATGCAGACTGGCCACCAGGTAGGGCGTACAGCGGCGTGACACGGGGGGTGCTATTTGCGGAAGTGTTTTAATTTCTTTGTTCACCCCCTGTAAATGTCGTTGTGTACAAACGCGAGCAGTAGTTGTGACTGCTATGAGATACTGCTCTTTTCAGGAACCAAACCATCCATCCTACAGTTCAGTCCTTGACATAGAGACTATTTTTTGTTCCTAAACCTGCGGAAAAGTATGCGGAACATCATTTCCCAGGAAACCGTAAACAGAATATTTTTTTAATATTTTGAGAAAGAAGAAAGTATTTTTTTTTTTTTTTACACTAGTATCTTCTGTTTGCACCCTGAATTGGAAAACACGCTAAATTCAGTGAAGACCACACTGAAGTAGCAATTTATTAGGAAAACCCAATAGCAATCAGACACGTGCCATCATCACTTGCGTACAAACTATGACGTTCAGATGCAGGTGGAAGTATCTCAGAAGCAGCAAACCTTCTCGGCTAGGCAAAAATAACTGTATCGAGAGTATGCAATAAGTGGAGCACAAGCGACAAAACAAGCAGACAATGATCTTCTTTGTTCGAGGGCAACGGTGGCTGTAGAGGATTGTACGTTTACCGCGTTCATTCAGTGTTGAACCCTGGCCATCGTCCATTATTTGACCGCCGAGGGGTTAGGTAGTAAATACTTAGTCCACTCCCTCGTGTGCCAAGCCCCAGACCATCATCATCATCATCATATGTAGAGGATTTTAGGAAGGGAGTGTCTGACCCCAGGTCCTAAACAACCCTTAGAAATAGGAAGCTAGGAGATTTGGGCCGATAGGAAAGTGAGACGGAAGCGAAGTAGAAAGCGAGAGGAAGACGCCCTTATTTATTACCGGGGTCCGACGGCTTAACGTGCCCATCCGACGCACGGCGGATATTTAGTGGATCGAGCGTTCGTACCTGCCTGGGATCGAACCTGAGGTCCTTTCCGTGGCAGTCACGAACGTTGCCCACTCGGCCACCCGCGGCGACCCAAGCCCCAGACCCTCACCTCAGCTTCCATTTCACAACCCCGGACTGTTCGGGAAGATGAGACAAGCAGCCGAGCTTGATGACGTAGCTGCAATGGCTCTTCGGAAGCCAAGAGCCACTGAGTGCTGTTCTCTAAAGGAGCACAGTAGAAAAGGCACTTTCAGTCAATGTTATTACCGTATTTAACATATTACAGTGCGTCATCTATTGCAATGCGCACTCAAATATTAGAAATTGTCTTTTTCGAAAACAAAAGTTAAGGATTTTGGGTCCTAAAGTCAGAAAACGCTGATGTAATAGTATAAATGCGAAAATTTTGAATTAACAATTTCTGTCGTGAAGGCTTTTTCTTTCAAAAGTATTTTGCTTACTATACTAACTATATTTTTCTGATTGCAAAAACTCAGCGTACCTTTCTTTTTTTTCCTTTTTTTTTTTTTATAGTAATTCCCTGGAAACGTTTACTGGTTTAAAACCTTTTTCTCTCTGTCACAAATATTAGTTGTTTAAAACTTTTAACACACGGAAAGTTACTTAGTTCTTCAAACTCCGTAAAAGTAGTTCAAGCATTCTGTTAATGTATAAAATAAAAATTATGTACTTACATTATTCAAAAGTGGTGAAAAAAACTTCTTTCAGTAAATGAAGATATGTTCTTATTGCACAAACTGGAAAATGTTTTTTTTTTCATTTCATAAAATGTAAAACTGTTTTCTTCATTGCCCAAATGAAAAAAAAAAAAAAAAATTATACTTTTTCTCACTGCGTTTGAGTCAATCTATTTTTTTCTTCATTTTCTGCAGAGCTTTCCTGTGCCGCACTAACAGTGAACTTCTGTTCAGAAAACGAATTTTAATGAATATTCGTATTTTTGCAAAACCGACAAATAGCATCTCTGTTGACAGATAGAAAACGTTTTTCTAGATCATTTATGAGTTCCCTAATATCTCCTTTATCCGTTTTTAGCACGTCTTTTGAAAAAAAGATCGTGCTTCTGTTATCGGTTTGTCTGTCCGTCCGTCTCTACCCACGATATCTCTGCAACTATTAGTCCGATTTGAAAAATTCTTTTTGCATTGCGAAGCTTGAAATATGCAAATGATGATCCTTTATTTCGCTTTTTTTTTTACGATGTGCAATTTCGCTGGTAGAGGGCGTAAATGCAGATGATGTCGAATTCAAAAATACGTTTTATTCCACATATTAGCTTCTAAACATCAGGTTGAAATTTTTTTTTATCTTTCTATTCCATTTATGTCGAAGAGTATTTTAGATACAGTTACTTTTTCAAATTACTCATAGATTTTCCGCTAGGGGGCGTAAAAGTAAATTACATTTCCTCCGATAACTCTTGTTCTAAAACTCCGATTTGAAAAACATTTTCTTCAGCGGATACATCTCCTGATGGAAAATCTTTTGCATATAATTTCAAATTTTTGGTAAAGAATACTTTGGCCACCAGGGGACGTAAGTGTTAATTTTTGCTTCTGATGGATTTGCCACAAAATCTGAGTTTCTAAAATATCGATTGAAAAAATTCTTTCGTGGACTGATGCCACTCACATCGATAAACCTTTTCGGAATATTTTCGTTTTAAAATATTCCACATTTTCTCCACCAGGGGGCGTAAAGGTACATCTTGTTTTTGTCAATATCTCTATTTCTAGTAGTCCGATTTAAAAAATTCTTTCTTTGCTGGATACTGTTTTCCGTGTGACATGTTTTTCATATAATTTCAAAATTTTCAAGTAATTCATAGACTTTCCGCTAGGGGGCGTAAAGGTAAATCGCGTTTACCCCTATATCTCTGCTTCTAAATCTCCGATTTGAAAAATTCTTTCTGCACCGGATACAGCTCCTGATGAGAAATCGTTTGCACATAATTTCTAATTTTTGTAAAAAAAATAGTTTGGCCTTCAGGGGCGTAAACCTTTATTTCCGCTTCTGTTGTATTTGCAGCAAAATATGAGCTTCTAAATTCTCGATTGAAAAAAAACATCGTATGTTGACCGATACTACTCATGTCAACAAACCTTTTAGAAACACTTTCTTCTTAAAATAGTGCATGGTTTCTACGCCAGGGGGCGTAGATGTATATCTTATTTTTGTCAATATCTCTACTTATAGGAGTCCGATTTGAAAAATTCCTTCTTTGTTGGATAATGTTTCTAGTGTAACATGTGGTTCATATAATTTCAAAATTTTCAAGTAATTCATAGGTTCCGCTAGGGGCGTAAAGGTAAATTGCGTTTTCCCCTATATCTCTGCTTCTAAATCTCCGATTTGAAAAATTCTTTCTGTACCACATACAGCTCCTGATGGGAAATCGTTTGCACATAATTTCTAATTTTTGTAAGAAATGGTTTGGCCACTAGGTGGCGTAAGTCTTAATTTCCGCTTCTGATGTATTTGCAGCAAGATATGAGCTTCTAAAACCTCGATTGAAAACAAGTCGTTTGTTGACCGATACTACTCATATCGACAAACCTTTAAGGAAAATTTTCTTCTTCAAAAAATGCATGGTTTCTACGCCAGGGGGCGTAGATGTATACCTTATTTTTGTAAATATCTCTACTTCTAAGGAGTCTGATTTGGAAAATTACTTCTTTGTTGGATAGTGTTTCCGATGCGAAATGTTTTTTTTTTATAAATTTAAAGTTTTCAGGTAAATCACAGACTTTCAGCTAGGGGGCACAAAGGTAAATTGCGTTATTTCTGCTCCTAAAGCTCCGATTTGAAAAACATTTCCTGTATCGCATACAAGACCTGATGGAAAACATTTTTAACACAATTTCTAATGTTTGGTGAAGAATGGTTTACCCACCAGGGGTCATAAGTGTTAATTTCTGCTTCTGAAGTTTTTGTTGAAAACTCTGGACTCCTGAAAATTCGACGAATTTTTTTCTTGAACCGATATCACTTATAGGGATAAACCTTTTGAGAATACTTTCTTCCTAAGTAGTAGAAAAGGCTACGTTTCAGGCCACTTCACTTAACATTGTGCACCTCACGACGGTACCTCACGGGTGCCGCAGGGGGCCGTCGCAGGAAGGGGGAAGCCCCTGACGGTTGCTCCTCACGAGAGTTCCCCTACCGGAAATGGCAGGAGATAAGAACGTTGACTCTTATCGTGCTGATTATAACTTAGGAAATATTTGTTTATTTATTAGAACTTAGGAATTATTTCCGTGCTTCTGATTTTTTTAATCAACTTGGAATTTTTCTTCTCTTTATAAAACGTATATTTTTAGAATTTGTGTGAGGTGTTATAAGCGTTGCATTATTTTTTAGCTCATGTCTATAAAAACGATTCGCACCCTTTCTCAAGAAATTTCATTAATTATTATAACTTGGTTCTTTATTTTATTCTGGCTTGTTGATTTTTTCACCATTGTTCCGGATACTTCTTGAAAATTAATTTTCCCCTTCTTTTGCATGATAAACGAATCATATTTTGTTTTCCCTAAGTTTAGATATATTTCCGAAGACAGATTTATTCACCCCGCCAGTGTACATTGGGATCACTTCCCGTCTGCAATGCTGTCAGAACGACCTTTCAGTTGTTATCTTTGTTTGCTTCCGGCCTGATAAACCCAATCTGTTATCTCTAGTCCCAGAATTTCTTTGTGTAGGTAAAACAGATGTTTTTGATTAAAGTACCCCAAACGTTCTTATCTCCCGACATTTTAGCCTTTAATACTTTTCCTATAAATGTGATAAATGAAAACACATTGCCCAGCTCATGTAGATAAATACTTCTTCCTGTGATATCCTAGTTCGCGTGGACTACATTATCTTGTGTTTTTCTTCTATCTTTGAAATTTCGTTAAACTTCTCAGTAGGTCAGGATTCTTTTTTTTTTTTACTTGACCAAACTTATGAGTCCTTTTATTCACATTTTTTTTTTCATTTCATTTCAGCAAACGATTATTTTAGATGTAACAAATCATCAGATTTTTGTTTCCTTATCTAGCATATTTTCCAACTTGCTTAAATATATTCCTCAAAGCTTGCATGCATGTCAAATATGCATTTTTTCTATTCTTTCCTGGTTTGCTATACTTTTCGTGGACTGTCCCGACAGGAAAGCATTCATTGTCAAGACAAACAATCTAAAACCTTTTTTCTTGCAATAAAATTTGTATTCTTTAGGCTGTGCATTTTTCTGTCTCGTTCGAAAAAACATTCCTTCTAGAGGCAAAGCGAATAATTCCGTTCTTCCCCTAAACATTATTTTTTGAACGTTTTACTAACTCACCAGAAAAGCAGTGATTCCCCACCCCCATAGCGAAAATAAAGAAATAATTACTGCTTTTCCCTACATATCGACTCAATCTATTTCTTTTCGAAATGCTGGTCATGACATTTCAACTAAAATTTCATACTTTCACCAAAATTCATATTTTTAAAGGAGCTATTTTCTTTTTTTACTTTATTTCATGTGTAACTAAATTTTTTATTGTTTCCTCGTCTTAACAAACTCAGTAAGAACTCCCCTAATCTCATTCCATTTCCCCATTTAGTTCGCTTTAAATTGAGATGTTTCAAAACTTTGCGTATATTTCATTTACTATAGGTATAGTTCTTCCGTGTCTGTCCCTTCATTTTTAACTTCTGTGCCTGCTGCATTTTTTCTTTAGACGTTTAGTTTCATTGACCTTTTCTTTCGTTTTAATTAGGTTTTCATTATCATATTTTTTTTATTCATTGTCTCAGCAGAAAAAGCTTTCATTCTGGAGACATAGCGACTAAGTCCATACTTCCTCTAAACTTTTTTTTTGTACGTTTTACTAATTCGTCAGAAAAGCAGTTGTTTCCAAACTCCCATAGGGAAAATATCGTATTCCACTATTTTACTTATTATATTTTTCCTTCTGCTCAATGTTGTATGATTCTTCAAACTTTGGTTTATTTTTATGAAACTACTTTTTTTTTTCTAATTTTTTTTTTTGATTCAACCTATCAATTTTTTCTTATCGATTTAATTGCTCTTATTTTTCCATTCGACTTTACTTTTGAACAGAAATGTCGCTCCATAAACTTTCCTCAAATCCCTATATATCCAAGAATTTTGTTAAATGTCCAAGTTCGACTCCCCAGAAATTTTTCTAAAAATGATAGTTTCTCTTTTAAAAAAAAAAAAATTCCAGAATAAGAATCCCTTCACTGAAAGAAGAAATTCCTATTCAAATCATTCTATCCCTCTTCTTTCTACTTCAAATACTCTATTTGTAAATCTAAGGAACTGTTGTTTTTTAATATTCATATATCTTTCCCTCTAACTTTAAAAGATATTTTTTTCAAAATGTATGTATATATTACGATAGTAAAACCTCTTACAACTGCTTGATGTTCAATTCGCTTCAGACTGTCTTAAGAAAATTTGTACATTTTCTCATAACACATCGACATGTTATTTTTCTTCCCTTTCACTTCAAAGACTGGAGATCAACTTAATGGAGTCCTTTGAGAAAGGGGAAATGTATGTATATATTAGTTCATGTTCAGTTAAGGGAAATGTATGTATATACATGTATTTCAATATGAAAAAGAAGCCCTATAAGTGAAAGCTCAAGCTAAAGACGGATAGATTGTTCACGCTCTCTCTACTCTACGACATTTCTTTACTGAATGAACCATGGCCTTTTTTTTCATGAACCTCTTTAAAATCTTCGCTCTCCCTTTACTATTGTCAGATTCCATGTCCCTCCAGTTCTTTACTGAGAAACAGAAGCATTTATTCAATTTTAATTTATTAAGAGAGTAGAACTCTTTTAGGCTATCGAAGTACTTTCAGGTCTTTCATTACGAAAATTTTCATTATCATGAAAGCAGGCATAATCGAGATGATTTACTATCGTTTCAATGAAAGTGTTTACGTATTCATTTCTCTGATGTCAGATTTCATTTTCTTATACTTCGAGCAGAAATTAGTTTGAATCATTCGTCGAGAAAAGATTTCTTTCATATTTTTTTTTTGCCTCCGAATCAAACGGACTCAAAAAAAGGAGAGACGCACATTAATGTTTTTTTCCTCTTATGGGTAGAATACGGGAATATGATACAAAAATTAAAAAATATTGACTTTCCTCTTAACACCACACAACTACGTTTTTTTTTAATTTTCAATAAGCTGTTTCTATATTTTTACAACTGAATAGAATAATTTATTCAAAAATTCTAAGTAAGAAGAAACTGGTTTGATTAAAAACGTGCCAGGGCAAGTTTCGGAAAAGTACATTCTCTTATAGGGTTAAAAATGGAAATTTTCGTTTTCTTATAATTGCAAAATTCCCATAGGATAGCATGGGAAAACTAGCATGAATAAAAGACGGTTTTGGATCGAGTAAAAATTTGTAACCGGTCGTTTTTGAAAGCGTTTAAACTATAATAGGGCGAAAATGGTTTGATTGAAAACGTGCCAGGGCAAGTTTCGGAAAAGTATATTCTCTTATAGGGTTAAAAAATGGAAAGAAAGAAGATGCACTTATGAAAAAAAATCATTAGAATTCGCTACGGCTGAAGGTCCCCCGAGCGGGTTCATAAACCAATACTCCTATTAACCATTAAAAGAATGGGGGTGTCAGGAAAGCCACTAACCCTCATTGTCGCCTTCATGTAGCGTACGGAGGTGGTGAACTTCACCAAACATGGATCCATAATATTGTAAAAATCATTCAGGTTTACGGGGCTTTTACACCCACGCCAGTGACTTTCACACATACGAAACATAAGTTCACTTCACATTCACACACTCATTCATACAAAAATAAAAAATACAAAAATTAATAATTAAATAAATAAATAAAAAATTAAAGGGTACTAACTGAGCTGCACGGTGGAGTCAAGATGGAGGGGAATAACCTCCATCTATCGTCCAGTTGTGCAATAATTGTCGAAGGTTCAGAGCTTGAATAACTAGCCCTCCATGTTCGAAATCACTCTCAGAATCCAAAGTGAGATCGATTATCTCGGGCTCCGAATTGATGACATTTATCTTTTCAAGCTCATATTCGGAATCAATATCCATGGAGAGATCAATCAGCTCTGGCTCCGAATTGATGACATTTATCTCCTCAAGCTCATATTCGGAATCAATATCCATGGTGAGATCAATCAGCTCTGGGTCCGAATTGATTATATTTATTTCCTCAAGCTCAGGCTCTGAATCATTTTCTATGACCAGATCACTCAGCTCTGTCTCCGAATTGTTATTTATTTCCTCAAGCTGTGGTTCTGAATCATTATCCATGACGAGATCAACCAGGTCCGGCTTGTTATTAATAATTTCGCACTGTAATGACGAAGGGAGTCCCATCAACCACCGTATAGTATATGAATTGTCTATAGTTTCCTGAAAAAAAAACAAATAAATAAAAAAAAATGAAAAAGAGCTAGTCTGAAGAAAAGATTCTAATCACTAAAAAGGAACTTAGAATTACGATTCATTTAAAAGGGATACATACACCTATAAAAAAATAATAATAAAATAAGTAAATAAAACCTTACAACATACATAATCAAAAAAGAAAATTAAAAATTTATTCTTACCAAATCATAGCCCATGGGAGATGATGGAGGTCCAGAAGATTGCATATTCAAAGGGAGAGTAATAGTTGCTTTTAAGAAAGATCTTCAGTAATCTATGACTTTCTACGATTTTTCCTACCCCATTTATTCTTAGAGAAGGAAAGATAATGGGCTGTGGTAGCTCTTTAACAAAGGATTTCCCTTTATCTTGAAACTGAAATAAACACATCTGGTCTAGAGGTGACCTTTCCAACAATCCTGATATGATATGTTTGTATAGATAAGTGGAAAGACATGGGAATCATTATGTTTTCTTAAACTCAAGACCGAAATACGTATCACCCACTGACCAGTTCAGTGAAAATCTCTGATAAGATGTGTTTACTCAGACAACATTTGACCCTGTTAAACAAGACGCTGCCAGTTGTCTTAATAGACGATTTCCTGATGGGAAATCGTCTGTTAAGATGGAATTTTCTATCAAAACAACTGGATCACATGACTAAATGAGACGTAGCCCGAAGGAGCTCACTCCCTGTCACACCCCCTTGTACTTCGGCTCCTTCGGGCTACGTCTCATTTAGTCATGTGATTCAGTTGTTTTGATAGAAAACTCCATCTTAATAGACATAGGCTGTTGTTAAGAATAAATAAAACTTGAACTAAATAACATGAAGAATCAGCGTAAATGATATAGAAAGAATAAAATAGAAAAGAAATAATACACGAACAAATTACGAGTAAAAAAGCCGTATTACATAAGGGAAAAAAATATATATTCTAAGTTGGGGAGTCGGAAAAAAGTTATAATGAATAAATCAGGATTAAAAGCAAGAATGCATTAAACAGAATGTTTCAAAATTAGAATGTTATAAACAAAACGTCTCTTTCCCCATATGACAACAAGCGAGTCGTATCCTCGGACAATATTCATTCTTTGTCCTACGATCATTTTTCATTAATATACATACAAACACATCATATCATGGTTGTTGGAAAGGTTACCTCTCAACCAGATGTGTATACTTCAGTTTCAAGATAAAGGAAATCCTCTGTTTTCAGTCTTAAGTATAAAAGCAGCGTCTTGATTAACAGGGTCAAATGTTGTCTGTGTAAACACATCTTATCAGAGATTTTAACTGAACTGGTCAGTTGGGTGATAGGTATTTCGGTGTTGAGTTTAGGAAAATGTAATGATTCCCCGACCTTTCCACTTATCTATACAAATATATCATATCAGGATTGTTGGAAAGGTCACCTCTAGACCAGATGTGTTTATTTCAGTTTCAAGATAAAGGAAAATCCTTTGTTAAAGAGCTACCACAGCCCATTATCTTTCCTTGTGTAAGAATAAAAGGGGTAAGAAAAATCGTAGAAAGTCATAGATTATTGAAGATCTTTCTTAAAAGCAACTGTTACTCTCCCTTTGAATATGCAATCTTCTGGACCTCCATCATCTCCCATTTGTTTATGATTTGGTAAGAATAAATTTTTAATTTTCTTTTTGATTATGTATGTTGTAAGGTTTTATTTATTTATTTTATTATTATTTTTTTGTAGGTGTATGTATCCCTTTTAAATGAATCGTAATTCTAAGTTCCTTTTTAGTGATTAGAATCTTTTCTTCAGACTAGCTCTTTTTTTTTATTTATTTGGTTTTTTTTTTCAGGAAACTATAGACAATTCATATACTATACGGTGGTTGATGGGACTCCCTTCGTCATTACAGTGCGAAATTATTAATAACAAGCCGGACCTGGTTGATCTCGTCATGGATAATGATTCAGAACCAGAGCTTGAGGAAATAAATAACAATTCGGAGACAGAGCTGAGTGATCTGGTCATAGAAAATGATTCAGAGTCTGAGCTTGAGGAAATAAATATAATCAATTCGGAGCCAGAGCTGATTGATCTCACAATAGATATTGATTCCGAATATGAGCTTGAGGAGATAAATGTCATCAATTCGGAGCCCGAGCTAATCGATCTCACTTTGGATTCTGAGAGTGATATCGAACATGGAGGGGCTAGTTATTTAAGCTCTCAACCTTCGACAGTTATTGCACGACTGGACGATAGATGGAGGTTATTCCCCTCCATCTTGACTCCACCGTGCAGCTCAGTTAGTACCCTTTAATTTTTTTATTTATTTATATATGTATTTTTTTTGTATGAATGAGTGTGTGAATGTGAAGTGAACTTATGTTTCGTATGTATGAAAGTCACTGGCGTGGGTGTAAAAGCCCTGTAAACCTGAATGATTTTTACAATATTATGGATCCATGTTTGGTGAAGTTCACCACCTCCGTACGCTACATGAAGGCGACAATGAGGGTTAGTGGCTTTCCTGACACGCCCATTCTTTTAATGGTTAATACGAGTATTGGTTTATGAACCCGCTCGGGAGACCTTCAGCCGTAGCGAATTCTAATGATTTTTTCATGAAGTGCATCTTCTTTCTTTCCATTTTTTAACCCTATCAGAGAACATACTTTTTCAAAACTTGCCCTGGCACGTTTTCAATCAAACCATTTTCATCCTGTTATAATTTAAACGATTTCAAAAACGACCGTTTACAGATTTTTACTCGATCCAAAACGGTCTTTTATTCATGCTAGTTTTCCCATGTTATCCTATGGGAATTTTGCAATTATAAGAAAACGAAAATTTCCATTTTTAACCCTATGAGAGAATGTACTTTTCCGAAACTTGCCCTGGCACGTTTTCAATCAAACCATTTTCGTCTTACTCACAATTTTTCAATAAATAATTCTATTCAGTTGTAAAAATATAGAAACAGCTTATTGAAAATAAAAAAAACCCCGTAGTTGTGTGGTGTTAAGAGGAAAGTCGATATTCTTTAATTTTTGTATCATATTCCCGTATTCCACTCATAAGAAGAAAAACCATTAAAGTGCGTCTCTCCTTTTTTTGAGTCCGTTTGATTCGGAGGCAAGAAAAAAATATGAAAGAAATCTTTTCTCGACGAATGATTCAAACTAATTTCTGTTCGAAGTATAAGAAAATGAAATCTGAGATCAGAGCAATGAATACGTAAACACTTTCATTGAAACGATAGTAAATCATCTCGATTATGCCTGCTTTCATGACAATGAAAATTTTCGTAATGAAAAACCTGAAAGTACTTCGATAGCCTAAAAGAGTTCTACTCTCTTAATAAATTAAAAATGAATAAATGCTTCTGTTTCTCAGTAAAGAACTGGAGGGACATGGAATCTGACAATAGTAAAGGGAGAGCGAAGATTTTAAAGAGGTTCGTGAAAAAAAAAAAAAGGCCATGGTTCATTCAGTAAAGAAATGTCGTAGAGTAGAGAGAGCGTGAACAATCTATCCGTCTTTAGGTTGAGCTTTCACTTATAGGGCTTCTTTTTTCATATTGAAATACATGTATATACATACATTTCCCTTAACTGAACATGAACTAATATATACATATATTTCCCCTTTCTCAAAGGACTCCATTAAGTTGATCTCCAGTCTTTAAAGTGAATGGGAAGGAAAATAACATGTCGATGTGTTATGAGAAAATGTACGAATTTTCTTAAGACAGTCTGAAGCGAATTGAACATCAAGCAGTTGTAAGAGGTTTTACTATCGTAATATATACATACATTTTGAAAAAAAATATCTTTTAAAGTTAGAGGGAAAGATATATGAATATTAAAAAACAACAGTTCCTTAGATTTACAAATAGAGTATTTGAAGTAGAAAGAAGAGGGATAGAATGATTTGAATAGGAATTTCTTCTTTCAGTGAAGGGATTCTTATTCTGGAATTTTTTTTTTTAAAAGAGAAACTATCATTTTTAGAAAAATTTCTGGGGGAGTCGAACTTGGACATTTAACAAAATTCTTGGATATATAGGGATTTGAGGAAAGTTTATGGAGCGACATTTCTGTTCAAAAGTAAAGTCGAATGGAAAAATAAGAGCAATTAAATCGATAAGAAAAAATTGATAGGTTGAATCAAAAAAAAAAAATTAGAAAAAAAAAAAAAGTAGTTTCATAAAAATAAACCAAAGTTTGAAGAATCATACAACATTGAGCAGAAGGAAAAATATAATAAGTAAAATAGTGGAATACGATATTTTCCCTATGGGAGTTTGGAAACAACTGCTTTTCTGACGAATTAGTAAAACGTACAAAAAAAAAGTTTAGAGGAAGTATGGACTTAGTCGCTATGTCTCCAGAATGAAAGCTTTTTCTGCTGAGACAATGAATAAAAAAAATATGATAATGAAAACCTAATTAAAACGAAAGAAAAGGTCAATGAAACTAAACGTCTAAAGAAAAAATGCAGCAGGCACAGAAGTTAAAAATGAAGGGACAGACACGGAAGAACTATACCTATAGTAAATGAAATATACGCAAAGTTTTGAAACATCTCAATTTAAAGCGAACTAAATGGGGAAATGGAATGAGATTAGGGGAGTTCTTACTGAGTTTGTTGAGGCGAGGAAACAATAAAAAATTTAGTTACACATGAAATAAAGTAAAAAAAGAAAATAGCTCCTTTAAAAATATGAATTTTGGTGAAAGTATGAAATTTTAGTTGAAATGTCATGACCAGCATTTCGAAAAGAAATAGATTGAGTCGATATGTAGGGAAAAGCAGTAATTATTTCTTTATTTTCGCTATGGGGGTGGGGAATCACTGCTTTTCTGGTGAGTTAGTAAAACGTTCAAAAAATAATGTTTAGGGGAAGAACGGAATTATTCGCTTTGCCTCTAGAAGGAATGTTTTTACGAACGAGACAGAAAAATGCACAGCCTAAAGAATACAAATTTTATTGCAAGAAAAAAGGTTTTAGATTGTTTGTCTTGACAATGAATGCTTTCCTGTCGGGACAGTCCACGAAAAGTATAGCAAACTAGGAAAGAATAGAAAAAAAAATGCATATTTGACATACATGCAAGCTTTGAGGAATATATTTAAGCAAGTTGGAAAATATGCTATATAAGGAAACAAAAATCTGATGATTTGTTACATCTAATATAATCGTTTGCTGAAATGAAATGGAAAAAAAAAAAAGAAGTCTGAATAAAAGGACTCATAAGTTTAGTCAAGTAAAAAAAAAAAGAATCCTGACCTACTGAGAAGTTTAACGAAATTTGCTAAGGCGCTGGCCTCTGATAATTCGTCCGCAAGGGGTCCGGGTTCGAATCCCGGTCAGGCATGGATGTTGTGTTTGTCTTACGGCACTGGCTCTCTCCCTTCCCTGGAACCAGTGACCCTAAATTAGGAACGGGCGACTGCTTATAGCTCATTGAGTTGCTCACGGTGGTCGTTAAACCTCCAATAAAAAAAAAAAAACAAAAAAAAAAACAAAATTTCAAAGATAGAAGAAAAACACAAGATAATGTAGTCCGCGTGAACTAGGATATCACAGGAAGAAGTATTTATCTACATGAGCTGGACTGGGCAATGTGTTTTCATTTATCACATTAATAGGAATAGTATTGAAGGCTGAAATGTCGGGAGATAAGAACGTTGGGGTACATTAATCAAAAACATCTGTTTTACCTACACAAAGAAATTCTGGGACTAGAGAGAACAGATTGGGTTTATCAGGCCGGAAACAAACAAAGATAACAACTCAAAGGTCGTTCTGATAGCGTTGCAGACGGGAAGTGATCACAATGTACACTGACGGGGTGAATAAATCTGTCTTTGGAAATATATCTAAACTTAGGGAAAACAAAATAAGATTCGTTTATCATGCAAAAGAAGGGGAAAATTAATTTTCAAGAAGTATCCGGAACAATGTTGAAAAAATCAACAAGCCAGAATAAAATAAAGAACCAAGTTATAATAATTAATGAAATTTCTTGGGAAAGGGTGCGAATCGTTTTTATAGACATGAGCTAAAAAATAATGCAACGCTTATAACACCTCACACAAATTCTAAAAATATACGTTTTATAAAGAGAAGAAAAATTCTAAGTTGATTAAAAAATCAGAAGCACGGAAATAATTAATAAGTTCTAATAAATAAATAAATATTTCCCAAGTTTTAATCAGCACGATAAGAGTCAACGTTCTTATCTCCTGCCATTTCCGGTAGGGGAACACTCGTGAGGAACAACCGTCAGGGGCTTCCCCTTTCCTGCGACGGCCCCCTGCGGCACCCGTGAGGTACCGTCGTGAGGTGCACAATGTTAAGTGAAGGGGCCTGAAACGTAGCCTTTTCTACTACTTTCCTAAATTAATGCATGGTTTTCTCACCAGGGGACGTAAAGTCACATCTTATTTTTGTCGATATCTCTGTTTCTAAGAGTTCGTAAGCTCACGATTACGTTTACAGGAATATCTGAGGGATTAAAAACCCAATTGAAAAACTTCTTTCTTCCGTCAGATACTATTGTTTTCCATACCAGTTCCAGTGACTTTGAATAGCTTTGACAATTTTAATTTGCGTCAGAACGATTCAAAAGACGTGCTTATTACACCCGAAAATTCGGTGTCATCTTTCTTGTTAAATGTCCTGTCGTGAACTGCGGAGAAAATCTTTTCAAACTGTTTAATAATATTATCCCAAGAACATGATGGTACTGTCAAACAGCCAACAGATATTAATCTTACCCAATTATCTTGAACAGAATTAGTTTCGGGGCAGTTTTTTGAAATAGTTCCTAAAGAAGGAGTTTTATCGGAACCCGATAAAGATCTTTCTTATAAACACGAAAGGACGTGGAAAACAATGTCCTGTCCTTTCGTGTTTAGAAACGTATTTCAGCATGTCACATCGGCACATGATGACATTTCGTTAAAAAAACGGAAATAAAAGTCAACACTGTATCGTATAAAGCAAACCATCTATCCTGTCTGTGGTTTTCCAGGGTTCCCACAGATTTAACGTGAATGCGAGCATACAGAAACCCTTTAAAGTCGGTCCTGGACGCACTCTTCAATTTAAGCATTTTTTTGCCCTTAGAATACTACATGATGAATAGTTAAATTTATCGTGGCATTACCCAAATATTAATAACCATAATTTAAAACACAAAGTAATAAGTAATAACGCTGTTTAAAATACACTTGTCAAAAATTCCACACAGGGAAAATAACCGTTTAAGCACACCCACATTACAAAGGTCGCCGTTTATCATACTCCAGTGAAAATACCACACACAGTGCATTTGAAACACGAGAAACACACAGTGCATTTGAAACACACACATTAATAAAAACAACGAAAATTTCAAACACACATCCAGAAATCAAAACTTTTAGACACAAGCTCTCTCTCTCTCTCTCTCTTATTTTCTTTTGGGTTCACTGTAAACCGCCACACAGGAAAGCTGCCACACAGGAAAACTGCCACACCGGAAGATTGCCCCACAGGAAAACTGCCACATGCTTTTCATCAAGGGGCCGGCCACAAATTGCTGTTCTTCCGAGGAACAGTCTGAATGTGTGGCAGTTTTCCAAGGTGTCTAAAGACGGGAAGGAGCTCTTTTGCTTGTATGTATTTTGTGTCGGTTCATACGCGTTTAGGGCAACTGGTCACAAAAGTTTAAGGTTGTGTGCGGGGGTGGGGGAAAGGGGTATAAATATAACCGCTTCTTGGCCTATATTGAGAATTGAATTGGGGACTCCAAACAAATTTCGAGAAAACGTTCTACGTAAGCCAAGCGAAAATTACAGCATAATTCATGCTATGTTCAGAAAAGGACCCTAAGGTGAGATTTTTTAATAACGCTGCACTTTTACTCAAGCACTAAATGTTTACATGAAATGTCAAGTTTGTAATATTTTTCTTTTACTTAATTAATTCACAGGACTTACACCTTCGCCTTTTTAACAGCTTTTAATCCGCCGACTTCATATTCATAATGATTACGTATCAAATCAAGTCAATAGCATTGCGCTTTTACGTAGGCACTGAATTTTAAAATCATAGGCCCCAGGCCGAGGTCTTTTTACCAGTTTTTGTTCTATCAATGTCATATTCACAACGTTTACAAAGTAAATCAAGTTAATAATATTGGGCATTTACTTAGGCACGAAATATTAATTTCTAGGCCCTAGGCCTTGGTCTTTTTTCTTTTTTTTTTTTTTACTCCACCGATGTCATATTCACAACGTTTACACATCATATAAAGTTAATAATATTGGGCTTTTACTTAGGCACGAAATATTAATTCAGAGGCCTTCTTACCAGTTTTTACTAATATCTGTTGGCTGTTTGACAGTACCATCATGTTCTTGGGATAATATTATTAAACAGTTTGAAAAGATTTTCTCCGCAGTTCACGACAGGACATTTAAAAAAGGGAAAGATGTTATTAGGGAACTCATAAATGATCTAGAAAAACGTTTTCTATCTGTCAACAAATATGCTATTTGTCAATTTTGCATAATACGAACATTTATTCGAATTCGTTTTCTAAACAGAAATTCACTATTAGTGCGGCACAAGAAAGCTCTGCAGAAAATGAAGAAAAAAATAGATTGACTCAAACGCAGTGAGAAAAAGTACAATTTTTTTTTTTCATTTGGGCAATGAAGAAAACAGTTTTACATTTTATGAAATGAAAAAAAAAAACATTTTCCAGTTTGTGCAATAAGAACATATCTTCATTTACTACCAAAATTTGAAATTATATGCAAAAGATTTTCCATCAGGAGATGTATCCGCTGAAGTAAATGTTTTTCAAATCGGAACTTTAGAACAAGAGTTATCGGAGGAAATGTATTTTACTTTTACGCCCCCTAGCGGAAAATCTATGAGTAATTTGAAAAAGTAACTATATCTAAAATACTCTTCGACATAAATGGAATCGAAAGATAAAGAAAAAAATTCAATCGGATGTTTAGAAGCTAATATGTGAAAAAAAACGTATTTTTGAATTCGACATCATCTGCATTTACGCCCTCAACCGGCGAAATTGTACATCGTAAAAATAACGAAATAAAGGATCATCATTTGCATATTTCAAGCTTCGCAATGCAAAAGAATTTTTCAAATCGAACTAATAGTTGCAGAGATATCGTGGGTAGAGACGGACGGACAGACAAACCAATAACAGAAGCACGATCTTTTTTTCAAAAGACGTGCTAAAAACGGATAAAGGTGATATTAGGGAACTCATAAATGATCTAGAAAAACGTTTTCTATCTGTCAACAGAGATGCTATTTGTCGGTTTTGCAAAAATACGAATATTCATTAAAATTCGTTTTCTGAACAGAAGTTCACTATTAGTGCGGCGCAGGAAAGCTCTGCAGAAAATGAAGAAAAAATAGATTAACTCAAACGCAGTGAGAAAAAGTATAATTTTGTTTTTCCATTTGGGCAATGAAGAAAACAGGTTTACATTTTATGCAATGAAAAAAACATTTTCCAGTTTGTGCGATAAAGAACATACCTTCATTTACTGAAATAAATTTTGTTCATCACTTTTGAATAATGTAAGTACATAATTTTTATTTTATACATTAACAGAGTGTTTGAACTACTTTTACAGAGTTTGAAGAACTCAGTAACTTTCCGTGTGTTAAAAGTTTTAAAGAACTAATATTTGTGACAGAGAGAAAAAGGTTTTAAACCAGTAAACTTTTCTAGGTAATTACTAAAAAAAAAAAAAGAAAGATACGCTGAGTTTTTGCTATCAGAAAAATATAGTTAGTATAGTAAGCAAAATACTTTTGAAAGAAAAAGCATTCACGACAGAAATTGTTAATTTAAAATTTTCGCATTTATACTATTACATCAACGTTTTCTGTCTTTAGGACCCAAAATCCTTAACATTTGATTTCGAAAAAGACAATTTCTAATATTTGAGTGCGCATTGCAATAGATGACGCACTGTGATATGTTAAATACGGTAATGGCATTGACTGAGAGTGCCTTTTTTACGGTACTCCTTTAGAGAACAGCTCTCAGTGGCTCTTGGCTTCCGAAGAGCCATTGCAGCTACGCCATTAAGCTCGGCTGCATGTCTCAGGAGGGTGAAGCGCTAAGGACTTCCCGAACCGTCTGGGGTTGTTAAATGGGAGTTGAGGTGGGGTCTGGTGGTCGGCACACGAGAGAATGGACTAAGTACTTACTACCTCACCCCTCGGCGGTCAAATAATGGACTATGGCCAGGGTTGAACTCTAAATGAACGCGGTATAACAGGCGAGCATCAAGTAATAGCGCAGTGCAACAGCAGTATCGAGAGCTGAGTTTCCACATATACAGCCCATTGCACATTAGCGAAAATGGGTTATAACAGCTGACGTCACTGTAGGGGCGAGAAATTACGCCCTATATAAATTGTGTGATGGACTTTAAATCCCATCGATCATTCTGGATATTAACATTTCAGAATAAATATTTCCATGTGTATTATTTGGAAACGAGTGTAACACGTGGTAATGCACCAGACTAGGTGACATTTCGATATGCCTGTTTGACAGGTCTATTATTGTATTCACGGAAGGCACAGCTGTTGTTCCTGGCCAAGGGGAAATGTAAGCTGCTGGGCACACGTGCTAGAGGTCAACGAAGTGATTAGGTGGAGGTCAACGAAGGGATTTGGTGAAGGTCACCGACAGAAGACACGTGTCAGGAGAGAAAGGTAGTATGGGAGGGGGCACCGAGAAGAGCGAGGGGGAGCCTGCTCTTGGAGGGCTCCGACTAGGGAGAGAGAGGGAGCCTCAGGCGAGTGAGGTAGGAGCCAATCAGAAGGCTAGTGAAGTTCGGGGGGGGGAACTTCAGGGTAGGAGTGGAAGGAAAAACACTCAGTCGACGGGGAGCGAGCGTGAGAGACAGTCTACGGGGAGCGAGCGTAGAGAACGGTTGACGACAGCGTGTGCTGTGAACGGATGTATAGTGCTGGGAGTTAGCACTGGGTATAGTGCTGGGAGTTAGCACTGGGTAAAGAAAAGTTCGTGATAGAACGTGCCAGTTAGAGCACGGGGAAAGCCAGCGTAGTTGGAATCAGACACGTGTGTCTGGAACGACGTACGGAGAAAGCGTTTGGAGAGAACACGTGTTCGGGACGGAACACAAAGCATAGCTTCCGGAACAAAGGAAAAGAGACGAACGGAAGGTTACGACGATTGAAACCTTTCACGTCGGTGATAGAAAAAGAACGGGCAAAGAGTATTGGCAGGAAAGGGTATTCTGGAATAATTAGATACCCGGATCATTTTCACGTGGAACTGCAGTTACAGGAACTCGAGATCAAGGAACAATAGCTGCCGGAACAATTTACTGTTGATTAAATGTTTTGTTAAGTTTGCAACAAGCCTGAGAGTGAATTCATGCTTGGAATTGTTTTGCCATTATTTTTACTTCCCCTCTCCTGAATAGCAGATTTATAGTAAAGCTGGGAGAGAAAGAACGCCGGGCTGTCTTCAACTACCGTTGATAGACAGTCTCTAGACAACGAACCTTATAAATGGCTTTCCTTCCTGCTGTTGGGAAATTTTGATCAGCGCTGGAAGCCAGTGGGTGTTTGGTCGAGGAGCCATTAATTAACATAATGAGCTTCCACCCCTACAGCAGATATATAGGAAATGGCGCAGTCGGTAGGATTTGATATGTTAGGCGAGTTCAGTGGAAGTAATTAGGGCAAGTTTATTCAGCGAAATAGAGACTGTATTCGAGGACTCGGACAAAGAGGACGCCTAAGTGTAACAGAAGCACGTGGCGGGAAAGTGGTGAAACAACGTGAACTTCTGAGTGCAACAGCAACACGTGGCAGGAAAGTGGTGAAACAAAGTGAACTTCAAAGTGTGACTGTAGCACGTGGCCAGAAAACGGCGAATGAAACAAAGGACTGTGCTACCATAAAGGACTATTGTGCAACGGAACCGGTGGACCAAAGAAGTCGACAAATAACGCTCGTAACCAGAGCAAGGATTGGAAGTGCCAGAAAAATCCCGTAACCAGGGACGGACAAATTACGTCTCGCGTGGCCAGCGAGACCGGGCGGCATTCCTGTTTAGGACGCTCCTTCGCGGGTCGCGGTCGAAGACGCTACAGAGAAGCTGAAGGGGGCCCGAGATGCTCCGCTGAGTACCACTTTGTTGCCGAAATTTGTATCCCTGGGTCGATACCGAGTATATGGTTAGGAAAGGAAAATTTTAGTAGGAAGTTAGGGGCCAAAAGAAAAAAAAATTCTTTTGTCAGTTTTGTAAAAGAATAGGTTGCAGTAGTTTTAGTAAACTCAGTGTCAGTATTTCAATATTAATGCTTAAAGTGAATAGGAATTGTAAAGTGTTTTGTTATGTAAAGAAAGGAAATAAGTGATATTACTAGGAATTTATTGTATTACAAAAAAAATGTTAGGTAATAGTACTTCAAGGTTGAGTGCAAAGGCTATCGTCAGGAAATTGTAAAGTGTCATTATATTAGTGCATGTGTATTGTGGATTGTATATATATTTAGTGCATAACAATGGATGAGCTTTTGGATGGGAAAAAGAGTGATGAAGCAGAGGACACGTGGTCCGAAGGGAAGGAAGAAGAAAATAGTGATAGGGAAAATGAATTAAATTCTAGTAATTATAATGAATATATCGCTTCTTCTACTGAATTATAATGAATTCAGCTTCTTCTAAGCTAATGCTTCTTCTAATGCTTGTTGTTTGTTAATTATATCATGAATAAACTTTCCTGCTAGTAGTGTAGTAATAATAATGAACAAGCTTTTAACTGCTAGTAATGTTGTAGTAGTAATTAAGATGAATAAAGTCTTATGCTAGTTGTTAATAATAATCAACTAATGAAATTAACCTAACCGCCAGACAGAGATCTGACAAAACTATGAACTGAGAAAGACGTACTTACTAAGCAATCTTTTATTTGGTAAACTTCTGGCTCTCACATAAACGAAGATCTCTTTACACACGAAACAAAGCTCTCACGCACATAAACAACCGCGCTCTCTATACAACAACAGCTCTCTGACACTAAACAACAGCTCACTTCGCACAACAACAGCTCTCCTCGTACAACAACAGCTCTCTCTACGCACATCAACAAAAAGCTCTCCTCCACATAAACAAACGCTCTCCCTACGTATCGTTGAACGCGTCTATTTATACTGGCTACCACCACGTCATGACTTACACTCATTGCCAGATCTCATTCAGCGGGAGAAATAACATCTCGTTCAGTAAGAAGATAATTTACATAGTAAAATAAAATAACCAGAGATAGTAAAAATCAAAAGGAAAGTGAATCTAGAGTATACGTTACATCATCTCCCCCTTAATTTTTTTTTATTTTATTTTTTTTTTTTCGAAGTGCTGGAGAAGTGATTCTCTTATTTTTCCTATCTCGCGGTGTGGAAATAACATCACACCATTACGAGATTTTTGAACGGTCGGGTCATCCGGATAGTTCGGGCGCCATTATAACGAAGTAAATTTCTCCGTCATTTTTGGCCTACGCCGGGATTCGAACCCTGAACCCTTCATTCCGGAATAAGTCACTCTACCAATTGAGCTACGCGGACGTTGTATTCTGATTCCTATCTGCCTTTATGTCGTGTGCGTCCTTCGGGCAGGTACGTCACATCGCCTGGTACGTTACATAATGAAGTGTCTATTAACGTAAGAAAAGCGCAAGAGGATACGGTTGATAGGGAATGGCATTTTAAACTTAAAATGTTAGAAATGGAGGAAAGAAAATTAGCAGCAGAGCGAGAACAAAGGGAACTAGAAAAAATGAAATTGGAGATTCAGCTCTTAGATAAAAGGGAAAAAAAAGGGAGAGTCAGCTTTTAGATAAAAGAGAAGAAAGGGAGAGTCAGTTCTTAGATAAAAAGAGAAGAAAGGGAGTTCCAGCTTAAGAAACTACAGCTAACTCAGGAAAAGGAAGAGGCGTTGGCACAGGGAAGAAATCAAATGAAGTTAGCCGATTACATGAGGATCCTAGAAAAGACCTTACCCAAAAGTCCTAGTAAACCAGAAGAGGTTTTAGATTTTTTTATTCCTTAGAAAGAGCGTTCATTTTACATACAGTCCCAGAAAAAATGCAAGGAAGATTAGTCATAGCACTATTTAACTCAGATTGTGTCAATCATTTATTCCGGAGTCTTACGGTCGAGCAATATGATTGCTACGAAACCGTCAAAGAGGCCATTTTGGGGGAATGTCATTTAACCCCGGACATTTATCTACGACAATTCGAGGCACTCCGTAGGAATAAGGGAGAGAGTTACCAGCAATTGGCGGGACGCATGGGAAGAACTCTCAAATATTATGTAGCGAACAGTGGGATAAGTACTTTTGATGAACTAATGAATCTTTTAGTTTGTGATAAGTTCAAAGGATTGTTATCACCCAGTTTAAAAACTTATCTATTACAGAGAGGATCCTTGGGAAAGCTAGTTCTAGCGAAGGATTTAGGGGAACTGTGTGATCAGTACGAGTGCCATGTGGAAGCGTTAGAGTGGGGTGAAGAAAAAGCGAAGGGAAATTTTCAGGTAGGCTCCAACAGTAAGGGACAGCATTATAGCCCGGAAGGAATGGGAACTGCGAAGAAAGAATTTAGTGGAGTTCCATTTCAAAAGGGAAATTTCCGACGGCAGGTCAGGAATTCCAAAGTAGAGTGGGAAACAGTAGACCACTAGGGAATCAGGGAAATTCCTATTTTGATGCGGGAATGAGATGCTTTCGATGTGGACAGATGGGTCACCGAAAATTTGACTGTAAGCAGAAGATACCCCAGGGAGAGGACAGTAAACACACTCCGTATAATTGGAGAAGTGAGGCAGCTAAGAAAGTGAGCCGGGTAGCGGCGAAAGAGATGGAAAGCATTGTAGAGAAACAAGGGGAACCCAAGCAAGACCTTGTCCAGGATGCGAGAAAGGTTAGTGCGAAAATGGGGAGAGTATTGGGTCCCACGGACAGAAGCATGGAAGTAATGGAAATACCCGTAGGGGAGCAATTAGTGGTAGCCACAGAGCAAGGGCACCAGGCAAACATTTTGGTAGACAGCGGAGCTGAGTTCAATTGTGTGAGACAAGGCCTATTAGGGGAAGAACAGATGGAAGAAGCGGGGGAAGTGACGTTGTCCGGGTTTGATGGACGTACCGCGGTTTTTCCATTTAAGAGGTTGCAGGTTAGGATTGTGGAGACGGGATTGGAGAAGGCCGGGGACGCATCTTTAGGGATGAGTGAGATGATTTGTGCTATTGTGCCGAATCTCACCAACGAGGCCATAGTTACCCCAGATGATTATGTCAAGATGAACACGTGGAGATATTCGGAGTGGGCCACCGAGAATGGGAAGGCGTTATGTGAGGAGGATACAGTCCAGGAGGAGAAATCAACGAGACCCCAGGAGGTAGGGACTCAAGGAGTTAGCGCCAGTATAGGGGCTAACCGAACTAAAGGGAAAACTAGTGGAGTGACGCCGGAGACAGGAGCAACGCCGGGAGAAGTAGGCAGAGCTTTAAGAGTGGAAGGGCCAAGCAGCCAATCAGGGCCAGCCGCGCTTGATGAGGAGACCAGCGAACAGGAGACGGTGTTTGGAGGTAATCCATGCCGCGAGGATGAAGAGAGCAGCCGGGAGGGCGAGTCGTCAGACCACAGCAAATTCAAAGTACAGCAGGAGGAGGACGTAACTCTAGCAGAGACACGCGAGTGGGCGAAGGAAGAAAAAGGAGGGTATGTCTATGTGGAAGGATTACTATATCATAAAGAAAAAGTGTTAGGGCAAAACACCAATCAGTTAGTAGTTCCCGAGAGTAGGAGGGAACAAATATTAAAGCTAGCCCATGATTCTGTGTTCGGAGCACACTTGGGATATAAGAAGATATTAGAAAGGATAAGATGCTCTTTCTATTGGCCATCCATGAAGAGAGACATACTTACATACTGTGATGCATGTGAGGCGTGTCAGTTACGACGCCCCATCACAAGAGGTGACCGGGTACCGATAACTGCGGTTAGGAGGCCCGCGCTATCTTTTCAGGTAGAAAATGTTAATCTGATTGGGCCGATAGACCCAACATCAAGTAAGGGGCATCGGTGGAAAGTAGTAAGGATGGACCAGCATACGAGGGGTCCGGCGGCCGTATTTTCAGAAGAGTGGGAGGAACCCAGGCAGATGGTCAGGAAAAGTTTAGAGGATGCGGCGTTCGCAAGAAATTTGGAAATATGTTGCTTAGCCAAAGAGGAAATTGATTATTTGGGACAGGTGGTCGGTTCGGGAAGACACCAGCCGGACCCGGGGAAAATACAGGCGGTCAGAGACCTGGATCCCACAAAAACCAAGAGGGAGGTGCATAAGTTACTAGGGTTATGCAACCACTATAAGGAGGGCATACCCAGATTCGCCGAAATAGCGAAGCCACTGTCGGATTTGACAGGGGAAAAGGCAGCAGAAAAAGTTTAGTGGACGCCAGCGCTCGGGGAAGCTTTCGAGTCGCTGAAGCAGAAATTATGTACAGCACCTGTACTGTCCACACCCAAATTTGACAAGCCGTCCGTGCTACATACGGACGCGAGTTCTTTGCAGTCGCGTGTTGCCTAGGTCAGCGGGATGATAGGGGGAGGATCAGGCCCGTGGCTTACGCGAGCAAGAAATTAAATGACACACAAGCAAGGTGGGCAGCTAGATACAAGGAGGCATATGCTATATTTTGGGCTCTACAGAAATTTGAAGGGTGGGTTTTTGGCCACCAAGTAGAGATCTTGTCGGACCATAACCCCTTGATATTTTTAACGAGTGCGGCTTTACAAAGCTCAAAATTACAGAGGTGGGGTCTAGCCATTGCCCAATTCAACCTCACGATTTCTCACGTCGCCGGCAAACTCATTCCTCATGCCGACGCATTATCCAGGTTGAATTTTAAAGAAAATAGCACGAGCTGCTAAAGACAGCATTACCACAGAAAGGTAGAGACCCAGTGAGGCTACTTAGTGCTACTGACAGTGTATATATGTGTGTATAAATAAGTGTATTAATGAAGTGAAATCTCGTGTGTAAAGAAAAAAAAAGAAAGGAAAGAACTGAACGGACACTGACTCATCATGCGAGAGGAAGATCCCGCATGTTTCGTCCAGCAGGCAGGGGCCTGTAGGGGCGAGAAATTACGCCCCTATATAAATTGTGTGATGGACTTTAAATCCCATCGATTATTCCGGATATTAACATTTCAGAATTAATATTTCCATGTGTATTATTTGGAAACGAGTGTAACACGTGGTAATGCACCAGACTAGGTGACATTTCGATATGCCTGTTTGACAGGTCTGCTGTATTCACGGAAGGCACAGCTGCTGTTCCTGGCCAGGGGGAAATGTAAGCTGCTGGGCACACGTGCTAGAGGTCAACGAAGTGGTTAGGTGGAGGTCAACGAAGGGATTAGGTGAAGGTCACCGGCAGAAGACACGTGTCAGGAGAGAAAGGTAGTATGGGGGAGGCACCGAGAAGAGCGAGGTGGGGCGCCTGCTCTTGGAGGGCTCCGACTAGGGAGAGAGAGGGAGCCTCAGGCGAGTGAGGTAGGAGCCAATCAGAAGGCTAGTGAAGTTAGGGGAAACTTCAGGGTAGGAGTGGAAGGAAAAACACTCAGTCTACGGGGAGCGAGCGTAGAGAACGGTTGACGACAGCGTGTGCTGTGAACGGATGTATAGTGCTGGGAGTTAGCACTGGGTAAAGAAAAGTTCGTGATAGAACGTGCCAGTTAGAGCACGGGGAAAGCCAGCGTAGTTGGAATCAGACACGTGTGTCTGGAACGACGTACGGAGAAAGCGTTTGGAGAGAACACGTGTTCGGGACGGAACACAAAGCATAGCTTCCGGAACAAAGGAAAAGAGGCGAACGGAAGGTTACGACGATTGAAACCTTTCACGTCGATGATAGAAAAAGAACGGGCAAAGAGTATTGGCAGGAAAGGGTATTCTGGAATAATTAGATACCCGGATCATTTTCACGTGGAACTGCAGTTACAGGAACTCGATTTCAAGGAACAATAGCTGCCGGAACAATTTACTGTTGGTTAAATGTTTTGTTAAGTTTGCAACAAGCCTGAGAGTGAATTCATGCTTGGAATTGTTTTGCCATTATTTTTATTTCCCCTCTCCTGAATAGCAGATTTATAGTAAAGCTGGGAGAGAAAGAACGCCGGGGTGTCTTCAACTACCGTTGATAGACAGTCTCTAGACAACGAACCTTATAAATGGTTTTCCTTCCTGCTGTGGGGAAATTTTGATCAGCGCTGGAAGCCAGTGGGTGTTTGGTCGATTAGCCATTAATTAACATAATGAGCTTCCACCCCTACAGTCACCTTCGTGCCTACCCCGTGGTCTCTGCCAGAAACCAACAAATTCGTCTGCAGTGGGGACGAAAACGCCAAAACTTGACCCTTGACGTCTGAAAAAAGGTCGCCTGATCCGATTATTCACCTTTTCAGTTAATGCACCCCAATGCACGGGCCTCAATATGGTGTCAACTGCAGGAATCGATGGATCCTAGCTGACAAGCATTAATTGTTCAAGCTGGTAGAGGCAGTGCAACGGTCTGGGTCAATTTTCACGATGAGCATTGCGTTCCTTAATACCTCTGAAACAGAATTTGGATGTCACCAGGTATCTCAACATCACTACGGACCAGGCGCACTCGTACATGTGCATAGTTTTTCTGATAGAGAAGGCTGTTTCCAGCAGGAGCATGCACCTTACCACAAAGCTTGGATTGCCACGCGGTGGTTGCAAGAGCGTGACAGTGCTTTCAAAGCGCTAAAATGGCCTCCACGGTCTCCAGACTTACCCTAATTTAAATCTTACGGGATGAGATTGAGAGAGCCATTCGTAACGCAGATCTTCTTCCAACAAACATTTCGTAATTGAGGGACGCCATTACTTCCGGTTGACTGAACATACCTGTAGAACAGTATCAGCATCTCATTGAATCCGTGCCATGTCGAATACGGGGAGACTTGAAGAGAAACACGGTTTGTAACAGAAAGGGCTGTCCAATGCGTTATTAGTTAAATTTTCGTAATAATTTGATGCTTCAGTGTATTATACATTGAGGAACATTAAAAAATTTCTTCCAATTCAGCTCTTTTGTGCCTATAGGTAGATAACTTATTTACTAAGCCTCGTAATCAAAACAATTAAAATTTCTATTAAATCAATCTTTTTTTCTGCCAAATTAATTTTTTTGCATTCGCAGATTTGTGAATAGAAATATGTAATCCAATATGAAAGCAGCAAATGTTTCGAATATGTAGTTGGCACTCCTGGCATTGTTTCATTAATCTGCGTTGCGTCTCTATGAGGAATAATGTAGGATTCTCAATTCTGCAATCTAAACATACTATGGAGGGTAACATCACAAGCATCAAGTATCGTATGAGTAGAACCGGGATGTCTTCCATATAAACTCGGTCGAATGGCAACCACAGATCTGGGGATATTTACATGACAAAGCATGATTATGAAGCACTTCTATGAAAAGGGAGTACATGTGCCCGTAAAGAATCATTCTATTGGGGGGACCGAAAAGTAATGTCGTTTATGGAAAAGAAGGGAAACGCTGTTTGTAACAGAAAAAAATTATTTCTTAATGAATTATATATTGTAATCGCCATCATTATCGATCACACTTGCCCATTGCCGCCGCGGTGGCGCAGTGGTCTAAGGCGTTGGCCTCTGGTCATTCGTCCGTAAGGGGTCCGGGTTCGAATCCCGGTGAGGCATGGATGTTGTGTTTGTCTTACGGCACTGGCTCTCTCCCTTCCCTGGAGCCAGTGACCCTAAATTAGGGACGGGCGACTGCTTATAGCCCATTGAGTTGCTCACGGTGGTCGTTAAACCTTCAATCAAAAAAAAAAAAAAAGAAAAACACTTGCCCATCGTGAAACCAAACTTTTAATGCAATCTTTATAAAAAGACGATGACTGTGATGCAAAGAAGTCTGGGAGCGCCGTTTTGACAACATCAATACTGTGGAATCTTTTAACATTAAGGAAGTGCTGCAGAGATCTGAAAAAATGGCAATCAGATGGTGCAGTGTCATGGAATGGGGCCGAACTTCCCAGCCAAAATTTCTGATCGTCTGCTGGATTCGTCCCTCGTGTAAGATCTCGCTGTAGGATGACACCTTTTCTGCTGGCAAGTGCTGGATGTTTTACAGTAAGAGCTGGCTTCGAACGGTCCGGTTGTTGACAATAGAGGTCTGCCGTTACGGTCTGTCCGGGTGTCAAGATCTCAAAGTGAGCTGTGCCAGCGGTAGTCCACCAAACACAGAGTAAAAACCTTTTTGGGCTTTAGGCCTGGTTTTGGCGTAGGAACTGGTGTGTGACCTGGAGAAAGCCATTTGTTTTTGCGTTTGTTGTTCACGTAAAGAACCAACTTTTCATCTTCAGTGACGAGTCGATGAAGAAACGGGTCTTTCCTGTCGGCTGGGCAAAGAATTGCAGATCGTGGAACGCTGGGCTTTGTTGTCAGGTGAAAGTTGGTGTGGGACCCAAACTACTTGTCTCTAGACCTTCTTTATCTGTTGCAGGTGCTCTTGAACAGTAGACAATGATGCATTAAGGTGGACGTCAAGTAATTTTGCTTCCTATACTTCCAATGGAAAAACTTCTGTACACATTTTCTTCACAATTAATGCGTTCCCAAGGATCAAAATTTGAACATCGATTAAAATAGCTTTATTTTATAACTTGGAATACTTAATATTTTCCAAAACATAATCATATTATGCAATCCAACATTTGTTTGTCTACTGACGTCATCAAAGTACAGGTCGTGCCATCTTTTTTCTCGTTTCCACACCACCAAAGGAAAAGTTATTGATTTTTAATATAATTATAGTTATGTTTAAGAAAATATTAAGTATTCCAAGTTATAATACGAAGTTATTTTAATCGATGTTCAAATTTTCATCCTTGAAAACACACTAATTCTGAAGGAAATGTGTACAAAAGTTTTTCCATTGGAAGTATACGAAGCAAAATTACTTGACGCCCACCTTAAGATGAGGGGATAACTCATGAATGGTTCGACGAGGATCTGCCTCAACGGCTGCACGCAGCAAGTCATTGTTCAGCTTCGTGGGCCTTCCTTCGTGAGGGTTATCAGAGAGATCAAAATTGCCCGAACGGAATTGGGCGAACCAACGCTGCTGGCACTTGCGGACATTCAACGCATTCGGATAAACAGCACAAATATTATTGGCGGCCACGGTTGCATTGTTCCCCTTGTAAACTTCATACAGCATACAATGACGAACATGGCTCTCCTAGGGTTTTATGTCGCTCATTTTGTTCTGCAAATCTGGAAGTCAAAAACACCTACATTAGTTAAAAGCGAATAGTTCATTCATACTTTACTTTGAACGTACATAAACACCTCACAACTGCTCCCCAAACTTAGCTCCCCAAAAACCAACATTACTTTCCGTTCCCCCACTATTTTCAGAACTAGAGAGCTCCAGATGTGCCAAAGCCTCTACAAACTGATGACTACGAGGATCGTTCAAAAAGTAACGAGACTAATTTTACATGGAGCAGAAGAGTATGCAATAAACATACTTCAGTGGTGTTGCCAAATATTTCTTAATTTAAAAATTACTTCTCAAGAGTTTCCATGGATCTGATTCGTTGATGAAAGCCTCGTATATATATATATATACTACATTTACAAAAGTCACCGGACACCTAGAAGAGAAACACAACGTAGCATTTATTGACATACATTAGTACAGTGTCGGTCCAACTTTGACCTTAATGCATGCACTAACCCTTCGAGACATGCTTTCGACAAAGTTTTGGAACACAGCGATAGGTATGCATTCCATTCAGCACATAATGCTGTTTAGTAATACTAACTGTTTCTTAGTAGTAAGCCTTGGATCCAAATTTCTTATGCGGCGCTCTAATTCATCCCATAGGTACTCTATGGGATTAAGATCAGGGCTCTGTGCTGTCCAGTCCACACACGATACGGAATTATCGTCTAACCACGCCATAACAGTCCTTGCTTTATTTATGGCTTCCTGTATTATCCTGTTGGTACCAACAAGGCTCAGTTCCATAGTAATGCCACAGAGTAGGTAGGGCATAATTGTCCAGAATATCGAGGTAGATGTGCTGGTTAACAGGTTTGTCCACGATAACCAATAGGCCGGAACCATACCACGAAAAAAAACCCACATGAATACACTGCTAGCTCCAAACTTGACCGTAGGAATACACTGTGGTAAATAGTGTTCGCCCGGCTGCCGCCATACCCACACACGGCCATCAGACTGATGGATCATGTATCTGGATTCATCAGCCCATAGGACCCGTTTCCATTCATCTACGGTCCACGATAAATGTTCTTTACACCATGCTAAACGACGAGTAGCATTCCGAGTGGAGATGAAAGGTTTATAGGCAGCCGTATGACCACGGTAATCCATGGATTGAAATTATCTGCGAATGGTACGTGTACATATCGACGTTCCAGCATTTTTACTCACGTGTACACTGAGGTCTTGTGCAGTGCTCCGTCGATTAGCTGTAACGACTCTCCTGAGGCTTCGACGCCCTTTATCACTGATTTTCTTTGGTCTGCCCGTTTTGCTGCTTCAGGCACGCGTTGCATCTTCCACTTATTCAGTACATCGAAAACACTTGACTTGGGCATATTTAAACGCCTCTCGGTTTCTCTCATGGACAACTCACTAATATAACACTCAACAATATATCAACAATATGTATATATATATATATATATTTCACTCACGTATACATATATATATACACTGCTGGCCACCGAAAATGCAACACCAAGAAGGACACGAGATAGCAAAGCCAGATTTACTGGACACATAACAACAGATGCAAAGATGAAACGATTGAGCTCACAGGCCCGTGCGACTTGCGGAACACGCAGATATCAATAGTTCGTGTGGCCCCCATGGCTGAAAATAACGGCCGCTACACGCCGCGGCATCAAACGAAAGAGACTTTGGATGTTGGCTTGGGGTATGTCGGTCCAGGCTGCTTCCACACGTTGGCACAGTTCATCAGGCGCAGCCGCGGGTGGTGCTTGTCAGGCCACTCGGTGGTGCCGATCAGCGACCAGACGTGTTCGATGGGCGACATATCGAGAGAACAGGCGGGTCACAGCAACAGTGACACCTGGTGGGCTGTGAAGAATTGTTGCACGTGTGGGGGCGTCTTGTCTGTTGAAACATGGCCGCTGGCAGGTCCTGCAGGTAAGGGAGGACTACAGGCTCCAAATCGTCGGAGATGTAGCGGTGGCTGTTGATTGTACCGGCAATGCGTACCAGAGGGGAGTGGGTGTCATATCCAATTGCGCCCCAAACCATAACGCCAGGCGACGGACCGGTATGGCGATGCATAACGCAGGCGTCATACAGTCTCTCGCCGGGGTGCCGCCACACGCGGATCCGAGCATCGTGCCGTTGCAGGCAGAAGCGGGATTCGTCGGAGAAGACAATGTCGTGCCATTCCGTAGTCAAGGTGCGGCGTTCAACGGCCCACTTTCGCCACACTCGCCGGTGGTGTAACGTCAATGGTCATCGCAGCAATGGGCGCCGTGCGACAAGTCCCCGTTCCTGCAGACGACGTCGAACGGTAGGTGCTGACACAGGTTGTTGCGCAACAAAATCTAATTCCTGCGCTAACGTTCGTGATGTGGCGGTGCGAGCCGTCAATGCTCGCCGCACAACATGCCGGTCTTGTAGTTTGGTAGTGTGCCGCTGCTGCGGCAATCGCTCACGTCGGTCCGTCCGTCCCTCCTGCACCCACGGAATCCATATACTGTGGCTGTATGTTGCCCCACACGGGCGCCGATGTCTCGATACAATAAACCGCTGTCGCGATAAGCCACTATTCGTCCCCTGTCGAACTCCGAAACGTGCTGGAATGACTGCCGTATTCCGCCTTCTGTGCATCCTTCTTATAGTGCTTCTCTGTGGCGTACCGGGCGCACATGATTTGCATATGCCCTGCAATACTAATCGTTTGCATGTCCTCCTGAGGGCGACGCATGCTGCAAATTTCAGGCTGACAGGATGGTTCCTTCTTGGTGTTGCATTTTGGGTGGCCAGCAGTGTATATATATATATATATATATCATCATCATTGTCAACCATTATCAATCCACCGCTGGACGAATGTCTCCCCAAGTTTCTTCCACGCCGGTCTGTCTTGTGCTAGGCTCCTCCATGCTATTTACGCATACTTTTGAATTTCACCCACCCATCTCCCATGTGGTCTTCTTCTGGATCTTTTCCTGTCCCTTGGAATCCAATCTAAAATTACGGCTGTCCATCGATGGTCTGTCCTTCTGGCAGTATGTCCAGCCCATTGCCATTTCAGGGATTTAACTCTGATCATGATGTCTTCCACTCTTGTCATTTTTCGGATCCACGAGTTCCTCTTCTTATCTCTCCTGGTTGCATCAAGCATGCACCTCTGCATGCTGCTTTGAGTTGTCTGCAGCCTTTGTATGTCTCTTTTAGTTAAGGTCCACGTCTTTGCACCATACGTAATCACTGGAAGGATGCATTGATCAAACACTTTTCTTTTAAGACATAATGGCATATTGCTGTTGAAAATTATGCTGTTTCTTCCAAAAGCTCTCCAGGCAAGTTTTATACGCCGATTAATTTCTTCGTCAATGTGACCCTCACTTGATATCTGCTGTCCAAGATAAACGTACGTGTCTGTTATCTCCAGCTTTTCTCCATCAATCGATAAATCTTCATTTCTTGTAAAAGCATTGAACATCAATTTTGTCTTCTGAAAGTTCATTTTTAATCCCACTTTTTTACTCTTTTCAGCAAGTTCCTGGATCATACTCTGCAGCTCTGATGGGGTAGCTGCAAAAATGACTACGTCATCAGCAAAAAGAAGGTGGGTTAGATAATCTCCATTAATCTTTATCCCTTTGTTTTCCCAGTTCAGTGATGGAAAGACATTTCCCAATGTGGCATTAAAGAGCTTCGGAGATATGGTGTCACATTGTCTCACTCCCTTTCCAATTTTTATGTGTGTTGTATGTTCAAACAGCCGAATCTTTGCACTTGCATTTTCATAGATGTTATTAATAATATTAATGTATTCATCTTCAGTACCGCAGGATGTCAGAGCCATTGTAACTGCTGATGGTTTCACCAAATCAAAGGCTTTTTCATAATCAATAAAAGCCATGCACAATGGAAGTTCATATTCCCTCGCTCTTTCAATTAGTTCTCTCCGTACGTGGATATGATCTATTGTGCTGTAGCCATTCCTGAATCCAGCTTGTTCTCTCGGTTGAGCCATGTCCAGTGTCACCTTTAAGCGGTGTGAAAGAACTTTAGTGAAGATTTTATAAACCACTGATAAGAGGCTGATAGGTCTGTAGTTCCTGAGATCCTCAATGTCACCTTTTTTATGTAGCAAGATCATTGTAGCATTGTTCCAATCCTCAGGAATCTTCCCTTCATTAAGGCATCGAATGAAAATTTGGGCGAGTACTGTTTCGATTTCTCCACTTGCTTCTTGTATGATGTCTACAGTAATTCCATCTTCTCCAGGAGCTTTTCCCCGCTTCATGTTCTTGATTGCATGTGCAACTGCTGCTGGGAGGACTGGAAGAATTCTTGTACTGGTACCTTTCATGATGTCTGGAGAACATGTATCATCCCTTTCATATAAATCGGAGTAGAAATCATTAACTCTTGTCAAAATTTCGCCTCTATTTCTTGTTACAGAACCATCTTTTCTCAGTGCCATAATCTGTTTTCTTCCCTTACTGAGATGTCCCTTTGCTATCTTTAGGCTTTGGTTGTTTTCAATTGCCTTCCTCACTAGTTCACAGTTGAATTTCTTTACGTCTTCAGGGACACTTTCTCGTACTGTCTTGCATAGCTCTATATATTCCACTTTGGAAGTCACATCTTCTTTAGTTGTCCTCACCTCTCTTCGTTTCTGCATCAACATTTTGGTTTTTCCTGATAATTTGTTCACATGCAACTTGTTCTTAGACCCAGCTAATATTGTTGCTGTTTCCATAAGAGCTTTGGTTACTTTTCTGTTAACTTCAGAAATATCCACTTCTTCCGATGTTAAGCCTTCTAAAGCAGAGAATCTGTTCTTCAGTTCCGACTTGAAAGTATTATGGTGTTTTTTAAGGTTGGTTATGTCAATACATTTTGTTTGTCTTATGAGCTTGCTACGTTCGAGTTTAGTGTTGAGGTGCATCTTACATCTCACCAATCTATGGTCACTACCTGTGTTGAACTTGTTTAGCACACTGCAGTCTTCTATGACGAATTTTTTGTTACACATAATAAAATCAATTTCACTTGTCGTCCCATTTGGATGTCTCCATGTCCATTTCCTGTGTGGCTTTTTCTTGAAAAAGGAGTTCAAGATGAAAAACCCTTCTGCCTCTGCAATCTCAACGAGAGTATTTCCACGCTGGTTTCTGTTGCTGTGACCTAATTTACCTACTGAAGTTTCATTCTGTTGCCGTTGCTCTATTTTTGCATTGAAATCTCCCATAATTATCTTCTTTTTTTTTTTTTTTTTAATGAAGGTTTAACGACCACCGTGAGCAACGTAATGGGCTATAAGCAGTCGCCCGTCCCTAATTTAGGGTCACTGGCTCCAAGGAAGGGAGAGAGCCAGTGCCGTAAGACAAAAACAACATCCATGCCTCACCGGGATTCGAACCCGGACCCCTTTCGGACCAATGATCTGAGGCCATCGCTTAGACCACTGCGCCACCGGGGCGGCCATAATTATCTTTAAGTGCTGCTTACCTTTATTATTTAGATGACGAATTTCCTCATAAAATTCTTGAGTGTGTACACTGGCGGAAAGTGAAAAAAGAACACCAAGAAGGAGACGTCTGATACCAACGGAATTTATACAGCATAATAACGGAATACAGAGGATAACGTGATCAAAACATTATGGCAAAATACAGCTGTATTTGCTGGTAAACTGAAAAGTAACATTTCCTTGTAACATGGTTAGTACGAGGTTGAACCGCCATGAACTGCTTCACACTGTGCAATTCTGGCATGGAATCTATGGTACAGATGTTGGATGTAAGTTTGGGGTATTGAGTTTCAAGCATCCTCAACCTGGACGCGTAAATCGGGGATGCTCATGGCTGGCCATGGAGACCGGACAAGTCATTGTCCCATAAAATCCTACACGTGCTCAATGGGGGACAAATCCGGTGAACGTGCAGGCCATGGAAGTTGTCTCATACCCTGAAGTGTATGTTGCGTTGCACGTGCCGTGTGTGGGCGTGCGTTATCTTGCTGGAAAACACCACGATTACCGACCTTACAAATGGCACAACAACGGGCTGAATGATGTTGTTGATGTGGGACACTAGTTGTGTACGGGAGTGGTAGCTGATTGCTCCCCACACGAGGAGGCCAGGTGTAGGCCCTGTGTGTCGCTGGCGGATGCAAGAAGGGTGGAGACGCTCCCCTGTGCGTCTGCGAACACGCATGCTGCCATCGGAGGCTCCCAAGCAGAATCTGCATTCATCGCTGAACTCGACAGATCGCTATTGCGTTCTCCAGTGCAGACGTTGGCGACACCACTGTAGCCGTTCCTGACGGTGGGCTGGAGTCAGAGGTACACATGCCAGAGTCACACGTGCACGTAGTCCTGCATCCAGTAGACGGTTGCGGATTGTTCGCACAGTCACCTCAGGTGCAACGGCAGCTCGGATTTGCGTCGCAGTGGATGTTCTGCTTGACAACGCCGCTCTTCTTATGCGTCGATCGGTCCGCTCATCAGTCCGTCTGTGACTCCCGGTTCCACGTCTTCTCGTGTGGGAATGTTCCTCGAACCATCTACGCCACCATCGTACCACCACCGATACTTCCCGTCCAATTTGCTCCGCAATACGACGAAACGACCACCCGGCCTCGCGGAGTCCGACTAGACGACCTCGCTCAAAGTCCGATAACTGCTGAAATCGTACACGTCTTCCATGTCCAGGCATTGCAGCTTCTTCGGGGTCTTCGCACGTGTCCGTACGCCGACGACTGATTACATTCACTTCGCCGCACTCCTTAAATACCACCGACGATTATTTGCATATTATGCCATGCTGTGGCGTAAGCGCCCACCGGTTGGTCCCGAAATTAACATCACACCTACGTAAACTCGACCCCATTAACATATGTAAATTTAATGATCGTCAGCCAATTCCTTCTTGGTGTTCTTTTTCACTTTCCGCCAGTGTATATATATACACTGGCGTGCAAAAATTAAGGACGAGACGGTTTTTCGAATGTACCATCGTGCGGAAGGGCTCCACATCGACTCATATCATACCATAAATTCCCCAAGATGAAAGAATATGGGACAAGTGAGCAAAACGGTCCAAAGGATACAAAGGCACTTTATTGAAAAGGTAGCTTTGAGCACAAATGGACAGAAGACAGAAATGTCCATGTGACACGCGGCTGCCAAGAAAAATCCAGTCTTTAGTAGGGGATATGATCACCCCTGACTGCGTTGCAGGATTTACAATGTGTGTCCATGCTGAAGACGAGGTTGTCAAGGAGCTGTTGAGGCATCGCGGCCCATTCCTCTTGTAGCGCCAATCGCAGCTGCGGTATCGTTGCTGGCGGCTTGTCACGTGCTGCCAAGCGTCTCCCGAGAATGTCCCACACGTGTTCGATTGAAGTTAGGTCCGGGAACCTTGCGGGCCAATCCATGCGTTGAATATCTTCACTCTCCAACAGCTCTGCGACAGCCACTGTGCGATGAGGTGTGGTATTGTAGTCCATGAAGAGGAACTCAGGACCCACAGCACCACTAAACAGACGCACGTGATGCAGGAGCACCTCGGTACAATAGCGGACACCAGTGACTGAACCTCCTTGGAAGATGTGGTGGTCAGTACGGCTACCAAGCATGATACAGCCCCAAACAAGAACTCCGCCACCTCCAAACCGGTCCCTTTCGATGATGTTGGAGGTGTGATTGCGTGTTCCCTGCTCTCTCCAGATGTGTATACTTCCAGAATCGCTCATCAGACTAAATCGACTGTCATCCGTAAAGAGAACTCGACCACATTGTTCCTGGCACCACAGAAACCGCCATCTCCGATGAGCAGGCGTTAATGGCACACACCATACTGGTCGTCGTGCAAATAAACCACCTTTGTGCAGCCTTATGGGCACTGTAAAACGCGATAGCGGACGTCCAGTTGTCTGTTGCATGTGCCTTGTGATTTCTCCCGCTGTCTGCCGTCTGTCTCTTCTCGCATGTAGGACAACATACCGGTCGTCCGCCGCCGTGGTTGCTCATGGACGACCACTGCTAAACTCTCGGACAGCTGTTCCTGTCGTTTGAAATGCTCTCCAAGCTCTTGAAACGATGCTCTGAGCGATCCCGAACTCCTCGGCCACACTAGTCGCACTTCGAACTTCTTCCAACTTCCCAATAACGCGACCTCGGGTAAAGTCATCCAGTTGTCGTCTTCTGGATTGCCTGTTGGCCATATCACACGGTGGCAGCAACTCGACGTCGTTCAAACCGATGTACACCGTGCAATAGCTTTCACCGAATTGCTGAACGTACACCGCCCGTTTGCTTTATACCCTTCAGACATCCCTTCCTACTTCATGCTGCATATTTGCGCATGCCCTACCGTACCGGACCCTAGTCTATCTCCTGAGTGGTCTTTCGGTCCGTTCTACCTGCTTGTTTTGCTGTTATGCTAATTTCTCCTCTTCGTTCTTAATTTTTGCACACCAGTGTATATATATATGTGACATGAGACTTGGCTACGTCTCTAAGATACACCATACACTTTCCTACTCTCGAAGTATTCTCTCTCTACCTGCATGCACCGGTCCGACCTTTCTATCTACTTCCGAAAGGTGTGTTCGAAACCCTTCCTAGACATGTGGTTCAGGATACCCATCACAGTGTTGTTCAGTTCGGTATTTGATGCAAACCGTTGTTTTCCCGCAAAAGTTGTTTTCCCACTTCAGGGAATAAATGGAAATCACACAGCTCCAGATCCGATGAATAAGGAGGGTGCGCCATCATTTCGATGCGTAGATCTTGGATAACCTGCTGGGTAAGCAAAGCACTATGTGCAGGGACATTATCTTGATGCAAAATCCAACACGTTTGTGCATACTGTGGGTGTTTTGGTGGGAAAAATTATTTAGAGGACCTTGGAGAACTTCATAATAATAGGCACTGGTAAGAGTTTTCCCTTCTGGAACAACATGGTTATACACAATTCCCTTTTTAATCTAAGAAAACCAGATGTATGACCTTCCCTGCACTTTCTTGAACATTTGCTTTCTGGGATCGGAGACTCTGGGGTGTTTTCATTGAGTGCTCTGCTGTTTTGTTTATGGAGCAAAACGGTGAGAAAGCGTTTCATCACATGTGAGGACTCAATCCAAAAAGTGTGGCTCTCGTTGTAGCCGGCACTTCCGTTGGCAACAAGTGATTACTCGATTTGCCTTGTGTTCATCCGTGAGCAAGTAGGGAATCCACTTTGCAGCGACTCTTCGTACCCGGACCAGTTTCGCACAATGTCATTAACTGAACAAACGGGCATCTGCATCACATCAGCAACCTCGTCAAATGTATTTCGGCGGCCTTCGCACATTAGTACCTCGATGTTATTGACATTAGCCTCCGTAATTGATTTTCTTCTGCCACTCAAAAACTTGCACGGGACGAAGCATCTTCCTTATAGGCTGTTTTAATCATTTCGTGCGTTTCTGTGGTAGTTTTACCCAAACTCAGACAGAATTTTATAGCTGCTATTTGCTCCAGTTTTAAATCCATATTGGGTTGGTTACAGCAACACTTCTGAACTCTACGCCGTTTACTACAAGAAGGAACCAGAGGGGCGCTGTAACGACGCGTCGACACGTGACTGACCTTACATGTCTTTATGTTCCGACACAAGCAATTTCTATAAAGTTCATTGTAATTTATTTATAATTTTTACTTATTTTTATTTATTTACTGCACCACCATACACCAATTTTCAAGTTACGAAAAACTAAAAAAAAAAAAAAAAAAAATGCGAGGCAGATTACTTTTATCTGCAATTTTAGTGACCACCGTGAGCAACTGCATGGGCTCCAAGCAGCCAGTTGTCCCTAATTTAGGGTCACTGGTTCCAGGGCAGGGGGAGAGCCATGGCCGTAACACAAACACAGCATCAATGCCTCACCGGGGTTTGAACCCGAACTCACTCGGACAAATGATGATATGCCAGTGCTTAGACCACATTGCACCGGGTTGGACGTCTCTTTGGAAAGAGAACGTCTATGAAATTTCTCTTTTAATATGATGTATCCAATATGTGCATTCCTAGGTTTCGCGAAGAAATCGTAATGCTGCAGTTAGAAGGTAAATCGGACTGTAAAAGGAATAATTAAAATGTTATCGAAAATAGGAAAATTCTATGATACTGAGATTCTGAAAGAGAGAGAGACAGAGACGTTCTTTTACTCAGGTAATACTACTCATTAAAATTTTGCAGTCTGTATTTCTACAGGGTGTTGCAGCGGGAAGTTCCACTTCTTTAAATACTCAATTGTTCGACTAAATAACTAAACAGTAACATAACTAACTGCCTGTAAATGAGAGGTTAATAATGAGAAAATGACGTACCACCACATCAAGTGCTGAAAGTGTCCCCATTCCTCTTTGAGTCAGATTTGCATACGTTTCACCATGTTTTCTGATACACGCCTCAGCATGTCTGTGTCGGTATTGTTTGTGTGTTTGCCCGGAGATCCTGAATGGTTCATGGTCTGTTTTTGTTCTCTTTCTCTTTAACATAGTCCCACAAGAAGTAATCTGCTGACATCACACCGTACTCGTGTCGATGACAGAAACACCGTACTCGTGTCGATGACAGAAACACCGTACTCGTGTCGATGACAGAAACACCGTACTCGTGTCCATGAAAAAGATGTTGATGAGCGCGATGGACTCTTTGGAGGTGTGGCAGTGGCACTATCTTACTGGAAGCTCGATGTCATCTATTTGCTCCACGAAGGCCATGAAAATGTCCTTGTTCACAGCAGTGCTCACACTCCCTTCAAAGAAAATTGGTCCAGTGACTCTCTCAGCAGAAATTGCACATCACACACATACCTTTCCCTGATGAAGTGGTGTCTCGTGGATCACATGAAGGTTTTCTGACGCTCAAAATCCTCGTGTTTTGAGAATTTACATATCCTGAGAGGTAAAACCAGCTTCTTTTTTACGCTTTCCAACCGTAGGTTGAAGAAGCGTATATGCTCCAACTTTGTCCGTCCGTCAGCACAATAACTGGCGTAAAAATGGTTCGATTTCGATGAAATTTTAGTATGTGGTTGGGGACCACACCTGCGGACGAACCCTATTGAAAATGGGACAAATGGGGTCAAAGGTCACGACGTAGGAGCAGGTTCCTTCTATTGCCTTAATGCGCCATAACTTGCGTAAATATGGTTCGATTTCAATGAAAGTTTATTATGTGGTAGGGGACTACCTGGGAACGAACCCTATTGAAAATGGGACAAATGGGGTCAAAGGTCACGACGTAGGAGCGGGATCCTTCCATTGCCCTTACGCGTCATAACTTGCGTAAATATGGTTCGATTTCAATGAAATTTTACTATGGGGTAAGGGACCGCCTGGGAACAAATCTTATTCAAAATGGGTGAAGTGGGGTCAAAATTCAGGACATAAGAGCGGGATGCATTCCATTGCCCTTATGCGTCATAACCTGCGTAAAAATGGTTCGAGTTCGATGAAATTTCAGTATGTGGTAGGGGACCACCTGGGGACACCCCCTATTGAATGTGGACGAAATGGTGTCAAAGGTCAGGACATAGGATTGCGATCCATTCCATCGCTCTTATCCCATATTATTAAGGTAGACGTCAAGTAATTTTGCTTCCTATACTTCCAATGGAAAAACGTTTGTGCACATTTCCTTCACAATTAATGTGTTCCCAAGGATGAAAATTTGAACATCGATTAAAATAACTTAATCATAACTTGGAATACTTAATATTTTCTAAAACATAACCATAATTATATAAAAAAACAATAACTTTTCCTTTGGTGGTGTTGAAACCAGAAAAAGGATGGCGCGACCTGTACTTTGATGACGTCAGTAGACAAACAAATGTTGGATTGCATAATTATGGTTATGTTTTAAAAAATATTAAGTATTCCAAGTTATAAAATGAAGCCATTTTAATTGATGTTCAAATTTTCATCCTTGTGATCGCATTAATTATCCAGAAAAAAGATGGCGCGACCTGTATTTTCATGACGTCAACAGACAAAAAAATGTTGGATTGCATAATTTTGGTTATGTTTTAGAAAATATTAAGTATTCCAAGTTATAAAATGAAGATATATTAATCGATGTTCACATTTTCATCCTTGGGAACGCATTAATTGGGAAGAAAATGTGTACAGAAATTTTTCCATTCGAAGTACAGGAAGCAAAATTACTTGACATTCACCTTAAAGTAGCAATTCTTGTATGTATGTAAATTTTATTTTGAAAACGGCTCTAGGGATTCTGATGAAAGTCGTTAACCTACCGTTTTCTGGTACTAGAAATCGATTTAGCTTGATCTCGACTTAAGAAAATTCGTTTAGTGGGTTAAATAACCACCCCGAATTACAAATTTTGTAGTATGGTGTCATGGCGTCCCCCATTAGATGTTGGCGCGCGGTCATGCCATCTATCTCATTGCGTCACGCGTTGTTTGTGGTTCCTATTAAAGTTTTATGACGTCACACCTTGCTAGCAGGTGGTCGCGATTCCCATCTGCCTCATTACGTCACGCGTTGTGTGCGTATGTTCGACCGCACAATAACTTGCGTAAAAATCGTTCGATTTCCATGAAATTTTGGTATGTGGTAGGGGAACACCTGGGAAAGAACCCTGTTGAAAGTGAACGAAATGGGGTCAAAGGTCAGTACGTAAGAGCGGGATCTATTCCACTGCTCTTATGCGTCATAACTAACGTAAAAAAGGTTCAATTTCGATTAAATTTCAGTATGTGGTAGGAGACCCTATTGAAAATTGGCGAAATGGGGGTCAAAGGTCGGGACATAGGAAGCGGAATCACTTCCATCGCCATTATGAGTCATAACTTACGTAAAAATGTTTCGATTTGGATGAAATGTTGGTATGTTGTAGGTACCTGTCTGGGGACGAATCCTATTGAAAATGGGCGAAATTGGGTGAAAGGTTAGGACACAGGAGCGGGATCTATTCCATAGCGCTTATGCATCATAACTTACGTAGAATTGCTTCGATTGCGACAAAACTTTATCATGTTTTTTCGGAGATATACTGAACCAGTTCTGTTGAATTTCATCCAAATGGATCAAAGGTCAGGGCACAGGGGTGAGATTTATTCCACAGCCATTTTCCTCATAACTTGAGTAATAGCTTGAGTAATGAATTCTAGTATATTGGAAAGCGTATCATAATCAATGCATTGCATGATTTTACTAACTTGTTTTCATTTGGGTTTAGCGACCACAGTGAGCAACTCAATGGGCTATAAACTATCGCCCGTCCCTAATTCAGCGTCACTGGTTCCAGGGAAGGGAGAGAACCAGTGCCGTAAGACAAACACAACATCCGTGCCTCACAGGGATTCGAACCCGGACCCTCCGCGGACGAATGGTCATAAACCATCGCTTAAACCCCTGCGCTACCGGGGCGGCGAATAAAGTTTCATCGGTAAACCATGTGATCGTCAATATTCCAGGTTTTCTTTCCACCCAGATGAGGAACCAATTACAATAATGTACAAACTTGATTTTGTCGAGCCCCATCAGCTGGTGTACAGCTGTAATAATGTACGGCCTGATTTTTGCGTGCTTAGATGCTCTTTGGCACATCGCTAAAAAGTAGCCGGTCTCATATGACAATCGGCGTAATGATTTCCGGGTGAGCGAAACAATCGCCTACGAACATCTTTCTGCACACTGCGGCATTTTTTACAGCGTGTTGTGCTTCCCTTTCTCACTTAGTAATGACCCTTTGAATCGACTTTTTGTCAGGACCATCACGAACACCGTACTCGTGTCGATGACAGTAACAGAACTGGCATAAGAATTGTACCCTTTGTGTGACAGTACAGTAACAGAATTGGCAAGCCAGTTATTCTTCACGATAAACGCTGCTGCAGCATTGTGTGCGACATCTTAATGCCAATGGCGGGAACAGCAGCTGAAAGCCTCGCAGACGCTATCTGTAGAAAACTTGATGTGAGAGTAAGTTATTCTCCCATTATTAACCTCTCATTTGCAAGTAATTACGTTACTATTCAGTTATTAATCGAACTATTGACTTTTTAAAAAGTGGAACTTCCCGCTGAAACACCCTGTAGAAATGCAGGCTGCAAAATTTTAATGAGTAGAGTGTAAAGTAAGAGATCGTTTCTGTCTCTCTCTCTCTGTCTCTCTCTCTCTCTCTCTCTCTCTCTCTCTCTCTCTCTCTCTCTCTCTCTCTCTCTCTCTCTCTCTCTCTCTCTCTCTCTCTCTCTCTTTCAGAATCTCGCTATCATAGAATTTTCCTTTTTTTGATAAAATTTCAATGATTCCTTTTACAGTCCGATTTGTCTTTTAACTGCAACATTTCGAATTCATCGCCAAACCTATAAATACATACATATATTGGATACATCATATTAAAGGAGAAAGTTCATTGATGTTCTCTATGCAAAGAGACGCACTCCCCGGTGCACAGCGGTCTAAACACTGGCATGTGATCATTCTTCCGACTGGGTCCGGGTTCGAATCCCGGTGAGGCATTGATGCAGTGTTTGTGCTATGGCCCTGGTTCTCTCTCTCTCTCTCTCTCTCTCTCTCTCTGCCCTGGGACCAGTGACTCTAAATTAGGGACGGCTGCAAAAATAAATAAAAGTAGTCTGCCTTGCATTTTTTTTTTAGTTTTTCGTAGCCGTAGGTATTGGTGATGGTAAGCTAGCTCATGAATGTACCTGCTTCGTCCAAATGCGGACTCTGCAGGGATATGCTGAACTCTCTTTAAAAAGATCTGATAGTGACGGCTTTGCGCGAGCAATCCCGCCAGGATCCAGCAGTCCTTCACACGCACAGGTTCGGTCTAGAGACCGGCAAGGGTCTGCTGCCACCACGAGACCGACACTTCCCAGCATAACCCGCACGTGTGGCGTGCTAATGAGAAGGGCACTTAATCTCGCGCCTGTCTGGGAGATTCATTCGCCAGCGTGATGGATTTGGAACTGAAGACCTTTATTAGTTTTTAGGCTAAAAGAATTATTACAGGCACATTTATTTACACTGAGCGTCTCATGTCGGGAAATTAATTCTTTATTCTATGAGCCCTCTCACAAAGATCGCAACAAAGAAATTATTTACACGGTATTTACAGATCCGCAGGACTAGGGCCTGTGCTGCGGTGATGACTCTGGCCTGAGTCATTATTCCCCCTTCACTGCATTGTTCCATCTTGAGTCTCCTATCTTCGGTCACCCTTCGACCAGGGGCTCTTGCTGTCCCACAACGAGGTCTTTGACCAGCTCAATGAGTCCCTGTATTGCTCGGGGTTGGGCGATCAGGATCGAGAGGTCCCTCGTTTTTCCTAACTCTGGAACTAGGAGTGTTCTCCGACCTGCAAGAGAAACACAATAAAAAAATCATATGTGCCACATCTGCGGTCGGGGCCCCGCATCCGCACACTCATTCCCTTACCGCAAAACGTCGGAAGTACTCCGGCGATACACCATGGCCAAGTAGTAATTGCTTTAGGAACCCATTCGATCTACACGTCTTTTAGGGACTCGGGGAAAGATACAGTTCGTTTTCCTTCCCGTATCCCACTCGCCCCACCTATACTGCCACTCTGCCATAGTGGCTTTTTTCAATTGGGTCAGCACGTTTTGCAGCGGCCTCCTTTTGCGTCCCTTTACCAGCGGCGTCCTTTTTGAGTCTCTTTACCAGCGACGTCCTTTTGAGTCCCTTTTCCAGCTGCTTTCTTCGCCAGCTGGTCTGCCCTCTCATTTCCTGTGGTTCCGACATGGCTTCGGACCCAGTGGAAAGAAACCACCGTATTGCTTGCTGCCTCGATCAGCGTTTTGATTTCTTTGACCAGGGGCATTTTGCACCTGAACTGACCAAGCGCCTTGAGTGCCGTTTGGCTCTCAGAGAAAATATTTATTTCGCCCGCTTTGCTTCCGGGAAAGGCCCACCGCAACGTCTCTCTGATCGCTAACAGCTCCGCCTGAAAGACAGAGGAGTTAGGCGATAATTTTATCTGTTTCGCAAATGTTTCGTTGCCATCCCACAGCTCGCAAAACCTTGTACCAACGCATCCACCTATCTTGAATCGTCCGTGAATAGCTCCCGCCCCGAGGGGAGAAATTTATCCCGTATGGGACAGCTTTTTTGACCGGGTGGTAAGCCCAGTCAATCTTAAGTACAAGTAATTCTAGTCGGTCGACCGATAATGGTCTCCGGGTAGTTCCACGTCATTACCAAATCTGGAGAATTGCACAGCTGCCTCCCTCACCACCAGTCCGCAGACTCACACCCAGCTAACACCTGCAGTGCAGCTGTGGAGGTCGTGCGTAAACACCTAGTGAAACCAGTGCTCATTCTAACCGTGTCGTACCACCATACCGAGCACGCATACGTTAGAATTCTCTCAAAACCTTGTTTATATACTACTTTTTTGGCTGGCCCAGACAGTCGCATTCCATTTATCCTATTCAGGATCGTGGCACCTATCTTTCAGATAGCGAAGGTGAGGGAATCCTGACATCTTCGTATTTAGGATTACTCCCAAATACTTCAACTCCCTCGCCGCCTTAATCGTATGCCCATTGAAACGACACTTAGTAGGAGTGACCATCTCCCCCTTCTTCGCTATAGCCAACAATGTCGTTTTTTCAGGAGCGAAGCAAAGCTTACACACCTTGCTCCAGCGTTCTAACTGTAAAACAGCGGTGTGTACCTTCCGCTCGATCACGTGCTAACCCGAGGCAGACACTATAAGGATGAGGTCATCCGCGTAGGCCTGAATTTACACTCCGTCTTAAATAGGAAGGGCGAGTGCTGTGCTAGCAATCACGTTCCACCACAAAGGATCCGAGCAAGAGCCTTGCGGGCACCCCTTTTTGTACTTCGTACTCTCTAATAAAAGTCTTATCACCGACTTCGGACTCAATCGTCCTGTTTGAGAGGAAATCACTAACCAACAGGAAAAAGTTCCTCGGGAAACCAAGTCTTTTCAGACGGTCCAAGATCAGTGGCCATCAGACACTATTGTAGGCGCCCGTACATCTAATGAAACAAGGCAGATGTGTTAGCCCCTACCCCTACTCAACTTTGCCAGATGTGTAAGGCTGACTAGTGCTTGGCTAGTACACCTCTCTGGTGTGAAACCAAATTGGCGGTTGGAGAACTTTCCTTGAGCGACAAGGAAGTGGATAGCTCGGATCACAAGGACCGTTTCCAACAACTTCATGCGGAAAGCAGGCAAATCGGCCCGTACCCCGTGGAATCTGCTCGGCTCTTATTTTCTTTACTGAAAAGAAAGAGCTCGCGGTTTTACAAAAGGGAAAATACCTTCTTTCTAGGCATTTGTTCAATAAGCAAACAAAGTAGCTCGGGTTGGCTGCGAAGTCTTCGCGGATAATAGCCAAGTTCAATACGTCTTTACCCAGAGCCTTACCCGTGTTAAGACTGTCAATTGCAGCACCTACCTCTGCCTCCGTGAACGGTGGGTCATCCTCAGTAACTGTTGGGACTCTGCAGCTTTCTCTGATCGCACGCTGTTCTTAAGAGTCCCCAACTCTTCATCGACAGGAAAGTGGTGGCTCAGGAGATCCTTCACTGTCTCTTCCATGGTGGCGGTGTGAGTGCCACTCTCTGTTCTGACTGATGCTTGTAACAGTTGGCCGCTGATGGAGCCCTTCGCTATCTTGTATGGAATCCCAAAAGGATTCCCTACTGGGGTAGTCTTGCACAGATGCCTCCAGTGTTCTCTCATCGATTCAATCATTGCTATTCTATACATTGGATCGGTTAGGTTACATTCCTTTTTCAGGAGTTGCCTCCGTCGACGATAAAAGCTCTCCCCCTGCATCCTCCTCCTGCTTTGCCTGGCCTTCCCTCTGAGAAGGCTCAGGTTTTCCGACCATCACAGAAGCGGGGCCAAGGCTCTTCCCCGCTTCCCTGCAACCTTCCCAGATTGCGACTACTTCTTGCGTGATATGAATGAAGAGTTGGCTCAAGTCATCTACGTCATCGAGATGTGGGCATTCCCTGTTGCCAAGCAGAACAGCCAGCAGGGTTTTTAATTCAAGCCAGTTATGGTTCTGGGCGGTGAACCTCTTTCTGGGGGTTTTCCCAGTTTTTTTATTCCTATCTTGAAGGTTATAGCAAGATGGTCGCTGCAGCTCACATCGTCCAATACCTTCCAATCCTGGAGAAATGAGAAATTCGAAGTACTGGTGAGAGTAAATTCGATCCAAGACGTTCCCTGCGCTCCGTGGAACGTGGGGACGCTGTCTGAGTTGTTCCTGACGCTCAGCTCGTCAGAGCTGACAAAGTCCAGGAGGTCCCTTCCCCTCCTATCTTCATCCTGATTTTCCCAGAGGGGATTTTTTGCGTTGAAATCTCCAACTATGATTGTCTTGTGTTGCTGGTGAGCTTCCAGCAATTTCGAGGTTGGGTCTAGTACTTCCGAAAGATCACCGAAGAGCGGGATGTACGCATTTATCAAGAGGATTTTCTCTTTACCACTCTCGACCAGAGCCACCACGCTGGGCGTGCATTTTAGCTTCAAGACTGCGAGGTCAGGTTCTAAAACGACCATGGCTACCAGGGGTTTTTTACTTCGAGAGAAATACTTCCTTGAGGAGTCGGGGAACCCCGCTATCTCACAATGTGAATGGTAGGGCTCTTACAGAAGCAAGATTTTGCAGCGACTTCACTGGCCGTTTTAAGAACTTGCCTTGTTGCAGCTCTCGCATAATGGGCGTTGAGCTGAAGTTCTCGGATACCTGCTTTAAGCCGCTCAACCATAGTAACCATAGTTGACTGGGCTTCTGAGTTGCTCTAGTAAGAATAGGGCACGTCTTACTGAAGCTGGAGTGATTTTCGTCCAGCTTCAATCGGAACTGAGAGTTCGCAGCTGTGCAGTGGCTGCACTTAGGTGTGACTTCACACTTTCTGTGCTGGTGTCCTACCTCACCGTACTTAGCACACCTGCTCCATGCTTCCTTGCAGCTTTTCTTGAAGTAGCCGAAGTTATTGGAGTGGAAGCATCTAGTTTTACACAAAAACTCTCTTAGGCTAGAACTAACCATCACCGGTTCAGTCTCCCTTTCTTCATTAACACTTTAAAAACCAGAGGCACAGGCTCCACGTCCCAAGAGACCTTGCCCCCTTTGGCTTTTATGGAGAATCTGGCTCTAAGTCCCCTTAGAGATCGGGATTTTTCTTTAATCCCGTCGTCGAGTTCTTTCTGAGACAGATCCCCGTAAGCTCCATAAACTACCAGACAGGGGAATCTAATTTGAGGGGTCTTAGGTAGAGGGCAATCCTTAATTAGTGGACTGCTCTTCAACTCCTGTTCCAAACGGTTGATGTCTTCAGGACTAGAACAATGAGCCGAGACCCCTCCTTTCCTAACTTTCTGACTCCTTTGACTCCAATCTGCAGCTTTGCAGGGTTGACTGCAGACTGCATAGTCTGTTTAATGTCATCCGATGAGGTGTTTTCATCGATGCGGTAGACCAGGAAAACGTGTCTCCGGTCTTCCATCACTTTCTTTTCCTTAGGAGCATGCGCCGGTCATTCCGCCTTTTTTGCTCCTTTCGTAGCCGCTACGGCATAGGAATTCACCTCCGGGACAAAGCTCTTACGCTTTTCCATTTCCTACAGCCTGCCTTCGAAGGCTGCAATCTGTAAACTCTGTTGCGCACAGGCATCTTGAATTTTGCGCAACACCGCCTTAATCCTGGAAGCTCTGGGTTTAGTGACAGCTCGGGACTTATCACTCATGATGGACTTCACCTCCACCACATAGCTGTTGATCTGAGCGACAAACTCAGCTGGTGTTGCTAGCGGAGTAGTCCCGACTTGCTAGTTGGCCTTCGAAGGGCCAGGAAGAGACTCCCTGTCTTCCCGGGATGGTCCAGTTTGGGGGGATGATGCTCCATTATCTGCCATTGGGGACGGCAGCTTTTCCATCGCAACTTTCAATCTCCGGGTTGACCCGGAGGTTTTAGGAGTAACTCCTTTAGGAACAGTTAGCATCTCTGCGAGAGAGACAAACCCTGAATCTCTCCTAGTCTATCCGAAACTTAGCAATCGGATGTGCGCGGGCTTTCCCCGAGTCTGAGGACTAGGGGGACCGGCACTACATCCAAGTACCCGCTAATTTGGTCGAAATTAAGTCTGTGTGGACCACGCCGAGCTTTGCACTAAAAATGGCAATTTTTCTCTGACTGCACCAAAACACTTTTTTCAAAAAAAAAAAGAAATAAAAAAGTTCCAAGCAGAGTTTTGAGACTCCCCTTTAGTTTGCCGACAGATTCACTTGCAGTGCAAATCGATCCAAAGATTCGCTGATACTCGAATGCCCGCCCGTCTGACAAATGGCCGGTCATTGGTACGGAAAATGCAAACAAAAAAAAATATGCAAAAAATTATAAATAAATTACAATGAACTTTTTTAAGTTGTAAATAAATAAAAGGCTGCAATGCTAGTTGAAAGAGGTAATAAATTGCCAAAGCACTGTTGATTTTCCAATAACGACGTCAAGGAAATAATCAGAATTACTTCCTACATGATATTTAGCTACTAAATGCCTGATGAAGCTACCCGGAGGTAGTGAAAGCAAGCATCGCTTGAGCCCTTTATTTTATACGCCTAATAAACGGAGTTCATTTTTTATCGTTTTTCTCAATCTTTTAAAGAATTATCTCGAACTCTATCATTTGCCACTATCAACTTTATCTTGGTAAATAAGAATCTGTCAGTTAACCTCAACATATCAATGCTGAATTCCTGAACTATGCAATATATTGCCATCTGGACTGTTCGATCTGACTTTTCTTCTGGGTTAGTGTAGCAACCAATCGTGTATTCTGTCTTTTTCCTTATCATCAGAGTTTTAAAATCAGTTTCATCTTGCATATCACCTTCTCTATTACTTAGACCTCACAACAGAGTGTTTTACTACTATGAAGCGTTAAGCAATTACGCATTTCTTCCCCTAGTGACTCTTTTAAAGCCGGGTATATACGTAGGTCATTCAAAAAGTGACGAGACTGACGTCACAGCGCCTGAACAAACCCACGCAGAAAAATGCAGCTGGCTGTGACGGAACCTCTGCGAGGTCAGTCGCGTGACGACGCGTCGTTACAACGCTCCGCTAGTTCATTATTGTAGTAGACGGCGTAGAGTTCAGACGTGTTTCCGTAACCAACCCAGTATGGATTTAAAACTGGAGCAAATAGTAGCTATAAAATTTTGCGTGCGTTTGAATAAAAACGGCAATGAAACACATGAAATGATTAAAACAGCTTATTAAGCTTTTGAGCGGCACAAGAAATTTGTGAATGGTAAAGTGTCTGGGATAACAGCTGCGCTCCGGTATAATACAGGATGTTCACAGATAAAAAAATTATCTTGTCAATACCCTGTGTTTGACAAGATAATTTTCTTTAATTTTTCTAAGATTAATGTTTAGTATTGTGTAACGGATAATTTTGCGTTAGAAAGTCGATAGGGTTTGCTAACTTCAGCAGAAAAATTCATTTCACAAATTTAGGGTAGTGTTCTACGCTGAATGCTGTGAATTAACAACCCGTGACAACTTTTCGATTCAACAGTAAACAATCTTTCGTCTCTGAAAAAATTTCGCTTCTTCATTCCAAATTTATCTCAGAAAGATGAGCTCAATGAATTTGCGTCAATCCATCGAACTCATTTCTTCCATGCTCTGTAACGAGATAGTATAAAAATGAGTCCGATGAAGTGAAAGAGTAGAAGTTAAAATCCAGTACAGAAATGGAAATGTAAGAATTTTTTTAGTTTCTGATAATACTTGGATTAAGAGAAAAGGAAGAGGAAAGGAACACTACAGCAAAGATTGCCTTTAAACTTCGCCCGATCTCTAAACACTTCTCGTGAAGAGACCCACAAGCAAGCATTTGTTCTTTCAAATTTTATGGGAAATGAAAACTATTCTGAATCTGCCGTCGCAGAACAGGGTACTTAAAAGCGCACCGCCGTCGCTCACGAGTTTTGTGTGAGGTTAGAGCGAAAGCTAAAGGCCAGAAGAATTGAATAACGGAGGAGAGGAATATGGAAAGATCTGCAAGTCTAAGTTTCGTTTTCCCTCTTAAACAGTTACCTATCGAGGTCCACCGGAGTTTTCTTTTTCACGTTTTATAAAACTCCATGGTCACGGATCTCTTACTTTCTTCTCAGCCGTCGCCCAAAAAGATACTTTTATACGTACCAGAGTCCCGAACGATCTGCTAGGAAAAGCAAACTTAAACTTGCGAAAATGATAAAATTTTCAAAGGTAAAGTGCATAAGATCATAGTCATGTACCTTTCGCCCTACTTTTTAATAGAAAAAAATATTATTTTGGTTTTCCATTTCTCTACTGAATTTGACACCATTTCCGCTTTCTTCAGCAGAAACCTTAAAATCAGAGAGAAGTTTCAGCTCTTACATTTAAACTTACTCATTTTAAGGTAAAACGCTGGAGTCTCTTAACATCGACATCATGTCAATTATATTTGCATCGTCAATTGTCTTTAGGCTCTCGAAGACAGTTACATACAGAGGCTTATTTAGAGGACGCATTGCATTCGTCTCGATGTGAACCTTATAAAGCATTTCAACAAAGATCAGATTACCTAATCAATCATTGTTGCTTTGAATGAGAAACAAGGCATTGTTGTTTGATGCATTGTTACGATAAATCTCAGTGTTCAGGTTCTTCAAGTATTGTTGTAAAACAATGTCACTGACTAACAGTTATTTTAAATAATATTTGAAAAAAACTTGACATTTTTACTTATGTATAATTTATTACTACAACTTGTGGTGTTGAATAAAGCAAAAATATAAACGTTTACCACAATCAAAGGTTTATTACACATCGACTTTAGTTTCTCAGAGCTTTTGGCTCGGCTTCATCAGGACGAATGGAGCGTAAACATTCAAATCATTGTGCATCATCCGAGTTCTGACGGTCACGGTTTTTGGTGAGTTGTTTCCACGCGTTTGAAAGAAATTGAGTCGACTTTATGTCGCTGACAGGAAATGAAATGTTCCGGTATATGTGAAGAGCTTCTAATACATTAAGCTTCATCGTTTAATCAGGTTTATCAATGAGCATAGCGTTTCCGAACAGAAAGTTATGGTTGTTTTCGTGACAATGCTGGGCTATAGACGACTTCTTCAGTTCAAAATTCTGTACGTAGGTCTGGTGTTTCTTAACACAGAAATTTAAAGCCCTGCGGGTTTGCCCTATATATGGAAGTCCACATTCACAAGGTATCTGATAAATTCCCCAGGAATTTATGTCTTCGAAGTGATCTTCAGGAGTTTTAATTTCAAAGTTATTTTCGAACCCATAAACAAGATAATTTTTTCGGATCCAAAGATTACGTCGAAGACATAAATTCCTGGGGAATTTATCAGTTACCTTGTGAATGTGGATTTTCATATATAGGGCTGACCAGCAGGGCTTTATATTTCCGTGTGAAGGAACACCAGACCTACGTACGAATTGTGAGCTGAAGAAGTTGTCTACTGCACAGCATTGTCACGAAAACAATCATAAATTTCTATTCGGAAACGCTATACTCATTGATAAACCTGATTCAGTGATGAAGCTTAATGTATTAGAAGCTTTTCACATATACTGGAACTCTTCACTTCTTGTCAACGACATGACGTCGACTCCATTTCTTTCAAACGCGTGGAAACAACTCACCAAAAACCGTGACCGTCAGAACTCGGATGATTTCACAATAATTTGAATGTTTACGCTCCATTCGTCCTGATAAGCCGAGCCAGAAGCTCTGCGAAACTATAGTCGATGTACACTATCTGCCAACAAGTTATTGGACACCTGTGATAGCAAAGGAAAACGAAGTTTATTCACCTTCAATAGTTGGTGGAGCCTCGACGAGCGGCGATTGCAGCTGCTACTCTCCGGAGCATACTCTCAACCAGGCGTTGTACGACGGCTAGCGGTATTTTCTTTAACTCGGCTTGGAGAAGACAGGTGAGTTCCTTCACCGATTTCGGACGGTGGGGGCACCCCTTAAGTCGACGCTCCAATTCGTACCAGAGGTGCTCGATAGGTTAAAGGTCCGGCTCTGCGCAGGCCAGTTCATTCGATTAACCCCATTGTCACCATACCAAGCCATGGTGGACCTCGCAACATGACAGGTGGCATTGCCATCCTGAAAGTAACGTGGGTCCACCCCGTAAAACTGCCACAACGTAGGAAGCGCATGGTCATCCAAAATGGTGTAGTAGGTCTCGGCATTGAGTCTACCTGGAATTGTAACCAAGGGTCCCGTGCCATACCAGGAGAAACACCCCCATAGCATAATTTCACCGCCACCTAACTTCACAGTTGGCACAATACATTCCGGCAGGAAGCGTTCTCCAAGCAGACACCAAACCCAGACCCTGCCATCTGAACGGAAGAGGGTGAACCTAGATTCGTCGCTCCAGAGAACCTGTTTCCACTGTTCAACGGTCCACTGTCGACGTTCTTCGCACCACGTTAGCCGAGCAGCGCTATTGGACTTGGTGATCAAATGCTTGTGGGCGGAAGCACGTCCATGATAGCAGAGCAGATGGGCTTCCTAAAGGATGGTATTCATCGAAAGAACACTCCCGGATACTTGCTGAAACTCCTCGCGGATGTGGTCCACCGATTTGGTGCGGTTCTTCCGAATTTCTCTGACCAGCACCCGTCGGTCTCTAACTCCCAGTTTTGTGGGTCTGCCGGGTCGGGCACATTCCGACAGTCACCTCTCATCTTTCTCTTGCCAATCACGTAGGCCACTGTTGATTTTGGGTACTTCAACTCGCTGGATATGTCACGTATGGATCGGCCATTTCTGTGATACCCGATGATTGCACCTTTCTCGAAATCAGAGAGCTCCGAACTGCGTGGCATTTTGCATGCGACTGGTTGCGTTGTTGTTTCCCACACGATATTTAACGGCAGCGGCCGTGACGTGTATCAGGAACGCAGATATCGTCGATTGCAGGGGTGTCCAATTACTTGTTGTTAGATAGTGTATAATAAACCTTTGATTGTGGTAAACGTTAATATTTTTACTTTATTGTTACTTATCACGAAAACACATTTCTACTGAACTGGTTCTTTTTTCCAGTTCAACTTTTTTATGAATGCAAACCAAAAATTCATTACACATCGCAATTTTTCATTTTTTAATTTATTTACTCTTCAGTCAGTCAGTGTCATTTCGGTTCTGTATTTTTTGAAAAAAATCATAGCACGACATATTTGTCTTGTAAGACAGCGGTTCAATAGATGTATTTAATCTACTGGATCTGCTAGATGGTAAGTTGAGTGGGAAATGATGTGCAAACCATCTAAACTGAACCTATTATTTTCTTCCCTCATTTTCAATTTTGTCCAAATTCTTTATGTTTGTGAATTTTCTGTTAGTTCTAGGGCAACATCTGATTCATACACCGTGAAGACATATCGTTCGTTTATAAAAGGTTTGATTCCTTTATGATACCTTCAATTCGTAAATTTTGTTAATACACTAGTAAATTTATTGCTTTATTTGTACAGTTTCACGTACTTTTGATAAGGTTAAAACACCATTTTATTGGGAACACAAAGAGTTTTTCAACTTTGTTCTATCAAAACATTCTGTAGAATTTTCCTTCATTTTCAAGCAGCAGCTTAGGAAAAAAATTTCCAAATCCCGAATTACTCAAACTCAACAGAGTGTTAAGTGAAAGGCACATGCAGAACCTTGAAGTTTAAGAAATACCGCGGAAAGATATGAGCTAAGTTTAGAAAAACCGCACTCATTTATAATGAGATCTCAAATTTTCACAGTGCGCCACTTTACTGACAGTTTTTGAAATGTCACCACACAATATTTTGCGCACTGTGTACTTCTGAATATTAACTCTACCATTACTGCCTTTTTTCAAAGTGCTACTCTTTAGCAGATTTTCAAGTGCACAAAAATATGAAGCAAAAAAACTGTACCCGGGGTCACGTACACTGATCCAGCAATATCGAAAGTTTCTCCAGCAAAGAGTAACGCACTAAATTTTACAATGCAGATTTATTAAACAGAGACTTCTGCGATTACTCTATGGCTTTTTAGATTATTGCTTAATTAGAAACACCATTGTGAAACACATCACGTACTTAATCTGAAAGGGCGATCCCGATGGGTGAATAGTCAGATACACAGACATTTGACTAATCTTTCAAGTTGTGTCGGCGTTGTAGTCCCGGAGGTGGAATGGGCAGAGTGTTTGTCTCACGGCTAGGGAGGGTTAGAGGTCTGTTCCATGAAACCACGCCTTGTCTGAGAACCATGTGTAGTCCAGAATGCCCGGATTTTCCTGAAGAAATGTCTGAAAACATCGACAGTATGTCACTCGTTTCACGTGGTCAGACTCTTTCAGTTCGTGGACCACGGAGATACAGTACGCATGAAGCTTCTTTTTTCACAGCACGTTGGCAAGTGCTTTTGGAACACCTTGTTTCCTGTGACAGTCGCCGAAGTGACTTCCTGGGACACGCAAGTAGTCGACCCATTACATTGTTGATCGTTACCTCGGACATTTGTGGACGACCTCCTGCATGGTAGTCTAATAAGGTCCGGTTTCCAATTTCTTTGACAATGCCCAAATGGTGGACTTGCTCGGCGGATGTCTGCCTGCAAACCTCTCCAGAAATTGCTGTTGACAAGACTTTATCGATACTGTTTTCCAATAAGTGCGAACAATAAACACTCGCTACTCCAGAGTATACCAATACATTTTCACACTTACGCGAACAGCCACGAGCACGAGCACTCACTATCAGCAACCGTATTATGTAGACACGCTCAGCGAAATGGCATAACAAAGCAGCAGAGAACAGGCGGACGCGGCTCTCCTGAGTGGCGCCACACTTAGGAATGTGTCTGCCACTAAGGAACACTCCGGCTGGCTGGAGGACAGCGCCAAGTTCAATGCTGTCTGGATGCAAATGGTGGCCACTTCCAACACATGTTATAATGTCATCACATTTTGCAGGAAAGGAGGTAAGTCCACTTCAAATTTCGTTGTAATATCTTCATCGGTTTTAATATTATTAAAGAAATGCCGGGTTCGATAGCGAGTAAGACACCGTGTATTTGGTTGGCTCATGCCCTCCTTATAAAGACAATCGCAGTCCCCAAAACTTCCGATGCTGTTTTCTGGCGGTCCTTCTTAATCCAACTGTTAATGTATTGAGTGTTGAATAGTTTGTTCACTGTAGAAGAAAAAGGTCATTTTCTTTTCTCAAGACAAATCTAACGGTGCGTGATGGAAGAAACAGAGTGAGTGGAGCTCTCAGTACAAAAAAATAGCTACTGCTAAGAAGTAAAAATTGTTGAAGAATTACTAAAATGTCAAAAAAAAAAAATGAACGTTTCACTGTTGAATGCGTTGGATTAACCACAGCCACCAATGAAAAAACCACTTCAGTTGATGTTCATGCCTTAAATGCTCCGAAGAATGTACTTGAAGAAAAAAATGAACATTTCACTGTTGAATGCGTTGGATTAACCACAGCCTCCAATGCAAAAACCGCTTCAGTTGGTGTTGATGCCTGAAATGCTCCGAAGAATGTACTTGAAGAAAAAAATGAACATTTCACTGTTGAATGCGTTGGATTAATCACAACCACCAATGAAAAAACCACTTTAGTTGATGTTGATGCCTGAAATGTTTCGAAGAATGTACTTGAAGAAAAAAATGAACATTTCACTGTTGAATGCGTTGGATTAATCACAACCACCAATGCAAAAACCACTTTAGTTGATGTTGATGCCTGAAATGTTTCGAAGAATGTACTTGAAGAAAAAATGAACATTTCACTGTTGAATGCGTTGGATCAACCACCGCCACCAATGAAAAAACCACTTTAGTTGATGTTGATGCCTTAAATGCTCCGAAGAATGTACTTAAAGAAAAAAATGATCAAAATGCATGTTCGATTTCAGATCACGATGCACAGCAGCCTGCCGACAGTATTTGTGTAAGTGCTGAACCTGCAGAATGGAAGATAAATGACCATACCACTGATATAAAGCAAATTTTAAAGGTATAAGCAAAATTTAAAGGGCAGTAGGGCGGAAAATTTGTTTAAACCTAGGGGCGGCAAATTTGTCTAAGCCTAGGGACGGCAAACCCTAAATCAGTCTATGAAAAGTAGCTTACATAATTTTTACAAATAATGCTGGATACATTGCAAACACAAAGCAGATCGATGCACGAATTATCCACCGTGGTGTTCTGTCTTCTTGGGCTTCTTACATTCCCCATCACTTGTTGCACCTCGTTTTGATTTTCTCCACTTTTGCTTGCGTTCATTCTACGAATTCCGCGGCTTTGTCGAAAATGTCAACCTGTTCACAAGAAAACAATTTTTTTTTAATTTTAATTTAAACCACTGCGATATGTTCTTTATACATTTGAATAGATCTCGTCGAGAGCTGTAAAACGATACCACGAACACTCGTTTTGCACTCACGGTTGTCCAGATAATCTGCGATATTGTCAAAAGTGTTCACCGGTTCACAAGAAAACAATTTTTAAAATGTTCAGTTCAAACCACTGCAAAATGATCTTCGGATATTTGAATAGCTCTCGTCGAGAACTTTAAAACGATACCACGCACACTCATGTTGCGCCCACGGTTGCCGAAATATACTGAATCAAACGCCAGAAATATTGCATCATCTGCCCCGCGCAAACGGAGCGAGGGGAGAGTCGCGTACGCTGTGTATTGCGCAGTACGCGAATTGGACTCCATGCTGTTTACGAATGTGCTAACACAATTAGTGTGCGGCACGTATTTTTAACGCTATAATGATTTCCATTGGGACCTATTTTTGTCACAGGGGGTCGGTCGTTATTCGCCCCATACTATCCGCAGAGTTAGACCTAGTCCTACATCAAAAAGCTTTGCTGAGCTTTCCTGACAAAACAGCTGACCTAAAGTATTTTTTTCCTTTGGGGAAGAATTAACCACCAGCATGAACTCCTAGAGCGACAAGGAGTCTGTGTTCCTAAGTTGGGGACACTGGTTTCGGGAGGGACGCTTACTGTCATGAATGATACGCCTCGCCAATGCCTCAGCCGAAACTCGAACTCGTGTTCAATTCCATGATTAAACAGGAGCGCGCGTTTCTTACCACTTGGCCGGCTCATCAGCGTATTTTACACTTTCCAACCGTAGGTTGAAGAAGCGTATATGCTCCAGCTTTGTCCGTCCGTCCGTTCTTCTGTCCGCGCGATAACTGGCGTAAAAATGATTCGATTTCGATTAAATTTTAGTATGTGGTAGGGGACCACCTGGGGACGAACGCTATTGAAAATGGGACAAATTCGGTCAAAGGTCAGGACATAAGAGCGGGATGCATTCCATTGCCCTTATGCGTCATAACGTGCGTAAAAATGGTTCGATTTCGATGAAATTTCAGTATGTGGTAGGGGACCACCTGGGGACGAACCCTATTGAAAATGGACGAAATGGGTTCAAAGGTCAGGACATAGGATTGCGATCCATTCAATCGCCTTTATCCCATATTACACTGCTGGACAATTGCTAAGGACGGATCATAAACGGCTATATAGCGCATAAAAAAGTAAGTGTGGTTGGATGCCAAGTGAAATAAAATAATGTCAGAATGCCAGGAAATTACAAGAAAGACAATTTATTGTGCTCTGAAATCCAGAAAGCTTTGGAACGTGTTCAAGGAACAAACAGGCCATTTTGTGCAGAATACGTAAACGTGAAAAAAATGCAATTACCGTCCGCAGGCGTTCCGGCGTAAGATGTCAATACGGGATATGGCCACCATGGAGGGCGATGCAAGATTCCACACGTCGTGTCATGCTTTGCACAACATTATCAAGCAGCTGTTGGGGTAATTTATCCCATTCCTCTGTCAGTGCACGGATGAGGGTGTCCTTGTTTATTGGAGGGCATTGGCGACCAGCAAGACTCCTCCCCAAAGCATCCCACACATTTTCAATGGGATTCAGATCTGGAGAACGTGCTGGCCATACGAGGCGTTGAATATCCTCGCTCTCAAGACACTCCTGGACAGCGACTGTTCGATGACATGTTGCGTTGTCGTCCATGAAAATGAATCTATCACCGACAGCACCACGGAACATGCGAACATGAGGTAGCAGAACATCATTAATGTATCGTTGGCCAGTCATAGTCCCAGTTGGAAGCACATAGAGGGACGTACGGCCATTGATCATGATGCCAACCTATACCATGACACTACATGTCGGATATAGGTCCCTTTTCTGTATGTTTGCTGGACAATATGCCGTACCACTATCACGCCAGATCAGTTGTCGTCGACAATCAGACGATATACTGTATCTACTCTCATCTGAGAAGAGGACAGCAGACCAGTCGTTATCAGTCCAATTGCGATGTTGATGGCACCATTGCAAACGGGCGGTACGGTGACGTCTGGACAATGGGATGCACACAACAGGACGGAGGGCGTATAGTCCTCCTTCATGCAAACGTCTGGCGACAGTTTTTCGGGAGATCCGCTTGCCAGTAGCAGCCATGAACTAATTTGCTACCTCACTAGCTGTGCTGCGCCGGTGTCTTTTTGTTGATAGCACTATGTACCGATCTTCTGCAGGTATCGTACTGCGAACACGACCTCCCCCGTGACGCTTGCTACACTCTCCATTTGTTTGAAATGATTTCCAAAGCCTTGAAACAACACTGTGGTTGACGTCGAACTCCCCGGCAACATCTGTTATTTTTCGCCCTTCTTCAATCTTGCCAATAATACGGCCACGCGTAAAATCATCTAGGTGATGTCGGGAAGACATACTGAAAATTGCAAGTTCGTCAATTGATTCTTTCCCTTTCAACTTTGCGTTTGAACAACAACGGCCAATACGCGTCAAATCCTTTATATCTCTGATCAGCGCTATGACGTCACGAACAAGTTCGGCAATCCAAAATTTGCATACGCACAACACGTCTTACTGTATCTCGCACTTATGCTAATTTCCACATTTTCCTGCCTTCCATTTTCTGGTTGCTATCGTTGCTATTGTCATCTGTCCTTAGCAATTGTCCGGCAGTGTATTAAGGTGGACGTCAAGTAATTTTGCTTCCTATACTTTCAATGGAAAAACTTTTGTACACATTTCCTTCACTATTAATGTGTTCCCAATAATGAAAATTTGAACACCGATTAAAATAACTTCATATTATATTTTGGAATGCTTAATATTTTCTAAAACATAACCATAATTATATTAAAAATCAATACTTTTCCTTTGGTGGTGTTGAAACCAGAAAAAGGATGGCACGACCTGTACTTTGATGACGTCAGTAGACGAACAAATGTTGGATTGCATAATTATGGTTATGTTTTAGAAAATATTAAGTATTGCAAGTTATAAAATGAAGATATTTTAATCGATGTTTAAATTTTCATCCTTGGAAATGCATTAATTGGGAAGAAAATGTGTACAGAAATTTTTTCATTCGAAGTACAGGAAGCCAAATTACTTGACGTTCACCTTAAAGTAGCAATTCTTGTATGTATGTAAATTTTATTTTGAAAACGGCTCTAAGGATTTTGATGAAAGTCGTTAACCTACCGTTTTCTGGTACTAGAAATCGATTTAGCTTGATCTCGACTTTTAGGAAAATTCGTTTAGTGGGTTAAATAACCACCCTGAATCACCACGTTTTTAGTGTAGTGTCATGGCATTGTCCCATTAGAGGTTGGAGCGCGGTCACGCCATCTGTCTCATTACTCACGGTGGCCGTTAAAATGTGGTTTCGCTGAAATGTGCAACACAGAGGAAGTTTTATAGGACTCAATAAACGTAGTATCTCAAAAATGTTTACACAGTTTCAAGCCACATAAGGGTATCAAACTTTATTAAGTCTGTGGTAAATTTTAAAGCCCATAGATAAATAAAACAAACTATCGAACAATTTTACTTCGTAAATTAATATCTTGGAAGTACAGAAAGAAGGTATTCATACTAATATTACACTTGCCCGTAACCTGTGTCCTCCACGGTTGAAAAATCTGCGATTGAAATTTTTTCTTGTCGTATGGGTCACCAACAACAAAATTTTCGTAATATTCCCACTCATCGTTAAATTTTTCAACGATTCGTATACGAATTTCATGATGACGTTCCTCATTATTATACAAACACTTAGAAACAGCGCGAAATAAACAGTTGTCGTCACCGAGAATAGGGATAACATGTCGTTCCATGAGAAACCAAAACAACTCTTTACAAGAGTAAGTTTAAAAGCATTCACATAGAAAGTAAAGTTCAAGGCGCCGTTGTTCCGTTTGACTTTGAACTTCGATTACAACTACGTAGTTGATAGCGATCGGCAAATTGTTCAAAGAAAATGCCATGGTACCATAAAAAAAATTACATCTGACAATAAAAATTGGCGATGAAAAATCTGGGGGTCAGTAGCTTTCATTTAAAAAATAAAATAAAAATCACTCCGGTGGGTGGCGCTGGCGGATTGTATGAAGAAACGGCCTTTTGTTTTAAATATATAGATGTCATATTAATATAGAAATACATTCTCAATGTACTATGGCTTCAGCGTTTTCATTGAAAAACTTTTCTAAGAAAACGCCCTCTGTTGCGAAGCATATTGCACCACACGCGGTTGAAATAATCTAAATTTAATATAAATTACTTATTCCAGCCAGTATTCATTGCACGTATTTCAGTCATTGCTACCCAGCGAAAACGAAGTGATAGTATTCCAGCCCATTGCTAAAATATTTGTATATCAGTCAGTACAGAAATTTCCTTTTAAGCACTTAAAAGAAAAAAAAAAGGGGTAGTGCTTTTTTTGATCTGGTTGCATGTAAGGTGGAAACCGTTGATAATTTATCTACTTTTCCACAGGCCTTTGTTTTCTGTAAGAAGCATTTCGATCTCACAATGTCGTCATCGTGAATTCACTTGAAACAATGGAGAATAGATACTATGAAGATGTCGGCAGATATCACCAGATTACTCTCCATTAAAAAAAAAAGATAACAAGTTATTCCACGAGATTTCTAGAGCCTACTTTTCGTCCTTTTTTTTTCGAAATTCTTGATAGAGAAACCACATTGAAATCACCAAATAGTTAAAAACCTCTTCTAGTGGAAGTCAGTTGAAGAACGTAAATATTTGTATTCGCAAAGCCGAACGGTGGAAGCAAAGAATTTAAAGGACGCAAAATCATCATCGTTACACGTGTTGAGATTTCTTCCGCTTTGCCAGCTTCTGATCCCCCCTCTATGACACGTCCCAGGGTCAATAATTTGTTATTACAGTTCTTTTTTGTTACTGGAAGCGGTTTCCTCATTCTCACTGTCCTTTCACATTGCCTTGATCCCTTGGCAGTGTCGGGGTTTCTTCGATAGAAAGCTACCACTCAATCGCCGCAATGTCGCTTTTCAGCAAAACTGTTGTTGAAAAGGCATTCTTATTTTAAACAATGAGCTGGCGCTAGTCTTGCTCATGGGGTTATGTGTGTTTCGACTAAAAGAAGAAGCCGTTATTTTTTACTAAATGTCTGTGTGTGGAGGAGGGAGGAGAGCACCTACGAAAAGTATTCAAATTTTTGTTATTTTATTATTTTGTTTAAATTTTATCGCACTGCAAAATACTGCAGGCGAAGTTTTAGATGATTTCGATTAAACTCAAATCAGAATGGATATTTTTTTCTAACTACATTTATGCTCATTCAATCTCGGATCAGAGGCGCAGCCGGGAAGTGATGGGGAGTCCTCGGATCCGGACCCCTTGAAGGTCTATGGAGTCCGAATTTAAAGCGATATATATGTATAGATGAGGCTTTCACCATGAGCCAAGTCCATTGACCCCCCCCCTCCTTAAGGAATTTCTGGCTACACCACTGTCTCGGATGTTAAGCAGAAATCAGTATTAGAATAACTCCGTGGAATTTTTGATCTGACCCGCGCCCCTCTAAGTTTCTGTAAGCTATGAATCTTTTCCGACAGCAGTAAAGGGAATCCCACAGGCCGCCTCGGTGGCACCGTGGTCTAAGCAATGGCCTCTGATGATTCGTCCGAAAGGGGTCCGGGTTCGAATCCCGGTGAGGCATGGATGTTGTGTTTGTCTTTCGGCACTGGTTTTCTCCCTTCCCTGAAACCAGTGACCCTAAATTAGGGACGGGCAACTGTTTATAGCCCATTGAGTTGCTCACGGTGGCCGTTAAACCTCCAATAAAAAAAAAAAAGAACCCCACAGAAAAAATTCGATGTAATAAAAATGGGTAACGGAAGTATCAAAACCATTGTTAAAATCTGACTTTTGAATGCTGTTCCATAATGTTATGCAACAATAGTTCATTTCATTGTTACTCAATAATCTATTTCACTAAACTATCGCCAAACATTATTTCACCACGTTTTGCATAAACGAAGCAATATGTCATTGAAATCTGCATAAATTAAGAGAATCTTATGCTAAATGTGGTAAAAGCCTTTTAAAAATGCACTTTTGATGCTATGAAAACTATGCGTCATAGCGAAACTTGGCTTCCTCTCGATCCCCCAAGTGAGAAGGGGAGATTACCTGTTATTGGCGAGAGCTTTAAAATGTTATATAACACGATGGGGTGCAACCTGTAGATATCCTAGACCAAGAGTTACCAATCTCCCTATTCAGCTTATCTTTATGTCTTGAGGTCAGATTTTAGCTTGAGCATGCGCAGATGAACTTTCGCAGCTACATCACATTTCGTCGGTGTGAGGGTCATTTCTTACGTTCGGCAAAAATTGAATAACATATGATAATAATGATGAAAATAAATATTCTTTTTGAAAAACTAAACAGTCGAAATACTTACTATTTCTGCCACCATAGTTTAGTAAATATTGACTTTTATGACTCATATATCCTCTTCCATTAGGTTTAAGATAATAACATTCATTAATCGACCAACCTAAGTACCACTTAATGTGAGGAATTAGTAAACCTTATTGTTTGTTGTTTTGATTTAATTCCACTTAGTATGTACCGGACTGTGGCTCGGTGTGGTTTTGGTGAGAGACCCGAATAAATGCACTGCGTTGCACGTAAATAAATGTATACTCTCGAATCTCTCGTTTTATTTCACACCCACAAAGATCTGGGCATGTGAAAGATGCATTGCATAAATTATCTACAGAGAATACGAGAGTACTCTCTCGATTTCTTTTAAACGTCTTTGACTCTCCAAAGGTATTTTTTTTTAAATACGTTAATAAATATTGTATCCTTTGAGACACTGGGAAATTTTACACAATTGCTCATTCTTAGATGGGAAAAGCCGATGTGTCTAACTTGTGAATTATTTTCATTATTTCCACTTTCTGTCTCCTCCGTCCCCCCTTTCATGCAGAAAACTTACAATCAGAACCTTGAAAGAAAGAAAAAAACAGGGGAGGGGGCTTTGTTTTCCACTATAATTAACCAAAAACTTAGGTTCCTTTAATGAAAGTACAAAAGCAAACTAAAAGGATTGAGCAGCACAAAGAAAAATTAACCCACTTAAGGTAACTTCAGGAAGTTGATATCTATCCCACAATTGTATGTAACCTCAAAAAGAACTTTCGAATGTTTCACTGTCCGGAAACTTCCTCGAATCACGCGAAATCGCTTACCTGTAATTGCGTAATTGTTGGCTGAAAGCGACAAATCGGCACTAGTAGGTCAAGACAGCTTCAGAAATGAAAGATTTCTCGATATGTTCAAAATTTCGGTTGAGAATCTGTGGACTAAACAGGAATTATTTTATTTGCGGAAAACTAGAGGATTTTTCGATGTGATTAGCCTTCTTCTGAACTTCATACATTACTTGCTGCTAAGATTAAACACGAAATTAAAATTTTATTGGTAACCATTCAGCTCCCTGCGCAAACGTTACGCTGTGAATTAAAAGAAGGCAGATGAGAATGCAGAACTAATAAAATCTTTTTTCAAGTGAATTAAGTCAAGGGGAAACACTCAATTCTTTGTTTCTATTTAATGGGATGTTATATTGTACAAAGATTAATGTAGGTAAAAACTACATGAATAATAATTCATATAATTGTGAAAGCTTTTTTTTCATGTATTTGCTAAACATCATAAAAAATATCTTTCATAAAATTGCTCGAAAGGCTCAGTGAATAATGCAAAGTGAGTTCAGTTGCACAAATACTTTCAAACAAATAGTTTTTTTAAATAGCTTTACTATTCAATTTAATGCAATTTTTGAACCCCCCCCCCCCCAGTGCTCAATTCAGGTGTGAAACCACCATTCGATGCTGGTTTTGCGCCTGATATAAGTATTATAATACTTATAGTACTATATTTTTCAATCTTAGAGTTATAATATTTCAGTCTTTGTACTATAATAATAATCTTCCAGTCTTATTAACATAATAATAATATTTCAATCTTAATAATAATAATAATAATTTTAGTGTTATAATGATAATAATAATAATTCAATCTTATTACTGTAATACTAGGTAAGATTGAAATATCAGGTATAAAACCAGGATCGAATGGTGGTTTCGTACCTGAATTGAGTACTGGGGGGAATACAAAAATTGCAATAAATTAAATTGTAAAGCTAAATTAAAAAAATAAAGTTGTTTGAAATTTTTTTGCAACTGAACTCACTTTGCATAATTCACTGAGCCGTCCGATCAGTTTCTCCTTTTTTTTTTTTTTTTCATGAAAAACAAGCGAACTTTTATAACGTCAACTTAACATACTTAAACAGTTCTTGGTCCATTCGGATAGATAGTATGTGAAAATACAAGTTGGTCTACGACGAGCACCGAGACCGTGTCCCCTCACTCCGGAGTAAATCCCTCTCCCAACTGAACTACGCGAACAAAATGCCTTGCTGCAGATTTGCCGTCTTGACACATGTTTTTACCTCTGTAATACGTCACAAGTATATGTATAAAACTCTTTTGTTGCTATGATTGGTGATGTTATCAGTTGCAGCAATTAGGGGTATACAAAAATTTCCGCCGTTTTAAGCAGAAAAGAGTCAGGAACAACCAGGAAACTAGTACAGACTTATCAAACAAAATATTGGCCGTTAGCATCAATGACATTTTGCCATTTTGCAAGCAACAAATGAATGCCCTTGTGATAGAAGGACTCGGGTTTAGAGCTGAAGAACGCAGCGACGAAATTTTCCACCTCTGGAACTGTGGTGAACCGCTGTTGGGCTAAGGCAAGTTGCATAGAGCGAAATAGATGAAAGTCTGAGAGTGCAATGTCCGGGGAATAAGGTGCGGTAAAACCTTCCAGTGTAACTGTTCAAGAGTTGAATTCGTGCTGGTACCGATATGTGGTCTGGCATTATCGTGTAACAGGATGACTGGGCGGCGTCCTTTACTTATCCATGGGCGTTTTTGCTCGATTGCGGCGTTCAGTTTCATCAACTAATCGCTATATCGTTGTGCAGTGATTGTTTTGCCCGGTTTCAACAGTTTGAAGATAGCACTCCGTGCATATCCCACCGCACACACAACATCACCTTTTTCTCCATGGATATCCTGTTTTGCAGTGGATGTTTATGGCTGGCATGAGTCGACACAGGATCGCCTGCGTATGGAGTTGTCGCAGTGGACCCGTTTTTAATCCCCGGTGACAACCTTCCACAAGAAATTCTTCCTTTGAAACCTCTTCAGCAACGACATGCAGATGTCCAATCATTGACCAATATAACGCTCCGTTAAAGTATGTGGAACCCACTTAGCAATCTTTCGGATCTTCCCCAAGGTCTGTAGACGCCGTACCATTGTCGATTTAGCCACTTTCAAACGTTTCGTCAGTTGCGTGGCCGATTGTGTGGCATCCTTTTGCAACAGCGACTCCAGCTCCTCGTCTGCGAGTTCCTGCGGTCTACCTGCACTTGGCTTGTCTTCCAAGCTAGGATCACTTTCTTAAACCTGGCAAACCATTCTCGACACGTCCGCTCATCTATAACCGTTTCGCCATACGCCTGCCATATTGAAACGTATACTTCACTCGCACTTTTCCCAAAATTAAACATAAATAACAAAGAGATGCTATGAAAACTATATTAAACTAGCCCATCGATTTGCTCACGGTGGAAATTCTGTTTACATTTTATAGAAAATGAATGCTTCTATAATTTCAAGTGCAATTGTGACTCACAACTGAATGCGTAGAGATCTCATGCCAATATTAAAACACTGATTGATTAGATTCGAAAGTATGCATATTATTGAATAACATTTCCCGTGGTGAGAAGCCGAGAACAAACACATTTGCTTTGTACAGAAGTTCATATGTGTGCCATTTTATTGGGTTTTGACAATTCCAAAGCTTATCAACGGCCCTGAAGAGACACTAGACGTACATTTAAAATCGGTGTTTCTGGGGTGAAGGGCAGATCAAGCACTGTGGGGAAGGTGCTTCTCCCATGCCGTTTCCAGAACACGGGCTCTTACTCAACCAGAAAAACTGGCCTGAAATCCGCGCCTCTGACAACGCGTCCATCGGGAGGGCGCACTCTTAGTTTCGGATGGACTGGGCAAACATTGGTCAGTCAAGGAGTGCAACTTTTCTCAGATATATATATATTTCGGCTTTTTCAAAATATCCCTATAGTTGCATAGAATTTAGTAGACTGAGCGACTGTTTAACTAGAAAGGAAAACTTTTCAGCATGAGATTACGCTGCATTTTCAAAATGTTGAACCCACTGCATTACCGTAGAATTGAGAGAATCGATATTAGTGCCTAACGTTGCACTGATCGACAGCGTTGAGATTTAAAACAAAAGAGCAGTTCCTTCAAACACCTCTAAATCATGTTTGTTTATCATTTCTTGAAAATTCTTTGAATAGCGGTTTGTAGAAGAAAGGTCAGTCGCAGCATATACATATCAGTCCCATAAGTATTTTGAAAAGGATAATTGGAAATCATTAAAAAATGTTACGTTATGGTGAAAAAGGACAAACTTGATTGGTTGACTTGAACACCGTGAGGTATACTCGAATGAAGGATAGGAAACCTCTTGCCATTTTTATTACGTGCTATCATTTTTTGTTTGTTGATTCTTTTCGCTTCACTTAGTCGTCTTTTGCCTGTCGTCCTTGATTCTTCTCGCCTAACAGCTTCAGAAATTCTTACCTTGGAAGACGCCGCAAAATTTTTATTGAATATAAAGCTAGATCAACAAGCAGTTTCTTTCCTCCCATCCGAAGAGAAGAGGAAACAATGGCGATTCATTACACACCTGATGGCGATTCATTACTCAGCTTATCAGCAGGTGTTCATCATTAATGAAGCGTAATTTCTGTGCAGAAGAACATAACAGCATCTTGTTTCTCAAAAAAAAAAAAAAAAAAAAAGATTATAATGACAGTAGAAAATTTTCTGCAGTTCTGTTAGAACTCCGCTTAACATCCGAAAAGAGAGAGTTAATAATTAACTCAAATATGAGAGGCCAAATACGGAGTTTCAGAAAAGTGTTTCAACAAATCCACTGGAGCTTAAATCCGAAGGGTACTTTACAGAAATACAATTCAGATCTTTACCCACTCGAAAGCCAATACTTTCATCCAGTTTTTATATTTCACTTCTCAATAAACACATTAACTGAAATTAATAGTTTGAATGCTTGCAGGCAAAAGGAAGTCTCCTTTTTTTCTTTTTCGTTTATGCTTTGAAACTGAACTGTGGAAATACTTTTACATTTTTTGAAACAGGTTTTCGAAGACGTTCATATATTTAGGATTTACGTCTTGTATTTCGGCCAGAAATCTGTTCGTCGATGGAAATTACAGTAATTGTCACACATGCTTTGAAAAAGGTAAAACAAAGTTTACGCCGAGATTCCGGGAAATGGTGTTCCAATCATAGTCAGTATTTTGGCGGTGTAGATCGAAGTCATAGCCAGTATACCATACCATGGAATAGGAAGAGCAGACACTACTCCGAAGAAGATGACAGATACTATAACACATCATAGTGGATGCCGTCCGACTCAACACAATAGGCAACAAACCGATGCAGATCCACTCTCAATTACACCACCATCGTGAAGAAACTGTTATCTTCAGACCGTAAAGGACAGATTTTGGTATTCAAACTTCGTCATCACCAGATGTAAAGTGGCTGGATATGCACTCTCACTGTAAACAGAGGAAAAAAGCTCCTCCCTGAAAATCTGCAATACGGTGATACCGTACTGCAGATTGCCCACCACTATCAAGAACAGAGATCTAGTCAGAGATATAGTTCTCTCGGATCTTGCGAATCCTGATGCAGGTGGACATGGAACCAATATCTGTGGAGATGGAAGACACCTATCAAATGTCAGATTCCCGCATGCTGTGCAGACGGACTGAAAGAAGATAAGTTTTTGCCCGCTTTCAGCTCATCAGTTGAGCAACTGCAGAATTCATCCCACCTATTATACTGCATTCGTGGTTTAACAAAGGTTTCGAGTGCGTGGAAGCTTTGCTGAGACCTTAGGAATAGCAAGAACACTTGCTTAAAAAACGTACTCAGTAACCTTCGAGTTTGTCGACTCCTGTGCGAATACAATTTTTGTCACGGGGTCTGGAAAGTACTGTCCAGTACCAATCGCGTACGGTGACAATGAACCTATTGATACATCAGTCGCGGCAAAGCTAACGGTATCACCGTGAAAGTAAGCGCCAACTCTTGTGTTGAGCAGATATAAAAGGACGATGGAAGCAGGAACTTCACCCTTCCACCTTTTGAACGAAGCTGGTGCCAAATATCAGAGGATTGTGAGAGTTAAAATCAATCAATGGTAAAGGAAACTAGCCCATTAAAATCTCCAGATTCTTAGCTTTCATCATTATCCTGTGGCTGTTAAGATGCAACAGAAGTAAGGAGCACATGCTCAGAGAGACGGATCACCATCTCCTGTAATTTTCATGACTGACACAATGTGAGAAATATGAATAACAACGTTTCCGGGTGCAATATTACTGCACGTTGTTCTGCCTAAATGTGCCACACTAGCTTCAGGTGGTTGTAGCTTCACATCTTAGCAGAATCGGATGAGAGGATTGCCTCATCATTTAAAGACGAACGAGGCCGGAAAACCCGATAGTTCCACTGAGTAATGGAACACAGAATAGAGAAAAACAAATTAAGAAAATTAATATGTAATGATGACCCGAGTGAAAAAAAAAAAGCTCTTTTAAATGACTCAGAGCCTATTTGGTAATTTGGCAATTCTTCCTTTTTCTTGGGCGATGCCCAGTCCGTTAAGAAAAGGGTAGTGAATACGAGGGTGTTTTGAGCCCAAGAACCTCGACGACTCCTTTGACTTTGGGGTTTCAGCGGATGTTTTAACCCACTTTCCTCCAAGCGCCTTATTTATGTTTGGATTTCTTTTCAACAGTCCTTGTAGAAAGCTCAAGTGAACTCTCTGAAGAAACTGTAGAAAGAGAAGAATATTTTGCATAGCGCAAAAGCCATTCGCCGGTGGCGAAATTTGCAACATTCTGCTCCAGAGCCGAACGCTTTCTCGGTTGATTTCCGGATCGTTAAGATATGACCACGTCTCATCCCCTGTCACCAGATCGAAAGAAAAGAAATCTTTATTGGCTTCAAACGTTTCCAGAAGATCAGAGCAGACTTCCACCCTTCTGTTTTTCAAATCAGGTATCAACTGCCGAGGTACCCACTTTGCACACACTTTCCAATACCCTAAGTCTTCCACCATCTTCTGTATGGCATTGTGACCACAGTCCAGTTGTGCAACAACCTCACAGATTGTCACTCGTCTCTTTGCGCGAATCCATTCATCCCCTCGCTGACGATTCGTGTCAGTGGTCCCAGATGATGGTCTCCCACTGCGTGGTTTGTCTTCAATGCTGGTTTCCCCTTCTTTAAACTTCTTCATCCATCTATGCACATTGCTCTTGTCAATGGTATCACCTCTGTAAACATTCACAGCCTTCCGTGGATGTCGGACAGCCTGTACCCTTTATTCGTCAAGAACTCAATGACGGCAGGTTGCTTTTGCTTGGAATCTATTACAATTATTTACCTGCAATGAAGAAGAAGGGTTACTATAGAGGAAGAATTACTCTACCAACATGTGCAATTTGAACGACCTCTGTCAGTTAATAAAACAGTTATGCCCACTTTTGCATTACTTTCGGTACAATCCTCGTACATATTTCCAGGAAAGCTACATCAATAAATATCAACATGTCCGCAAAAGAATTTGAACCTGCACTCCTTTATTATTTTTTTATCTTTTTTTTATTGGAGCTTTAAGGATTACCATGAGAAACTCAATGGGCTACAAGCAATCGCCCGTCCCTAATTTAGGGTCACTGGGTCCAGGGAAGGCAGAGAGCCAGTGCCGTAAGACAAACACAACATCCATGCCTCACCGGGATTCGAAACCGGACCTCTTTCGAACGAATGATCAGAAGCCATCGCGTAGACCACTGCGCCACTGGGGCGGCCTACACTCTTTTAATCCGAAATTAAATTTTTTATCCGTTCTTTTTCAAAACGTTTTCAGTAAAAGCATAAAACGTATACCGCGTTCACTCAGAGTCTAAGCCTGGGTCCCTGGCCACGTCCCTTATTTGACCACCTAGGGGTGAGGTAGTAAGTACTTAGTCCACTTTCTCGTGTGCCAACCCCCAGACCCCCACCTCAGCTCCCATTTAACAACCCCAGACGGTTCGGGAAGATCAGGGCTTAAGAGAAAAGGGCTTGTCCTCAACTCTTTACCCCCGTGAGACACGCAGCCCAGCTTGATGACGTAACTGCGGTGGCTCTTCGGAAGCCAAGAGCCACTGAGAGCTGTTCTCTAAAGGAGCACAGTAGAAAAGGCACTTTCAGTCAATGTTTTTCGAAAACAAAAGTTAAGGATTTTGTGTCCTAAAGTAAGAAAACGTTGATGTAATAGTATAAATGGGAAAATTTTAAATTAAAAATTTCTGTCGTGAATGCTTTTTCTTTAAAAAGTATTTTGCTTACTATACTAACTATATTTTTCTGATGGCAAAAACTCAGCGTATGTTTCTTTTTTTTTTTTTTAGTAATTCCCTAGAAAAGTTTACTGGTTTAAAACCTTTTTCTCTCTGTCACAAATATTAGTTCTTTAAAACTTTTAAGACACAGAAAGTTACTGAGTTCTTCAAACTCCGTAAAAGTAGTTCAAACACTCTGTTAATGTATAAAATAAAAACTATGTACTTTCATTATTCAAAAGTAGTGAACAAAATTTATTTCAGTAAATGAAGGTACGTTCTTCATTGCACAAACTGTAAAATGTTTTTTTCATTGCATAAAATGTAAAACTGTTTTCTTCATTGCACAAACTGGAAAATGTTTTTTTCATTGCATAAAATGTAAAACTGTTTTCCAAATCAAAGGGAAAAAATTATACTTTTTCTCACTGCGTTTGAGTCAATCCGTTTTTTTCTTCATTTTCTGCAGAGCTTTCCTGTGCCGCATTAATAGTGAATTTCTGTTCAGAAAATGAATTCGAATAAATGTTCGTATTTTGCCAAACCGACAAATAGCATCTTTGTTGAGAGATAAAAAACGTTTTTCTAGATCATTTATGAGTACCCTAATAACACCTTTCCCCTTTTTTAAATGACCTGTCGTGGACTGCGGAGAAAATCTTTTCAAACTGTTTAATAATATTATCCCAAGAACATGATGGTACTGTAAACAGCCAACAGATATTAGTCTTACCCAATTATCTTGAACAGAATTAGTTTCGGGGCAGTTTTTTGAAATAGTTCCTAAAGAAGGATTTTTATCGGATCCCGATAAAGATCTTTCTTATAAACGCGAAAGGACATGGAAAACAATGTCCTGTCCTTTCGTGTTTAGAAGCGCATTTCAGCATGTCACATTTGCACATGATGACATTTCGTTAAAAAAACGGAAATAATAGTCAACACTGTATCGTATACAGCAAACCATCTATCCTATTTGTGGTTTTCCAGGGTTCCCACAGATTTAACGTGAATGCGAGGATACAGAAGCTCTTGAAGTTGGCCCTGGACGCACTCTTCAATTTAAGCATTTTTTGCCTTAGAATACTACATGATGAATAGTGTTCTAAGGGCAAATAAATGTGACATTACCCAAATATTAATAACCATAATTTAAAACACAAAGTAATAAATAATAACGCTGTTTAAAGTACACTTGTCAAAAATTCCACACAGAGAAAATAACCGTTTAAACACACCCACATTACAAAAGTCGCCGTTTATCATACTCCAGTGAAAATACCACATAGAGAAACACACGTGCATTTCAAACACACACATTAATAAAAACAACGAAAATTTCAAACACACATCCAGAAATCAAAACTTTGACACAAGCTCTCTCTCTCTCTCTCTCTTATTTTCTTCTGGGTCCATTATAAACCGCCACACAGGAAAACTGCCACATGCTTTTCATCAAGGGGCCGGCCACAAATTGCTGTTCTTTCGAGGAACAATCTGAATGTGTGGCAGTTTTCCAAGGTATCTAACGACGGGAAGGAGCTCTTTTGTTTGCCTATATTTTGTGTCGGTTCATATGCGTTTAGGGCAACTGGCCACAAAAGTTCAAGGATGTGTGCGGGGGCGTATAAATATTACCGTTTCTTGGCCTATATTGAGAATTGAATTGGGAACTCCAAACAAGTTTGGAGAAAACGTTCTATGTAAGCCAAGCGAGAATTACAGCATAATTCATGCTATGTTCAGAAAAGGACCCTAAGGTGAGATGTTTTAATAACGCTGCAGTTTTACTCTAGCACTAAATGTTTACATATGATGTCAAGTTTGTAATATTTTTCTTTTACTTAATTAATTCACAATACTTACACCTTCGCCTTTTTAACAGCTTTTAATCCGCCGACTCCATATTCATAATGATTACGTATCAAATGAAGTTAATAGCACTGCGGTTTTACGTAGGCACTGAATATCAAACTCATAGGCCCCAGACCGAAGCCTTTTTAACAGTTTTTATTATATCAAGGCCATATTCACAACGTTTACACATCAAATGAAGTTAATAATATTGAGCTTTTACTTAGGCACGACATATTAATTCACAGGCCCTGGGCTTAGGACCTTTTACCAGTTTTTATTCTATCAAAGTCATATTCACAACGTTTACAGTGCAAGTTAATAATATTGGGTGTTTACTTAGGCACGAAATATTAATTTCTAGGACCTAGGCTTGGTTTTTTTATTTTTATTTTTTACTCCACCGATGCCATATTCACAACGTTTACACATCATGTAAAGTTAATAATATTGGGTTTTTACTTAGGCACAAAACATTAATTCAGAGGCCTTCTTACCAGTTTTTACTAATATCTGTTGGCTGTTTGACAGTACCATCATGTTCTTGGGATAATATTATTAAACAGTTTGAAAAGATTTTCTCCGCAGTTTACGACAGGACATTTAGAACAGGGAAAGGTGTTATTAGGGAACTCATAAATGATCTAGAAAAACGTTTTCTATCTGTCAACAAATATGCTGTTTGTCGGTTTTGCAAAATATACAAACATTTATTCGATTTCGTTTTCTGAACAGAAATTCACTATTAGTGCGGCACAGGAAAGCTCTCCAGAAAATGAAGAAAAAAATGGATTAACTCAAACGCAGTGAGAAAAAGTATAAGTTTTTTTGTTTTTTTTTCATTTGGGCAATGAAGAAAACAGTGTTACATTTTATGCAATGAAAAAAACATTTTCCAGTTTGTGCAATGAAGAACATACCTTCATTTACTGAAATACATTTTGTTCACCACTTTTGAATAATGTAAGTACATAATTTTTATTTTATACATTAACAGAGTATTTGAACTACTTTTACGGAGTGTGAAGAACTCAGTTTCTGTGTGTTAAAAGTTTCGAAGAACTAATATTTTTGATACAGACAAAAAGGTTTTAAACCGGTAAACTTTTCTAGGGAATTACTAAAAAAAAAAAAAAAAAAAAAAAAAAGGAAAGATATGCTGAGTTTTTGCCATCAGAAAAATATCGTTAGTATACTGCTCCCCAAACTTAGCCCCCACCCCACCCCCTTCCCCCAAACACACATTACTTTCCGTGCCCCCACTATTTTTCAGAACGAGAGAGCTCCAGATATGCCAAAGCCTCTACAAACTGATGACTACGAGGGTCGTTCAAAAAGTAACGAGAATGATTTTACATGGAGCAGAAGAGTATGCAATAAACATACTTCAGTGGCGTTGACAAAAATTTCTTAATTTAAAAATTACTTCTCAAAAGTTTCCATGGATTTGATTCGTTGATTAAAGCCTCGTATATATACACTGGTGTGCAAAAATTAAGGCCGAAGAGGAGAAATTAGCATGACAGCGAAACGAGCAGGCAGAACGGATCGAAAGACCACTCAGGAGATAGACTAGGGCCCGGTACGGTAGGGCATGCGCATTTATGCAGCATAACGTAGAGAGTGTCGGAAGGGAATAAAGCAAACGGGCGGTGTACGCTCAGCAATTCGGTGAAAGCTATTGCACGGTGTACATCGGTTTGAACAACGTCGAATTGCTGCCACCGTGTGATATGGCCAACAGGCAATCCAGTAGACGACATCTGGATGACTTTACCCGAGGTCGCGTCATCGGGAAGTTGGAAGAAGGTCGAAGTGTGACTAGTGTGGCCGAGGAGTTCGGGATCGCTCACAGCATCGTTTCACGAGCTTGGAGAGCATTTCAAATGACAGTAACACCTGTCCGAGAGTTTAGCAATGGTCGTCCACGCGCAACCACAGCGGCGGACGACCGGTATATTTTCCTACAGGCGAGAAGAAACAGACGGCAGACAACGGGAGAAATCGCAAGGCACATGCAACAGACAACTGGACGTCTGTTATTGCGTTTTACTGTGACCAGGAGGCTGCACAAAGGTGGTCTATTTGCACGACGACCAGTACGGTGTGTGCCATTATCGCCTGCTCATCGGATATGGCGGTTTCTGTGGTGCCAGGAACACAAGAACTGGACACATCAGCAATGGGGTCGAGTTCTCTTTACGGATGACAGTCGATTTAGGCTGACGAGTGATTCTGGACGTATACATATCTGGAGAGAGCAGGGGACACACAATCACATCTCCAACATCATCGAAAGGGACCGGTTTGGAGGTGGCGGAGTTCTCGTTTGGGGCGGTATTATGTTTGGTAGCCGTACTGACCTCCATATTTTCACAGGAGGTTTAGTCACTGGTGTCCGCTATTGTACCGAGGTTCTCCTGCCTCACATGCGTCTGTTTAGAGGTGCTGTGGGTCCTGAATTCCTCTTCAAGGACTACAGCGCCACACCTCATTGTACAGTGGCTGTCGCAGAGCTGTTGGAGAGTGAAGATATTCAACGCATGGATTGGCCCGCAAGATCCCCGGACCTAAATCCAATCGAACACGTGTGGGACCTTCTCGGGAGACACTTGGCAGCACGTCACCAACCGCCAGCAACGATTCCGCAGCTGCGATTGGCGCTACTAGAGGAATGGAACCGCGATGCCTCAACAGCTCCTTGATAACCTCGTCCTCAGCATGGACAGACGTTGTAAATCCTGCAACGCAGACAGGGGTGACCATATCCCTTGCTAAAGACTGGATTTTTCTTGGCAGCCGCCTGTCACATGGACGTTTCTGTCTTCTGTCCAGTTGTGATCGAAGCTACCTTTTGAATAAAGTGCCTTTGTATCCTATGGATTCCTTGTTTGGACGGTTTTGCTCACTTGTCCCATATTCTTACATCTTGGGGATCTTATTGTATGATATGAGTCGATGTGGAGCACTTCTGCACGACGTTACATTCGAAAAACCGTCTCGTCCTAAATTTTTGCACGCCAGTGTATATACTTTACATTGACAAAAATCACCTGACACCTAGAAGAGAAACACAACGTAGCATTTATTGACATACATTAGTACGGTGTCGAACCAACTTTGACCTTAATGCATGCACTAACCCTTCGAGACATGCTTTCGACAAGGTTTTGGAACACAGCGACAGGTATGCACTTCCATTCAGCACATAATGCTGTTTAGTAATACTAACTGTTTCTTAGTAGTAGGCCTTGGTTCCGAACTTATTATGCGGCGCTCTAATTGATCCCATAGGTACTCTATGCGATTAAGATAAGCGGTCTGTGCTGTCCAGTCCACACACGATAAGGAATTATCGTCTAACCACGCCGTAACAGTTCTTGCTTTATGGCTCGGTGCATTATTCTGTTGGTACCAACAAGGCTCAGTTCCATAGTAATGCCACAGAGTAGGTAGGGCATAATTGTCCAGAATTTTGAGGTTGACGTGCTCGTTAACAGGTTTGTCAACGATAACCAATTGGCCGGAACCATACCACGAAAAAAACCTACACAAATACACTGCCAGCTCCAAACTTGACCGTAATAACGTTCGCCCGGCTGCCACCATACCCACACACGGCCATCAGACTGATGGATCGTGTGTCTGGATTCATCAGCCCATAGGACCCGTTTCCATTCATCTACGGTCCACGATAAATGTTCTTTACACCATGCTAAACGACGAATAGCATTCCGAGTGGAGATGAAATACTTATAATCAGCCGTATGACCACGGTAACCCATGGATTGAAATTCTCTGCGAATGGTACGTGTACATGCCGAGGTTCCAGCATTTTTACTCTCCTGTACACTGAGGTCTTGTGCAGTGCTCGGTCGATTAGCTGTAACGACTCTCCTGAGGCTTCGACGCCTTTTATGACTGAATTTTTTGGTCTGCCGGTACGTTTTGCATTTTCAGGCACGCCATGTGTCTTCCACTTATTCAGTACATCGAAAACTCTTGACCTGGGTATATTTAAACTCCTCTCGGTTTCTCTCATGGACAACCCACTAATAGAACACTCAACTGTCTTTCCTTTCTCAAAGTCAATTCTCCCCCCCCGCGACATTTTCACTCAGCCTATATATATATTTCACTCATATATACACTGAGTGGCCACTTTTTTATGACCACCTGACAGTTTTAAGCAAATGAGCTATGGCTGTACGCTGTTGCCGCCAGAGGGCGAGGCCAAAGCTTAGTGCTTGCGACAGTAGTAAAGTGATTTTTGGGTGACGAGATGGGTAAAAACTGCGATTTGACGGACTTTCAACTTGGGATGATTGTAGGAGCTCGGAGCCATGGAGCGAGTATCACCGAAACCGCCGCATTCATGAAATGTTCCAAAGCAGCGGTTGTTAAAGTGTTTAAAGACTAGACTATCAGCCAAGAAACTAGGTCTCTATACGTGCAACGTGTGGTAGTCATCAACTAGTGACTGCTCGGGCGGAACGGAGAGTGTCCAGACTGGTAACAGACAACAGAAGGGCAACAGGGCAGCAAATTACAGACCATCTTAATCAAGGATCTCGTCAAATGATCTCTGCACGCACTATTCGTAGTACACTGCATCGAGCGGGATATGGCAGCCGAAGGCCTGTTGGAACACTTTTGCTGTCTGCAATTAACAAGAGAAAACGTCTCCAGGTAGCATAGGAGCACAAGGATTGGACAGTTGATAATTGGAAACAAATTATGTGATCCGATGAATCACGTTTTCAGTTGTACCACACCGATGGCCGAGTGAGAATTTGGCGGAAACAACACAAAAGCATGGACCCCAAATGCATTGCTACAACCCTTCAAGCTGGTGGAGGCAACGTTATGGTTTGAGGAATGTTTTCCTGGCATGCTTTGGGCCCTTTGATTCATGTTGATCAGCGTCTGATTAGCACATGATATCTAAACATCGTAGCGGACCAAGTGCATCCTGTCATGTGGATGGTTTATCCCAATCGCGATGGCTACTTTCAGCAAAACAATGCGTCCTTCCATAGTGCTCGTATTGTACAGGATTGGTTTCAGAAACATGCCGGTGAGTTTACTTTGCTTAGGTGGCCCCCACAATCTCCAGATCTCAACCCCATTGAGAATTTGTGGGATGAAGTTGAACGAGCGATCAGACAGCTGGATCCACAACCCTGCAATCTCACACTCCTAGAAAGTGCTATTCATCAAGCATGGTCTCAGATTCCACAAACCACCTATCAACATCCCATGGAGTCCATGCCACGAAGAGTCGACGCAGTATTAAAGGCAAACGGTGGCCCAACGAAGTACTGAGGGGGTGGTCATAATAAAGTGGCCACTCAGTGTATATATATATATATATATACACTATCTACCAACAAGTAATTGGACACCTGTGATAGCAAAGGAAAACGAAGTTTATTCACCTTCAATAGTTGGTGGAGCCTCCACGAGCAGCGATCACACCTGCGACCCTCCGGGGCATACTCTCAACCAGGCGTTGTACGACGGCTAGCGGTATTTTCTTCCACTCGGCTTGGAGAAGCCAGGTCAGTTCCTTCACCGATTTCGGACGGTGGAGGCACCCCTTAAGTCGACGCTCCAACTCGTCCCATAGGTGCTCAATAGGGTTAAGGTCCGGGCTCTGCGCAGGCCAGTCCATTCGATTAACACCATTGTCAATATAGCAAGCCATGGTGGACCTAGCAACATGACAGGTGGCATTGTCATCCTGAAAGTAACATGGGCCCACCCCTTAAAACTGCCACAACGTAGGAAGCGCATGGTAATCCAAAATGGTGCAGTAGGTCTCGGCGTTGAGTCTACCAGGAATTGCGACCAAGGGTCCTGTGCCATACCAGGAGAAACACCCCCATAGCATAACTCCACCGCCACCGAACTTCACAGTTGGCACAATACATTCCGGCAGGAGGCGTTCTCCCGGCAGACGCCAAACCCAGACCCTGCCATCCGAACGGTAGAGGGTGAACCTTGATTCGTAGCTCCAGAGAACCTGTTACCACAGTTCAACGGTCCACTGTCGACGTTCTTTGCACCACGTTAGCCGAGCAGCGCTATTGGACTTGGTGATCAAGGGCTTGTGGGCGGCAGCACGTCCATGATAACCGAGCATATGGGCTTCCTTACAGATGGTACTCATCAAAAGAAAACTTCCGGATGCCTCTTGAAACTTCTCCCTGGATGTGGCCCATCGATTTGGTGCGGTTCTTCCGAATTTCTCTGGCCAGCACCCGTCGGTCTCTAACTCCCAGTTTTGTGGCTCTGCTGGGTCGGGGCACATCCCGACAGTCACCTCCATCTTCCACTTGTCAATGGCGTAGGCCACTGTCGATTTTGGGTACTTTAACTTGCTGGATATGTCACGTATGGATCGGCCATTTCTGTGATACCCGACGATTACACCTTTCTCGAAATCAGAGAGCTCCGAATTGCGTGGCATCTTGCATGCGACTGGTTGCGTTGTTGTTTCCCACACGACATTTAACGGCGGCGGCCGTGACGTGAATCAGGATCGCAGATATCGTCGATTGCAGGGGTGTCCAATTACTTGTTGGTAGATAGTGTATATATATATAGAAATGTGAAACTAAAGAGCAAATTTTGAACAAAGAAAAAAACAAAAATTCGGGGAACGAGAAGCAGAACAACAATCAACATTCTTTCCAACCACCCGAAGCTGGCGAGCTTCAAACGATAGAAATTTAACGAACAGAAGAATGCAGGGAAGCATATTAATGACTGACTCTCTGTTGGTTTCGTCAAGGGCAAGCAAGCAATGAGAAAATCACTCATTAATCTATTGAGACCAGGAAATTGTGGTTTTCTGCTATTTTAATTTGCTATAAGGACCGATTAAATTTTGGGGTAAAATTGTCAAATTAAAAGGGATTTCTAAAAAAAACCCAAACCCAGCAAACTAAAACACGTTGCCCGACCGCAGAACAGCCAAGATAATCACACATAAAATAAAAAGAAAGGGAGCCGGGAACCCCCCAAAAAATACAACCAGGTAAGAAATTAGTATTAAAAAATCAAGAAAAACCCAACCAATTAAAGGTACTGAAAGGATATCTTTAAGCTTGTCACAGAAAAAGTAAAACCTTTACCCTGCCAGTTAAAAAGAAAAACAGGAAACACCAGAAAAATATAAAATATGAACAAAAATAAATTAAAACAAAAATAGCAACATTACAATTTTGGAAAAGAAAGGAACCAAGCAACAAATTTAGTAAAAAGGAAGCCAAAGTTGCTCAAGGAGCAATTTGCAGTTGCAATTCCGAGAGTGAACCCAAATAACCAAGTTGCATGTCTCAGAATGGCAAGGTAAATGCCCACTACCCACAGCTTCTCTGTGACTTGCAACCTAGCACTTTAGTATGAAACTTTTATTTTTCTAAAGAATTTATTATTTTTTTAAAGATGTTTTTACTGTGGGTGTTACCTTGCCATTCTGAGACATGCAACTTGGTTATTTGGGTTCACTCTCGGGATTTGCAACTGTAAATTGCTCCTTGTGCAACTTTTGCTTTTTACTAAATTTCTTGCTTGGTTCCTTTCTTTTTCAAAATTTTAATGTTGTTATTTTTGTTTTAATTTATTTTTGTTTATATTTTATTTTTTCTGGTGTTTCCTGTTTTTCATTTTTTTCTGGTGTTTCCTGTTTTTTGGCAGGGTAAAGGTTTCACTTTTTCTGTGACAAGCTTAAAGATATCCTTTCAGTACCTTTCATTGGTTGGAGTTTTCTTGTTTAATTAATACTAATTTCTTACCTGGTTTTGTTTTTCTTGGTTTCTCGGCTCCCTTTCTTTTTATTTTATGTGTGATTATCTTGGCTGTTGTGCGGTCGGGCAACGTGTTTTAGTTTGCTGGGTTTGGGTTCTTTTCAGAAATCCCTTTTAATTTGACAATTTTACCCCTAAATTTAATCGGTCCTTATAGCAAACTAAAATAGCAGAAACCCACAATTCTCTGGTCTCAGTTGATTAATGAGTGATTTTCTTATTGCTTGCCTTTGATGAAGCCAACAGAGAGTCAGTCATTAATATGCTTCCCTGCATTCTTCTGTTCGTTAAATTTCCATCGTTTGAAGCTCGCCTGCTTCGGGCGGTTGGAAAGTGGTAATTGTTGTTCTAATCCTCGTACATCGAATTTTTTTTTTCTTTGTTCAAAATTTGCTCTTTAGTTTCACATTTCTATATTATTTTATCTTTCTTCTATGCAGCCTCTGGCGCTTTCGAATTTCAAATTTGTTCTTGGTTTTTGCTTTTTTCCTTTATATGTTTTTGTTTTGTTATATATATATATATATATATATATATACTGACCTTGGCTACGTATAACGGACGCTCCCTATCTTCTGATTCAAGGCTTCTTGAATTGGAAGAGGAACTACAAAGGATCAAGTGGAACATCGTCGGGCTAAGTGAGGTAAGGAGAAAAGGAGAAGATCTCATTGAACTGAAAAGTGGACATCTCTTCTACTATCGTGGGACAGATACTGGCAGAACTAGTGGTGTTGGATTTATAATAAACAAGAAACTGAAGGATAAAGTTGTAGAAGTTGAAAGTTCCTCTGACAGAGCTGCACGACTCGTTATCCAACTCTCGAGAAGATACCAGGCTCAGATTATTCAAACTTATGCACCCACCACAAGTCATTCTGAAGAAGAAATTGAAGAATTTTATGAGGAAATTCGTGATCTAAATAATAAAGGTAAGCAGCACTTGAAGATAATTATGGGAGATTTCAGTGCAAAAATAGGGCAACGGCAACAGAATGAAACTTCAGTAGGTAAATTCGGTCACGGCAACAGAAACCAGCGTGGAAATACTCTCGTAGAGTTTGCAGAGGCAGAAGGGTTTTTCATCTTGAACTCCTTTTTCAAGAAAAAGCCACACAGGAAATGGACATGGAGACATCCAAATGGGACGACAAGTGAAATTGATTTTATTATGTGAAACAAAAAATTCGTCATAGAAGACTGCAGTGTGCTAAACAAGTTCAACACAGGCAGTGACCATAGATTGGTGAGATGTAAGATGCACCTCAACACTAAACTCGAACGTAGCAAGCTCATAAGACAAACAAAATGTATTGACATAACCAACCTTAAAAAACACCATAATACCTTCAAATTGGAACTGAAGAACAGATGATTCTCTGCTTTAGAAGGCCTAACATCGGAAGAAGTGGATATTTCTGAAGTTCACAGAAAAGTAACCAAAGCTCTTATGGAAACAGCAACAAAATTAGCTGGGTCTAAGAACAAGTTGCATGTAAACAAATTATCAGGAAAAACGAAAATGTTGATGCAAAAAAGAAGAGAGATGAGGACAACTAAAGAAGATGTGACTTCCAAAGTGGAATATATAGAGCTATGCAAGACAGTAAGAAAAAGTATCACTGAAGACGTAAGAAAATTCAACTGCGAACTAGTGAGGAAAGCAATTGAAAGCAACCAAAGCCTAAAGATAGCAAAGGGACATCTCAGTAAGGGAAGAAAACAGATTATGGCACTGAGAAAAGAAGATGGTTCTGTAACAAGAAATAGAGGCGAAATTTTGACAAGAGTGAAAGATTTCTACTCCAAATTATATGAAAGGGATGATACATGCACTCCAGACATCATGAAAGATACCAGTACCAGAGTTCCTCCAGTCCTTCCAGCAGAAGTTGCATATGCAATCAAGAACATGAAGCTGGGAAAAGCTCCAGGAGAAGATGGAATTACTGTAGACATCATACAAGAAGCAAGTGGAGAAATTGAAACAGTACTCGCCCAAATTTTCACTCGATGCCTTAATGAAGGAAAGATTCCTGAGGATTGGAACACAGCTACAATGATCCTGCTACATAAGAAAGGTGACATTTAGGATCTCGGAAACTACAGACCTATCAGCCTCCTATCAGTAGTTTATAAAATCTTCACTAAAGTTCTTTCACACCGCTTGAAGGTAACACTGGACCTGGCTCAACCGAGAGAACAAGCTGGATTCAGGAGTGACTACAGCACAATAGATCATATCCACGTACTGAGAGAACTAATTGAAAGAGCGAGGGAATATGAACTTCCATTGTGCATGGCTTTTATCGATTATGAAAAAGCCTTTGATTCGGTGAAACCATCAGCAGTTACAATGGCTCTGAAAACCTGCGGTATTGAAGATGCATACATTAATATTATTAATAACATCTATGAAAATGCAAGTGCAAAGATTCGGCTGTTTGAAAATACAACACACATAAAAATTGGAAAGGGAGTGAGACAAGGTGACACCATATCTCCGAAGCTCTTTAATGCCACATTGGAGGGTGTTTTTCAGTCGCTGAGCTGGGAAAACAAAGGGATAAAGATTAATGGAGATTATCTAACCCACCTTCGTTTTGCTGATGACGTAGTCATTTTTGCAACTACCCCATCAGAGCTGCAGAGTATGATCCAGGAACTTGCCGACAAGAGTAAAGAAGTGGGATTAAAAATGAACTTTCAGAAGACAAAAGTGATGTTCAATGCTTTTACAAGAAATGAAGATTTATTGATTGATGGAGAAAAGCTGGAGATAACAGACACTAACGTTTATCTTGGACAGCAGATATCAAGTGAGGGTCACATTGATGAAGAAATTAATCGGCGTACAAAACTTGCCTGGTGAGCTTTTGGAAGAAACAGCATAATTTTCAAGAGCAATATGCCATTATGTCTTAAAAGAAAAGTGTTTGATCAATGCATCCTTCCAGTGCTTACGTATGGTGCAGAGACGTGGACCTTAACTAAAAGAGATATACAAAGACTGCAGACAACTCAAAGCAGCATGGAGAGGTGCATGCTTGGTGTAACCAGGAGAGATAAGAAGAGGAACTCGTGGATCCGAAAAATGACAAGAGTGGAAGACATCATGATCAGAGTTAAATCCCTGAAATGGCAATGGGCTGGATATACTGCCAGAAGGACAGATCATCGATGGACAGCCGAAATTTTAGATTGGATTCCAAGGGACAGGAAAAGACCCAGAAGAAGACCACATGGGAGATGGGTGGATGAAATTCGAAAGTATGCAGGGGTGACATGGAGGAGACTGGCAGAAGACAGACCGTTGTGGAGGAAACTTGGGGAGACCTTCGTCCAGCAGTGGATTGATAATGGTTGACAATGATGCTGATGATGATATATGAGACATGAGGCTTGGCTACGTCTCTAAGATACACCTCACACTTTCCTACTTTCGAAGTATTCTCACTCTACCTGCATGCACCGGTCCCACCTTTCTATCCGTTTCCGAAAGGTGAGTTCGAAACCCTTTTTCGACATGTGGTGCAGTATGCCCATCAGAGTGTTGTTCAGTTCGGTATTTGATGCAAACCGTTGTTTTCCCGCAAAGGTTGTTTTCCTACTTCAGCGAATAAACGGAAATCACACAGCTCCAGATCCGATGAATACGGAGGGTGCGCCATCATTTAGATGCCTAGATCTTGGATAACCTGCTGGGTAAGCAAAGCACGATGTGCAGGGGCAAAATCCAACAAGTTTGTGCATACTCTGGGTGTTTTGGGGGAAAATCCTTTAGAGGACCTTTGAGAAATGTATATTAATATCCACAAGTAACAGTTTTTCCTTCTGGAACAACATGGTTTTACACAATTCCCTTTTTATCAAAGAAACCCAGGTGCATGACCTTCCCTGCACTTGCTTGAACCTTTGCTTTCTGGGATCGGAGACTCTGGGGTGTTTCCATTGAGTGCTCTGCTGTTTTGTTTCTGCAGCAAATCGGTGAAAACACGTTTCATCACATGTGAGGGTTCAATCCAAAAAGTGTGGCTCACGTTGTAGCCGGCACTTTCGTTAGCAACAAGTGATTACACGATTTGCCTTGTGTTCTTCCGTGAGTAAGTAGGGAATCCACTTTGCAGCGAATTTTCGTACCCGAACCTGTCTCGCACAATGCCATTAAAGGAACAAACGGGCATTTGCATCACATCAGCAACCTTCTCAAATGTATTTCGGCGGCCTTCGCAAATTAGTACCTCGATATTATAGACATTAGCCTCCGTAATTGATTTTCTTGTGCCACTCAATAAACTTGCACGGGACGAAGCATCTTCCTTATAGGCTGTTTTAATCATTTCGTGCGTTTCTGTGGTAGTTTTACCCAAACTCAGACAGAATTTTATAGCTGCTATTTGCTCCAGTTTTAAATCCATATTGGGTTGGTTACATCAACACTTCTGAACTCTACGCCGTCTACTACAAGAAGGAACCAGCGGAGCGCTGTAACGACGCGTCAACACGTGACTGACCTTGCAGGTGTTTATGTTCCGACACAAGCAATTTTTATAAAGTTCATTGTAATTTTTTTATAATTTTTGCTTATTTTTATTTATTTACTGCACCACCATACACCAATTTTCAAATTACGAAAAACTTAAAAAAAAAATGCGAGGCAGATTACTTTTATCTGCATGTTTAGTGACCACCGTGAGCAACTGCATGGGCTCCAAGCAGCCAGCTGTCCCTAATTTAGGGTCACTGGTTCCAGGGCAGGGGAGAGCCATGGCCGTAACACAAACACAGCATCAATGCCTCACCGGGGTTTGAACCCGGACCCACTCGGACAAATGATGATATGCCAGTGCTTAGACCACATTGCACCGGGTTGGACGTCTCTTTGGAAAGAGAACGTCTATGAAATTTCTCTTTTAATTTGATGTATCCAATATGTGCATTCCTAGGTTTCGCGAAGAAATCGTAATGCTGAAGTTAGAAGGTAAATCGGACTGTAAAAGGAATAATTAAAATCTTATCGAAAATAGAAAAATTCTATGATAGTGAGATTCTGAAAGAGAGAGAGACAGAAACGTTCTTTTACTCAGGTAATACTACTCATTAAAATTTTGCAGTCTGTATTTCTACAGGGTGTTGCAGCGGGAAGTTCCACTTCTTTAAATACTCAATTGTTCGACTAAATAACTAAACAGTAACACGTTTAGTTATTTAGTCGAGGTTAATAATGAGAAAATGACGTACCACCACATCTAGTGCTGAAAGTGTCCCCATTCCTCTTTGAGTCAGATTTGCATAAGTTTCACCATGTTTTCTGATACACGCCTCAGCATGTCTGTGTCGGTATTGTTTGTGTGTTTGCCCGGAGATCCTGAATGGTTCATGGTCTGTTTTTGTTCTCTTTCTCCTTAACATAGTCCCACAAGAAGTAATCTGCTGACATCACAATGTACTTGTGTCGATGACAGAAACACCGCACTCGTGTCGATGACAGAAACACCGTACTCGTGTCCATGAAAAAGATGTTGATGAGCGCGATGGACTCTTTGGAGGTGTGGCAGTGGCACTATCCTACAGGAAGCTCGATGTCATCTATTTGCTCCACGAAGGCCATGAAAATGTCCTTGTACACAGCAGTGCTCACACTCCCTTCAAAGAAAATTGGTCCAGTGACTCTCTCAGCAGAAATTGCACATCACACACATACCTTTCCCTGATGAAGTGGTGTCTCGTGGATCACATGAAGGTTTTCTGACGCTCAAATTCCTCGTGTTTTGATAATTTACATATCCTGAGAGATGAAACCAAGCTTTTTTATTATTATTTGGGTTTAACGACCACCGTGAGCAACTCAATGGGCTATAAGCAATCGCCCGTCATTAATTTAGGGTCACTGGTTCCAGGGAAGAGAGAGAATCAGTGCCGTAATACAAACACAACATCCGAACCTCACAGGGATTCGAACCCGGGCCCTCCATGGACGAATGGTCATAAACCATCGCTTAAACCACTGCGCCACCGGGCTTCATAGGTAAACCATGTGGTAGTCAATATTCCAGGATTCCTTTCCACCCAGATGAGGAACCAATTACAATAATGTATAAGCTTGATTTTGTCGGGCCCCATCAGCTGGTGTACAGTTGTAATAATGTACGGCCTGATTTTTGCGTGCTCAGGTGCTCTTTGGCACATCGCTAAAAAGTAGCCGGTCTCATATGAAAATCGGCGCAATGATTTCCGGGGAGCGAAACAATCGGCTAAGAACATCTTTCTAAAGAATGCGGTATTTTTTACAGCGGGTTGTGCTTCCCTTTCTCACTCAGTGACTACTTGGAGCCCACGGAGCTATTCACGGTGGTCGTTAAACCTGCAAACAAAAATAAATAAAAGTAGTCTGCCTTGCATTTTTTTTTAGTTTTTCGTAGCCGTAGGTATTGGTGATGGTAAGCTAGCTAATGACTGTACCTGCTTCGTCCAAATGCGGTCTCTGCAGGGATATGCTGATCTCTCTCAAAAAAGATCTGATAGTGAGTGACGGCTTTGTGCGAGCAATCCCGCCAGGATCCAGCAGTCCTTCACCCGGACAGGTTCGGTCTAGAGAACGGCAAGGGTCTGCTGCCCCCACAGACCGACACTTCCCAGCCATAGCCCGCACGTGTGGCATACTAATGAGCAGGGGCACTTAATCTCGCGCCTGGCTGGGAGATTCATTCGCCAGCGCAATGGATTTGGGACCGAAGTCCTTTATTAGTTTCTAGGCTAAATTAATTATTACAGTCACATTTATTGACACTGAGGGTCTCATGTCGGGAAATTAATACTCTATTCTATGAGCCCTCTCACAAAGATGGTGTGACGTATATTCTAAAATATTCCTTTTTAGTTTCTTTCCCTATGTAAATCTCGAGTTTGTTCTCAGTTATACTTCACACTTAACGTGATATTTTCTCTCTCAAACGAATACTGTTGACAACACAATTGAGGTAGAATGAACGGGACATATGCCTGTTATGAGATAAGCACCAGAGATATAAACTACAGTACAACAGTTGCTCGTGTGGAGTGTGGGGTGTTGAATGTGGTTGGTACTGATTTGTTAAGTAAAATGTGAAGTGCTATGATCTATCTATGAAAACATCTGGAATAAAGCCAATTTCCGTAAGACTTCTGTTTAAATGTTTCGTCTGGCCGTTAAGTTTTAATTTAGGAACTCTTTAATCGTATGGTTATGTTTTTAAAATAACGTAAGAAGAGCGACAAAGAATCAGTACGAAAAAACATTACGTTATAATGGCAATAAAGAAATAATTTACACGGTATTTACAGATCCGCAGGACTAGGGCCTGTACTGCGGTCATGACTCTGGCCTGAGTCATTATTCTCCCCCTCAATGCATTCTTCCATCTTGATTCTTCTATCTTCGGTCATCCTTCGACCAGGAGCTCTGGTTGTACCACAACGAGGTCTCTGAATAGCTCAATGAGTCCCTGTATCGCTCTCGGATAGGCGAGCAACTCTGAAACTAGGAGTTTTCTTCAACATGCAAGAGAAACACAATCAAAAATCATGTGTGCCACATCTGCGGTCGGGGCCCCGCATCCATACACTCTTTCCTTTATCGCAAAACGGCGGAAATACTCCGGCGATACGCCATGACCAGGTAGTTTTCCTTCCCGTATCCCACTCGCCCCACCTATGCTGCCACTCCACCATAGTGACTTTCTGCAATTGGGTCCGCACGTTTTGCAGCGGCGTTCTTTTGAATCCCTTACCAGTGGCGTCCTTTTGAGTCCTATTACCAGTGGCGTCCTTTTGAGTCCTATTACCAGTGGCGTCCTTTTGAATCCTATTACCAGTGGCGTCCTTTTGAATCCTATTACCAGTGGCGTCCTTTTGAGTCCTATTACCAGTGGCGTTCTTTTGAGTCCCTTTACCAGCGGCTTTCTTCGTCAGTTGGTCTGCCCTCTCATTTCCAGTGGTTCTGACATGGCTTCGGACCCAGTGGAAAGAAACCACCGTATTGCTCGCTGACTCGATCAGCGTTTCGATTTCTTTGACCAGGGGCATTTTGTCCCTGAACTGACCAAGCGCCTTGAGTGCCGCTTGGCTATCAGAGAAAATATTTATTTCGCCCGCTTTGCTGCAGGGAAAGGCCAACCGCAACGCCTCTCTGATCGCTAACAGTTCCGCTTGAAAGACAGAGGAGTTATGAGATAATTTTATCTGATTCGCAAAAATCTCGTTGCCATTCCAGAGCTCGCAAAACCCTGTACCAACCCATCTACCTATCTCGGAGCCGTCCGTGAATAGTTCCCGCCCCGAGGGGAGAACCTTGTCCAGTGTGGGGCAGATTTTTTTGGCCGGGTGGCAAGTCCAGTCAATCTTAAGTACAAGTAATTCTACATCGGACGACCGATAATGGTATCCGAGTAGTTCCACGTCATTACCAAATCTGAGGGATTGCACAGCTGCCTCTCTCACCACCAGTAAGTCCGTAGACTCACACCCAGCTAACACCTGTAGTGGAGCTGTGGATGTCGTGTGTAAACACCTAGTGATATCTAACAGTGCTCTACGCTGAATTTGTTTTAGACCAGTGCTCATTCTAACCGTGTCGTACCACTATACCGAGCACGCATACGTCAGAATTTTCTCAAAACCTTGTTTATGTACTACTTTTCTGGCTGGCCCAGACAGTCGCATTCCATTGATCCTATTCAGGATCACGGTACACCTATCATTCAGGTAACGAAGGTGAAGGAATCTTGACAGCTTCGTATCTTGGATTACTTCCCAATACTTTAACTCCCTCACCGCCTTAATCGTATGCCCATTAAAACGACACTTAAAAGGAGTGACCATCTCCCCCTTCTTCGCTATAGCCAACAATGTCGTTTTTTCAGGAGCGAAGCACAGCTTACACTCCTTGCTCCAGCGTTCTAACTGTAAAACAGCGGTGTGCACCTTCCGCTCAATCATGTGCCTACCCGATGCAGACACTATAAGGATGAGGTCATCCGCGTAGGCCTGCACTTATACTCCGTCTTCCATAGGAAGGGCGAGTGCTGTGCTATCAATCACGTTCCACCACAAAGGATCCAAGCAAGAGCCTTGCGGGCAGCCCATTTTGTACCTCGTACCCTCTAATAAAAGTCTTATCACCGACTTCGGACTCAATCGTCCTGTTTGAGAGGAAATCACTAACCAACAGGAAAATGTTCCTCTGGAAACCAAGTCTCTTCAAACGGTCCAGGACCAGTGGCCACCAGACACAATTGTAGGCGCCCGTACATCGAAGGTAAGAAGGCAGGTGTGTAAACCCCTATCCCTACTCAACTTTGCCTGTTGTGCAAGGCTGACTAGTGCTTGGCTAGTACACCTCTCTGGTGTGAAACCAAATTGGGGGTTGGAGAGCATTCCCTGACCGACAAGGAAGTGGGTAGCTTGAATCACTAGGACCTTTTCCAACAACTCCATGCGGAAAGCAGGCAAATCGGCCCGTACCCCGTGGAATCTGCTCGGCTCTTATTTTCTTTACTGAAGAGAACGAGCTCGCGGTTTTCCAAAAGGGAAAATACTTTCTTTCTAGGCACTAGTTCAACAAGCAAACAAAGTACCTCGGGTTGGCTGCGAAGACTTCGCGGATAATAGCCAAGTCCAATCCGTCTTTACCCAGAGCCTTACCCGTGTTAAGACTGTTAATTGCAGCACCTACCTCTGCCTCCGTGAAAGGTGGGTCATCCTCAGTTACTGTTGGGACTCTGCAGCTTTCTCTGATCGCACGGTGTTCTTAAGAGTCCCGAACTCCTCATCGACAGGAAAGTGGTGGCTCAGGGGATCCTTCACTGTCTCTTCCATGGTGGCGGTGTAAGTGCCACTCTCTGTTCTGACTGATGCCTGTAACAGTGGGCCGCTGGTGGAGCCCTTCGCTATCTTGTATGGAATCCCAAAAGGATTCCCTACTGGGGTAGTCTTGCACAGATGCCTCCAGTGTTTTCTCTTAGATTTAATCATTGCTCTTCTATACTTTGCATCGGTTAGGTTACATTCCGTTTTCAGTAGTTGCCTACCTCGACGATAAAAGCTCTCCCTCTGCATCCTCCTCCTGCTTTGCCTGGCCTTCCCTCTGAGAAGGCTCAGGTTTTCCGACCATCAGAGAAGCGGGGCCAAGGCCCTTCCCCGCTTCCCTGCAACCTTCCCAGATTGCGATTACTTCTTGCGTGATATGAATGAAGAGTTGGCCCAAGTCATCTACGTCATCGAGATGTGGGCATTCCCTGTCGCCAAGCAGAACAGCCAGCAGGATTTTTAATTCAAGCCAGTTATGGTTCTGGGCGGCGAACCTCTATCTGGGGGTTTTCCCAGTTTTTTTATTCCTATCTTGAAGGTTATCGCAAGATGGTCGCTGCAGCTCACATCGTCCAATACCTGCCAATCCTGGAGAAATGAGAAATTCGAAGTACTGGTGAGAGTAAAGTCGATCCAAGACGTTCCCTGCGCTCCGTGGAACGTGGGGACGCTGTCTGAGTTGTTCCTGACTTATTGTTGCCGTATCAGACCTCCATTTACAGAGATCTTGGCATACAACCGGGCTTCACTCACATCAATCGCAAGATCTTTTATACTTCATACTTATAATCCTTTTCTCGTGAAGATACTCCTGACTCTGATCCTCCCTGTCAGCTCGTCAAAGCTGACAAAGTCCAGGAGGTCCCTCCCCATCCTATCTTTATCCTGATTTTCCCAGAGGGGACTTTTTGCGTTGCAATGTCCACTAATGATTGTTTCGTGTTGCTGCTGAGCTTCCAGCAACTTTGAGGTTGGGTATAGCACTTCCGAAAGATCACCGTAGAGCGGGCTGTACGCATTTATCAGGACATTTTCTCTCTACTACTCTCGACCAGGGCCACCACGCTGGGCGTGCATTCTAGCTTCAAGACTGCGAGGTCAGGGTCCAGAACGACCATGCCTGCCAGGGGCTTTTCACTTCGAAAGTGATACTTCCTTGAGGAGTTGTGGAACCCCGCTATTCTACAATGTGAATAATAGGGCTCTTGCAAAAGCAAGATTTTTGCAGCTACTTCACTGGCCGTTTTAAGAATTTGCCCTGTTGCAGATCTCGCATGATGGGCGTTGAGCTGAAGTATTCTGATACCTACTTTAAACCGCTCAACCATAGTAACCATAGTTGACTCGGCTTCTGAGTTGCTCTAGTAAGAATAGGGCACATCTTACCGAAGCTGGAGTGATTCTCGTCCAGCTTCAATCGAAACTTAGAGTTCGCAGCTGTGCAATCCTTCCTTCGAATATTAATAGTCAATTACACCCGAACCGGCCCCGCCCACCAATCTCTCAACCACCCACACTGCACTTAGGTGTGACTTCACACTTTCTGTGCTGGTATCCTACCTCCTCTCACTTGGCACCGCTTACCCCTGCTTCCTTGCAGCTGCTCTTGAAGTGGCAGACGTTATTGCAGCGGAAGCATCCAGTTTTACACAAAAACTCTCTTAAGCTAGAACTAACCATCACCGGTTCAGTCTCCCTTTCTTCATTAACACTTTAAAAGCCAGAGGATCAGCGTCCCCGTCCCAAGAGACCTTGCCCCCTTTGGCTTCTATGGAGAATCTGGCTGTAAGTCCCCCTTCGAGGTCGGGATTGTTTTCTTTAAACCCGTCCTCGAACTCTTTCTGAGACAGATCCTCGTCATCTCCATAAACTATTAGACAGGGGAGTCTCCTTTAAGGGGTCTTAGGAAGAGGACAGTCCTTAATCAGCGGACAGTGGATTGCTCTTCAACTCCTCTTCCAAACGGTTGAGTCTTCAGGACTAGAACACTGAGCCGCGACCCCTCCTTTCCTAACTTTCTGACTCCTTTGACTCCAATCTGCAGCATTGCAGGGTTGACTGAAAACTGCATAGTCTGTTTAACGTCATCCGACGAGGTGTTTTCATCGTGGGGTAGACCAGGAGAACGTGTCTCCGGTCTTCCATCACCTTCTTTTTCTTAGGAACATGCGCCAGCCCTTCGCCTTTTTTGCTCCTTTCCTAGCCGCTACGCCAAAGGAATTCACCTCCGGGACAGAGCTCTTACGCTCTTCCCTTTCCTGCAGCCTGCCTTCGATGGCTGCAATTTGTAAACTCTTTGGCGCACAGGCATCTTGAATTTCGCGCAACACCGTCTTAATCCTGGAAGCTATGGGTTTAGTGACAGCTCGGGACTTATCACTCATGATGGACTCCACCTCCACCACATAGCTGTTGATCTGAGCGACAAACTCACCTGGTGTTGCTAGCGGAATAGTCCCGACTTACTGGTTGGCCTTCGAAGGGCAAGGAAGAGACTCCCTGTCTTCCCGGGCGGGCCCAGGTTGGGGTAATGATGCTCCCTTAGCTGCCAATGGGGATGGCAGCTTCTCCACCGCAACTTTCAATCTCCGGGTTGACCCGGAGGTTTTAGGAGTAACTCCTTTAGGAACAGTTAGCATCTCTGCGAGGGAGACAAAACCTGCTAAGTGCTGAGTGGGCACCCTTGGGCTCTCCCACCCTAGCCGAAACTTAGCAATCGGATGAGCGCGGGCTTTTCCCTAGTCTGGGGACTAGGGAGACAGGCACATACATTCAAGTACCCGCTAATTTGGTCGAAATTAAGTCTGTGTGGACCACCTTGAGCTTTGCACTGAAAAGGGCAATTTTTCTCTGACTGCACCAAAGAAAAAGGGAGTTTTGAGACACCTCTTTAGTTTGCCGACAGATTCGCCAAATCACTTGCAGTGCAAATCGATCCAAAATGCACTGATACTTTAACACCCGGCCCTCTGCCAAATGGCCGGTCATTGGTGATGGTACAGAAATTGTAAAAAAAAATATGAAAAAATTGTAAATAAATTACAAGAAACTTTTTTTAAATTATAAATAAATAAAAGGCTGGAATGCTGGTTGAAAAAGGTAATAAATTGCCAATGCATTGTTGATTTTCCAATAACGACGAGGAAATAATCAGAATTACTTCCTGCATGATATTATATTTTCCAAAAACGACGAGGAAATAATCAGAATTACTTCCTGCATGATATTTAGTTACTAAATGCCTGACGAAGCTACCCAGAGGTAGTGAAAGCTAGCATCTCTTGATCCGTTCATTTTATACGCCTAATAAACGGAGTTCACTTTTTATCGTTTTTCTCAATCTTTTAAAGAATTATCTCGAACTCTGTCATTTGTCAATATCAACTTCATCTTGGTAAATAAAAATCTGTCAGTTAACCTCAACATATCAATGCTGAACTCCTAGACTATGCAATATATTGCAGTCTGAACTGTTCGATCTGACTTTTCTTCTGGGTTAGCGTAGCAACCAATCGTGTATTCCGTCTTTTTCCTTATCGTCAGAGTTTTAAAATCAGTATCATCTTGCATATCCCCTTCTTTATTACTTAGACCTCACAACAGTGTTTTACTACTATGAAGCGTGTAAGCTATTACGTATTTCTTCCCCTAGTGACTCTTTTAAAGCCGGGTATATACGTAGGTCATTCAAAAAGTGACGAGACTGACGTCACAGCGCCTGAACAAACCCACGCAGAAAAATGCAGCTGGCTGTGCCGGAACCTCTGCGAGGTCAGTCGCGTGACGACGCGTCGTTACAACGCTCCGCTAGTTCGTTCTTGTAGTAGACGGCGTACTGTTCAGACGTGCTTCTGTAACAAACCCAGTATGGATTTAGAACTGGAGCAAATAGTAGCTATAAAATTTTGCGTGCGTTTAAACAAAACCGCCAATGAAACACGTGAAATGATTAAAACAGCTTATAAGGCTTTTGAGCGGCACAATAAATTTGTGAATGGTGAAGGGTGTCTGGAAGATGAGCTGCGCTCCAGTAAAATACTGGATGTTCACAGATAAAAAATTTATCTTATCAATACCCTGTGTTTGACAAGATAATTTTCTTTAATTTTTCTAAAATTATTGTTTGGTATTGTGTAACGGATAATTTTGCGTTAGAAAGTCGATAGGGTTTGCTAACTTCAGCAGAAAAATTCATTTCACAAATTTAGCGTAATGTTCTACGCTGAATGCTGTGAATTAACAACCCGTGACATCTTTTCGATTCAACAGTAAACAATCTTTCGTCCCTGAAAAAATTTCGCTTCTTCATTCCAAATTTATCTCAGAAAGATGAGCTCAATGAATTTGCGTCAATCCATCGAACTCATTTCTTCCATGCTCTGTAACGAGATAGTATAAAAATGAGTCCGATGAAGTGAAAGAGTAGAAGTTAAAATCCAATACAGAAATGGAAATGTAAGAATTTTTTAGTTGCTAATAATACTTGGATTAAGAGAAAAGGAAGAGGAAAGGAACACTACAGCAAAGATTGCCTTTAAACTTCGCCCGATCTCTAAACACTTCTCGTGAAGAGACCCACAAGCAAGCATTTGTTCTTCAAATTTTATGGGAAACGAAAACTATTCTGAATCTGCCGTCGCAGAACAGGGTACTTAAAAGCGCACCGCCGTCGCTCACGAGTTTTGTGTGAGGTTAGAGCGAAAGCTAAAGGCCAGAAAAATTGAATAACGGAGGAGAGGAATATGGAAAGATCTACAAGTCTAAGTTTCGATTTCCCTCTTAAACAGTTACCTATCGAGGTCCATTAGTCTTCTTTTTCACGTTTTATAAAACTCCATGGTCGCGGAGCTCTTACTTTCTTCTCAGCCGTCGCCCAAAAACATACTTTTATACGTATCAGAGTCCGGAACGATCTGCTAGGAAAAGCAAACTTCAACTTGCAAAAATGATAGAATTTTCAAAGGTAAAGTGCATTACATCATAGTCATGTACTTTTCGCCCTCCTTTTTAATAGAAATTTTTTTTTTTTGGTTTTCCATTTCTCTACTGAATTTGACACCATTTCCGCTTTCTTCAGCAGAAACCTTAAAATCAGAGAGAAGTTTCAGCTCTTACATTTAAACTTACTCTTTTTAAGGTAAAACTCTGGAGTCGCTTAACAACGACATCATGTCAATTATATTTGCATCGTCAAGTGTCCTTAGACTCTCGAAGACAGTTATATACGAAGGCTTATTTAGAGGAAGCATTGCATTCGTCTCGATGCGCACCTTATAAAGCATTTCAACAAAGATCAGATTACCTAATCAATCATTGTTGCTCTGAATGAAAAACAAGTCATTGTTGTTGGATGCATTGTTACGATAAATCTTAGTGTTCAGGTTCTTCAAGTATTGTTGTAAAACAATATCACCCACTAACAGTTATTTTAAATAATATTTGAGAAAAACTTAACATTGTTACTTATATATAATTTATGACTACAAACTTGTGGTGTTGAATAAAGTAAAAATATAAACGTTTACCACAATCAAAGGTTTATTATACATCGACTATAGTTTTGCAGAGCTTCTGGCTCGGCTTCATAAGGACGAATGGAGCGTAAACATTCAAACCATTGTGACACATCCGAGTTCTGACGGTCACGGTTTTTGGTCAGTTGTTTCCACGTGTTTGTAAGAAATGGAGTCGACGTCATGTCGTTGACAAGAAGTGAAGAGTTCCGGTACATGTTAAAAGCTTCTAATACATTAAGCTTCATCGTTGAATCAGGTTTATCAATGAGCATAGCGTTTTCGAACAGAAATTTATGGTTGTTTTCGTGACAATGCTGGGCTATAGACGACTTCTTCAGTTCACAATTCTGTACGTAGGTCTGGTGTTCCTTCACACGGAAATTTAAAGCCCTGCGGGTCTGCCCTATATATGAAAGTCCACATTCACAAGGTAACTGATAAATTACCCAGGAATTTATGTCTTCGGCGTAATCTTGAAGAGTTTTAATTTCAAAGTTATTTTCAAACCCATAAACAAGATAAATTTTTTCGGATCCAAAGATTACGTCGAAGACATACATTCCTGAGGAATTTATCAGTTACCTCGCGAATGTGGACTTTCATATGTAGGGCTGACCCGCAGGGCTTTAAATTTCCGTGTGAAGGAACAACAGACCTACGTACGGAATTGTGAACTGAAGAAATCGTCTATAGCCCAGCATTGTCACGAAAACCACCATAAATTTCTGTTTGGAAACGCTATACTCATTGATAAACCTGATTCAACGATGAAGCTTAATGTATTAGAAGCTTTTCACATATATCGGAACTCTTCACTTTTTGTCAACGACATAACGTCGACTCCATTTCTTTCAAACGCGTGGAAACAACTCACCGAAAACCGTGACCGTCAGAACTCGGATGATGTCACAATGATTTGAATGTTTGCGCTCCATTCGTCCTGATAAGCCGAGCCAGAAGCTCTGTGAAACTATAGTCGATGTATAATAAACCTTTGATTGTGGTAAACGTTGATATTTTTACTTTATTGTTACTTATCACGAAAACACATTTCTACTGAACTGGTTCTTTTTTCCAGTTCAACTTTGTTATGAATGCAAACCAAAAATTCATTACACATCGCAATTTTTCAATTTTTAATTTATTTACTCTTCAGTCAGTGTCGTTTCGGTTCTGTATTTTTTGAAAAAATCATAGCACGACATATTTATCTTGTAAAACAGCCGTTCAATAGATGCTGTTAATCTACTGGATCTGCTAGATGGTAAGTTGAGTGGGGAATGATGTGCAAACCGTCTAAGCTGAACCTATTAATTAATTTCTTCCCTCATTTTCAATTTTGTCCAAATTCTTTATGTTTGTGAATTTTCTGTTAGTTCTACATTGTAAAAAATTGCCGTGAATTGTCGGTGTTTCAACTGTATTAAAACGGTTTACGGATCGTAAGCACGCCAACGGGCGATGAACCGTAAATTTTCGGTAGATAAACTACATGTTCACGGTGTTTAAACTGTTTTAACCATTACGGTATAATACCTGTTTTTTACGTGCTGTCGAATGGCAGCATCTCACTGGCCGCTATATTGGCATGAGGCGATGGAAGCCATGGAAGTCTCTACGTAAAGTAAAGGTAACTCGTGGCGTGTGACTATGTTGCCGATTTACAGTTAAGCATCGCAGCATTTATTTTCGGTAAGTATTTTTTTGTTTTGTGTAAGTTACAGTGCATTATGATGAGAATGTTAGTATTAAGTGGTTTTGGTAACATCTGGCAGGCATAAGAATTGAAACAAGTCTGATTTTTATTTCATGTATTTCGTTCAAATTATTTGTTAGGCTGCACAAGTTAAGTAAACTAATGCAGTAGATAACTAGTTTTCCTGTGACTATGGTGACAACAAGTTTTGGCGAACGAGGTACAAATTGTATAATGGTCAATTTCACCCAGACCACGTTGGGGCCAAGAAATTCTTATTTAGCACACAATCGTAGGTGCTAAAAATTCTAACAATATGCTTCCTACATCTTTTATATATATAAGGTCAGGTGATGCGTAACATCACAGCCTCTCCTTGACAAATGTCAACCCCGCCTTCTCGTGGTACATCCTGTTCCCACTAAAGGGGCTCTGACGACCGCCAATAGCGGTATAACTATACTATCGGGATTAGAGGAAATGCTATCCCACACTCACCAACCCGCTTGGCCAGCGTGGTGAGTTATGGCCAAACCCCTCCAAAATGACTCCACAACTTAAATCTTGGCCCTCAGTCTCCGGCAGCTGGAATGTACCTGGCCAAGGCAGCGGCCAGTGCGACATGAAGGCAGAGGGTGCTAAGAATCCCCGGAGGACCGGACTAGGATGCCATCTGATGATGACCTTGGCGACGTATAACGGACGCTCCCTATCTTCTGATTCAAGGCTTCTTGAATTGGAAGAGGAACTACAAAGGATCAAGTGGGACATCGTCGGGCTAAGTGAGGTAAGGAGAAAAGGAGAAGATCTCATTGAACTAAAAAGTGGACATCTCTTCTACTATCGTGGGACAGATACTGGCAGAACTAGTGGTGTTGGATTTATAATAAACAAGAAACTGAAGGATAAAGTTGTAAAAGTTGAAAGTTCCTCTGACAGAGCTGCACGACTCGTTATCCAACTCTCGAGAAGATACCAGGCTCAGATTATTCAAACTTATGCACCCACCTCAAGTCATGCTGAAGAAGAAATTGAAGAATTTTATGAGGAAATTCGTCATCTAAATAATAAAGGTAAGCAGCACTTGAAGATAATTATGGGAGATTTCAATGCAAAAATAGGGCAACGGCAACAGAATGAAACTTCAGTAGGTAAATTCGGTCACGGCAACAGAAACCAGCGGGGAAATACTCTCGTAGAGTTTGCAGAGGCAGAAGGGTTTTTCATCTTGAACTCCTTTTTCAAGAAAAAGCCACACAGGAAATGGACATGGAGACATCCAAATGGGACGACAAGTGAAATTGATTTTATTATGTGTAACAAAAAATTCGTCATAGAAGACTGCAGTGTGCTAAACAAGTTCAACACAGGCAGTGACCATAGATTGGTGAGATGTAAGATGCACCTCAACACTAAACTCGAACGTAGCAAGCTCATAAGACAAACAAAATGTATTGACATAACCAACCTTAAAAAACACCATAATACCTTCAAATTGGAACTGAAGAACAGATGATTCTCTGCTTTAGAAGGCCTAACATCGGAAGAAGTGGATATTTCTGAAGTTCACAGAAAAGTAACCAAAGCTCTTATGGAAACAGCAACAAAATTAGCTGGGTCTAAGAACAAATTGCATGTGAACAAATTATCAGGAAAAACCAAAATGTTGATGCAAAAAAGAAGAGTGATGAGGACAACTAAAGAAGATGTGACTTCCAAAGTGGAATATATAGAGCTATGCAAGACAGTACGAAAAAGTATCACTGAAGACGTAAGGAAATTCAACTGTGAACTAGTAAGGAAAGCAATTGAAAACAACCAAAGCCTAAAGATAGCAAAGGGACATCTCAGTAAGGGGAAAAAACAGATTATGGCACTGAGAAAAGAAGATGGTTCTGTAACAAGAAATAGAGGCGAAATTTTGACAAGAGTGAAAGATTTCTACTCCAAATTATATGAAAGGGATGATACATGTACTCCAGACATCATGAAAGGTACCAGTACCACAGTTCTTCCAGCCCTTCCAGCAGAAGTTGCATATGCAATCAAGAACATGAAGCGGGGAAAAGCTCCAGGAGAAGATGGAATTACTGTAGACATCATACAAGAAGCAAGTGGAGAAATCGAAACAGTACTCGCCCAAATTTTCACTCGATGCCTTAATGAAGGGAAAATTCCTGAGGATTGGAACAACGCTACAATGATCTTGCTACATAAAAAAGGTGACATTGAGGATCTCAGGAACTACAGACCTATCAGCCTCCTATCAGTGGTTTATAAAATCTTCACTAAAGTTCTTTCACACCGCTTGAAGGTGACACTGGACATGGCTCAGCCGAGAGAATAAGCTGGATTCAGGAGTGGCTACAGCACAATAGATCATATCCACGTACTGAGAGAACTAATTGAAAGAGCGAGGGAATATGAACTTCCATTGTGCATGGCTTTTATCGATTATGAAAAAGCCTTTGATTCAGTGAAACCATCAGCAGTTACAATGGCTCTGAAATCCTGCGGTATTGAAGATGCATACATTAATATTATTAATAACATCTATGAAAATGCAAGTGCAAAGATTCGGCTGTTTGAAAATACAACACACATAAAAATTGGAAAAGGAGTGAGACAAGGTGACACCATATCTCCGAAGCTCTTTAATGCCACATTGGAAAATGTCTTTCAATCACTGAACTGGGAAAACAAAGGGATAAAGATAAATGGAGATTATCTAACCCACCTTCGTTTTGCTGATGACATAGTCATTTTTGCAACTACCCCATCAGAGCTACAGAGTATGATCCAGGAACTTGCCGACAAGAGTAAAGAAGTGGGATTAAAAATGAACTTTCAGAAGACAAAAGTGATGTACAATGCTTTTACAAGAAATGAAGATTTATCGATTGATGGAGAAAAGCTGGAGATAACAGACACGTACGTTTATCTTGGACAGCAGATATCAAGTGAGGGTCACATTGGTGAAGAAATTAATCGGCGTACAAAACTTGCCTGGAGAGCTTTTGGAAGAAACAGCATAATTTTCAAGAGCAATATGCCATTATGTCTTAAAAGAAAAGTGTTTGATCAATGCATCCTTCCAGTGCTTACGTATGGCGCAGAGACGTGGACCTTAGCTAAAAGAGACATACAAAGGCTGCAGACAACTCAAAGTAGCATGGAGAGGTGCATGCTTGGTATAACCAGGAGAGATAAGAAGAGGAACACGTGGATCCGAAAAATGACAAGAGTGGAAGACATCATGATCAGAGTTAAATCCCTGAAATGGCAATGGGCTGGACATACTGCCAGAAGAACAGACCATCGATGGACAGACGAAATTTTAGATTGGATTCCAAGGGACAGGAAAAGACCCAGAAGAAGACCACATGGGAGATGGGGGGATGAAATTCGAAAGTATGCGGGAGTGACATGGAGGAGACTGGCACAAGACAGACCGTTGTGGAGAAAACTTGGGGAAACCTTCGTCCAGCAGTGGATTGATAATGGTTGACAATGATGATGATATATATATATATATATATATATATATATGTGTGTGTGTGTGTGTGTGTATGTGTTAAGGCCTTGTAAAATACTTATGTGTTTACAGACATAAAGAGATGTGTTATTTTTAATATTTGTTCCTAAAGAAATGCAAACATTGAATCAAGTATAGATAACAAAAATTAGAAATGAATGCACAAAAACAGAAGTTCACACCTAGTTCAGGAGTTTGTCTTTAAAATGTCTGTTTGAAGATGTTGAAACATTTTTTTCTGCAAACTAACACATTGAAGAAATCTCGTGTGAGCAGTGTGTGTACCTCATCTGTGATAAGATAGAAATTTATCAGAACCATTCAATTTCTTAAAAATTAGGTGAAATATATCAATTCAATACACAGGTATTTGTGTAGTAATAACTGCTAGTGTTTTCTGTAAAATTACAAAAAAATGACATATCACTCACTCATAACTCGAGACATTTCTGTGTGTATGCTCCGTCTGTGGTAAGACTGAAATTTATCGGAGCCATTCAATTTCTTAAAAATTAGGTGAAATGTTTCGGCATACCGGTCTTTGTGTAGTAATACTTGCTTAACTGCCAGTGTTTTTGTAAAATTACAAAAAAATGACAGAAATATCACCCAACACATTACTCGACCAGGAAGAATAAAAAGGCAGCTGTCTAAGCATGTAGAAAACTACCCAAAACGTACAATTAGAATTTTACTACTAAAAGGCATATTAGGTAAAAACAAGATCTGTTTACCTGACATGTGTCGAGTAACGACGACGACGACATTACTCGACACATGTCAGGTAAACTACCAATGCTCTTAATAGCAGTACACCCAAAAAGGTTTTTTTCAGTGTAAACCCAGTTGTGTAGAAAGTTTACAAACGTGTCACGCAAGGCAGTAATTACATTAGAACTGCTAAGTGAGCTAAGAAAATCTCTTCAACTGTACTCTGTGTAGAATATAAACATTGCTAGTATACCCCAAAAGTGCCCCAAAATCTTTTCAAATGTAAACATATTTTACAAAAATTTTATACTAAAAGAACACGAACATTGAATCAAGTATAGACAACAGAAATTAGAAATGAATGCACAAAAACAAAAGTTTACACATAGTTCAGGAGTTTAAGTTCATCTTTAAAATGTCTTTTTCCTTGCTTTGAGGTTTGCGAAGGAGTGCACAACATTGTCGAACGATAACTGCTTGGCAGTATCATGTACTAATGACATGATAGCCAGACCATTAAGTCTTTGTTGAAGCACTGTCTATCGCAAGTTATTTTTTACCAATGCCATTTTTGAAAAAGAACGCACTACTTGACAGTTGGTTATTGGTACAGTAAAACCTTTTTAACGGACACTTCCGAATAGCAGACACCTCCATTTAACGGACAGTTTTGTAGTCCCCAAAGTATAGGCGGTTCTGCGTTTTTACCTCTGAATAGCGGACAGCGATTTCAGTCGAAAAAGCTAAAAATGCGTTCACTGAAGGGAAAAAGGTATGCGAAATTTTATAGCGATGCCAAGCACACTGTATTGAAATAATTCCTAGCTATTGTTTACCATCTGTTTCACGTTAATTCTCTCCATGCCGTCACTTGAGTAACCTCCGCAATCAAAGACTAACCGCAGTCCGTTAATCGTTTCCAAAAAGCAGGGTTTGTCTCGGTAGACAAAGAGTATGTACTTTCAATGCAGATGATCTGCGCTCGATTTCTGAACTCGTGACTTGTTTGAACTGTGAGGGAAATGAAATGATTTCATTACAGTTGATGATGAACTGTGTTTTGAACAGACGATAGATGCAAGATTTCATTTCTTGACACACACCCAACAAGAACGACATGGTCGAAGAGACAGCAAAGTTCCTCAAGAAGAGGCAGTGGACGGAGCTGCAGAAAAGGTGTGCGACATTAAGAACTTCACAGCCGCGGAAAAATTTACTGAAAAAACTTCAAATTTTTTTATTAGCAAAAGTGATTGTTAGGGACTAACACTTTTGATGAATTTGAAAATTCATGTTGAAAAAGGGGCTGTAAACGGTGAAAGAAAAAAATCAAACACTGTTGTCAGGTTTGTTTTTTTTTTTGAAGAAAGGATGCTAACAGATAAATTGATGAATTAGCTGTAAGTACTTTATCTAAGTTTTAAAACATTTGTTAATCAGAAAATCAGAAACATGCATTGAATTACGTATATACATATGTACGCAAATTGCATTTTCTCTCATGTTTGAAAAACTCAAATATTTAAGTTACTATCAGTACGTACATATATTCAATTTCATGTCCAGTATTATTAATGTGGTTTCGGAAATTATTACTACATAAATATGTACATATAAAGTATGTATATTTATAGATGTAACTTTATTTTTAACAGCAAAAGAATACCGGCCACAAAGTTCGTATTGCGCGATGGCTTTAGTAGACGGGCGTGTACCTCCCAAAAGCGGACAGATTATCTGGTCCAGAGGTGTCTGCTATTCAGAAGTTTTACTGTATTACCAAATATAGTTTCAATATAGTGAATAAATTTAGGAAAACAATCAAATTATTATATATATCATAACTCATCAATAATAACATTAAATGTTTCTACTTCAAATTGTTTCCTTACGGCTATTGTCATCTGCATATTTTTATTCGATCGTGATTTGACAAAACTTCCAGGAGATTTTTCACTTAATGTTTTAGCTATTTCTCCATATTTTTCAAAATTATTTCTTTCATTGCCAATGAAATGGGATAGTGACCGAAGAAGGTTACATCCAATTAACAAATCTAGTGACCGCTTTTGTAATTTAGTACTAACTTTATCGCATCTTTTCATAATATCGTGCCAAAGAGCACACATGAAAACAGATTCGAATTTCATAAACTTTTTTGTAAGGATTTTGCTTTCTGCCGAGGTTCTAGTTTTTTTTATTAAATTCTCAGATACACTATCTGGGGCACTAAAAATATTGTCATAGCCGGTGAACACATGAACAGTGCTCTTACTCATTAATAATGACCATACTATCTAGTCTTACTCAAGCTTTTTAAGTGAAATAATTTATTATTCATAGTTTGGTTCAAATTGCTGGAAAATATGGCCCATTTATGAGGGGAACTTGAGAGAAAAAAAATAGCAATGTCTGTAGGTAGTAAAAAAAGATTTGGGCCCTCCAGACAATGGAAGCTGTAAATTTAACATGAATAACTGAAATTATTTCTTCGATTTACGCTTTTTAGAACTTTTACCCACATGAAGTTTTCTGCCCTCAATAAAATGGGTGTCGGCACACTCATTTTGTTGGGGACCAAAAACTTCCGAAAACTCTAGGCCCCTGTCAGACTATGGGCCCCTGAACTGACCGTGGCCCTTTAGCCTCCTCCCCCTTTAATCTGTCTTTGATCATTTCTGTCCCAGCTGCTATCATTTATCAATGCAATCCATTAAAAATTTCATTTGCTGGTTTTTGTGTTAAAATTTGTACTTTCATCCTAATTTTTTTATAGTCTGTGACGGGCTTAAATTTTATTACATGCTGGGATGGTAAATGATATTAACTGCTTGGGATGCCATCTCGCTCAACTTCGAACACTCATTTTTATAAGTGGTCAAATTTTAATTTTATTTCTGTAAAAACATAGCAATTGTTACTCAGGGTTGGAGTCTTCATTGTTCTCCAGCCAATAGCTATCAAATAATTGCCCGGCAAATTCCCTTTTTCAGGCGGAGTTGCCATTGTGTTCCAAGCTGAAATTTAAGAAATTCCTTAGTCAAACTCCGCATTAGCACCAATACTAAACATAATTGTGACTCCCCTTAACCCTGTTTGCTTAATATATACACTGAGTGGCCACTTTATTATGACCACCCCCTCAGTACTTCATTGGGCCACCTTTTGCCTTTAATACTGTGTCGATTCTTCGTGGCATGGACTCTACGAGATGTTGATAGGTGGTTTGTGGAATCTGAGAAAATGCTTGATGAATAGCACTTTCCAGGAGTGTGAGATTGCAGGGTTGTGGATCCAGCTGTCTGATGGCTTGTTCAACTTCATCCCACAAATTCTCAATGGGGTTGAGATCTGGAGATTGTGGGGGCCACCTAAGCAAAGTAAACTCACCGGCATGTTCCTTAAACTAATCCTGTACAATACGAGCACTATGGCAAGACGCATTATCTTGTTGAAAGTAGCCATCGCCATTGGGTTAAACCATCCACATGACAGGATGCACTTGGTCCACAACGATGTTTAGATATGATGTGCCAGTCAGACGTTGATCAACACGAATTAAAGGGCCCAAAGCATGTCAGGAAACTATTCCCCAAACCATAACGTTGCCTCCACCAGCTTGAAGGGTTGTAGCAATGCATTTGGGTCCATGCTTTCGTGCTTTTTCAGCCAAATTCTCACCCGGCCATCACCATGGTGCAACTGAAAACGGGATTCATCGGACCACATAATTTGTTTCCAATTATAGACTGTCCAATCCTTGTGCGAACTGGAGATGTTTTCCCTTGTTAACTGTAGGCAGCAAAGGTGTTCGAACAGGCCTTCGGCTGCCATATCTCATCCGATACAGTGTACGGCGAACTGTGCTTGCAGAGATCATTTGAGGGGATCCTTCATTAAGATGGTCTGTAATTTGCTGTGTAACGTACTAGGAGATGTGACGTACCTGCCCGAAGGACGCACACGACATAAAGGCAGATGGGAATCAGAATAAAACGTCCGCGTAGCTCAATTGGTAGAGCAACTTATTCCGGAAAGAGGGGACCCGGGTTCGAACCCCGGCGCGGATAAAAATGACGGAGAAATTTACTTCGTTATGTTGCCCTTCTGTTGTTTGTTACCAGTATGGACACTTCGTTTCGCCCGAGCAGTCACTAGTCTATAACGACCACACGTTGCACGTAGAGACCCAGTTTTTTGGCTGACAGTCCAGTCTTTAAACACTTTAACAACAGTTGCTCTAGAACATTTCACGAATGCGGCGGTTTCGGTGATACTCGCTCCATGGCTCCGAGCTGCTACAATCATTCCACGTTGAAAGTCCGTCAAATCGCATTTTTTACCCATCTCGTCACCTAAAAATCACTTCTACTACTGTCGCAAGCACTAAGCTTTCCCTTTTTATACTAGCCTCGCTCTCTAGCTGCAACAGCATGCAGCCATAGCTTATTTGCTTAAAACTGTCAGGTGGTCATAATAAAGTGGCCACTCAGTGTATACATATAAAAATACTCAATCTTTCCGTTCAGGGTGAGAAATAACTGATTTTTTGGGGGGAGCAATTTTTCTCCTCAGATTTAGCGTTGTAGAGCAATTGAGTAATTACATGGAGCACTTTTCCAACTTTTATTTAATTCATTAATTTATTATAAAAAAATTACTAGCTCACCTTTCAATATCTATCAATAATACTGTAATCAGTAACGCAAAGAAAAATCTAAAAATATTTTAGTAGATATGGAAAATCATTGACTGCTGTCTGACGTAGACCACATCATCACTGCAAAGTGGGGCTACACGAGGAAGCTTTTTCTAGCTCAAAGCAAACACGATTAAGTTATGAATAGAATTTCATTTTTAATGCGTAAGCAAAATCGTATACAATGACTCATTAGTGGAGAAAATCCACGTAATGATTGTGGAATCTGGGTATGATTCCCTTCCACAACTTCTTAACAGGGTCAATAACATGTGTATGCCACGTGAAAAAATCCCAGTAAAGAAAACGAAGGTCCCTTGCAATCAGGAGGAAAAGATCACAGGTTGAACATTTTTATATGTCTTTTTGAACCTAATTTTTTCAGATACTAGGGGGCTGCACTGTGAACCATCCCTGTGAAAAACTGAACTTAAATGAGTACCACAATGCTAAACTTGATACAAGGTACACTGTTCAAACCCAGAAGATGGAATTGTAAAATATAGATAAAAAATGGCAGCGATCGGTACGAAAACATGACCAGCGTGTTGAAAATGATGCACTGAATAAGATATGACAAAAAAGAGCGTTGGAGATAGGCCCAAAAAATATGCATAGGCTGCAGCTTATCATTACAGACAATAGCGTTTTGCCATACCCTACTTTTTTTTTTTTAAATAGAGATATTAATAGAAATTTCCATATTAAACTTTAAGGTTTTGTAATTCAAATATGAGTTTGATATATGAGAAGATGGAATTGTAAAATATACATAAAAAATTACATATAACCTTTCATCGCTAACTGCTATTTTTGCATCGCAAAGCTTGAAGCGATACTGCATATTTTTTCCCCTGTTCCAGTGTCAATCATGCAAGTTTCAGGAATTCTGTTGTTACTGTAATTTGGCATCATTCTCTTGCTGCCAAGAACAAACATCTTGCTTTAATGATTGATGATTGGGTGTTTTGTAATCCCTGCCAGGCACTACTTATGCTACACAAAGAGCTAAATATGCCAGATTTAAGCCTCAAGCAATAGGGGTTACACATGTTTATAACCAGTGCCGTATTTGGATGGGGGGCAACCGGGCTACAGCCAGAGGTGAAATTTCCCACTGATCTGTGCAATTATACGACTGCACAATTTGGTAAAAATTAAACATTATTATTTTGCAGTACTATATTTATAACCAAACAATAGATATAAGTCCTGTGGTATGCAGTTTGATATTTCTTGATCTTTATTTGAGAAATGCTGTAGCTTGTCACCTCAGCCGAACACCTGCGGTTCGTTTCCTTTCCATTGCTAACAAAATTCCAATACTGTGAGTGGGGTGGGGGAGGGTCAAAGATACCAGTTCAGGTTTGAACATAGATGTCACCTCTGTCATGATTACGTTCGTTTTAAAATTTCATAAATAATAAACAATAATAAAAATAAAGGCACTTTTTAAAGATTTTATCAAAATAAAATACCAAAATTTGATTTTTGAATCATCTAAAAATTGCTAACAAAATATCAATATACACTGGCGGAAAGTGAAAAAAGAACACCAAGAAGGAGACATCTGATACCAACGAAATTTATACAGCATAATAACGGAATACAGAGGATAACGTGATCAAAACATTATAGCAAAATACAGCTGTATTTGCTGGTAAACTGAAAAATAACATTTCCATGTAACATGGTTAGTACGAGGTTGAACCGCCAAGAACTGCGTCACACTGTGCAATTCCTGCATGGAGTCTGTCGTACAGATGTTGGATGTAAGTTTGGGGTATTGAGTTCCAAGCATCCTCAACCTGGACGCGTAAATCGGGAATGGTTGTGGCTGGCCGTGGAGACCGAATAAGTCATCCCATAAAATCCCACACGTGAACAATGGGGGACAAATTCGGGCAGGTCATGGAAGTTGTCTCACACCCTGAAATACATGTTACGTTGCACGTGACGTGTGTGGGCGTGCGTTACCTTCCTGGAAAACACCACGATGGACCGACCTTACAAATGGCACAACAACGGGATGAATGATGTTGATGTAGGAGGTGCTGTTTAACGTACCCGGTACAAACACTAGTTGTGTACGGGAGTGATAGCTGATCGCTCCCCACACCAGGAGACCAGGTGTAGGCCCTGTCTGTCGCTGGCGGATGCACTGCGAACACGCATACGGCCATCGGAGGCTCCCAAGCAGAATCTGCTTTCATCGCTGAGCACAACAGATCGCCATTGCGTTCTTCAGTGCAGACGTTGGCGACACCACTGCAGCCGTTCCTGATGGTGGGCTGGAGTCAGAGGCATACGTGCACGTAGTCCTGCATCCAGTAGACGGTTGCGGATTGTTCACACAGTCACCTCAGGTGCAACGGCAGCTCGGATTTGCGTCGCAGTGGATGTTCTGCTTAACAACGCCGCTCTTCTTTTGCGTCGATCGGTCCGCTCATCAGTCCGTCTGTGACTCCCGGTTCCACGTCTTCTCGTGTGGGAATGTTCCTCGGACCATCTACGCCACCATCGTATACCACCACCGATACTTCCCGTTCAATTCGCTCCACAATACTACGATACGACCACCCGGCCTCGCGGAGTCCGAAAAGATGACCTCGCTCAAAGTCCGATAACTGCTGAAATCGTACACGTCTTCCATGTCCAGGCATTGCAGCTTCTTCAGGGTCTTCGCACGTGTCCGTACGCCAACGACTGATTACATTCACTTCGCCGTACTCCTTAAATACCGCCGACGATAATTTGCATATTATGCCGTGCTGTGGCGTAAGCGCTCACCGGTTGGTCCTGAAATTAACATCACACCTACGTAAACTCGACCCAATTAGCATATGTAAATTTCATGATCGTCCGCCAATTCCTTCTTGGTGTTCTTTTTTCACTTTCCGCCAGTGTATATTAAAAGAAAAAATAATGAATAGCGAGGGGGGGGGGGAATTTCATCTAAATCTGGCCCTGTTTATAACAAGGCGGTCCATCTGTTTAGGATGACTTCTGAGCCACGACTGATCTTTAGTGGTCAACTGGACTTAAACCAGCATTTGTGCCAAGTCTCAAGTTGAGCACACTAACATTAGGCCACCATGACCCTTTGCCTTTAAGAGATGGTGAGTGGTTAACTGGTTTTGGCAAGTGAAATGCAAGGTATGAAATGGATGGAGGAATTTATGAAGCAGCAGACTAGTGAAAATTGGAATCGGGAGCAATAAGGTACTAACATAACATTGAGTTGTGCTGCACGTGGCTTTCCCCCCCCCTTTCCTTTTCCAGCATTAAAAAAAAGACAAAATCCAATTACTTTTGCAGCGTATTAATAAAAACACCAAATATGTATACATAAGAATCAGGTAATTTCAAAATGTTATTTTACCTTGGACTTCAATGTCAAATCAAGATGGCTGATGCCATATTTGGTATATCTCAACTGTCCCATGTTGTCAGTTTGTCACAATAAATGAATTGAAATAATTCCCATAGAACATGCATCACGAAAGGGTGAATCAGTGAACATTTTAACCTGAGAGCCATTCTGATTGAATATCAGAATGACTCTCAGGTTAAAATCTCAGGTTAAATGTTGCCATTCTCATTGAATATCAGCAGTGAAGTCACATCATCAGTGAAGCATTATGCTGTACCTACCCTCCATCAGTGCTAAATAAATGAGGCAGAAGGTAAAAGTTCCTAGAAATAAAAATCTTATTTTTTTTAAAGAGAAAAATAGGTAATACATCTATCAGACTTATTTAAAAATAGAAAGTAGTCATAACTAGACTTTTTTGTGCAAAGTTCATCACAACTTGTATTTCCTTTAACATCTCAGAGTCGAATTTTTTATTATTATAATACAGTACTTTCTCATATTAATGTACTGGGACGGGTTTCCAACTAGGCGCGCGCCTGGGTCTCCAGAGCTTGAGGAGCCCCAAAAGCGTATAATTGGATTTCCATTTTCAATATGGTTTTCACGGACAAACAAATCAATCCTTAAAGCCATCACTTTGTATTGTTAATTGATATTTTGCTTTCTGATATTAGTAACATGTATTTTTTCTTGCTGTTGCTGCTACCCTGAATTTTCGAGTTCTTATTGATGTACTTATTTTTTTGAAAAGAATGGTTAAAATAATTTAGCTTTGGTTTTAGTGGTAGGTGACAAAAGTATTTGCATTTCCCATGCTTTTTATATTTTAAGGCAAATTCTTAACTGGCCTGATGTGCTACAAATTGCGTTTATGCTACTTCCAGCCAAGGGACCCCCGCCCCTCCCTGCATTGCGATGAAGAATTTTTGTATTGGATTGGCGCGAATGAAATGTCCGGCAAAGGACCAGCACACTTGGACGGTAAGAACGGAAAAGTAGGACAACGTAGTGTACGTTTATGCTGCAACCTCGCTCCTGGCACATAGATGCTCGCTCAGACACCCGCTGCTTGCATGTAGCTGCGATGCTCGCCATGGCGCATTTACCTTGCAACTGTTCATATCGCTTTTATTATTATAGGAATCACGACTGTATCTGTTATTGTCAAACAGATTTTACCAGAGTTACGGCAAGTTTTACAGTCACTGCATATAAAGCCACCAACTAAAGAAGAATTCTTTATCTATAATTAAGCTTCTCAGCAAATATGACCTGATTCTTAATCAGTTGATAGAAAAGAAAATGAAATATTTCAGTTCACCGATACAAAACGATATGTTTAAGCTTTTGGCTACTGAAATTAAGAAGGAAATTATAATGGAAATTAAAGAGGCACAGTTCTACTCTACCATTCTAGATACAACGCAAGACGTAAGAAAAGATTAACAAATGAGCCAAATATTTAGATACGTCACAGTCATATACAACGAAAATGGAACTCCAGTGGAAATTAAAATTAACGAAAGATTTTTAGGTTTTGAAATGTCAAAGACCAAAGTGCAGTGGGACTGACAGAGGTAAAATGAATGATGATAAACAAAAACGAACTGTTCCTTGAAAATTGTAAAGGACAAGCTTATGATGGAGCCAGCAATGTGGGTGGACACTATTCTGTTGTTAAAAAGAATTAGAAAAAAGATGGGAATTATTAGGAAAATCGTAGTGTAACCTAACTGGGGAAAAGTTGTGCTTGATACGATGCCCTACGTGCCATTAGTTTCTGGTATAATGACATTTTAGAAGTTTTGACCTAAATTATACTAAAATTTCATAGCTGCGAAGAGAGGCTAAAGCCCTCTCTTCGCAGCTATGAGATTTTAAAAATGTTTGGAGACCTTTTGATTTTGTTGTGATTGTTCTCATGGAACACAAAATATTGGAAATAGTTAGCAATGTGTCAAAACTTCTGCAGTCAAAGGATGCTGAATTATTAAAAGCAGCTGACATGCTACAATCAGCGAGTGAAAAACTCTGATTTAAGAGGAAAATTCAAAGATATTAAAAGCACTTCATCTATTCTTCCCAACACAGAGTGTTGAAGATAAATTTAGCGAAACATGGTTGCATCACTCAAAAAAGTTCTTTGATTAAATAAATCAAGACAGTAGGTTACACAACCCCGAAGAGAAATTCAAAATTAATTAATGTCTTTTTTGCAACTATATAGACATCACCATTTCTCAAATAAAATTCCATTTTGAAGGACTAAGTTCGGTAGCAAATAAATTTCCTTTCTTGCAGTCATCTGATTTGTTAAATGCAAATGAAAGTGAATTATTCCAGTCAGCTGAGTCTTGAAGGTTGCAGTACAGGGATTATTTATCTAGTGATTTTTTGTCACAAGTACTTTCATTTAGAAATGCTATGAGCAACCAGTTAAAAAATATTTCTGCTGGCTCTGTAAAAGACCTTATGGAGCTCATACATTTCAAAAACAGTACAATATTACCCAGTGTTCTGGACCTTGCGACAGCGTTGAAAATTTTTTTTGACAATCCCAGTGACTGTAGGTATAGCAGAAAGGTCGTTCTCTAAGTTGAAGTTAATCAAAAACTACCTTCGGTCATCGCACACTTAAAGTAGGTTTGATCGATTTGCGATGATAAAAGCATTTAGAATGACCGAGCCAGTAAACTAGACGTAAAGAAACTGATTGAAATATTCGCTAAGAAGAACGTTAGAAGAGAATCCAGATTTTAGTAATGTAAGTTTTTTCATTTTGTGAAGTATGCTTGCTTCTTGAATGTAAAAGATATGACACTAAAAAGAAACAATATCGCTGAAGTATTTAAAACTAGAAAAATGCAAACACTTGTTTTTCCTCTTTCTCAAAAGTGATTGTATTAAAGAATTAAACATTTTTTAAGGAAGTTCCAAACCATACACTCGAAGATCAGTTTTTGTTTTTATTTGATTTGATATCGTGAGCATTTGCCATTTAAAGATTTTGCACTTTTTTCCCTGAGTACTAAGTTTATCAAGGATACTTACCAGAATAAGTGATCACATAATTAAAAGCAATACTAAAGTGATCATGGAATCAATATTTATGCCGCCCCGGTGGCACAGTGGTCTAAGCGATGGCCTCTGATCATTCGTCCAAAAGGGGTCATTGTTCGAGTCCCGGTGAGGCATGGATTTTGTGTTTGTCTTATGGCACTGGCTCTCTCCCTTCCCTAGAACCAATGAGTTGCTCATTGTGGTCGTTAAACCTCCAATCAAAAAAAATTAGTATTTTTACTACAGCAAAGTTAAATATTTACTCTCAATTTTAAGGGGGCCTGTTAGAAAAATTTTGCGCGCGGGTGGCCGGGGAGTGCAGATATTTTGCGTTACTTAACTGGTGATCAGATAATTTCCTTTTGCCTACAAACTTGTTCTCTTCATAAGTTATTGGAAGTGTTTATTTTGGCATAAATTAGCCTAGTGCAAATTTTGCAATGCTCTCAAGTCTCAACCTTTGTTATGGTCTTTTCTTCCTAATCTGTCAATAACTGTACACAATTCAGAAAAAAAAATTCTACTTGTCATGTGTGACTGTATTACAAAAATAAACAGGCCACATCTGGTCACCACTTGCAGTGTGGTGACTCATACTTGTTACCATGACAGATCAATATTTCCTGGTGAATTTCAATTATTTGTCATCTTTAATTGGGCTTCTTTCTAAGCTGCAAAACAAGAATGCCATGACAGACAGCAATAAATTTCCATAAAAAAGTTGGTGCTAAAATTTGTTAGGTTTCCCTATTTTTTACCTGCTGACTATTTTTACAGTTCGCATGTCAGGGTGGAAAGATAGTGACCTGGAGAAATCTCGCCTGTTTCCCAAGGGTTGTTACCTAGTTTCTTATATCATGGTTGCCTTGCCCTGTGACTACCCTGCAGATTATTTTGCAGCACTGTGATATCAGTTTCTCAGTCTTAATGAACTTCACCACACCTGAGTCTTCCGTACAGTGTTCATGAAGATACGTATTATTATTGTGTGTGTGTGTGTGTGTGTGTGTATAAATTGTTTCATTTTTTTAGAAGCCAGAATTTTTATGAAGTATTTCATTGTGGTAATGTCTCACTTTAATCACAGGTACTTTGTGGGAATAAATCCTTTGTGTCAATCTAAGGAAGAAAGGGAAGAAACTATGCTGAAGTGAACCCAAAAATTACGAAGCTATGTAACAGTGAAAGAGCACAACAGTCGCTTGAAGGATGTAAGTCTATACGTGACACATAATTAAAGAAGAAAAAGAAAACATTGTCACTATGTGTATATTTATAAATAACATTGGCTATGAAATAAGTTGATCCATATAATAGTTGAAAAAATGTACTTCATCCAGTCAATTGGGGTTTTTTTTTTTGAAAAAATAAAGAATGAAATCCAGTTGATTCAGTACTTTTTCCTTCATATTTAAGTTGATACATATACATATTTATGTATCAGTTATTTTGGTAATGGTAGTCCTAAATCTTAAGAAGCAGATATGTTGTTGTTTTTTTGTCCGAGCACATGGAAAAATATGTGTTGGTAAATCTTTTCTAGTTCTCAGCATATGTATGATTTATTTTTAAAAATACTAATGATTCACCATTGTCTTCAAACCAACTGCTATACACCATTCTCTCTGTAGTTCTGACATCCGTTTGTTATACTTGCGAACAACCTGCACTTTGGTTTTGCAACTTACCCAAAATAAACCGCGATTCTCACACCACAAGTTGTGTATTTTGTAGGGACAAAAAATATTTAAAATGTGGTTCACATTGTGTTGTCATGCAGAAATGAACTGTTTTAGTTGTCCTTTGGAAAACTCTAAGGAAGCTAAAGCATTATAATTTGTTTTTGATTTTTAGTGACGTGAATGGTTTTAATATTTTGCACAGGACTTAATGCTCACTCACTCTGTGGTAGCAGATGGACCAACATTGCTAATACTTCCAGAGGATGGCCATGGAGATGGCAGAAAGCGCTTGAGGCAATCTGTTGAGGAAAAGCAGAGGTGTGGTAAAGGGATTAGCCAGCATGTGTCGTGAGCATTGAGTTGAGGCGAGATGTACGAATGAGATAGAATGACATAAATGACAATAATAGCAGGTTTGATGTACATAATGTAAATAGGTTTTTAGAGTTTAGTTACAATTGTTTGTCTTTTAGTACCTGGTTTGGATGTGTGTGAATTTGGTGGTATGTCATAGGTTTGTGAAGTGCATGTATGTTTAATAGGTTTCCTGAGTTGCCTAAGTTTGGATTTAAGTGTTAGTAAAAGAATTCAAGTTCAGTGTAAAATACTTTTCAAGTTATGGTGAACTTCGGGCTATCACAAGAATGCTTTGTGTCGCTTAATTTGCTTGTTTCACACGTGTGAAGAACAACAATGGTGAAATGAGGGGGGCAGGACCACACCCAGCTGGAACCTCTACACAGGAAACCCAGAATCCTGACTTGCAAGAAAATGTTCAACAGAAGCTAACCTAAAAGGGTAAGCTGATATCTATTACTATAGGATTTTACAATTTCATTTCCTTCAAGTTGTCATTCACCCCAGTGATCTTTAGAGCTGCTATTACATTGTTATCAAGCTGGGTCTTGGAGACCCATAGATTTTTAAAAAGTGGTTACTTTGTGAGATATTCTGGGTCCTTTGAAAAATCAAAAGAATCAAGCGAGAATGAATATTTATACTTACATAAACAAATGAAAGATAAATGTAATGTACGTTGTTTGACACTTTAATTTATGCTCTTTGAAAACAATTTAAAAAAATCAAGTGCTGACAATTAAATTTAATCATTTTCAACTACATTACTAAATTTTATCATAATGGAACAACTACATAAAGACTCATTTTAAGTCAGCTCAGAACACCAGAGCAACTTTTATTTTTCAAAACACAGTAACTGTGTGGTGACTACTCGTGAACAGTTCTGACTTTTAACGAACAATCATTGAACTAGACGACAACTTTTAGTAAAGTATAATCGTTCAGTGTTCTCATTAAATGTAAATTTGTTTGTTTTTCATATTTTAAATTTTAGCTATTCCAATATTGATTAAGTGAGCTGAAAGATTTAATAAATTAATCAGGACATTTGTATATTTACATTTAACCTTATATTATATACTTACATAATCTTGAGCAGTGTTCGAATTACCCAGTGGTCCGCTGGCCATTGGCCAGTAAAACTACCATTGGACGACTGAACTTATTGACTTTACTAGCCCACAAGGCCAGTAAGTTTTTTTTTCCTCACAAGTTCAAAAATTATTTTTTCTTTTACCTTGCTGAATGGTTTTTTTTAGGCTGCAAATTAATGATAGGTTTAAAAACAAATATTGGATAATTCCAATGAAATGATACGTTATTTTCTACATATATTGTAAATGTCTTAATTTTTATTTTTTTACGGACCAGTATGTGGTTTGCAAATTCTAGTGGTCCGCTGGGCCAGTAGAAGATCTAGTTCTAATTCTAACACTGATCTTGAGGAATGGTGCCTTTTTGTCTGTTTTCGTTCTTTCCCTAATCCTCATGAATTTGACTTTTGCCAAATGGCATGTTAAAAAAATACAAATTAAATGTGGGGTCCCAAAAGATGCGTAGAATTTGCAATTATGGGTCTTTTTTTTCTGTTTTTTGGGTAATTTACGTGTTGCAGCAATGCCAATGTCAGTAAACCTACATAGCATAGGCGTAACCACTGGGAGGTCAGGAACCTCAACCCCCCCAGATTTTCAGAGTCGCGGATCCTCATATATATATATATATATATATATATAATGTGTGTATGTGTGATCGTACTCCCCCAGATTTTAAAACGTGGTTACACCACTGCTACATAGTAAATAATGCATAATTGTTTATCAGGTGAAAATGAATTGACAGTATGGGATAATATACTTCTTACTCATTTATAAGCAAGTTCAGTGGTATTTGTATTTTGACCATTTTGTTAGACTGAGTTGCCTCCTAGTGATGACCGCATTCGAAATCTTTATATAAATGTACATCGATCAGCCACAACATTAAAACTACCTTATGGCAACTGTATTCCCTGGCGGAGATGGTGCCTTTCAACAAGACTGCTCCGTGCCACATTGTATAGAAAGTCCTGGAATGGTTCAAAGAACATAACGAGGAATTCCCTTTAATGCCACGGCCCCCAAATTTACCAGACATGAATCAACGAAGAATTCGCTATACTTGCCATGGCCCCCAATCCTATTGAACAGTTATGGTTTCAGTTGGAGGAAGGAGTACGAGCAGCATCACCTGAGCCACAATTTACGGGAACTGGGATCTTCTGTTGCAGTCATGATACCAAGAGAGACTTATCAACATCTCGTTGAGTCTGTCTCATCAGGTGGGAGGAGGATGTACATTATATTAGGTAGGTGATTTTAATGTTTTGGCTGATTGGTGTATATAATTACACTGTATTTTATAGAGTTTGTACAAATTATGAACACAAAAAACTCAAATAACAAATGCACATTATAGATAAGGGAAAACATTAACACATGCAATTTTGCAAAAATAAGAGGGAAAAAATGTAACTGAACAGCTTTGAGTGAGTAGTTGAAAGAGTAAACTGTTTCTATATGCATAATATGCAGGTTAGCAGGCAAACTGGGCGTGTGAAGCCCTAATTAGACCAAAAAAATAATTATTAAACAATGATTAAAAAACAGTCATTAAACCAAATCTAAAAAACTGTGGTTTAACATTTTTGTGGTCTTTGCACCGTATTTATTTAACAAGCTTTGCCATGTTTTTTTTTAATACGGTTTATCTACCGTAATAAATTTTTGGTTGATCTACCGTGTTAAGCCTGTAACGTATATTCTAGATTCAGTTTCCTTTTGATTTTATTATCTCTCGCTATTTTATTTTCCTATGTAAATTATCTTCTTACTTAACGAGATGTTATTTCTCCCGCTGAATGATATGTGGCAACGAGTGTAGTCATGACGTGGTGGTAGGCAGTATAAATAGGAGCGTTCAACGATACCTAGGAGAGCTTTTGTTTATATGCGTAGAGAGAGCTTTTGTTCATATGTGGAGAGGTTTTGTTCGATGTGAAAAGAGCTACGTTATTTTGTGCCGAGAGCTTCGTTCTATGTGATTAGGTTCTTCTTCATTATTGTGATACGATTAGTGTGACTAGTAGTGTGTGTGTTGGATGATACCAGGAGTTTTCAAATAAAAGGTTTTAAAGTGAGTACCCTTTTCTCCGTTCGATTATTGTCAGACCTCTGTCTGGCAGTTAGGTCTCTTTTCATTAAGTGTCTTCATTAAGTACCACCAGTAAAACTTTATTCATGATATAATAATTACCACACAACAAGCCAGTAAAAGCTAATTCATTATAAGCCACATTTTCTGGTAGTTTGACCGTTTTTTATTTCCAGGTCATTAGACCGTTAATGAACATTACAGTATTGTACTGTAAAATTACGGTCTTTGCACCGTATTTATTTAACAGACTTTGCCATGTTTTTCTTTAAAATACGGTTTATCTACTGTATTAAATTTACGGTTGATCTATCGTGTTAGGCTACATTTTCTGGTAGTTTGAATGTTTTTTTATTTCCCGGTCAGTAGACCGTTAATGAACATTACAGTATGGTACTGTAAAATTACGGTTTATTGACTGGCCACTCAGCTGCCGGTGTATCTACCGTAATTTGACCATGCAATTTTTTACACTGTAGGGCAACATCTGATTCATACACCGTGAAGACATATCATTCATTTATAAAAGGTTTGATTCCTTTATGATACCTTCAATTCGTAAAATTTGTTAATAGTCTAGTAACTTTATTGCTTTATTTGTACAGTTTCACGTACTTTTGATAAGGTTAAAACACCATTTTATTGGGAACACAAAGAGTTTTTCAACTTTGTTCTATCAAAACATTCTGTAGAATTTTCCATCATTTTCAAGCAGCAGGTTAGGAAAATATTTTTCCGAATCCCGAATTACTCAAACTCAACAGAATGTTAAGTGAAAAGCACATGCAAATCCTTGAAGTTTAAGAAATACCGCGAAAAAATATGAGCGAAGTTTAGAAAAATCGCACTAATTTATAATGAGATCTCAAATTTTCACAGTGCGCCACTTTACTGACAGTTTTTGAAATGTCACCACACAATATTTTGCGCACTGTGTACTTCTGAATATTAACTCTACTATTACTGCCTTTTTTCAAAGTGCTACTCTTTAGCAGATTTTCAAGTGCACAAAAATATCAAGCAAAAACTGTACCCGGGGTCACGTACACTGATCCAGCAATATCGAAAGTTGAAGCAAAAAACTGTACCCGGTGTCACGTACACTGATCCAGCAATATCGAAAGTTTCTCCAGCAAAGAGTAACGCACTAAATTTTACAATGGAGATTTATTAAACAGAGTCTTCTGCGATTACTCTATGGCTTTTTAGACTGTCGGTTTTAAGACATTTTAGGCGAACCATTTGATTTATCTCATGATTCAATGGCGTATGCTTGGCCCTGACTGGAAAGAGGCTTAAAAGTTTTCGCGTTGTGGTTTATTGTTCGTCATGTATTAACTTCCAAAAGAAAGCGTTTCTGCAATGGTATGGGGAAAGCTTTTCTTTTGAAAGCGGGTGCATACTTTGAATCTGATGGAATAAGTAGAATTCTTGGAATTAATGCCGACCTTGAGTTTGCTGAACGATAACTTTTGACACGATTATGGTTGATCATGTTAAGCCTCTTGCCATTACGCAGTCGCAATCTGTATTCCTCTTACTTCTCTCTATACATATATTTGAGTTTATTTCATTGTTTCTTTTTCTTCCTCTGCTGCCGCATTTACCAAGGTGTATGTGTGTGTAAGGTCAGGTGATGCGTAACATCACAGCCTCTCCTTGACAAATGTCAACCCCGCCTTCTCGTGGTGCATCCTGTTCCCACTAAAGGGGCTCTGACGACCGCCCATAGCGGTATAACTATACCATCGGGATTAGAGGAAATTCTATCCCACACTCACCAACCCGCTTGGCCAGCGTGGTGAGTTATGGCCAAACCCCACCAAAATGATTCCACAACTTAAATCTTGGCCCTCAGTCTCCGGCAGCTGGAATGTACCTGGCCAAGGCAGCGGCCAGTGCGACATGAAGGCAGAGGGTGCTAAGAATCCCCGGAGGACCGGACTAGGCTGCCATCTGATGCTGACCTTGGCTACTTACAATGGACGCTCCCTATCTTCTGATTCAAGGCTTCTTGAATTGGAAGAGGAACTACAAAGGATCAAGTGGGACATCGTGGGGCTAAGTGAGGTAAGGAGAAAAGGAGAAGATCTCATCGAACTGAAAAGTGGACATCTCTTCTACTATCGTGGGACAGATACTGGCAGAACTAGTGGTGTTGGATTTATAATAAACAAGAAACTGAAGGATAAAGTTGAAGAAGTTAAAAGTTCCTCTGACAGAGCTGCACGACTTGTTATCCAACTCTCGAAAAGATACCAGGCTCAAATTATTCAAACTTATGCACCCACCACAAGTTATCCTGAAGAAGAAATTGAAGAATTTTATGAGGAAATTTGTCATCTAAATAATAAAGGTAAGCAGCACTTGAAAATAATTATGGGAGATTTCAATGCAAAAATAGGGCAACGGCAACAGAATGAAACTTCAGTAGGTAAATTCGGTCACGGCAACAGAAACCAGCGTGGAAATACTCTCGTTGAGTTTGCAGAGGCAGAAGGGTTTTTCATCTTGAACTCCTTCTTCAAGAAAAAGCCACACAGGAAATGGACATGGAGACATCCAAATGGGACGACAAGTGAAATTGATTTTATTATGTGTAACAAAAAAATCGTCATAGAAGACTGCAGTGTGCTAAACAAGTTCAGCACAGGTAGTGACCATAGATTGGTGAGATGTAAGATGCACCTCAACACTAAACTTGAACGTGGCAAGCTCATAAGACAAACAAAATCTATTGACATAACCATCCTTAAAAAACACCATAATACCTTCAAGTTAGAACTGAAGAACAGGTTCTCTGCTTTAGAAGGCCTAACATCGGAAGAAGTGGACATCTCTGAAGTTAACAGAAAAGTAACCAAAGCTCTTATGGAAACAGCAACAAAATTAGCTGGGTCTAAGAACAAATTGCATGTGAACAAATTATCAGGAAAAACCAAAATGTTGATGCAAAAAAGAAGAGAGATGAGGACAACTAAAGAAGATGTTACTTCCAAAGTGGAATATATAGAGCTATGCAAGACAGTAAGAAAAAGTATCACTGAAGACGTAAGGAAATTCAACTGCGAACTAGTGAGGAAAGCAATTGAAAACAACCAAAGCCTAAAGATAGCAAAGGGACATCTCAGTAAGGGAAGAAAACAGATTATGGCACTGAGAAAAGAAGATGGTTCTGTAACAAGAAATAGAGGCGAAATTTTGACAAGAGTGAAAGATTACTACTCCAAATTATATGAAAGGGGTGATATATGCACTCCAGACATCATGAAAGATACCAGTACCAGAGTTCCTCCAGTCCTTCCAGCAGAAGTTGCACATGCAATCAAGAACATGAAGCGAGGAAAAGCTCCAGGAGAAGATGGAATTACTGTAGACATCATACAAGAAGCAAGTGGAGAAATCGAAACAGTACTCGCCCAAATTTTCACTCGATGCCTTAATGAAGGAAAGATTCCTGAGGATTGGAACACCGCTACAATGATCCTGCTACATAAGAAACGTGACATTGAGGATCTCGGAAACTACAGACCTATCAGCCTCCTATCAGTAGTTTATAAAATCTTCACTAAAATTCTTTCACACCGCTTGAAGGTAACACTGGACATGGCTCAACCGAGAGAACAAGCTGGATTCAGGAGTGGCTACAGCACAATAGATCATATCCACGTGCTGAGAGAACTAATTGAAAGAGCGAGGGAATATGAACTTCCATTGTGCATGGCTTTTATCGATTATGAAAAAGCCTTTGATTCGGTGAAACCATCAGCAGTTACAATGGCTCTGAAAACCTGCGGTATTGAAGATGCATACATTAATATTATTAATAACATCTATGAAAATGCAAGTGCAAAGATTAGGCTGTTTGAAAATACAACACACGTAAAAATTGGAAAGGGAGTGAGACAAGGTGACACCATATCTCCGAAGCTCTTTAATGCCACATTGGAGGGTGTTTTTCAGTCGCTGAGCTGGGAAAACAAGGGGATAAAGATTAATGGAGATTATCTAACCCACCTTCGTTTTGCTGATGACGTAGTCATTTTTGCAAGTACCCCATCAGAGCTGCAGAGTATGATCCAGGAACTTGCTGACAAGAGTAAAGAGGTGGGATTAAAAATGAACTTTCAGAAGACAAAAGTGATGTTCAATGCTTTTACAAGAAATGAAGATTTATCGATTGATGGAGAAAAGCTGGAGATAACAGACACATACGTTTAACTTGGACAGCAGATATCAAGTGAGGGTCACATTGATGAAGAAATTAATCGGCGCACAAAACTTGCCTGGAGAGCTTTTGGAAGAAACAGCATAATTTTCAAGAGCAATATGCCATTATGTCTTAAAAGAAAAGCGTTTGATCAATGCATCCTTCCAGTGCTTACGTATGGTGCAGAGACGTGGACCTTAACTAAAAGAGACATACAAAGGCTGCAGACAACTCAAAGTAGCATGGAGAGGTGCATGCTTGGTGTAACCAGGAGAGATAAGAAGAGGAACTCGTGGATCCGAAAAATGACGAGAGTGGAAGACATCATGATCAGAGTTAAATCCCTGAAATGGCAATGGGCTGGACATACTGCCAGAAGGACAGATCATCGATGAACAGCCGAAATTTTAGATTGGATTCCAAGGGACAGGAAAAGACCCAGAAGAAGACCACATGGGAGATGGGTGGATGAAATTCGAAAGTATGCAGGGGTGACATGGAGGAGACTGGCACAAGACAGACCGTTGTGGAAGAAACTTGGGGAGACCTTCGTCCAGCAATGGATTGATAATGGTTGACGATGATGATGATGATGATGTGTGTGCATTGGCGAACTCAGTTAGGGTAGCCCTCGAGCCCGTACCCTCCCCATGAGGTATCATTTAGTATTTCATTCTTTGTTATTGGCTGCTCATTTTTTAAATTATATTTGCATAGATTTTTAAATGTATACATATATTTTACGAATCTTTGGAAACTTAATTTAGTGTGGCGGAGATATTTTTATCGTTTCCCAATATTTTGAGAGAGGTTTTCTCTGGGGTACTTTCACTTGCATCTATAATATTTTGGGTATCCCCATAAAAAAATCCTGGGTGCGCCACTGTGTGTGTGTGTGTGTGTGTGTGCACTCATGCCGTTCACGTACAGCGTTTAATCACTGTTTTCTTTTCCGCAGTGTAAATTTTTCTCCGTTGCGTATAACGCCGTTGCCTAATTAGAAACACCATTGTGAAACACATCTCGTACTTAATCTGAAAGGGCGATCTCGATGGGTAAATAGTCAGATACACAAACTTTTGACTAATCCTTCAAGTTGTGTCGGCGTTCAGGTCCCGGAGGAGGCATGGGCAGAGTGTTTGTCTCACGGCTAGGGTTAGAGGTCTGTTCCATGGGACAAATAATTATAAATTAAGGATAGGCAATTCAGTAGAGCCTTAGATATCCGTGGCGATCATTAAAACCGGAAAAAAATATGTATATGTAGGCAGGCTCAGTTTTCATTGAGTTTTGGGGCAGCAAATTTTAGTAGTGGTAAAAATTAATAATTTTTTAAAAGCCCATAAAAATAATGAAAGAAATTTTTAAAAATAAAGTAAAAGTGGAAACTAACGTTTAGTCCGAAATCTGTTGTACAAAAGATTTTGTTTCTGAATTTTTGTTATCCCCTTCCTCTTCGACTTGGGAAATCATAGACAAACATGTTAATCTGTTTGAATATGCTTAAGAATTGAAATGAATAAGAACGGGTGTTGGGGAATGAGTGAGGTGTTAACGTTGCTCTTCGGAGCCTGACAAAAGTTCTCTTACTTAAATAATGGAAGATCGCTTTGGGCTTTAGAGGGGAACATTTGCAGGATGTTCACGCAAAGCTATCCGATCTCCCCTCAGAATGAATACAATGATAGACGGCAGTGAAGGGCTGAATTTTAGCATCATCTGCTATTTCGATTTCCTCCCACACCGATCTCAGTGAAGGTAACCCTTGACCAATTCACTTTTCTGTGTACTGCTTTATTATAGGGGATGAGAAGAAATATAGGGTGTCCCACTCGCTATCGGACCCGGCATTTCTTTAATAATATTAACACCAATGACGATATTGCAACGAAATTTGAAGTGAACTTACCTCATTTCGGGCGAAATGTGATGACATCACAACATGTGCTGGAATTAGCCACCATTTGCGTCCAAACGGCATTGAACCCAGCGCACCATATTGTGGAAAATCCTTGCCAGTACGTCCGCCGTCACTGCCTGAATTTCATCCGTGATGTTTGCTTTCAAGGCACCTATGGTTCGCGGTTTCTTTTAGTAAATTCTCCCTTTTAGATATCCTCATAAAAAGTAATCAGGAGGCGTCAGATCGGGCGAGCGCGGTGGCCGTAGACCCTTCAAAACGACGCGGTCGCCCAAAAAAGACTGAATTTCGGCCATATTGGTGTGTGATGTAACTCCATCATGCTGGTAATATCCAATGGAGAGTTCTTCGTCGTCCAATTGATTTACAAAGGTGTTGAAGATGTCCATATATGCAGCTGTTGTATTGGTTGTATCGAAGAAGATGTGACCAATTATGCGGCGCCGGGTCATCCCACGCCAAACACCAATTTTCTGTGAATGAAGGAGTTCTTCATGTATCGCGTTGGGATTTTCACTTGCCCCAAATACGGGAATTTTGAGAATTGACGTATCCGGACAGGTGAAACCACGCCTTGTCTGAGAACCATGTGTAGTCAAGAATGCCCGGATTTTCCTGAAGAAATGTCTGAAACCATCGACAGTATGTCACTCGTTTCACGTGGTCAGACTCTTTCAGTTCGTGAACCACGGAGATACAGTGCGCATGAAGCTTCGCTTTTTCTCACAGCACGTTGACAAGTGCTTTTGGACAACCCTGTTTCCTGTGACAGTCGCCGAAGTGACTTCCTGGGACACGCAAGTAGAATATAACCCTTATATTCTTGATCGTTTCCTCGGACATTTGTGGACGACCTCCTGCATGGTCGTCTAATAGAGTCCCCTTGGTTTCCAATTTCTTCGACAATGCCCAAATGGTGGACTTGCTCGGCGGATGTCTGCCTGCAAACCTCTCCAGAAATTGCTGTTGACAAGACTTTATCGATTCTGTTTCCCAATAAGTGCGAACAATAAACACTCGCTCCTCCAGAGTATACCAATACATTTTGACACGTACGCGAACAGCCACGAGCACGAGCACTCACTATCAACAACCGTATTATGTAGACACGCTCAGCGAAATGGCATAACAAAGCAGCTGAGAACAGGCGGACGCGGCTCTCCTGAGTGGCGCCACACTTAGGAATGTGTCTGCCACTAAGGAACACTCCGGCTGGCTGGAGGACAGCGCCAAGTTCAATGCTGTCTGGATGCAAATGGTGGCCACTTCCAACAGATGTTGTAATGTCATCACATTTTGCACGAAATGAGGTAAGTTCACTTCAAATTTCGTTGCAATATCTTCATTGGTGTTGATATTATTAAAGAAATGCCGGGTTCGATAGCGAGTAAGACACCGTGTATTTGATTGGCTCATGCCCTCCTTATAAAGACAATCGCAGCCCCCAAAACTTCCGATGCTGTTTTCTGGCGGTCCTTCTTAATCCAACTGTTAATGTATTGAGTGTTGAATAGTTTGTTCACTGTAGAAGAAAAAGGTCATTTTCTTTTCTCAAGACTAATCTAACGGTGAGTGATGGAAGAAAGAGAGTGAGTGGAGCTCTCAGTACAAAAAAATAGCTACTGCTAAGAAGTAAAAATTGTTGAAGAATTACTAAAATGTCAAAAAAAAAAAAAAAAATGAACATTTCACTGTTGAATGCGTTGGATTAACCACAGCCACCAATGAAATAACCACTTCAGTTGATGTTGATGCCTTAAATGCTACGAAGAATGTACTTGAAGAAAAAATGAACATTTCACTGTTGAATGCGTTGGATTAACCACAGCCACCAATGAAATAACCACTTCAGTTGATGTTGATGCCTTAAATGCTCCGAAGAATGAACTTGAAGAAAAAAATGAACATTTCACTGTTGAATGCGTTGGATTAACCACAGCCACCAATGAAATAACCACTTCAGTTGATGTTGATGCCTTAAATGCTCCGAAGAATGTACTTGAAGAAAAAAATGAACATTTCACTGTTGAATGCGTTGGATAAATCACAGCCACCAATGAAAAAAACACTTCAGTTGATGTTGATGCCTTAAATGCTCCGAAGAATGTACTTGAAGAAAAAAATGAACATTTCACTGTTGAATGCGTTGGATTAATCACAGCCAGCAATGAAAAAAACACTTCAGTTGATGTTGATGCCTTAAATGCTCCGAAGAATGTACTTGAAGAAAAAAATGAACATTTCACTGTTGAATGCGTTGGATAAATCACAGCCACCAATGAAAAAAACACTTCAGTTGATGTTGATGCCTTAAATGCTCCGAAGAATGTACTTGAAGAAAAAAATGAACATTTCACTGTTGAATGCGTTGGATTAATCACAGCCAGCAATGAAAAAAACACTTCAGTTGATGTTGATGCCTTAAATGCTCCGAAGAATGTACTTGAAGAAAAAAATGAACATTTCACTGTTGAATGCGTTGGATTAATCACAGCCACCAATGAAAAAACCACTTCAGTTGATGTTGATGCCTTAAATGCTCCGAAGAATGTACTTGAAGAAAAAAATGAACATTTCACTGTGGAATGCGTTGGATTAATCACAGCCACCAATGAAAAAAACACTTCAGTTGATGTTGATGCCTTAAATGCTCCGAAGAATGTACTTGAAGAAAAAAATGAACATTTCACTGTTGAATGCGTTGGATTAATCACAGCCACCAATGAAAAAAACACTTCAGTTGATGTTGATGCCTTAAATGCTCCGAAGAATGTACTTAAAGAAAAAAATGATCAAAATGCATGTTCGATTTTAGATCACGATGCACAGCAGCCTGCCGACAGTATTTGTGTAAGTGCTGAACCTGCAGAATGGAAGATAAAGGACCATACCACTGATATAAAGCAAAATTTAAAGCTATAAGCAAATTTTAAAGGGCAGTAGGGCGGCAAATTTGTCTAAGCCTAGGGACGGCAAAACCCTAAATCCGTCTCTGAAAAGTAGCTTACATAATTTTTACAAATAATGCTGGATACATTGCGAACACAAAGCAGATCGATACACGATTTATCCACCGTGGTGTTCTGTCTTCTTGGGCTTCTTACATTCCCATCACTTGTTGCACCTCGTTTTGATTTTCTCCACTTTTGTTTGCGTTCATTCCACGAATTCCGCGGTTTTGTCGAAAATGTCAACCTGTTCACAAGAAAACAATTTTTTTTTAATTTTAATTTAAAGCACTGCGATATGTTCTTTATACATTTGAATAGATCTCGTCGAGAGCTGTAAAACGATACCACGAACAGTCGTTTTGCACTCACGGTTGTCCAGATAATCTGCGATGTTGTCAAAAGTGTTCACCGGTTCACAAGAAAACAATTTTTAAAATGTTCAGTTCAAACCACTGCAAAATGTTCTTTGGATATTTGAATAGCTCTCGTCGTGAACTTTAAAACGATACCACGCACACTCATGTTGCGCTCACGGTTGCCGAAATATACTGAATCAAACGCCAGAAATATTGCATCATCTGCCCCGCGCAAACGGAGCGAGGGGAGAGTCGCGTACGCTGTGTATTGCGCAGTACGCGAATTGGACTCCATGCTGTTTACGAATGTGCTAACACAATTAGTGTGCGGCACGTATTTTTAACGCTATAATGATTTCCATTGGGACCTATTTTTGTCACAGGGGGTCGGTCGTTATTCGCCCCATACTATCCGCAGAGTTAGACCTAGTCCTACATCAAAAAGCTTTGCTGAGCTTTCCTGACAAAACAGCTGACCTAAAGTATTTTTTTTCCTTTGGGGAAGAATTAACCACCAGCATGAACTCCTAGAGCGACAAAGAGTCTGTGTTCCTAAGTTGGGGACACTGGTTTCGGGAGGGAGGCTTACTGTCATGAGGGATACGCGCCGCCAATGCCTCAGCCGAAACTCGAACTCGTGTTCAATTCTATGATTAAACAGGAGCGCGCGTTTCTTACCACTTGGCCGGCTCATCAGCGTATTTTATACTTTCCAACCGTAGGTTGAAGAAGCGTATATGCTCCAGCTTTGTCCATCCGTCCGTCCTTCTGTCCGCACGATAACTAGCGTAAAAATGATTCGATTTCGATGAAATTTTAGTATGTGGTAGGAGACAACCTGGGGACGAACCCTATTGAAAATGGGACAAATTGGGTCAAAGGTCATGACGTAGGAGCGGGATCCATTCCATTGCACTTATGCGTCATAACTTGCGTAAATATGGTTCGATTTCAATTAAATTTTACTATGTGGTAGGGGACCGTCTGGGGACGAATCCTATTTAAAATTGGGTGAATTGGGGTCAAAGGTCAGGACATAATAGCAGGATGCATTCAATTGCCCTTATGCGTCATAACGTGCGTAAAAATTGTTCGATTTCAATGAAATTTCAGTATGTAGTAGGAAACGACCTGGGGACGAACCCTATTGAAAATGGACGAAATGGGTTCAAAGGTCAGGACATAGGATTGCGATCCATTCCATTGCCCTTATCCCATATTATTAAGGTGGACGTCAAGTAGTTTTGCTTGGTATACTTCCAATGGAAAAACTTTTGTACACATTTCCTTCACCATTAATGTGTTCCCAAGTATGAAAATTTGAATATCGATTAAAATAACTTCATATTATAACTTGGAATACTTAATATCATCTAAAACATAACCATAATTATATTAAAAATCAATAACCTTTCCTTTGGTGGTGTTAACCCAGAAAAAGGATGGCGCGACCTGTCCTTTGATGACGTCAGTAGACAAACAAACGTTGGATTGCATAACTATGGTTATGTTTTAGAATATATTAGGTATTCCAAGTTATAAAATGAAGCTATTTTAATCGATGTTCAAATTTTCATTCTTGTGTACGCATTTATCGTCCGGAAAAAAGGTGGCGTGACCTGTATTTTCATGACGTCAGTAGACAAACAAATGTTGGATTGCATAATTATGGTTATGTTTTAGAAAATATTAGGTATTGCAAGTTATAAAATGAAGATATTTTAATCGATGTTAAAATTTTCATCCTTGGGAACGCATTAATTGGGAAGAAAATGTGTACAGAAATTTTTCCATTCGAAGTACAGGAAGCAAAATTACTTGACGTTCACCTTAAAGGAGCAATTCTTGTAAAATTTATTTTGAAAACGGCTCTAAGGATTTTTATGAAAGTCGTTAACCTACCGTTTTCTGGTACTAGAAATCGATTTAGCTTGATCTCGACTTTAGAAAAATTCGTTTAGTGGGTTAAATAACCACCCCGAATTACCACGTTTTTAGTGTAGTGTCATGACGTCGTCCCGTTTTATGTTAGCGCGCGGTCACTCCATCTGTCTCATTACGTCACGCGTTGTGTGCGGATCATATTAAAGTTTTATGACGTCACACTCTTGCGAGCAGATGGTCGAGATTCCCATCTGCCTCATTACGTCACGCGTTGTGTGCGTATGTTCGTACGTACGATAACTCGCGTAAAAATCCTTCGATTTCGATGAAATTTTAGTTTGTGGTAGGGGAACACCTGGGAAGGAACCCTATTGAAAGTGAACGAAATGAGGTCAAAGGTCAGGACATAGGAGCGGGATCCATTCAACTGCTCTTATGCGTCATAACCAAAGTGAAAAAGGTTCGATTTCGATTAAATTTCAGAATGTGATAGGGAACACCTGGGGACAAACCCTATTGAAAATTGGCGAAATGGGGGTCAAAGGTCAGTACATAGGTGCGGAATCACTTCCATCGCCATTATGCGTCATAACTTACGTAAAAATGTTTCGATTTGGATGAAATGTTAGTATGTTGTAGGGACCTGCCTGGGGACGAACCCTATTGAAAATGGGCGAAATGGGGTCAAAGGTTAGGACACAGAAGCGGGATCTATTCCATAGCCCTTGTGCATCATAACTTAAATAAAATTGCTTTGATTGCGACAAAACTTTATCATGTTATTTCGGAGATATACTGAACCAGTTCTGTTAAATATCATCGAAATGGGATCAAAGGTCAGGGCACAGGAGGGGGATTTATTCCACAGCCGTTTTCCTCATAACTTGAGTAATAACTTGAGTAATGATTTCTAGTATGTTGGAAAGTATATCATAATCAGCGCATTGCATGATTTTACTAATTTGTTTAACTTCCTGAGGTACCGCATACATTGTACAGAACAGTGGCACCGACTTCACCGAGATAAACTACGAGATACGAGATACATTTTAAAACGCAATTGTGATTGATCATCGGCAAATGAACAAGGAAACAGAAATACTCTTTTGCTGAATATATTAATATTTTTAAAGATAAAATTCAACCTGTGATTTTATAAAAATATCCAGAGAGATTTTATTTTCAGACATTTATTAAAAAAATGAGAAATTCGCTGGGTTACTTAAACGAAGAAAAAGAAGCGCAAAAAATAAATAGATAAAGGCGCTAGAGATCATACGTTTCTGTATTTTTATTTATTTTATTTTTGATAATGTTTTAAGCATTTGCCACATATCACGAGAACATGTCGAACACAAACGGAGAGGGGCAATCCAATTTCTTATCAAATGAACAATGCTGACTGAGTACGGGAAACAAGTTTACTTATTTTGTTATTTATTAATTTTTTGGAAGCAAATCGCTTTGGCGCCATAAGGCGGCGCTTGGTCCACTTTATTAGGCTAACAGGATTATTTAATTAAACGGGACAAAAATATTGGAGTACCAAGATTCACTCCCCCCCCCCTCCATCATACTATGTGTGTGATGTACAGAATTTAGATACCTGATGTACTCCCTACGCATGAGAATGTCTATGTTTCTGCCTTCGTATGTGTGTGTCATCAAGAATTCTATGCTATCTGAGGAGATGAATCTATCTTTCAAACTCAGTACATCTCATATTTTTAAAAATAACGCATCATATACCATGGAATTTTACCAAATTTCCTTTTACATGCCTTAGGCGCGTCGCACGATTTCACCTAGTCTACCTGAAGTTTCTGATGCATACACGTGTCCGGCGGGTTCATCCAATTTCCTGGAAATCCCGAAATATACATTCGACAGCGATATATTGTTTCTTCTGGTAGAAATTCGAAAAGGCAGTCATGCTTTCAATGAGAGCTGTGTTTCCTTGTAGTGAAGCGCAAAGAGAAAAGTTTGTTTTGTCGACTTTACTACGATGCGAATCTTTGGAGCAAGAGAAGACTGCCTACCTCAACAAAACAGCAAAAAGGACTCCATTAATTCAGAGTGGAAACTCCTGCGCCATAGGAATTGAACCAATGAAATCATGCAAAAAATTACTGTTATTTTAGATATTTCTTTCAAATGAAAATGTGGTTTCGCTGAAATGTGCAACACAGAGGAAGTTTTATAGAACTCAATAAACGTAGTATCTCAAAAATGTTTACACAGTTTCAAGTCACATAAGGGTATCAAACTTTATCAAGTCTGTGGTAAATTTTAAAGCCCATAGATAAATAAAACAAACTATCGAACAATTTTACTTCGTAAATTAATATCTTGGAAGTACAGAAAGAAGGTATTCATACTAATATTACACTTGCCCGTAACCTGTGCCCTCCACGGTTGAAAAATCTGCGATTGAAATTTTTTCTTGTCGTATGGGTCACCAACAACAAAATTTTCGTAATATTCCCACTCATCGTTAAATTTTTCAACGATTCGTATACGAATTTCATGATGACGTTCCTCATTATTATACAAACACTTAGAAACAGCGCGAAATAAACAGTTGTCGTCACCGAGAATAGGGATAACATGTCGTTCCATGAGAAACCAAAACAACTCTTTACAAGAGTAAGTTTAAAAGCATTCACATAGAAAGTAAAGTTCAAGGCGCCGTTGTTCCGTTTGACTTTGAACTTCGATTGCAACTACGTAGTTGATAGCGAACGGCAAATTGTTCAAAGAAAATGCCATGGTACCATAAAAAAAATTACATCTGACAATAAAAATTAGCGATGACAAATCTGTGGGTCAGTAGCTTTCATTTAAAAAAAAAAAATAAAAATCACTCCAGTGGGTGGCGCTGGCGGATTGTATGAAGAAACGGCCTTGTGTTTTAAATATATAGATGTCATATTAATATAGAAATACATTCTCAATGTACTATGGCTTCAGCGTTTTCATTGAAAAACTTTTCTAAGAAAACGCCCTCGGTTGCGAAGCATATTGCGCCACACGCGGTTGAAATAATCTTAATTTAATATAAATTACTTATTCCAGCCAGTATTCATTGCACGTATTTCAGTCATTGCTACCCAGCGAAAACGAAGTGATAGTATTCCAGCCCATTGCTAAAATATTTGTATATCAGGCAGTGCAGAAATTTCCTTTTAAGCACTTAAAAGAAAAAAAAGGGGGTAGTTCTTTTTTGATCTGGTTGCAAGTAAGGTGGAAACCGTTGATAATTTATCTACTTTTCCACAGGCCTTTGTTTTCTACTTTTCCACAGGCCTTTGTTTTCTGTAAGAAGCATTTCGGTCTCACAATGTCGTCATCGTGAATTCACTTGAAACAATGGAGAATAGATACTATGAAGATGTCGGCAGTCGTGGAAGTCAGTTGAAGAACGTAAATATTTGTATTCGCAAAGCCGAACGGTCGAAGCAAAGAATTTAAAGGAGGCAAAATCATCATCGTACACGTGTTTAGATTTCCTCTGCTTTCCCAGCTTTTGATCCCCCCCCCCCCTCTATGACACGTCCCAGTGTCAATAATTTGTTATTACAGTTCTTTTTTGTTACTGGAAGCGGTTTCCTCATTCCCACTGTCCTTTCACATTGCCTTGATCCCTTGGCAGTGTCGGGGTTTCTTCGATAGAAAGCTACCACTCAATCGCCGCAATGTCGCTTTTCAGCAAAACTGTTGTTGAAAAGGCATTCTTATTTTAAACAATGAGCTGGCGCTAGTTTTGCTCATGGGGTTACACGTATTTCGACTAGAAGAAAACCTACCTGTCAGAGCCCTTAATTTGTTACTAAATGTCTGTGTGTGGAAGAGGGAGGAGAGCACCTACGAAAAGTATTCAAATTTTTGTTACTTTATTATTTTGTTTAAATTTTATTGCACTGCAAAATACTGCAGGCGAAATTTTAGATGATTTCGATTAAACTCAAATCAGAATGGATATTTTTTCTAACTACATTTATGCTCATTCAATCTCGGATCAGAGGCGCAGCCGGGAGGTGATGGGGGTCCTCGGTTCCGGACCCCTTGAAGTTCTATGGAGTCCGCATTTAAAGCGATATATATGTATAGATGAGGCGTTCACCAATGAGCCAAGTCCATGGACACCCCCCCCCCCCCCTTAAGGAATTTCTGGCTACACACGACTGTCTCGGATGTTAAGCAGAAATCAGTATTTAGAATAACTCCGTGGAATTTTTGATCCGACCCGCGCCCCTCTATGTTTTTTTAAGCTATGCATCTTTTCCGACAGCAGTAAAGGGAACCCCACAGGCCGCCCCGGTGGAGCCGTGGTCTAAGCGATGGCCTCTGATGATTCGTCCGAAAGGGGTCCGGGTTCGAATCCCGGTGAGGCATGGATGTTGTGTTTGTCTTTCGGCACTGGTTTTCTCCCTTCCCTGAAACCAGTGACCCTAAATTAGGGGCGGGCAACTGTTTATAGCCCATTGAGTTGCTCACGGTGGCCGTTAAACCTCCAATAAAAAAAAAAGAACCCCACAGAAAAAATTCGATGTAATAAAAATGGGTAACGGAAGTATCAAAACCATTGTTGAAATCTGACTTTTGAATGCTGTTCCATAATGTGATGCAACAATAGTTAATTTCATTGTTGCTCAATAATCTATTTCACTAAACTATCGCCAAACATTATTTCACAACGTTTTGCATAAACGTAGCAATATGTCATTGAAATCTGCATAAATTAAGAGAATCTTATGCTAAATGTGGTAAAAGCCTTTTAAAAATGCACTTTTGATGCTATGAAAACTATGCGTCATAGCGAAACTTGGCTTCCTCTCGATCCCCCAAGTGAGAAGGGGAGATTACCTGTTATTGGCGAGAGCTTTAAAATGTTATATAACACGATGGGGTGCAACCTGTAGATATCCTAGACCAAGAGTTACCAATCTCCCTATTCAGCTTATCTTTATGTCTTGAGGTCAGATTTTAGCTTGAGCATGCGCAGATGAACTTTCGCAGCTACATCACATTTCGTCGGTGTGAGGGTCATTTCTTACGTTCGGCAAAAACTGAATAACATATGATAATAATGATGAAAATAAATATTCTTTTTGAAAAACTAAACAGTCGAAATACTTACTATTTCTGCCACCATAGTTTAGTAAATATTGACTTTTATGACTCATATATCCTCTTCCATTAGGTTTAAGATAATAACATTCATTAATCCACCTACCTAAGTACCACTTAATGTGAGGAATAAGTAAACCTTATTGTTTGTTGTTTTGATTTAATTCCACTTAGTATGTACCGGACTGTGGCTCGGTGTGGTTTTGGTGAGAGACGCGAATAAATGCACTGCGTTGCACGTAAATAAATGTATACTCTCGAATCTCTCGTTTTATTTCACACCCACAAAGATCTTGGCATGTGAAAGATGCATTGCATAAATTATCTACAGAGAATACCAGAGTACTCTTCTCGATTTCTTTTAAACGTCTTTGACTCTCCAAAGGTTTTTTTTTTTTTTAAAATACGTTAATAAATATTGTATCTTTTGAGACACTGGGAAATTTTACACAATTGCTCATTCTTAGATGGGAAAAGCCGGTGTGTCGAACTTGTGAATTATTTTCATTATTTCCACTTTTTGTCTCCTCCGTCCTCCCTTTCATGCAGAAAACTTACAATCAGAACCTTGAGAGAAAGAAAGAAACAGGGGAGGGGGCTTTGTTTTCCACTATAATTAACCAAAAACTTAGGTTCCTTTAATGAAAGTACAAAAGCAAACTAAAAGGATAGAGCAGCACAAAGAAAAATTAACCCACTTAAGGTAACTTCAGGAAGTTGATATCTATCCCACAATTGTGTGTGACCTCAGAAAGGAACTTTCGAATGTTTCACTGTCCGGAAACTTCCTTGAATCACGCGAAATCGCTTACCTGTAATTGCGTAGTTGTTGGCTGAAAGCGACAAATCGGCACTAGTAGGTCAAGACAGCTTCAGAAATGAAAGATTTCTCGATCTGTTCAAAATTTCGGTTGAGATTCTGAGGACTAAACAGGAATTCTTTTGAAGATGACAATCCGCTTTTTGGCGTAAATGTGACAAGGATGGTAAGTCAGATAATATCCGAAAACTTGAAAATTTTCATCCTCCTGGAGCGGGACTCGAACCCACGTCTCCCAGAAAACGCCCGGGTATGCTAACCACTACACCACGACCAAGTTTCCGATCGATTTGAATGTAACCATCACTAGATTCGCTAGTCGAAGCAACCGGCATTCATGTTTAGCGAATCTGGAGGTTAAGAATCATATCCCGTGTTCGCCCGGAGAAGCAGATAAATCATTAAAGAAATACGGGATTACGCCATATAATACAAATTTTGAAGATGACAATCCGATTTTTGGCGTAAATGTGACAAATGTTGTAAGTCAGATAATATCCGTAAACTTGAAAATTTTCATCCTCCTGGAGCGGGACTCGAACACGCGTCTCTCAGAAAACGCCCGGGTATGCTAACCACTACACCACCCTGAACGACCAAGTTTCAAGTTTCCGATCAATTTGATAAGTTTCCGATCAATTCGGATATTATCTGACTTACCATCCTTGTCACATTTACGCCAAAAATCGGATTGTCATCTTCAAAATTTGTATTATATGGCGTAATCCCGTATTTCTTTAATAATTTATCTGCTTCTCCGGGCAAACACGGGATATGATTCTTAACCTCCAGATTCGCTAAACATGAATGCCGGTTGCTTTGACTAGAAAATCTGGTGATGGTTACATTCAAATTGATCGGAAACTTGGTCGATCTGGGTGGTGTAGTGGTTAGCATACCCGCGCGTTTTCTGGGAGACGCGGGTTCGAGTCCCGCTCCAGGAGGATAAAAATTTTCAAGTTTTCGGATATTATCTGACTTACTTTCCTTGCCACATTTACGCCAAAAATCGGATTGTCATCTTCAAAATTTGTATTAGAGAAATTTTCGATGTGATTTTTACTAGAGAAATTTTCGATGTGATTAGCCTTCTTCTGAACTTCATACATTACTTGCTGCTAAGATTAAACACGAAATAAAAATTTTATTGGTAACCATTCAGCTCCCTGCGCAAACGTTACGCTGTGAATTAAAAGAAGGCAGATGAGAATGCAGAACTGATAAAATCTTTTTTCAAGTGAATTAAGTTCAGGGGAAACACTCAATTCTTTGTTTCTATTTAATGGGATGTTATATTGTGCAAAGATTAATATAGGTAAAAACTACATGAATAATAATTCATATAATTGTAAAAGTTTTTTTTCATGTAGTTGCTAAACATCATAAAAAAATATCTTTCATAAAATTGCTCAAAAGACTCAGTGAATAATAAAAAGTGAGTTCAGTTGCAAACATTTTCAAACAAATAGTTTTTCTAAATAGCTTTACAATTCTATTTAATGCAATTTTTGCACACACACACCCCTCCCCCAGTGCTCAATTCAGGTACGAAACCACCATTCAATGCTGGTTTTGCGCCTGATATGAGTATTACAAACAATACTTATAGTACTATATTTTTCAATCTTAGTGTTATAATATTTCAATCTTTGTACTATAATAATAATAATAATAATAATAATAATCTTAGTGTTATAATGATAATAATAATAATAATTCAATCTTATTACTGTAATACTAGGTAAGATTGAAATATCAGGTATAAAACCAGGATCGAATGGTGGTTTCGTACCTGAATTGAGTACTGGGGGAATGCAAAAATTGCAATAAATTAAATTGTAAAGCTAAATTTAAAAAAAATTGTTTGAAATTTTTTTGCAACTGAACTCACTTAGCATAATTCACTGAGCCGTCCGATCAGTTTCTTCTTCTTTTTTTTTTTTTTTTCATGAAAAACAAGCGAACTTTTATAATGTCAACTTAACATACTTAAACAGTTCGTGGTCCATTCGAATAGTTAGTATGTGAAAACACAAGTTGGTCTATGACAAACACCGAGCCCGTGTCCCCTCACTCCGGAGTAAGTCCCTCTCCCAACTGAACTACGCGAACAAAATGCCTTGCTGCAGATTTGCCGTCTTGACACATGTTTTTACCTCTGTAATACGTCACAAGTATATGTATAAAACTCTTTTGTTGCTATGATTTGTGATGTTATCAGTTGCAGCAATTAGGGGTATACAAACATTTCCGCCGTTTTAAGCAGAAAAGAGTCAGGAACAACCAGGAAACTAGTACAGACTTATCAAACAAAATATTGGCCGTTAGCATCAATGACATTTTGCCATTTTTCAGGCAACAAATGAATGCCCTTGTGATAGAAGGACTCGGGTTTAGAGCTGAAGAACGCAGCGTCGAAATTTTCCACCTCTGGAACTGTGGTGAACCATGTTGCATAGAGCGAAACAGATGAAAGTCTGAGAGTGCAATGTCCGGGGAATAAGGTGCGGTAAAACCTTCCAGTGTAACTGTTCAAGAGTTGAATTCGTGCTGGTACCGATATGTGGTCTGGCATTATCGTGTAACAGGATGACTGGGCGGCGTCCTTTACTTATCCATGGGCGTTTTTGCTCGATTGCGGCGTTCAGTTTCATCAACTAATCGCTATATCGTTGTGCAGTGATTGTTTTGCCCGGTTTCAACAGTTTGAAGATAGCACTCCATGCATATCCCACCGCACACACAACATCACCTTTTTCTCCATGGATATCCTGTTTTTTTGCAGTGGATGTTTACGGCTGGCCTGAGTCGACCCAGGATCGCCTGCGTATGGAGTTGTCGCAGTGGACCCGTTTTTAATCCCCGGTGACAACCTTCCACAAGAAATTCTTCCTTTGAAGCCTCTTCAGCAACGACATGCAGATGTCCAATCATGGACCAATATAACGCTCCGTTAAAGTATGTGGAACCCACTTAGCAATCTTTCGGATCTTCCCCAAGGTCTGTAGACGCCGTACCATTGTCGATTTAGCCACTTTCAAACGTTTCGTCAGTTGCGTGGCCGATTGTGTGGCATCCTTTTGCAACAGCGACTCCAGCTCCTCGTCTGCGAGTTCCTGCGGTCTACCTGCACTTGGCTTGTCTTCCAAGCTAGGATCACTTTCTTAAACCTGGCAAACCATTCTCGACACGTCCGCTCATCCATAACCGTTTCGCCATACGCCTGCCATATTGAACCGTATACTTCACTCGCACTTTTCCCAAAATTAAACATAAATAACAAAGAGATGCTATGAAAACTATATTAAACTAGCCCATCGATTTGCTCACGGTGGAAATTCTGTTTACATTTTATAGAAAATGAATGCTTCTATAATTTCAAGTGCAATTGTGACTCACAACTGAATGCGTAGAGATCTCATGCCAATATTAAAACACTGATTGATTAGATTCGAAAGTATGCATATTATTGAATAACATTTTCCGTGGTGAGAAGCCGAGAACAAACACATTTGCTTTGTACAGAAGTTCATATGTGTGCCATTTTATTGGGTTTTGACAATTCCAAAGCTTATCAACGGCCCTGAAGAGACACTAGACGTACATTTAAAATCGGTGTTTCTGGGGTGAAGGGCAGAACAAGCACTGTGGGGAAGGTGCGTCTCCCATGCCGTTTCCAGAACACGGGCTCTTACTCAACCAGAAAAACTGGCCTGAAATCCGCGCCTCTGACAACGCGTCCATCGGGAGGGCGCACTCTTAGTTTCGGATGGACTGGGCAAACATTGGTCAGTCAAGGAGTGCAACTTTTCTCAGATATATATATATTTCGGCTTTTTCAAAATATCCCTATAGTTGCATAGAATTTAGTAGACTGAGCGACTGTTTAACTAGAAAGGAAAACTTTTCAGCATGAGATTACGCTGCATTATCAAAATGTTGAACCCACTGCATTACCGTAGAATTGAGAGAATCGATATTAGTGCCTAACGTTGCACTGATCGACAGCGTTGAGATTTAAAACAAAAGAGCAGTTCCTTCAAACACCTCTAAATCATGTTTGTTTATCATTTCTTGAAAATTCTTTGAATAGCGGTTTGTAGAAGAAAGGTCAGTCGCAGCATATACATATCAGTCCCATAAGTATTTTGAAAAGGATAATTGGAAATCATTAAAAAATGTTACGTTATGGTGAAAAAGGACAAACTTGATTGGTTGACTTGAACACCGTGAGGTATACTCGAATGAAGGATAGGAAACCTCTTGCCATTTTTATTACGTGCTATCATTTTTTGTTTGTTGATTCTTTTCGCTTCACTTAGTCGTCTTTTGCCTGTCGTCCTTGATTCTTCTCGCCTAACAGCTTCAGGAATTCTTACCTTGGAAGACGCCGCAAAATTTTTATTGAATATAAAGCTAGATCAACAAGCAGTTTCTTTCCTCCCATCCGAAGAGAAGAGGAAACAATGGCGATTCATTACACACCTGATGGCGATTCATTACTCAGCTTATCAGCAGGTGTTCATCATTAATGAAGCGTAATTTCTGTGCAGAAGAACATAACAGCATCTTGTTTCTCAAAAAAAAAAAAAAAAAAAAGATTATAATGACAGTAGAAAATTTTCTGCAGTTCTGTTAGAACTCCGCTTAACATCCGAAAAGAGAGAGTTAATAATTAACTCAAATATGAGAGGCCAAATACGGAGTTTCAGAAAAGTGTTTCAACAAATCCACTGGAGCTTAAATCCGAAGGGTACTTTACAGAAATACAATTCAGATCTTTACCCACTCGAAAGCCAATACCTTCATCCAGTTTTTATATTTCACTTCTCAATAAACACATTAACTGAAATTAATAGTTTGAATGCTTGCAGGCAAAAGGAAGTCTCCTTTTTTTCTTTTTCGTTTATGCTTTGAAACTGAACTGTGGAAATACTTTTACATTTTTTGAAACAGGTTTTCGAAGATGTTCATATATTTAGGATTTACGTCTTGTATTTCGGCCAGAGATCTGTTCGTCGATGGAAATTACAGTAATTGTCACACATGCTTTGAAAAAGGTAAAACAAAGTTTACGCCGAGATTCCGGGAAATGGTGTTCCAATCATAGCCAGTATATTGGCGGTGTAGATCGAAGTCATAGCCAGTATACCATACCATGGAATAGGAAGAGCAGACACTACTCCGAAGAAGATGACAGATACTATAACACATCATAGTGGATGCCGTCCGACTCAACACAATAGGCAACAAACCGATGCAGATCCACTCTCAATTACACCACCATCGTGAAGAAACTGTTATCTTCAGACCGTAAAGGACAGATTTTGGTATTCAAACTTCGTCATCACCAGATGTAAAGTGGCTGGATATGCACTCTCACTGTAAACAGAGGAAAAAAGCTCCTCCCTGAAAATCTGCAATACGGTGATACCGTACTGCAGATTGCCCACCACTATCAAGAACAGAGATCTAGTCAGAGATATAGTTCTCTCGGATCTTGCGAATCCTGATGCAGGTGGACATGGAACCAATATCTGTGGAGATGGAAGACACCTATCAAATGTCAGATTCCCGCATGCTGTGCAGACGGACTGAAAGAAGATAAGTTTTTGCCCGCTTTCAGCTCATCAGTTGAGCAACTGCAGAATTCATCCCACCTATTATACTGCATTCGTGGTTTAACAAAGGTTTCGAGTGCGTGGAAGCTTTGCTGAGACCTTAGGAATAGCAAGAACACTTGCTTAAAGAACGTACTCAGTAACCTTCGAGTTTGTCGTCTCCTGTGCGAATACAATTTTTGTCACGGGGTCTGGAAAGTACTGTCCAGTACCAATCGCGTACGGTGACAATGAACCTATTGATACATCAGTCGCGGCAAAGCTAACGGTATCACCGTGAAAGTAAGCGCCAACTCTTGTGTTGAGCAGATATAAAAGGACGATGGAAGCAGGAACTTCACAATTCCACCTTTTGAACGAAGCTGGTACCAAATATCAGAGGATTGTGAGAGTTAAAATCAATCAATGGTAAAGGAAACTAGCCCATTAAAATCTCCAGATTCTTAGCTTTCATCATTATCCTGTGGCTGATAAGATGCAACAGAAGTAAGGAGCACATGCTCAGAGAGACGGATCACCATCTCCTGTAATTTTCATGACTGACACAATGTGAGAAATATGAATAACAACGTTTCCGTGTGCAATATTACTGCACGTTGTTCTGCCTAAATGTGCCACACTAGCTTCAGGTGGTTGTAACTTCACATCTTAGCAGAATCGGATGAGAGGATTGCCTCATCATTTAAAGACGAACGAGGCCGGAAAACCCGATAGTTCCACTGAGTAATGGAACACAGAATAGAGAAAAACAAATTAAGAAAATTAATATGTAATGATGACCCGAGTGAAAAACAAAAAGCTCTCTTAAATGACTCAGAGCCTATTTGGTAATTTGGCAATTCTTCCTTTTTCTTGGGCGATGCCCAGTCCGTTAGAAAAAGGGTAGTGAATACGAGGGTGTTTTGAGCCCAAGAACCTCGACGACTCCTTTGACTTTGGGGTTTCAGCGGATGTTTTAACTCACTTTCCTCCAAGCGCCTTATTTATGTTTGTATTTCTTTTCAACAGTCCTTGTAGAAAGCTCAAGTGAACTCTCTGAAGAAACTGTAGAAAGAGAAGAATATTTTGCATAGCGCAAAAGCCATTCGCCGGTGGCGAAATTTGCAACATTCTGCTCCAGAGCCGAACGCTTTCTCGGTTGATTTCCGGATCGTTAAGATATGACCACGTCTCATCCCCTGTCACCAGATCGAAAGAAAACAAATCTTTATTGGCTTCAAACGTTTCCAGAAGATCAGAGCAGACTTCCACCCTTCTGTTTTTCAAATCAGGTATCAACTGCCGAGGTACCCACTTTGCACACACTTTCCAATACCCTAAGTCTTCCACCATCTTCTGTATGGCATTGTGACCACAGTCCAGTTGTGCAACAACCTCACAGATTGTCACTCGTCTCTTTGCGCGAATCCATTCATCCACTCGCTGATGATTCGTGTCAGTGATCCCAGATGATGGTCTTCCACTGCGTGGTTTGTCTTCAATGCTGGTTTCCCCTTCTTTAAACTTCTTCATCCATCTATGCATATTGCTCTTGTCAATGGTATCACCTCTGTAAACATTCACAGCCTTCCGTGGATGTCGGACAGCCTGTACCCTTTATTCGTCAAGAACTCAATGACGGCAGGTTGCTTTTGCTTGGAATCTATTACAATTATTTACCTGCAATGAAGAAGAAGGGTTACTATAGAGGAAGAATTACTCTACCAACATGTGCAATTTGAACGACCTCTGTCAGTTAATAAAACAGTTATGCCCACTTTTGCATTACTTTCGGTACAATCCTCGTATATATTTCCAGGAAAGCTACATCAATAAATATCAACATGTCCGCAAAAGAATTTGAACCTGCACTCCTTTGTTATTTTTTTATCTTTTTTTTTATTGAAGCTTTAAGGATTACCATGAGAAACTCAATGGGCTACAAGCAATCGCCCGTCCCTAATTTAGGGTCACTGGGTCCAGGGAAGGCAGAGAGCCAGTGCCATAAGACAAACACAACATCCATGCCTCACCGGGATTCGAAACCCGGACCTCTTTCGAACGAATGATCAGAAGCCATCGCGTAGACCACTGCGCCACTGGGGCGGCCTACACTCTTTTAATCCGAAATTTAAATTCTTTATCCGTTCTTTTTCAAAACGTTTTCAGTAAAAGCATAAAACGTATACCGCGTTCACTCAGAGTCTAACCCTGGGTCCCTGGCCACGTCCATTATTTGACCGCCAAGGGGTGAGGTAGTAAGTACTTAGTCCACTTTCTCGTGTGCCAACCCCGAGACCCCCACCTCAGTTCCCATTTAACAACCCCAGACGGTTCGGGAAGATCAGGGCTTAAGAGAAAAGGGCTTGTCCTCAACTCTTTACCCCCGTGAGACACGCAGCCGAGCTTGATGACGTAACTGCGGTGGCTCTTCGGAAGCCAAGAGCCACTGAGAGCTGTTCTCTAAAGGAGCACAGTAGAAAAGGCACTTTCAGTCAATGTTTTTCAAAAACAAAAGTTAAGGATTTTGGGTCCTAAAGTAAGAAAACGTTGATGTAATAGTATAAATGCGAAAATTTTAAATTAAAAATTTCTGTCGTGAATGCTTTTTTTTTAAAAAGTATTTTGCTTACTATACTAACTATATTTTTCTGATGGCAAAAACTCAGCGTATGTTTCTTTTTTTTTTAGTAATTCCCTAGAAAAGTTTACTGGTTTAAAACCTTTTTCTCTCTGTCACAAATATTAGTTCTTTAAAACTTTTAAGACACAGAAAGTTACTGAGTTCTTCAAACTCCGTAAAAGTAGTTCAAACACTCTGTTGATGTATAAAATAAAAACTATGTACTTTCATTATTCAAAAGTAGTGAACAAATGTTATTTCAGTAAATGAAGGTACGTTCTTCATTGCACAAACTGTAAAATGTTTTTTTCATTGCATAAAATGTAAAACTGTTTTCTTCATTGCACAAACTGGAAAATGTTTTTTTCATTGCATAAAATGTAAAACTGTTTTCCTCATTGCCCAAATCAAAGGGAAAAAAATTATACTTTTTCTCACTGCGTTTGAGTCAATCCGTTTTTTTCTTCATTTTCTGCAGAGCTTTCCTGTGCCGCATTAATAGTGAATTTCTGTTCAGAAAATGAATTCGAATAAATGTTCGTATTTTGCCAAACCGACAAATAGCATCTTTGTTGACAGATAAAAAACGTTTTTCTAGATCATTTATGAGTTCCCTAATAACACCTTTCCCCTTTTTTAAATGACCTGTCGTGGACTGCGGAGAAAATCTTTTCAAACTGTTTAATAATATTATCCCAAGAACATGATGGTACTGTAAACAGCCAACAGATATTAGTCTTACCTAATTATCTTGAACAGAATTAGTTTCGGGGCAGTTTTTTGAAATAGTTCCTAAAGAAGGATTTTTATCGGATCCCGATAAAGATCTTTCTTATAAACACGAAAGGACGTGGAAAACAATGTCCTGTCCTTTCGTGTTTAGAAGCGCATTTCAGCATGTCACATCTGCACATGATGACATTTCGTTAAAAAAACGGAAATAATAGTCAACACTGTATCGTATACAGCAAACCATCTATCCTGTCTGTGGTTTTCCAGGGTTCCCACAGATTTAACGTGAATGCGAGGATATAGAAGCTCTTGAAGTTGGCCCTGGACGCACTCTTCAATTTAAGCATTTTTTGCCTTAGAATAGTGATGAATAGTGATGAATTACATGATACATGATGAATAGTGTTCTAAGGGCAAAGAAATGTGACATTACCCAAATATTAATAACCATAATTTAAAACACTAAAGTAATAAATAATAACGCTGTTTAAAATACACTTGTCAAAAATTCCACACAGAGAAAATAACCGTTTAAACACACCCACATTACAAAAGTCGCCGTTTATCATACTCCAGTGAAAATACCACATAGAGAAACACACGTGCATTTCAAACACACACATTAATAAAAACAACGAAAATTTCAAACACACATCCAGAAATCAAAACTTTGACACAAGCTCTCTCTCTCTGTCTCTCTTATTTTCTTCTGGGTCCATTATAAACCGCCACACAGGAAAACTGCCACATGCTTTTCATCAAGGGGCCGGCCACAAATTGCTGTTCTTTCGAGGAACAATCTGAATGTGTGGCAGTTTTCCAAGGTATCTAACGACGGGAAGGAGCTCTTTTGTTTGCCTATATTTTGTGTCGGTTCATATGCGTTTAGGGCAACTGGCCACAAAAGTTCAAGGATGTGTGCGGGGGCGTATAAATATTACCGTTTCTTGGCCTATATTGAGAATTGAATTGGGAACTCCAAACAAGTTTGGAGAAAACGTTCTATGTAAGCCAAGCGAGAATTACAGCATAATTCATGCTATGTTCAGAAAAGGACCCTAAGGTGAGATGTTTTAATAACGCTGCAGTTTTACTCTAGCACTAAATGTTTACATATGATGTCAAGTTTGTAATATTTTTCTTTTACTTAATTAATTCACAGGACTTACATCTTCGCCTTTTTAACAGCTTTTAATCCGCCGACTCCATATTCATAATGATTACGTATCAAATGAAGTTAATAGCATTGCGGTTTTACGTAGGCACTGAATATCAAACTCATAGGCCCCAGACCGAAGCCTTTTTAACAGTTTTTATTATATCAATGCCATATTCACAACGTTTACACATCAAATGAAGTTAATAATATTGAGCTTTTACTTAGGCACGACATATTGATTCACAGGCCCTGGGATTAGGACCTTTTACCAGTTTTTATTCTATCAAAGTCATATTCACAACGTTTACAGTGCAAGTTAATAATATTGGGTGTTTACTTAGGCACGAAATATTAATTTCTAGGACCTAGGCTTGGTTTTTTTATTTTTATTTTTTACTCCACCGATGTCATATTCACAACGTTTACACATCATGTAAAGTTAATAATATTGGGCTTTTACTTAGGCACAAAACATAATTCAGAGGCCTTCTTACCAGTTTTTACTAATATCTGTTGGCTGTTTGACAGTACCATCATGTTCTTGGGATAATATTATTAAACAGTTTGAAAAGATTTTCTCCGCAGTTCACGACAGGACATTTAAAACAGGGAAAGGTGTTATTAGGGAACTCATAAATGATCTAGAAAAACGTTTTCTATCTGTCAACAAATATGCTGTTTGTCGGTTTTGCAAAATATACAAACATTTATTCGATTTCGTTTTCTGAACAGAAATTCACTATTAGTGCGGCACAGGAAAGCTCTCCAGAAAATGAAGAAAAAATGCATTAACTCAAACGCAGTGAGAAAAAGTATAAGTTTTTTTGTTTTTTTTTTCATTTGGGCAATGAAGAAAACAGTGTTACATTTCATGCAATGAAAAAAACATTTTCCAGTTTGTGCAATGAAGAACATACCTTCATTTACTGAAATACATTTTGTTCACCACTTTTGAATAATGTAAGTACATAATTTTTATTTTATACATTAACAGAGTGTTTGAACTACTTTTACGGAGTGTGAAGAACTCGGTAACTTCTGTGTGTTAAAAGTTTCGAAGAACTAGTATTTTTGACAGAGACAAAAAGGTTTTAAACCGGTAAACTTTTCTAGGAAATTACTAAAAAAAAAAAAAAAAAAAAGGAGACATATGCTGAGTTTTTGCCATCAGAAAAATACAGTTAGTATACTGCTCCCCAAACTTAGCCCCCACCCCACCCCCTTCCCCCAAACATACATTACTTTCCGTGCCCCCCACTATTTTTCAGAACGAGAGAGCTCCAGATATGCCAAAGCCTCTACAAACTGATGACTACGAGGGTCGTTCAAAAAGTAACGAGAATGATTTTACATGGAGCAGAAGAGTATGCAATAAACATACTTCAGTGGCGTTGATAAAAATTTCTTAATTTAAAAATTACTTCTCAAAAGTTTCCATGGATTTGATTCGTTGATTAAAGCCTCGTATATATACACTGGTGTGCAAAAATTAAGGCCGAAGAGGAGAAATTAGCATGACAGCAAAACGAGCAGGCAGAACGGATCGAAAGATCACTCAGGAGATAGACTAGGGCCCGGTACGGTAGGGCATGCGCATTTATGCAGCATAACGTAGAGGCAGTGTCGGAAGGGAATAAAGCAAACGGGCGGTGTACGCTCAGCAATTCGGTGAAAGCTATTGCACGGTGTACATCGGTTTGAACAACGTCGAATTGCTGCCACCGTGTGATATGGCCAACAGGCAATCCAGTAGACGACATCTGGATGACTTTACCCGAGGTCGCGTCATCCGGAAGTTGGAAGAAGGTCGAAGTGTGACTAGTATGGCCGAGGAGTTCGGGATCGCTCACAGTATCGTTTCACGAGCTTGGAGAGCATTTCAAATGACAGTAACACCTGTCCGAGAGTTTAGCAATGGTCGTCCACGCGCAACCACAGCGGCGGACGACCGGTATATTTTCCTACAGGCGAGAAGAAACAGACGGCAGACAACGGGAGAAATCGCAAGGCACATGCAACAGACAACTGGACGTCTGTTATTGCGTTTTACCGTGACCAGGAGGCTGCACAAAGGTGGTCTATTTGCACGACGACCAGTACGGTGTGTGCCATTATCGCCTGCTCATCGGATATGGCGGTTTCTGTGGTGCCAGGAACACAAGAACTGGACACATCAGCAATGGGGTCGAGTTCTCTTTACGGATGACAGTCGATTTAGGCTGACGAGTGATTCTGGACGTATACATATCTGGAGAGAGCAGGGGACACACAATCACATCTCCAACATCATCGAAAGGGACCGGTTTGGAGGTGGCGGAGTTCTCGTTTGGGGCGGTATTATGTTTGGTAGCCGTACTGACCTCCATATTTTCACAGGAGGTTTAGTCACTGGTGTCCGCTATTGTACCGAGGTTCTCCTGCCTCACATGCGTCTGTTTAGAGGTGCTGTGGGTCCTGAATTCCTCTTCATGGACTACAGCGCCACACCTCATTGTACTGTGGCTGTCGCAGAGCTGTTGGAGAGTGAAGATATTCAACGCATGGATTGGCCCGCAAGATCCCCGGACCTAAATCCAATCGAACACGTGTGGGACCTTCTCGGGAGACACTTGGCAGCACGTCACCAACCGCCAGCAACGATTCCGCAGCTGCGATTGGCGCTACTAGAGGAATGGACCGCGATGCCTCAACAGCTCTTTGACAACCTCGTCCTCAGCATGGACAGACGCTGTAAATCCTGCAACGCAGACAGGGGTGACCATATCCCTTGCTAAAGACTGGATTTTTCTTGGCAGCCGCCTGTCACATGGACGTTTCTGTCTTCTGTCCAGTTGTGCTCGAAGCTGCCTTTTCAATAAAGTGCCTTTGTATCCTATGGATTCCTTGTTTGGACGGTTTTGCTCACTTGTCCCATATTCTTACATCTTGGGGATCGTATTGTATGATATGAGTCGATGTGGAGCACTTCTGCACGACGTTACATTCGAAAAACCGTCTCATCCTAAAATTTTGCACGCCAGTGTATATACTTTACATTGACAAAAATCAGCGGACACCTAGAAGAGAAACACAACGTAGAATTTATTGACATACATTAGTACGGTGTCGAACCAACTTTGACCTTAATGCATGCACTAACCCTTCGAGACATGCTTTCGACAAGGTTTTGGAACACAGCGACAGGTATGCACTTCCATTCAGCACATAATGCTGTTTAGTAATACCAACTGTTTCTTAGTAGTAGGCCTTGGTTCCGAACTTATTATGCGGCGCTCTAATTGATCCCATAGGTACTCTATGCGATTAAGATAAGCGGTCTGTGCTGTCCAGTCCACACACGATAAGGAATTATCATCTAACCACGCCGTAACAGTTCTTGCTTTATGGCTCGGTGCATTATCCTGTTGGTACCAACAAGGCTCAGTTCCATAGTAATGCCACAGAGTAGGTAGGGCATAATTGTCCAGAATTTTGAGGTTGACGTGCTCGTTAACAGGTTTGTCAACGATAACCAATAGGCCGGAACCATACCACGAAAAAAAAACCTACACAAATACACTGCCAGCTCCAAACTTGACCGTAATAACGTTCGCCCGGCTGCCACCATACCCACACACGGCCATCAGACTGATGGATCGTGTGTCTGGATTCATCAGCCCATAGGACCCGTTTGCATTCATCTACGGTAAACGATAAATGTTCTTTACACCATGCTAAACGACGAATAGCATTCCGAGTGGAGATGAAATACTTATAGGCAGCCGTATGACCACGGTAACCTATGGATTGAAATTCTCTGCGAATGGTACGTGTACATGCCGAGGTTCCAGCATTTTTACTCTCCTGTACACTGAGGTCTTGTGCAGTGCTCGGTCGATTAGCTATAACGACTCTCCTGAGGCTTCGACGCTTTTTATGACTGAATTTTTTTTTGGTCTGCCGGTACGTTTTGCTGTTTCAGGCACGCCATGTGTCTTCCACTTATTCAGTACATTGAAAACTCTTGACCTGGGTATATTTAAACGCCTCTCGGTTTCTCTCATGGACAACCCACTAATATAACACTCAACTGTCTTTCCTTTCTCAAAGTCAATTCTTCCCCCCCCTCCCGCGACATTTTCACTCAGCATATATATATATATATTTCACTCATATATACACTGAATGGCCACTTTTTTATGACCACCTGACAGTTTTAAGCAAATGAGCTATGGCTGTACGCTGTTGCCGCCAGAGGGCGAGGCTAAAGCTTAGTGCTTGCGACAGTAGTGAAGTGATTTTTGGGTGACGAGATCGGTAAAAACTGCGATTTGACGGACTTTCAACTTGGGATGATTGTAGGAGCTCGGAGCCATGGAGCGAGTATCACCGAAACCGCCGCATTCATGAAATGTTTCAAAGCAGCGTTTGTTAAAGTGTTTAAAGACTGGACTATCAGGCAAAAAACTAGGTCTCTATACGTGCAACGTGTGGTTGTCATCAACTAGTGACTGCTCGGGCGGAACGGAGAGTGTCTAGACTGGTAACAGACAACAGAAGGGCAACAGGGCAGCAAATTACAGACCATCTTAATCAAGGATCTCGTCAAATGATCTCTGCACGCACTATTCGTAGTACACTGCATCGAGCGGGATATGGCAGCCGAAGGCCTGTTGGAACACTTTTGCTGTCTGCAATTAACAAGAGAAAACGTCTCCAGGTCGCATAGGAGCTCAAGGATTGGACAGTTGATAATTGGAAACAAATTATGTGATCCGATGAATCACGTTTTCAGTTGTACCACACCGATGGCCGAGTGAGAATTTGGAGGAAACAACACAAAAGCATGGACCCCAAATGCATTGCTACAACCCTTCAAGCTGGTGGAGGCAACGTTATGGTTTGAGGAATGTTTTCCTGGCATGCTTTGGGCCCTTTGACTCGTGTTGATCAGCGTCTGATTAGCACATGATATCTAAACATCGTAGCGGACAAAGTGCATCCTGTCATGTGGATGGTTTATCCCAATCGCGATGGCTACTTTCAGCAAAACAATGCGTCCTTCCATAGTGCTCGTATTGTACAGGATTGGTTTCAGAAACATGCCGGTGAGTTTACTTTGCTTAGGTGGCCCCCACAATCTCCAGATCTCAACCCCATTGAGAATTTGTGGGATGAAGTTGAACGAGCCATCAGACAGCTGGATCCACAACCCTGCAATCTCACACTCCTAGAAAGTGCTATTCATCAAGCATGTTCTCAGATTCCACAAACCACCTATCAACATCCCATGGAGTCCATGCCACGAAGAGTCGACGCAGTATTAAAGGCAAACGGTGGCCCAACGAAGTACTGAGGGGTGGTCATAATAAAGTGGCCACTCAATGTATATATATATATATATATATATATATATATATATATATATATATATATATATATATATATATATATACACTATCTACCAACAAGTAATTGGACACCTGTGATAGCAAAGGAAAACGAAGTTTATTCATCTTCAATAGTTGGTGGAGCCTCCACGAGCAGCGATCACAGCTGCGACCCTCCGGGGCATACTCTCAACCAGGCGTTGTACGACGGCTAGCGGTATTTTCTTCCACTCGGCTTGGAGAAGCCAGGTCAGTTCCTTCACCGATTTCGGACGGTGGAGGCACCCTTTAAGTCGACGCTCCAACTCGTCCCATAGGTGCTCAATAGGGTTAAGGTCCGGGCTCTGCGCAGGCCAGTCCATTCGATTAACACCATTGTCACCATAGCAAGCCATGGTGGACCTAGCAACATGACAGGTGGCATTGTCATCCTGAAAGTAACATGGGCCCACCCCTTAAAACTGCCACAACGTAGGAAGCGCATGGTAATCCAAAATGGTGCAGTAGGTCTCGGCGTTGAGTCTACCAGGAATTGCGACCAAGGGTCCTGTGTCATACCAGGAGAAACACCCCCATAGCATAATTCCACCGCCACCGAACTTCACAGTTGGCGCAATACATTCCGGCAGGAGGCGTTCTCCCGGCAGACGCCAAACCCAGACCCTGCCATCCGAACGGTAGAGGGTGAACCTTGATTCGTCGCTCCAGAGAACCTGTTACCACAGTTCAACGATCCACTGTCGACGTTCTTTGCACCACGTTAGCCGAGCAGCGCTATTGGACTTGGTGATCAAGGGCTTGTGGGCGGCAGCACGTCCATGATAACCGAGCAGATGGGCTTCCTTACAGATGGTACTCATCAAAAGAACACTTCCGGATGCCTGTTCAAACTTCTCCCTGGATGTGGCCCATCGATTTGGTGCGGTTCTTCCGAATTTCTCTGGCCAGCACCCGTCGGTTTCTAACTCCCAGTTTTGTGGGTCTGCCGGGTCGGGGCACATCCCGACAGTCACCTCCATCTTCCACTTGTCAATGGCGTAGGCCACTGTCGATTTTGGGTACTTTAACTTGCTGGATATGTCACGTATGGATCGGCCATTTCTGTGATACCCGACGATTACACCTTTCTCGAAATCAGAGAGCTCCGAATTGCGTGGCATCTTGCATGCGACTGGTTGCGTTGTTGTTTCCCACACGACATTTAACGGCGGCGGCCGTGACGTGAATCAGGATCGCAGATATCGTCGATTGCAGGGGTGTCCAATTACTTGTTGGTAGATAGTGTATATATATATAGAAATGTGAAACTAAAGAGCAAATTTTGAACAAAGAAAAAAACAAAAATTCGGGGAACGAGAAGCAGAACAACAATCACCACTCTTTCCAACCACCCGAAGCTGGCGAGCTTCAAACGATAGAAATTTAACGAACAGAAGAATGCAGGGAAGCATATTAATGACTGACTCTCTGTTGGTTTCGTCAAGGGCAAGCAAGCAATGAGAAAATCACTCATTAATCTACTGAGACCAGGGAATTGTGGTTTTCTGCTATTTTAATTTGCTATAAGGACCGATTAAATTTTGGGGTAAAATTGTCAAATTAAAAGGGATTTCTAAAAAAAACCCAAACCCAGCAAATTAAAACACGTTGCCCGACCGCACAACAGCCAAGATAATCACACATAAAATAAAAAGAAAGAGAAGAGAGCCGGGAACCCGAAAAAAAATCACACATAAAATAAAAAGAAATAAGAAAGAGAGCCACACATAAAATAAAAAGAAATAAGAAAGATAATCACACATAAAATAAAAAGAAATAAGAAAGAGAGCCGGGAACCCGAAAAAAATACAACCAGGTAAGAAATTAGTATTAAAAAATTAAGAAAAGCCCAACCAATTAAAGGTACTGAAAGGATATCTTTAAGCTTGTCACAGAAAAAGTAAAACCTTTACCCTGCCAGTTAAAAAGAAAAACAGGAAACACCAGAAAAATATAAAATATGAACAAAAATAAATTAAAACAAAAATAGCAACATTACAATTTTGGAAAAGAAAGGAACCAAGCAACAAATTTAGTAAAAAGGAAGCAAAAGTTGCTCAAGGAGCAATTTACAGTTGCAATTCCGAGAGTGAACCCAAATAACCAAGTTGCATGTCTCAGAATGGCAAGGTAAATGCCCACTGCCCACAGCTTCTCTGTGACTTGCAACCTAGCACTTTGGTATAAAACTTTTATTTTTCTAAAGAATTTATTATTTTTTTTAAAGATGTTTTTGCTGTGGGTGTTACCTTGCCATTCTGAGACATGCAACTTGGTTATTTGGGTTCACTCTCGGGATTTGCAACTGTAAATTGCTCCTTGTGCAACTTTTGCTTTTTACTAAATTTCTTGCTTGGTTCCGTTCTTTTTCAAAATTGTAATGTTGCTATTTTTGTTTTAATTTATTTTTGTTTATATTTTATTTTTTTCTGGTGTTTCCTGTTTTTCTTTTTATCTGGCAGGGTAAAGGTTTTACTTTTTCTGTGACAAGCTTAAAGATATCCTTTCAGTACCTTTCATTGGTTGTAGTTTTCTTGTTTAATTAATACTAATTTCTTACCTGGTTTTGTTTTTCTGGGGTTCTCGGCTCCCTTTCTTTTTATTTTATGTGTGATTATCTTGGCTGTTGTGCGGTCGGGCAACGTGTTTTAGTTTGCTCTGTTTGGGTTCTTTTTAGAAATCCCTTTTAATTTGACAATTTTACCCCTAAATTTAATCGGTCCTTATAGCAAACTAAAATAGCAGAAACCCACAACTCTCTGGTCTCAGTTGATTAATGAGTGATTTTCTTATTGCTTGCCTTTGATGAAGCCAACAGAGAGTCAGTCATTAATATGCTTCCCTGCATTCTTCTGTTCGTTAAATTTCCATCGTTTGAAGCTCGCCTGCTTCGGGTATTTGGAAAGTGGTAATTGTTGTTCTAATCCTCGTACATCGAATTTTTTTCTTTGTTCAAAATTTGCTCTTTAGTTTCACATTTCTATATTATTTTATCTTTTTTCCATGCAGCCTCTGGCGCTTTCGAATTTCAAATTTGTTCTTGGTTTTTGCTTTTTGCCTTTATATGTTTTTGTTTTGTTATATATATATATATATATATATATCTCTGACCTTGGCTACGTATAACGGACGCTCCCTATCTTCTGATTCAAGGCTTCTTGAATTGGAAGAGGAACTGCAAAGGATCAAGTGGGACATCGTCGGGCTAAGTGAGGTAAGGAGAAAAGGAGAAGATCTCATTGAACTGAAAAGTGGACATCTCTTCTACTATCGTGGGACTGATACTGGCAGAACTAGTGGTGTTGGATTTATAATAAACAAGAAACTGAAGGATAAAGTTGTAGAAGTTGAAAGTTCCTCTGACAGAGCTGCACGACTCGTTATCCAACTCTCAAGAAGATACCAGGCTCAGATTATTCAAACTTATGCACCCACCACAAGTCATGCTGAAGAAGAAATTGAAGAATTTTATGAGGAAATTCGTGATCTAAATAATAAAGGTAAGCAGCACTTGAAGATAATTATGGGAGATTTCAGTGCAAAAATAGGGCAACGGCAACAGAATGAAACTTCAGTAGGTAAATTCGGTCACGGCAACAGAAACCAGCGTGGAAATATTCTCGTAGAGTTTGCAGAGGCAGAAGGGTTTTTCATCTTGAACTCCTTTTTCAAGAAAAAGCCACACAGGAAATGGACATGGAGACATCCAAATGGGACGACAAGTGAAATTGATTTTATTATGTGTAACAAAAAATTCGTCATAGAAGACTGCAGTGTGCTAAACAAGTTCAACACAGGCAGTGACCATAGATTGGTGAGATGTAAGATGCACCTCAACACTAAACTCGAACGTAGCAAGCTCATAAGACAAACAAAATGTATTGACATAACCAACCTTAAAAAAGACCATAATACCTTCAAATTGGAACTGAAGAACAGGTTCTCTGCTTTAGAAGGCCTAACATCGGAAGAAGTGGATATTTCTGAAGTTAACAGAAAAGTAACCAAAGCTCTTATGGAAACAGCAACAAAATTAGCTGGGTCTAAGAACAAATTGCATGTGAACAAATTATCAGGAAAAACCAAAATGTTGATGCGAAAAAGAAGAGAGATGAGGACAACTAAAGAAGATGTGACTTCCAAAGTGGACTACATAGAGCTATGCAAGACAGTACGAAAAAGTATCACTGAAGACGTAAGGAAATTCAACTGTGAACTAGTAAAGAAAGCAATTGAAAACAACCAAAGCCTAAAGATAGCAAAGGGACATCTCAGTAAGGGGAAAAAACAGATTATTGCACTGAGAAAAGAAGATGGTTCTGTAACAAGAAATAGAGGCGAAATTTTGACAAGAGTGAAAGATTTGTACTCCAAATTATATGAAAGGGATGATACATGTACTCCAGACATCATGAAAGATACCAGTACCAGAGTTCTTCCAGTCCTTCCAGCAGAAGTTGCACATGCAATCAAGAACACGAAGCGGGGAAAAGCTCCAGGAGAAGATGTAGACATCATACAAGAAGCAAGTGGAGAAATCGAAACAGTACTCGCCCAAATTTTCACTCGATGCCTTAATGAAGGGAAAATTCCTGAGGATTGGAACAACGCTACAATGATCTTGCTACATAAAAAAGGTGATATTGAGGATCTCAGGAACTACAGACCTATCAGCCTCCTATCAGTGGTTTATAAAATCTTCACTAAAGTTCTTTCACACCGCTTGAAGGTGACACTGGACATGGCTCAACCGAGAGAACAAGCTGTCTTCAGGAGTGGCTACAGCACAATAGATCATATCCACGTACTGAGAGAACTAATTGAAAGAGCGAGGGAATATGAACTTCCATTGTGCATGGCTTTTATCGATTATGAAAAAGCGTTTGATTCGGTGAAACAATCAGCAGTTGCAATGGCTCTGAAATCCTGCGGTATTGAAGATGCATACATTAATATTATTAATAACATCTATGAAAATGCAAGTGCAAAGATTCGGCTATTTGAAAATACAACACACATAAAAATTGGAAAAGGAGTGAGACAAGGTGACACCATATCTCCGAAGCTCTTTAATGCCACATTGGAAAATGTCTTTCAATCACTGAACTGGGAAAACAAAGGGATAAAAATTAATGGAGATTATCTAACCCACCTTCGTTTTGCTGATGACATAGTCATTTTTGCAACTAACCCATCAGAGCTACAAATTATGATCCAGGAACTTGCTGACAAGAGTAAAGAAGTGGGATTAAAAATGAACTTTCAGAAGACAAAAGTGATGTTCAATGCTTTTACAAGAAATGAAGATTTATCGATTGATGGAGAAAAGCTGGAGATAACAGACACGTACGTTTATCTTGGACAGCAGATATCAAGTGAGGGTCACATTGGTGAAGAAATTAATCGGCGTACAAAACTTGCCTGGAGAGCTTTTGGAAGAAACAGCATAATTTTCAAAAGCAATATGCCATTATGTCTTAAAAGAAAAGTGTTTGAACAATGCATCCTTCCAGTGCTTACGTATGGTGCAGAGACGTGGACCTTAGCTAAAAGAGACATACAAAGGCTGCAGACAACTCAAAGCAGCATGGAGAGGTGCATGCTTGGTGTAACCAGGAGAGATAAGAAGAGGAACACGTGGATCCGAAAAATGACAAGAGTGAAAGACTTCATGATCAGAGTTAAATCCCTGAAATGGCAATGGGCTGGACATACTGCCAGAAGAACAGACCGTCGATGGACAGCCGAAATTTTAGATTGGATTCCAAGGGACAGGAAAAGACCCAGAAGAAGACCACATGGAAGATGGGTGGATGAAATTCGAAAATATGCGGGAGTGACATGGAGGAGACTGGCACAAGACAGACCGTTGTGGAAGAAACTTGGGGAGACCTTCGTCCAGCAGTGGATTGATAATGGTTGACAATGATGATGATGATGATGATATATACATTTTCACATATAAATATATATTACATTTTCACTCACATGTATGTATACAGGGTGCATAGGAAAGTGCCTTTAGCTTCAAATAACTTGCGAACGGAGAGAGGTACATTTATGCAAGTGAGATAATGGTATAATAAAGAGACTACGCCCGTTCGAATGCAACCAATAGCAGCGCCCGTAGTGGCGAAATACGGAGGTAAGCCATTGCAAATCGAAAACGAAAAGAGATAGAGCAAAATTTCCAATTCCAAAGTTGTAGAGCATCAATTAATTAGTACAAAACGATATTTGTTTCACACGGATAAGATAAATTGCCGTTTGAATACCCTGAAATGCCCGAAATCGATGTGCGACCTTTTGTGTGAACGTTTGAAGGGAACAGGCATACGTATGAGCAAATACACACATTTTATTACACTGGCGTGGAAAAATTAAGGACAAGACGATTTTTCGAATGTAACGTCGTGCAGAAGTGCTCCACATCGACTCATATCATACCATAAGATCCCCAAGATGTAAGATTATGGGACAAGTGAGCAAAACCGTCCAAACAAGGAATCCAAAGGATACAAAGGCACTTTATTGAAAAGGCAGCTTCGAGCACAACTGGACAGAAGACAGAAACGTCCATGTGACAGGCGGCTTCCAAGAAAAATTCAGTCTTTAGCAAGGGATATGATCACCCCTGTCTGCGTTGCAGGATTTACAACGTCTGTCCATGCTGAGGACGAGGTTGTCAAGGAGCTGTTGAGGCATCGCGGTCCATTCCTCTAGTAGCGCCAATCGCAGCTGCTAAATCGTTGCTGGCGGTTGGTGTCGTGCTGCCAAGCATCTCATGAGAAGGTCCCACACGTGTTCGATTGGATTTAGGTACGGGGACCTTGCGGGCCAGTCCATGCGTTGAAATAATTTCACTCTCCAACAGCTCTGCGACAGCCACTGTACGATGAGGTGTGGCGTTGTCGTCCATGAAGAGGCACTAAGGACCCACAGCACCTCTAAACAGATGCACGTGACGCAGGAGAACCTCGGTACAATAGCGGACACCAGTGGCTGAACCTCCTTGGAAGATGTGGAGGTCAGCAGGGCTACCAAGCATGATACCGCCCCAAAAGAGAATTCCGCCATCTCCAAACCGGTCCCTTTCGATAATGTTGGAGGTGTGAAGCTCGATTCAGGAGTGGCTAAATTCCATTGTGCATGGCTCTTATCGATTATGAAAAAGCCTTTGATTAGGTGAAACCATCAGCAGTTACAATGGCTCTGAAAACCTGCGGTATTGAACATGCTTACATTAATATTATTAATAACATCTATGAAAATGCAAGTGCAAAGATTCGGCTGTTTGAAAATACAACACACATAAAAATTGGAAAGGCAGTGAGACAAGGTGACACCATGTCTCCGAAGCTCTTTAATGCTACATTGGAAAATGTCTTTCAATCACTGAACTGGGAAAACAAAGGAATAAAGATTAATGGAAATTATCTAACTCACCTTCGTTTTGCTGATGACGTAGTCATTTTTGCTACTACCTCATCAGAGCTGCAGGGTATGATCCAAGAACTTGCTGACAAGAGTAAAGAAGTGGAATTAAAAATGAACTTTCAAAAGACAAAAGGGATGTTCAATGCTTTTACAAGAAATGAAGATTTATCGATTGATGGAGAAAAGCTGGAGATAACAGACACGTACGTTTATCTTGGACAGCAGATATCAAGTGTGGGTCACATTGTTGAAGAAATTAATCGGAGTACAAAACTTGTCTGGAGAACTTTTGGAAGAAATAGCATAATTTTCAAGAGCAATATGCCATTATGTCTTAAAATAAAAGTGTTTGATCAATGCATCCTTCCAGTGCTTACGTATGGTGCAGAGACGTGGACCTTAACTAAAAGAGACATACAAAGGCTGCAGACAACTCAAAGACACAGGGAGAGGTGCATTCTTGGTGTAACCAGGAGAGATAAGAAGAGGAACTCGTGGATCCAAAAAATGACAAGAGTGGAAGAGATCATGATCAGAGTTAAATCCCTGAAATGGCAATGGGTTGCACATACTGCCAGAAGGACAGACCATCGATGGACAGCCGAAATTTTAGATTGGATTCCAAGGGACAGGAAAAGACCCATAAGAAGATCACATGGGAGATGGGTGGATGAAATTCGAAAGTATGCCGGAGTGACATGGAGGAGACTGACGCAAGACAGACCGTTGAGGAGGAAACTTGGGGAGACATTCGTCCAGCAGCGGATTGATAATGGTTGACAATGATGATGATGATGATGATGATGACACTGTGAGGTTGTGTGTGTGTGTGTGTGCACATATATATATATATATTCTATTAAGAAGAGACAGCAGCAAATTTTGCAACTTACATTTTAATTTCAAAAGTTTTTCTTTTGTTTCTTTTGTTTTCGGCTTTGCTCTTCAGTATATATATATATATATATATATCATCATCATCATCATTGTCAACCATTATCAATCCACTGCTGGACGAAGGTCTCCCCAAGTTTTTTCTCCACAACGGTCTGTCTTGTGCCAGTCTCCTCCATGTCACTCCCGCATACTTTCGAATTTCATCCACCCATCTTCCATGTGGTCTTCTTCTGGGTCTTTTCCTGTCCCTTAGAATCCAATCTAAAATTTCGGCTGTCCATCGATGGTCTGTCCTTCTGGCAGTAATATATATATATATATACAAGTGGAATATATAGAGCTATGCAAGACAGTACGAAAAAGTATCACTGAAGATGTAAGGAAATTAAACTGTTGTGAGCTAGAGAGGAAAGCAATTGAAAACAACTAAAGCCTAAAGATAGCAAAGGGACATCTCCGTAATAGAAGAAAACAGATTATGGCACTGACAAAAGAAGATGCTCTGTAACAAGAAATAGAGGCGAAATTTTTACAAGAGTGAAAGCTTTCTACTCCAAATTATATGAAAGGGATGATACATGTACTCCAGACATCGTGAAAGATACCAGTACCAGAGTTCTTCCAGTCCTCCCAGTAGACATTGCACATGCAATCAATAACTTGAAGCGGGGAAAGCTCCAGGAGAAGATGGAATTACTGTAGACATCATACAAGAAGCAAATGGAGAAATCGAAACAGTACTCGCCCATATTTTCACTCGATGCCTTAATGAAGGGAAGGTTCCTGAGGATTGGAACAACGCTACAATGATCCTGCTACATAAGAAAGGTGACATTGAGGATCTCGGGAACTACAGAAATATCAGCCTCCTCTCAGTGGTTTATAAAATCTTCACTAAAGTTCTTTCACACCGCTTGAAGGTAACACTGGACATGGCTCAACCGAGAGAACAAGCTGGATTCAGGAGTGGCTACAGCACAATAGATCATATCCACGTACTGAGAGAACTAATTGAAAGAGCCAGGGAATATGAACTTCCATGGTGCATGGCTTTTATCGATTATGAAAAAGCCTTTGATTCGGTGAAAACATCAGCAGTTACAATGGCTCTGAAATCCTGCGGTATTGAAGATGCGTACATTAATATTATTAATAACATCTATGAAAATGCAAGTGCAAAGATTCGGCTGTTTGAAAATACAACACACATAAAAATTGGAAAGGCAGTGAGACAAGGTGACACCATGTCTCCAAAGCTCTTTCATGCTACATTGGAAAATGTCTTTCAATCACTGAACTGGGAAAACAAAGGAATAAGGATTAATGGAGATTATTTCACTCACCTTCGTTTTGCTGATGACGTAGTCATTTTTTGCGACTACCTCATCAGAGCTGCAGAGTATGATCCAAGAACTTTCTGACAAGAGTAAAGAAGTGGGATTAAAAATGAACTTTCAGAAGACAAAAGTGATGTTCAATGCTTTTACACGAAATGAAGATTTATCGATTGATGGAGAAAAGCTGGAGATAACAGACACGTACGTTTATCTTGGACAGCAGATATCAAGTGTGGGTCACATTGTTGAAGAAATTAATCGGCGTACAAAACTTGCCTGGAGAGCGTTTGGAAGAAACAGCATAATTTTCAACAGCAATATGCCATTATGTCTTAAAAGAAAAGTGTTTGATCAATGCATCCTTCCAGTGCTTACGTATGGTGCAGAGACGTGGACCTTAACTTAAAGAGACATACAAAGGCTGCAGATAACTCAAAGACACAGGGAGAGGTGCATGTTTGGTATAACCAGGAGAGATAAGAAGAGGAACTCGTGGATCCGAAAAATTACGAGAGTGGAAGACATCATGATCAGAGTTAAATCCCTGAAATGGCAATGGGTTGGACATACTGCCAGAAGGACAGACCATCGATGGACAGCCGAAATTTTAGATTGGATTCCAAGGGACAGGAAAAGACCCAGAAGAATATCACATGGGAGATGGCTGGATGAAATTAGAAAATATGCGGGAGTGACATGGATGAGACTGGCACAAGACAGACCGTTGTGGAGGAAACTTGGGGAGACCTTCGTCCAGCAGTGGATTGATAATGATTGACAATGATGATGATGTTGATGATGATGATATATACACTGCTGGCTACCCAAAATGCAACACCAAGAAGGAGGCATCCGATAGGCCTGAAATTCGCAGCATGCGTCGCCCGCGAGAGGACATGCAAACGATTAGCATTGCAGGGCATATGCATATCATGTGCGCCCGGCACGTCACCGAGAAGCACTATAAGAAGGGTGCACAGAAGGCTTGGTGTAAGTAGTCGAAGTGCGTTGTGCTGCCGGACATGTAAGTGGGAAGCTTTCTGATGCCTCATCGCTGAATACGGCAGTCATTCCAGCACGTTTCAAAGTTCGACAGAGGACGAATTGTGGCTTATCGCGACAGCGGTTTATCGTGCCGAGACAACGGCGCCCGTGTGGGGCAAAATACAGCCACAGTATATGGATCCGTTGGTGCAGGAGGGACGGACGGATCGACGTGAGCGATTGCCGCTGCCGCGGCACACCACCAATCGACAGGACGGCATTTTGAGCGGCGAGCATTGACGGCTCGCAGCGCCACATCACGAGCGTTAGCGCAGGAATTAGGGTGTTTTGCGCAACAACCTGTGCCAGCACGTACCGTTCGACGTCGTCTGCATGAGCGGGTTCATGTCACACGGCGCACATTGCTCCGATTACCATTGACGTTACACCACTGGCGAGTGCGGCGGCAGTGGGCCGTTGGACGCCGCACCTGGACTACGGAATGGCACGACATTGTCTTCTTCGACGAATCCCGTTTCTGCCTGCAACACCACGATGGTCGGATCCACGCGTGGCGGCACCGCGGCGAAAGACTGTATGACGCCTGCATTTTGCATCACCATACCGGTCCGTCGCCTGGCATTATGGTTTAGGGTGCAGTTGGATATGACACTCGCACCCCTCTTGTACGCATTGCCGGTACACTCAACAGCCACCGCTGCATCTCCGACGTTTTGGGGCCTGTAGTCCTCCCTTACGTGAAGGACCTGCCAGCGGCCACGTTTCAACAGGACAATGCGCGCCCGCACGTGCACGCATCGTGCAACAATTCTTCACGGTACACCAGGTGTCACTGCTGCCGTGGCTCGTCTGTTATCCCGATATGTCGCCCATCGAACGCGTCTGGTCCCTGATCGGCAACCGAGTGCCCCGGCAAGAACCACCCGCGGCTACGCCTGATGAACTGTGGCAACGTGTGGAAGCAGCCTGGACCGACATACCCCAAGCCAACATCCAAAGCCTCTTTTGTTCGATGCCGCGGCGTGTAGCGGCCGTTATTGCCAGCCGTGGAAGCCATACGAATTATTGATGTCTGCGTGTTCCGCAAGTCGCACCGGCTTGTAAACTCAATCGTTTCATCTTGGCATCTGTTGTTATGTGTCCAGTAAATCTGGATTTGCTATTTCGTGTCCTTCTTGGTGTTGCATTTTGGATGGTCAGCAGTGTGTGTATCATCATCATCATCATCATTGTCAACCATTATCAATCCACTGCTGGACGAAGGCCTCCCCAAGTTTCCTCCACAACGGTCTGTCTTGTGCCAGTATCCTCCATGTCACCCCTGCATACTTTCGAATTTCATCCACCCATCTCCCATGTGGTCTTCTTCTGGGTTTTTTCCTGTGTCTTGGAATCCAATCAAAAATTTCGGCTGTCCATCGATGATCTGTCCTTCTGGCAGTATGTCCAGCCCATTGCCATTTCAGGGATTTAACTCTGATCATGATGTCTTCCACTCTTGTCATTTTTCTGATCCACGAGTTCCTCTTCTTATCTCTCCTGGTTACACCAAGTATGCACCTCTCCATGCTGCTTTGAGTTGTCTGCAGCCTTTGTATGTCTCTTTTAGTTAAGGTCCAGGTCTCTGCACCATACGTAAGCACTGGAAGGATGCATTGATCAAACACTTTTCTTTTAAGACATAATGGCATATTGCTCTTGAAAATTATGCTGTTTCTTCCAAAAGCTCTCCAGGCAAGTTTTGTACGCCGATTAATTTCTTCATCAATGTGACACTCACTTGATATCTGCTGTCCAAGATAAACGTACGTGTCTGTTATCTCCAGCTTTTCTCCATCAATCGATAAATCTTCATTTCTTGTAAAAGCATTGAACATCACTTTTGTCTTCCGAAAGTTCAATTTTAATCCCACTTCTTTACTCTTGTCAGCAAGTTCTTGGATCATACTCTGCAGCTCTGATGGGCTAGTTGCAAAAATGACTACGTCATCAGCAAAACGAAGGTGGGTTAGATAATCTCCATTAATCTTTATCCCCTTGTTTTCCCAGCTCAGTGACTGAAAAACACCCTCCAATGTGGCATTAAAGAGCTTCGGAGGTATGGTGTCACCTTGTCTCACTCCCTTTCCAATTTGTATGTGTGTTGTATTTTCAAACAGCCTAATCTTTGCACTTGCATTTTCATAGATGTTATTAATAATATTAATGTATGCATCTTCAATACCGCAGGTTTTCAGAGCCATTGTAACTGCTGATGGTTTCACCGAATCAAAGGCTTTTTCATAATCGATAAAAGCCATGCACAATGGAAGTTCATATTCCCTCGCTCTTTCAATTAGTTCTTTCAGCACATGGATATGATCTATTGTGCTGTAGCCACTCCTGAATCCAGCTTGTTCTCTCGGTTGAGCCATGTCCAGTGTTACCTTCAAGGGGTGTGAAAGAACTTTAGTGAAGATTTTATAAACTACTGATAGGAGGCTGATAGGTCTGTAGTTTCCGAGATCCTCAATGTCACCTTTCTTATGTAGCAGGATCATTGTAGCGGTGTTCCAATCCTCAGGAATCTTTCCTTCATTAAGGCATCGAGTGAAAATTTGGGAGAGTACTGTTTCGATTTCTCCACTTGCTTCTTGTATGATGTCTACAGTAATTCCATCTTCTCCTGGAGCTTTTCCCAGCTTCATGTTCTTGATTGCATGTGCAACTTCTGCTGGAAGGACTGGAGGAACTCTGGTAATGGTATCTTTCATGATGTCTGGAGTGCATATATCATCCCTTTCATATAATTTGGAGTAGAAATCTTTCACTCTTGTCAAAATTTCGCCTCTATTTCTTGTTACAGAACCATCTTCTTTTCTCAGTGCCATAATCTGTTTTCTTCCCTTACTGAGATGTCCCTTTGCTATCTTTAGGCTTTGGTTGTTTTCAATTGCTTTCCTCACTAGTTCACAGTTGAATTTTCTTACGTCTTCAGTGATACTTTTTCGTACTGTCTTGCATAGCTCTATATATTCCACTTTGGAAGTCACATCTTCTTTAGTTGTCCTCATCTCTCTTCTTTTTTTGCATCAACATTTTCGTTTTTCCTGATAATTTATTTACATGCAACTTGTTCTTAGACCCAGCTAATTTTGTTGCTGTTTCCATAAGAGCTTTGGTTACTTTTCTGTTAACTTCAGACATGTCCACTTCTTCTGATGTTAGGCCTTCTAAAGCAGAGAACCTGTTCTTCAGTTCCAACTTGAAGGTATTATGGTGTTTTTTCAGGTTGGTTATGTCAATAGATTTTGTTTGTCTTATGAGCTTGCCACGTTCAAGTTTAGTGTTGAGGTGCATCTTACATCTCACCAATCTATGGTCACTACCTGTGTTGAACTTGTTTAGCACACTGCAGTCTTCTATGACGAATTTTTTTATACACATAATAAAATCAATTTCACTTGTCGTCCCATTTGGATGTCTCCATGTCCATTTCCTGTGTGGCTTTTTCTTGAAGAAGGAGTTCAAGATGAAAAACCCTTCTGCCTCTGCAAACTCAACGAGAGTATTTCCACGCTTGTTTCTGTTGCCGTGACCGTATTTACCTACTGAAGTTTCATTCTGTTGCCGTTGCCCTATTTTTTCATTGAAATCTCCCATAATTATTTTCAAGTGCTGCTTACCTTTATTATTTAGATGACAAATTTCCTCATAAAATTCTTCAATTTCTTCTTCAGGATGACTTGTGTTGGGTGCATAAGTTTGAATAATCTGAGCCTGGTATCTTTTCGAGAATTGGATAACAAGCCGTGCAGCTCTGTCTGAGGAACTTTCAACTTCTACAACTTTATCCTTCAGTTTCTTGTTTATTATAAATCCAACACCACTAGTTCTGCCAGTATCCGTCCCACGATAGTAGAAGAGATGTCCACTTTTCAGTTCGATGAGATCTTCTCCTTTTCTCCTTACCTCACTTAGCCCCACGATGTCCCACTTGATCCTTTGTAGTTCGTCTTTCAATTCAAGAAGCCTTGAATCAGAAGATAGGGAGCGTCCATTGTACGTTGCCAAGGTCAGCATCAGATGGCAGCCTAGTCCGGTCCTCCGGGGATTCTTAGCACCCTCTGTCTTCATGTCGCACTGGCCGCTGTCTTGGCCAGGTACATTCCAGCTGCAGGAGACTGAGGGCCAAGATTTAGGTTGTGGAGTCATTTTGGAGGGGTTTGGCCATAACTCACCACGCTGGCCAAGCGGGTTGGTGAGTGTGGGATAGAATTTCCTCTAATCCCGATGGTATAGTTATACCGCTATTGGCGGTCGTCAGAGCCCCTTTAGTAGGAACAGGATGTACCACGAGAAGGCGGGGTTGACATTTGTCAAGGAGAGGCTGTGATGTTACGCATCACCTGACCTTACATCCCTGTGTGTATATATTTATATATCATCATCATCATTGTCAACCATTATCAATCCACTGCTGGACGAAGGTCTCCCCAAGTTTCCTCCACAACGGTCTGTCTTGTGCCAGTCTCCTCCATGTCACCCCTTCATACTTTCGAATTTCATCCACCCATCTCCCATGTGGTCTTCTTCTGGGTCTTTTCCTGTCCCTTGGAATCCAATCTAAAATTTCGGCTGTCCATCGATGATCTGTCCTTCTGGCAGTATGTCCAGCCCATTGCCATTTCAGGGATTTAACTCTGATCATGATGTCTTCCACTCTTGTCATTTTTCGGATCCACGTGTTCCTCTTCTTATCTCTCCTGGTTACACCAAGTATGCACCTCTCCATGCTGCTTTGAGTTGTCTGCAGCCTTTGTATGTCTCTTTTAGTTAAGGTCCACGTCTCTGCACCATACGTAAGTACTGGAAGGATGCATTGATCAAACACTTTTCTTTTAAGACATAATGGCATATTGCTCTTGAAAATTATGCTGTTTCTTCCAAAAGCTCTCCAGGCAAGTTTTGTACGCCGATTAATTTCTTCATCAATGTGACCCTCACTAGATATCTGCTGTCCAAGATAAACGTACGTGTCTGTTATCTCCAGCTTTTCTCCATCAATCGATAAATCTTCATTTCTTGTAAAAGCATTGAACATCACTTTTGTCTTCTGAAAGTTCATTTTTAATCCCACTTCTTTACTCTTGTCAGCAAGTTCCTGGATCATACTCTGCAGCTCTGATGGGGTAGTTGCAAAAATGACTACGTCATCAGCAAAACGAAGGTGGGTTAGATAATCTCCATTAATCTTTATCCTCTTGTTTTCCCAGCTCAGCGACTGAAAAACACCCTCCAATGTGGCATTAAAGAGCTTCGGAGATATGGTGTCACCTTGTCTCACTCCCTTTCCAATTTTTACGTGTGTTGTATTTTCAAACAGCCTAATCTTTGCACTTGCATTTTCATAGATGTTATTAATAATATTAATGTATGCATCTTCAATACCGCAGGTTTTCAGAGCCATTGTAACTGCTGATGGTTTCACCGAATCAAAGGCTTTTTCATAATCGATAAAAGCCATGCACAATGGAAGTTCATATTCCCTCGCTCTTTCAATTAGTTCTCTCAGCACGTGGATATGATCTATTGTGCTGTAGCCACTCCTGAATCCAGCTTGTTCTCTCGGTTGAGCCATGTCCAGTGTTACCTTCAAGCTGTGTGAAAGAACTTTGGTGAAGATTTTATAAACTACTGATAGGAGGCTGATAGGTCTGTAGTTTCCGAGATCCTCAATGTCACCTTTCTTATATAGCAGGATCATTGTAGCGGTGTTCTAATCCTCAGGAATCTTTCCTTCATTAAGGCATCGAGTGAAAGTTTGGGCGAGTACTGTTTCGATTTCTCCACTTGCTTCTTGTATGACGTCTACAGTAATTCCATCTTCTCCTGGAGCTTTTCCCCGCTTCATGTTCTTGATTGCATGTGCAACTTCTGCTGGAAGGACTGGAGGAACTCTGGTACCGGTATCTTTCATGATGTCTGGAGTGCATGTATCATCCCTTTCATATAATTTGGAGTACAAATCTTTCACTCTTGTCAAAATTTCGCCTCTATTTCTTGTTACAGAGCCATCTTCTTTTCTCAGTGCCATAATCTGTTTTCTTCCCTTACTGAGATGTCCCTTTGCTATCTTTAGGCTTTGGTTGTTTTCAATTGCTTTCCTCACTAGTTCAAAGTTGAATTTTCTTGCGTCTTCAGTGATACTTTTTCGTACTGTCTTGCATAGCTCTATATATTCCACTTTGGAAGTCACATCTTCTTTAGTTGTCCTCATCTCTCTTCTTTTTTGCATCAACATTTTCGTTTTTCCTGATAATTTATTTACATGTAACTTGTTCTTAGACCCAGCTAATTTTGTTGCTGTTTCCATAAGAGCTTTGGTTACTTTTCTGTTAACTTCAGAGATGTCCACTTCTTCTGATGTTAGGCCTTCTAAAGCAGAGAACCTGTTCTTCAGTTCCAACTCGAAGGTATTATGGTGTTTTTAAGGCTGGTTATGTCAATAGATTTTGTTTGTCTTATGAGCTTGCCACGTTCAAGTTTAGTGTTGAGGTGCATCTTACATCTCACCAATCTATGGTCACTACCTGTGTTGAACTTGTTTAGCACACTGCAGTCTTCTATGACGAATTTTTTGTTACACATAATAAAATCAATTTCACTTGTCGTCCCATTTGGATGTCTACAACTCCATTTCCTGTGTGGCTTTTTCTTGAAGAAGGAGTTCAAGATGAAAAACCCTTCTGCCTCTGCAAACTCAACGAGAGTATTTCCACGCTGGTTTCTGTTGCCGTGACCGAATTTACCTACTGAAGTTTCATTCTGTTGCCGTTGCCCTATTTTTGCATTGAAATCTCCCATAATTATTTTCAAATGCTGCTTACCTTTATTATTTAGATGACAAATTTCCTCATAAAATTCTTCAATTTCTTCTTCAGGATGACTTGTGTTGGGTGCATAAGTTTGAATAATCTGAGCCTGGTATCTTTTCGAGAGTTGGATAACAAGCCGTGCAGCTCTGTCAGAGGAACTTTCAACTTCTACAACTTTATCCTTCAGTTTCTTGTTTATTATAAATCCAACACCACTAGTTCTGCCAGTATCCGTCCCACGATAGTAGAAGAGATGTCCACTTTTCAGTTCGATGAGATCTTCTCCTTTTCTCCTTACCTCACTTAGCCCCACGATGTCCCACTTGATCCTTTGTAGTTCCTCTTTCAATTCAAGAAGCCTTGAATCAGAAGATAGGGAGCGTCCATTGTACGTTGCCAAGGTCAGCATCAGATGGCAGCCTAGTCCGGTCCTCCGGGGATTCTTAGCACCCTCTGTCTTCATGTCGCACTGGCCGCTGTCTTGGCCAGGTACATTCCAGCTGCAGGAGACTGAGGGCCAAGATTTAAGTTGTGGAGTCATTTTGGAGGGGTTTGGCCATAACTCACCACGCTGGCCAAGCGGGTTGGTGAGTGTGGGATAGAATTTCCTCTAATCCCGATGGTATAGTTATACCGCTATTGGCGGTCGTCAGAGCCCCTTTAGTAGGAACAGGATGTACCACGAGAAGGCGGGGTTGACAATGATCCTGCAACATAAGAAAGGTGACATTGAGGATCTCGGAAACTACAGACCTATCAGCCTCCTATCAGTAGTTTATAAAATCTTCACTAAAGTTCTTTCACACCGCTTGAAGGTAACACTGGACATGGCTCAACCGAGAGAACAAGCTGGATTCAGGAGTGGCTACAGCACAATAGATCATATCCACGTGCTGAGAGAACTAATTGAAAGAGCGAGGGAATATGAACTTCTATTGTGCATGGCTTTTATCGATTATGAAAAAGCCTTTGATTCGGTGAAACAATCAGCAGTTACAATGGCTCTGAAAACCTGCGGTATTGAAGATGCATACATTAATATTATTAATAACATCTATGAAAATGCAAGTGCAAAGATTAGGCTGTTTGAAAATACAATACACGTAAAAATTGGAAAGGGAGTGAGACAAGGTGACACCATATCTCCGAAGCTCTTTAATGACACATTGGAGGGTGTTTTTCAGTCGCTGAGCTGGGAAAACAAGGGGATAAAGATTAATGGAGATTATCTAACCCACCTTCGTTTTGCTGATGACATAGTCATTTTTGCAACTACCCCATCAGAGCTGCAGAGTATGATCCAGGAACTTGCTGACAAGAGTAAAGAAGTGGGATTAAAAATGAACTTTCAGAAGACAAAAGTGATGTTCAATGCTTTTACAAGAAATGAAGATTTATCGATTGATGGAGAAAAGCTGGAGATAACAGACACGTACGTTTATCTTGGACAGCAGATATCAAGTGAGGGTCACATTGGTGAAGAAATTAATCGGCGTACAAAACTTGCCTGGAGAGCTTTTGGAAGAAACAGCATAATTTTCAAGAGCAATATGCCATTATGTCTTAAAAGAAAAGTGTTTGATCAATGCATCCTTCCAGTGCTTACGTATGGTGCAGAGACGTGGACCTTAACTAAAAGAGACATACAAAGGCTGCAGACAACTCAAAGAAGCATGGAGAGGTGCATGCTTGGTGTAACCAGGAGAGATAAGAAGAGGAACTCGTGGATCCGAAAAATGACAAGAGTGGAAGACATCATGATCAGAGTTAAATCCCTGAAATGGCAATGGGCTGGACATGCTGCCAGAAGGACAGATCATCGATGGACAGCCGAAATTTTAGATTGGATTCCAAGGGACAGGAAAAGACCCAGAAGAAGACCACATGGGAGATGGGTGGATGAAATTCGAAAGTATGCAGGGGTGACATGGAGGAGACTGGCACAAGACAGACCGTTGTGGAGGAAACTTGGGGAGACCTTCGTCCAGCAGTGGATTGATAATGGTTGACAATGATGATGATGATGATGATATGAGACATGAGGCTTGGCTACGTCTCTAAGATACACCTCACACTTTCCTACTTCGAAGTATTCTCGCTCTACCTGCATGCACCGGTCCCACCTTTCTATCCATTTCCGAAAGGTGAGTTCGAAACCCTTCCTCGACATGTGGTGCAGTATGCCCATCACAGTGTTGTTCAGTTCGGTATTTGATGCAAACCGTTGTTTTCCCGCAAAGGTTGTTTTCCCACTTCAGGGAATAAACGGAAATCACACAGCTCCAGATCCGATGAATACGGAGGGTGCGCCATCATTTAGATGCCTAGATCTTAGATAACCTGCTTTGTAAGCAAAGCACGATGTGCAGGGGCAAAATCCAACAAGTTTGTGCATACTCTGGGTGTTTTGGGGGGGGGGGGAATCCTTTAGAGGACCTTTGAGAAATGTATAATAATAGGCACAAGTAACAGTTTTTCCTTCTGGAACAACATGGTTTTACAGAATTCCCTTTTTATCAAAGAAAACCAGGTGCATGACCTTCCCTGCACTTGCTTGAACCTTTGCTTTTTGGGAACGGAGACGCTGGGGTGTTTCCATTGAGTGCTCTGCTGTTTTGTTTCTGGAGCAAATCGGTGAAAACACGTTTCATCACATGTGAGGGCTCTATCCAAAAAGTGTGGCTCAAGTTGTAGCCGGCACTTTCGTTAGCAACAAGTGATTACACGATTTGCCTTGTGTTCTTCCGTGAGTAAGTAGGGAATCCACTTTGCAGCGAATTTTCGTACCCGAACCTGTCTCGCACAATGCCATTAAAGAAACAAACGGGCATTTGCATCACATCAGCAACCTCCTTAAATGTATTTCGGCGGCCTTGGCACATTAGTACCTCGATATTATAGAAAGTAGCCTCCGTAATTGATTTTCTTGTGCCACTCAATAAACTTGCACGGGACGAAGCATCTTCCTTATAGGCTGTTTTAATCATTTCGTGCGTTTCTGTGGTAGTTTTACCCAAACTCAGACAGAATTTTATAGCTGCTATTTGCTCCAGTTTTAAATCCATATTGGGTTGGTTATAGCAACACTTTTGAACTCTACGCCGTCTACTACAAGAAGGAACCAGCGGAGCGCTGTAACGACGCGTCAACACGTGACTGACCTTGCAGGTGTTTATGTTCCGACACAAGCAATTTTTATAAAGTTCATTGTAATTTTTTATAATTTTTGCTTATTTTTATTTATTTACTGCACCACCATACACCAATTTTCAAGTTACGAAAAACTAAAAAAAAAAAAAAAAAAAAAAAAATGCGAGGCAGATTACTTTTATCTGCAGGTTTAGTGACCACCGTGAGCAACTGCATGGGCTCCAAGCAGCCAGCTGTCCCTAATTTAGGGTCACTGGTTCCAGGGCAGGGGAGAGCCATGGCCGTAACACAAACACAGCATCAATGCCTCACCGGGGTTTGAACCCGGACCCACTCGGACAAATGATGATATGCCAGTGCTTAGACCACATTGCACCGGGTTGGACGTCTCTTTGGAAAGAGAACGTCTATGAAATTTCTCTTTTAATTTGATGTATCCAATATGTGCATTCCTAGGTTTCGCGAAGAAATCGTAATGCTGAAGTTAGAAGGTAAATCGGACTGTAAAAGGAATAATTAAAATCTTATCGAAAATAGGAAAATTCTATGATAGTGAGATTCTGGAAGAAAGAGAGACAGAAACGTTCTTTTACTCAGGTAATACTACTCATTAAAATTTTGCAGTCTGTATTTCTACAGGGTGTTGCAGCGGGAAGTTCCACTTCTTTAAATACTCAATTGTTCGACTAAATAACTAAACAGTAACATAACTGCCTGTAAATGAGAGGTTAATAATGAGAAAATGACGTACCACCACATCAAGTGCTGAAAGTGTCCCCATTCCTCTTCGAGTCAGATTTGCATACGTTTCACCATGTTTTCTGATACACGCCTCAGCATGTCTGTGTCGGTATTGTTTGTGTGTTTGCCCGGAGATTCTGAATGGTTCATGGTCTGTTTTTGTTCTCTTTCTCCTTAACATAGTCCCACAAGAAGTAATCTGCTGACATCACACCGTACTCGTGTCGATGACAGAAACACCGTACTCGTGTCGATGACAGAAACACCGTACTCGTGTCGATGACAGAAACACCGTACTCGTGTCCATGAAAAAGCTGTTGATGAGCGCGATGGACTCTTTGGAGGTGTGGCAGTGGCACTATCCTACAGGAAGCTCGATGTCATCTATTTGCTCCACGAAGGCCATGAAAATGTCCTTGTACACAGCAGTGCTCACACTCCCTTCAAAGAAAATTGGTCCAGTGACTCTCTCAGCAGAAATTGCACATCACACACATACCTTTCCCTGATGAAGTGGTGTCTCGTGGATCACATGAAGGTTTTCTGACGCTCAAAATCCTCGTGTTTTGATAATTTACATATCCTGAGAGATGAAACCAAGCTTTTTTTATTATTTGGGTTTAGCGACCACCGTGAGCAACTCAATGGGCTATAAGCAATCGCCCGTCATTAATTTAGGGTCACTGGTTCCAGGGAAGAGAGAGAATCAGTGCCGTAATACAAGCACAACATCCGAACCTCACAGGGATTCGAACCCGGGCCCTCCATGGACGAATGGTCATAAACCATCGCTTAAACCACTGCGCCACCGGGCTTCATAGGTAAACCATGTGGTAGTCAATATTCCAGGGTTCCTTTCCACCCAGATGAGGAACCAATTACAATAATGTATAAGCTTGATTTTGTCGGGCCCCATCAGCTGGTGTACAGTTGTAATAATGTACGGCCTGATTTTTGCGTGCTCAGGTGCTCTTTGGCACATCGCTAAAAAGTAGCCGGTCTCATATGAAAATCGGCGCAATGATTTCCGGGGAGCGAAACAATCGGCTAAGAACATCTTTCTGAAGAATGCGGTATTTTTTACAGCGGGTTGTGCTTCCCTTTCTCACTCAGTGACTACTTGGAGCCCACGGAGCTATTCACGGTGGTCGTTAAACCTTCAAACAAAAATAAATAAAAGTAGTTTGCCTTGCATTTTTTTTAAGTTTTTCGTAGCCGTAGGTATTGGTGATGGGAAGCTAGCTCATGACTGTACCTGCTTCGTCCAAATGCGGTCTCTGCAGGGATATGCTGATATCTCTCAAAAAAGATCTGATAGTGAGTGACGGCTTTGTGCGAGTAATCCCGCCAGGATCCAGCAGTCCTTCACCCGGACAGGTTCGGTCTAGAGAACGGCAAGGGTCTGCCGCCCCCACAGACCGACACTTCCCAGCCATAGCCCGAACGTGTGGCATGCTAATGAGCAGGGGCACTTAATCTCGCGCCTATCTGGGAGATTCATTCGCCAGCGCGATGGATTTGGGACCGAAGTCCTTTATTAGTTTCTAGGCTAAATTTATTATTACAGTCACATTTATTGACACTGAGGGTCTCATGTCGGGAAATTAATACTCTATTCTATGATCCCTCTCACAAAGATGGTGTGACGTATATTCTGAAATATTCCTTTTTAGTTTCTTTCCTTATGTAAATCTTGAGTTTGTTCTCAGTTATACTTCACACTTAACGTGATATTTTCTCTCTCAAACGAATACTGTTGACAACACAATTGAGGTAGAATGAACGGGACATATGCCTGTTATGAGATAAGCACCAGAGATATAAACTACAGTACAACAGTTGCTCGTGTGGAGTGTGGGGTGTTGAATGTGGTTGGTACTGATTTGTTAAGTAAAATGGGAAGTGCTATGATCTATCTATGAAAACATCTGGAATAAAGCCAATTTCCGTAAGACTTCTGTTTAAATGTTTCGTCTGGCCGTTAAGTTTTAATTTAGGAACTCTTTAATCGTATGGTTATGTTTTTAAAATAACGTAAGAAGAGCGACAAAGAATCAGTACGAAAAGACATTACGTTATAATGGCAATAAAGAAATAATTTACACGGTATTTACAGATCCGCAGGACTAGGGCCTGTACTGCGGTCATGACTCTGGCCTGAGTCATTATTCTCCCCCTCAATGCATTCTTCCATCTTGATTCTTCTATCTTCGGTCATCCTTCTACCAGGAGCTCATGCTGTACCACAACGAGGTCTCTGACCAGCTCAATGAGTCCCTGTATCGCTCTAGGATAGGCGAGCAACTCTGAAACTAGGAGTTTTCTTCAACCTGCAAGAGAAACACAATCAAAAATCATGTGTGCCACATCTGCGGTCGGGGCCCCGCATCCATACACTCGTTCCTTTATCGCAAAGCGGCGGAAATACTCCGGCGATACGCCATGACCAGGTAGTTTTCCTTCCCGTGTCCCACTCGCCCCACCTATGCTGCCACTCCACCATAGTGACTTTCTGCAATTGGGTCCGCACGTTTTGCAGCGGCGTTCTTTTGAATCCCTTACCAGTGGCGTCCTTTTGAGTCCTATTACCAGTGGCGTCCTTTTGAGTCCTATTACCAGTGGCGTCCTTTTGAATCCTATTACCAGTGGCGTCCTTTTGAGTCCTATTACCAGTAGCGTTCTTTTGAGTCCCTTTACCAGCGGCTTTCTTCGTCAGTTGGTCTGCCCTCTCATTTCCAGTGGTTCTGACATGGCTTCGGACCCAGTGGAAAGAAACCACCGTATTGCTCGCTGACTCGATCAGCGTTTCGATTTCTTCGACCAGGGGCATTCTGCCCCTGAACTGACCAAGCGCCTTGAGTGCCGCTTGGCTATCAGAGAAAATATTTATTTCGCCCGCTTTGCTGCAGGGAAAGGCCAACCACAACGCCTCTCTGATCGCTAACAGCTCCGCTTGAAAAGACAGAGGAGTTATGAGATAATTTTATCTGATTCGCAAAAATCTCGTTGCCATTCCAGAGCTCGCAAAACCCTGTACCAACGCATCCACCTATCTCGGAGCCGTCCGTGAATAGTTCCCGCCCCGAGGGAGAACCTTTTCCCGTGTGGGGCAGACTTTTTTGGCCCGGTGGCAAGTCCAGTCAATCTTAAGTACAAGTAATTCTACGTCGGACGACCGATAATGATCTCCGAGTAGTTCCACGTCTTTACCAAATCTGAGGGATTGCACAGCTGCCTCTCTCACCACCAGTAAGTCCGTAGACTCACACCCAGCTAACACCTGTAGTGGAGCTGTGGATGTCGTGTGTAAACACCTAGTGATATCTAACAGTACTCTACGCTGAATTTGTTTTAGACCGAGCACCCATACGTCAGAATTTTCTCAAAACCATGTTTATATACTACTTTTCTGGCTGGCCCAGACAGTCGCATTCCATTGATCCTATTCAGGATCATGGTACACCTATCTTTCAGGTAACGAAGGTGAAGGAATCTTGACAGCTTTGTATCTTGGATTACTTCATAATACTTCAACTCCCTCACCGCCTTAATCGTATGCCCATTAAAACGACACTTAAAAGGAGCGACCATCTCCCTCTTCTTCGCTATAGCCAACAATGTCGTTTTTTCAGGAGCGAAGCACAGCTTACACTCCTTGCTCCAGCATTCTAACTGTAAAACAGCGGTGTGCACCTTCCGCTCAATCATGTGCCTACCCGATGCAGACACTATAAGGATGAGGTCATCCGCGTAGGCCTGCATTTATACTCAGTCTTCCATAGGAAGGGCGAGTGCTGTGCTATCAATCACGTTCCACCACAAAGGATCCAAGCAAGAGCCTTGCGGGCAGCCCATTTTGTACCTCGTACCCTCTAATAAAAGTCTTATCACCGACTTCGGACTCAATCGTCCTGTTTGAGAGGAAATCACTAACCAACAGGAAAATGTTCCTCTGGAAACCAAGTCTTTTCAAACGGTCCAGGACCAGTGGCCACCAGACACAATTGTTGGCGCCCGTACATCGAATGAAACAAGGCAGGTGTGTAAACCCCTATCCCTACTCAACTTTGCCTGTTGTATAAGGCTGACTAGTGCTTGGCTAGTACACCTCTCTGGTGTGAAACCAAATTGGCGGTTGGAGAGCATTCCCTGATCGACAAGGAAGTGGGTAGCTTGAATCACTAGGACCTTTTCCAACAACTCCATGCGCAAAGCAGGCAAATCGGCCCGTACCCCGTGGAATCTGCTCGGCTCTTATTTTCTTTACTGAAGAGAACGATCTCGCGGTTTTCCAAAAGGGAAAATACTTTCTTTCTAGGCACTAGTTCAACAAGCAAACAAAGTACCTCGGGTTGGCTGCGAAGACTTCGCGGATAATAGCCAAGTCCAATCCGTCTTTACCCGGAGCCTTACCCGTGTTAAGACTGTTAATTGCAGCACCTACCTCTGCCTCCGTGAAAGGTGGGTCATCCTCAGTTACTGTTGGGACTCTGCAGCTTTCTCTGATCGCACGCTGTTCTTAAGAGTCCCGAACTCCTCATCGACAGGAAAGTGGTGGCTCAGGGGATCCTTCACTGTCTCTTCCATGGTGGCGGTGTAAGTGCCACTCTCTGTTCTGACTGATGCCTGTAACAGTGGGCAGCTGATGGAGCCCTTCGCTATCTTGTATGGAATCCCAAAAGGATTCCCTACTGGGGTAGTCTTGCACAGATGCCTCCAGTGTTTTCTCTTCGATTCAATCATTGCTCTTCTATACTTTGGATCGGTTAGGTTACATTCCTTTTTCAGGAGTTGCCTACGTCGACGATAAAAGCTCTTCCCCTGCATCCTTCTCCTGCTTTGCATGGCCTTCCCTCTGAGAAGGCTCAGGTTTTCCGACCATCAGAGAAGCGGGGCCAAGGCCCTTCCCCGCTTCCCTGCAACCTTCCCAGATTGCGACTACTTCTTGCGTGATATGAATGAAGAGTTGGCCCAGGTCATCTACGTCATCGAGATGTGGGCATTCCCTGTCGCCAAGGAGAACAGCCAGCAGGGTTTTTAATTCAAGCCAGTTATGGTTCTGGGCGGCGAACCTCTTTCTGGGGGTTTTCCCAGTTTTTTTTTATTCCTATCTTGAAGGTTATCGCAAGATGGTCGCTGCAGCTCACATCGTCCAATACCTGCCAATCCTGGAGAAATGAGAAATTCGAAGTACTGGTGAGAGTAAAGTCGATCCAAGACGTTCCCTGCGCTCCGTGGAACGTGGGGACGCTGTCTGAGTTGTTCCTGACTTATTGTTGCCGTATCAGACCTCCATTTACAGAGATCTTGGCATACAACCGGGCTTCACTCACATCAATCGCAAGATCTTTTATACTTCATACTTATAATCCTTTTCTCGTGAAGATACTCCTGACTCTGATCCTCCCTGTCAGCTCGTCAAAGCTGACAAAGTCCAGGAGGTCCCTCCCCATCCTATCTTTATCCTGATTTTCCCAGAGGGGATTTTTTGCGTTGCAATGTCCACCAATGATTGTTACGTGTTGCTGCTGAGCTTCCAGCAACTTTGAGGTTGGGTCTAGCACTTCCGAAAGATCCCCGTAGAGCGGGCTGTACGCATTTATCAGGAGGATTTTCTCTCTACTACTCTCGACCAGGGCCACCACGCTGGGCGTGCATTCTAGCTTCAAGACTGCGAGGTCAGGGTCCAGAACGACCATGCCTGCCAGGGGCTTTTCACTTCGAAAGTGATACTTCCTTGAGGAGTTGTGGAAACCCACTATTCTACAATGTGAATGGTAGGGCTCTTGCAAAAGCAAGATTTTTGCAGCGACTTCACTGGCCGTTTTAAGAATTTGCCCTGTTGCAGATCTCGCATGATGGGCGTTGAGCTGAAGTACTCTGATACCTGCTTTAAGCCGCTCAACCATAGTAACCCTAGTTGACTCGGCTTCTGAGTTGCTCTAGTAAGAATAGGGCACGTCTTACCGAAGCTGGAGTGATTCTCGTCCAGTTCGCAGCTGTGCTACAGTGCCTAGAAGAATTAGTGTGACGTGCTCCCTAAGATGCCCTTCACGGTTTTGTGACCAATCGTCATGAAATGACAGAGGGCGCTGGTATCGGAAGTTACGTTAGGATGCTTCATGGGCTTCATGCTATTCAATGGTGGGAAGTTTGTTTGCCAAGGTTTTGCTGCCTTACGAAACTTCAAATTTTCACAAAACAAAAGTTAGTGGAGGGAAATCTTTTTGGCAGTATCTTTGCTAATTCGTTGGAGTCGATCATAACAGTAATGCACTAGGTAATTCAACAGTTGATCACTAAAACCCAATAGGCTTATTCGGGTGCTAGTGTGCTAGTTTTATTTAACTGTGGATTGTTTATAACAAAATTTGTTTCCGAAATTAGTAGCTTTTTATTCGTGAAGATGTAGAGTTGATCAAGTATTGGCTGTCACGCGTTAAACCTACTGTGTGGTTAAACTTAAGTGTAGTACTGAAATCGACTGCAACAGTTATAAGAACAGAGGAAAATAATGTCAGCTATGAAGGGACTGCGAAATTCTGCATTAGCAAATAATAAAAAACATAGAAAACGGAAAAGGCAAAGCAGCTGTTTTGTGCCAGGATGTAATACTGGCTATAAATCCTGCAAAAATAGAATATCATTCTTTGCTGTCCGCAAAATTCCTGATATGTTGAGCAAATGGGATAAGGCAATTCCCAGAGCTGATAAGAAACTTGATGAAAGTTGTGTTGTATGTGCCTTACACTTTGAATCTAAATTCATGGAGATGCATTATCGTTCCACTATTTAAGGTAAGGAAGTTCTAACATGCCGAGACAAACCATTACTCAAGCCTGACACCATACCTACTATATTTCCAAATTTAAAAGACATTTAAAAGGCGAACGACTAATTAGTTTTTCAAATTCTTAAGGGGGATGCCCTTCTGTGCCTTCCCCACGTTACGCCTGTGTGTATGTTACATTAATAATTTCCTTATTTTTAAGGGTAAAAATAGTTTACAGGATAGAATTATCCCATTTAGACATACTCCATGAACACCCACTTCTTAATTTTTACCTTGTTAAACTTTTTACTTAAGGTGCAAAGGAATTTCCCTCTCTTCCCTGCAAACCCATTTGAATAGCAAATTTAATCACATAATTATTATAAGGTGAAGAAAAGTAAAGAAAAATGTTATAATTATTTTTCTTTAAAAGAATGTCATAATATACATTCAGTTTTTGTATATTTACTTCTGTCCAGTGTGATTCATTTTGTTTACCGTATCACAGGCAAAGTTTCTTTAGGAATGATTTTTATAAATGGATTACAGTTAGTATATTGTTAGAAAATAGAGATAGTAATCTCATTATTTGTATTCAATTTTCAACTCATTAAAAGGCTTCTTTTCAACTAAATGGAAGTTTCAATATTTATTTTGATCCCATGTTCTTACCAAGAAATTTAGTCACTCATTGCTGTAAAATGAAGTACATTATTAAATAATTTATAAAGTTTTTTGGTTACTGAATTTTAAGACATTATTGGAATGCAAATTACAATGCCGGTGTCTCATTGAGAAAATATTTCCCCCTTTTTTTTTTCAATTTTTACTTTATACTGTAAGTTGATGTTTTAGTGATTGTAAACTGCATACTGGTCTCCAGTGTTTTTGCATAATGTAACCCATGTATGACTCTAAAACTTCCGAAATATCTAACATTAATGTTGACGTTAGGACGATGCAAAGCTTAACTTAAACTACGATACCCTTATTAATGAATCTTGAGCACCCCTTTCGTTGCCGCCCCGGTGGCGCAGTGGTCTAAGGCGATGGCGTCTGATCAATAGTCCGAAAGGGTCCGGGCTCGAATCTTGGTCAGGCATGGATGTTGTGTTTGTCTTACGGCACTGGCTCTCTCCCTTCCCTGGAACCAGTGACCCTAAATTAGGAACGGGCGACTGCTTATAGCCCATTGAGTTGCTCACGGTGGTCGTTAAACCTCCAATAAAAAAAAACCGTTCGTCCTTTTTGGGGGGGGGGGTGAAAGAGGTATGTCGATTATTATTTCGTATATACTTAAGTTATCTGCTTATAAAATATCGTTCAAGGAGTACACGTAATACTGACGAGCTGGGTATGTGGCATAGAAAGATGTGCGTTTTCGTCGTCCTTCCTCCCTGAAAAGCGACGTGACATCCGATAGCAGCGCCATCTACCGCTTTCATGATTGCGTGCAGCAAGTTTTTCTGCGAGCACGGCACACTAATTCTTCTAGGCACTGTAGCTGTGCAGTCCTTCCTTCGAATATTAATAGTCAATTACACCCGAACCGGCCCCGCCCACCAATCTCTCAACCACCCACACTGCACTTAGGTGTGATTTCACACTTTCTGTGCTGGTGTCCTACCTCATCTCACTTGGCACCGCTGCTCCCCTGCTTCCTTGCAGCTGCTCTTGAAGTGGCAGACGTTATTGCAGCGGAAGCATCTAGTTTTACACAAAGACTCTCTTAAGCTAGAACTAACCATCACCGGTTCAGTCTCCCTTTCTTCATTAACACTTTAAAAGCCAGAAGATCAGCGTCCCCGTCCCAAGAGACCTTGCCCCCTTTGGCTTTTATGGAGAATCTGGCTGTAAGTCCCCCTTCGAGGTCGGGATTGTTTTCTTTAAACCCGTCCTCGAACTCTTTCTGAGACAGATCCTCGTCATCTCCATAAACTATTAGACAGGGGAGTCTCCTTTAAGGGGTCTTAAGAAGAGGGCAGTCCTTAATCAGCGGACAGTGGATTGCTCTTCAACTCCTCTTCCAAACGGTTGAGTCTTCAGGACTAGAACAATGAGCCGCGACCCCTCCTTTCCTAACTTTCTGACTCCTTTGACTCCAATCTGCAGCATTGCAGGGTTGACTGAAAACTGCATAGTCTGTTTAACGTCATCCGACGAGGTGTTTTCATCGTGGGGTAGACCAGGAGAACGTGTCTCCGGTCTTCCATCACCTTCTTTTTCTTAGGAGCATGCGCCAGCGCTTCGCCTTTTTTGCTCCTTTCCTAGCCGCTACGCCAAAGGAATTCACCTCCGGGACAGAGCTCTTACGCTCTTCCCTTTCCTGCAGCCTGCCTTCGATGGCTGCAATTTGTAAACTCTTTTGCGCATAGGCATCTTAAATTTCGCGCAACACCGTCTTAATCCTGGAAGCTATGGGTTTAGTGACAGCTCGGGACTTATCACTCATGATGGACTCCACCTCCACCACATAGCTGTTGATCTGAGCGACAAACTCACCTGGTGTTGCTAGCGGAGTAGTCCCGACTTACTGGTTGGCCTTCAAAGGGCAAGGAAGAGACTCCCTGTCTTCCCGGGAGGGCCCAGGTTGGGGTATTGATGCTCCCTTAGCTGCCAATGGGGATGGCAGCTTTTCCACCGCAACTTTCAATCTCCGGGTTGACCCGGAGGTTTTAGGAGTAACTCCTTTAGGAACAGTAAGCACCTCTGCGAGAGAGATGAAACCTGCAAAGTGCTGAGTGGGCACCCTGGGGCTCTCCTAGTCTATCCGAAACTTAGCAATCGGATGAGCGCGGGCTTTCCCCTAGTCTGGGGACTAGGGGGACCGGCACTACATCCAAGTGCCCGCTAATTTGGTCGAAATTAAGTCTGTGTGGACCACCTTGAGCTTTGCACTAAAAAGGGCAATTTTTCTCTGACTGAACTAAAGAAAAAGGGAGTTTTGAGACACCTCTTTAGTTTGCCGACAGATTCGCCAAATCACTTGCAGTGCAAATCGATCCAAAATGCACTGATACTTTAACACCCGGCCCTCTGCCAAATGGCCGGTCATTGGTGATGGTACAGAAATTGTAAAAAAAAATATGAAAAAATTGTAAATAAATTACAAGAAACTTTTTTAAATTATAAATAAATAAAAGGCTGGAATGCTGGTTGAAAAGGGTAATAAATTGCCAAAGCATTGTTGATTTTCCAATAACGACGAGGAAATAATCAGAATTACTTCCTGCATGATATTATATTTCCAGAAACGACGAGGAAATAATCAGAATTACTTCCTGCATGATATTTAGTTACTAAATGCCTGACGAAGCTACCCAGAGGTAGTGAAAGCTAGAATCTCTTGATCCGTTCATTTTATACGCCTAATAAACGGAGTTCACTTTTTATCGTTTTTCTCAATCTTTTAAAGAATTATCTCGAACTCTGTCATTTGTCAATATCAACTTCATCTTGGTAAATAAAAATCTGTCAGTTAACCTCAACATATCAATGCTGAACTTCTAGACTATGCAATATATTGCAGTCTGAACTGTTCGATCTGACTTTTCTTCTGGGTTAGCGTAGCAACCAATCGTGTATTCTGTCTTTTTCCTTATCGTCAGAGTTTTAAAATCGGTTTCATCTTGCATATCACCTTCTCTGTTACTTAGACCTCACAACAGTGTTTTACTACTATGAAGCGTGTAAGCAATTACGTATTTCTTCCCTTAGTGACTCTTTTAAAGCCGGGTATATACGTAGGTCTTTCAAAAAGTGACGAGACTGACGTCATAGCGCCTGAACAAACCCACGCAGAAAAATGCAGCTGGCTGTGCCGGAACCTCTGCGAGGTCAGTCGCGTGACGACGCGTCGTTACAACGCTCCGCTAGTTCATTCTTGTAGTAGACGGCCTACTGTTCCGACGTGCTTCTGTAACAAACCCAGTATGGATTTAGAACTGGAGCAAATAGTAGCTATGAAATTTTGGGTGCGTTTAAACAAAACCGCCAATGAAACACGTGAAATGATTAAAACAGCTTATAAGGCTTTTGAGCGGCACAATAAATTTGTGAATGGTGAAGGGTGTCTGGAAGATGAGCTGCGCTCCAGTAAAATACTGGATGTTCACAGATAAAAAATTTATATTATCAATACCCTGTGTTTGACAAGATAATTTTCTTTAATTTTTCTAAAATTATTGTTTGGTATTGTGTAACGGATAATTTTGCATTAGAAAGTCGATAGGGTTTGCTAACTTCAGCAGAAAAATTCATTTCACAAATTTAGCGTAATGTTCTACGCTGAATGCTGTGAATTAACAACCCGTGACATCTTTTCGATTCAACAGTAAACAATCTTTCGTCCCTGAAAAAATTTCGCTTCTTCATTCCAAATTTATCTCAGAAAGATGAGCTCAATGAATTTGCGTCAATCCATCGAACTCATTTCTTCCATGCTCTGTAACGAGATAGTATAAAAATGAGTCCGATGAAGTGAAAGAGTAGAAGTTAAAATCCAATACAGAAATGGAAATGTAAAAATTTTTTTAGTTGCTAATAATACTTTGATTAAGAGAAAAGGAAGAGGAAAGGAACACTACAGCAAAGATTGCCTTTAAACTTCGCCCGATCTCTAAACACTTCTCGTGAAGAGACCCACAAGCAAGCATTTGTTCTTCAAATTTTATGGGAAACGAAAACTATTCTGAATCTGCCGTCGCAGAACAGGGTACTTAAAAGCGCACCGACGTCGCTCACGAGTTTTGTGTGAGGTTAGAGCGAAAGCTAAAGGCCAGAAAAATTGAATAACGGAGGAGAGGAATATGGAAAGATCTACAAGTCTAAGTTTCGATTTCCCTCTTAAACAGTTACCTATCGAGGTCCACTAGTCTTCTTTTTCACGTTTTATAAAACTCCATGGTCGCGGAGCTCTTACTTTCTTCTCAGCCGTCGCCCAAAAATATACTTTTATACGTATCAGAGTCCGGAACGATCTGCTAGGAAAAGCAAACTTCAACTTGCAAAAATGATAGAATTTTCAAAGGTAAAGTGCATTACATCATAGTCATGTACTTTTCGCCCTCCTTTTTAATAGAATTTTTTTTTTTTTTTTGGTTTTCCATTTCTCTACTGAATTTGACACCATTTCCGCTTTCTTCAGCAGAAACCTTAAAATCAGAGAGAAGTTTCAGCTCTTACATTTAAACTTACTCTTTTTAAGGTAAAACTCTGGAGTCGCTTAACAACGACACCATGTCAATTATATTTGCATCGTCAAGTGTCCTTAGACTCTCGAAGACAGTTATATACAAAGGCTTATTTAGAGGAAGCATTGCATTCGTCTCGATGTGCACCTTATAAAGCATTTCAACAAAGATCAGATTACCTAATCAATCATTGTTGCTCTGAATGAAAAACAAGTCATTGTTGTTGGATGCATTGTTACGATAAATCTTAGTGTTCAGGTTCTTCAAGTATTGTTGTAAAACAATATCACCCACTAACAGTTATTTTAAATAATATTTGAGAAAAACTTAACATTGTTACTTATATATAATTTATGACTACAAACTTGTGGTGTTGAATAAAGTAAAAATATAAACGTTTACCGCAATCAAAGGTTTATTATACATCGACTATAGTTTCGCAGAGCTTCTGGCTTGGCTTCGTAAGGACGAATGGAGCGTAAACATTCAAACCATTGTGACAACATCCGAGTTCTGACAGTCACGGTTTTTGGTCAGTTGTTTCCACGTGTTTGTAAGAAATGGAGTCGACGTCCTGTCGTTGACAAGAAGTGAAGAATTCCGGATACAAGTTAAAAGCTTCTAATACATTAAGCTTCATCGTTGAATCAGGTTTATCAATGATCATAGCATTTTCGAACAGAAATTTATGGTTGTTTTCGTGACAATGCTGGGCTATAGACGACTTCTTCAGTTCACAAATCTGTACGTAGGTCTGGTGTTCCTTCACACGGAAATTTAAAGCCCTGCGGGTCTGCCCTATATATGAAAGTCCACATTCACAAGGTAACTGATAAATTACCCAGGAATTTATGTCTTCGACGTAATCTTGAAGAGTTTTAATTTCAAAGTTATTTTCAAACCCATAAACAAGATAAATTTTTTCGGATCCAAAGATTACGCCGAAGACATACATTCCTGAGGAATTTATCAGTTACCTCGCGAATGTGGACTTTTATATGTAGGGCTGACCCGCATGGCTTTAAATTTCCGTGTGAAGGAACAACAGACCTACGTACGGAATTGTGAACTGAAGAAATCGTCTATAGCCCAGCATTGTCACGAAAACCACCATAAATTTCTGTTTGGAAACGCTATACTCATTGATAAACCTGATTCAACGATGAAGCTTAATGTATTAGAAGCTTTTCACATATATCGGAACTCTTCACTTTTTGTCAACGACATAACGTCGACTCCATTTCTTTTAAACGCGTGGAAACAACTCACCGAAAACCGTGAGCGTCAGAACTCGGATGATGTCACAATGATTTGAATGTTTACGCTCCATTCGTCCTGATAAGCCGAGCCAGAAGCTCTGTGAAACTATAGTCGATGTATAATAAACCTTTGATTGTGGTAAACGTTGATATTTTTACTTTATTGTTACTTATCACGAAAACACATTTCTACTGAACTGGTTCTTTTTTCCAGTTGAACTTTGTTATGAATGCAAACCAAAAATTCATTACACATCGCAATTTTTCAATTTTTAATTTATTTACTCTTCAGTCAGTGTCGTTTCGGTTCTGTATTTTTTGAAAAAATCATAGCACGACATATTTATCTTGTAAAACAGCCGTTCAATAGATGCTGTTAATCTACTGGATCTGCTAGATGGTAAGTTGAGTGGGGAATGATGTGCAAATCGTCTAAGCTGAACCTATTAATTAATTTCTTCCCTCATTTTCAATTTTGTCCAAATTCTTTATGTTTGTGAATTTTCTGTTAGTTCTACACTGTAAAAAATTGCCGTGAATTGTCAGTGTTTCAACTGTATTAAAACGGTTTACGTTTCGTAAGCACGCCAACGGGCGATGAACTGTAAATGTTCGGTAGATAAACTACATGTTCACGGTGTTTAAACTGTTTTAACCATTACGGTATAATACCTGTTTTTTTACGTGCTGTCGAATGGCAGCATCTCACTGGCCGCCATATTGGCATGCGGCGATGGAAGCCATGGAAGTCTCTACGTAAAGTAAAGGTAACTCGTGGCGTGTGACTATGTTGCCGATTTACAGTTAAGCATCGCAGCATTTATTTTCGGTAAGTATTTTTTTGTTTTGTGTAAGTTACAGTGCATTATGATGAGAATGTTAGTATTAAGTGGTTTTGGTAACATCTGGCCGGCATAAGAATTGAAACAAGTCTGATTTTTATTTCATGTATTTCGTTCAAATTATTTGTTAGGCTGCACAAGTTAAGTAAACGAATGCAGTAGATAACTAGTTTTCCTGTGACTATGGTGACAACAAGTTTTGGCGAACGAGGTACAAATTGTATAATGGTCAATTTCACCCAGACCACGTTGGGGCCAGGAAAGTTTTATTTAGCACACAATCGTAGGTGCTAAAAATTCTAACACCATGCTTCCTACATCTTATATATATATATATATATGTGTGTGTGTGTGTGTGTGTGTGTGTGTGTGTGTGTGTGTATGTGTGTGTGTGTGTGTGTGTGTGTGTGTGTGTGTTAAGGCCTTGTAAAATACTTATGTGTTTACAGACATAGAGAGATGTGTTATTTTTAATATTTGTTCCTAAAAAAATGCAAACATTGAATCAAGTATAGATAACAAAAATTAGAAATGAATGCACAAAAACAGAAGTTCACACCTAGTTCAGAGTTTGTCTTTAAAATGTCTGTTTGAAGATGTTGAAACATTTTTTCTGCAAACTAACACATTGAAGAAATCTCGTGTGAGCAGTGTGTGTACCTCATCTGTGGTAAGATAGAAATTTATCAGAACCATTCAATTTCTTAAAAATTAGGTGAAATATATCAATTCAATACACAGGTATTTGTGTAGTAATAACTGCTAGTGTTTTCTGTAAAATTACAAAAGAAAATGACATATCACTCACTCATAACTCGAGACATTTCTGTGTGTGTGCTCCATCTGTGGTAAGACTGAAATTTATCGGAGCCATTCAATTTCTTAAAAATTAGGTGAAATGTTTCGGCATACCGGTCTTTGTGTAGTAATACTTTCTTAACTGCCAGTGTTTTTGTAAAATTACAAAAAAATGACAGAAATATCACCCAACACATTACTCGACCAGGAAGAATAAAAAGGCAGCTGTCTAAGCATGTAGAAAACTACCCAAAACGTACAATTAGAATTTTACTACTAAAAGGCATATTAGGTAAAAACAAGATCTGTTTACCTGACATGCGTCGAGTAACGACAACGACGACATTACTCGACACATGTCAGGTAAACTACCAATGCTCTTAATAGCAGTAGCAATACGTTTACTTTATTTATAAAATGAGTACCCAAAAAGGTTTTTTTTTTCAGTGTAAACCCAGTTGTGTAGAAAGTTTAGAAACGTGTCACGCAAGGCAGTAATTAAATTAGAACTGCTAAGTGAGCTAAGAAAATCTCTTCAACTGTACTCTGTGTAGAATATAAACATTGCTTGTATACCCCAAAAGTGATCCAAAATCTTTTCAAATGTAAACATATTTTACAAAAATTTTATACTAAAAGAACACGAACATTGAATCAAGTATAGACAACAGAAATTAGAAATGAATGCACAAAAACAAAAGTTTACACATAGTTCAGGAGTTTAAGTTCATCTTTAAAATGTCTTTTTCCTTGCTTTGAGGTTTGCGAAGGAGTGCACAACATTGTCGAACGATAACTGCTTGGCAGTATCATGTACTAATGACATGATAGCCAGACCATTAAGTCTTTGTTGAAGCACTGTCTATCGCAAGTTATTTTTTACCAATGCCATTTTTGAAAAAGAACGCACTACTTGACAGTTGGTTATTGGTACAGTAAAACCTTCTTAACGGACACTTCCGAATAGCAGACACCTCCATTTAACGGACAGTTTTGTAGTCCCCAAAGTATAGGCGGTTCTGTGTTTTTACCTCTGAATAGCGGACAGCGATTTCAGTCGAAAAAGCTAAAAATGCGTTCACTGAAGGGAAAAAGGTATGCGAAATTTTATAGCGATGCCAAGCACACTGTATTGAAATAATTCCTAGCTATTGTTTACCATCTGTTTCACGTTAATTCTCTCCATGCCGTCACTTGAGTAACCTCCGCAATCAAAGACTAACCGCAGTCCGTTAATCGTTTCCAAAAAGCAGGGTTTGTCTCGGTAGACAAAGAGTATGTACTTTCAATGCAGATGATCTGCGCTCGATTTCTGAACTCGTGACTTGTTTGAACTGTGAGAGAAATGAAGTGATTTTATTACAGTTGATGATGAACTGTGTTTTGAACAGACGATAGATGCAAGATTTCATTTCTTGACACACACCCAACAAGAACGACATGGTCGAAGAGACAGCAAAGTTCCTCAAGAAGAGGCAGTGGACGGAGCTGCAGAAAAGGTGTGCGACATTAAGAACTTCACAGCCGCGGAAAAATTTACTGAAAAAACTTCAAATTTTTTTATTAGCAAAAGTGATTGTTAGGGACTAACACTTTTGATGAATTTGAAAATTCATGTTGAAAAAGGGGCTGTAAACGGTGAAAGAAAAAATCAAACACTGTTGTCAGGTTTGTTTTTTTTTTGAAGAAAGGATGCTAACAGATAAATTGATGAATTAGCTGTAAGTACTTTATCTAAGTTTTAAAACATTTGTTAATCAGAAAATCAGAAACATGCATTGAATTACGTATATACATATGTACGCAAATTGCATTTTCTCTCATGTTTGAAAAACTCAAATATTTAAGTTACTATCAATACGTACATATATTCAATTTCATGTCCAGTATTATTAATGTGGTTTCGGAAATTATTACTACATAAATATGTACATATAAAGTATGTATATTTATAGATGTAACTTTATTTTTAACAGCAAAAGAATACCGGCCACAAAGTTCGTATTGCGCGATGGCTTTAGTAGACGGGCGTGTACCTCCCAAAAGCGGACAGATTATCTGGTCCAGAGGTGTCTGCTATTCAGAGGTTTTACTGTATTACCAAATATAGTTTCAATATAGTGAATAAATTTAGGAAAACAATCAAATTATTATATATATCAATAACTCATCAATAATAACATTAAATGTTTCTACATCAAATTGTTTCCTTACGGCTATTGTCATCTGCATATTTTTATTTGATCGTGATTTGACAAAACTTCCAGGAGATTTTTCACTTAATGTTTTAGCTATTTCTCCATATTTTTCAAAATTATTTCTTTCATTGCCAACGAAATGGGATAGTGACCGAAGAAGGTTACATCCAATTAACAAATCTAGTGACCGCTTTTGCAATTTAGTACTAACTTTATCGCATCTTTCCATAATATCGTGCCAAAGAGCACACATGAAAACAGATTCGAATTTCATAAACTTTTTGTAAGGATTTTACTTTCTGCCGAGGTTCTAGTTTTTTTTATTAAATTCTCAGATACACTATCTGGGGCACTAAAAATATTGTCATAGCCGGTGAACACTGAACAGTGCTCTTACTCATTAATAATGACCGTACTATCTAGTCTTACTCAAGCTTTTTAAGTGAAATAATTTATTATTCATAGTTTGGTTCAAATTGCTGGAAAATATGGCCCATTTATGAGGGGAACTTGAGAGAAAAAAATAGCAATGTCTGTAGGTAGTAAAAAAAAGATTTGGGGCCTCCAGACAATGGAAGCTGTAAATTTAATATGAATAACTGAAATTATTTCTTCGATTTACGCTTTTTAGAGCTTTTACCCACATGAAGTTTTCTGCCCTCAATAAAATGGGTGTCGGCACACTCATTTTGTTGGGGACCAAAAACTTCCGAAAAATCTAGGCCCCTGTCAGACTATGGGCCCCTGAACTGACCGTAGCCCTTTAGCCTCCTCCCCCTTTAATCTGTCTTTGATCATTTCTGTCCCAGCTGCTATCATTTATCAATGCAATCCATTAAAAATTTCATTTGCTGGTTTTTGTGTTAAAATTTGTACTTTCATCCTAATTTTTTTATAGTCTGTGACGGGCTTAAATTTTATTACATGCTGGGATGGTAAATAATATTAACTGCTTGGGATGCCATCTCGCTCAACTTCGAACACTCATTTTTATAAGTGGTCAAATTTTAATTTTATTTCTGTAAAAACATAGCAATTGTTACTCAGGGTTGGAGTCTTCATTGTTCTCCAGCCAACAGCTATCAAATAATTGCCCGGCAAATTCCCTTTTTCAGGCGGAGTTGCCATTGTGTTCCAAGCTGAAATTTAAGAAATTCCTTAGTCAAACTCCGCATTAGCACCAATACTAAACATAAATGTAACTCCCCTTAACCCTGTTTGCTTAATATATACACTGAGTGACCACTTTATTATGACCACCCCCTCAGTACTTCATTGCGCCACCTTTTGCCTTTAATACTGTGTTGATTCTTCGTGGCATGGACTCCACGAGATGTTGATAGGTGGTTTGTGGAATCTGAGACTATGCTTGATCAATAGCACTTTCCAGGAGTGTGAGATTGCAGGGTTGTGGATCCAGCTGTCTGATGCCTTGTTCAACTTCATCCCACAAATTCTCAATGGGGTTGAGATCTGGAGATTGTGGGGGCCACCTAAGCAAAGTAAACTCACCGGCATGTTCCTTAAACTAATCCTGTACAATACGAGCGCTATGGCAAGACGCATTATCTTGTTGAAAATAGCCATCGCCATTGGGATAAACCATCCACATGACAGGATGCACGTGGTCCACAACGATGTTTAGATATAATGTGCCAGTCAGACGTTGATCAACACGAATTAAAGGGCCCAAAGCATGTCAGGAAACTATTCCCCAAACCATAACGTTGCCTCCACCAGCTTGAAGGGTTGTAGCAATGCATTTGGGTCCATGCTTTCGTGCTTTTTCAGCCAAATTCTCACCCGGCCATCACCATGGTGCAACTGAAAACGGGATTCATCGGACCACATAATTTGTTTCCAATTATAGATTGTCCAATCCTTGTGCGAACTGGAGATGTTTTCCCTTGTTAACTGTAGACAGCAAAGGTGTTCGAACAGGCATTCGGCTGCCATATCTCATCCGATACAGTGTACGGCGAACTGTGCTTGCAGAGATCATTTGAGGGGATCCTCCATTAAGATGGTCTGTAATTTGCTGTGTAACGTACTAGGAGATGTGACGTACCTGCCCGAAGGACGCACACGACATAAAGACAGATAGGAATCAGAATAAAACGTCCGCGTAGCTCAATTGGTAGAGCAACTTATTCCGGAATGAGGGGACTCGGGTTCGAACCCCGGCGCGGATAAAAATGACAGAGAAATTTACTTCGTTATAATGGCGCCCGAACTATCCGGATGACCCGACCGTTCAAAATCTCGCATTGGTGTGATGTTATTTCCACACCACGAGATTGGAAAAATAAGAGAATCCCTTCTCCAGCACTTCGAAAAAAAAAAAAAAATAATAAGGGGGAGATGATGTAACGTACTAGGAGATGTGACGTACCTGCCCGAAGGACGCACACGACATAAAGGCAGATAGGAATCAGAATAAAACGTCCACGTAGCTCAATTGGTAGAGTGACTTATTCCGGAATGAGGGGACCCGGGTTCGAACCCCGGCGCGGATAAAAATGACGGAGAAATTTACTTCGTTATAGCTGCACTGTTGCCCTTCTGTTGTTTGTTACCAGTATGGACACTTCGTTTCGCCCGAGCAGTCACTAGTCTATAACGACCACACGTTGCACGTAGAGACCCAGTTTTTTGGCTGACAGTCCAGTCTTTAAACACTTTAACAACAGTTGCTCTGAACATTTCACGAATGCGGCGGTTTCGGTGATACTCGCTCCATGGCTCCGAGCTGCTACAATCATTCCACGTTGAAAGTCCGTCAAATCGCATTTTTTACCCATCTCGTCACCTAAAAATCACTTCTACTACTGTCGCAAGCACTAAGCTTTCCCTTTTTATACTAGCCTCGCTCTCTGGCTGCAACAGCATGCAGTCATAGCTTATTTGCTTAAAACTGTCAGGTGGTCATAATAAAGTGGCCACTCAGTGTATACATATAAAAATGCTCAATCTTTCCGTTCAGGGTGAGAAATAACTGCTTTTTTGGGGGGAGCAATTTTTATCCTCAGATTTAGCGTTGTAGAGCAATTGAGTAATTACATGGAGCACTTTTCCAACTTTTATTTAATTCATTAATTTATTATAAAAAATTACTAGCTCACCTTTCAATATCTATCAATAATACTGTAATCAGTAACGCAAAGAAAAATCTAAAAATATTTTAGTAGATATGGAAAATCATTGACTGCTGTCTGACGTAGACCACATCATCACTGCAAAGTGGAGCTACATGAGGAAGCTTTTTCTAGCTGAAAGCAAACACGATTAAGTTACGAATAGAATTATTTCATTTTTAATGCGTAAGCAAAATCGTATACAATGACTCATTAGTGGAGAAAATCCACGTAATGATTGTGGAATCTGGGTATGATTCCCTTCCACAACTTCTTAACAGGGTCAATAACATGTGTATGCCACGTGAAAAAATCCCAGTAAAGAAAAGGAAGGTCCCTTGTAATCAGGAGGAAAAGATCACAGGTTGAACATTTTTATATACGTCTTTTTAGGCCTAATTTTTTTTAGATACTAGGGGGCTGCACTGTGAACCATCCCTGTGAAAAACTGAACTTAAATGAGTACCACAATGCTAAACTTGATACAAGGTACACTGTTCAAACCCAGAAGATGGAATTGTAAAATATAGATAAAAAAATGGCAGCGATCGGTACGAAAACATCACCAGCGTGTAGAAAATGATGCACTGAATAAGATATGACAAAAAAGAACGTTGGAGATAGGCCCAAAAAATATGCATAGGCTGCAGTTTATCATTACAGACAATAGCGTTTTGCCATACCCTACTTTTTTTTAAAACAGAGATATTAATGGAAATTTCCATATTAAACTTTAAGGTTTTGTAATTCAAATATGAGTTTGATATATGAGAAGATGGAATTGTAAAATATACATAAAAAATGACATATAACCTTTCATCGCTAACTGCTATTTTTGCATCGCAAAGCTTGAAGCGATACTGCATATTTTTTCCTCTGTTCCAGTGTCAATCGTGCAAGTTTCAGGAATTCTGTTGTTACTGTAATTTGTCCTCATTCTCTTGCTGCCAAGAACAAACATCTTGCTTTAATGATTGATGATTGGGTATTTTGTAATCCCTGCCAGGCACTACTTATGCTACACAAAGAGCTAAATATGCCAGATTTAAGCCTCAAGCAATAGGGGTTACACATGTTTATAACCAGTGCCGTATTTGGATGGGGGTGGGGCAACCGGGCTACAGCCAGATGTGAAATTTCCCACTGATCTGTGCAATTATACGACCGCACAATTTGATAAAAATTAAACATTATTATTTTGCAGTACTATATTTATAACCAAACAATAGATATAAGTCCTGTGGTATGCAGTTTGATATTTCTTGATCTTTATTTGAGAAATGCTGTAGCTTGTCACCTCAGCCGAACACCTGCGGTTCGTTTCCTTTCCATTGCTAACAAAATTCCAATACTGTGAGTGGGGTGGGGAGGGTCAAAGATACCAGTTCAGGTTTGAACATAGATGTCACCTCTGTCATGATTACGTTCGTTTTAAAATTTCATAAATAATAAACAATAATAAAAATAAAGGCACTTTTTAAAGATTTTATCAAAATAAAATACCAAAATTTGATTTTTGAATCATCTAAAAATTGCTAACAAAATATCAATATACACTGGCGGAAAGTGAAAAAAGAACACCAAGAAGGAGACATCTGATACCAACGAAATTTATACAGCATAATAACGGAATACAGAGGATAACGTGATAAAAACATTATAGCAAAATACAGCTGTATTTGCTGGTAAACTGAAAAATAACATTTCCATGTAACATGGTTAGTACGAGGTTGAACCGCCAAGAACTGCGTCACACTGTGCAATTCCTGCATGGAGTCTGTCGTACAGATGTTGGATATAAGTTTGGGGCATTGAGTTCCAAGCATCCTCAACCTGGACGCGTAAATCGGGAATGGTTGTGGCTGGCCGTGGAGACCGGATAAATCGTCCCATAAAATCCCACACGTGAACAATGGGGGACAAATCCGGGCAGGCCATGGAAGTTGTCTCACACCCTGAAATACATGTTACGTTGCACGTGACGTGTGTGGGCGTGCGTTACCTTCCTGGAAAACACCACGATGGACCGACCTTACAAATGGCACAACAACGGGATGAATGATGTTGATGTAGGAGGTGCTGTTTAACGTACCCGGTACAAACACTAGTTGTGTACGGGAGTGATAGCTGATCGCTCCCCACACCAGGAGACCAGGTGTAGGCCCTGTGTGTCGCTGGCGGATGCACTGCGAACACGCATACGGCCATCGGAGGCTCCCAAGCAGAATCTGCTTTCATCGCTGAGCACAACAGATCGCCATTGCGTTCTTCAGTGCAGACGTTGGCGACACCACTGCAGCCGTTCCTGATGGTGGGCTAGAGTCAGAGGCATACGTGCACGTAGTCCTGCATCCAGTAGACGGTTGCGGATTGTTCACACAGTCACCTCAGGAGCAACGGCAGCTCGGATTTGCATCGCAGTGGATGTTCTGCTTAACAACGCCGCTCTTCTTATGCGTCGATCGGTCCGCTCATCAGTCCGTCTGTGACTCCCTGTTCCACGTCTTCTCGTGTGGGAATGTTCCTCGGACCATCTACGCCACCATCGTATACCACCACCGATACTTCCCGTTCAATTCGCTCCACAATACTACGATACGACCACCCGGCCTCGCGGAGTCCGAAAAGACGACCTCGCTCAAAGTCCGATAACTGCTGAAATCGTACACGTCTTCCATGTCCAGGCATTGCAGCTTCTTCAGGGTCTTCGCACGTGTCCGTACGCCGACGACTGATTACATTCACTTCGCCGTACTCCTTAAATACCGCCGACGATAATTTGCATATTATGCCGTGCTGTGGCGTAAGCGCTCACCGGTTGGTCCCGAAATTAACATCACACCTACGTAAACTCGACCCAATTAGCATATGTAAATTTCATGATCGTCCGCCAATTCCTTCTTGGTGTTTATAACAAGGAGGTCCATCTGTTTAGGATGACTTCTGAGCCACGACTGATCTTTAGTGGTCAACTGGACTTAAACCAGCATTTGTGCCAAGTCTCAAGTTGAGCACACTAACATTAGGCCACCATGACCCCTTGCCTTTAAGAGATGGTAAGTGGTTAACTGGTTTTGGCAAGTGAAATGCTAGGTATGAAATGGATGGAGGAATTTATGAAGCAGCAGACTAGTGAAAATTGGAATCGGGAGCAATAAGGCCCTAACATAACATTGAGTTGTGCTGCACCTGGCTTTCCCCCCCCCTTTCTTTTTCCAGCATTAAAAAAAAGACAAAATCCAATTACTTTTGCAGCGTGTTAATAAAAACACCAAATATGTATACATAAGCATCAGGTAATTTCAAAATGTTATTTTACCTTGGACTTCAATGTCAAATCAAGATGGCTGATGCCATATTTGGTATATCTCAACTGTCCCATGTTGTCAGTTTGTCACAATAAATGAATTGAAATAATTCCCATAGAACATGCATCACGAAAGGGTGAATCAGTGAACATTTTAACCTGAGAGCCATTCTGATTGAATATCAGAATGACTCTCAGGTTAAAATCTCAGGTTAAATGTTGCCATTCTCATTGAATATCAGCAGTGAAGTCACATCATCAGTGAAGCATTATGCTGTACCTACCCTCCATCAGTGCTAAATAAATGAGGCAGAAGGCAAAAGTTCCTAGAAATAAAAATCTTATTTTTATTTAAAGAGAAAAATAGGTAATACATCTATCAGACTTATTTAAAAATAGAAAGTAGTCATGACTAGACTTTTTTGTGCAAAGTTCATCACAACTTGTATTTCCTTTAACATCTCAGAGTCGAATTTTTTATTATTATAATACAGTACTTTCTCATATTAATGTACAGGGACGGGTTTCCAACTAGGCGCGCGCCTGGGTCTCCAGAGCTTGAGGAGCCTCAAAAGCGTATAATTGGATTTCCAGTTTCAATATGGTTTTCACGGACAAACAAATCAATCCTTAAAGCCATCACTTTGTATTGTTAATTAATATTTTGCTTTCTGATATTAGTAACATGTATTTTTTCTTGCTGTTGCTGCTACCCTGAATTTTCGAGTTCTTATTGATGTACTTATTTTTTGAAAAGAATGGTTAAAATAATTTAGCTTTGGTTTTAGTGGTAGGTGACAAAAGTATTTGCATTTCCCATGCTTTTTATATTTTAAGGCAAATTCTTAACTGGCCTGATGTGCTATAAATTGCTTTCATGCTACTTCCAGCCAAGGGACCCCCGCCCCTCCCTGCATTGCGATGAGGAATTTTTGTATTGGATTGGCGCGAATGAAATGTCCGGCAAAGGACCAGCACACTTGGACGGTAAGAACGGAAAAGTAGGACAACGTAGTGTACGTTTATGCTGCAACCTCGCTCCTGGCACATAGATGCTCGCTCAGGCACCCGCTGCTTGCATGTAGCTGCGATGCTCACCATGGCGCATTTACCTTGCAACTGTTCATATCGCTTTTATTATTATAGGAATCACGACTGTATCTGTTATTGTCAAACAGACTTTACCAGAGTTACGGCAAGTTTTACAATCACTGCATATAAAGCCACCAACTAAAGAATAATTCTTTATATATAATTAAGCTTCTCAGCAAATATGACCTGATTCTTAATCAGTTGATAGAAAAGAAAATGAAATATTTCAGTTCACCGATACAAAACGATATGTTTAAGCTTTTGGCTACTGAAATTAAGAAGGAAATTATAATGGAAATTAAAGAGGCACAGTTCTACTCTACCATTCTAGATACAACGCAAGACGTAAGAAAAGATTAACAAATGAGCCAAATATTTAGATACGTCACAGTCATATACAACAAAAATGGAACTCCAGTGGAAATTAAAATTAACGAAAGATTTTTAGGTTTTGAAATGTCAAAGACCAAAGTGCAGTAGGACTGACAGAGGTAAAATGAATGATGATAAACAAAAACGAACTGTTCCTTGAAAATTGTAAAGGACAAGCTTATGATGGAGCCAGCAATGTGGGTGGACACTATTCTGTTGTTAAAAAGAATTAGAAAAAAGATGGGAATTATTAGGAAAATCGTAGTGTAACCTAACTGGGAAAAAGTTGTGCTTGATACGATGCCCTACGTGCCATTAGTTTCTGGTATAATGACATTTTAGAAGTTTTGACCTAAATCATACTAAAATTTCATAGCTGCGAAGAGAGGGCTAAAGCCCTCTCTTCGCAGCTATGAGATTTTAAAAATGTTTGGAGACCTTTTGATTTTGTTGTGATTGTTCTCATGGAACACAAAATATTGGAAATAGTTAACAATGTGTCAAAACTTCTGCAGTCAAAGGATGCTGAATTATTAAAAGCAGCTGACATGCTACAATCAGCGAGTGAAAAACTCTGATTTAAGAGGAGAATTCAAAGATATTAAAAGCACTTCATCTATTCTTCCCAACACAGAGTGTTGAAGATAAATTTAGCGAAACATGGTTGCATCACTCAAAAAAGTTCTTTGATTAAATAAATCAAGACAGTAGGTTACACAACCCCGAAGAGAAATTCAAAATTAATTAATGTCTTTTTTGCAACTATATAGACATCACCATTTCTCAAATAAAATTCCATTTTGAAGGACTAAGTTCGGTAGCAAATAAATTTCCTTTCTTGCAGTCATCTGATTTGTTAAATGCAAATGAAAGTGAATTATTCCAGTCAGCTGAGTCTTGAAGGTTGCAGTACAGAGATTATTTATCTAGTGATTTTTTGTCACAAGTACTTTCATTTAGAAATGCTATGAGCAACCAGTTAAAAAATATTTCTGCTGGCTCTGTAAAAGACCTTATGGAGCTCATACATTTCAAAAACAGTACAATATTACCCAGTGTTCTGGACCTTGCGACAGCGTTGAAAATTTTTTGACAATCCCAGTGACTGTAGGTATAGCAGAAAGGTCGTTCTCTAAGTTGAAGTTAATCAAAAACTACCTTCGATCATCGCACACTTAAAGTAGGCTTGATCGACTTGCGATGATAAAAGCATTTAGAATGACCGAGCCAGTAAACTAGACGTAAAGAAACTGATTGAAATATTCGCTAAGAAGAACGTTAGAAGAGAATCCAGATTTTAGTAATGTAAGTTTTTTCATTTTGTGAAGTATGCTTGCTTCTTGAATGTAAAAGATATGACACTAAAAAGAAACAATATCGCTGAAGTATTTAAAACTAGAAAAATGCAAACACTTGTTTTTCCTCTTTCTCAAAAGTGATTGTATTAAAGAATTAAACATTTTTTAAGGAAGTTCCAAACCATACACTCGAAGATCAGTTTTTGTTTTTATTTGATTTGATATCGTGAGCATTTGCCATTTAAAGATTTTGCACTTTTTTCCCTGAGTACTAAGTTTATCAAGGATACTTACCAGAATAAGTGATCACATAATTAAAAGCAATACTAAAGTGATCATGGAATCAATATTTATGCCGCCCCGGTGGCACAGTGGTCTAAGCGATGGCCTCTGATCATTCGTCCAAAAGGGGTCATTGTTCGAGTCCCGGTGAGGCATGGATTTTGTGTTTGTCTTATGGCACTGGCTCTCTCCCTTCCCTAGAACCAATGAGTTGCTCATTGTGGTCGTTAAACCTCCAATCAAAAAAAATTAGTATTTTTACTACAGCAAAGTTAAATATTTACTCTCAATTTTAAGGGGGCCTGTTAGAAAAATTTTGCGCGCGGGTGGCCGGGGAGTGCAGATATTTTGCGTTACTTAACTGGTGATCAGATAATTTCCTTTTGCCTACAAACTTGTTCTCTTCATAAGTTATTGGAAGTGTTTATTTTGGCATAAATTAGCCTACTGCAAATTTTGCAATGCTCTCAAGTCTCAACCTTTGTTATGGTCTTTTCTTCCTAATCTGTCAATAACTGTACACAATTCAGAAAAAAATTCTACTTGTCATGTGTGACTGTATTACAAAAATGAACAGGCCACATCTGGTCACCACTTGCAGTGTGGTGACTCATACTTGTTAGCATGACAGGTCAATATTTCCTGGTGAATTTCAATTATTTGTCATCTTTAATTGGGCTTCTTTCTAAGCTGCAAAACAAGAATGCCATGACAGACAGCAATAAATTTCCATAAAAAAGTTGGTGCTAAAATTTGTTAGGTTTCCCTATTTTTTACCTGCTGACTATTTTTACAGTTCGCATGTCAGGGTGGAAAGATAGTGACCTGGAGAAATCTCGCCTGTTTCCCAAGGGTTGTTACCTAGTTTCTTATATCATGGTTGCCTTGCCCTGTGACTACCCTGCAGATTATTTTGCAGCACTGTGATATCAGTTTCTCAGTCTTAATGAACTTCACCACACCTGAGTCTTCCGTACAGTGTTCATGAAGATACGTATTATTATTGTGTGTGTGTGTGTGTGTGTATAAATTGTTTCATTTTTTTAGAAGCCCGAATTTTTATGAAGTATTTCATTGTGGTAATGTCTCACTTTAATGACAGGTACTTTGTGGGAATAAATCCTTTGTGTCAATCTAAGGAAGAAAGGGAAGAAACTATGCTGAAGTGAACCCAAAAATTACGAAGCTATGTAACAGTGAAAGAGCACAACAGTCGCTTGAAATATGTAAGTCTATACGTGACACATAATTAAAGAAGAAAAAGAAAACATTGTCACTATGTGTATATTTATAAATAACATTGGCTATGAAATAAGTTGATCCATATAATAGTTGAAAAAATGTACTTCATCCAGTCAATTGGGGGTTGTTTTTTTTTGAAAAAATAAAGAATGAAATCCAGTTGATTCAGTACTTTTTCCTTCATATTTAAGTTGATACATATACATATTTATGTATCAGTTATTTTGGTAATGGTAGTCCTAAATCTTAAGAAGCAGATATGTTGTTGTTTTTTTTGTCCGAGCACATGGAAAAATATGTGTTGGTAAATCTTTTCTAGTTCTCAGCATATGTATGATTTATTTTTAAAAATACTAATGATTCACCATTGTCTTCAAACCAACTGCTATACACCATTCTCTCTGTAGTTCTGACATCCGTTTGTTATACTTGCGAACAACCTGCACTTTGGTTTTGCAACTTACCCAAAATAAACCGCGATTCTCACACCACAAGTTGTGTATTTTGTAGGGACAAAAAATATTTAAAATGTGGTTCACATTGTGTTGTCATGCAGAAATGAACTGTTTTAATTGTCCTTTGGAAAACTCTAAGGAAGCTAAAGCATTATAATTTGTTTTTGATTTTTAGTGACGTGAATGGTTTTAATATTTTGCACAGGACTTAATGCTCACTCACTCTGTGGTAGCAGATGGACCAACATTGCTAATACTTCCAGAGGATGGCCATGGAGATGGCAGAAAGCGCTTGAGGCAATCTGTTGAGGAAAAGCAGAGTTGTGGTAAAGGGATTAGCCAGCATGTGTCGTGAGCATTGAGTTGAGGCGAGATGTACGAATGAGATAGAATGACATAAATGACAATAATAGCAGGTTTGATGTACATAATGTAAATAGGTTTTTAGAGTTTAGTTACAATTGTTTGTCTTTTAGTACCTGGTTTGGATGTGTGTGAATTTGGTGGTATGTCATAGGTTTGTGAAGTGCATGTATGTTTAATAGGTTTCCTGAGTTGCCTAAGTTTGGATTTAAGTGTTAGTAAAAGAATTCAAGTTCAGTGTAAAATACTTTTCAAGTTATGGTGAACTTCGGGCTATCACAAGAATGCTTTGTGTCGCTTAATTTGCTTGTTTCACACGTGTGAAGAACAACAATGGTGAAATGAGGGGGGCAGGACCACACCCAGCTGGAACCTCTACACAGGAAACCCAGAATCCTGACTTGCAAGAAAATGTTCAACAGAAGCTAACCTAAAAGGGTAAGCTGATATCTATTACTATAGGATTTTACAATTTCATTTCCTTCAAGTCGTCATTCACCCCAGTGATCTTTAGAGCTGCCATTACATTGTTATCAAGCTGGGTCTTGGAGACCCATAGATTTTTAAAAATTGGTTACTTTGTGAGATATTCTGGGTCCTTTGAAAAATCAAAAGAATCAAGCGAGAATGAATATTTATACTTACATAAACAAATGAAAGATAAATGTAATGTACGTTGTTTGACACTTTAATTTATGCTCTTTGAAAACAATTTAAAAAAAAATCAAGTGCTGACAATTAAATTTAATCATTTTCAACTACATTACTAAATTTTATCATAATGGAACAACTACATAAAGACTCATTTTAAGTCAGCTCAGAACACCAGAGCAACTTTTATTTTTCAAAACACAGTAACTGTGTGGTGACTACTCGTGAACAGTTCTGACTTTTAACGAACAATCATTGAACTAGACGACAACTTTTAGTAAAGTATAATCGTTCAGTGTTCTCATTAAATGTAAATTTGTTTGTTTTTCATATTTTAAATTTTAGCTATTCCAATATTGATTAAGTGAGCTGAAAGATTTAATAAATTAATCAGGACATTTGTATATTTACATTTAACCTTATATTATATACTTACATAATCTTGAGCAGTGTTCGAATTACCCAGTGGTCCGCTGGCCATTGGCCAGTAAAACTACCATTGGACGACTGAACTTATTGACTTTACTAGCCCACAAGGCCAGTAAGTTTGTTTTTTTTTCCTCACAAGTTCAAAAATTATTTTTTCTTTTACCTTGCTGAATGGTTTTTTTTTAGGCTGCAAATTAATGATAGGTTTAAAAACAAATATTGGATAATTCCAATGAAATGATACGTTATTTTCTACATATATTGTAAATGTCTTAATTTTTATTTTTTTACGGACCAGTATGTGGTTTGCAAATTCTAGTGGTCCGCTGGGCCAGTAGAAGATCTAGTTCTAATTCTAACACTGATCTTGAGGAATGGTGCCTTTTTGTCTGTTTTCGTTCTTTCCCTAATATTCATGAATTTGACTTTTGCCAAATGGCATGTTAAAAAAATACAAATTAAATGTGGGGTCCCAAAAGATGCGTAGAATTTGCAATTATGGGTCTTTTTTTTTCTGTTTTTTGGGTAATTTACGTGTTGCAGCAATGCCAATGTCAGTAAACCTACATAGCATAGGCGTAACCACTGGGGGGTCAGGAACCTCAACCCCCCCAGATTTTCAGAGTCGCGGATCCTCATATATATATATATAATGTGTGTATGTGTGATCGTACTCCCCAGATTTTAAAACGTGGTTACACCACTGCTACACAGTAAATAATGCATAATTGTTTATCAGGTGAAAATGAATTGACAGTATGGGATAATATACTTCTTACTCATTTATAAGCAAGTTCAGTGGTATTTGTATTTTGACCATTTTGTTAGACTGAGTTGCCTCCTAGTTATGACCGCATTCGAAATCTTTATATAAATGTACATCGATCAGCCACAACATTAAAACTACCTTATGGCAACTGTATTCCCTGGCGGAGATGGTGCCTTTCAACAAGACTGCTCCGTGCCACATTGTATAGAAAGTCCTGGAATGGTTCAAAGAACATAACGAGGAATTCCCTTTAATGCCACGGCCCCCAAATTTACCAGACATGAATCAACGAAGAATTCGCTATACTTGCCATGGCCCCCAATCCTATTGAACAGTTATGGTTTCAGTTGGAGGAAGGAGTACGAGCAGCATCACCTGAGCCACAATTTACGGGAACTGGGATCTTCTGTTGCAGTCATGATACCAAGAGAGACTTATCAACATCTCGTTGAGTCTGTCTCATCAGGTGGGAGGAGGATGTACATTATATTAGGTAGGTGATTTTAATGTTTTGGCTGATTGGTGTATATAATTACACTGTATTTTATAGAGTTTGTACAAATTATGAACACAAAAAACTCAAATAACAAATGCACATTATAGATAAGGGAAAACATTAACACATGCAATTTTGCAAAAATAAGAGGGAAAAAATGTAACTGAACAGCTTTGAGTGAGTAGTTGAAAGAGTAAACTGTTTCTATATGCATAATATGCAGGTTAGCAGGCAAACTGGGCGTGTGAAGCGCTAATTAGACCAAAAAAATAATTATTAAACAATGATTAAAAAACAGTCATTAAACCAAATCTAAAAAACTGTGGTTTAACATTTTTGTGGTCTTTGCACCGTATTTATTTAACAAGCTTTGCCATGTTTTTTTAATACGGTTTATCTACCGTAATAAATTTTTGGTTGATCTACCGTGTTAAGCCTGTAACGTATATTCTAGATTCAGTTTCCTTTTGATTTTACTATCTCTCGCTATTTTATTTTCCTATGTAAATTATCTTCTTACTTAACGAGATGTTATTTCTCCCGCTGAATGATATGTGGCAACGAGTGTAGTCATGACGTGGTGGTAGGCAGTATAAATAGGAGCGTTCAACGATACCTAGGAGAGCTTTTGTTTATATGCGTAGAGAGAGCTTTTGTTTATATGTGGAGAGGTTTTGTTCGATGTGAAAAGAGCTACGTTATTTTGTGCCGAGAGCTTCGTTCTATGTGATTAGGTTCTTCTTTATTATTGTGATACGATTAGTGTGACTAGTAGTGTGTGTGTGTTGGATGATACCAGGAGTTTTCAAATAAAAGGTTTTAAAGTGAGTACCCTTTTCTCCGTTCGATTATTGTCAGACCTCTGTCTGGCAGTTAGGTCTCTTTTCATTAAGTGTCTTCATTAAGTACCACCAGTAAAACTTTATTCATGATATAATAATTACCACACAACAAGCCAGTAAAAGCTAATTCATTATAAGCCACATATTCTGGTAGTTTGACCGTTTTTTATTTCCAGGTCATTAGACCGTTAATGAACATTACAGTATTGTACTGCAAAATTACGGTCTTTGCACCGTATTTATTTAACAGACTTTGCCATGTTTTTTCTTTAAAATACGGTTTATCTACTGTATTAAATTTACGGTTGATCTATCGTGTTAGGCTACATTTTCTCGTAGTTTGACTGTTTTTTATTTCCCGGTCAGTAGACCGTTAATGAACATTACAGTATGGTACTGTAAAATTACGGTTTATTGACTGGCCACTCAGCTGCCGGTGTATCTACCGTAATTTGACCATGCAATTTTTTACAGTATAGGGCAACATCTGATTCATACACCGTGAAGACATATCATTCATTTATAAAAGGTTTGATTCATTTATGATACCTTCAATTCGTAAAATTTGTTAATAGTCTAGTAACTTTATTGCTTTATTTGTACAGTTTCACGTACTTTTGATAAGGTTAAAACACCATTTTATTGGGAACACAAAGAGTTTTTCAACTTTGTTCTATCAAAACATTCTGTAGAATTTTCCATCATTTTCAAGCAGCAGGTTAGGAAAATATTTTTCCGAATCCCGAATTACTCAAACTCAACAGAATGTTAAGTGAAAGGCACATGCAAATCCTTGAAGTTTAAGAAATACCGCGAAAAAATATGAGCGAAGTTTAGAAAAAATCGCACTAATTTATAATGAGATCTCAAATTTTCACAGTGCGCCACTTTACTGACAGTTTTTGAAATGTCACCACACAATATTTTGCGCACTGTGTACTTCTGAATATTAACTCTACTATTACTGCCTTTTTTCAAAGTGCTACTCTTTAGCAGATTTTCAAGTGCACAAAAATATCAAGCAAAAAAACTGTACCCGGGGTCACGTACACTGATCCAGCAATATCGAAAGTTGAAGCAAAAAACTATACCCGGTGTCACGTACACTGATCCAGCAATATCGAAAGTTTCTCCAGCAAAGAGTAACGCACTAAATTTTACAATGGAGATTTATTAAACAGAGTCTTCTGCGATTACTCTATGGCTTTTTAGACTATCGCTTTTAAGACATTTTAGGCGAACCATTTGATTTATCTCATGATTCAATGGCGTATGCTTGGCCCTGACTGGAAAGAGGCTTAAAAGTTTTCGCGTTGTGGTTTATTGTTCGTCATGTAATAACTTCCAAAAGAAAGCGTTTCTGCAATGGTATGGGGAAAGCTTTTCTTTTGAAAGCGGGTACATACTTTGAATCTGATGGAATAAGTAGAATTCTTGGAATTAATGCCGACCTTGAATTTGCTGAACGATAACTTTTGACACGATTATGGTTGATCATGTTAAGCTTCTTGCCATTACGCAGTCGCAATCTGTATTCCTCTTACTTCTCTCTATACATATATTTGAGTTTAATTCATTGTTTCTTTTTCTTCCTCTGCTGCCGCATTTACCAAGGTGTATGTGTGTGTAAGGTGAGGTGATGCGTAACATCACAGCCTCTCCTTGACAAATGTCAACCCCGCCTTCTCGTGGTGCATCCTGTTCCCACTAAAGGGGCTCTGACGACCTCCCATAGCGGTATAACTATACCATCGGGATTAGAGGAAATTCTATCCCACACTCACCAACCCGCTTGGCCAGCGTGGTGAGTTATGGCCAAACCCCACCAAAATGATTCCACTACTTAAATCTTGGCCCTCAGTCTCCGGCAGCTGGAATGTACCTGGCCAAGGCAGCGGCCAGTGCGACATGAAGGCAGAGGGTGCTAAGAATCCCCGGAGGACCGGACTAGGCTGCCATCTGATGCTGACCTTGGCTACTTACAATGGACGCTCCCTATCTTCTGATTCAAGGCTTCTTGAATTGGAAGAGGAACTACAAAGGATCAAGTGGGACATCGTGTGGCTAAGTGAGGTAAGGAGAAGATCTCATCGAACTGAAAAGTGGACATCTCTTCTACTATCGTGGGACAGATACTGGCAGAACTAGTGGTGTTGAATTTATAATAAACAAGAAACTGAAGGATAAAGTTGTAGAAGTTGAAAGTTCCTCTGACAGAGCTGCACGACTTGTTATCCAACTCTCGAAAAGATACCAGGCTCAGATTATTCAAACTTATGCACCCACCACAAGTTATCCTGAAGAAGAAATTGAAGAATTTTATGAGGAAATTCGTGATCTAAATAATAAAGGTAAGCAGCACTTGAAAATAATTATGGGAGATTTCAATGCAAAAATAGGGCAACGGCAACAGAATGAAACTTCAGTAGGTAAATTCGGTCACGGCAACAGAAACCAGCATGGAAATACTCTCGTTGAGTTTGCAGAGGCAGGAGGGTTTTTCATCTTGAACTCCTTCTTCAAGAAAAAGCCACACAGGAAATGGACATGGAGACATCCAAATGGGACGACAAGTGAAATTGATTTTATTATGTGTAACAAAAAAATCGTCATAGAAGACTGCAGTGTGCTAAACAAGTTCAACACAGGTAGTGACCATAGATTGGTGAGATGTAAGATGCACCTCAACACTAAACTTGAACGTGGCAAGCTCATAAGACAAACAAAATCTATTGACATAACCAACCTTAAAAAACACCATAATACCTTCAAGTTAGAACTGAAGAACAGGTTCTCTGCTTTAGAAGGCCTAACATCGGAAGAAGTGGACATCTCTGAAGTTAACAGAAAAGTAACCAAAGCTCTTATGGAAACAGCAACAAAATTAGCTGGGTCTAAGAACAAATTGCATGTGAACAAATTATCAGGAAAAACCAAAATGTTGATGCAAAAAAGAAGAGAGATGAGGACAACTAAAGAAGATGTGACTTCCAAAGTGGAATATATAGAGCTATGCAAGACATTAAGAAAAAGTATCACTGAAGACGTAAAGAAATTCAACTGTGAACTAGTGAGGAAAGCAATTGAAAACAACCAAAGCCTAAAGATAGCAAAGGGACATCTCAGTAAGGGAAGAAAACAGATTATGGCACTGAGAAAAGAAGATGGTTCTGTAACAAGAAATAGAGGCGAAATTTTGACAAGAGTGAAAGATTACTACTCCAAATTATATGAAAGGGGTGATATATGCACTCCAGACATCATGAAAGATACCAGTACCAGAGTTCCTCCAGTCCTTCCAGCAGAAGTTGCACATGCAATCAAGAACATGAAGCGAGGAAAAGCTCCAGGAGAAGATGGAATTACTGTAGACATCATACAAGAAGCAAGTGGAGAAATCGAAACAGTACTCGCCCAAATTTTCACTCGATGCCTTAATGAAGGAAAGATTCCTGAGGATTGGAACACCGCTACAATGATCCTGCTACATAAGAAACGTGACATTGAGGATCTCGGAAACTACAGACCTATCAGCCTCCTATCAGTAGTTTATAAAATCTTCACTAAAGTTCTTTCACACCGCTTGAAGGTAACACTGGACATGGCTCAACCGAGAGAACAAGCTGGATTCAGGAGAGGCTACAGCACAATAGATCATATCCACGTGCTGAGAGAACTAATTGAAAGAGCGAGGGAATATGAACTTCCATTGTGCATGGCTTTTATCGATTATGAAAAAGCCTTTGATTCGGTGAAACCATCAGCAGTTACAATGGCTCTGAAAACCTGCGGTATTGAAGATGCATACATTAATATTATTAATAACATCTATGAAAATGCAAGTGCAAAGATTAGGCTGTTTGAAAATACAACACACGTAAAAATTGGAAAGGGAGTGAGACAAGGTGACACCATATCTCCGAAGCTCTTTAATGCCACATTGGAGGGTGTTTTTCAGTCGCTGAGCTGGGAAAACAAGGGGATAAAGATTAATGGAGATTATCTAACCCACCTTCGTTTTGCTGATGACGTAGTCATTTTTGCAAGTACCCCATCAGAGCTGCAGAGTATGATCCAGGAACTTGCTGACAAGAGTAAAGAAGTGGGATTAAAAATGAACTTTCAGAAGACAAAAGTGATGTTCAATGCTTTTACAAGAAATGAAGATTTATCGATTGATGGAGAAAAGCTGGAGATAACAGACACATACGTTTATCTTGGACAGCAGATATCAAGTGAGGGTCACATTGATGAAGAAATTAATCGGCGCACAAAACTTGCCTGGAGAGCGTTTGGAAGAAACAGCATAATTTTCAAGAGCAATATGGCATTATGTCTTAAAAGAAAAGTGTTTGATCAATGCATCCTTCCAGTGCTTACGTATGGTGCAGAGACGTGGACCTTAACTAAAAGAGACATACAAAGGCTGCAGACAACTCAAAGTAGCATGGAGAGGTGCATACTTGGTGTAACCAGGAGAGATAAGAAGAGGAACTCGTGGATCCGAAAAATGACGAGAGTGGAAGACATCATGATCAGAGTTAAATCCCTGAAATGGCAATGGGCTGGACATACTGCCAGAAGGACAGATCATCGATGGACAGCCGAAATTTTAGATTGGATTCCAAGGGACAGGAAAAGACCCAGAAGAAGACCACATGGGAGATGGGTGGATGAAATTCGAAAGTATGCAGGGGTGACATGGAGGAGACTGGCACAAGACAGACCGTTGTGGAGGAAACTTGGGGAGACCTTCGTCCAGCAGTGGATTGATAATGGTTGACGATGATGATGATGATGATGTGTGTGCATTGGCGAACTCAGTTAGGGTAGCCCTCGAGCCCGTACCCTCCCCATGAGGTATCATTTAGTATTTCATTCTTTGTTATTGGCTGCTCATTTTTTAAATTATATTTGCATAGATTTTTAAATGTATACATATATTTTACGAATCTTTGGAAACTTAATTTAGTGTGGCGGAGATATTTTTATCGTTTCCCAATATTTTGAGAGAGGTTTTCTCTAGGGTACTTTCACTTGCATCTATAATATTTTGGGTATCCCCATAAAAAAAATCCTGGGTGCGCCACTGTGTGTGTGTGTGTGTGTGCACTCATGCCGTTCACGTACAGCGTTTAATCACTGTTTTCTTTTCCGCAGTGTAAATTTTTCTCCGTTGCGAATAACGCTGTTGCCTAATTAGAAACACCATTGTGAAACACATCACGTACTTAATCGGAAAGGGCGATCTCGATGGGTAAATAGTCAGATACACAGACTTTTGACTAATCCTTCAAGTTGTGTCGGCGTTCAGGTCCCGGAGGAGGCATGGGCAGAGTGTTTGTCTCACGGCTAGGGTTAGAGGTCTGTTCCATGGGACAAATAATTATAAATTAAGGATAGGCAATTCAGTAGAGCCTTAGATATCCGTGGCGATCATTAAAACCGGAAAAAAATATGTATATGTAGGCAGGCTCAGTTTTCATTGAGTTTTGGGGCAACAAATTTTAGTAGTGGTAAAAATTAATAATTTTTTAAAAGCCCATAAAAATAATGAAAGAAATTTTTAAAAATAAAGTAAAAGTGGAAACTAACGTTTAGTCCGAAATCTGTTGTACAAAAGATTTTGTTTCTGAATTTTTGTTATCCCCTTCCTCTTCGACTTGGGAAATCATAGACAAACATGTTAATCTGTTTGAATATGCTTAAGAATTGAAATGAATAAGAACGGGTGTTGGGGAATGAGTGAGGTGTTAACGTTGCTCTTCGGAGCCTGACAAAAGTTCTCTTACTTAAATAATGGAAGATCGCTTTGGGCTTTAGAGGGGAACATTTGCAGGATGTTCACGCAAAGCTATCCGATCTCCCCTCAGAATGAATACAATGATAGACGGCAGTGAAGGGCTGAATTTTAGCATCATCTGCTATTTCGATTTCCTCCCACACCGATCTCAGTGAAGGTAACCCTTGACCAATTCACTTTTCTGTGTACTGCTTTATTATAGGGGATGAGAAGAAATATAGGGTGTCCCACTCGCTATCGGGCCCGGCATTTCTTTAATAATATTAACACCAATGATGATATTGCAACGAAATTTGAAGTGAACTTACCTCATTTCGGGCGAAATGTGATGACATCACAACATGTGCTGGAATTAGCCACCATTTGCGTCCAAACGGCATTGAACCCAGCGCACCATATTGTGGAAAATCCTTGCCAGTACGTCCGCCGTCACTGCCTGAATTTCATCCGTGATGTTTGCTTTCAAGGCACCTATGGTTAGCGGTTTCTTTTGGTAAACTCTCCCTTTTAGATATCCTCATAAAAAGTAATCAGGAGGCGTCGGATCGGGCGAGCGTGGTGGCCGTAGATCCTTCAAAATGACGCGGTCGCCCAAAAAAGACTGAATTTCGGCCATACTGGTGTGTGATGTAACTCCATCATGCTGGTAACACCCAATGGAGAGTTCTTCGTCGTCCAATTGATTTACAAAGGTGTTGAAGATGTCCATATATGCAGCTGTTGTGATGGTTGTATCGAAGAAGATGTGACCAATTATGCGGCGCCGGGTCATCCCACGCCAAACACCAATTTTCTGTGAATGAAGGAGTTCTTCATGTATCGCGTTGGGATTTTCACTTGCCCCAAATACGGGAATTTTGAGAATTGGCGTATCCGGACAGGTGAAACCACGCCTTGTCTGAGAACCATGTGTAGTCAAGAATGCCCGGATTTTCCTGAAGAAATGTCTGAAACCATCGACAGTATGTCACTCGTTTCACGTGGTCAGACTCTTTCAGTTCGTGGACCACGGAGATACAGTACGCATGAAGCTTCGCTTTTTTTCCACAGCACGTTGGCAAGTGCTTTTGGACAACCCTGTTTCCTGTGACAGTCGCCTAAGTGACTTCCTGGGACACGTAAGTAGTCGACGCTTTACATTCTTGATCGTTTCCTCGGACATTTGTGGACGACCTCCTGCATGGTCGTCTAATAAAGTCCCCTTGGTTTCCAATTTCTTTGACAATGCCCAAATGGTGGACTTGCTCGGCGGATGTCTGCCTGCAAACCTCTCCAGAAATTGCTGTTGACAAGACTTTATCGATACTGTTTTCCAATAAGTGCGAACAATAAACACTCGCTACTTCAGAGTATACCAATACATTTTCACACTTACGCGAACAGCCACGAGCACGAGCACTCACTATCAGCAACCGTATTATGTAGACACGCTCAGCGAAATGGCATAACAAAGCAGCAGAGAACAGGCGGACGCGGCTCTCCTAAGTGGCGCCACACTTAGGAATGTGTCTGCCACTAAGGAACACTCCGGCTGGCTGGAGGACAGCGCCAAGTTCAATGCTGTCTGGATGCAAATGGTGGCCACTTCCAACAGATGTTGTAATGTCATCACATTTTGCACGAAATGAGGTAAGTTCACTTCAAATTTCGTTGCAATATCTTCATTGGTGTTGATATTATTAAAGAAATGCCGGGTTAGATAGAGAGTAAGACACCGTGTATTTGATTGGCTCATGCCCTCCTTATAAAGACAATCGCAGCCAACAAAACTTCCGATGCTGTTTTCTGGCGGTCGTTCTTATTCCAACTGTTGATGTATTGAGTGTTGAATAGTTTGTTCACTGTAGAAGAAAAAGGTCATTTTCTTTTCTCAAGACTAATCTAACGGTGAGTGATGGAAGAAAGAGAGTGAGTGGAGCTCTCAGTACAAAAAAATAGCTACTGCTAAGAAGTAAAAATTGTTGAAGAATTACTAAAATGTCAAAAAAAAAAAAATGAACATTTCACTGTTGAATGCGTTGGATTAACCACAGCCACCAATGAAATAACCACTTCAGTTGATATTGATGCCTTAAATGCTCCGAAGAATGTACTTGAAGAAAAAAATGAACATTTCACTGTTGAATGCGTTGGATTAATCACAGCCACCAATGAAAAAACCACTTCAGTTGATGTTGATGCCTTAAATGCTCCGAAGAATGTACTTGAAGAAAAAAATGAACATTTCACTGTTGAATGCGTTGGATTAACCACAGCCACCAATGAAAAAACCACTTCAGTTGATGTTGATGCCTTAAATGCTCCGAAGAATGTACTTGAAGAAAAAAATGAACATTTCACTGTTGAATGCGTGGGATTAATCACAGCCACCAATGAAAAAACCACTTCAGTTGATGTTGATGCCTTAAATGCTCCGAAGAATGTACTTGAAGAAAAAAATGAACATTTCACTGTTGAATGCGTTGGATTAATCACAGCCACCAATGAAAAAACCACTTCAGTTGATGTTGATGCTTTAAATGCTCCGAAGAATGTACTTGAAGAAAAAAATGAACATTTCACTGTTGAATGCGTTGGATTAATCACAGCCACCAATGAAAAAACCACTTCAGTTGATGTTGATGCCTTAAATGCTCCGAAGAATGTACTTGAAGAAAAAATGATCAAAATGCATGTTCGATTTTAGATCACGATGCACAGCAGCCTGCCGACAGTATTTGTGTAAGTGCTGAACCTGCAGAATGGAAGATAAAGGACCATACCACTGATATAAAGCAAAATTTAAAGCTATAAGCAAATTTTAAAGGGCAGTAGGGCGGCAAATTTGTCTAAGCCTAGGGACGGCAAAACCCTAAATCCGTCTCTGAAAAGTAGCTTACATAATTTTTACAAATAATGCTGGATACATTGCGAACACAAAGCAGATCGATACACGATTTATCCACCGTGGTGTTCTGTCTTCTTGGGCTTCTTACATTCCCATCACTTGTTGCACCTCGTTTTGATTTTCTCCACTTTTGTTTGCGTTCATTCTACGAATTCCGCGGCTTTGTCGAAAATGTCAACCTGTTCACAAGAAAACAATTTTTTTTTAATTTTAATTTAAACCATTGCGATATGTTCTTTATACATTTGAATAGATCTCGTCGAGAGCTGTAAAACGATACCACGAACAGTCGTTTTGCACTCACGGTTGTCCAGATAATCTGCGATGTTGTCAAAAGTGTTCACCGGTTCACAAGAAAACAATTTTTAAAATGTTCAGTTCAAACCACTGCAAAATGTTCTTTGGATATTTGAATAGCTCTCGTCGTGAACTTTAAAACGATACCACCCACACTCATGTTGCGCTCACGGTTGCCGAAATATACTGAATCAAACGCCAGAAATATTGCATCATCTGCCCCGCGCAAACGGAGCGAGGGGAGAGTCGCGTATGCTGTGTATTGCGCAGTACGCGAATTGGACTCCATGCTGTTTACGAATGTGCTAACACAATTAGTGTGCGGCACGTATTTTTAACGCTATAATGATTTCCATTGGGACCTATTTTTGTCACAGGGGGTCGGTCGTTATTCGCCCCATACTATCCGCAGAGTTAGACCTAGTCCTACATCAAAAAGCTTTGCTGAGCTTTCCTGACAAAACAGCTGACATAAAGTATTTTTTTTCCTTTGGGGAAGAATTAACCACCAGCATGAACTCCTAGAGCGACAAAGAGTCTGTGTTCCTAAGTTGGGGACACTGGTTTCGGGAGGGAGGCTTACTGTCATGAGGGATACGCGCCGCCAATGCCTCAGCCGAAACTCGAACTCGTGTTTAATTCTATGATTAAACAGGAGCGCGCGTTTCTTACCACTTGGCCGGCTCATCAGCGTATTTTATACTTTCCAACCGTAGGTTGAAGAAGCGTGTATGCTCCAGCTTTGTCCGTCCGTCCGTCCTTCTGTCCGCACGATAACTAGCGTAAAAATGATTCGATTTCGATGAAATTTTAGTATGTGGTAGGAGACAACCTGGGGACGAACCCTATTGAAAATGGGACAAATTGGGTCAACGGTCACGACGTAGGAGCGGGATCCATTCCATTGCACTTATGCGTCATAACTTGCGTAAATATGGTTCGATTTCAATTGAATTTTACTATGTGGTAGGGGACCGTCTGGGGACGAATCCTATTTAAAATGGGTGAATTGGGGTCAAAGGTCAGGACATAATAGCGGGATGCATTCAATTGCCCTTATGCGTCATAACGTGCGTAAAAATTGTTCGATTTCAATGAAATTTCAGTATGTGGTAGGGAACGACCTGGGGACGAACCCTATTGAAAATGGACGAAATGGGTTTAAAGGTCAGGACATAGGATTGCGATCCATTCCATTGCCCTTATCCCATATTATTAAGGTGGACGTCAAGTAGTTTTGCTTGGTATACTTCCAATGGAAAAACTTTTCTACACATTTCCTTCACAATTAATGTGTTCCCAAGGATGAAAATTTGAACATCGATTAAAATAACTTCATATTATAACTTGGAATACTTAATATTATCTAAAACATAACCATAATTATATTAAAAATCAATAACCTTTCCTTTGGTGGTGTTAACCCAGAAAAAGGATGGCGCGACCTGTCCTTTGATGACGTCAGTAGACAAACAAACGTTGGATTGCATAACTACGGTTATGTTTTAGAATATATTAGGTATTCCAAGTTATAAAATGAAGCTATTTTAATCGATGTTCAAATTTTCATTCTTGTGTACGCATTTATCGTCCGGAAAAAAGGTGGCGTGACCTGTATTTTCATGACGTCAGTAGACAAACAAATGTTGGATTGCATAATTATGGTTATGTTTTAGAAAATATTAAGTATTCCAAGTTATAAAATGAAGATATTTTAATCGATGTTAAAATTTTCATCCTTGGGAACGCATTAATTGGGAAGAAAATGTGTACAGAAATTTTTCCATTCGAAGTACAGGAAGCAAAATTACTTGACGTTCACCTTAAAGGAGCAGTTCTTGTAAAATTTATTTTGAAAACGGCTCTAAGGATTTTAATGAAAGTCGTTAACCTACCGTTTTCTGCTACTAGAAATCGATTTAGCTTGATCTCGACTTTAAAAAATTCGTTTAGTGGGTTAAATAACCACCCCGAATTACCACGTTTTTAGTGTAGTGTCATGACGTCGTCCCGTTTGATGTTAGCGCGGTCACGCCATCTGTCTCATTACGTCACGCGTTGTGTGCGGATCCTATCAAAGTTTTATGACGTCACACTCTTGCGAGCAGAGGGTCGCGATTCCCATCTGCCTCGTTACGTCACGCGTTGTGTGCGTATGTTCGTACGTACGATAACTCGCGTAAAAATCCTTCGATTTCGATGAAATTTTAGTTTGTGGTAGGGGAACACCTGGGAAGGAACCCTATTGAAAGTGAACGAAATGAGGTCAAAGGTCAGGACATAGGAGCGGGATCCATTCAACTGCTCTCATGCGTCATAACCAAAGTGAAAAAGGTTCGATTTCGATTAAATTTCAGTATGTGATAGGGAACACCTGGGGACAAACCCTATTGAAAATTGGCGAAATGGGGGTCAAAGGTCAGTACATAGGTGCGGAATCACTTCCATCGCCATTATGCGTCATAACTTACGTAAAAATGTTTCGATTTGGATGAAATGTTAGTATGTTGTAGGGACCTGCCTGGGGACGAACCCTATTGAAAATGGGCGAAATGGGGTCAAAGGCTAGGACACAGAAGCGGGATCTATTCCATAGCCCTTATGCATCATAACTTAAATAAAATTGCTTTGATTGCGACAAAACTTTATCATGTTATTTCGGAGATATACTGAACCAGTTCTGTTAAATATCATCGAAATGGGATCAAAGGTCAGGGCACAGGAGAGGGATTTATTCCACAGCCGTTTTCCTCATAACTTGAGTAATAACTTGAGTAATGATTTCTAGTATGTTGGAAAGCATATCATAATCAACGCATTGCATGATTTTACTAACTTGTTTAACTTCCTGAGGTACCGCATACATTGTACAACAGTGGCACCGACTTCACCGAGATAAACTACGAGATACGAGATACATTTTAAAACGCAATTGTGATTGATCATCGGCAAATGAACAAGGAAACAGAAATACTCTTTTGCTGAATATATTAATATTTTTAAAGATAAAATTCAACCTGTGATTTTATAAAAATATCCAGAGAGATTTTATTTTCAGACATTTATTAAAAAAATGAGAAATTCGCTGGGTTACTTAAACGAAGAAAAAGAAGCGCAAAAAATAAATAGATAAAGGCGCTAGAGATCATACGTTTCTGTATTTTTATTTATTTTATTTTTGATAATGTTTTAAGCATTTGCCACATATCACGAGAACATGTCGAACACAAACGGAGAGGGGCAATCCAATTTCTTATCAAATGAACAATGCTGACTGAGTACGGGAAAAAAGTTTACTTATTTTGTTATTTATTAATTTTTTGGAAGCAAATCGCTTTGGCGCCATAAGGCGGCGCTTGGTCCACTTTATTAGGCTAACAGGATTATTTAATTAAACGGGACAAAAATATTATAGTACCAAGATTCACTCCCCTCCCCCCTCCATCATACTATGTGTGTGATGTACAGAATTTAGATACCTGATGTACTCCCTACGCATGAGAATGTCTATGTTTCTGCCTTCGTATGTGTGTGTCATCAAGAATTCTATGCTATCTGAGGAGATGAATCTATCTTTCAAACTCAGTAAATCTCATATTTTTAAAAATAACGCATCATATACCATGGAATTTTACCAAATTTCCTTTTACATGTCTTAGGCGCGTCGCACGATTTCACCTAGTCTACCTGAAGTTTCTGATGCATACACGTGTCCGGCGGGTTCATCCAATTTCCTGGAAATCCCGAAATATACATTCGACAGCGATATATTGTTTCTTCTGGTAGAAATTCGAAAAGGCAGTCATGCTTTCAATGAGAGCTGTGTTTCCTTGTAGTGAAGCGCAAAGAGAAAAGTTTGTTTTGTCGACTTTACTACGATGCGAATCTTTGGAGCAAGAGAAGACTGCCTACCTCAACAAAACAGCAAAAAGGACTCCATTAATTCAGAGTGGAAACTCCTGCGCCATAGGAATTGAACCAATGAAATCATGCGAAAAATTACTGTTATTTTAGATATTTCTTTCAAATGAAAATGTGGTTTCGCTGAAATGTGCAACACAGAGGAAGTTTTATAGGACTCAATAAACGTAGTATCTCAAAAATATTTACACAGTTTCAAGCCACATAAGGGTATCAAACTTTATTAAGTCTGTGGTAAATTTTAAAGCCCATAGATAAATAAAACAAACTATCGAACAATTTTACTTCGTAAATTAATATCTTGGAAGTACAGAAAGAAGGTATTCATACTAATATTACACTTGCCCGTAACCTGTGCCCTCCACGGTTGAAAAATCTGCGATTGAAATTTTTTCTTGTCGTATGGGTCACCAACAACAAAATTTTCGTAATATTCCCACTCATCGTTAAATTTTTCAACGACTCGTATACGAATTTCACGATGACGTTCCTCATTATTATACAAACACTGAGAAACAGCGCGAAATAAACAGTTGTCGTCACCGAGAATAGGGATAACATGTCGTTCCATGAGAAACCAAAACAACTCTTTACAAGGGTAAGTTTAAAAGCATTCACATAGAAAGTAAAGTTCAAGGCGCCGTTGTTCCCTTTTGACTTTGAACTTCGATTGCAACTACGTAGTTGATAGCGAACGGCAAATTGTTCAAAGAAAATGCCATGGTACCATAAAAAAAATTACATCTGACAATAAAAATTAGCGATGACAAATCTGTGGGTCAGTAGCTTTCATTTAAAAAAAAAATAATAAAAATCACTCCAGTGGGTGGCGCTGGCGGATTGTATGAAGAAACGGCCTTGTGTTTTAAATATATAGATGTCATATTAATATAGAAATACATTCTCAATGTACTATGGCTTAAGCGTTTTCATTGAAAACTTTTCTAAGAAAACGCCCTCGGTTGCGAAGCATATTGCACCACACGCTGTTGAAATAATCTGAATTTAATATAAATTACTTATTCCAGCCAGTATTCATTGCACGTATTTCAGTCATTGCTACCCAGCCAAAACGAAGTGATAGTATTCCAGCCCATTGCTAAAATATTTGTGTATCAGGCAGTGCAGAAATTTCCTTTTAAGCACTTAAAAGAAAAAAAAAGGGGTAGTTCTTTTTTTGATCTGGTTGCATGTAAGGTGGAAACCGTTGATAATTTATCTACTTTTCCACAGGCCTTTGTTTTCTGTAAGAAGCATTTCGGTCTCACAATGTCGTCATCGTGAATTCACTTGAAACACTGGAGAATAGATACTATGAAGATGTCGGCAGATATCACCAGATTACTCTCCATTAAAAAAAAAGATAACAAGTTATTCCACGAGATTTCTAGAGCCTTCTTTTCGTCCTTTTTTTTTTTTTTTTCGAAATTCTTGATAGAGAAACCACATTAAAATCACCAAATAGTTAAAAACCTCTTCTAGTGGAAGTCAGTTGAAGAACGTAAATATTTGTATTAGCAAAGCCGAACGGTGGAAGCAAAGAATTTGAAGGAGGCAAAATCATCATTGTTACACGTGTTGAGATTTCCTCCGCTTTGCCAGCTTTTGACCCCCCTATGACACGTCCCAGGGTCAATAATTTGTTATTACAGTTCTTTTTTGTTACTGGAAGCGGTTTCCTCATTCCCACTGTCCTTTCACATTGCCTTGATCCCTTGGCAGTGTCGGGGTTTCTTCGATAGAAAGCTACCACTCAATCGCCGCAATATCGCTTTTCAGCAAAACTGTTGTTGAAAAGGCATTCTTATTTTAAACAATGAGCTGGCGCTAGTTTTGCTCATGGGGTTACACGTATTTCGACTAGAAGAAAACCTACCTGTCAGAGCCGTTATTTGTTACTAAATGTCTGTGTGTGGAAGAGGGAGGAGAGCACCTACGAAAAGTATTCAAATTTTTGTTACTTTATTATTTTGTTTAAATTTTATCGCACTGCAAAATACTGCAGGCGAAGTTTTAGATGACTTCGATTAAACTCAAATCAGAATGGATATTTTTTTCTAACTACATTTATGCTCATTCAATCTCGGATCAGAGGCGCAGCCGGGAGGTGATGGGGGTCCTCGGATCCGAACCCCTTGAAGGTCTATGGAGTCCGCATTTAAAGCGATATATATGTATAGATGAGGCATTCACCAATGAGCCAAGTCCATGGACCCCCCCTTAAGGAATTTCTGGCTGCACCACTGTCTCGGATGTTAAGCAGAAATCAGTATTAGAATAACTCCGTGGAATTTTTGATCTGACCCGCGCCCCTATATGTTTTTTAAGCTATGCATCTTTTCCGAGAGCAGTAAAGGGAATCCCACAGGCCGCCCTGGTGGAGTAGTGGTCTAAGCGATGGCCTCTGATGATTCGTCCGAAAGGGGTCCGGGTTCGAATCCCGGTGAGGCATGGATGTTGTGTTTGTCTTTCGGCACTGGTTTTCTCCCTTCCCTGAAACCAGTGACCCTAAATTAGGGACGGGCAACTGTTTATAGCCCATTGAGTTGCTCACGGTGGCCGTTAAACCTCCAATAAAAAAAAAGAACCCCCACAAAAAATTCGATGTAATAAAAATGGGTAACGGAAGTATCAAAACCATTGTTGAAATCTGACTTTTGAATGCTGTTCCATAATGTGATGCAACAATAGTTCATTTCATTGTTACTCAATAATCTATTTCACTAAACTATCGCCAAACATTATTTCACCACGTTTTGCATAAACGTAGCAATATGTCATTGAAATCTGCATAAATTAAGAGAATCTTATGCTAAATGTGGTAAAAGCCTTTTAAAAATGCACTTTTGATGCTATGAAAACTATGCGTCATAGCGAAACTTGGCTTCCTCTCGATCCCCCAAGTGAGAAGGGGAGATTACCTGTTATTGGCGAGAGCTTTAAAATGTTATATAACACGATGGGGTGCAACCTGTAGATATCCTAGACCAAGAGTTACCAATCTCCCTATTCAGCTTATCTTTATGTCTTGAGGTCAGATTTTAGCTTGAGCATGCGCAGATGAACTTTCGCAGCTACATCACATTTCGTCGGTGTGAGAGTCATTTCTTACGTTCGGCAAAAACTGAATAACATATGATAATAATGATGAAAATAAATATTCTTTTTGAAAAACTAAACAGTCGAAATACTTACTATTTCTGCCACCATAGTTTAGTAAATATTGACTTTTATGACTCATATATCCTCTTCCATTAGGTTTAAGATAATAACATTCATTAATCCACCTACCTAAGTGCCACTTAATGTGAGGAATTAGTAAACCTTATTGTTTGTTGTTTTGATTTAATTCCACTTAGTATGTACCGGACTGTGGCTCGGTGTGGTTTTGGTGAGAGACGCGAATAAATGCACTGCGTTGCACGTAAATAAATGTATACTCTCGAATCTCTCGTTTTATTTCACACCCACAAAGATCTTGGCATGTGAAAGATGCATTGCATAAATTATCTACAGAGAATACGAGAGTACTCTCTCGATTTCTTTTAAACGTCTTTGACTCTCCAAAGGTTTTTTTTTAAATACGTTAATAAATATTGTATCTTTTGAGACACTGGGAAATTTTACACAATTGCTCATTCTTAGATGGGAAAAGCCGATGTGTCGAACTTGTAAATTATTTTCATTATTTCCACTTTCTGTCTCCTCCGTCCCCCCTTTCATGCAGAAAACGTACAATCAGAACCTTGAGAGAAAGAAAAAAACAGGGGAGGGCGCTTTGTTTTCCACTATAATTAACCAAAAACTTAGGTTCCTTTAATGAAAGTACAAAAGCAAACTAAAAGGATTGAGCAGCACAAAGAAAAATTAACATACTTAAGGTAACTTCAGGAAGTTGATATCTATCCCACAATTGTATGTGACCTTAAAAAGGAACTTTCGAATGTTTCACTGTCGCGAAACATCCTGGAATCACGCGAAATCGCTTACCTGTAATTGCGTAGTTGTTGGCTGAAAGCGACAAATCGGCTCTAGTAGGTCAAGACAACTTCAGAAATGAAAGATTTCTCGATCCGTTCAAAACTTCGGTTGAGATTCTGAGGACTAAACAGGAATTCTTTTGAAGATGACAATGCGATTTTTGGCGTAAATGTGACAAGGATGGTAAGTCAGATAATATCCGAAAACTTGAAAATTTTCATCCTCCTGGAGCGGGACTCGAATTCACGTCTCCCAGAAAAGGCCCTGGTATGCTAACCACTACACCACCCAGAACGACCGAGTTTCAAGTTTCCGATCAATTTGAATGTAACCATCACCAGATTTGCTAGTCAAAGCAACCGGCATTCATGTTTAGCGAATCTGGAGGTTAAGAATCATATCCCGTGTTTGCCCGGAGAAGCAGATAAGTTATTAAAGAAATACGGGATTACGCCATATAATACAAATTTTGAAGATGACAATCCGATTTTTGGCGTAAATGTGACAAGGGTTGTAAGCCAGATAATATCCGAAAACTTGAAAATTTTCATCCTCCTGGAGCGGGACTCGAACACGCGTCTCCCAGAAAACGCCCGGGTATGCTGACCACTACACCACCCAGAACGACTAAGTTTCCGATCAATTCGGATATTATCTGACTTACCATCCTTGTCACATTTACGCCAAAAATCGGATTGTCATCTTCAAAATTTGTATTATATGGCGTAATCCCGTATTTCTTTAATGAGGAATTCTTTTATTTGCGAAAAACTAGAGAAATTTTCGATGTGATCAGCCTTCTTCTGAACTTCATACATTACTTGCTGCTAAGATTAAACACGAAATAAAAATTTTATTGGTAACCATTCAGCTCCCTGCGCAAACGTTACGCTGTGAATTAAAAGAAGGCAGATGAGAATGCAGAACTAATAAAATATTTTTTCAAGTGAATTAAGTTCAGGGGAAACACTCAATTCTTTGTTTCTATTTAATGGGATGTTATATTGTGCAAAGATTAATATAAGTAAAAACTACATGAATAATAATTCATATAATTGTAAAAGTTTTTTTTTCATGTAGTTGCTAAACATCATAAAAAAATATCTTTCATAAAATTGCTCAAAAGGCTCAGTGAATAATGAAAAGTGAGTTCAGTTGCAAACATTTTCAAACAAATAGTTTTTCTAAATAGCTTTACAATTCAATTTAAGGCAATTTTTGCACACACACCACTCCCCCAGTGCTCAATTCAGGTATAAAACCACCATTCGATGCTGGTTTGCGCCTGATATGAGTATTACAAACAATACTTATAGTACTATATTTTTCAATCTTAGTGTTATAATATTTCAATCTTTGTACTATAATAATAATAATAATAATAATCTTAGTGTTATAATGATGATAATAATAATTCAATCTTATTACTGTAATACTAAGTAGATTGAAATATCAGGTATAAAACCAGGATCGAATGGTGGTTTCGTACCTGAATCGAGTACTGGGGGAATGGAAAAATTGCAATAAATTAAATTGTAAAGCTAAATTTAAAAAAATTGTTTGAAATTTTTTTGCAACTGAACTCACTTAGCATAATTCACTGAGCCGTCCGATCAGTTTCTTCTTTTTTTTTTTTTTTTTTTTTTCATGGAAAACAAGCGAACTTTTATAATGTCAACTTAAGATACTTAAACAGTTCTTGGTTCATTCGGATAGTTGGTATGTGAAAACACAAGTTGGTCTACGACGAGCACCGAGCCCGTGTCCTCTCACTCCGGAGTAAGTCCCTCTCCCAACTGAACTACGCGAACAAAATGCTTTGCTGCAGATTTGCCGTCTTGACACATGTTTTTACCTCTGTAATACGTCACAAGTATATGTATAAAACTCTTTTGTTGCTATGATTTGTGATGTTATCAGTTGCAGCAATTGGTGGTATACAAAAATTTCCGTGTTTTAAGGAGAAAAGAGACAGGAACAACCAGGAAACTAGTACACATTTATCAAACAAAAAAAAGCCGTTATCATCAATGACATTTTGCCATTTTTCAGGCAACAAATGAATGCCCTTGTGATAGAAGGACTCGGGTTTAGAGCTGAAGAACGCAGCGACGAAATTTTCCACCTCTGGAACTGTGGTGAACCATGTTGCATAGAGCGAAACAGATCAAAGTCTGAGAGTGCAATGTCCGGGGAATAAGGTGCGGTAAAACCTTCCAGTGTAACTGTTCAAGAGTTGAATTCGTGCTGGTACCGATATGTGGTCTGGCATTATCGTGTAACAGGATGACTGGGCGGCGTCCTTTACTTATCCATGGGCGTTTTTGCTCGATTGCGGCGTTCAGTTTCATCAACTAATCGCTATATCGTTGTGCAGTGATTGTTTTGCCCGGTCTCAACAGTTTGAAGATAGCACTCCATGCATATCCCACCGCACACACAACATCACCTTTTCTCTATGGATATCCTGTTTTGCAGTGGATGTTTACGGCTGGCCTGAGTCGACCCAGGATCGCCTGCGTATTGGGTTGGAACCCACTTAGCTATCTTTCGGATCTTCCCCAAGGCCTGTAGACGCCGTACCATTGTCAATTTAGCCACTTTCAAACGTTCCGTCAGTTGCGTGGCCGATTGTGTGGCATCCTCTTGCAACAGCGACTCCAGCTCCGCGTCTGCGAGTCCCTGCGGTCTACCTGCACTTGGCTTGTCTTCCAAGCTAGGATTACTTTCTTAAACCTGGCAAACCATTCTCGACACGTCCGCTCATCCATAACCGTTTCGCCATACGCCTGCCAAATTGAACCGTATACTTCACTCGCACTTTTCCCAAAATTAAACATAAATAACAAAGAGTACCGCAAATGATCTTTACCAACCGCCATGCTTGGCTTCATGTACGAACTGACAGCAAGCGTCGCCGGCCGGTTAGATCCCTACATCGCCTCCTAGCTTCTGCGGCGAAAACTTTTGCATACCCCTAAAATAACCATATTTGAATGATTTTTAATAGCAGTTTGCCACTGTGAAGTTCCAAACTCACTCGACTACATTTTCCCTATGAGACTGGAGGTAAAATAAATAAGCAAATAAAACCTTGTTAAATTCGTGTGATGTCGGGTGATTTCTGATCATTCATCCGAGATGGGAAAGGGTTCAAATCCCGGTAAAGTATGGATGTTGCGTTTGTCATGCGGCACTGGCTCTCTCCCTTCCCTTGAAATAGTGGCCCAAAATTAGGAACGAGCGACTGCTTATAGCCCATCGAATTGCTCACGGTGGAAATTCTGTTTACATTTCATAGAAAATGAATGCTTTTATAATTTCAAGTGCAATTGTGACTCACAACTGAATGCGTAGAGATCTCATGCCAATATTAAAACACTGATTGATTAGATTCGAAAGTATGCATATTATTGAATAACATTTCCCGTGGTGAGAAGCCGAGAACAAACACATTTGCTTTGTACAGAAGTTCATATGTGTGGCATTTTATTGGGTTTTGACAATTCCAAAGCTTATCAACGGCACTGAAGAGACACTAGACGTACATTTAAAATTGGTGTTTTGGGGGTAAAGGGCAGAACAAGCACTGTGGGGAAGGTGCGTCTTTCATGCCGTTTCCAGGACACGGGCTCTTACTCAACCAGAAAAACTGGCCCGAAATCCACGCCTCTGACCACGCGCCCATCGGGAGGGCGCACTCTTAGTTTCGGATGGACTGGGCAAACATTGGTCAGTCAAGGAGTGCAACTTTTCACAGATATATATATTTCGGCTTTTTCAAAATATCGCTATAGTTCTATAGAATTTAGTAGACTGAGCCACTGTTTAAACTGGTTAACTGGAAAGGAAAACTTTTCAGCGTGAGATTACGCTGCATTTTCAAAATGTTGAACCCACTGCATTACCGTAGAATTGAGAGAATCGATATTAGGGCCTAACGTTGCACTGATCGACAGCGTTGAGATTTAAAACAAAAGAGCAGTTCCTTCAAACAACTCTAAACCATGTTTGTTTATCATTTTCTGAAAATTCTTTGAATAGCGGTTTGCAGAAGAAGGGTCAATCGCAGCACATACATATCAGTCGCATAAGTATTTTCAAAACGATAATTGGAAATCATTAAAAAATGTTACGTTATGATGAAGAAAAGGTCAAACTTGATTGGTTGCCTTGAACACCGTGAGGCATACTCGAATGAAGAATAGGAAACCTCTTGCTATTTTTATTACGTGCTATCATTTTTTGTTTGTTGATTCTTTTCGCTTCACTTAGTCGTCTTTTGCCTGTCGTCCTTGATTCTTCTCACCTGACAGCTTCAGGAATTCTTACCTTGGAAGACACCGCGAAATTTTTATTGAATATAAAGCTAGATCAACAATCCGAAGAAAAGAGGAAACAATGGCAATTCATTACACAGCTGATAAAACCCTGCAGGGTTTTATCAGCAAGTTTTCATCATTAATGAAGCGTAATTTCTGTGCAGAAGAACTTAACAGCATCTTGTTTCTCAAAAAAAAAAAAAAAAGAAAAAAAAATTATAATAAGAGTAGAAAATTTTCTTGCGTTCTGTTAGAACTCCGCTTAACATCCGAAAAGAGAGAGTTAATAATTAACTCAAATATGAGACGCCAAATACGGAACTTCAGAAAAGTGTTTCAACAAATCCGCTAGAGCTTAAATCCGAAGGGTAATTTACAGAAATACAATTCAGATCTTTACCCACTCGAAAGCCAATACCTTCATCCAGTTTTTATATTTCACTTCTCAATAAACACATTAACTGAAATTAATAGTTTGAATGCTTGCAAACACTACTCCGAAGAAGATGGCAGATACTACTGTATAACACATCATAGTGGATGCCGTCCGACTCAACACAATAGGCAACAAACCGATGCAGAGCCACTCTCAATTACACCACCATCGTGAATAAACTGTTATATTCAAACCGTAAAGGACTGATTTTGGTATTCATACTTCGTCATCACCAGATGTAAAGTGACTGGATATGCACTCTCACTGTAAACAGAGGAAAATGGTTCCTCCCTGACAATCTGCAGTACGGTGATACCGTACTACAGATTGTCCACCACTATCAAGAACAGAGATCTAGTCAGAGATATAGTTCTCTCGGATCTTGCGAATCCTGATGCAGGTGGACATGGAACCAATATCAGTGGAGATGGAAGACATCTATCAAATGTCAGATTCCCGCATGCTGTGCAGACGGACTGAAAGAAGATAAGTTTTTGCCCGCTTTCAGCTCATCAGTTGAGCAACTGCAGAATTCATCCCACCTCTTATACTGCATTCGTGGTTTAACAAAGGTTTCGAGTGCGTGAAAGCTTTGCTGAGACCTTAGGAATAGCAAGAACACTTGCTTAAAGAACGTACTCAGTAACCTTCGAGTTTGTCGTCTCCTGTGCGAATACAATTTTTGTCACGGGGTCTGGAAAGTACTGTCTAGTACCAATCGCGTACGGTGGCAATGAACCTAGTGACACATCAGTCGCGGCAAAGCTAACGGTATCACCGTAAAAGTAAGCGCCAACTCATGTGTTAAGCAGATATAAAAGGACGATGGAAGCGGGAACTTCACCCTTCCACCTTTTGAGTCCAATCTGGTACCAAATCTCAGAGGATTGTGAGAGTTAAAATCAATCAATGAGAATATAGGTAAAGGAAACTAGCCCATTAAAATCTCCAGATTCTCAGCTTTCATCATTATCCTGTGGCTGATAAGATGCAGCAGAAGTAAGGAGCACATGCTCAGAGAGACGGATCACCATCTCCTGTAATTTTCATGACTGACAAAATGTGAGAAATATGAATAACAACGTTTCCGTGTGCAATATTACTGCACGTTGTCCTGCCGAAATGTGCCACACTGGCGTCAGGTGGTTGTAGCTTCACATCTTAGCAGAATCGGATGAGAGGATTGCCTCATCATTTAAAGACGAACGAGGCCGGAAAACCCGATAGTTCCACTGAGTAATGGAACACAGAATGGAGAAAAATAAATTAAGAAAATTAATATGTAATGATGACCCGAGTGAAAAAAAAAAAAAAAAGCTCTTTTAAATGACTCAGAGCCTATCTGGTAATTTGGCAATTCTTCCTTTTTCTTGGGCGGTGCCCAGTCTGTTAGAAAGAACGGAGTGAACACGAGGGTGTTTTGAGCCGAAGAACCTGGACGACTCCTTTGACTTTGGGGTTTCGGCGGATGTTTTAACCCACTTTCCTACAAGCGCCTTATTTATGTTTGGATTTCTTTTGAACACTCCTTGTAGAAAGCTCAAGTGAACTCTCAGGAGAAACTGTAGAAAGAGAAGAATATTTTGTATAGCGCAAAATCCATTCGCCGGAGGCGAAATTCGCATCATTCTGCTCCAGAGCCGAGTGCTTTCTCGATTCATTTCCGGATCGTAAAGATATGCCCACGTTTCATCCCCTGTCACCAGATCAAAATAAAACATATCTTTATTGCCTTCAAACGTTTCCAGAAGATCAGAGCAGACTTCCACCCTTCTCTCTTTCAAATCGGGTATCAACTGTCGAGGTACCCTCTTTGCACACACTTCCACCATCTTCTGTGTATGGCATTGTGACCACAGTCCAGTTGTGCAACAGGCTCACAGATTGTGACTCGTCTCTTTGCGCGAATCCATTCATCCACTCGCTGACGATTCGTGTCATTTGTCGCAGATAATTGTCTCCCACTGCGCGGTTTGTCTTCAATGCTGGTTTCTCCTTCTTTAAACTTCTTCATCCATCTGTGCACATTGCTCTTGTCAATGGTGTCACCTCCGTAAACATTCTGTAGCCTTCCGTGGATGTCGGACAGCCTGTACCCTTTATTCGTCAAGAACTCAATGACGGCAGGTTGCGTTTGCTTGGAATCTATTACAATTATTTACCTGCAATGAAGAAGAAGGGTTACTATAGAGGAAGAATTACTCTACCAACATGTGCAATTTGAACGACCTCTGTCAGTTAATAAAACAGGTATGCCCACTTTTGCATTACTTTCGGTACAATCCTCGTATATATTTCTAGGAAAGCTACATCACTAAATATTAACATGTCCGCGACAGAATTTGAAGATGCAAGCTTTTAATTTTTTTTAATTATTTATTTATTTTTATTTTTTTGATTGGAGGTTTAACGACCTCCATGAGTAACTCAATGCGCTATAAGCAAATCGCCCGTCCCTAATTTAGGGTCACTGGGTCCAGGGAAGGGAGAGAGCCAATGCCGTAAGACAAACACAACATCCATGCCTCACCGGGATTCGAACCCGGACCTCTTTCGAACGAAAGATCAGAAGTCATCGCTTAGACCACTGCGCCAATGGGGCGACCTACACTCTTTTAATCCGAAATTAAATTCTTTATCCGTTCCGTTTCAAAAAGTTTTCAGTAAAAGCATAAAACGTAAGTGATCCATCCCTTTTCTCCTTCTCTCGCTTTTTCTTTTTTTCTATATGATTTAGGTTTTAACTTGTAGCACTTCAGATTGCGTCATAACATCTAGCTTTCTTAATGACTGATTTCTGTCAAAATTTAAAAATTTCGGTTAGCAGTCGTCCCATGATTTTATTGTTTCATTAAATTCTAAGCATTCAAAATTATTTAATTTTGAAAAAAAGAAGTCCTAAAAAAAAGAGGAATGTGTTCCTCTTTTTTTAGCACGTCTTTTGTAAAAAAAGATCGTGCTTATGTTATCGATTTGTTCGTCCGTCCGCCTGCAGACACGATACCTCTGCACCTAATAGCCCGATTTGAAAAATTCTTCTTGCATTAAGAAGCTTGAAATGCGTGAATGATGACCCTTTATTTTGATTTGTTTACTATACCGCTAGAGGGCGTAAATGCAGAGACTTCGAATTCAAAATGCATTTTATTCCATACATTTGCTTCAAAACATCCAATTCAAAAAATTGTTTTGACTTTCGATTCTACTCATGGCGAACATTATTTTAGGTATAGTCACTTTTTCAAGTTACTCATAGATTTTCCGCTAGGGGGAGTAAAATACCCCCATCCCCAATATCTCTGCTTCTAAAACTCCAATTTGAAAAATTATTTCTGCAGCGGATACAGCTCCATCCAGATAGGAAATCTTTCACATATAAATTCTAATTTTTGGCATAAAACGGTTTGGCCACCAGGGTGCGTAAGTGTTAATTTCTGCTTCTGATGTATTTGCAACAAAATCTGAGCTTCTAAAATCTCGATTGAAAAATTCTTTCCTGGACCAATACTACTCACGGTGACGAACCTTTTCGGAATATTTCCTTTTTAAAATAATGCGTGGTTTCTCCGCCAGGAGGCATAGATGTATGTCTTATTTTTGTCAATATCTCTGCTTTTAATGGTCCAATTTGAAAAAATTGTTCTTTGTTGGATAGAGTTTTCGGTGCTACAAGTTTTTCCTATAATTTCAAAATTTTCAAGGAATTCATTGACTTTCCGCTAGGGGAGTAAAGGTAAACTGCGCTTTCCCCGATATCTCTGCTTCTAAAACTCCGATTTGAAAATTCTTCCTGCACCGGATACAGCTCCCGGTGAGAAATATTTTTATTGCAATTTCTAATTTTTTTATAAAATATTGTTTGGCCACCAGGGGACGTAAGCGTTTATTTCTGCTTCGAGGTATTTCCATCAAAATCTGAGTTTCTAATATCTCGATTGAGAAAATTCTTTCGTGGACTGATACCGCTCATGTCGATAAACATTTGAGAATATTTTCTTCTTAAAATCATGTATGGTTTTTTCACCAGGGTACGAAGATGTATATCTTATTTCTGTCAATATCTCTGCTTCTAAGAGTTAGATTTAAAAATTCCTTCTTTGTCAAATAGCGTTTCCAGTTTAAAATGCTCTCATATAATTTCAAAATTTTCAAGTAATACATAGACTTTCCGCTAAGTGGCGTTAAAGTAAACTGCGTTCCCCCGATATCTCTGCTTCTAAAATTCCGATTAGAAAACTTCTTTCGGCACCGGATACAGCTGGTGATAGGAAATGCTTTGCCTATAACTTCTAGTATTTGATAAAAATGGTTTAGCCACCAGGGGGCGTAAGTGTTCATTTTGGCTTCTGATGTATTTGTAACAAAATCTGAGCTCCTGAAAACTCGATTGAAAATATTTTTTCGTTGACCGATACAGCTCACATCGAAAGACCTTTTGAGAATATTTTCTTCTTAAAAAAATGCATGGTTTTTCCGCCAGAGAGTGTAAAGTCATATCTTAGTTTTGTTGTTATCTCTGCTTCTAAGAGTCTGATTTTAAATATTATTTCTTTGTTGGAGAGCATTTCCGTGGGGAAAAGTACAATTAAAAATTTTTCGTAGCGAACAAGTCTGCCACCAGAGGGCGTAAGTTCACGTTTCCGTTTACAGCAATATCTGCGGGACTAAAAACCCAATTGAAAAACTTCTTTCTTCGGCCAGATACTGTTAACTATGCAAACTGTGTGTGTATTTTCTTTTCAAAATGGTGAACAATTTCGCCGCTAGGGGCGCATATACTTGTTCTGTTTTTCTCAATATCACTTGTGCGATTTAAAAAATTCTTTCAACACCGGATGTCATTTCCCTTGTAGAACACTTAAGGCTAGCATATGAGGAATTTTGTAGTTCACAGTTCTGTCGGTAGGTGATGTTTGTGTACTTCAGTTTGCAGCTGTATCACCGCTTCTAAAAACGCTATTGAGAAATTTCTTCTTCACTGTATGGCATTCGCTACAACAGAGATGTGGAGCATTATCCTCTTTAAGTAACGCAAAGATTTCTCACTAGCTGCGTAAAGGTCGAAACGCTTTTTCCAAGAAGAATAATTTTCACCTATTTTCAACTTTTCCGCTATGCAAAATTCTTCCGCTAGCAAACGCAAACGTATATCATGTTTCCTTTTTTATATTTCTTTTTTTAACTGTCGATTTGAAAATCTCTTTGTCTCTGGTACCTTCATTGTAGCATGAGAAACTTTTTGTTCGCCATTTCTTAATTTTCAAAAAGAATTTCAGCCGCTGGTTTCTTCTTAAAATAATGCATGGTAAAAAATGTTTCTATTTCTGGATGTTTCTATTTCTGGATGTTTTATCGATTGTTGAAACCAGTTGATTGTTTTCCAAACCGGTTCCATTGACTTTGAATAGCTTTGTTAAATTTAATTCGCGTTAGGACGGATTCAAAAGACGTGCTTATTACATCCGAAAATTCGGTGTCGTCTTTCTTGACGTTTTTTTTTTTTTTTAACTTCTGTCGGATGTTTTTCCCTTAGAATTTTTTTCTGGTATTTTTTAGACCTTGAAGAAATCAAAGAAATAAGGTTTGGCTGAAAGAAAGTTTTCAACACTAAATACATTCCTTTTCATGTTAATATTTTCGAATACGAGTAATTTTTGCGTGTTTATTTGTATTTTGATGTTACTTAATACTCACCTCTGAAACTTGTATAAATCCGTTGGAAGTTAGAAGTGCTGTTCCATTGAAAGTTCATTGGAGGAAAAAAAGTCCTAAAGAAAACAGAAATAGTCACTTTCGTGCATGCATTGATTTATTTTTTAGTGATTTTAAAATTTTCAATTACACAAGGACATTTGAAAAGAAAACAATTTTTTTTTTTTTTTTTGGTAAAAAAATATCATGGGTTTGCGGATATACCGTCTTCAAAGGCAGGAAAAAATACTAGAACAAGAAGTAATGTAGCTTGGATAGCAGGGCATTTCTCCAATTAAGTAAATATCTCAAAATATCACTATATATCACAAGAAGTAATGTAGCTTGGATAGCAGGGCATTTCTCCAATTAAGTAAATATCTCAAAATATCACTATATATCACAAGAAGTAATGTAGCTTGGATAGCAGGGCATTTCTCCAATTAAGTAAATATCTCAAAATATCTCAGGTACTTACTTCGGTGGAATGCTGACGCACTAGCTGTTCCCATGCGGATAATTTAAAGCTCATAACAACGGAAGGCGGATGAGACGGGAGAATTTCGGTTTATTCTCGAGATGGTGTTACATGACAGTACGAAATCAAAAGAATCTGATTTTAAAACCGAACAAAAAGGAGTAACATGATTTTACGCTCAAGTTCTACTGAAAATTAGAAATTATTTTTAGTCTGTGTTTTACTGAAAACTACAGAAAAGTTTCCTGTAAAGTAAACAAGTTAGTAAAATCATGCAATGCATTAATTATGATACGCTTTCCAAGATACCAGAAATTATTACTCAAGTTATGAGGATAATGGCTGTGGAATAAATCTCGCTCCTGTGTCCTGACCTTTGACCCCATTTCGATGATATTCAACAGAACCGGTTCAGTATACCTCAAGAATAACATACTAAAGTTTTGTCGCAATAGAAGTAGTTTTACGCAAGTTATGAGAATAATGGCTGTAGAATAAATCTTGCTTTTGTGCAATGACCTTTGACCCCATTTCGTTGTTATTCAACAGAACCGGTTCACTCTACCTCCGGAATAACATGATAACGTTTTGTCGCAATCGAAACATTTTTAAGTAAGTTATGATGCACAGGGGCAATGGAATGGATCCCACTCCAGTGTCCTGACGCCGCCCCGGTGGCGCAGTGGTCTAAGTCGTTGGCCTCTGATCATTCGTCCGTAAGGGGTCCGGGTTCGAATCCCGGTCAGGCATGGATGTTGTGTTTGTCTTACGGCACTGGCTCTCTCCCTTCCCTGGAACCAGTGACCCTAAATTAGGGACGGGCGACTGCTTATAGCCCATTGAGTTGCTCACGGTGGTCGTTAAACCTCCAATGAAAAAAAAAAAAGAAAAAAAAAGTGTCCTGACCTTTGACCCCATTTCGCCCATTTTCAACAGGGTTCGCCCCCAGGTGGTTCCTTACCAAATACTAAAATGTCATTGAAATCGAACCATTTTTACGCAAGTTATGACGCATAAGGGCAACGGAACAAATCCCGCTCTTATGTCCTGCCTGACCTTTTACCACATTTCGCCCATTTTCAACAGGGTTCGTGCCCTGGAGGTTCCCTACCACATACTAAAATTTAATCGAAATCGAACCATATTTACGCATGTTATGGTGCATAAAGGCAATGGAATGGATCCCGCTCCTATGTCCTAACCTTTGACCCCATGTCATTTATTTTCAATAGGGATCGTCCCCAGATGGTTCCCTACCTCATACTAAAATTCCATCGAAATCGAACTATTCTTACGCAAGTTATGACGCATAAGAGCATGGAATGGATCCCGCTCCTATGTCCTGACCTTTGACCCTGTTTCGCCCATTTTCAATAGGGTTCGTCCCCTACCACATACTAAAATTTCGTCGAAATCGAACCATTTTCACGTGAGTTATCATGCGGACAGACGGAGGGACGGACAAAGCTGGAGCATATATGCTTCTTCAAACTACGGTTGGAAAGCGTAAAAAAGCCCATTTTTCACAGGAATCCGTCCGCGACAGGATTCGAACCTGCAATCTTCTGATCCGAAGTCAGACGCCTTATCCATTAGGCCACGCGGACATAGCGGTAGCTTCTGTAAAGTCAAGTTTCTGATTTATCAGATCACGTGTTCTTTTGATATGAAGATAAATTAAAAATTGCTCTTCTCTAATGTGCTATTAGCTATGATATTCTGCTGAAGTCCTAAAGTCATGGAATTCGCAAGGACATCGCCCTTTGCTGGTCATTTATCTTCCATCAAAAATAAATGTTTATGGTCTTTGATGGTGAAAACAGCGTGTTTTTTAATTTGCGAATAATTCATACGTAATCTGCATTTTCCACTAGATATGAGCAACCAGAATTCTTTGTTTATGTAGTTTTTTTATTTTTATCGTTTTCTTTTATAATACTGGGTAAAAAAGTATGTAACTAAATAAAACTATACATTTTCTTATCGACGTCTGGAACAAAGATTTCGGTAACAATACTCTTTGACACAGCGATTATTTATCTACAAGTAGGTCAATATGCTTAGTTGTCAGATAGAAATCAGTTTTTCTCTGAAAGACTAAAAAACTGTTTGTAGACTACGCTAAGGTGAATCAGGTACTTACAACGTAACAAAATTTGAAAAATTTGGTATCAGGTTGGACAAAAAATGAAATTAAAAATGATAAATAATGACAATAAATTGATACACGTACATATTATTCGAGCTGAACGACGCTAAACCATTTGCATTCCGAAATTATAAATGTGTTGATCTTTTATCAATTAATATTTAAGAAAACAAATATGAAACACTGATTCATCAAAAGATACTTTCGATATTGAAACAGCACTATAGTACACACCTCAAAGTTTTAAATAGGCAAAATGTTTTTCTGTGTTTTAGAAATTAACTTTCAACAAAGCCGACTCGTGCTATAAAACTCTCATAATTAATATAAAATATTTAATTTAAGTGTAATTATTTCACGGAACGACTTGTTGTCAGGGTGGCCGAGTGGTCTAAGGCGCCAGATTTAAGCTCTGGTTCTCGTGAGAGAGCGTGGGTTCGAACCCCACTCCTGACAAAAAACTCTTTCTTTTTTTTTTTTTTTTTTTTTTTCAAGCCAGACTGCTATACCATAAACAACTTCCTTTTGAAAAGTACTGTCGTGAAAGACAACCCGCTAACATACTGATTGAAATGATAAGTTTATGTTGTTTATTTTTTATTTTCGTTGTTCGTTGGCATTTCAACTGATAGGATTTCGTTTCTTGTTTGCCAACTGCGCTCTGACTATTGTGATGAAGTTGCCACTTATAAAGACATTGACATTGGCCTTGTCCTTTCACGTTATGTCGAATTAAACCAAATGAAGAGTTAAAATTGTTGCTGAAATTTTAGAAATTGTTTCTGTTAATCGATGTCATTACAATTTCTAGTTATTACTGTTGATCGTTGTTATTACAATTTTTAGTCATTTCTGTTGATCAATGTCATCATAAGAGTTGCTCCAATAAGTAGAATAACACACACACACACACACACACACAAAGACGTTTCACTCATCTAAAGAACCGACCCTGTCATTGGCATAAAATGGAAAAAAGAATGAATCTATGCCCCCCCCCCCACACACACACACACATATACACACGAAATTGTTGAAAGCCTTGTTGGTGGCGCTCTGGATGGCTTGTGACCATTCGTCCGAGAGGGGTCCGGGTTCGAATCGCGATGAGGCATGGATGTTTCGTGTGTCTTATGGCCTTGGCTCTCTCCCTTCCCTGGAGCCAGTGGCCCTAAATTAGGGACGGGGGGCTGCTTATAGCCCATTGAGTTGCTCACGGTAGTCGTTAAGCCTCCTAATAAAAAAAAGGTTGATAAAATAAATGGAGAGAAACATTGTGGAGTCCCAATATACATATATTCAGCAAACACTTCTGTTGTTCTCTTGCATTCTCTTAAAATGAAATATAGTGATTTTTTCACCATTAAAATGCAATAAAAATCCATTCAGGTGGACAACGTAATTACGTAATTTATCACACATTCAGTACCTTTCCATTAAATTTGAAAGAGAAAAACAAAATCATTGTTATTTTTTGTTTAAATTCGTTTGCGATAATGAGCACAAGCGAAGTGAAGTTCACTATTATTTTTTTACAATGAAAATTTTGCAACCTCTTGTCAACACCTTTATAACAAATAAGTAATGCAAAAAATTCCCTGCGATGAAAATATCAATTACGAATCCGAAAGTCGAGAAATAATAAGATAACATGTTCAATATGATGTGATTTATTAGAATAACCTCTATGAAACTGGTAACATTTGACTATTAAAAGGCATTTATCAAAAGGATTTATGTTTTCGGTCTCGTAGAAGCGAAGTACAAATGATAAATCAATGTGCATTAGCCTAACTTTTCTGGAATACATCCAGACTTTCGGGAGGTTTTTATTTATCACATCTTTCGACATGTACATCGGAAGTGAGCATAATAACAATTTGTCAATTCGTCTATGGACATGATATCTTCATTTCTGTTATTCAGATTTCGATTTTTTCTTTTTTTTCCCCATGCGATCAATTGTGTAACCCGGAAAAACACGATCTATGCATTTTCGAATTTCTGTGATGCGCCGTTTTCTCGTAGGTGGCAAAAATGTATGTCAGCATTTGAATAGACATCTACACTTTCAGAAATTGGACTGCAATAAAATGCATGTACTTCATGGAACAAACGTCACTGTGAGTAAGAAATCCCCTAATATTCACAAAACCTCTTAAGAAATAATATAACATGTGAAGCAAAACATTAAAGAATCTTTTAAAATCAAGCAGTGGAGGTTCTAGGCCAGGGCCGGGTACCCCCCCCCAAATATATATATATTTTTGGAATTACATATTAATTTTAATTAATTACCCGTACATGCAGGAACTTGTGCCTCCCCTCCCAAATTTTTTGTCTAAAACCGCCACTCCATTAGTATATATATGCTTGCCTTTACGAGATTTTTAGTAAGACATTCCCGTTTTTTTCTTTTACTGATGCGTAATGTTTCCTCAAAGTTGAGTAAAAGTACCTTTGTTACTACAGTAACGAACTCAAGATAGAAATTTGTGGAAGAAACTAAGGGAGATATTCATCCAGCAGTGGCTTGATAATAGATGATATATAGGTATATCACTTACATTCCCCGGCCACCTGCTACAGCGGAAGTTTTGTCTGGCAGGGATTATATTCCCAATAGAAATATTGCGTAACAGGCTTCTGTAGACAACCTGCAGGACGCGACCACGGGCAGCCATTTTGAAACGCATAAAATAATATGCATGCATTTCACGGTCACAAACATGCAGAACTTACAGAAAAATCTTGTTTAGGGAGTTCTGGGAAGGTAACTAAAATTCTGCGTTTAAAAACGTGAAACACCTTTCTCTCTCTCTCTCTCTCTCTCTCTCTCTCTCTCTGCCACCACCCTTCACGAGATTGTAAATTGAGCTGATCCTTGGGGTTTGTCAGGTTCTTAGTTTTTTTGTTGTTTTTTTCAGTCGGTATGGTTTTCTGTTCATTCTTTAGTTGTCCTAATGAGAGCGTGAAGCCCATGTAGGAGTTCATACCCCATAGCCCCAAGAATCTAGCCATCTTACAAAGCGGCCGCATTGTTTGAGCAAGCTTGATGGCCCGCTCCAGATTTTAAAAAAAATAAAAAAAAAAGACCACATAGCTAATTTTAAGAAAGAGAAAGGAGGGGGAGAGTAGGAGTGTCTTCAAACCTCAACCGCATTAGGGCTGCTGTTGAATTCTGCATCTCCTTACCTTCCATTTCGTCCAGTGGAACACGTGGTAGGAGCACCCGATTTACAACTTATGTATGTTCCGAACACCTTACCCCATTTCGCAGTCTTACCTTTAGATCTTAGTAAGAGATATGGTGAATAACATTCCCAAATAACACAGGAAAGAAAGAAAAAACAAGCACTTCTCTTCGGGCTGCATTAAAAAATGGTAAGCATTTTTTAAATTTTATTTCCAAGTTGGAAGGGGAGCCATTTTGGCAAATTGAAACACCGTATTTGGCGAACACCTGTTAAGATGGTAATTTTTTCACAGAACCGTGGAGAGCATTGCTGGACAGTGTATACATAGTTATTTATGGATTAGAGACACGGACCTTCAAAAAAAAAAAAAAAAGACACCGTGGCTGCAGACAATTGAAGGAAGCATGGGGATGTGCATGCTTAGTGTATCCAGAAAAAATAAGAAGAGAAACTCGTGGATCAGGGAAATGACAAGAGTAAAAGGCGTTATGATCAAAGTAAAATTCCTGAAACAGCAGTGGGCTTGTTATATAGCTAGAAGAACGGACCAACGATGAACAACTGAAATATTAGACTGAATATTGAGAAAAAGAAAAAGACCGAGAAAATTACGTGGTAGATTGAGTGAATGAAATTCGAAAGTATGCTGGAGTGGCATGGAGAAAACTGGCTCAAGACAGACAGCTGTGGAAAAATGAAAAAAAAAAAAAAAAAACTTGGAGAGACGTTTATCCAGCAGTGAATTTATACAATCCGCTGCTGGATGGATGGGACAGTGTATTGATATAATCCACTGCTGGATAAAGGTTTTCCCAAGTTTCTTCCACAACGGTCTGTCTTGAGCCAGTCTCCTCCATGTCACTCCAGCAAGCTTTCGAATTTCATTCACTCATCTCCCACATGGTCTTCTGAGTCTTTTTCTGTTCCTCGATATTCAGCCTAATATTTCAGTTGTTCATCCTTGGTCATTTCTTCTAGCTATATGTCCAGCCCCCTGCCATTTCAGGGATTTTACTTTGATCCTATGCTTCAGAGATGTTAGGGTAGGGAATCTGCTTCTCACTCTGCTCTCTAAAACTTCCCGCAGTGGTTCAACAATATTCAAGTCAGGTGATTGAGCTGGACAGATCAAATGCTGAAGTTCGCCGTGGTGCTCCTCAAATCAAGACTGAACTGTTCTGGCTGTGTGTGGGGGCGCATTATCATCTTAAAGAAATGGCATCATTGCTGGGAACACAACATTTGTACCATATGATACACCTGAACACTTGGAATGTCCAATTACCCTGTGGAAGTAACTTGACTGCGTAGGGTAATGATGGGGACAGCCGAATACCAAGATATGGCCACCCAATTCATCTCAGATTCAACTCCATGTTTGACAGTTGGAACCAGACATTCCAAATTGTATGCTTCCTTGGGGGTTCTCCATACATAAACCTGACCAGACCTACTGTTGAGAATAATGTAAACGAGGTTTCCAGTCGTCAGCTGTCCAGATTTCATGCTCATGACACCATCTTTTTTACGCTTTCCAACCGTAGGTTGAAGAAGCGTATATGCTCCAGCTTTGTACGTCCGCCCGCACGATAAGTCACGTAAAAATCATTCGATTTCTATGAAATTTTAGTATGTGGTAAGGAAACACCTGGGGACGAACCCTATTGAAAATTGGGTTGATGGGGTCAAAGGTCACGACATAGGAACGGGATTCATTCCATTGCCTTTATGCCTAATTACTTGCGTAAATATCGTTCGATTTCACTGAAATTTTGGTATGTGGAAAGGGACTACATAAGGACGAACCCTATTGAAAATGGGCGAACTGGGGTCAAAGCTAACGACATAGGAGTGGGATCCATTCCATTGCCCTTATGCGTCATAGCTTGCGTAACTATGGTTCGATTTCGGTGAAATTTCAGTATATGATAGGGGATTGCATGGTAACGAATCCTGTTGAAAATGGGTGAAACGGGGTCAAAGGTAAGGACATCGGAGCGGGATCCATTCCGTAGCCCTTATGCGCCATAACTTGTAAAAATGGTTCGATTTCGATGAAATTTCAGTATACGATAGGGGATTACCTGGAAACGAACCCTATTAAAAATGGGTGAAATAGGGTCAAAGGTCAGGACATCGGAGCGGGATCCATTCCGTTGCCCTTATGCGACATAACTTGTAAAAATGGTTCAATTTCGATGAAATTTCAGTTTATGATAGTGGATCACCTGGGGACAAACCCTTTTGAAAATGGGTGAAATAGGGTCAAAGGTCGTTCAGCACAGCTGAGCGGGATCCATTCCATTGCCCTACGCCATAACTTGAAAAAAATGCTTCGATTTTGATGAAATGTCAGTATATGATAGGGGATCAACTGGGGACGAACCCAATTGAAAATGGGTGAAATTGGGTCAAAGGTCAGGACATCGGAGCTGGATCCATTCCAATGCCCTTATGCGCCATAACTCGAGTAAAAATGTTTCAATTTCGATGAAATGTCAGCATATGATAGGGAATCAACTGGGGACGAACCCTATTGAAAATGAGTGAAATGGGGTAAAAGGTCAGGACATTGGAGAGGGATCCATTCCATTGCCCTTATGCGTAATAACTTTAATAAAAAAGGGTTCGATTTCGATGAAACTTTAGTATGTGCTAGGGACCTCCAGGGAACGAGCCCTACTGAAAATGGGTGAGCTGGGGTCAAAGTTCTGGACATAATAGCGGGATTCATTCCATTGTCCTTGTGCGTCATAACTTACGTAAAAATGCTTCGATTACGACAAAACGTTTTCATGTTGTTCCGGAGATATACTGAACCAATTCTGTTTAATATCATCGAAATGGGGTCAAAGGTCAGGGCACAGGAGCGAGATTTATTCCACAGCCATTATCCTCATAACTTGAGTAATGATTTCTGGTATGTTGGAAAGCGTATCATAATCAATGCATTGCATGATTTTACTAACTTGTTTGCATTGTAGCGTTGGTATCTGAGATTAAAGGTCTAGCAGTTGCAGCTCATCCATGGATGTTGGCTTTGTGCAGTTCTCTGAGGATTGTTTTTGTGGAAACAGTGTCTTCCATGTGGATATTGAGTTCTGCTGTCACTTTTGTTGCAGTAGCTCTCTGTTCTTTGGACATAATCCTCGTTAGTGTTCGACGGTCTTTCTCATTCAGTCTCCATTTTTGCCACGCTTTTTGTACGCAGTCATAATCGTGCAGACTTGTTCATGAAACACCAAAAAATTTGTCTGTTATGCGTGGTTACAGTAGCTTCTGTTAAACGAGTTCCCAAAATTTGTCTTATTAACGCTTTCCAACCGTAGGTTGAAGACGCGTATACGCTCCAGCTTTGTCTGTCTGTCCGCCTGTCTGTCAGCACGATAATGCGTAAAAATGGTTCGATTTCGATGAAATTTTAGTATGTGGTAAGAAACCACCTGGGAACGAACCGTGTTGAAAATGGGCGAAATGGAGTCAAAGATCAGGACATAGGAGCGGGATCCATCCCATCGCCCTTATGCGCCATAACTTATGTAAAAATGTTTCGATTGCGACAAAACTGTATCATGTTGTTCTTGAGGTACACTGAACTGGTTCTATTGAATATCATTGAAATGGGATCTAAGGTCAGGGCACAGGAACGAGATTTATTCCACAGCCATTATCCTCATAACTTGACTAAAAATGCTTATATTGCGACAAAACTTTAGTATGTTGTTCCGGAAGTATATTGAACCAATTCTTTTAATATCATCGAAATGGGGTCCAATGTCAGGGCACAGGAGTGAGATTTGTTCCACAGCCATTATCCTTATAACTTGAGTAATAAGTTGAGTAATGATTCCTGGTATGTTGGAAAGCGTATCATAATCAATGCATTGCACGATTTTACTAACTTGTTCGGAAGTCCGACAGGCCAAACATTATTTTGACCGCTCGTACGAACCGTCTCTGAACATAACTTGTATTACATTGGCATACAACCAAGAAAATACAGTGAATGCAAAGAAGAGGTACACAAAAGATAATCACAACATTTTTTTTTTTTGTCAGTGTAGCCTACACGAATAGCATTATAACCATTGTTTTCCTATTATTCTGTCCAACCCCTATACAGAGAGAGAGACAGAGAAAGACAGAGAGAGAGAGAGAGAAAATTTGCTCGTTTACAGAGAAGTTTTGTCGGGATGAGAGCCGGTAGGTATAACAATGATCCGATGTGCTTCGGAAGGTTCTTAATTCATCGACTTCCTCGTGAATCGAATATTCTTTTCTTAACTCAGCGGTATAGTTCTACTACAAGGATAAATCCAGCCCTGCAGTGCGAAAAGTTAAGTTGTGAAAACACAAGTTTGTCCACGCCCCCTCACTCCGGAGTAAGTTGCTCTCCCAACTAAGCTACACGGACAGAATGTATCTCTCCAGATTTGTCGTCTGGACTCGTGCTTTACCTCTGTAGTACGTCACAAAGTATCCTAACAACCGTACATAATCGTGTATAAGCCGAAAGTTTTTGGAAGATATCCTGCTTTGAAAGTTGGAGGGTCAGCTTATACACGGGTCACTAAAAATTAGGGCTCGCCTCCCGTGAATCCTCCCGCGGAATTTATCGGTGGATTTGTTTACGTTTTCGGTTTTAGAGTGCGTCTTTCCAAGCGATAGTTTTCTAACCTGATTTTTTTTTTAATTATGAAATATTTTTCCACCCAGAGTAGAATTCGTACGGGAATATATGCTGCTAACGCGAAGTGAAAAACCTAATCCCATTTCAAATTGAGACCCCGACATTTCTTGCTTCTAAACATGGGATACCTCATTACTTCCCACTTGCAATCGCGTGACACCATCGACACCACGTAAATCGTTTAGCTCATGGAGTGGGCCACAGCCAATCAGGTATTTCTTTTCTCCCGAGTTTTCACAGCAAGCGTGCGCGTGCTTGTTTGCATTCCGCAGTGGTGAAAGCCATTCGCGATGTTGAATAACAAAGACATAGTGTTTAACGAAAGATGGTAACTTTAAAGAAGGCCGACACGGCCGTGTTACTTTTTGGATGAAAGAATTGTGAGATGCAATTTCACCAGAAATGGTTGCAAATTCTCTCAAAAAATGCCACATAAGTAATGCAATGGATGTTACTGTAAGCTGACCAGACGTCCCCAATTCTTGAGGACAGTCCTCGAATTTAGTTTACTGTCCCCAAAAAAGTCTGAAGCCTTTGTCCTCAAATTTTAATGTTTGTCCCCAAATGTCCTCGAATTTACACTTCCTGATTAACCCTTTAGATTTCCAATGAAAAATGTTCTTAAAAGTAGTTTCCGTTGTACTGATTTTCCAACATGCTTCTTGTGAAAACAATTTTTTTCTTCTTTCTGGGTTTAACGACCGCTACGAGCAACTCTAAGGACTATAAGCAGTCACCTGTCTCTAATTTGGAGACTTTCGTTCTAGGGAAGGGAGATACCAAGTGCTGCAAGACAAATACACCACCCGTGCCTCATTCGGGACTGGAACCCATACCCACTTGTACGAATGGTCAGTAGCCAGCACTAGGTCAATGCACCACTGGCGCTGTCAAATTTCGATTGTACTTGTTCTGAGTTTCTCCAAAAACTTTGGCAAAATGAAAAATTCGCCGTGGAATTACTATGGTGTGGAGCCTAATTTTAATTCAGCGCATGTACCTAAGGTAAAGCATTTCACTTTTGCTAATATGTTCTCGCCATCATAGTTCTGCTTTGTCAATACAAATTACCAACATTCTACAATATATATCCTTTTAAGACACAAATTTTAATGTGTAATATCACACTTATTGAAGCAATGCAGTTTTGTGACAAAAAGATTTGCATATTTATTTCGAGTACGTATGTGTCCCCAAATGAACTACCGATTTGGGGACGACACGCCCTATTGTCCTTAAATCGGTGTCCCGATATCTGGTCACCTTAAGTTACTGGAGTTATTTGGAGACTTCGACAGTTAATTTGTACTTTGAAGGTTTTTACAGAAGATAATCTCAGAAATCTACATAATTCATTTGAATAAATATATTTCCCAAAATCTTGAAATTTTAGTTTGACTTATATATGAGGGCCAAGGTTTTACACAAATGTTTAGCTCTTAAAGTAGGGGAGGAGGCGGCTTATACACGAGATCGGTTTATATGCGAGTATAAACGGTACTTGAATACTTAACATCACATGAACGTTCATTCGATACACTGCGATTTACGGAACAGTCGGAGCCATTCCTTCATTTTTTTTTTATTTTCACATTTTCTCTCTCTACATAACTGAAAAAGGAAACAAACAAGCAAACGAACTGTGAAATATGTATAAACATATGATTAAAGTTTGTCGGTGTATGTGGCAGTTAACTTAGTTTTTATCCTTCTGTTGATTTTACTTTTAGTGGGCAACATACGGAAACATATTGTTTTTCAAACACGTCATAGTGTTCTTGAAGCTCTCAGTGAAATTCAATAGTATCACCTGTAGCCAGTAATTCAAGGTATAGAAAGGGAGAGCCTTAAAATTATTTATTTTTTCTGAAATATAATTAAAGCTTTATGAATGTTTTAAATATGTAAATCAATGTCCATTGTTTTTTTATTCTCATTCTTACTGATTTGTGGGTATTAATGTAAGTTTCAAACATCTGATTTCTGTCGTGTTTATAATATTAAGCACGACGAAATGCGTCTAAAACTTCTGTTTGTTTTTTTAAAAAAGCTGAGATGGTAGCCATGCCAAAGAACCAAAAATTTCTATCTCGTACCAAAGCGGTAGCTCTTGGTTACGTGACGAAGTTTCTGTTCTAGATTTAAAACACTTGAAGAGGAGACATTATGCCGTTATTGTTCAAAGTAGGGGGAAGGGGTGAAAAGACATTAAAAAGCCGTTAGTTGCATATTTTGAGGGAATGGACCAACCTCTAACAGAAGATTTCCGTGGATGTATTTCACAGAGCATTACAAACAAGTTACTAACCTTGAAAGCAAGAAACTACTGTTTACTACGAAGGAATGTGTTCGAACAATACAAACACACATTAACAGCGCCTTTACCACGAGATCTCTCTTTTCTTTGGTTACCTCACGAAGTCGTGATCATCACACTACACTGTGGTATAAAGATGATGGGTGAAATTGATTGAGGCTAGAGAATTATTTTCATAACTCATTCACAGCCTCTTATCTATGTGTTTCATCAAGAACACCTTTCCCATCCATTCAACGGCAACAATGCAGACTTTCAACAAGCCTGTTTCCACCGAAAGAAATGCATAACTCTAAACAGAGTGTTATCTACTTTTCTGACCTTGGTGTCTGACGAACAATGAGGCTTGATTAATTCTCAAGAAGTGGTTTGATAGGACTTTAAGAAAACAAATTCATTTTACTATATTGTATTCAAACTACAAGCAGTATAATGCTGTATTAAACTTTAAAACAAGTTAGCTTCTTCCGAAAAAAAAAAGAGAAGGGGGGGGAGGGGATCCCGAATCTTTCGGTAAAAGCATTCTGAAATTCACGAGATACTTTCCATGATTCCTTTTGAGAATTAACGACGCATATTTCTAATACAACCATTTCCGTGAAATGACGGAAAGAAACCTGAACTTCACAGATTTTCCGTTCCACAGTAAAATTTTGAATTTTCAGAAACCTTTCCGCAATTTTTTTCTTAGATTGACAGTAAATTTCCGTTTCTAGGATGTGTTAACGGAAAATTCTGAAATTTCAGAAACCTTTCCGCAATTCCTTTCTTTATATTAACGGGAAATTCCGTTCTTACTTTTTTTCGTATCTATATGACGAAAACATCCATGTAATAGCAGCGATTCGTGGGAATGCTTGAGGTTTGATTAACTGTTAAATTTCAAGCGTCTGTCAAAGGAACTGATTTTGAAGTTCTGTATCGAGATCGGATTAATTAGCATATCGCATGAATTTTGGTTATTGTGGTTCTGGATATTTCTTCTCTTCTCCCCCATTTTGTGCATCATCTACCGTAAGAAACAGGGTATTTAAATTATTGTACAGTTGATTGATTGTACGATGTCTACGTATCAGCCTGACGAGTGCTTAAAACAAAAGCTATTATAGCTATCAGGAGTAAATTTTATATTTAGAAGTTTTGTGAAATAATTTCATAAAACAGTACATTTCACCATTTCCTAAAGATAATTGGAAGGTATTGTCAGTTTAAAAAAAAAAAAAAAGATATCAAGTTCCAAAGCATTCTGTTTCTTCGAAATATCACGTTAAAAAAATACCTAATTTGTGTTAAGTCTTTCCTACAGAAAAAGCAAAATTAATACAAACGTATTAAACAAATAAAAAACTCTAACAGAAAATAAAATGACTGAATCACTCGCATTAATGGAAAAAAAAGAAAAAAAAATGAAGTTCACCATCGCGAGATTAGTTTTACCTTAAACGTGAGTGCAGTTCCTAAGACTTTCTAGAAGGCTCTATGGGCAAGAAGCTCGGACTGTGTAGACCTAATCCAATCAACCTGAGCTCTATCCTTCCCACCGGCGCGAAGGATGCTTTGGCGTAAGGGCTGAATACTTCAGCGTCTTCGATTTTGCGAAATTTCTGTATAAATATAGAAAAAATTTGAAATGCACTTTTCTGAAATAAATGGAATTACTGATTACGGAAAATCTGTGAAAATAAATACTGAAGCTAAAAAGAAAAACGGGTACTTTTAATAACCAAAATTTCGTTAAAAGACGGGCACTTACCGGCAACATGGTGCACGTTATTTTCAGAAAGTTTCCGTGAATTCACACTTAGTTTTTACAGTGCAGGTCACCTGCACTGTAAAACTTCCTCCGTTATGCGCGATCTCACTTTAGGTGTTTTCGCTATAAAGGAAACTCAAATAACCAAATTAAAAACTGCGACGACGGAGAAAAGTAGAACAGTTAGCAATTTTCTATGCATGTAAAGCTGTCGATTGTAAGTGGGGATGGTTAATTGTTCATTCCAGGGTCGTGGCTATATAGTAGGACTTCAGAGGGAGCTTAACTCACCTCTCCCTCTGGAAAAATATTGTTTGGAAATATTGTTTTATTTTCGGTGGTTTATGAAAATCCCTTTTTTTTTTCATTATAAGCATAAGTAATTTACACTGTAAAAAATAAGTTGTGTGAATTCACGGAAATTTTCTGAAAATAACGTGCAGCAAAGTTGGCGGTAGGTATCCATGTTTTTCAGGAATTTCCGTTTCTAAAAGAATCATTTTAACTTCCGTATTTTCAGATTTTCCGTAGTCAGAAATTCCGTTTATTTCAGAAAAAATTCACGTTAGGTTTTTCCTTATATATATAAAAATTTCTCAAAATCGAAGACGCTGAACCTTTCAACCCTTACACCAGATACTCATTTCGCAACATTGGGGATCGAACCGACGTCGTTTGGGCTGGTTCAGCAGATAACGCGCGTCTTAACCACTGCGCCAGAAAGACTCGGAAATCTGAACCATGTTCATGATAAAACTAATTGGGTGATGATGATTTTTCTTGTCACTAATGCGAGTGATTCAGTCATTTTATTTTCTGTTGGAACTAATTATTTTTCTGATTAGGTTTGTAATATTTTTTTTTTTACTGTAGGAGGACTTTTCACAAATTAAGCTTTTTTCATCGTGATTTTTCGAAGCAAAAAAAATGCTTTGCAATTATTTTTTTTAACTGACAATGATTTCAGTTATCTTTAAAAAAGGCGAAATGTATTTTTTTAATATTATTTCACCAAAAAATCCAACTCCTAAATATAAAATTTATCCTTTATATCTATAATCGCTTTTGACTTAAGTTGTCCAAAGACTGATACATAGACATCGTATAACCATCTGTACGATAAGTTAAGTACCCGGTTTCTTGCAGTAATACAATATATATATTAAATAGCTAGTGTACAAAATAGGGGAGAGGAAAAGAAATATCTTGTGCCACAATAAACAAAATTAATACGATATGCTATCCACAATATCCGATCTCGCTGCGGAACTTCAAAATTCGACAGAGGATTGAAATTTAAAAGTTAATCAAACCTCAAGTTTCTCACCAATCGCTCCTATTGCCTGTCATTTCTCGTCTTACGGATACGGAAAAAGTGAGAACGGAGTTTTTCCGTCAATATACGAATGGAATTGCTGAAAGGTTTCTGAAAATTCAGAATTTTCCGTTAACACAACTCTAAAACGGCAATTTGCCGTCAATATAAGAAAGAAACTGCAGAAAAGTTTCTGAAAATTCAGAATTTTCCTGCGCTATGAAAAATACGTGAAATTCAGATTCCTTTCCGTCATTTTGCGGAAAAAGTTGTATCAGAAATATGCTTCGTTAATTCACGAAAGAAATGACGGAAAGTAGCTCGTGAATTTCAATATTTTTTTTTTAGAATGTACTTTTTTTATTCGTGCATTGCACTTAAAAAAAGTAAAATTGAAATAATACAAAACGGACAATGGGTAGCTCAAAAGAAATTACTTTTCGATGTGAATCAGTTAGAACAACATCGTCAAACTGCTCGTCATTTGATATGTGACTATTGGATGCGAAGCTGTTGTTTGAATACTTCCACGTAGTCAGCCGCTTCCCAAAAAGTGATTCGTGGGGACATTTTGGCTTAATATATCTCTCTACGCATTTAAAAATAGTGCTGGAGGGAAAACTTTGTTCAAGAGGGAGGGAGAAAGAGAGAGAGAGAGCCAAAATGAGGGAGAGAGCCTTCTTCCTGTTCACTGCTTGCTGTTAGTACGAGTGGTTTCATGATGCTTTGCATGAAAGGAAAGTGATCTGTTTGCTGGAATGCGAGGGCTCTTGTTTCTTGAATGAGAAGGGGAGGTTGTTTTTCTGTTGGCCACAGTAAGAAAGGTTTATCTGCGAGCAGCAGCGAAGGTGAATGCCCGATAAAGCGGGAGAAAAAAGTGGAACCAAAGAAGAGGAGTAGAAAGAGACGAAATATGACACAAATAATTTATGGATGCCAATGTGTGTATTTATGGAAAGTCATCAGAATAGTAAATTAAAAAAGTTTTTCAATTTCAGTTAGGAGTTATTTTGCCACCGTCGATAAGGAACCTGCAATTCAACTGCCATAAAGCAAATTCAGAAAGTGTGATTTTTTTTTTCGGGAAATCTCAGTTTTCTTTCTTCTCTTTTCTACATAAAGAAGACAAAAATGCCGAAAGCTACAAGTTCTTAAGTTTGGAAATTCCTCGAAATTTTGCTTTTTGAAGTCCATTGTTGCTGTTTCCATGGAAGTCTTCGTTAGTTTTCTGTTAACTAAGGCTTTTTGAACACAGCAAAAAAATAAGTGATACTAGTAACAAACTGCATATCAACGAAAATATCAGAAAGAACAAAAATGCTGATGCAAAAGAGAAAGAAGTTGACAGTTAATAAAAAATGTAACTTACATTTCGTTTTATAAAAAATGTAAGTGGAATATATGTACAAAAGAATGCAAAACAGTGAGAAAAAATATCACTAAAGACACAAGGGAATTCAATTGTGAATTAGTGAGAAAAGCAATCGAAAGCAACCAAAGCCTGAAAAATGCATAAGAACATCACAGTAATGGAAAAAAATATATTATAAGCACTGAAAAAAGAATATGGTACTGTAAGAAGAAATAGTTGACAAGAATCAAAGAGTTCTACACGCAGCTATATGAAAGGGATGACACATCTATTCCAGTAAGAAATGTACCAGTACCAAAGTTCCTCCAGTCCTCCCTGCAGAAGTTGCACATGCAAATAAGAACATGAAACGGCAAAGCGCTCCAGGGGAAAATGGAATTACTGTGGACATTATATAAGAAGCCAGTGGAGAAATAGAAACCACACTCTCCCAAGTTTTTACTAGATGTCTCAATGAAGGGAAGATTCCTGATGATTAGAACAATGTTGTAATGATCCTGCTACTTAAAAAATGCGACACAGAGGATCTCAGGAACTACAGACCTATCAGCCTCCTATCAGTGCCATATAAAACCTTCACTAAGGTTCTTTCACATTTCTTGAAGGTAACACTGGACATAGCTCAACCGAGAGAACAAGCTGGATTCAGGAGTGGCTACTGCTCTACAGATCATATCCACGTACAGAGAGAAACTAATTGAAAGAACGAAGGAATATGAACTCTCATTATTCATTGCTTTTATTGATTATGAAAAGGCCTCAGATTCCGTGAAACCATCAGCAGTTACAATGGTTTTGAAATTCTGTGGTATCGAAGATGCATGCATTTGCATTATTAATAACATTTATGAAAATGCAAGTTCAAAGGTTCGGCTATTTGAAGATACAGCATCAATAAAACTTGGAAAGGGAGTGAGATAAGGTGACACCATATCTCCCAAACTCTTTAATGCTATATTGCAAAATGTCTTTCAATCACTGAACTGGGAAAACAAAGAGATAAAGATTAATGGAGATTATTTAACTCACTTTCGTTTTGCCGATGGTGTCGTCATTTTTGGAACCACCCCATCAAAGCTGCAGAGTATGATCCAGGAACTTGCTGATAAGAGTAAAGAAGTGGGATTAAAAATGAACTTTCTGAAATTAAAACTGATGTACAATTCTAAATGAAAACTTATCATTTGATGGGGGAAAGCTAGAGATAACCGATTCCTACATTTATCTTGGGCACCAGATATCAAGCGAGGGTCACATTGATGAAGAAATTAATCAACGTATAAAACTTAGTTGGGGAGCTTTTGGAAGAAACAGTACAATTTTCAAAAGTTATTTACCATTATGCCGTAAAAGAGAAGTGTTTAATCCATGCATCCTTCCAGTTTTTACTTACGGAGTGGAGACCTGAACCTTAACTAAACAAGTTAGTAAAATCATGCAATGCATTGATTATGATACGCTTTCCAACATACCAGAAATTATTACTCAAGTTATGAGAATAATGGCTGTGGAATAAATCTCGCTCCTGTGTCCTGACCTTTGACCCCATTTCGATGATATTCAATAGAACCGGTTCAGTATACCTCAAGAATAACATACTAAAGTTTTGTTGCAATAGAAGTAATTTTACGTAAGTTATGAGAATAATGGCTGTGGAATAAATCTTGCTTTTGTGCAATGACCTTTGACCCCATTTCGTTGATATTCAACAGAACCGGTTCACTATACCTCAGGAACAACATGTTAACGTTTTGTCGCAATCGAAACATTTTTTGATAAGTTATGATGCACAAGGGCAATGGAATGGTTCCCACTCCAGTGTCCTGACCTTTGACCCCATTTCGCCCATTTTCAATAGGGTTCGTGCCCAGGTGGTTCCCTACCACATACTAAAATGTCATCGAAATCGAACCATATTTACGCATGTTATGACGCATAAAGGCAATAAAATGGATCCCGCTTTTATGTCCTGACCTTTGACCCCATTCCACCCATTTTCAACAGGGTTCGTTCCCAAGTGGTTCCTTACCACATACTAAATTTCCATCGAAATCGAACCATTTTTACGCAAGTTATGACGCATAAGAGCAATGGAATGGATCCCGCTCCTATGTCCTGACCTTTGACCCTGTTTCGCCCATTTTCAATAGGGTTCGTCCCCAAGTGGTCCCCTACCACATACTAAAATTTCGTCGAAATCGAACCATTTTCACGTGAGTTATCGTGCGGACGGACAAAGCTGGAGCATAAACGCTTCTTCAACCTACGGTTGGAAAGCGTAAAAAAGACATATAAAGGCTGCAGGCAACTGAAAGATGCATGGACAGATGCATGCTTGTTTTAATCAAGAAAGATAAGAAGAAGAACTCGTTCATAAAGAAAATGACAAGAGAGGAAGACATCATGACCAGATTAAAATCCCCGAAATGGATTGGGCTATTCATGTTGCCAGAAAAACGGACCACCGATGGACAACCCAAATTTTATACAGGATACAAAGGAATAGGAAAAGACTAAAAAAAAGACCACATGAGAGATGGGCGGATGAAATTCGAAAGCATTCCGGAGTGACATGGAGGAGACTGGCTGAAGACAGAACGTTTTGGAAGAAACTTGGGGAGACCTTCATCCAGCAGTGAACTGATAATGGTTGACGATGATGGTGTTATATATATATATCGTACGTTTATCTTGGACAGCAGATATCAAGTGAGGGTCACATTGATGAAGAAATTAATCGGCGTACAAAACTTGCCTGGAGAGCTTTTGGAAGAATCAGCATAATTTTCAAGAGCAATATGCCATTATGTCTTAAAAGAAAAGTGTTTGATCAATGCATCCTTCCAGTGCTTACGTATGGTGCAGAGACGTGGACCTTAACTAAAAGAGACATACAAAGGCTGCAGACAACTCAAAACAGCATGGAGAGGTGCATGCTTGGTGTAACCAGGAGAGATAAGAAGAGGAACTCGTGGATCCGAAAAATGACAAGAGTGGAAGACATCATGATCAGAGTTAAATCCCTGAAATGGCAATGGTATTGGTATTGGTAACTGTGGGTACCATAGTGGTACCCAGTTTATTGCTATAACGAAATACGGACATAGGAGATTCATTAAAAGCTGCAGTATAGAAAACAACAGTGCGGAAAGTAAGTATATCCACGATGCAGCACAACGTTACACAGAAAGGAAATGAATATGCACACGAACAATGAAAGACCGAACGGCATGTCAAACACTATAACACATGTGCACAAATGCATGAAATGTACTATGCTATCATAAATCAACCGAACGGAACGGAAATGTGGTTAGAGCGAAAAACAACATTGAGTACCTCAGCAACTATATAAAAATAACAAAGTTAACAAACGTACCACTATAATAATCCGTGATAGAGGAAAGCACTAACACAGCAAACACTCACAATTATAGGTAATTTAAAAACAGGCACAAATTCAGGAAACAACAGATAAGATAATGATGAGATAATGAGGAGATCACACAAGTAACGAGACCGATTAGTTGTGAAAACACAGCAAAAACACGCAATCATCGCAAATTTAAAATACATTACTTGTGAAACACAGCCAAACACACAAATAAAGCAAATTTACAATACATGACTCGTGAATCACAGTAAAAACACACATGGAAAACGTCAGAATCAACATGCACTTAGTCTGCAAAACCAGGGAATCTGCGAACGGGTTCGCAAATCCTCTAGCATTGAGAGAACAAAAAGTAATCGGTGTGAGGAACAGAGCTAAAGGTCATCGGTAAAAGGATAGAAGGTATCACATATATGCTTCTCAACGAGCTCCTTCAAGTAGGCGAGACGGCGCGTGTAACGTCTCAGAAAAGGCTGATACCGAGGATCGGTGGCACACAGAGATTTAAAAAGTGACACATAAGCTTCGAATTGCGTTACCGCTGCATACAGGTCCAGATCAGGTGAGTGAAGGAATTCTTCAGAACCAACAATCGTACGTGCAGGTTGAAAAAGACGTAAAATTTGCTGTCTGGACAGTGGGCCAGGAACTGGAGGAAACGTATCAACTGCCTGTAGAACCTCAGCATCAGAGAGAGGATTGACAGGACCTGAGCGGAGAAGCATACTGTTTGAAGAAACATCAGGTGGAGAAATACCGGAACCGGAAACCTCGGGAATACTAGATGAATCCTCAGAATGTGGCACAGAAAGTTGTTTTAACTTTTTCTGTTTTACAGCGCCTTTGGAAGTTCCAATCCGCTTCGAAGAAGAAGCTGAGGCGGATGTATCCATTAGTGGATCAGGCTTACCTCCCAAGTCAGGAGACGAGGAAACGAACGTCGCCGCAGAAGCAGTACGTAGCTGAGCTGCCTTAGTGGAGACTGGTACAACAGCCGAGGCTTCAGAAAGATGTTGCAACAAGGGTATGGTAGACAATATTGTAAATGGAGATCCGATATCCGAGAGGCTAGGAGAAGAGCCAGACGGCCGATCCGCCAAACCACCACTCAACACACCCGGATCGGAACACTCCGCTGTAGACACATCTGTAGTCAAAGACAACTCTGTCAATCTTGAAGGTGGATACACAATCGTACGGGTCGGGAGAGGAGGAAAGGCAGCATTGTCCGTGACGGAAATGTTCGTCTGACGGAGAAACGAAGAATTCGCGTCAGGCAAACTACCGGTAGTGGGGATAGTAGAAAGACCAATGTGGTCAGCAGTGGGATGCGAACTTGATGAACGTCCACGTCGAACGCGGTCACAGGAGGCAGTGGTGTGATTTTGTGTTAAACAGTGTGTACAATAGTGAGCAGTGAAAATCTTGAAACTGTACGTTCGTGCGCCAATTTCAACAGTAGCTTCTGTAGGGCAATCCGCCAAGGCTTTCTCGGTGGGAAAGACGACCAATAACTGACGGCGAGGTCCTGTAGCATGTGCAAATCGAGTTCCGCGGGGAGCGTCAGAAAGGCGACGGACCTTGCCAACAATTTTACAAACATGACTGACAAGGAGAGGAAGTGCAGTATTCGGCACTTCCTGTGGAACAGGATAGAACGTGATGTTCACCGGTCTCTTAGAAAGAGGCGACGGGATGAGATGGTTTGTCCCAATCGAAAGTCCGTTAGCTAGAAAAAGTTAGCATCCTCCTTGTGATTGAACTGTACCGAAATATCCCGAGGAGTACGGGAAATTCCTGCAATGGACGCAGACGACATATGTACAGAGAGGGCTTCCATGTAGCGTGGCAATGGAGTATTTGGTAAAGCATGAAAGAGCACACCTCTATCCAGGAGGTTATGGAACTCACGGCCAATCTGCGAATTGTCATCAATCGTTACCTTCACCTTGTGGTTGGATACCTGAATACTAGGTGTTGCTTGCAAAAGACCATCTGGTTGAGAGGAATCGGACGTAGAAGTAGCGCCTCGTTGCACTTTAGAGGCAAATGACATCCTCGGAAGAGAAGTCTGTTCGGATCCGGCAGGCACAGAAGGCTGTGAGGGAAGAGAAGCACCGGCCGAAGGCAAGGCAGTAGAATCAGTAGTACCCAGGGAGGGCACCGAGACAGATGCAGGAGCTAAAGAAAGCGCAGCCAAGTCCAGTGAAGGCACCGGTGCAGGAGTACTAGAAAGCTGGGAAGGCATCTGAGCAGACACATCTGAGGACGAGAGTATGTTAACTTCCATGGACGTGGGAAGTGTGACGTGACGTGCATCCGCCACGCCCATAGATGATAACGAAATACCGGAAGCCGCCATGTTGGCAGCTTCCAAACGTAAACAAACGAGCAAACGATAAGAAAACGGATGAATATGAACTAATATGAGGATGAGAACGCTAGAAAAGTAGGTCAAAACGTACACAGTACCTTTAGACAGCCGGGCCACGCAACAGGTGAGTGAGGGACAAGGTATTCCACACTAAAACGCATAAAATATTGGAGCCACCAACACTACGTCTATCACGAACGAGCAATGGGCTGGACATACTGCCAGAAGGACAGACCATCGATGGACAGCCGAAATTTTAGATTGGATTCCAAGGGACAGGAAAAGACCACATGGGAGATGGGTGGGTGAAATTCGAAAGCATGCGGGAGTGACATGGAGGAGACTGGCACAAAACAGATCGTTGTGGAGGAAACTTGGGGTTAACCTTCGTCCAGCAGTGGATTGATAATGGTTGACAATGATGATGATGATAATGATATATTTATATGGTTAAAACTGTGCGTCAGAAATGTTGAACCGGACATAACCTCCTTAAAATGCTCAGTTCGGCTTCATTCGTTTATAACTTTTCTAAAATGTGGGTAGTTCCTATACGCCGAATCGCTGCTTTACGTACCCCCAGTTCAATTTAAATTAAAATGGGGCAAAAATATATGAACTGAATAAATATGAAAACGTGAGTTGAAAACCTTTTTTTTTTAGCTTTATCAAATACACGAGGGGCAAACCCCTCCCCGCGGATACTGCTGCAATTTCGTAAATAGCCGTTAAAAATAAATTTTTGCAATTTAATAAAAGCGATGATATATTTAAGTACTTCAAGTAGGTTATATAAATTAGTTTGTGTACTTCCTTTTTTTTCGTGAAATTTCTTTTTAAAATGATACACACAGTATGGTTGTTCCTTTCCACAGACATAGCACGAAGATGTACAGAGTTGTACTTGCGATCTGTGGATATCAAGAGTATTCGAAGTTCACAGTCGATTCGATTTCCCTTTCTTCATTCTTGATTGCCTGCGGGACTGAGTGCTAGGGAAGACCTTTATTTCTGCGCGGAAGTGCCGGGGAAGGAAATCAAAGGATTCTACTAGTTTTTCGTGCTGCGAAAATTAGCTATTAGTTGGCAGGAAGGTTCGTGCGGCATCTTCACCTCGCAACCTTGCCTACCGGCGTACCTCCCCCTCCCCTTCCTTTCTTCATATCCACCTCCTACTACGGATTCCCCCTGTTCTAATCCACCCGCCATCCTTCTGATGATGTGCCTTATATGTAAATGGGACGCCGCGGGAAGACGGCATCATATAAAAGGTCAAACTCTCCCTGATGCATGATTTTGTGAATTCATTGGCGGAAACAAGCGCCTACGATATCTCACTGAAGCGTGATTTGGTTTGGAAAGAAATTTTCGATTTTACGCGCACCTTATAAATGTTCTGCGTTATTTTAATTACAAAATAAACTGGCTGAGAGTAAGTAAACATTTCTTAATGTTATGTTTTTTTTATAAAATAAAATCTTAGTTCCATTTTTATATCTAAAGAAATATTTTGAGATATGAATAACGTTTATTAAGATGCTATAATATTTGTACGTACTTAATTTTAATTAGCGTAAGTTCATGCGGCTTAAACCCCACTGGTCTCATAGAAAATTTGACGTAGAGAATATGTTTTGCATTGAATTTCCATTTCATTATTAAAGCGCAACACAACCTCAGCAATATATGAATAATACAGGTAGTTTAAACGGGAAAAGATATCGATGCATTAAATTCTATTTCATCGCTGTTGCACAAGCAAACAACAATGCCTTCTTTTGGCAATTTCAGGAAGCAAAGTGATTTTTGATTGAAATATCAAAAATAAATTTTAAATAAAACGCCGAAAATATTTTATTCGGACCCGATTTTACTAGCTTTCATCATGAACTCTTCTTGTTTTCCTAAGAGCAAGTGACGTGTTTGAAAACTCAAATCTAGTGAGGGTATGGAAAGTGACGTTTACCATCGTCACAACAGATTGAAATTTCACTGGCCACGAAAACTTTCCAGAATACACGTTTTTTGAGATGAGAATATAATCCTAAACGAATTATTGTTCTATCTATGCTAATAAAATTATGCTTAAGAATATACTATGAGTATATTCTAAGCATATTTTTTAGTAAACATAAATTCAAAATAGGAATTATTATTATGCAAAACCAACACTAGTTTTTATCGTAAACCCGCCGTGTGTTGATCTTGTTTTGTAATTACTCTTTTTAAGTACTAAAAATAAACTTAGTGCAGCAGTTAAGCAATATAAATAAAAACTTGGCTTCTTCTCGCTTAAATTTGAAATCTTTCTTTACTGATATTTTTACTTAAGACCGAATATCAAAAACAAACATATATAACTCAACTAAAATGCTGTTTAGCAGTTTTCATGCTGTTTAGCAGTGTTGTAACTTCTGATATTTTTTCTAATGCATCAACTAAGTCGATTTGCTTGTTTGGGAAGTTTTCAGATAGATTGCATGTGATGGACAATATTTTACTAAGGACAAAAGTTGCCACTAGAAATGAAAACTGACATATAGAGTTAAGCAAAGTGTGTGCTTTGACAGATGATTCTGCTGACTCTTCTTGCTCAATCGCTTCTGAGGATGATATAATAGGATGCAGACCTTCTTTAAACATAAGAACGGCATCATGCCTTTGGATCAATCGAGTTTCACATAGAGTTTTCATCTAAACTTTCTTGCAATCAGGTAGCAGTAGCTGGATACTTTCTTTCAAAACACTGGTACGTTTAGCAGAAGCGTGGAAAAACGAACATGTTTCTGATATAACTCTCATACAGTTCCTTATGCTAGGTATTTTGCTAGCATCTGAAAAACATAAGTTCAAGGAATGGGACATGAAATGAGTATATATTGCTTTGGGATATTTTTTTCTAATACACTCCACGAAACTGCCCTCGCATTGCTGCAGCCCCATCATACCCCTGCCCTCTCATATCGTTCAAATCAAAACCCAATTTCACTAAATTTTCAATTATTGTTGTTGCAAGAGAACAGCCTGTTAAATTTTTTACTGGTATAAAAGCCAGAAAATCTTCTCTTAATTTCAGGTCTTCTTCATCAAAATACCTGACGCACCGTGAAAACTGTTCTATTTGACTAATGTCAGTTGTTTCATCTGCCAATACTGAAAAAAATTTTGAATGCTTTACCTTTGCTACAATTTTCTGTTGAATAAGTTCCCCAAAGATGTTTATTATTTCATTCTGTATTACTGAACTTGTATACATGCTATTACCTCCACTAGTTTCTAAGTTTTCATTTAAAATGGCATCTCCAGAATTTGCACGAAATCTTAATAAAGTGCAAATATTGACATCATTATTTGCTGGTTCCTCAAGCTAAATTCTTCCAGAATCAACTTTTCCCCTAAGAGGTATCTGCTGCCTTCCACATAATCTAATTGTTTGCACAAAAGGAATCAACCTTTTCCTGCTGTCAATTATCTCTTGCGTTTTCTATTTATTCATTTGTAAAATTATACTATCCTGTTTTTTATGAATTATTGATGCAATATTTTCAGCTGCCAATACAGCGTCTTTGTGATATTTATTCTTTTCATGTTTTTTGAATATTTCCCTCGCATCTTTTAAATCGGTACTAGGCTTTGTAACGAGGCTACCCAAAGTCTGATGTTTGCCTTTACCAGCAACATCTGTTTCGTAAAATAAAACACAATATTTACAAAATGAACCTTCTTTCAGACGTGAATATGACAACCACTTATACTCTTCTAGCCATTTAATTTGGAATGTTCTCATATGATTTTCATTGCGACTGGAACTGATTTTTTTAGGGAATCTATATTTCGCAGTAGGTTTCCATATGTTATGTAACAAATCCACTTTTTTCTCGTCGCTCAAAGAATTAACAAGCTCACTGTTACCTGCATACAATCCTATGTCGTTCGAATCTGAAATGCTTTCAGAATTTTCATTACCATCTGCATCTCCGTCATTCGTCATGCGTATTGGTTGAAGCTTATAATTTTCCGGATTACTCCCGCTTTCAACGCATTGGTTTGGAACTTCAATATCAGTGGGTTCAGCTAGCGTTTCAGTTTCCACAGCTCTTTTTTGTTACAGAAAGTCAACAGACTTTGTTGATGATATCGTTTCATTTTTTAAATAACCTCAACAAACCGTTTTAAGCAGCTGCAGGAAAGAGCGAATAAATACTGATTTTGAATTACAAGGATTAGGACAAAACAGAAATAGAAGTTTCACTTTCTCACTCCGTTTGAAAATGAAAGAATCCACCCACATGGCCAACGCACAGCTCGGAATCAGTAAAGTATCAAAACAGGTGGCTGGGCAGTGAAGTGATGTGTCGAGTGTCACTGCACGTGTCCTAGTAACGACCGGCGCCAGGCAGAGAGGAGCGGTGACACGTGACACTATCCCTGGTCTGGTCAATTAGGAGTTGGCGCCGCAAAAACCTACAGCCGTCTTCCTGACCACGGATATGAGCCACCCTTCTTTCTCTGACCTCTGTCTCCTTCGCGCAATGATCTTTCACTGAATCCGTACGTAGCAGTTGGATTTTTTCAGCAGTAAATATTCATGGTTCAGAAACTTTTCTCATAACACAAATTTTGATTTAACATACATATATAAAAATTATATTGGAAAGCACAGTTTGATTATTTAACCTTATTTTGACAGATAACATAAAAAATGAAACAGATTTTGGGTGGGGGCAGCCCCCCAAATACGCCCCTGTACATGCCAATAGTTTAAGAAAATCTTGGCGAGAAGTAATAGCAAAAAAAAAATTGTTATCAACGGTTTTCATCATGCAGGATTTGTTTCTTTAGAGCAGCAGCAGGCATCTATCAACGAAGTCGATCTACTAAGCAGCAAGTAGCTTAACAGATCTCCTCAAAGTTCCCTTGCGCTACATTTAAATGAATTCTTAGATATAGATAAAAAAATGTCTTCAGAAGCACAAGAGGAGTTTGAGATCAACCAAGAAGTTTCAAAGTGTGATAAAAACATTGCTAGCGAACATAATGACAAAGAAATTCTTGAACGCATGTATTGCTCTCCAGATGGAACGTAAACGAAAATTCAAAATTTCTTTGCATCGTCATAAAAATAACATCTTAGGTCGTATTTCTGTAGTTTTTTCTTAGAAGGAAATTTAAAAAGGTGCATGTGTGAACGTCAAGTTCGTAGTTAGATCAATAGTTTTCCCTTAAAAATGTGCAACTCATTTTTCCTGTTTATTATCATAAAATTATTACTGTTCTTTTTCAAATTTCTAAAATTAAAAATGATGTTTCAATGTTTAAGTAAATACTATTTGGCAAAGATATATCGAAACGTAAGTTTTCTTAATTTTTTTTTAATTCAACAATTAATCTGAATGACCTTCGCATTCTAAATCATTTTTTTTTATTTTAAGCTTTTACGCCATTTCTTTGTGTTCCGATCTTTGCTATCCTCTGTTCTAACGATTTTCTGATATGACCATAAATATTGCAGCTCATTCCCGGGGAAGAAGACGCTGTAACCAACTTTTATCGCGCTGGCAAACATCTCGCTGCCTGTGGGAACAAATCTTTTGATCATCGAACTATACGATGAAATATAATACTGTTATAAAGAAATTTTTGTTGTTATTCTTTTTTATTCATTCTGTTTTCTTTTATTTTTAAAGAAAAATTTGAAAAGAAGAGGTTGTGAACATCAAGTTTATATTTTGCTTATAGCATTACCTTTTGACCGACAGCATGGAAAAATTTTCCTGAAAATATTGTAGACATCTTTCATCTATGGAAATTTTCCAGTTGCGGATGATGAAAGCGTAGTCTATGCAGTGAAATGAAAAATTAAAACTTGCTTTATGCTCGGAGCAAAAAAAATCACGATGCATGATGCGCCGCAGATATGGCTACCGGAAATATAAACCCAAAATGAAGTTTCGTGGAACAAAGAAATACCCGTTAAGTGCTCGACATGCCATTGTCACTGAGTACAGAATATTTATTTCATGTTTGCACTAGCTCAAGCTTTTTTATTATTATTATTATTATTCCGTTTCTGCTTGTTGCCTCAAGGTTTACGTATAACAATGTCATCAAAACAAATAATCGTTATCGTTGTGATGAATTTTCGGACAGGGGATGCTTTTGAACAGACATCAAGTTAGCGTTTGGTGAATCGTATGTGATAATAGCTCAGCTGCAAGACGGAGTGTTCAGTTCTCATTAATACTACGTACTACAGTCATACATATCATTTATCTTGCTACAGCCATGGAAAGATGATGCATCATCTTCGCACTGGGATAAATTGCGATAAAATAGATTAATATGTTTATCACACATGTTGTCAGAAAAAATTATTCTAAAAGGGTTCAGCAGCTAGTAAAATGTTTAGATCACTGCACTCAGCAGTAATGAATTTCTACGATGGCAGAGAGCAATGTTACTATCGTTGGTCTTTTGATCGGTGATATTTTGATCAAAAAAACTTTTGAAGCAACCAACTCAAAGAAACAGTCTGAAGTATACAGATAAGTGTACACAGTGGCGCACCCACGGGGGTGGCCGATGCCCCCCCCCCCTTGGGCTGACTGCGGAAAATTATTACATCGAAGTTTGAAACAAAAAGCCACGATACGCGATCTACATATACTTCTTGATCATGTACCGTATAATTATAACATACAATAATTATAAGAGAGTTCTGCTAAATAAATTTTAAAAAATCTAACTAGGAAAAGAATTTAATTTACTGCTGCTTCTTCAAATCATTTAACTTTCTTGTACAGTAACATCACTAGTAACTGGATAAGAATAACTGCAAAAAAGCCAACCTCTTTCTTAATTGTTACAGCGCCTGACTATTTTTCCCGGTAAATTTAGGGGGATCACCCCACCTTGGGAAAATTGTGTGTGTCACGGCCCACTGCCTCCCTTCCCCCCCCTTGGGAAATTTCTGGGTACGCTATTGAGTGTACGTTTTTATTTGTGAGCATCCATCGCATAAAAACATGTTTTCTGTTAGCAATTTAATTTTAAAACAACGCTCTTACGTACAGCTGTGAGTTTTCATTTTTCTGGAACCAGTCTTGTATTTAGATCAGTGCCAGATAAATATATAAATAAGGAGCACAATTATATGCCAAATGGATGCAAGCTGTTAAAAATCCGATTTTTTTATTGGCGTAAAACAACAGATATTGCCAAGCTTTTGCACGCCAACGGGTGGCTTTATCGAGGCGGACTAATACTAGCCTAGCCGCCCCGGTGGCGTAGTGGTCTAAGCGATGGCTTCTCACCATTCGTCCGAGATGAGTCCGGGTTCGAATGTCGGTGAGGCATAGATGTTGTGTTTGCCTTATGGCTCTGGCTCTCTCCCTTCCCTGGAACCAGTGACTCTAAATTAGGGACGGGCGACTGCTTATAGCCCACTGAGTTGCTCACGGTGGTCGTTAAATCCCCAATAATAAAATAAATAGATACTATATAACCTATGGGGCAAAGACTTACAAGAAGCGTTAACATTCGGAAAAAAACGAAACTTATGTTATTTTTTGATTTTGTGTAAACTCGAAGTTTACACGTGAGAAAACAAAAACAAACAAACAAAAGCCTTCAGACCTTAATACTCTAGAATATCTGTCCAGAGCCAATGCAAGACACGTGCGATAGAATCCCTGTATTCATATTGTGTTGTGAGTATTTTGATTGACCCTCTGATGGTAGTTCCAATTTGGGTAGTGTATGAGGCAATACATTTACATCCTGCCCATTGAGGAGTTGAACTTCTCTTGCAAGAGCTGTGCTAAGGTTTCCATTTTTAACATTTCTTTTGTGTTCTCCTGCCCGGGTTCCAGTTGACCTCTTAGTCATTCCATTTCTGCATTTTGTGGGGTATTCCAGCGGGATGGAATGAACTCTTACCTCCTGCTATATGTCACTTTTTCTTCTGAGAAAAAAGGATTTTTTAAGGACCGGATGCTAGTTTCTAGGTATACTCCAAGGCACCTTAAGAGTGTACTGTTGTTAAAGGCGGGAAGCCTTATCACGATTCTCCGTCGAAGGCAAGAACGGTATCTATCTGCGTTACAGCACACTCCTGCTGTTTCCTTTCTGCCAAGCAAGTACTCTCGCGAAAATCCCCGAAATACGTGGCGTCAGTGAATAAATCGCTCTTTCCACGTTTAGCAACTCACGGCAACCGAAAAATTGTTATGTGGCCTTTATAATGTCAGATGCTGACAGAAAAACGCATATAGCGCAATGGATTGTTCGCCACCGTGGGGTAATGCTAACGCGCTCGGCTAGATATCGAGAGATCCGGGATTCAATTCCCCGGCGGCGGCCGAATAATAATTTTTCGGTTGCTGTGCGTTGCTAAACGTGGTAAGAGCGATGTCTTTCTTTATTCACTGACGCCACGTATTTGGAGGATTTTCACTTTGGATCTCGCCCTTTGGATTTAACTGCTGTAATTAATATATAGCCAGTGCCGTTAATGCCCACCAGATGGAGACGTCTCAGTAGATGAGCCCATCTTACGGATTTATAATGTCAGATGCTGACAGAAAAACGCACATAGCGCGGTGGATTGTTGGCCGCTGAGGTGTAAGGCCGACGCGCTCGGCTAGATATCGAGAGATTCGGGATTCGATTCCCTGACGGCGGCCGAATAACAATTTTTCGGTTGCTGTGTGTTGCCAAACGTGGAAAGAGCGATGTCTTTGTTTATTAATTACTCTCGCACTGACCTCCCCCACCCCACCCACTTATACATCACACAAGCAGTAAGGATTATGATAATGGGTTTATGGTGGAGTCTGAACTTCTTTCATTACTTCCGGTTTAAGTAACCTTCCCTCGAGTTTCCGCGATTGTCAGTTATTATCTCTGTGTTGTGAATATTAGGAGGAGAGGTCTTCCAACCATTTTCTCCTTCTCCAAGTCATTTCCCAATTGCACAGACGAGCAGCAGAAAGTACAAGGCTCTTGATTAAGTAACTTCTCATATCAAATTTATTTCTAAAAGGGCTCTAACTTTTGGAAAATTTGATTTAGATAACAATTTTCTCTTTCTTAATTGTTACAGCGCCTGACTATTTCCCCGGTAAATTTAGGGGGATCACCCCACCTTGGGAAAATTGTGTGTGTCACGGCCCACTGCCTCCTCCCCCTTGGGAAATATCAACGAATTAAATGAATGTGTTGCTTTATTTATGGCTGCGTTGTGTGTCTTTCGGAACAACCGTAGTACACAGATTAGTATCTTGATTTTTATATTTAAATCTCGGAGTCCAGTCCAGATCTTCCCCCACCTAGGAGATTCCTTATTCCTGAATAGCGAACAGGAAGTAGGAAGAGTTGATGCTAAAGAAGTGAATAAATGCCTAAAGAATTTTTTTATTTTTTTTTTATTTTGCGTTTTATTATGTATGTCTTTTAATCTTTCCGTGACGAAGCTTCAAAAAACTTATTTATTGTGGGAAGAAGAAGTCAAGGGTTGGAATGGAAAGGCAAGATTCCCATCTTCAAAATTGCTGTGCAGATTTGCTTCTTCCTGCTGAAACATCTTCTTAAGTGACTTCCTCCTTCAGTCGATTTGCTTTCCAAGATTCGAATATTTAGCTTTACCGAATTTGCACATGGACACATCTGTGATTATTTATTATTATTCATCGTTTATTCACTACTTAAAGTTGCACATTTGTGATTTTTCTTTAATTTGGTACTAATTGCTTAGCAGTGATCATTTCGAAGGAGATTCCAGGAAACAAACTTTCATAATAACTTTCTTTTGCCCGAGGTGCTTCGAACATTTTTCAAGTGACTAAGTCACATGGAGACTTATCAGTGCTTTTTTCCAAGTGGGAGGACGTCCTTTCTCGACCTCTGACCTCCATGGAGTCATCTCCATTTCTTAGGCTTCTGCCTTCTGCAAGTTTCGAAGCATTGTGAGGTCAGAGTTGACGTGCGATGGAAGTTCGTGTTGAGACAGCTGTATGACCCTTTGAAACCTTCTTTTGCACCACCTGCTGCGATCCTTCCTGCAACTGGCCAGTCTAAGAAGCACATTCATCCTTTCCGTAAGGTAAAAAGAAATGTTCAGGTCGCGGGTCAGGACAGAGCTAGAAGCGGAAAATACAGGGAACGCGAATGATAAGATTTTTGATTTTCATTCATCTTGTATCAGCTTGGCGCATTTTTGCCAAAGGTGAAACTACCGTTGAAGTTGCCTCTTTTGTGATTTTCAGCCATATGTAAATAGGACACATGATGTCTTTTTGCTCGTATTTATTACTGGGCTAAATGATCATCGCTGGCGTATTCTGAAGAAATGCAAAGATCAAAACAAGGCTCAACTTCATAGAAATACAGTCATTTAGTTTTCTCCTGACCTAAATCACGGTTAAACCATCGTAGCCCCACCCATTCCTTAGCTTTTGCCTAAAATGAATTAGTTTACTAGTGTCTTTATAAAATGGGTAAGGTACCAGCCAGGGCCGTTTATTTTTGTTTGTTTGTTTGTTTTTACTGCACAGTTGCTTTAATTTATCGGAGCTCGCGCAAGTCCATTCAGAATGCTTTCCAGACAGAAATCTTATGCTAAGTCTTAATTTTGTGTGCCTTACTCAGTTGTTTGTTGAAGTCTTCTGGAGAAGTTAATTTGAGGGAAAATCATTTGCAAAATTATTTTGAAACTAGTGTTAGGTCTATCTTAATTCACTAATACAATATGTGTTTGTATTGCAACTACCCCATCAGAGCTACAGAGTATGATACAGGAACTTGCTGACAAGAGTAAAGAAGTGGCATTAAAAATGAACTTTCAGAAGACAAAAGTGATGCACAATGCTTTTACAAGAAATGAAGATTTATCGATTGATGGAGAAAAGCTGGAGATAACAGACACGTACGTTTATCTTGGACAGCAGATATCAAGTGAGGGTCACATTGGTGAAGAAATTAATCGGCGTACAAAACTTGCCTGGAGAGCTTTTGGAAGAAACAGCATAATTTTCAAGAGCAATATGCCATTATGTCTTAAAAGAAAAGTGTTTGATCAATGCATCCTTCCAGTGCTTACGTATGGTGCAGAGACGTGGACCTTATCTAAAAGAGACATACAAAGGCTGCAGACAACTCAAATCAGCATGGAGAGGTGCATGCTTATTGTAACCAGGAGAGATAAGAAGAGGAACACGTGGATCCGAAAAATGACAAGAGTGGAAGACATCATGATCAGAGTTAAATCCCTGAAATGGCAATGGGCTGGACATACTGCCAGAAGAACAGACCATCGATGGACAGCCGAAATTTTAGATTGGATTCCAAGGGACAGGAAAAGACCCAGAAGAAGACCACATGGAAGATGGGTGGATGAAATTCGAAAGTATGCGGGAGTGACATGGAGGAGACTGGCACAAGACAGACCGTTGTGGAGGAAACTTGGGGAGACCTTCGTCCAGCAGTGGATTGATAATGGTTGACAATGATGATGATGATGATGATGTGCTGTAATACATCCTGAAGAGCGGATTCATAGATGTATTTTAAGTTTTTTTCTATGTCCTATGTTGCCTCAAAGGGGAATACCTCATTTCAACACGCATTTTTTACGTTTTTTTCAATACCACACTACCATATGTGTTGTACTTGTACAGCACAGTACTTTTAAACAAGATTCGCTGAGTGTTACTCATTGCATGATTCACTTCGTTGGGAAAACGTCCCGCATTGCAGATAAGAAGGCCTAAAGAAAACGAGAGCAAAGGATCGAGAATTTTGTGTTTATTAGTACTTACCCCAAAGTTGTATGATATTTTCGTTGTGAAATGATACCAGAACAATCTGTACCAGTACTTCACGTAAAACATGCGAATGATAAATGACAACGAGAAATTAAAGAATGATGCCTAAAGTACAGATCTTCTATGTCTAAATTGAACACAGCTACTGTTTTCGAACTTCGGTTCTGATTATTTCCTTTCCCTGAAACCAGCGACTTTAAATTAGGGATTAACGACTCTTCCCAAGATTTAACAAACATGAGGGGTGCTAAATTTTTTAAAGAGAAATCAGATGTTAAAGTTTGAAATGGAAGATGCAACCAAATTATTGGACGTGATAAGTTTTTTGACAGAAATCACTTATTCGGCTACAAGTACTTCAAGACACTTTTTAGAGTGTTCAGTCATTCGCTTTTTAAACCGTAAACCAACATGTAGATAAATTGAGTCATGTCTCTGACTCCCGATGCAAAAACAATTTTTACCCCCCCCGTCCTTGTAGGTCAAAGATATCAGCATCCACTCCATAGAGAGAAATTAATTATTTAGAATCAGGAAAAGCTGGGAAATGCAGTGATTCCTCTATTTTTCTTTTAAGTTTTCGCTAACCCATTCGCCAAGTGTAATTTGAAGTCGCCAATTCTTTTTTTACTCTCCATTGGAAATATAAAAACCATAAAGTGTTGTAATACTGTAATACAAAAACAATACGTTATGGATTTTTTACAATTGAGCAGCAAAATATTATGTTATAGATCCCGCATCCTAATAGAAAGAAATATAGACACTTGTTTTTAATTTTCAAGTTATTATTGCGTATGAAATTTCTAAACAAAGAATTATTGACAGGATAAATTTCAAATTAATTAAAAAATTGGGTATTACATTTATTTTGTGGCTTGGTTCTGAAAGGGCTAGCATAAAAAAAATACAGATGTTATTGAAAACAAATGCACTTTATTACCTATCTAATAACTATTTTAATGAGTCGTGTGATATTGGTTGATAGTTCACATCGGGTGATAAGAAATCCACAAATATGATCTCATTTAAAAAATTCTGTATTAATTTTTTAAATATCCTTGGTATTTTGCCAAAGAAAAAATAATCTTTTTTAATATTGTTTTTGCTCGGACGTCAATAAAACAGATAATCACCAATATTTTCACCAAAGCTTTTTATTCATCGCCTAAACGAATTTTTTTTTCGCAAACTGCGAAGAATGCGATCGGCAACGCGACCGCTGGGCACTGAAAATTTTGGCAAAGGTCACAGACAATGAGCGATATAATACCTAATCCCAAAATCCATTAACACCATCTGAAAGGACAGCTTTTGATCAAAAAACAGTGGGAATAATCTTGGCAACCGTGCCACTTACATCCGGCACAAAAAACAATTTCCTTGTTCCACTTGAAGAGAAGACGGTGCTGCAAATATAAATATGCTGGTAGGTCACACATCAGGAGTATTAGGTTTTTGAAAAATAAACATGGATAATTTGAGAAATGTTGTTGAGAATTAAATGCGACGAACAACCGCTCCAGTGGCAGAGCGATCAGAGGCAGGTTTCTGACGGGTCATCCAAGCTGAGCCCGGTTTCAAGTCCCGGATGAAGCATGGGCGGGGTGTTTGTCTTAATAGTGCCGGGTTTTTTTTTTCCTTCCCTGGAACCAGTGTCCCCAATAAGGGGCGGACGAGTGCTGATAGTACTTGGAGCTGTTCATGGTGGTCGTTAAATAACGAAGCAACAATGTCCTATGAACAAATTATCTTCCAATGCTAGTTCTACAAACTAAGATATCATACTGCATTCGAGTATGTCTTTGCAGTACCTAGTAGAAATTTTTAAATAGAAAACGCTTGGGAGAATTTGTGAGTAACTTTATCCCAGCTATCCAGCGCAAATTTTAATGAGGCTTTTAGAAAAACATAGCACAAATGGTAAACATATTATTAAGACAATGAGAAAATCGCTCAGTTAGTGAATCAGAAGATATGCGGACAATAATTATCATAGATGTAAACAACCAATGTTAAAATATTTTTCCAGCGCTAGCTGTGCTGAGTTGCCAGCAAATGGAAAGCAAGTTTGCGGTGCTAAGTGGGACAATTTTACATCTGAAACGTTTCAAAATAATAAATACACAGATGACGTGGATGCATGGAAGTTTCTGTTTACAGCCAACAGATGCAAAAAGAATTTCAAAGTAGAACTTGTTGAAGGGTCGATATTGAGCCAAAGGCATATACACTGTAAAATAATGTTCAGTCAACAGGTATGGAAACTAGCAAATTTTAGAATTTATCGATTCCAATCGTAGGAGATGAAATATTTTCCAGCTAAAATCACCTAGCGGGAAAGTTTTGCGTCAAGGAAGCTGGGGAATGCGTACAAACTTGTGATCGTTATCACAACAATCAACTGCAGAAAAAAAAATTAAATTGAGATTTTGAGAAATGCATATGTTCAGTAGTTAAATGTACTGGTACTGCTATATCAATCGCAGCAAAATAGTGCATTTAAAAAATATGAAGAGATGTGCATTATATTGACCGTGAAAAAGTTTGCCGATGTTAAAATATATTAATTTGCTAGGAATTTACGTTCAGCACACCTGTTTGAAAAAATGTAGGGCTTATATTACCACTTTTTCCGTCTTTTGACCATCTCTCTTCTATGTCCATCTATGGAAATGATACATCTGTGGGTAGGATTCGAAAAATTATTTTTGCATCGGATAGCACTAACCGTGAGTGTGATGATTCATGCACTTCCGAATTTCTGTGATGTACTATATTTTTATGCTTGACACGGTATCTACGCTCACGAAAGTCGAACTGGAAAAACTTCTTTTGCATACAAGTCTTTCAGTGCGTTTGTTACTCTTCACAACAAGCACTTTTATAGTTAAGTGATGCAAATGTATTCTTCTGAGAAATAGCTTGAATGTAACTTCCCGTTCTGCTTCGACAAGACCGAGATGAAAAATTATTTTTGCATCACCTAGCTGTAATTACGACCACGACATCCCTTGCGTTTTCCAGCTTTTCTGACGCAAAATCTTCCCGCTAAGTGTTCTAAAATTCCGTTTTTGTTGGGAAACTACTGATTATACACTTTAAAAGAATACATAAAATACCTTGAGCGCAATAAATTTGAGACTTTTATAAAAACAGTAAGCGATCACATTACGTTCTAGAAGATGGTTTCATCCTTCTCTTCAGTCTTCATGGAGGCTGTGTGGAAATTCCAAGAAACGCTGGTATACGTGGTTTAGAAATTTAAGGCACTTTACTTCTTCCTGGATTCATATTCTGTGCCAGAAGTTTTGCAGTTCTGAAGGTGATTATGGTAACAGAATTCAGAACAGTAGGGGAACGTCTCCTCAAAATTATGAAATGTAGTGGCGCGCAAGCAAAGGCGTACTGTGACGTAGAACAGAGGTGAAACACATGTCAAGACAACAAATCTGCGGCGATAAATTCCGTCGGTGTAGCTTAATTGGTAAAGCATTCGGCTCCGGAGCAGAGAGATGCTGTTTCTATCTTCGCCACCGACAGATTTGTGAATTTTACATTGTCGACGGATTGTGAAAAACGGATCTACTAGCCGTTGAGTTCTTCGAAAAATGCGTGATGTTCCTTCCACACATCGTCTGAAATTAATGAAAAATTCCTTCTTCGCTACAAAATAAATAAACAAATATATAAATAAATAAATAAATAAATAAGAGGGAGATAATATGGCGTGAAGCACATGTCTAGACGACAAATCTGCAGCGACAAATTCCGTCGTTGTAGCTTAATTGGTAAAGCATTCGGTTTCGAAGCAGAGAGATGCTGGTTCGATCCCCGACACCGACAAATTTGTGAATTTCACATTGGCGCCCGATTTTAGAAATTGGATCAACTGGCCGTTGGGTTCTTCGAAAAATGTATAACGTTCTACCCACACATCGTCTGGAATTAATGAAAAAATCCTTCTTTGCTATAAATAAATAAAAATAATAAGAGAGAGATATATAATGTGACTTGAAGCACATGTCAAGACGAGGAATCTGAAGCGATAAATTTCGTTGGTGTAGTTTAGTCGGTAGAACAACTAGCTCTGGACCGTGGATTCGAGTTCCACAACCAACACATTTGTGAATTTCAGAGTACACAGAATTGTCTGAATCAAAGACCCATGGGTTGGGTTCAGTGTTTATCTGTAGAACAGCAGACGAGGTGCATGTGGATTAAAATGCATATATTTGTTACTGCTTCTTTCTGTCCGATAGGGTTCTAATCTAACCTAAACCTTCGTTGTCTCCGCACGGCAGTGCCAAAGACTGTTAACAGATGTTCAATGGTGTAGATAAATGTTTCACTTTTACTTTCTGTGAATCCATCTATTCCGAACTACTGCAAACCAGGAAAAGAGCTAATTGGTTCATGTTTACTTCTTCTTTTTATGTGTGGAATGTTAATAAAGAGCGAAGAAGGTTTCTCCGTCTTTTCTTCAAGCAATAATGAGCTCCCTAAGAGGTCAAATGTTAAAAGTCTAGGAGATCTGGGCCCAACGCAGGGGAAGCTGGGTGCACTTACTCCAACACCTGGGATCGGAGAGCAATAGCTACGAAACAGCTGAAATTCAAATACATCCCCAGGAATGGTTTACAACTCGGTGTAGTGCCATAATTGAAAACTGTCGTCGACTGTGCGTTGTGAACAGACACTGCTTAAATTTTAAAAAAAGGTTAACTGGTTTATCTTTGTCGCTCTTCGCAGAACGGAAATAGTGAAGTATTTAATTTCTATTTGTGATATTGATCCTTAAAAGGAAAAAACGGGTATTAACTGGACAATTTATCATACCTACAGGATTTATATTGTTTCATACTGTCTTGAACCGAATAATATTGGACTATATTTTCATTTAAATTATACTGCATTGTATGAAATTCAAATCAAGGTACTGCTTTCTTCTTTTATTCATTTTTAACTTCTATGGACTAAAATCTAAGACTGAATTTATTTAGTACTGTTCTGCACAGGGGCGGGTGCCCTGAAATTCAGTACATTTATTTAACTTTTTTAGTGATTAATTTGGACTAATTAAATGAATGACGACAGATGATGGATGTAGCCATTGATGTGTCGTCGGGAGGATCACATCGTTCTATTTAGTAAGCAGTAATACTTGTTAAGATTGTACTAAATATGCTGACAATTGTACCTCAGCTTCTGATTGAAAAAATAACAATAATAAAAAGGCTGAAATTAAAACGTTCCACAAACGTTCCAAAATCTCGTGCTGCCTTCTAGAAAATTCCAAAACAGAATAAATGCTGTACCTACTGACAGATAACATTATACTTTTTTCTAACTATACTAGTATATTAGGCCTTACTGCTAAATACGAGAAAATCGCTGTACTAATCAAACTTGATATGTTTTGGCCATGCTTATATTTATCAAGTTAAAAAAGAATTTTTCCTGTGCATATTCAAAAAATAGCGACAAATGCCAATGTACATTATCACCCCCGACGAATAAAAATAGTGTATACTAACAAATAATTCACCCACATATGAGAAATCTTGTTGTGTACAGGAATTTTCAGGAAACGGAACTGCTTCTATTCGTGGGACTTTTCATTATTCTTCAGTGCTCACGTAATTAATTGTCGTTGCTTTTTAGGTTCTTTATCTGATCCGCGCCTATTCATGCGAGAATAGAAAAAAAGAATTAGCAAACAAATTGGCAATTTCGGGGTATGAAGAGAGAATGTAGATACCCCCCCCCCCCCCCCCAACACACACACACATACTTAGTTATATATTTGCTCCAATTTATGCTTGCGTGAACAAGTACGCTAATTGTTTTTAAACAGGTAGCATTTACGATGCCTCTGAGCAGTCTGCGTCTCGCACCACCTGCAAGCTGCAAGTATCGAAAGGTGCATTCCTTCCCAATAAATCTTCGGAAAAATCGGTTTAGATCAACGAACTATGTAATTGAGGCAAAAGATGCTACTGACTCAATATTAGGCTCTATGCTCCCTCTGTTATGGTCATTTGTTTGCAGCCGTGCCAAGATGCTTTTGGCGATACATGAAATCATGACTCTTTCCTTACTAATCCCATACCTTCGATTTTTATTTGTGTTAAGCGGTCAGTGTGATTTATTTATTTTCCTTTTCCAAAGCGGCCCCCTCCGAATTCATAGCATTGCGTTTGTGTGTATGTCTGTATCTTCTGATGCATCGGCTTGCTTAATAGCACACACAGATCAGGGGTGAATCTTACCCAACTGCAACTAATTTTGAAGGTTGGTTTTCTGTGAATGTACACTCAAAAGAAAAAAAAAACTCTGTGAGGCGTTGGCTTCCGATCAATTGTCCGAGATGGGCCCGGGTTTGAGTTCTGAACCACTTGACGAGGAATTCCGAAAAGTATGGAGAGGAACCGGTCAGTAACTGGGGTTTGAAAGAACGTGACGGAAGCTTATTCAAGTTCGTTAGGAAAGTAAACTCCGCGAGAAAGATTTTTTTCGTGATAATCGTAATGAAAAAAATGTTTCAATGTCAAAAACAAAAAGTTAAACAATCAGCTTACTGGCTCAGTACGCTGGTTCCCGAGAGTTGGTGTTTAACGACCACGAGATAAGGAACTGTCAAAGCCTTTAACATTAACGGAAGGGCAGGTAGTATCATAAAAGCCAAACAAACTGTGATCCGACATTTTGACAAAAGCCCTTGGAAGCGTCATAAGAAAAACAGCCCGGAATATATATTTTTTGGCATTTCTCTTAGTCATTTCATGTTTTATTTATTTCAGAAGGGAAGCAGTAAACTGAATTCAATGTTAAATATTTGTGAAGTGCATGAAAATGATCTTCGGCAAATTGATCCCGTCGAAATCCATACAAAATATTTCAGAAGCGTCACTTTGACATAGAAGATCTACGTTGATACCTAGGTTTTTCTGTAAAATGTCAGGAGCAAAACGAATCAGGAAACTCACAGATCAGGCCTAGGAACGCCACCTCCCAACCCAGAGCAATCTGATCCTATTCAAGAAAATGTGAGTTATTAGGGCATTAATCGAAACTCATAACCGGTAAAGGCAAACAGGAGAGATTAAGGTTGCACAGTTTTAGGAAATGCTAGTATCTGATGTGCTTACGATTAAATCAGCTAAAAAAATGCAAAAGGTTTTTTCAACTTTTCCTTCTTAAACATTTTATTTGGCATGACATCTTAATTTACGGTGCTTGTAGCAAGCATGCTTTTCTTGTATATATGATATATTAATGGTAAATAAAGTGAGAATTGCTATTCACTCGATTAAAGACAGAATTTCATTTGCAATCGATAGAAACCACCGCATTACAAGACTTCTTAGGCACTTTAAGAGTAGCAAACTTGGTAAGTCTGTGAGACTTAAACTTGATATGTATTCAACAATTACTCATCAGCTTTATGTGTATATTTCTTCCGGTGTGATAAAACAGTTTGAGTGTACCCCATGTTTCTTCTGTTTTAGAAGTAATGAAATTTAACATATATTCATTTTCAAAAATCTAATTAGCATAACAGCGGAACGAGCAGGCAGAACGGACCGAAAGACCACTCAGGGGACAGACTAGGGTCCGGTACGGTAGGGCATGCGCATATATGCAGCATGACGTAGCGGAGGGGGAGTGTCGGAAGGGTATAAAGCACACGGGCGGTGTACACTCAGCAATTCGGTGAAAGCTATTGCACGGTGTACATCGATTTGAACGACGTCGAGTTGCTGCCACCGTGTGATATGGCCAACAGGCAATCCAGTAGACGACATCTGGATGACTTTACCCGAGGTCGCGTCATTGGGAAGTTGGAAGAAGGTCGAAGTGTGATTAATGTGGCCGAGGAGTTCGGGATCACTCACAGCATCGTTTCACGAGCTTGGAGAGCATTTCAAACGACAGGAACTGCTGTCAGAGAGTTTAGCAGTGGTCGTCCACGAGCAACCGCGGCGGCGGACGACCGGTATATTATCCTACAGGCGAGAAGTGACAGACGGCAGACAGCGGGAGAGCACATGCAACAGACAACTGGAGGTCCGCTATCGCGTTTTACCGTGGCCAGGAGGCTGCACAAAGGTGGTCTATTTGCACGACGACCAGTACGGTGTGTGCCATTAACGCCTGCTCATCGGAGACGGAGGTTTCTGTGGTGCCAGGAACACATCAGCAATGGGGTCGAGTTTTCTTTACGGATGAGAGCCGATTTAGTCTGACGAGCGATTCTGGACGTATACACATCTGGAGATAGCAGGGAACACGCAATCACACCTCCAACATCATCGAAAGGGACCGGTTTGGAGGTGGCGGAGTTCTCGTTTGGGGCGGTATCATGCTTGGTAGCCGTACTGACCTCCACATCTTCCAAGGAGGTACAGTCACTGGTGTCCGCTATTGTACCGAGGTTCTCCTTCCTCACGTGCGTCTGTTTAGAGGTGCTGTGGGTACTGAGTTCTTCTTCATGGACGACAACGCTGCATCTCATCGTACAGTGACTGTCGCAGAGCTGTTGGAGAGTGAAGATATTCAACGCATGGATTGGCCCGCAAGGTCACCGGACCTAAATCCAATCAAACACGTGTGTAACCTTCTCAGGAGATGCCTGGCAGCACGTCACCAGCCACCAGCAACGATTCCGCAGCTGCGATTGGCGTTACAAGAGGAATGGACTGCGATGCCTCAACAGCTCCTTGACAACCTCGTCCTCAGCATGGACAGACGTTGTAAATCCTGCAACGCAGTCAGGGGTGATCATATCCCCTACTAAAGACTGGAATTTTCTTGGCAGCCGCCTGTCACATGGACGTTTCTGACTTCTGTACAGTTGTGCTCGAAGCTACCTTTTCAATAAAGTGCCTTTGCATCCTTTGGATTCCTTGTTTGGACGGTTTTGCTCACTTGTCCCATATTCTTACATCTTGGGGATCTTATGGTATGATTTGAGTCGATGTAGAGCACTTCTGCACGATGTTACATTCAAAAAACATCTCGTCCTTAATTTTTGCACGCCAGTGTAATATCCGGCACCCGTCTGCTGATAGTGAATTAAGTCCTACGCAAGCACTACGCCACTGACCCTACTTCAAATATTATTGTAGGGCTATGGTGACACAATAGCGCGACTGTGTATGCAAGATACCTTGATCGGCACAGTTAACTGATTTCTAGCGTCGATTGATCATATGGTGTCACTTAATCAATCGCTCCGGACATGACACAGACCCCTAAGTCGACGATTGGTAATGTGATGTTCAAATGGAAGGACACGAGCTGAATCTGCCATGAAACGATCTGGTTAACCTCCAAAGCTAACAGAATGTGACAAGAGAGCTTTAAAAAAGACTGTCTGCTCAGAGGACAAAACAGTATTGTCTGAAATCACACAAACTCTATTGAGACTAATGTTTGCAACAGGAAAGTACAAAGGACGCTACGCTTTATGGCTTACTACTGTCGAGCAGCCATCCACAATGCGCTAATCACTTCTGATAATGCCACACGCCGATTAGCATGCCATTAGCAGAAGTGATTATAGCGCCTTGTGGATGGCTGCACGCCAAGCTTTCGCTCTCCGAACGGGAGACTTCCTCAAGTCAAAACGCAGTACGCTAGAATACGAGAAAAACAAGAACAGTATGAGAGTAGGTAAAATATTCAAATACGCCATGGTCGCACATGGAGGTGCGCGGGCTCGTGGGGAACATCATGTGCGGTTAATGTCTTAATGCCCCGTGTTCTGTCATTTTCGGGCGGCGGCACTGGAAAGGAGATTCTTCTAGGCAGCTGACATCTCTAGTGACTGGTTTTCATTGCAGGCTCTGAAGTGGGTCATTATTTTGAACACTTCTCGAAACATGGTACCCTTGTGGTTTGTATAAGGCGCAAGATTCCTGATGTTATTCCACGAGGGGGAGAACTGCGGATTTAGTGACCTCTTTACAAAGAGCGGTTTTGGTTTTTCCATTCTTCACGTCTCTTATGTGTCCCTTGATTCTCACTGCGAAAGACCTTTTTGTCATCCCGACGTAGCTTCCCGTTGAACTGTCGGGGTTGTGACGTGCCTGCACCGCAGGACGCACACGAGATAAAGGCAGATAGCAGTGAGATCACATGTCCGCGTAGCTCAGTTGGGAGACCGACATACTCCAGAGTGAGGGGACCCGGCTACGAGGCTCGGCGCGGACAAACTTGTACGTTATATTGGTGCCCGAACTTCCTGGATGATCCGGCTGTTAAGTTTCTCACAATGATGTGATGTTCTTTCCACACGGCGAGACAAGAAAAATGTGAATCCCTTCTTCAGTGCTTCGAAAAAATAAATCAGTGGGATGCTACGTTCTACACACCAAATTGTATGAGATTTCTCAAATGCACGTTCTTCATGGGATGACTACCTACAGCGACACATGGTCTCGGCTGACCCGTGGGGCATGACCCCGGTCCTCTTTCGGGAGGGAATGTGACGTGCCTGCCCCACAAGACGGACACGTGATAAAAAGTAGATAGCAATGAGAGCACATGTCCGCGTAGCTCAGTTGGGAGAACGATTTACTCCAGAGTGAGGGGGACCCGGATTCGATGTCTGACACAGACAAACTTGTATGATATAAGGGTATCTAAGGGGATGTCGTATACTTTTCTTCTGAACTTTGGTCCGATTTCGGTTTCACGTTCATTTTGTATAATAGTTGAGATTAGTTCGGGTGATTTTATTGCAACTCCGACATTGTAATGTTTCATAAAGTTCTTGAAAGCAAACGAAAACCTTGGGACGTGTGATATAAATCCTATGTAACTTAAGAGCTCTTTTCCGTTAGGAACGTTGGAGGCCTGTTATCTATTGGATTGGGTTTTGCGTAAAATGGGGGGCAAGGTTTGTTCTTTTAAGCCCGCAGTGATCCCCTTGCTGAGGATATTATCTATTTCTACGATTCTCGCGTCCGTGGTTGAACATACCGTTAGTGCTAGGTTGAATCAAGTCCTGAAAACGTTCATTTTGTAAGGTTCAGGGGTCGTTCACTTACGTGCCATGAAATTCGGTACCGATCACGGTTTGTAATATACTGTGGAGTCGAGGTGAGTTCCAGTTTGTGCAGATGGACGTCTAGGTACAGTAATGCTCTGTTTTCTTCTTTTTCATACGTGAATGAGATAGAGGGTGGGTTGCATTGGCGTGTCATCAGAAAGTTTCTAGATCTTGTTTGCTGTGTTGCCATATTAAGAAGATGTCGTTTTTTTTTTTTTGTTTTTTTTAATTGGAGGTTTAACGACCACCGTGAGCAACTCAATGAGCTATAAGCAGTCGCCCGTCCCTAATTTAGGGTCACTGGTTCCAGGGAAGGGAGAGAGCCAGTGCCGTAAGACAAACACAACATCCATGCCTCATCGGGATTCGAACCCGGACCCCTTTCGGACGAATGATCAGAGGCCATTGCCTTAGCGCCACCGGGGCGGCGATGTCGTTTGCGTATCGAAACCAGCACTTTGCTTTCAAGGTGCTGTGTTCGAGGATCTTTTCTTCCAATGGTCCACTTCTTCAAGAACGCCTGGTAATGGTGATCCCATGGGTGAACCTTTGGTTTGTTTATAGTTGGTTCGATGGAAGCGAAAGTACTTGTTTTTTTGTGATCAGATTCAAAATTCTCCGGATCTCTTGCACAGTCTCTGCGGTGTACACATTGGATTCTGTTATCAGGGATTCAAGTTTGTTGCAAGCTTCGTCTGCAGGTACTGATTGTCCGTCACTGTAGTTCGGAGAAAAAGGAGTAAGGTGATGAGCCTCCACAACATAGCTCATAATATATACTCCAACCTGCAACGGTCTACGATACCGATATTATTCAAAGCGATGATAATGAGAATCCATGTTTTGGTGGAGAGGCAGAAAACGATCTTGCGTAAGCGACACAACCAGAAACCCCTCATCCTAACGGCACAACACCCGTAAAAAAAGACCTGAATGCACATTACCTTTTATCAACGTGTCAACCAAGCCTTTGACTCAGGCAGAGAGAAGAGTCCTACAGAGGGGTCCGAAATATTGCCTTCCATCCGAGCCCAAACGGAAACACATTATTCCCGAGCTTGAGTCAGTTATCGCATGTTTACCTGTAACAGAACAAGAACCAGTGAGACATAGCATCCTGGAAACTCAATATTGCTTTGGATTGCTCCAGAAAATGAATCCCACAAGCATAGAATGTACTGAGGAATATAAAAAATGACAGTACGATAGCGATACCTCTCAAAGACAAGTCGGGACAGGTAGCGCTTCTGGACAAAGCAGATTATGACGCCAAACTAGAAGAATTCATAGGTGACTCCGCCTCACGGAAGATAAAAAATGACCCCACCAAAACACTTCTAAGCAAAGTTAGAAAAATCGCCAAATCGAAACACCTCCCAATAGAAATCAACAGGACAGCATTAATCCAACAAGGCAGCTATGTTTCTCCTCTATTTGGCAGACTAAAACACCACAAGCCTGGCCTAAACCTTAGACCAGAGTGAGGGCACCAACCTATTACCTTGAAAAAGAACTAGCCAAGTTCCTCATATCTTTCCTGCCTCCTTCCCGTCATGTGTTGGAATCAACAGCGGACTTCATCAATCGTCTCCAGAGTAAGAGCACCAACCTATTATCTTGAGAAAGGACTAGCCAAGTTCCTCATATCTTTCCTGCTTCCTTCACGTCATGTGTTGGAATCAACAGCGGACTTCATCAATCGACTGAAAGGCTTAGATATAGACCATTCAGACGTCCTTGTAAGTCTCGATGTGGTTTTTTGTATCCGTGAATACCTGTAGACGAAGCTTGCAACAAACTGGAATTTCTGATAACAGAATCCAACGTGTACACCCCAGATACTGTGCAAGAGATTCGGAGAGTTTTGAATCTGATTACAAACAACAATTACTTCCTCTTCCATCGAACCAACTATAAACAAATCAAAGGTGCACCCATGTGATCACCGTTATCAGGCGTTCTTGAAGAAGCGATCCTAGGACCATTTGAAGAGGAGATCCTCGAACACAGCACTATGAAACCAAAACTCTGGCTCCGATACGCAGACGATATCTTCTTAATATGGCAACACACCAACCAAGATCTAGAAACTTTCTGGTGACACGCCAACGCAGCCCACCCTCTATCTCATTGACGTATGAAAAAGAAGAAAACAGAGCATTACTGTACCTAGACGTCCATCTGCACGAACTGGAAACCAACTCGATTCCACAGTATATTACAAACCGTCATCGGTACCGAATTTTATTGCACGTAAATCAACGTCCTCTGAACCCTACGAAATGAACGTTTTCAGGACTTGATTCCACCGGGCGCTAACGGTATGTTCAACCACGGACGCGAGAATCGTAGAAATACATAATATCCTCAGCAAGGGGACCACTGCGGTCTTCGAAAAACACACCTTGCCCTCCATTTTACGCAAAACGCAGCGCAATAGATACCAGGCCTCAAACGTTCCTAACGGAAAAGAGCCTTTATACGTTACGTGGGATCTATATAATACGTCTCTATATTTTCGTTTCCTTTCAAGAACTTTATGAAACATTACAATGTCGGAGTTTGCAATAAAATCACCCGAACCAATTCCAACTATTATACATAATGAACGTAAAACCGAAATCGGACCAAAATTCCAAAGTAGGAGTATACGACATTCCCTTTAAGATACCCCGACGTCTCAACAGGAAGCTACCTGCGTCCGGATGACAAAGAGGTCTTTTGCAGTGACAATCAAGGAACGCATAAGAGACGTGAAGAATGGAAAACCGAAACCTGTCTTTGTAGAGAGGTCATTAAATCCTCAGCTCTCACCTCGTGGAATAACATCAGGAAACTTGCCCCTTATACAAACCAGAAAGGTACCATGTTTCGAGAAGCGATAAAAATAATGACCCACCCCATAGCCTGCAATGAAAACCAGTCACTAGAGATGACAGCTGCCTAGAAGAATCTCCTTTCCAGTGCCACCGCCCGAAGATGAAAGAACACGAGACATTAACCACACATGACGTTTCCCACGAGAGCGCGCGCCTCCATGTGCGACCATGACGTATTTGAATATTTTACCTACTTTCAAACTGTTCTTGTTTTTCTTGTATTCTAGGGTATTCCGTTTTTCCTTGAGAAAGCCTGCCGTTCGGAGAGCGAATGCTTGGCTTTTGTAAAATTTAATTAAAACGGAGTGTGTGTGTACATAAGTGAAGTTTTACACAGGTCTAAGTCCCCTGATCCCTATCGATAATTTCTGGAACGAATTCCTCGTCGGATGCGTGGAAGAAGACATCGTCCAACAAGCAAAGCTGAGATGGTCAACGCTTTGAAAGCCCAATGGCGTGACATATCCGAGGGCATTTACAAAAATCTGATGGAGAGTATCCTTCGACCTTCGAAGACTAGAGGGCCTTCATACGGGTCAAAGGTTTCAGCAACAATATTGTTTTTTTTTTTGTAAATAAAGGTTATTTGTAGATGCTGGTGTATGAATGTTAATGGCGAGGCAGTGTATATCGTATACAAATGAAATAAAGCATCCTGTTTTCTAATATACTGTCTGCAAATGAATGTGTGTCGACGTTTGATCAAAACGAGCAAATAAATAACTTGCTGCTTTTTCTGGACGACTTCTGTCCGCACGTGCGTGCGTAACTATCATTTGCGTCTCAATGAAACTCACGAGACAAAGTCTCACATTTGAAATTACCTGTTAGCTTGAAAAGAAATAGTTACAAGCAGGTGCTTATCTTGCATTTTTCACGGAAAGAAAGTAAAGAGCCCCGCATTCGATATTATCGTGAACTTTCACAAATCTTTAGAAGCTTGCACTTTTATTCAAGGAAGTTTTTTTTTTTTTTCACGATATATTATTCATTTCGAGCATTGATGGCTTACAATGAGCTTTCAGAATGAAATGTGATTACTACGCTTTACTTTTAGACATGCATGTAGAACTGTTGGAACCATTCATTTTGCATCACGCAAGAACATTACGATATAAGAGTAGTTACGTTAGTTCAGGAAATAATTTTAAACTTTGCTTAATTAAAGCTCATAAATCCTGAGCTACTTTTTGAAAAAGGTTCTTTTGATCACAGAATTTTCCTATCACCTCCATCGAAAACTTAGTTCCTATATTTTAGAATACCAATATCAAAAACTATAAAAACTATAACCTTTGACAAAATGAGAATTCATTGTGGAATTTTGTAACTAAGCTGACAGTTGAGCTTGGTGGTGATGGGCATGCATGTCTTCTTACCGATGAAAGGTGCCTTCAACAATAAGGTATAAATTACTCAAAAAAGAACATGCGGAACTTGTGATAGGAATAACCTTGGCACTTCTGACATCAGCTTCCTTTTTTGTCTTCATCAGCTAAAGACAACTTCCACCCGATTCTTCGGAATGAGGTTAACGACAACGGCCCATTGGTTATGATGAACAGTTCACCAGTTAGGAACCGTAAACAAATGCGCACCCTCGTTCTCATGATCAATGTCCCTGACATTTTCATGCAAATACGTAACGATGATGGACGAGGAAAAAGGGATAAAAAAATAATACCACAGCGAAACGCACCCTTAAACTTTACGTGATCAGTTACCTAAAAGACTTTTATTGCAGTTGAAATTTATGTTTACTCAAAAAAGTATTAATTCACCCACTCGTTCGTTGTATCTTATCCATGTAAATGAAGAATGTGTGGGTGCGCTGTGTTTTGCAATAGCGTAGGCTTTGAAATGATAAGCTATGAAAAGTTTTATTGACTGTGATTAGCAGTACTCGCTTTATGAATCATGAAAAGCAAGTATATTGGATTCTCTGCCTGTAGAGAGATCCAAAAAAAAGTTATTGCATTCTTACTTCTTTTTATCAAAACTAGCAGTTGTGCCCGTTTTCGAAACGGTGAATCTATAATTTTTTGAACATAAAATTAAAGAAAGGAAAAGTAATTAAGGGAAAGAAAAGTAATTTAAGATCCGTAACTCAATGCATACGGTTTGACGTAAAACGGAGCAGGATTTGGTGCCCCTAATTTTAAATCGAAATGTCATGGAATTTTTACAGCATTTCAACGTTTCTGGCATAACTATCTTTAAATCTCTCAGTTATCTGAACAGTAAAGCTCAGCCTCCCTTTTGAACTGTTTCGATTTTAGACTTTTTTAGGTATTCGGACCTTAAGACCTATCAACATGGCAATTTTTAAATCTCCAGGTCATGTAGAAGTGGTCGAAAAATTTCAAGCAGAGAAATATTCCACAGCCACCATTTTTATTTTTATTTTATTTCATTTTATGCTGGCGGAAAACGTCGAACTTTAAAAGTGTCGCTACGACATTAAGCATTGCGTCATTACCAGTTTGGTTGTAGACTGTCCTTTCACCCAATGAGAAAAGAGCGCTAAAAATAGTTGCGTCACCATGGCAGCAGGTCACGGGACCAGAACTTTCCTGTGTGAAGACACAGAAAGTCGTTCGTTCCCTCCCTTTGCGTCTTCTAAAAATGCTTAAAAATCAAAAAATGATTTGTTTTCTTATTTTTTTTAAATAGGGCTCATAGTTGTGAGTTTATGCTGTAAAAATTGCAATGCGTTATGATTTATAGTTTGCCACATATCCTGAAATGAATCCCATCGCGAAATAGAGAATTTTGTGAAACTTAAAATTTTAATTTCTCGTAAATTAAATCGAAATTTAAAAAAACAAAAGGGCGACGAGGTGCAAAAATTCGGCCATGGTTCTACATGCCTACAAAGTTTCGTGGTTCTGTTGCTGTTAGTGTGTCCGGAACGCGAACTGATAGCATTTTTTTTTTTGCTTATCTTAACTTTGAAATATAACAGCTCTTGAAGTATTGCCAGAATCGAAAAAATGTTTACTTCAGCGTATTTTCCAATCAATTCTCTACAAATGATGCAAATTTCGTATTTTTGAGTTCAATACTCTTTGCGCTGCGAGCTAGGAAAGCACGAGTGTCGCAAAATTTCTAAAACAGTGGCAGCGGCAGTTGCTTTTTTTTTTTTTAGAATAGAGAGATTCGTCAGGCAGAGGCGGATTGGGATGACCAAATCAGGCTGCGAATTTTAGTCTTTTGTCCCACTTGTGTATTGCACAAATTAGTCGGTGAACCGCTCTTCCTCGCTCCGGAGCCAGTTATTCCAACCGGCTAAACCACAGCGATGGCATGTATCGCTCCAGATTTGTCGTCTTGACACGTGCTTCACCTCTGTAGTACGTCACATAATTTCCCACTTATTTTTTTTTTTATTTTTTTTTTTTTTTTTTTGAGGCTAAGAAAGAATTTTTATTAACTTTCGACGACGAGTGGAACAAACATCACACGTTTTTCGAAGAATCCAACGGCCAATAGATCCATTTTCCACACTTGGGCGCCAATGTGAAAACACAAATTTGTTGGTAACGGAGATCGAACCTTGCGCCTTCTTGCTCCGGAGCCAGTTGTTCTAACCGACTAAATTACACCGACGTAATGTATCGCTGCAGATTTGTCGTCTTGACAGGTGCTTTATCTCTGTAGTACGTCACACACACACACACACGCGCGCGCGCGCGTATCTACAAGGTAACACCTAATAAATCCATTCATGAAAAACTTGATCCTAAATGACAGAGAATTTCTGAAATATGCATTGTAAAAATAATTCAGTCGTGAACAAATTTTGATAATTTAATGGTGCAAGTTTTTTAAATCCGCCCATATTTAAATGCAGCATCAAACAACCCTAAAACAGGAATGTTGCACCAGATAATTATTTTCCTTGGAAAATTTGGTTTTGAAAAAGAAAAAAAAAAAAAAAAGAAAAAAAAATCACGTCTCTTGAAGATCTTCATTTTCAAGTAAATCACTATGAAGGTTATTCCGAAAGTTAAAATGACACATTGCAATTTTCCTACGCAATTAATTTTTACGTTTATTTTGTCACTTATCGCCTACTGCGCAATAACTATTGGAATCTCTTCCTTGAGGAAATGGCTTTTTTAAGTCTACCTCTTATTTCAACCCATAACCAGTACTGGCAAATCGTTGTTTGCTTTAAGATGTGAGTGGGATGCCAATTTCGGAATATTTTTGCCGGAGAATCGTTTTGTGCTCTTGGCAATCTATGGATAATGCTCTATAGCAACCTTCACAATGGGTGTAACCTGGGTATTCATATATGTCAGGAGTAAAGTTAAGTAACCATTTTAAGGATAGTGAATTGTAAGCACCTTTCCCGCCATTTAAATGCGCTGGGCAACAGTTAAAGTACTCTCTTTCTCACATATCCCTTCAGAAGGATAGTTAGATTTATGATTTTTTTACTTTCCTGCGAGGGAGTAACAAGAGGGGACAGAAAAGCCAATTAAGGAACTTCTGCGCCTTCTAAGAGAAAAGGGAAACTGGGCATTGTGGCTTTTTAGCCGTCCCAGGCGAGGGGAGGGAGTTCTTGTGTGGACACTTTTCCTGCGAAGAGAAAACGCAAGCAGGCGAAGAAAGAAGGGTTCAGCAGAGGATTTGGTGGTAAGGAGTGGAGAGAGAAGGTGTGAAATCTTGCTCGTCGACGTGATTTGGAAAAAATGCTGAGGGTTGAGGGAGAATGAGAAAGTGGGAAGCGAATATTGGCTGAACGGAAAGGCGATCCGCTTGTTGATGATAATACAGGAAAGGAATTAAGGACAATGCTTTGAGGCATTCTCCATGACATCTGAATAAACACCTTTCTCACTGCAAGAGCGAGCTAATACTTTTATTGATGTTTTGTTTATATTTTATTTATCTGCTTAAGTCGGGTAAAATACGAATTAAGGCCTAGAAACAAAAACTCTCTGGAAGAAAAGCATCAAACGAACCCTTTACACGGGGTGCTGAAATACTGTATAACTCAGCACATAGCCCTGTAACACTAGTGCTTCTTTCAAGATTACAAGCGGAGGGCTGGGCATACCAATCACCCTGGGCTCCAAATTCAACGACCTACGTCTAACAGTTATCAGCATTACCTTAATTTATAGCAGGGTGATTTGTCCGGCGGCATTTTTGTCACTTAAGTACGGAGAATTTTGCCATGTCATATTTCAGAGCAAAAACCCAACATAGACAGCATGAAATTTTTTTTTTTTCAAAAGGACTTTTCAGACAGAAGTAAAGCACACATGAAATTATCGAATATTATCCATAAGTACCAAAATAATTATTCCCTTGTTCTAAGAAAAAAATTAAAAAAAATTAGATAGCTGGGCATTTCTCAAGTGATCCACTGGGAGATGTCGCGATGGCCACTGCTGTTACAGAACAACGCAAGACTGAACTCAGACGGAAGGCTCTGTCACATTTCCCATATTCCTCCGATTTTTCGCCAAAATAATACCATCGATTCCGTGGACTAGGCAATCATATGCGACAGGGTCGGTTTTGTGAACGAGACACCTTGAAGAGGGAGATGAAGGTACTTCTCCAATAAGAATACCCAAACCGGAAGAGTATTTTTGATATCGATAAATGTTGGTTCAATGTGTTGCTGATTATTTTGAAGAGTAAAGGTGCTTCTCTATGAACACCAGGTGTGTTCTTTATGACGGTGCGAAAGCGTTGGAACTTCTTACATGATCTGATATTTATTAATCTATCATCTGTAAAATTATTAAACATGTCAGTAATACGAAAGTCACATACAAAATAATAATAAATATTCGCAATTACAAGAAATTCAAAAGTATTTTTAAACATTATATTTATATTATATATACTGTGTATCATCATCATCATCATCATTGTCAACCATTATCAATCCACTGCTGGACAAAGGTCTCCCCAAGTTTCCTCCACAACGGTCTGTCTTGTGCCAGTCTCCTCCATGTCACTCCCGCATACTTTCGAATTTCATCCACCCATATTCCATGTGGTCTTCTTCTGGGTCTTTTCCTGTCCCTTGGAATCCAATCTAAAATTTCGGCTGTCCATCGATGGTCTGTTCTTCTGGCAGTATATCCAGCCCATTGCCATTTCAGGGATTTAACTCTGATCATGATGTCTTCCACTCTTGTCATTTTTCTGATCCACGTGTTCCTCTTCTTATCTCTCCTGGTTACACCAAGCATGCACCTCTCCATGCTGCTTTGAGTTGTCTGCAGCCTTTGTATGTCTCTTTTAGCTAAGGTCCACGTCTCTGCACCATACGTAAGCACTGGAAGGATGCATTGATCAAACACTTTTCTTTTAAGACATACTGGCATATTGCTCTTGAAAATTATGCTGTTTCTTCCAAAAGCTCTCCAGGCAAGTTTTGTACGCCGATTAATTTCTTCACCAATGTGACCCTCACTTGATATCTGCTGTCCAAGATAAACGTACGTGTCTGTTATCTCCAGCTTTTCTCCATCAATCGATAAATCTTCATTTCTTGTAAAATCATTGTACATCACTTTTGTCTTCTGAAAGTTCATTTTTAATCCCACTTCTTTACTCTTGTCAGCAAGTTCCTGGATCATACTCTGTAGCTCTGATGGGGTAGTTGCAAAAATGACTATGTCATCAGCAAAACGAAGGTGGGTTAGATAATCTCCATTAATCTTTATCCCTTTGTTTTCCCAGTTCAGTGATTGAAAGACATTTTCCAATGTGGCATTAAAGAGCTTCGGAGATATGGTGTCACCTTGTCTCACTCCTTTTCCAATTTTTATGTGTGTTGTATTTTCAAACAGCCGAATCTTTGCACTTGCATTTTCATAGATGTTATTAATAATATTAATGTATGCATCTTCAATACCGCAGGATTTCAGAGCCATTGCAACTGCTGATGGTTTCACCGAATCAAAGGCTTTTTCATAATCGATAAAAGCCATGCACAATGGAAGCTCATATTCCCTCGCTCTTTCAATTAGTTCTCTCAGTACGTGGATATGATCTATTGTGCTGTAGCCACTCCTGAATCCAGCTTGTTCTCTCGGTTGAGCCATGTCCAGTGTCACCTTCAAGCGGTGTGAAAGAACTTTAGTGAAGATTTTATAAACCACTGATAGGAGGCTGATAGGTCTGTAGTTCCTGAGATCCTCAATGTCACCTTTTTTATGTAGCAAGATCATTGTAGCGTTGTTCCAATCCTCAGGAATTTTCCCTTCATTAAGGCATCGAGTGAAAATTTGGGCGAGTACTGTTTCGATTTCTCCACTTGCTTCTTGTATGATGTCTACAGTAATTCCATCTTCTCCTGGAGCTTTTCCCCGCTTCATGTTCTTGATTGCATGTGCAACTTCTGCTGGAAGGACTGCAAGAACTCTGGTACTGGTACCTTTCATGATGTCTGGGGTACATGTATCATCCCTTTCATATAATTTGGAGTAGAAATATTTCACTCTTGTCAAAATTTCGCCTCTATTTCTTGTTACAGAACCATCTTCTTTTCTCAGTGCCATAATCTGTTTTTTCCCCTTACTGAGATGTCCCTTTGCTATCTTTAGGCTTTGGTTGTTTTCAATTGCTTTCCTTACTAGTTCACAGTTGAATTTCCTTACGTCTTCAGTGATACTTTTTCGTACTGTCTTGCATAGCTCTATATATTCCACTTTGGAAGTCACATCTTCTTTAGTTGTCCTCATCACTCTTCTTTTTTGCATCAACATTTTGGTTTTTCCTGATAATTTGTTCACATGCAATTTGTTCTTAGACCCAGCTAATTTTGTTGCTGTTTCCATAAGAGCTTTGGTTACTTTTCTGTTAACTTCAGAAATATCCACTTCTTCCGATGTTAGGCCTTCTAAAGCAGAGAATCTGTTCTTCAGTTCCAATTTGAAGGTATTATGGTGTTTTTTAAGGTTGGTTATGTCAATACATTTTGTTTGTCTTATGAGCTTGCTACGTTCGAGTTTAGTGTTGAGGTGCATCTTACATCTCACCAATCTATGGTCACTGCCTGTGTTGAACTTGTTTAGCACACTGCAGTCTTCTATGACGAATTTTTTGTTACACATAATAAAATCAATTTCACTTGTCGTCCCATTTGGATGCCTCCATGTCCATTTCCTGTGTGGCTTTTTCTTGAAAAAGGAGTTCAAGATGAAAAACCCTTCTGCCTCTGCAAACTCTACGAGAGTATTTCCACGCTGGTTTCTGTTGCCGTGACCGAATTTACATACTGAAGTTTCATTCTGTTGCCGTTGCCCTATTTTTGCATTGAAATCTCCCATAATTATCTTCAAGTGCTGCTTACCTTTATTATTTAGATCACGAATTTCCTCATAAAATTCTTCAATTTCTTCTTCAGCATGACTTGTGGTGGGTGCATAAGTTTGAATAATCTGAGCCTGGTATCTTCTCGAGAGTTGGATAACGAGTCGTGCAGCTCTGTCAGAGGAACTTTCAACTTCTACAACTTTATCCTTCAGTTTCTTGTTTATTATAAATCCAACACCACTAGTTCTGCCAGTATCTGTCCCACGGTAGTAGAAGAGATGTCCACTTTTCAGTTCAATGAGATCTTCTCCTTTTCTCCTTACCTCACTTAGCCCGACGATGTCCCACTTGATCCTTTGTAGTTCCTCTTCCAATTCAAAAAGCCTTGAATCAGAAGATAGGGAGCGTCCGTTGTACGTAGCCAAGGTCAGCATCAGATGGCAGCCTAGTCCGGTCCTCCGGGGATTCTTAGCACCCTCTGCCTTCATGTCGCACTGGCCGCTGCCTTGGCCAGGTACATTCCAGCTGCCGGAGACTGAGGGCCAAGATTTAAGTTGTGGAGTCATTTTGGAGGGGTTTGGCCATAACTCACCACACTGGCCAAGCGGGTTGGTGAGTGTGGGATAGCATTTCCTCTAATCCCGATACATATACGTATATTAAAAAAATAAAAAATATATATCTTCACTGGAGTAGTTGTATTTGCTTTCCTTTGGAAAACTGACTTATATTTGAACTGTTTACATTCTTATTTCAGCCATATCTTGGATATATAATATTCGTACAGAATATTATAATATTATTATTATATTAATACACATAATATTCATCCACATTTAACATTAGGGTAAACCTTTTGCAACAACATGTAACATCGATTAAGATGCTGTGATTTAGTTTAACCAGGGGAAAAGTTTGTTCCAAGATCTGGTCAAGCACTTTTAAATTCTGAGTGGCTACTTCTTTTAAAAGAAAAAGTGCATGAACTCAGTGAAGGAAATACGAGATTACAAATTTGGAAGATGTAGATTCGTTTATTGGTGTAAATGTGATATGGATGTTAAGTCAGATAATATCCAAAAACTTGTAAATTTCGTCGTCCTAGAGCGGAAATTGAATTCGCGCCTCCCGAATTGCGCCCGAGTATTCTAACCCCAATACCACCCAGAACGACTGAGTTTCAAGTTTCCGATTAATTTGAATGTAACCATCACAGGATTCGCTAGTCGAAGCATCCAGCATATACTACTGCGTTCAAAAAGTTCCGGAACTTTTTTGAATATTTGCCAAATGTAAGTGAATTACGCCATTCCCCGCTGAGCAAGCGAAGAGCATCATGTGACCGACCAGACAAAACTGGTTTGATCCAAATTCAACACGTACAGCGTATGTGCATAGTTCGTGATTACAGGTATTCGAGACTCTCCGTCGCGAGGACAACGATGTCGAATTTTAAACAGCGTTCAAGTGTAAAAATTTTTGTTCTGCTCGGAAAATATTTCGCTGATACTTTTCAAATGATTAAGTCAGCGTACGGTGAGAGTGCATTGAGTCGAACTAGAGTTTATGAGTGGCATCAACGGTTCGAAAACGGGCGGCAGAGTATCGAGGATGATGAGTGGTCAGGACGACCTTCAACATCCACAATGGATGAACAAATCGCCATTGTCAAAGAAATTGTGAAAAATGACTGTCGAAACACTTTTGCAGTGACTACAGAAGATGCTGGCATCTCAGTTGGAAGTTGCCATGCCATTTTAACAGAGAAACTGGGCGTGCATCACGTATGCCAACAAATTGTTCCCAAAAACCTGACACAAGAAAAAATGGATGAGCGCATGTAAGTTTGTATGGATAACATCGATGCAGTGGATTCAGATCCCAATCTTTTGGATCGATTGATCACTGGCGATAAGACTTGGTGCTTTCTGTACGACCCCCAATCCAACCGACAGTCAAAAGTGTGGAAATCACCGGCGTCACCACGAACAAAAAGTTCAAGGCTGACCGCTCCAAAGGAAAGGTCTTGTTAACAGTTTTCTTCGATTGCAAGAAGTCGTACACAAGGAATTCCTTCAACATGGTCGTACAGTCACTAAAGAAGAGTACGTCAACGTCCTGAAACGTCTCCGAGAATCAGTGAGACGCAAGCGACCCGATCTTTGGAAGACCAACTCGTGGGTGCTCCATGAAGACAATGCGCCAGCTCACAGATCCCTCCTGGTGTCTGATTACCTGTCCAAATATCACATTCCCGTTGTTCCACAACCAGCTTATTCCCCTGATCTCGCCTCGTGTGATTTTTTTCCTTTTTCGAAAAGAAGGCTTGCAAGCTGCATTTAAATCTTTGTATGAGCGCTGGCAAAAATGCATACTTGCACAGGGTAACTACTTCGAAGGAAACACCGCGTGAACAGGTATTACCTGCACTCATTCTTTTTTAATATAAAAAGTTCTGGAACTTTTTGAACGTAGTAATATGTTATTGATGCTCAGCGCCTCCGGGCAATCACGGGAATGAATTAAAAAAACCCTTCCAGATTCGCTATGTATGAATGCTGGTACTTCAACTAGCGAATCCTGTGATGTTTATATTCAAATTAATCGTAAACTTGAAACTTTGTCGCTCTGGGTGGTGTAGTGGTTAGCATATCGAGCGCAATCCGGGAGACGTGGGTTCGATTTCCGCTCCACGACGAAATTTTCAAGTTTTCGGATATTATTTGATTTAACATCCATGCCATATTAACACCAATAAACGGATTCACATCTTCCAAATTTGTAGTGTATGAACTGTTAGGTAAATTTGTTGTGTGAGGCACAGCTTTCGAATTTCCTGTGAGTTCTATCAACTGTGTCGCATAAGACTCGAACAGTCGAATTTCTAATGCTCTCTGTTGAGAAATCAGTGTTTTAGTGCCCATCATACAGTTCTCTCTCTTTTCCTGGAATTTTACTTCACAGAGAAATGAATAAAACACACTCAACAAACATGAGAACTTCGCTAAATTGCATTTGAATAGGTTGCCTTTTGTTTCGATTTGAATGTGTTGCTTTCTGTTTCAGTTTGAATATGCTGCTTTCTGTTTCAGTTTAAATGTGTTGCTTTCTGTTTCAGGGAGCACGCGACAACGCATTAGCAGAACATGTTCTGAACTTCCTGAAAGGCTTTGCTCAGTTTGACGAAACGATGTTTCTCTTTATCCCAAAGATTTTTCCCATCTGTTATCAGTAAGTATTATATCTACCCATGCTTTACTTGAAAACTTCTAAACTGCATATTTTTATTTTTTGAAATAACACATCAACTAATTTTAATAAGTGGAATACCCAATTAGTTGGAATGCTAATTTCGCGTGCCTAGGACTTAGTTGAAGTTTTCAGTGAGGCATAAATTTCGCATTTGCTCTATAGTCCTGATTTTCTTCTTTTCCTGGAGCCAGTGAATCTAAAGAATGGACGAAGCCTCCTAGCCTTGAATGCTTATGGGGAGTGAACAGAATTAATGACATGTCCATAGAAAACTAATGTGAAGTGTAGGAGACCTTAAAAAGAAATTTCGTACATTAATAGGTCATAGTGTCAAAGGCGTAGCACCGGGGTCAGAGAGGAGCAGTTGCGCCAGTCTATGGAGACACCAAAAAGGTAGGAATGATGTTGCTGCTAAAGTTGAAAATTCGCCATGGCAAATAATTTTATAGTAGGGAAACATGCACTTTTCACATGCAGAAAATTTCCTTGCGATTGAATGTTCACCACTAAGTTTTTGGAGTTTAACGACCACCATAAGCAACGTTAATGGCTATGAGAAATTGCTTGCCCCTAATTTAGGGCAACTAGTTTCAAGGAAAGGGAAAGCGCCAGCGTCATAAGCACCACCCATTCTTCGCCCAAGATTCGAACCAGTGCCCATCTGGAATGAGTGGTTAATATCCAACTACTCACACCGCTCAGCCATCGTAGTAGCGCTTAATTTTGCATTTTTGTTTCTAATTTGTCATTCTGTTAGGTGTTGTGCGTTTTTGACGCTCCGTGATACGGCTCGGCACTGATTCATTACATATATTACGTATTATAATATGAAATTAGATTTGCTTTGAATAAACTCTCAGAATATATTCAGTCACTTCCGAAAACCACTTTCTCAATCGTCTGTGTTGCTGTTTTCAAAGGAACGCACACTATATATCTTGCCCCCAGCAGTGGCGCACCGAGTGGAGGGATCCAACGAGTCCGGACGCCCTTAAAAATAATAACAATGACCCTAAGGTATTTTGCTATCACACAAAGAATACATAGTTAATTCATGCGTACTACATTGCATGCATACGCAAGATATATTCCTTAAATTAATAATAAAAAAAAAAGTTAAAGCATGTGTATTCTTTGAGTCTTTCTTGAGAGGAGTTCCTCCTGGGAAAATATGAGCTTCAGATAGGATCTGAGTGTTTGTTCTACGTCTACGCACTTCTTCCCTGGCCTGGGCTAGTGACTTTTGTCGTACCTTAGTTATGCTGCTGCTTTAATCGGTCGGGAAGTATGCACAGGGACATCGCTAGACTTCTATGTCAGGGTGGACGAGTATTATTTTTGCTAGGACAAGTTTGATAGCAACTGAATTTACGAAACACTGAAACAAAGAATTGGCAATGCTTTTTACAACAGGCTGCAAAGGTATTCGTGCCCCCGTTCCCGCTCCCTCCCGTATCCCGGATGCATACTCATTAATTTTGGAACTTATAACGAAGTAAATTTCTCCGTCATTTTTATCCGCGCCGGGGTTCGAACCCGAGTACGTTTATTCCGGAACAAGCAGCTCTACCAACTGAGCTACGCAGACATGTATTCTGATTCCTATCTGCCTTTATGTCATGTGCGTCCTGCTGGCAGGTACGTCACATCTCCCCCCCCCCCGAAAGAGGGCCGGGGGCATGGCCCACGGATCAGCCGTGACCATGAATCGTTGCAGGCAGACAACCACTGAAGAACGTGCACTTGAGAACTCCCAGTCAATCTGCTGTGTGGAATGCAACGTCACACACATTTATTTTTCGAAGCACTGGAGAAGGGATTCTCTGATTTTTCCTATCTCGCGGTGTGGAAAGAACATCACACCATTGCGAGATTTTTGAACGGTCGGGTCATCCGGGTAGTTCGGGCGCCATTATAACGAAGTAAATTTCTCCGTCATTTTTATCCGCGCCGGGGTTCGAACCCGAGTACGCTTATTCCGGAACAAGCAGCTCTACCAACTGAGCTACGCAGACATGTATTCTGATTCCTTATCTGCCTTTATGTCATGTGCGTCCTGCTGGCAGGTACGTCACAAACTGTCAAAAGTCTTTATATTTTCTGGAATACAAAAGAATACATCGTTTGGAGTAGTTTTTTGCTAACATTCCGTCCCCATTTTTAATAAAATTAGTAAAACCTAAAGAGTTACATTCCCGTATAATGAACATGACACACTGCCATCAGCACCAGTAACACGCCGTGATTAAAAGAAAATTTCATGTCTAAAAGGGTCTTAAAGCAGGTGTTTTCGTGGGTTCGGATTGAAGGGAAATAAGGAGACGCAAACAATATATTTCCCCTTCTTAACTCCTTTCCTTCAAGCCAGCTGCCTTGTCTTGCACTCATCTCTTCCAAAGTAGTCATCAGCCACGACCTACTCCATCAAAACCCTAAGGCAGGCTTAACAGCTCTGGTATAACTTTATACTCCACATTCCGTGTTGGAATCCACTACTTGGTAGTACAAACAAACAGCAGGGCAATTACTGATGACCTCTAACAACAGCAAAGCGATTACTAATTACCTCATGAATTACAGTTCACCCTGTTTATTCGACCCTGATAACTTGAAAAAACGCTTAGATTGAGGATTTGGAAGAGTGGAGAACAACTGGATTTTTTTCATCACCCTATGGATGCTATTTGGATAACTTTCTACGGAGAAGGAGAAACGCACTTCCTAGGGGGAAATATGTGTAGGTCTATACGACGAAAACACGGGAGTCATTACTTCTTGGCAAAGTCCAGATTATATTTTAAAGTTAACAAAAATTTAAAATATGGCACATCTTAAACTGGGTGGCCGGCAGGGTGTGCAAGATAATTTTCAGGGTGGACTAACCCTCTTGGTGACGTCCCTGGGTAGGCAGTAGAGGATGTGTAACATTGCTGATACATTTGTTCTATAAAAAAGCCTGTGACCTTGCTGATGGTTGCGGTGACCTTTGGTCCTTTGCCCTTCGAACAGAGTTACTTCTGGTTCCTAATGGCTATCCAGAAATGTTCTTGTTTTCATATCAAACTGCTCTCTAGATATTCACCGAAAACGTGGGACAGACGGACGGACGAAGAGACACACAAAGCGCAAACATGCTGTGACAGTTATGTGCAGTCCGTAAAAACCATCCACAAATTTTCAAATCTATCTCCAACGGTTAACAAGATATTTATCAAAAACAGGCGGACGTGCAGACAGACGGACAAAAAAGTTCTAAAGTGGTGTTAGGGGTAAGAGTTGCTTTCTGACCTTAAAGTCATCCTGCAAATTTTAAGTCTCCGACCAAGGAGGTTCAACGAAGTATTAGGTAAATGTCCAGTCCATGATAATATTTCTAGTGTCAGTATTTATCTATGTGAGTCCACACACACACACACACACACATTTTTTTCTACTAGACGGTATTTTCTGGACTTCCCACCCCCCTTGTCAAAATCCTGGGTGCGCCACTGTGCCCCAGGACGCAGGTCACTTTTGCTACGTCACTGCATAGTGTTTTTGCTTATACGAGTAGAGCAATTCATTTGCTTATTAAAAATTACAATCAGTTGTTTTCAGTTGAAGTAAAGAAAGTGTTTCCCGTTTTTATTTACGCTTTCCAACCATAGGTTGGAGAAGCGTATAACCGATATAGTCACGTTCGTTTCGAGCTCTGTGTTTGTGCCCAGTTTTGGAAGTGTATAGTGAGTGTTTGTTCCAATTTTTGTGTTCCCCTTCAAGAAGAAGAAGAAGATCTGTACTTTCTTTTAGCTCAGCTCCCAAGTCGGTGAGTTGCATAATTTGTTTGCATTCAGCGTTTTATTATTTTCGATCAAGCTGATTGATCCTTAAGTTAGTCCTCGCCATTTACAATGGCGGGCACTGAGAAGGGTGAAGTCCACGCCCACATCAGTGATGCTCATTCAACCTCCTCATCCTCCTCACTCTCAGGAGACCAATCAGCATTTACGCACGTCAAAGACGTCACACGCATACAAGATGTGCCGCGCGCCTCCTCTGCAAAGGCTCAAGTTGGTATCCCTGCCCAGGAGAGTGACGTCACCTTGACGCACGTCCCTGGTTCATTTGCCGAAGCTATGGATGTGACCGATTGCACGGTTGCGTTGCCTTCCACTGGCTCAACTCAGTTTACCAAGACGCTACCAGCAATCAGCACTGTGTCGCATCCTTCTCCTGCCAACTCTACTTCTCTCACTTACTCCAAAGTGACCTCTGGAGCGAGAGTTCCTTCTAAGTTTATTGCTCCAGTTTTTCCTGACTCTTACGTCAGTGTTGAGGGTAGCTCTGCCACCATCGATATTCCGGAGGATTCCCCAGCCGGGAAACAATTTTTCTCCACCATGGATTTCGGTGTCTGTTTTGATGCATTACCAGACACGAAACTCAAGGAATATAGTATTGCCCTAAAGAATATGTTTCCTACAGGAGCTTATATCACTCATATGGCACGTAAGCCACGGGCCGTATTAGTGTATTTTGCCCGTAAAGAACATGCAGACCTTGTGATGACTGATGGCTTATCCATCAAAGATGTGCATCTTCTGGCTGAACCTGTGGCGCAGCGACCTATGCAGGTCACTTTCCACCCAATCCCGCCTGAAGTCTCAGATGTCGCTCTATGCACTTTACTCAGCAAATTTGGCCGAGTGGTTGGACCAATAACGACTCTTTCAGCGGCGTCCAGAGATCCCGATGACAAATCCATTGCAGGGTTTCGTCGAAGTGCCCGTGTCATATTTCCGTCGGACGATCATCTGCTTGCGTGCCCGAAGATCCTAACCGTACGGTTGGCCAGCAACGTCGGAGAATCGACGTCATTACCTCCTTGCACTGCACGCTTTGCCATGGCGAAAACCATCTACGCGTGCACTGCCCACATCAAGTTCCACCGACTCCGACTGGCGCTCATACAGGTACTGTTCCTACCTCGAAGCGTACCACACCATCTACTTCAGCACAGCAGGCCTCGGAGCCAAGATATGATGGAAAAAGTTCGCTTGCAGACGTTGGTCGACGCAACGCTCCCACAGCCGCTTCCTCTTTTTCACTAGAGGACTTTCCTACAATTGCCTCCTCACTCCCGCAACGTCGTCGCTCTACCACTGAGTCCCTTCCAGAGGGTTCACAACCAGCTATTACCACTGGAACCTCCGAAACAGCTGATGTGGGGCCCGTTGGTCCAGAGACGCAGTGTGAGGATGAGACGACCGAGCCTCCACTGAAGCGCCGCGGCTCTGGCCACAGCAGGCGAATAGCGAAGAAGCGAAAACTCTACTTCACCTCCTTCAACCTCCCTCTCCAGCAGTTCTCCTCGACACACCTCGCCAGCCGAAGTCTCCTTTCCCACGGTCGAAAAGTTCGCTGCATTTCTCCAGACAGCCAATATACCTCCCGTACTACTCTCACACATTGATCTCCATACATACTTAACGAATCCGACCAGCTACGCAATAGCACGTGCCTTAGCAGTCAAGAATCCATCGCTTCGCCAACTTGTGCCGGAGCAGATCTTCAATGTGTCGCATTTCTGCCGTCAGAATGTTTCCACCCAGCCGTGGGCACAAATCTTCTATAATCGTCTCAAGTCTTTTCCACCAGCTCTGAAAGATCTTCATCTAGAGGCAAGGAACCCCCACAATTCAAGATCGTGTCACTTAATTGCAGGGGATTCGCTTCCCCCTCAACAACTCTCTAGCATATGAAGACCTCAAACCGTTGGGAGCTGATATTCTTCTCCTTCAAGAGACAAATTGCAAACCAACTACTGTCTATCCTCGATGGCGCCAGTGGAACTTTGTGTTTCATCACGCCTATGGACTAACATCTCATAGCGGCCTTGCCATCGGCATTAGTCATACTCTCAGTTCTATTATCACATCCCTCTCTGTGCGAAATATTTGTTGAGATCGCTTACAGCATGCATCCTTTACCATCGCGTCTTCCAGATACCATTTATTCAATATCTATATTCCAAGCACTACAACTCATTTATCGATTCTCTTCACACGTCTTCGCAGAGCACTGGACCATATCCCACCGTCAGACCATGTTCTCGTTGGTGGGGATTTTAACTGTACCCTGGATCCTCTTCTGGATAGGTCTTCTACCAATAGAGAGCACCGCCATGCCCTGGCGAACCTGCTCCAGACAGTTGTCACCAACAACGCTCTTCATGATGTACATCGGCATATTCATCCATGGTCGACTAATTACACTTGGCGCTCCTCTCATGCGCAAAATCCTTTCTTAGCCCGCCTTGACAGGTTTTATGCTTCCAGTACTTTACTTCCTGCCGTGGCAGAATCGAGTGTGCATCCCACGGCCTCATCTGACCACTCCGCCATTGCCATCATAGTCCATACTGCACCATTCAAACCCAGGATAATATGCCCGTGGACATTTGATGATGCACTTCTCTCCAACCCGGCATTCTGCTCTTCGGTCCGGTCATTCCTGATTGACAGACGACCGCAGCTTCAATCTGCACTCTGCGCATTAAATTCTTGGTTGGAGATCAAGCAACAGCTCGTTCTGCATGTCCGAAAGTACTCTTTCCAATTAAAGACACTCCAGAACATGCGCCTAGACTATGTTCGTTCAATGCTTTCCATGCTCAGTCTCAGTGATCCTCTCTTCTCCTCCTTTCAAGAAGAGCTTCGATCTCTTCTCACTCCTTTGGCTCAACAAGCTCTCCGCCGAATTCGTTTGCAACACCTGACGCTGGATGCTCACAACTATGAGTTCTTGACGTCGGTGGAAAACACCCGACGAGCTTCGACTATACTTCATCATCTACGCCTTTCTTCTGGAGAGGTATCAGATGAGCCGATTGCGCTTTGTTCCCATGTCCGTCAGTACTTTTCCATGAAGTTCTGTGAACCTCCTCAGCCATCCTCTGAAGCAATGGATTCTCTCCTTTGTAATCTACCTCAGGTTCCTCCCCATCTCGCTTCTTCTCTTCTCCTTTCCCCCACGCCCTCTGAACTAAACACTACATTCTTTTCTCTGAATTCTAGTGCCGCTCCGGGTCCGGACGGCCTAAACTTTAGCTTTTATAAAACTTTTCTGCCTCTTCTTCTTCCGTTTCTCCTATACGCTTTCTCCGCTGCCTTTACTTACTCTCCTCTCCCGAGGGGATTCACAACTGCGTACGTTGTCCTTTCCCCCAAAAAAGGTGATCTCCTTGAGTTGGTGAACTGGCGTCCAATTTCCCTACTGAATCTCGACTACAAACTTTATACCAAGCTTCTTTCACAGCGACTAAATCCCATCCTCACTCACATCCTATCCCCTAACCAGACTTACGCAGTTCCCGGCCATTCTCTATCTCACAACATCCATCTTCTGACTGATCTAATTCACCTTGCGTGCTCCCGCTCGGAACCCCTCGCCCTCCTCTCTTTAGACCAACGGTCCGCCTTTGATAATATCTCCCACACTTATCTCTCCGCCACACTTCTCCGATTTGGATTTCCACCTCCGTTTATTTCTCTTCTCACCTCCCTCTACCAGGACGCCAGTTTCCAGGTCAAGTTGCCCACCTTTCTTACAGCACCAATCTTCTTCCGCCGTGGAGTGAGGCAAGGCTGCCCACTCTCCGGTCAACTTTTCGCCATAGCCTTAGAACCTTTTCTCCGCTCCGTTCAACGCTCCTTTCAAGCCACCCGGCTGACACTCATCGCCCGCACGAGACACTATGTCACCACTTCCGTGGCGTATGCAGACTACGTTACCTTCTATATACGCCTGGATTCACAGTTCTCTTTGCTCCAAAGTCTTTTCGCCGATTACGCCTCCTGCTCCGGAGCTGCGATTAATACAACCAAAAGCACAGGCCTGTGGTGCGGCTCATGGGTTGACCGCTTGGACTCCCCATGGGGAGCGCCATGGGGAGCGCACTGGTCTTCAGCCTCTCAACGTTTCCTTGGCGCACATCTTGGCGTCCCAGGTGAAGCATCCAGCACAACGTGGAATACCATCCAGCCACGTCTTATCGGTCAACTGCGTTTTGGCGAAAAGCGCAGTTCTGCACTTCATATTTTCAACGTGCACGTCTTGCGCAAACCTATCTTCTCTCCATGTGCACACATTCCTGGCTTGCTATTAAAACCCCACTTCTTCGTCTCAATGATATCACTCGCTGCTTCACCTCAGTTATCTGGACCGGACACCACTGGCTCAGTGCCCCCAAGCTCAGCCTTCCTCCTGACCAAGGTGGCATTGGCCTAATTGATACACGACTGTACTATCAAGCTCTCCGGATTACTTCGTTCCTCCGTCTTCATACTTCACCTGTTGCCGACGCCGTTACCGCAAGGAATGTCATCACCTCTTCAAGCAACACTAATTTCACTTTCACTTCTTTCATTCTAATGGACCTCCGAACTACCATTCACTCTCGCCTTCGTCCTGCCTTACGGGAGACTCTTACCTTTCTCCGCTCTCTCCCGCTCACTCGATCCCCACCCGATTCCACCACTGAACTCCTTGCCGAACCCCTGTTTTTCTCCTCTCTTCCCCCCCCCTTCCTCATCTTTCATGCTTCGCTTATCCTTCTTGGCTCCGAGTCGGAGTTGTAACCGTCAAAGACCTTGTAACCTAAGATCTGTCCTGGCGACCCTACGCCAGCCTCGCCCCCCCCCACCGTTCTACTTTCACCCTCCTCTCGCTCTGTCTATGACTCCCTACTCTCTACCATCATTGCTAAGTTCCCTCATCTCGCAACCACAACCGGCCTGACCTTTTTTCCTTCCGCCTCCCTTCCCCTTCCTTTCTTTCTTTCAGTTGGCAGATCTACACTTCCACTCTCCTCTCTTTCAACCTCAGTTCTCTATCGGTTACTTTTAAAATCCCACTCTCCTTCTCCCCTTCACATCCCTGATGTCTCCCAATCCTCTCTCACCGCTGTCTGGTCTCCCACCCTTTCTCCTCTTTCAGCTCCTCTTGAAATAAACACTCACTGGCTTTTTCTCCACCGCCGTCTTCCCGTTCCATCCATCCTCCACCGCATGACCATTCTTGACTCACCTCTTTGCCCCTTCTGTGCTCAAGAAGCTGATGTCTCTCACGTTTATCTACATTGTGTCATCCTCCTTCCACTACTCCATCTTGCATTTTCCATTGCTCAATGTTCAGCCACAACTGATCTTCCTTTCGATGCCTATAAGACACTCCTCCTGCAGGTCTCTCCGCCAGTCAAGCTTCCACCCATCTGCTCATATATTTTCACCCTGGTGAAACACGTCATCTACGTATTTCATCAGTGCTGCCGAGATATCTCATCTCCTTATACCATCCACCAAGCTTCTGTGGAACTACTGTGCCACTTTCGGGAGCGTCTCCTCTCAAGACTTCGTCTAGAGAACCTTGTGGCCGTCGCCCAACAGAGAGAACAACATTTCCGTTCCACCTGGTCTCCGGCCGCTTCCTGGTTCGCCGGCATGCCAGCGACGTTGCAACTGACTGTCGGTAGTTTATAAACTCGTTGCTCCTAGCTCTGTTGAACTTCAGTTTAACGTGCATGCTCACCATTGGTTTTCGGAATCCAACTTCAACACAAAGCTTATATCTTCTAACAAATGTGAATATAATATGCACCATACTGTACAAATGTATATAGTCTTACTTGTTTTCTCTTTGATTATCATTTTTTCTACCAGTACTAAGACATCGTAATTCCGTTTGCCTTAGGTTTCACATTGTCTACTTTGTCATCTACAGTTCTCATTTTGTACAGTGCTTCATTATAATATTCTCGTTCTGTTATTTGTCAGCACTATAATATACTTATGCTTCGAGACGAAATGTTTCGACAATCTCTTTTATTGTTCTTGTGCAAAATGCCTGCACCTCTTACCACGAGGCTCCTTTGTGAATCAATACATCGTGCTGTATATAATGTACATAGAATTTTAGAGTTTGTATATTTTACCGTACAATATATGTATCACGACGCCCATGTTCGCCTCCTGAACCCAACCTTGTTAATAAAATTGTGTTGAACTGAAGAAGCGTATATGCTCCAGCTTTTTCCGTCCGTCTGTCCGTCCGTCTGTCGGCACGATAACTCCCGTAAAAATGGTTTGATTTCGATGACATTTTAGTATGTGGTAGGGGACCACCAGGGGACGAACGTTATTGAAAATGGGTGAAGTGGGGTCAAAGGTCACGCCATAAGAGCGGGATCCATTCAATTGCCCTTATGCATCATAACTTGCGTAAATATTGTTTGATTTCAATGAAATTTTAGTATGTGGTAGGGGACCACCTGGGAACGAACCCTAATGAAAATAAATGAAATGGGGTCAAAGGTCAGGACTTAGGAGCGGGATCCATTCCATTGCCTTTATGCATCATAACTTGCGTAAAAATGGTTCGATTTCAATGAAATTTAAGTATGTGGTAAGGAAACACCTGGGAACGAACCCTGTTGAAAATGGGCGGAATGGGGTCAAAGGTCAGGACATAAAAGCGGGATTCATTTCATTGCCCTTATACGTCATAACTTGCGTAAATATGGTTCGATTTCAATGAAATTTTAGTATGTGGTAGGGAACCACTAGGCACGAACCCTATTGAAAATGGGCGAATGGAGTCAAAGGTCAGGCAGGGCATAAGAGCGGGATTTATTCCATTGCCCTTATGCGTCGTAACTTGCGTAAAAATAGTTCGATTTCGATGAAATTTTAGTATGTGGTAGGGAGCTACTGGGGACGAACCCTATTGAAAATGGGCGAAATGGGGTCAAAGGTCAGGACACTGGTGTGGGATCCATTCCATTGCCCTTGTGCGTCATAACTTACCAAAAATGTTTCGATTGCGACAAAACGTTATCATGTTGTTCCGGAGATATAGTGAACCGGTTCTGTTGAATATCAACGAAATGGGATCAAAGGTCATTGCACAAAAGCAAAATTTATTCCACAGCCATTATTCTCATAACTTGCGTAAAACTCCTTCTATTGCGACAAAACTTTAGTATGTTATTCTTGAGGTACAGTGAACCGGTTTTGTTGAATATCATCAAAATGGAGTCAAAGGTCAGGACACAGGAGCGAGATTTATTCCACAGCCATTATCCTCATAACCTGAGTAATAGTTTCTGGTATGTTGGAAAGCGTATCATAATCAATGCATTGCATGATTTTACTAACTTGTTTTCCTTCGAACGGTTTGATGTCGCAACTGCACCTAAAAGAGGCGTTCTAGCTCAACGTACGACCATTAAATGGCATATAAAAGCTTCGGCTCTGTTGGATTTACGATCTGCCAGATTAGCATTAAGATTTGCAGCGTGTACTAAGTAAAACTTAACTGGAACACTTCGATTCCTAGCTCCAGATGGTTTCAACAGCAGTGGATACCCACAAAGGGGAATAACCGTATTAGCCCCACATACATGAAAATGAGTCCGCGACTCTCCACTGTGTCTTTTCTGTAATTTAATTTAACGTTTTTAATACCACGAGTTTCTGGATCCTTCAAGCAGGGAAATTAAAGTCAGGTTTGATAGTTCTGACAAAACTGTTTAGTATATTAATCACCATTTTATTACTTGGATGCATAGTTTTATATTTCGCTGAGCCATTTAAGATATGTAAAAAAATATCTTTGTAATGTCCGAACCACCAAGTGAATCTTCGAAGTTATCACTAAGTCATTCAATCGTTCACAAGACGGTCATGTATGTCTTAGAAAACTTAATTTTTGCCATGTGTGTCCTAGTAAACTTAATCATTCAGCTTTGTGTCCATGAATTCTCAAGTCAGTTCATAAACTTTATGCCGGAAGAGCTGCATTTTGAGCAATATCAACAACTTCAGCCAACATTATGTCCCGGCTGTCTCATATGGCAAAAAATTTCCTTTGTCAAGTGAAACACTCTTTTTATTTCTTAGATTTTTCACGTTTCCCAAAACTTTTCTGTGTTTCTGTTGCTGACATAACTTAAAGCAAATGAACTGATCAGTCTTTAATTTCCTTTCAGGTCTTTCGTGCTTCCTTTCTCTAGTGGAGGTAAGCTCATGTTTTCTTTGCGTTGAAAATTTTATATACTTGATATGTAGATTGACGTAATGAATTAATCCCGGTGTGATACTAGATACCCATCGTCGATATAATTCTAGTTTCTTAAAGCACAATTTTAGTCTTTTTACCATTTCAGTAAAAACAATGATGTTTCTTTTAAAGTGTGATTCAAAAATCGTGTCACCCAAGTGGCACACACTCGTTTTGCATTCATTACTAAAATTTTACGTTTATTACTCATAAATTTGGAGAAAAAACTTTATATTTGATCACAACCGATATTTGAAACGGGTTACAAATCTCGTTCACTACATTAGTTGGCAATTTTCTCAGGGCTGCATGTACAATGCTTGCAATATTTTAGCTTCGATGTTGGCCTTAAATGCAAAAAGTTGATTTCACTTGCCCGGAAACTTTAGTTCTGGCTGTTTAGGCAGTTATCAAAGTGAAATCACGAAAAAAAATTAAATTGAATGTGTTTTCATTCATTGGTAAAAACCAGCGAATGAAAACACATGCAATACAGTAAACGTTTTGCCATGTCTGAATCTCTCAATTCCTGGACTGCTCGAAATAGGTAAGGCAGCAGGCGTACTAGAGCAAGACAGCTGTGCCGAGGGTGTAAGTTTTCCAGGACTTTTCCATTTCGCCTGCTTTTTTTAGGCGTTTAACGACCACTGTGAGCTTACACTACGGAGCCGCCCGTCTTTAATTTAGCGCTACTGGTTCCAGGGAAAGGAGAGCCAGTGCTGTGAAGCAAATACAACATCTATGCCTTACCAGGATTCAAACCCTAATCCACTTCAGACGAACGATTGGTTACGTGAGAACGTGTGCTGTTGATCTGTGAGTCGTACACAGATAGTTATTTTCTTCCGCGTTTTACTTACCGTTGGATTATTACAATCAGGACCGGCGGTAGGGTGGTTGGGGCCCTAAGCAACCCATCAGGCTTGCGCCCCCAAAATTTATGTTATTAATTTGTGTGGCTAAACATATTGCACTTGTTCAATAATTTCAAGATGCAAAAATACAATGTAAACTAAAAAGAAAGAAGCTAATGGAAACTACATCTAATTACTTACTAGTCTAGTGTAAATTAAAATTAAATTAAAATTTCATTTTGCGTGCTTTATTCTTAACAAAATTACCAAGTGTCTTCAAATAACGTGTTTGATTGATAACGTAGGTAACCCAACAAGGTTCTTTCCTGAATCCTCCTATAAAAAAAAAAAAAGGAAAACAAGAGTCCAGGGGAATGAAAATAGTAGTACAGTCTCTCTTACTCTTGTCGCTGTTCTCATTAGAAAATAGCGTGACAGTTGCAAAACTTCAGGCTTCGAGTATTGCTGCCATTTGTGCTAGAAGAAGAGAACAATCTTAATATTTCCATTGAAAGCCGGATAATACAGAATTCATTTCTTTAAAAATTGAGTGCCGCCCTCGTGCGTCGCTTGTCTTGCTGCTTCATCGGCGTGGTTTATGACAGTTTTTTCAAAGGTACGCGCTTTTGCGTAGGTTTTTTTTCAGGAATTTAACGACCACCGTTAGCAACTCAAGGGGCTATAAGCAGACACCCGTCCCTCGTTTAGGAGCACTGTTTCCAGGGAAGGAAGAGAGCCAGTGCCGCACCAGGCAATCCTTTTTCGTTCAGGCGGCAATGCGACCTTTTTTATTTTATTTTATTTTTTTCCGATAGTGGGATTCGAATCCACACATTCCTACTCCTAAGTGGCTGTTCTCCCAAATGAACTACGCCAGCAGGCTTATCGCAGCAGCATTGCAGATTTGACTCCTTCGTCACCACAGTAGGACGTCTTCTACGACATGCCACAAAGTACGTTAGACAGCCTCAAATAAAAGATAAGCTTAGTTGCTCATTTGTTGAACGGAATAAATTACTCCTTACAAGTCCTTCAGTTCCACTAAAAATGAACTGAATTATTCGAAGAACATCCGTCTCACATTTATCTCTTACAAACGAGTATAATATCACACATGTGAGTATATAGAGCTCCCGGATCAGAAAAATTCTTATCAGAAAAATAAAATGTTAGATTTACATCGAAAATTTTAGACATTTTGGGAAAAGTTTAAATTAATATTTTATCAATTCTGGTAACCTTAGATAACACTGATTTATTTTCAAAAGGCATCAAGTCATTCTTTGCGTTCTGTTGTTATTTCAGGGACAAACGATCCTTATTTCCAGGACTAGACTGGCTGCTGACTACAGTCTTCGAGATGTCGACGGTGATAACATTCCAGGGCAAGCTGGAGTGGATTATCCAGTGTACAACTCAGTTCCAAAAGATACAAGCTTTCGTTGCAAGGATTACGATTACGCAGGATACTTTGGTGACGTAGAAGCCGATTGTCAGGTAAAAACAGTTTCCAATGAAGCTTCATACACCACATTCACTTAATATTATAGTAGCAAACCAGTTGAATACGCTATTCCAATCTTAACGAAATTGAATAATCTTTTAACAGGACATTGGCAATTTCTACTTAACACCCAGCACAGAAACCACACAGTCAACTGGGAGATGCGTAAATCCTCCAAATACGTGGCGACAGTAAATAAATAAATACATCGCTCTTTCCACGTTCCAGAAACACACAGCAACCGAAAAATTGTTTTTCAGCCGCCGCTGTGGAATTGAATCACAGGACTCGATATCTAGCCGAGTGCGTTACATTTACACACGGTGGCCAACAATCCACGGTGCTATGTGTATTTTTAAGTCAGCTTCTGACATCATAAATCCGTAAGATGGGCTCAGCTACTGAGACGTCTCCATCTCGTGGGCATTAACGGCACTGGCTATATATATATATATATATATATATATATATATATATTACAGCAGTCAAATCCAAAGGGCGAGATCCAAGGTGAAAATCCTCCAAATACGTGGTGACAGTAAATAAATAAATACATCGCTCTTTCCACGTTCCAGAAACAGACAGCAACCGAAAATTTGTTTTTCAGCCGCCGCTGTGGAATTGAAACACAGGACTCTCGATATCTAGCCGAGTGCGTTGCATTTACGCACTCGGCTAGATATCGAGAGTTCTGTGGTTCGAATGTAACGCACTCGGCTAGATATCGAGAGTTCTGTGGTTCAATTCCACAGCGGCGACTGAAAAACAATTTTTCGGTTGCTGTCTGTTTCTGGAACGTGGAAAGAGCGATGTATTTATTTATTTACTGTCACCACGTATTTGGAGGATTTTCACCTTGGATCTCGCCCTTTGATTTAACTGCTGTAATATATATATATATATATATATATATAGCCAGTGCCGTTAATGCCCACCAGATGGAGACGTCTCAGTAGCTGAGCCCATCTTACGGATTTATGATGTCAGAAGCTGACTTAAAAATACACATAGCACCGTGGATTGTTGGCCACCGTGTGTAAATGTAACGCACTCAGCTAGATATCGAGAGTTCTGTATTTCAATTCCACAGCGGCGGCTGAAAAACAATGTTTCGGTTGCTGTGTGTTTCTGGAACGTGGAAAGAGCGATGTATTTATTTATTTAGGAGATGCGTAAATGAATAAATTTTACAACTGGCTGAAATTTCTTTCATTTCCGAATGGTAATAACATTTAGTGATTGTGTGCACAGCTTCAGAGCACACTGACGTTAATACGTTTTGTTTTGGAAGAGATTAGACATGTATATATAAAATATGCGTACCTTAATTAACAAAGAAGTGGTCATACTGTTCATTGCATCAAATACAGGTGTCTCAACGTTCCTCCCACTTTTTGAATGTCTTCTGGAATTTTTCTAAAATGCTGTTGAAGCACCCCTGCGCAGCTGTAACAAGTTGTTGATCAATCTCAAATTTTCGTCCCCGTAATGTCTTTTTTTAAAATGGGGAACAACCACAAGTCACGTGGGGACACGTCTGGACTATATGCTGGGTGAGACATCAACTTAAGATTCATTTTCTCCAAATAAGAAACGGCAGAACTGTCCATGCGCGCCTTGCATTGGGCCGCACATGAAAAGAAATGGGGAACACAAGTTAAACGAACTCATTTCATGCCCAAATGCTAAGTTAAAATTCTGTGAATTGATGATTTTGAAATGTGAACCATATCTTCGATATCTCTAATTGATAGATGTCTATCTTCCCGTGTAACTACACCTGTAGTATTAATTTTATTTCTGTAACACTCGTTCAAGGTCTTCCTCTATGCACGATTAAAACCGCCGACTCAAGACCATCCATAAATTCTTTATGCCACATGTGAATTGCTGATTTCTCTGGACATACATCTTCACAATCCTCTTCATAAGACGTAGGATGCTCTTTAACAGATTTCTTAAGTCGACGGCAAAATTTGATGAAGCATTTTTGTTTCTGTTTTATATGCATTTTTTTCGAAAAATCACAGTGCGAAAACACTTGTTAGGGGTTCACGAAACAATGCTTGTTAAACTACGCACTACCGATGACGCATGCATGATAAACAGGTGTGGCCGGTTGTTATGGTTACTACCACGACTACCGTTTCCTCGGGATTCGTGACAATGTCAAATGCAGTGTTGCACATATTTTATAAAAACATTTTGAGCTGTTTTGGGACAATGTATATACAGGGTGATCAGAATCGACCGCACAATAATCTTACCGGACAATTCCTCGTGGAGAAAGAAGCCGAAAACCGTTGTCCGTTGTCCGATCGGATGTCGCATTCTGGAGATATACGCGCCGAACGTTCGTGACGTCACATCCGGTAAGAATACAGACAGAAATAACTTACCCAATCACTTTGACAGAAAACATGTAATTTATTGATATGTACCACTACAACACAAATGATAAAACGCGTGGATTCGTGTCAGATTGCATACAACATGTGTTCAAAATGACCACCTTGTAGTGCGGAACAGCAGTGCGCCGAGGAATAGACATCTGCACGCGTTGCAGCATAGCAGGGGTTACAGTTGTGAGAGCCGCTTGTAAGGTGGCTACTAGTTCGTGCAGGCTGTTGACAGGCCGGCGATATACCAGTTCCTTTAGATGACTCCAGAGGAAGAAGTCCAATGGTTTAAGATCCAGCGATCTAGCGGGCCATGCGACAGGACCACCACGGCCAAGCCATCGACCGGGATATTCCGTATCCAGCCACTGGTGAACATTTGCAGCGTAATGCGCCGGTGCTCCATCATGCTGGAACCATAGATTGCGGAGAACAGCCAATGATACGTTTTCCAGTAAGTCCGGCAGAATATCACGTAGGAACACCATGTAGTTGGCAGCTGTGGCACGTTCGGGAAGAAGATAGTCCCACTAGGATATCGCCCACAATACCACACCAGATATTAACACCCCACCATATCTGGTGAGCGTGTTCACGTGTTGCGTGCGGATTGTTCAATGCCCAAGCATTACTATTATGGGTGTTGCAGATACCCTGCCATGTAAACCTTTCTTCATCAGTCCACAGGATCCGGCGGATGAAGCTATTATCGGCAGCATGTTGCTGTAGCAGCCACTCACAGTATGCCTGTCTTCTAGGATAATCCTTTGGTAATAGACCTTGCACCCGTGTGATGTAATATGGATGCAGGTCTTTGTCATGTAGAACGGCAAGTACGGTAATTTGGTGAACACCGAACTGTCGCGCGACCGCACGGTTGATGGTCGTTGGCTTCTCCTCTATGAACTCTAGTATGGTGTCTTCGAAGGATGGTGTTCTCGCAGAGTGTCCAGCGCCAGTGTCTGCACTTGGACGTGGTGCGACATTGCCTGTGTCGCGCATTCGAGCGTCAAGTCGCCGTATGACCTGGGCGTCCGGGTGCCGTCTTGCTGGGTATCGCTCGCTGTAGGCCCTTGCTGCACGCAATGCTGACCCATGGCATTCCCCCAATAGGAGATACATGTCACAATACTCTCTCAAACTGTACGACATATCGCTACCCACACTACTGTCAAATGTACCAACGGAGTATGAGCTTACCTGCCACCGTCGGCCAACCCTTTTTATCCCTACCTGCAGTATCGCGCAAGCGTACAACTGATGGTTTTACGCCACCACGTCCTTCGAATTTGCATACCCACCCCGTGCCACATTTTTAAATGTTGATCACCTTTTTTTCTTTTTTTTTTTTTTTTTGGAGGTTTAACGACTACCGTCAGCAACTCAGTGGGCTATAAGTAGTTGCCCGTCCTGAATTTAGAACCACTGGTTCCAGGGAAGGGAGGAGTCAGTGCCGTAGGACAAACACAACATCCATGCTTCACCGGGATTTGAAACCGGACCCCTTTCGGACAAATGATCAGAAGCCATCGCCTTAGCCCACTGCGCCACCGGGGCGGCTTGATTGCCTTGTGATACGTGCGTCTGTTTAACTATCACGTCACTCTTCAACCAGCATGTGCGTTACCGGATGTGACGTCACGAAACTTTCTGCTCTTATATCTCCGGAATGCGACGCCCGATCGGACAACGGACAACGGTTTTCGGCTTCTTTTTCCACTAGGAATCGTCCGGTAGGTTTATTGTGCGGTCGTTTCTGATCACCCTGTATGTACATATAATAACTCATTTGTGATAAAAATGCTAGAAGGCTTGAAATGTATAAGAACGCTTCGTACATTACGATATAAAGATGACACTGTTAGTTTCATTCAAGTAGAAAAGAACCGAATAGGGTTGTGATAAAACAGAAAGAGCACTGTGGGATATGAGAGTGTGTACTTAGCGAAAACTGAAATAATGATCATTAGTTCAAAAGAAAGCACACTGTAGGGACGGGCGTGCTCATCTAATTATGTTGGCACGCCCCAAAGTTATATATTCCGTGACTGTTCACGTCATAGGCAACCCTTACAGCCAATAGAGATAAAAGGTTCGTTCCCTAAAACCATCCCAAAACAAAGATTGGATGATTAGACGAAATTCTCCCCGCTTTGCTATAGGAATCTGCGAATCAGGAGGATGGAGGAAGACCGCTGAAACTCAGAACAAAAATTGCCAATGTCCAAGAGTAGTAAATGATGACTTGGTTAAACTTAACATATTTATTGGATATATCTGAAGATTGAGTTCAACCCGTCCGTCGAGTCACCGTCTTTGGTTGTAGATCAATACGACTGCTATCTGGTGAAAAGGTCGGAAGTCACCAACGTTAACTTGCCGTCTTTCTTCCACACTATTTCCTAAAATTAGAGCGAGAGTCTTTCTCCTCTGAGATAAAACCTGTATCCCTCAGTTATTTTCAACCTTCGTGCCGAATTAGAATCCAGCTCCAACCTGTGTCTTTGCTGTCTAGAAAACTACCTACTTCAGGATATCTAGAAATATCTGTGAGAGTCCCTGGGTCCGGGACCTGTATCACGGGTACGCTAGCTTCGAAAAACTTCTCGTTACTATTCAGTACGCGACCGTCATCCTTGACCCCTCCGACTGGGCCCACTCCCGCCCAACTCCTTTCAACAAAGACTCCGAGAAAACTTCTTCTCTCCCTACCGAAATCAGACTAACTAACACTTGCGTTCGTTTCTCCCTTCCTCTCGCCTCCGTCGTACGTGCGTCATTTCCGCTTCCCTGCCTTGCGGGCATCCCGTGCTATCTCTCTCTCTCTCTCTGCTGACGCCTACGTCACGAGATGGCCAGGCGTCTCTCCTATCCCGATGTCCGCTGGGCATCCTGCTTCAGGCGTATCGGTCCCTCACGAGATTGGCGGCCTGTTTAATGTACAGCTGTTGCGGTGCTCTTCGGACAGACTTACATTACTTCAAAGCACAGTAACACAATATATTCTGCTACATGTACACAACAGTTAATGGGCAGTTAGCCAGACATCCTGGCGTCTGCTTGTTGCTGACAATGTTCGGCGTATGTCGTTAACTTAATGGCTGATGCTATCTTGCCTGGGAAAAGAGCTTTCCTTTACCCGAGCGTGTGAATTTATCCCTTCTTCATATCACACAAATAACTCCGAAAAGTTCTAGAATTATCTTTTTTCTCTCTGTCCACTGGACCACGTTTTTAGTTTTGTTAATAATCATGTACGTAGATGTTCGCATCACAATTCCATATAGCACACATTGGTTTAGTATTATGCAGACCTGATATTCCCATCATCAGTCCATTAATATATAAAATTCCTGATTGTACAATTATAATGTTTATGTAATTAGCTAACACGCATAAATAATTCTTCCACTCTTACACACACATTGAATACAAAATTATAATTAATCTTACTTGAATTGAATAAGTGAAATGAAAATTAAAATGCCTTGTCTACCCGATGACAGAGAATAGGTAAGCACGAAAGAGATTCGAGCAAAGATAGAACGTCAAAGTTACTATTCTCGAGTTATAAAGTACTTTAAATTTACATGTTTCGGCAAAAAATGCAAAAAAAAAAAAAAAAAAAAAAAGAAAAAGAAATCTGTATTGTTACGCATGGTCGTTTGCTGCGCATTTGTAAATACAGCTGCAGTTGCACGAGACCTATCAGTTCAACGAATCGACTACATAACATGGCTAATGAAAATGTGAGGTAAAAGTCAGGAGGTCTAAACGCGTTTCAAGGAATTGCACCTTAAGAATTAATATGATTTTAAAACGTACTCGTAAGAATTGCATATAAGTAGCAAAGTTAATAACATTATTCGGATTCTTTGTTTGACTCTTAATAAAACTAACAAAATAAAAAGCATCTTTATGTTCCGACCACCGTGAGCAACTCAATGGGCTATAAGCAGTCGTCCGTCCCTAATTTAGGGCCATTTGTCCCAGAGGAGGGAGAGAGCCAGTGCCGTAAGACAAACACAACATCCATGCCTCACCGGGATTCGAACCCGGACTCTTTTCGGATGAATGATCAGAAGCCATCCCTTAGACAACTGCACCACAGGGGTGGTCATCTTCTGTTCACAAAAATACAAACAATACTCGTGTAAGAAATAGTAAATATAAATATAATATAAATTAATATTTAGTTTAATTCGACATATTCAGAACACAGCAACTCAGAGCTTTCACTCCATTGTTGGTCAGCTTGCTTTGATACAATTACATGCAGAACACAGAATTGAGATTCTTCACATTAAAATGATTTTTTGTGGTTATAGAAATTGTCTCCGTAAAAACTCAGGATTTGCTGGGGTAAAAGCTTGAAATAAATTCAGTTTTAAATTGACATAATTTAAATGAGACTTTTACAATTTTCTTTTATATTCTTCTTCTATAATAATATAATGTTCGTGCCTGTCTGCCAATCGCATAGAGAAAGATGGAATTCGATTTTACGTAACAAAGATATGATTTTTATTATTCCTTCTCTCCAATTTACTGCAACGCGATTTAAATAATAATACAAATGTTTTCCTAGGAAAGAAAAATATTTTATAAGGGTAATAACACCCTTATTCACTGCTTTTTTAAAACTGCAAGCAAATCATTGTCTTTCACGGTATGTTTCATGGAAAAGGATTGTATTTTTTGTTAGCTAGGCATAACAGGTCATTTAAGCTTTCATTCCTCTAAATATGTTTACTATTGCTTTCACAAAAAATGCAATGGATCGGATTGATGCTTGTCGTTATTACTGGTATTTTGACCATGAATTTGTGTAGCTTTTTTACTGGAGTAAAAGATGAAAAAACAGGTTTAATTAAGTACTATATTAAAATTAAAAACAAAATCCGAATTTAAGAATCGAGTTCACATAGAAATGAGAGTGAACTGGGAAATTCCGAAACAATCTCAATGAAAAAAGGGAAAGATTTGTATATAATTATCACGAACCTACCAGCCGGAAGTGCCTTTACACATTTTGCAGGTCAAAATTGGTGCACTCATTGCACTCCTCAAGAATTCAGATCCACCAACCCTCTATAATAGAACATGACTGCAATGGAACTCATGCCAAATGTCATCGAAGCTAACCACATGACTGACCATGCTTCAGAACACATTCAGCAGTTCCATTTGAGCTTCCATTTTAGTTTAATCGCAAAATTGGTGGACTCAACCTTAAAAACCTACGCTTATCTCCTGGCTAGTTCTGTGATGGTTGCTTCGGAGTTGGCAACAACAAAAACCTCTTCATCTTGGCTCCAAATTGAAGAGCATTCAACAACGTTTACCCAAGAGCTTTTTGATGACAAACTTAGTTGCTTTTTGGAAAACTTTTGTACGTTTCACTGATCGCAACACATTAGGAAAATTAAAATGTTTCAAATTTCCTATATTCACAGTCAATAAAGACTCCATGTTTCAGCCAATTGTACCAGTACAAGTACAGATATTATTTGCTTTTTGTTGATAAATGGAAAATGTTCATTTAAATTTTTCCATGCAATATATCCTATTCAAACTTTCAAAATATTCGTACAACGCTGGCCCGAAAGCAGATACCCAGTTTTTAAATGCTTTTTTTTTATTTAATTTAATTTTATTTATTTATTTTCATTTTTATTTATTTCTTTATTTATTTATTTATTTTGCTACACCAGGGCAACGCCGGGCCAATTTTCTAGTATTGATAAAAACGTTTTTTTTTAATTTTGTGGGCAGGTTGTTTGTCGTTAAACAATCACTTAAACACTGAACACTTGGGCAAGTAATCTACTTTAACACTTATTCGACGAACAGATCATCTTTGATTCTAGTAATATCGAAGATAACATACGGTCCTACTTGAAGCAATACTTGCGCACATACACTCTTTACACTGGGTGTGGTTTTTTATTTGCGTCTGACATACTGTCAACCGCTGCCAAGATTTATAAAAAAAAACTTGAAAGTTAGATGGGCCGTTCAGCCGTTCAGAAAGAACTATAACGAAGAGGTAACATAATTTACATAAGAAAAGAAACTCAGAACGGAATATTAATTTGGATATATAGATGTTTCAAGATATAAATTCGATTTTTTAATTTTTTGCTGTTGTGTTTCACATTTGTTTTTACGTATCTTTTCCCAGGCCTATCACGTGTGCTTTCCTGATGGAAGAAACGCCAGTTTCCTTTGCGTGAACGGTACAGTGTTCCATCAACGGTACTTTGTGTGTGATTGGTGGTTCCACTTTGACTGCAAGAACTCTCCCGAGCTCTTCAACCTCAATCTTTTCCGGAAAATTCCTCTTCCGGTGTTGCCACCTGTACAGAGGATTCCGTTCGTTAAACCTATTCCTGAACCAGGAGTAGTACGTCCTCCCAGCAATCCACCTCGGATCCCGAATCAGAGAGGAAATCCTGGTCGAAATAGAAATCCAGATGGACGAAACGATCCTCGTATCAATCCAGATGGACGAAACGATCCTCGTATCAATCCAGATGGACGAAACGATCCTCGTATCAATCCAGATGGACGAAACGATCCTCGGAAAAGAAATCCGTATGAAGTGACTCCCAAAAATCCACAAGACAGGAATGATCCAAAACGCAGGGGTGGCGATTGTCAGTGTCCTTGCGAAGATGGAAAATCTCAGCTGTCGAAATATTCCAAATTTAACAACCCATGAAAGCCTTTTGGAAATGGCCTCGCACGATTCGAAGTACTTTGGTGCAAGAAAAATTTCCCATTTCTCAAGAATCTTGATCAAATGTCATAACATTTGTGTCTGATAATAGAATTTACTTATTTTATTTTTTGTTAGTCTGCTTTTTTATAACGCGTTTAAATTCAATCTACGTTGAAATGTGTAGATTCCATAGAATTGATCTCCATCTGTGTTAATATTTCTTTCACGGGTGCATTTGTGTAAAGTGGAATAGTTTCTATTAAAATAAAAAGTCGAACATATTATCTTCATTATATATTTTTCCTCAGAAAAGTATTCCGACACTTATGGTGCTAAAGGATCCTGTACTTCCTTACAACACGTACACCTTCTTTACAAAGAGAATTTGAAAATGTATTCTTATACACACTGAAGTGCCAAAAGTAATAGGATACGCACCTAATATCGAGTAGGCCCTCCTCTAGCACGGCGAACTGCAGCAACTCGACGTGGTATCGATTCCACAAGTGGCCGGAAGACTTCTGGAGAGATGTTGAGCCGTGCCCACGTATGAACAGCCACCCACAGTTCCCTGGTATTTGTAGGTGTAGGATCTTGGTTGCGAAGGGACCTTTCAACCACATCCCATAAGTGCTCTATTGGGTTCATGTTGAGCGGACGTGGTAGCCACACCATCCGTCGGAACTGTCCAGAATGCTCCTCGAACTAATTTTTGACAACTTGGCCCCGATGACATGGGGCATTTTCCGCCTGGAAAATCCCATCGTTGTTGGGGTGCATGAAATCCATGAAGGGCTGCAAATGGTCACCCAGCAGAGCAACAAAGCGATTACGGTTAATGACGTGTTTACGAGGACCAAAGAACCCAAACTGTGTCACGTAAAAACATCCCACACATGCATGGAACCACCACCAGCTTGTACAGTGCCTTGTTGATAGCTTGGGTCTGTGGCCTCATGGGGTTTGCACCACACCCGAACCCTGCCATCAGCTTGTAACAGCTGGTAGCGTGATTCATAGGACCACGCCATATGTCGCCAGTCTTCCAGGGTCCAATTACAGTGTTCACGAACATAGGTGAGGCGCTGTGTCCGATGTCGTTGTTTTAAGTCTTCTATATTACTAAATATATAAATGCAGCAGGACTGAAGTACATCACATGTTTCATCTATGAATAGACATATCCATACTTCAATGATTAATTAACTCTCCGCTGAAAAAGCTGCCCTCAATAAGAGCTGTAGAACTCATCAAAATGAAGTTAAATGTGAAATTCCGAAATTTAAAACATTTTTTTTTAAAACAGGTCACAGAATGTGGCAGCTCAAGTTTTCAAAATTATTTTCTCAAACGAAGATATTTTTCTTTTATTTGTAGAACATTTTCTTGCACGTTTTTAAAATTGCAGAGCTTCGAAATAAATCAAGGGAAAGTTTTTTAAATGAAACTAAAAGAAAATTTGAAGGTGATCTTGGAGTGCGCTTTATAACTCCAGTCGTACAGTTTAACTTGTACCAACTTGACACACAGCAGATAAAAAAATGGATGCCAACATTCCACCCTGAATCAAGCCAGCCTTGTTCCATCACACGAAGCCCCACAGCAAATCTGACAAGTCTTGCATAGCTCAGAATAATTGGATATGGTACTACGATTTATGAAGACGTAAAAAGATGGAGCCCATAGATGCATCTTTAAATTTGTGATATACACCTATGAGCCATAACATTATGACCACCTACCTAATAAGACGTAGGACCCCCTTTAGCTCGCAAAACAGCGGCCACTCGGCGAGACATCGATTCGATGAGGTTGCGATAGGTATCCTGGGGTATCTGGTACCATAATGTCAACAGCAGATCCTCCAGTTCCCGTACATTTCGGGGTGGTGGTGACATAACGTGAACCCGCTTTTCCAAGTCGAACCACAATTGTTCGATTGGGTTCATGTCAGGTGAATTTGGAGGCTAGGGCATTAACAGAAAGTCACCAGCATGTTCCTCGAACCACTCCTTGACCATTCTGGCAGTGTGGCATGGCGCATTATACACTATCTACCAACAAGTAATTGCACACCCCTGCAATCGACGATATCTGCGGTCCTCATACACGTCACGGCCGCCGCCCTTAAATATCGTGTGGGGAAATAACAAGGCAACCAGTCGCATGCAAGATGCCACGCAGTTCGGAGCTCTCTGATTTCGAGAAAGGTGTAATCGCCGGGTATCACAGAAATGGCAGTAGTGAAAAATGATCGGTTCTAGGTCCCCTCACTTAACATTGTGCTCCTCACGGTTGCTCCTCACGGGGGCCGCAGCAGGGAGGGAGGGGCGAAGCACCTCTCGAGTGAGCCTATCGAAAATGTCTTATCTCTAGAGATAAGACCTTTGACAAACATTTTTGGGAAATCTTTTCATGTTTTAATATCTTTTTTTAACAAACTTAGGAAATTTTTTCGTGCTTTGAATTCTGATTTATTAGGATTTTTATAAAACTTATATATTTTTAGAACTTGAGTGAGGTGTTAGGAAATTTTTTATAGGCGTTGTATTATTGCTCAAGTAATATTTATTGTTTACAACAAATATTTCCTCCAAGTCCTTTACTCAAGAAATGTTTTATGTAAAACAAATGAATTATTCCTTCTTGAAAAGTTTCTTCCCCTCATAAAGCGTTTGCATGGTGATCATGATTAATAATTTGTAATTTCATTTCTGAAGAAAGAAAGAATTCTGTTAACATCGTCAGTGACACATGCCATTTGTTTCTTGATGGGAAAGATAAAACCTTGAGACGTTATCTTTGTTTCCTGTTAGCGATAGTGCAATTTCCCCACCAAGCGGTCTTCAATATCTTGTGAGTCAAATAAGATCTTTTCCAGAATTTCTTTGTGTGGTTAATTGTTGGCCATTACTATCCTGTGTCCAATTTCTTATCTTTTCACCCCGATTTGTTAGAGAAGGTTGTCTGATTTCAGTACCACAGGAAGTTGATAACACAACTTTTGGAAGGAAATGCTTTGTTTCGTAAACAAACAAACACTTTCTCCAGAACAAAGTTTTCTGAACCGCTTAATCTTTATATAAGTTTCCTTTTCGTGTTTCTAATTCTGATTTAATAACTTTTTTGATTAAACAATTTAGGATTCTTTTTTTTTTTTCGTAATTTGTTCGTGTATTATTCCTTGTCTTTATTTTATAAAACGTATATTTTTAGAACTTCCGTGGGGTGTTAGGAATTTTTATAGGCGTTGCATTATTTTCGCTTAAGTACATAAAAAAATGCTCTGGTTGTCCCAGCGAGATTCGAACTCCCAGTCCTTTGTGCAGAAAGCTTGCATTCTTTCCACTAGATCATCGGACCATTGGAAGAAGATGCTTGAAAGAGTAAGATTTATGGTTTTTCATGGTGTTCAAATGTTTTATGGGGATTTGGAATTTCTTTTAAAATGGTGTGAGAGGGGAATGGACGTTATTTGAGTTGTGATCGAGTTTGTGTGTACATGAGTTTTTCTGTTACGGTGGATCGTCTCTCGTTGAACTGTTGTAATGGAGGAAATGATGAAACAGACGTATCTAACAACTCCAAAAGTAGGAAGTTTAGGTGGTCTCGATGCTTTATACCGTGCTGTCAAAAAAAGAAGGCGTCAAGAAAAAGACGTCATGAAATGGTTGAAGGGAGAGAAAATGTACACCCTTCACAAGCCGGTGAGACGACATTTTCCGAGAAATAGAGTGATGGTGAATAAAATAGGACAACAGTTTCAAGCAGACCTAGCTGATGTCTCCAGTTTGAGTCAATATAGCGATGGATTTCGTTACTTGATAACATGCATTGACATATTTTCCAAATATGCATAAGCGATTCCCTTAAAGCAAAACTCGGGGTCCCATATCGTTCAAGCATTTTCCCAGATTTTCCAAGATAGAAAACCAGTAAAACTTCAAACAGACAAAGGAACTGAATTTAAGAACAAAGAGTTTCAAAGGTTTTTAACACAGCACGGTGTGCATTTCTTTACGACGTACAACGAGACGAAAGCAAGTGTGGAGAGATTCAATCGCACGCTCAAAACTCGAATGTGGCGATACTTTACAAGTCAAAATACGTTTAAATTCATAGACGTGCTCAACGATTTAGTCCATAGTTACAATTATTCTCCCCATCGAAGTATAAAAATGAAACCTGTAGATGTAAACAAAGATAATGAAAAACAAGTGTTTCTCAATCTGTATGGTGATCTCAAGAGGGAAAAACCTTCCTATAAATTTCAGGTGGGAGATAACGTGAGAATTAGTAAAGCGAAATTGACATTTGGGAAAGGATACGAATCAAATTGGACGGAAGCTTGGAAAACAAGTCTTTCGAACGGGGGTCGACCTTGCAAATGACTTAATACAAGGAAAGGATGCAAAATCAGCAGCCAAACAACGAGCTGAAGAAGCAGGACAAATTCTCACTGACAAAGCAGCTAATAAAGTGAAGAAAATGTTGGGAGGAAGCGTTAAAAGGAAGAGAAATACGAAGAAACGCATCATTCGTTCAAAGAAAACGAAGAGGATAGCACACGATATTTTTGATCCGTAAACCACGGCTTTGATTCACAGTCATTTTCCCGTATGTTTAAAGTCAGAACTTGATTTATTTGCTTTACCGCCCACCCAAACGAGCATAGAAAAAGGACTATGGATCGAATATCATCCCTTGGCCAACATTAGAGATGGAGGACCTCTGGAATTTAATATTTCTGGGAGTGGAGAAGAATACATGGACTTGTCTTCCAGCCAACTCTACGTAAAAATTTAAATTGTGAAAGCTGACAATTCTGTCATAGCTGACAAAGAACCCGTGGGGCCAATTAACTGTTTTCTTCATTTTCTGTTTCCCAAGTCGATGTCAGTTTAAACGAAAGAGTGATTTATTCATCGAGCAACACGTATCCTCACAGAGCATATATTGAAACTCTATTAAATTACGGAGAAGAGGCAAAGAAATTCCTATTTAGCATGTAAAGGTTTTTACAAGGATACAGCTGGACATCTGAACGAAATTAATCAAACGAATGTTGCAACAAACAAGGGGTTACATCAACGTTACGAGCTCGTGAAAGACAGCAAAACGTTGGACATGATTGGAACCTTGCACTGTAATTTATTTTTTCAAAACAGACTGCTTCTCAATTTAGTGGATGTGAAAATTAAACTGGTTCGAAGTAAATCTGATTTCTGCCTCGTTTTATCCTCCGAGGTCCCCAATTACAGAGTTCTCATCGAACGAACACGCGTCCATTTTTTGTGAGGAAAGTGAAAGGCAACCCGGGAGTTGCCATCGGTCATGCAAAAGCTTTAGAAAAATCTCCCGCCAAGTATCCTATTGATCGTGTTTTATGCAAAGTGTATTCCGTCCATCAAGGAAGTATGTCCTTCGTGCAAGACAAACGTATTCCTAGGACAAATGCCCAAAAGACTGATTATTGGATGTGTCGATAACGATGCTTTTAATCGTACATCCAACCCCTTTGAATTTAGGCATTATGATGTTAACTTTATCGCCGTGTACGTTGACGGACAGCCAGTAGTACCTCATAAACCTCTAGAACCCAATTTCGAAAAGGGAAGCACAATTCGTTCTTTCCATAGTCTATTTCAAGGAACCGAGAAACTGGGTCAAGATTGTGGAATATATATCGATCGAGAGGAATTTTCCAAGGGATACACTCTTTATGCATTCAATCTCAGTCCCGACCTGTGTGATGGAGGGCATATGAACCTGATCCAACAAGGAAATTTAAGAGTTGAAATCAAATTTGGAAAAGCTTTAGCAAAAACCATTTCTGTGCTAATCTATGCAGAGTTTTAGAACATTATTGAAATTTCCAAGTCCAGAAACATTCTTTGTGATTTCTCCAATTGAGGAAATGAACAGTGTTCAAATTACAAAGTCCCTAAAGCAAAATCACGTAACAAGACGATCCTTCCTAGGAGTGTTTGCCTGTGACAGAGTTCCCAAGAGAATTGTCAAGTTCCCAGCATGCCTTGTTGTGAATACGGATCGGTACGGAAATCCTGGAAAACACTGGTTGGCTATGTATATGACAAACCCAAAAACAATGGAATTTTTTTATTCTTTCGGACATTCTCCAGAATATTTTCAAGGACCTATTACCAGATTTGTATCCAAGTTTAATACTGTTAAATTTAATGACGTACCTCTTCAAAGTTCGTTTACGGCCGTATGTGGCCAATTTTGTATTTTCTTCCTCTATTCTAGATGTCGTGGAAAAAGCTTGAACTCTATTGTAAGAAATTTTCGATGGAAATCTGAAACAAACGACCTTTCATTTCGTTCGAAATAAATGTCAAATTGTATCAAAATTTAGAATTTAAGATAAAAATTGATTGAAATCTATTTTATGTGTCTTTAAATTATTTTGTATCTTTTTTAATGACTTCAGTTGACAACATGGAAGTGCCCAGACTACAACATCCTTTCACTTCTCTGAGCGCGGGTCCTACTGGCTGTGGGAAGACTCAGTTTGTAAAACGTTTACTTCAGCATCAAGCGAAAGTTATATCCCCCTCCCGAACATGTGGTGTAGTTCTACGGGGTTCACCAAACATTGTGTGATGAAATAGAAAACGTGACATTTGTGGAAGGCCTCCCCTCCAATTTCCGTGACTATGTGAAAGGAAGAACGCTGTTTGTTATTGACGATCTCATGACTGAATGCGGAAGCGATAAAAAATTAACGCACTTGTTCACCAGAGGGAGTCATCATTATTTCAATGTGTCTGTGATATTCATTACTCAAAATATTTTTCATAAAGGCAAAGAAATGCGAGAAATTTCCGTGAGTGGTCATTACTTATTTCTGTTTAAAACACGAAGAGATGTTAATCAAATCTCTCATGTAGGGAGGCAGTTGTACCCTAGCAAACTTAAATTTTTTCAAGAAGTTTATATGGATGCCACAAAATCGCCTTACAGCTATTTATTGATTGATCTAAAACCTGAGACCAAGGAAGAATTAAGATTACGCTCCCAGATACTGCCTGAAGACATTCAAGTAATATATCAACCTCGGTCAAATGAAATAAGTCTCAGTTTTCATCATGACGCTGCCTAAGCAACAGGTCCAACTTTTATGAATTATTCAACACTGTCCAAGAAAAGTATTAAAAGACCTAATATCAAAATGTAGAAAAAATGGAATTAAAGCCATATGCGAAGTTTGTATGAATACGTTAAAAGAAAATGTTCCGCTTACTCCTTCCCAGAAACATTCATTGCAACAACATAAGCACACCTTACGAACAATCTCTCGAAAAAAGACATCTGTGTATAAAAGAGGAAACTCATTATTCAAAAAGGGGGTGGATTCCTGCTGCTCTCAGTGTGGGGCACGATTGAAAACGTGCGGGGCACGTTTTCAATCAAACCATTTTCGTCCTGTTATAATTTAAACGATTTCAAAAACGACCGTTTACAGATTTTTACTCGATTCAAAATAAACTTATGGAAAATGATTACATTTAAAAAGAGAAAATCAACTCGAAAAAGAATAACACTTTTTTCCATCTAAATTTTTTTAATAGGGAATCCAACGAACAATTTTACATAAATTTGTCTTTTTCCGTTTAGAAGTTACAACCAAACTTCCTTCTTGTACAGGAACTTTTAACATTTGTTTATTTTTAATGTACTTTGAAGGCAAATTAATGTCCTTTAATGCGTTTAAAAATTCAGGAGGTATGTGCAGCTTAGTTCCCTTGGTTCGAAACATAGAATCTATGAGGTCTACTATATTCGTGTTTTTCACAATGTGTTCATTATATTTAAATTCGGCTTTGGGACTCCAACCAATAACATCAGAGTTCGTTTTAAAGACGTCCAACACATTTCTTGCATAGCGTTTCAAGTTAGTAAGAACGGATTGAACGACAAGGTCTTCCACAACATCTTTTACTTTCTAGTCTTTGATATATTCTCCTTTCATTGGTCCTTCAGTTCTCGATTATGTTGAAAATGTGTCTGTGATATTCATACGGAGCCTCGACATCAGGAGCCTCAAGATGTCTTCAAAGTTAACACTGACACTAGTGATGCTTCTTGTGCGGACATTGTGGACTCCACATTTACTTGTTCCTCCGCCGAAGCCACCCGTTTTCTTTCGGACTGTGATGTTCCAGAGGGTCCATTGACACATCAAGAACTTTTGTGTCTTCTTACTTTCCACAGCATTCGAAGATCAAATATCAGCCCTTTATACTTGCTAACATGCATGTTCTTCCGCACGTTGTCTGTCAGTTACAAACTATGGCCGACTTTCTTGCCAGCGTTGCTGAAAATGTCATAGCACGCAACTTCCAATTTCTCCTAGAAAAACAGATCACCACCCTACATCAACTTGCAGATGTAGGTTTACAACCGTCTCACGATGTCTCAGCTGATCATTGCTAGCTTCAACTGAAGAGAATTCGCTAATCCACTGGGGAATTCTCTCGTCTATGAAGATAAAATTCCAGTCAACGCGGGTGTACTGGCCATACACGAGACGAATTGTCTTCCAACCACGGACTTCGCTAAATGGCACTATTTGCCATACACCTTTCATCGTAATTTTTGAATTCACACTTTCTCAGGACTAACTATGGCTTTTCACAATCGTACGGATCACGTGATCTCTGATATCACGGAGATCGACTGCACCAGGACTTCTTCAATACTTGCAATTCAAGATTTTTAAAGAACAATTTCATCTTTTCAATATTCATGTTCCTCCCACCCATCACGAAGCCCTTTCTCTTCTTGCGCAACTCTCCTCCGATCTCCATTCAGTTCCGATTTCCGAAGCTTTAATAATTTGTGGCGATTTTAACTGCATGATCGATCCAACGCTAGATCGCGTCAACTCTCGAGAATATCGTCATACAGTAGTTGTGGCTCTTTCGGAAGTCAACAGTCTGACCTCTTAGACGCTTTCCGAATTCTTCATCCCAGCCTACAACAGTTCACCTGGCATGCCAATATTCGCCAATCTCACGCAGCCGCCAGACATGACAGATTTTATATCACTAGCTTTTTGCAACCAAGATTACATTCGATCTGTCTTCATCCAAGTGTCTCTGACAACAAAATTGTTTCGCTCACTCTACAGTTGCTACCACCTCTAACTGCTCCTTCAAAAATCTGTACTCTGAATGATGACTGCCTCAATGATTCACAATTTCAAGCTCATGTTCTCTCCATTTTACGCGATGCAACCACCAAACTCGCCTCCACATCCGGTCCCATTCAACTTTGGTTGGATACAAAGACTGAAATAATTGCTTTTGCCAAATGATTCTCTTTCACTTTTAACATTCAAAACTGTATAAAAATTACTCGCCTGCGACAGCTGCTCAGTGCTCTTCCGTCAACTTCAGACACCTATTCTGTTCATCTCAGTGAGTTACGAAAACTGCTGGAACCGAGTGCCCGTGCTGCTCTGCAACGACTTAAATTTCAACGCCTTCATCTTCAATATGACCCTACTGCTCTCTAACGACACCTCAAAAAGCGTCGCCGTAAAACTAACAGCATCACGCACTTATTCTTGCCCGACGGCACGGTTACTGCTGACTCCGACCGTATTTGTGATCTGGTACGCACTCATTTCACGCGTCGTTTTCGACGTTCTATTGCTGCTCCCAATGTAAATGCTCCAATTCTACAAAGCCTACCACAACTCACTGAGATTCAGAAAGTTCTCTCATCACTCCCACGATTCCTGAGGAAATTCGCACAGCGCTTAACAAAATGAATCGTCATTCAGACCCGGGTGCCGATGGTGTCCCGGTTAGCTTTTTTCGTATCATTATTCATGCCCTTCTTCCACTTACTTCATGCTTTAATTTTTTGGTTTCTTCTTCCATTTCGTCAGATTTTACTGTTACTATCATTAATCTGCTTCCAAAATCTGGCAACCTTCTCGATCTTAATAACTGGCGACCTACCATCTAATTAAACAGGGACTACAAGCTCTTCACTAAAATATTCTTCTCTCTTCGACTTAACCCTATCCTTCCGCACTTAATTCACCACGACCAAACTTACACCATTCCTAACCGATCGATCACCCATAATATTCATACTATTCGTAACCTCTTTTTCCTAGCACATCGCAATTCTGAACCTTTGGCCATTTTAAACATCAATCAGCATCAGGCTTTTCATTCTATTAACCACTCCTACCTCTCTGCTGTTCTTCATCAATTCGGCTTTCCCCACCTTTTTTTGTCTTACTATTCGAAATCTCTATGTTGGCGCCATTCTTCGCATTCGTACTAATTCCTTTCTAACTGCTGCTATCCTTTTTAAAAACGGTATCCGTCAAGGCTGTCCTCTTTCGGACCAACTGTTCTCTCTTGTCTTCCAAACATTAATAATCCAACTACGACTTCGACTTCTTTCCACCCTTATTTCTGCTGTAGCCAGTGGCGTAACTAGAGTAACGTGCCTCCCCCCTCCGCAAGTTTTACTTCAGCGCCCCCTAGTACAGTAATTTTCCCAGGATTTCAAACATGAGGGAGGATATGTTTTTTCGCGGTGTGTGTGTTTATGTGTAGTAATGGATGGGGAGGAGAAAGTCAGGGAGAGTGTGTGGAAAAGTGGGGGGAAGGGGAGTTCCAGAACCCTGTAGTTTTAACTTTTCCAGTAATTTTTGGAACATAAGTAGACATAAACTGCTAGGTTATCAACCAGCCAAGCAGGATGATTAACACGGATGCGTGGACCGATGCATGAACATGAATATACATTTCATAGCAAGGAACGAATTCGGAAAAATATATTTCAATGCAATTTCATAGTCACCCATTTAACTTTTACTTGTTTCTGAAGTGCTTGGTTTTTGTAAAATCTCTGCTTCCAAACTTCGAACAGTTGACGTGCTAAACAAACCATTATTCTTTTCATCAGAAACGGCACTTGAGCTTAATTGTTTCTGCCACAAAAAGAACAGGTTGAGTTTTGAAAGTTTCTTCTCACGCTCTTCGTTTTTTTTTTTTTTTTCTGCAGATACTATGATCCACTTGGACGCTTTTGTGACATTTTGTAAATGGATGTCTTTCGCTTATATATTAAAGTTTCATCACAGGGAATAAAATAGACATTTCACTATAAGAAAGGACTAAAAAGCACTAGCAACGTGCAATTATTTTGTTCCAAACCAAAATAAATCACTTAACGAAATCACCCTCGTTTACAGTTCTTCAGACTGCTGTGAATAAATGTTGGCGCCGCCCCGGTGGCGCAGTGGTCCAAACGATGGCCTCTGATCATTCGTCCGAAAGGGGTCCGGGTTCGAATCCCGTGAGGCATGGATGTTGTGTTTGTCTTACGGCACTGGATCTCTCCCTTCCCTGGAACCAGTGACCCTATATTAGGGACGGGCGACTGCTTATAGCCCATTGAGTTGCTCACGGTGGTCGTTAAACCTCCAATAAAAAAAAAGAATAAATGTTGGCGCCTGTCGTCGTGTCATGTTTATAATCCTACGTAACTGATTGGTTTCCCACATCCTTGACGTTCACGGGGAAACCCCACGCAGCCTCGCACTTTTCCTGAGCAACGCAGAGTGAGTGCAAGTGGCAAGCGATCGTATTACTTTCCGTTGCAGAGCGATTCTATTACGACCTGACGACAAAGGGCCGATAGTTTAAATCTGTAGGGCATCCAGTGATTTAAAAGTGAAACTTGACATTTTTTAGGCAAAGCTAAATATTTCGGAAAACACGAACCTTTGGGTTAAATTATTTGTTTGATTGTTTGCTTGTGTGTTCGGATTTTTTCGATTTTTTTCATAAAAATACAACTGGTAACTGCAGTACGCCCCTTTGTTGCCTGCCGCAGCTGCGGGGCTGCGGGGGAGGTAGTTACGCCACGGGCTGTAGCAAGCACCCATCATCATACTACACTTCTATCTGCTTACGCAGACGACCTTACTGTGTTCATCAGCAAACAACTCCGCTTTTGATCTTGTGCACTCCATTTATCAAGAATATGCAGACGTCTCTGGCTCATCTATCAACGCAACTAAATGTTCAGGCTTTTGGGCCGGAACATGGGCATCTCGCACGGATCAACCTTGGTCAGCTCGCTGGTCGAACACGCATCAGTAGATGCTTGGAGTCAACATCGGCAAACCAATCTCAGTGGCATATTCAACTATTCAACTTGGGGGCCTCTTCTTCAGCGTATTCAGAACTCCATATCTCCTCTGCTCTACCTAAAACTGCATCCCTCCTTTTTTAGCCGTTCACAGCTCGTCAACACTCTGGTTCTATTTTATCTCACTCATGGATATCCACTATTCCGCCAAAGTATTTCTTCGATCAAGTCACCAAAGCGCTAGTCAACTTTATTTGGTATAAGGTGCACTGGATAAATGCCTTCAACCTCTTTCTACCTCAAGCCTTCGGTGGCCTCAATCTTCCCAACGTTCTTCTGAAATATCGTACTCATGGACTCACTCTCTTTCTTCAAGAGCTTTCCAGACTTCCCACTCCAGGTGGCGACATTCTCAACTCTCTCATCTCACCCCGGAACCCATTTCTCACCTTCGATCTCTTCATGAAAATGGACCAGTACCCACTCATTCCTCTCTCAATCTTCCCGATTTATACCGCGAAGCTCTCACCCTCTGGGAAGCTCTTGTTCCATTCCGTCTCCCACCCACTTCAGTAAATGATCTTCTCGACGAGCCTCTTTTTTTCTCCTTGGTGCTTCGTCCCCGTTCTCATACCCACTTTTACTACCCTTCCTGGCTTACCAGCGGAGTGGTGAAAGTGTCTCAACTCAGTCATCCCAATCTAACATGGAAACCCCTCCCCGAAATTTCCCCTCCACTTCAACAAACACCCGGAAATCGAGCCAACCTTAAGCTCCTGCAATGATCCATGCGCAGACTATTTCCGACCCTGGTGAACAGAACTGAACTTATTCATCGACCTTCAGCTCAGCTTCTCCTTCCATTTGTTATCTCCTTAAATGATCGTCAAATGCTGCAGCATGCCATAACTTCGAAATTACTTTATCGTCACCTCGTCACGAATTTTAATTCTCCGTTGCCAATTTCCCAAATCCCAACCTCAGATTTTGCTGTCACCTGGATGAAAGCTCACAATTCTATCGCCTCCCCTAAAGCAATAGATGTTCACTGGCTACACTTGCATGGTTGCCTGCCGACGCCCATCACATTACATCATTTTGGGAACCTTGCAAGCCCAGACTGCTTCTACTGCACAACGCCAGCCGACATCCATCACATCTATTCAACTTGCCTGATATTACAGCTTCTCTTCTCTCGCATGTTCAGTCTCTCCAGCAAAGTCTGCCATTCGTTTCATACTATGCACGACTACTGTAACGTATACTCTATATTCACTTTTCTTTTGATTTTACTATCTCTGGTTATTTTATTTTACTATGTAAATTATCTTCTTACTGAACGAAATATTATTTCACCCGATGAATGAGATCTGGCAATGAGTGTAAGTCATGACGTGGTGGTAGCCAGTATATATAGGCGCGTTCATCGATAGCGAAGGAGAGATTTTGTTGTTATAAGGAGAGCTTTTGTTGTTATAGGGAGATCGTTTGTTGTTATACTAGAGGAGAGAGTTCCGTTCTATGTGATTAGTGATTCTTCATTATTGTGAAACAAGTTGTGTGTGTGTGTGCTTTGGATGACCAAGAGTTGCATAATAAAAAAGCTTGTAGTAAGTACGTCTTTCTCAATTCATAGTTTTTGTCAGACCTCTGTCTGGCTGTTAGGTTTATATCATTAGTTTATTACCATTAACAACCAGCGTTAAGACTTTATTCATGTTCTTAATTAACTAGTAACAACAACCATTTGAATTCACTATTTGAAGCTTAGTACAAGTATATCATTCAGTAGCAGAAGCATTATACTTAAGCTCAGTAGGAAAGCTTCATTATTATCATTAGCTAGCTGGTAGGAAGAGCTTATTCATTATAATTAGCTTAGCGGAAAGCAAAATAAAGCTAATTCATTATACTACTTCTTTCTAAATAATCAGCCTCCAACTACAGCCAGCCACAATAAAGTGTGTGCTTTTTTCTTCATTCAAGCAAAGTTTTCAATTTATCTATTTCACTTAAATAATATCGCCGTCAACCCTCCAGCATCCTACATTTATGCAAGACGCAACCACTGTAAAATGTACAAACTATCTATATGTTCGGTGCTTCAAACAGAACTCAATCAAGCACTTACATCAGGAAAATGCTCTGATTTCTACAAGAAATGGACACCTCAGGAACATTGGTTTCAGGTAATTTTAAACAGGATTGCTTTCTAACTTTTTTCTCACCAGAACAATGTTTTTAAAAATCATCTCTTGCTTTACTGCTGTCTTTTTTTATTTGATGAACTCCCGAATTTTTAGAACTTCATTAATTCATATTTCATTTAAAAACTGTTCGAGCTCTCGTATAATTTTCAAATTTGGAACTTTTCGATTTCTGCACGCCAATATGCGTTAGTTGTATTTTGTTATTTTGTTTATTGTTGTTATATTGTGTTTTGTTATTTTTTCATTTGTTTTGTGCATGTATTTTTTCTTGGTTAATAAAGTAATGTTTGAACTCCTTCCACTCCATGTGATCGATGTTCAAAACTCAGGAGTTTTTTTATTACTTCACTGTGTGAACGCAGCTCAGCGGAGTAGTGAGGTTTAATCCTTTGACATTTATATCATGGAATGAAATAGTTTAATCCTTTGACATTTATATCATGGAATGAACGAAATCTCGCCTTTCGTAGATTCAGTATTAGAAGCTACGACGGCGCACGATCTATTCCCAATGGTTCTTACTGACACGCCATACCCACTAAAGCACAAAGCGGTGTGATGATCTTTTCCATGGATGCAACATCAACGACAATTGCAACGATAACTGGTATGCCTTTAAAAAAATTTTTCAACGTTACTGAGGTAACTTTATTTTTGAGATAACGCCAACAACTTTTTATTTTCCTGATGATTTTTTTACAAATTCCTTTTCTCTACACGTTTTGAAAATTTCATTTTTATCAGTTTCCAACTTTTTTCTGTCCTTTGCTGTATTTTCTCAAATTACATTTACATAGAGGAATTTTTGTCTATAGATGTAAGACATAAAGCCCAAGTCAACTAGACTGTCAACAAGAGATCACGGCAACGTGGTATCAATTCGTGGTTTTTTTTTCTTTTTTTTTTTTAATTTGGGGTTTAACGACTACCGTGAGCAACTCAGGGGGCTATAAGCAGTTGCCCGTCCCTAATTTAGGGCCACTGGTTCCAGGAAAGGGAGATAGCCAGTCCGTAAGACAAAAACAACATAGATGCCTCACCGGGATTCAAACCCGGATCCAACGCGGACGAATGGTCAGTAGCCATAGCTTAGACCACTGCGACACCGGGTCAATTCGTGTAAAACTGCTGCATTAAAAACAGACAAATCCAGGAAATCACATCAAAATTACATTAGTATCGTCCATCGTAAATGCTTCTATCCAAACACCAAATCGGTATTAATTGATCAAGAGTCGAAAGCTGTCGTATGCACAATTGAATAGTATAGCGTAGAAGTCTTTTCGTACTTCTACGCTATTTTAAAAACATAACCATAAGATGAAATAGTTCCTAATTTAAACCTTAACGGCCAGACGAAACATGTAAATAACAGAAGTCAAACTTACGGAAAAGATGCTTTATTCAAGATTTTCTCCAACACATCGTAACATAACATAACACTTCGCATTAAACGCACCACACAGCTCCACAACACAACGCTCCGCAAGCAACAGTTTACTCGTAGTTTATATCTCTCGTTCTTATCAAATAACAGGCATACGTCACGTTCATTCAACCTCAATTATGTTTCCAAACGTATTCGTTTGAGAGAAAAGATATCACGTTAAGTGTGAAGTATAACTGAGAATAAACTCAAGACAGTGGCGGCTCGTGGTTGAAAAAATAGGTGAAGAGCTACAAGGGCAATATGAAAAGATATCTACTGTCTTCAATGAAAATCACTGTATCAGGACTGACCTATTTTTTGTATATTAGATCAATTCTTCTTTCTTTCAAAGCTGCAAATTTGTCGATTCTGTCGTCATAGAATGGTTGTTTTTTTTGTGAGCATCGAAAAAATATCTTTCTGAATAGAAATATTTGTCAAAGAAACAAGTCTATCTTGAGAAATAGTGTTCCTTGAGTAAGTTTGTATTCTTTTAAGGCAAGGAAAACTTCTTTCCACTGACACACTTGTAGATGGAATGGTTAAAATGAAGGCAACCAATTTATAAGCTTCTGTAAAAATGCCTTTATCTTCATGAAGCACTCGAAGAAGATCTTAAGTTGATATATTCCTTAACTTTTCATTGGCATATACAAGACTCAGTTCACTTTTAAGGCGCTGGAGTTTAGTAAATATTTTTCGGTAAAAATGTTGTAGATTTACAAAAGCGCAAGAGAAAAAGCTTGAATTAAATTGTTCGAATTTGGTTGTGTCAGCAAGACAAACAATTTGAAGTTTTTCACAGTCTTGAAATCTTATATCCATTTTCATAAGAATGTGGTCTAAAATTTCAAAATACAACTGTTTATAATTTTGAAAAATTGTTTCCTGTGTAAGAGCAGTATATTCCCGTTCAGATCTGCTTATTTCTGTGATTTTGCTAGTTTTTCCAGCGTTTCAAATACTTCAAAATTTCTCGAGTTTTTTAGTTTGAGTTACACAGTAGTTTAGGTCTAGTGATTTTTTCTGCAAAATTTTGAATAATAGATCGGTGGGGCCAAACATTTCATTACATACTATTGCCAAAATTGTAAATTCAAAAGTGTTCATATCGTTTAAAAACCCCTTGGCAAGTTGAATTGATTTTTTGTCTGATTATTCACTATTTGTCAGAAATTCGAATACTTCCTTCAATTGATCCCAATCTTCAACAATTGCACTTACTAACTTCGACGTGGAAGACCAACGAATTTTCTGCTATGTTTGGTATGCGTATTGCGGTTATAGATGTGAGTGTATAAGATCGTTTCACTGAGTGGTGACACGGCTAACTGGGATAATCAACTATTGATGTTACTGCACAAGGCTCCGTCACTCCTTATCCGTGCCGCACCGGTGGCGCAGTGGTCTAAGGCGTTGGCCACTGATCATTCGTCCGTAAGGGGTCTGGGTTCGAATCCCGGTCAGGCATGGATGTTGTGTTTGTCTTACGGCACTGGCTCTCTCCCTTCCCTGGAACCAGTGACCCTACATTAGGGACGGGCGACTGCTTATAGCCCATTGAGTTGCTCACGGTGGTCGTAAAACCTCCAATCAAAAAAAAACTCCTTATCCGTCAACGTACAGGTAGTGTTTCATATTTCTGCCACCGTGGCGCCGAACGCCGACCCCTAACGATTCTTGTCGGGAAAATTTCCAACTGGAATTTCGTGGGTGCGGAATCTCATCCATTAGTTTCGTAGGGTCTTGTGTGGAATATTTTGACATGTAAATAAACAAGCGTTAGATGAGAAATCATTTGATTTGTCTTGCTATAAAATTTCTTCAGCTGTTATAAAACAACGAATTCGTAATTTTGCAAAAGAGCTAGCCTAATGTTCCATGGGATGGAGTAAAGAAACGGATAGATGAGATAAACTAATTTGTAATTACCACAACAGTAACTAACTTTCGCAGAAGATTGTTTTTAATTTTTTTACATTAAAATATATATTAAGCAACCAAATTGTTGTAGTTTAAAAGGTGTTAACTGCGTAGTTCGTATACCCTTAAAAAAACATTAAAACTGTATTTCCGGAAATATGGAACTGAATATACAAAACATCTGCAGAGAAAAACTAGAATTACTGTTCATATACAATTCAAATTCTGATATTGGCTGTTCATTAAAAAAATGGTGATGGGAAACACTGGCAATTTACTTGAATCTCTTACGCAGAATTTTAAAGAAAAAAGTGTATAACATATTGCTTAGGAATCTAAAAATCTTTTATTTAATTTTTCCATTTAAACACACATTCATACATCCTTTTAGTAAATTAAGACATTTAGTGGATACTATTATTATTAATATTATCATTATTATTATTATTATTATTATTATTATTATTATTATTATTATTATTATTATTATTATTATTATTATTATTATTATTATTATTATTATTATTATTATTATTATTATTATTATTATTATTATCATTATTATTATTATTAAAGGATCTTTTAAAAATTGTCATTTTCTCATAATTCCAGACAGAGCAGACACCCAACTGAGAGGGTGGGAGCTTGTTACAGGAAATATACATTTTATTTAGAAACCACCTTTTTGAACACTCTGCATATACTTAGTAAGAGGTTCTTGTTAAAGGCATTTCAGATTTAAAAAATGGCAAAAATTAGAGTAAACAAGATAACTTTTTTTTTAAAACATCAAATATTAGGAAAGTGGTGTTACACAATAGTACAGGAAATACTTAAGATAAGATGGAAAAACACCAATGGATACAGTTTTTCTTTAATTATATTATTACAAATTAATTTAATTTTTATGTACGATATTCCATTTTGGTTAGATATTTCAGTGAATACATCATAGTATTATTCAGTAAATTATTGAAATCATAAAGATATGGTCAAAATCGATTTTAAAATTATATTTTTATGTTTCCAACAGAATACTGACACCATATCGGGAACAAAAATTATATGTGTTTAAGAGTTTAGTTTACTAATTTATACTTTTCAGTTTTAATATATTTCACATTTTTACCATTAATATTTTAAATGCTTTATTCTATTATTTTATTTAGTACTTTTGTTCCTTTTTTATATATTACTGGTGCGAATACTTTCCATTTATTAAAAGTTTTATGAGCTCTAAACGTTCTAGTTTCAAACTCCAGTATTCTTCTGAGATCACATTTAATAGCTAGTTTAATCTGCTCCGTATTTTTTTATTTTTGTTCGTAAGACAGTCATTTCGATTTTTCCATATATTACGTTTTGTTATTGCTATTAAATAATGAATTTTTAGGTTTTTAGATACAGAGCATTCTAGAGGTACATGGTACGAAATGGTGTACAGTAAATTTATGTCTATAATTTAAGTATTGCTGTAAACACTTCCAGATCTATTTTTCAAATAGGCAATCTCTAAATAAATATTGAAGAGTTTCTTTTGAGCCACAATAGTTAGAGTTAGGATTAGATATTAGTTTCATTCGATACAACCATTTTCTTGTCGGGATAACATTGTGCGAAATTTTAGAAAATAGATCTCTAATATGAGTGCTTAGTTTTATTTTTGATTGCAGTGTCCAAATAATATGTGCCATATTGGATTGCAGTGTATCCGCACCCAAGGCTGTTACAGATAATATCTCACTAGCATTCTCTTCCTCCTCCGGAGTCCCTGTAATTTTAACGATTGGAAAACATATATTTTAACAGTCTAAAATTATATTACCAGTGAAACAAGTCTGGCATGGCAGGAATTCAGAATGTCTCAGAAAAACCTTTTTAGAGATTTTTTTCCCTGGAAATTTCCCATGAAGACATTTTTCCTCAAAATGTGAAACAAATCGAGCACTTTTGTCGTTAAATGTGAGAAAATAAAGTTTTATCGGAATTTCAAAATATAGAAACGTAAACAATACTTTTCCTGAAGCAACTATTTTCTCGAAATACAGCATTGACTACATAAAAACTCTAATTTATACTCGATATTTAACTAACAAACGACTTACCTATTTTTCAAAATCCAAACCAAAAAAATCACAATCACAAAGTTTTCAAATCATGTGGCGAAGCCACACGATAAAACATAGAGAAAAAACATTCAAAGTATGGCAAGCAGATAAAAAATGTATCACAAATAATCGAATTGAAACGAAATTGCAATAGGAAACGTCGGCCAAACAATGTGTTCAGTGATCGAACCGATAAGCCTAACTGGAACGCCAACTCAGCAATCTCGCAAATCCAAACTTTCCGAACCAGAAACTCTCCCCTGGGTCAAAGGTTATTGTTCTGTTTTTTATTCAATCAAGAAAACTTTTGCAATTTGAGTACGATATAAGCTATAAAATAAATTCTGCACTTTATTTTGTGTTCATACAGTTGCTTAAGACTCGATTTACCTCGCTATAATGCACGTTTAAACAGGACGGCACATGAAAAATTAATTACGATCAGCCAAAAAAAAAAAAAAAAAAAAAAAAAAACATTAACTGAGGTCGGAGTCTGCACCCTCTAGCGATGAAAAGTTGCATTTTTCTTGTACGTGAATCCCGGTCAAAGAATATCTAACTGATAAGAAGGTAAGGCTCAGCGAGACGTAACTAGCGCCACTATATTATGCGGCAAAGAATTACTACACAGAAGCCAACATTACAGGCTGATGCCGCAGGATGCCGAGCAGACTGAGTTAGACTGAGCATGCGTGTTTGTGTTCAAAGAATATAAACGCTTGTTTGTGTTGGCGTTTTGTTCAAAGGTTTTGTTGTTCTCATCTAGATCTGCGTTTATATTACAGCCATGAAATACACCCACTCCATTCCGATGAATAACAATTCATGGAATGGAGTGGATGAATAACAAGAACAAATTTGAAACCGTTTGAAACAAATATCCTGGAAAACCATTAAAACAACGTTTGCTGAAAAAAAAAGCTATCGTTACGTTGAAAAAATTAATTTATCAATTATATGAAACTGACTTTTATGAAAAATACCTCGTAATATTGTAAAATGAAAGAGGGAAGCATTCGATTACACAATGCATACCAAACAGACAGCTTTAAGCATACACTCAATCGTGGCGAGTTAGTCCGGTCGGTAGAGAGCTCAGCTATCACGCCAGCGGCCCAGGTTCGAACCTACTCAGATACGAACGGATGTTTTTCCGATCTGTTGAGTAAATTTCTCCAGCGCAGTGCGTTTAATTTACAAACTTCGGAAGGGTAGAAAAAAAAAATTGTAGCTTTGGGAAACTGCGGTTGTCTTTGCTTTTTTTTTTTTTATTATTATGGCTGCTACTGGGAAACCAGCCTCAGCATTTTTGACATTTAAGGTATATTGTAAATATGAAATTCATGCCAAGCAACCTGGTATTACTACGGTGCTTAAAGTGAGAATAAAACTGCTAAAATTTCCTTAAAATAATATTAATTGCTAATGTATATATTTGTTTCACCAAAAGAAGGGACAGGAGGGATACTTAGAAAAGAACAACAAAAAAAAAATGCTTTAGTAGACCCAATGAGACCGAAGGAAACAGTCGCAGATCAAAGCTTAGCTTCCTTTCCGTGAAATAGGCTTCCCGTCCCGTGTCTCCTACGCTTTTTGCGCCTGAATGTTAACTTTCCCGCAGAGCATCTGCTGCCGCATTACATGGTGGCGCTGCTGTCGCCTGTTTTACATTATCTCTACGAGAGTTGAGCTTCTTCACGCGAAGCGTTTATATTCTTTGTCCCGGTAGAGATCGCCGAAGTGCAGAGCCTTGAGCAGTAACAGTTACAGTTGATAATCCTAGTTAGCCGTGGTGATGAAAAAACGAAGGAATTCCAGTGAGGCCTGCATAAAATATACGACACTTTGAAATTTTAGAAAAACTCTGCTGTAATACAAGGTTCAAACGATGTGCTAAGCAATGAACAAAAGCAATTTGAGAAGCTTTATCCTTGATATTTTTCTGGAGCACATTCTAGTGTCCAGACATTACACTTGCCCCATCGTAACATTGTCCTATTAATTTGTGTTGATAATCGAATTGTTCTAAAATTTTGTCTAGGATTTTGTATAAAGCTTCTGACGTTCGATCTCCACTCACGTCGTGGAAACCCAAAAATTGTTCAGCTAATGCACCTTCCGAATCAACAAATCTTAGTATTAAACAGCACTGAGAAGTCTGATTTATGTCTGTGGTGTCATCTACTTGAATAGAAAAGCATTGAACTTCATTTATTTCATTTTTAACGTGATCGTTTATATATTCAGAAATACATTCAGTTAATTCATTTTGAATAATTTTTGAGTAACCTGTGAAGACATTTTTTTTATCTTTTCGTATTGATTTTGAATTTCTAAAGGACTTCTTGATATCAGCAATGAAAGTAATTCTTTGAAATTTCCACGATTTATCGAGTCCATGCTTTCGTCATGGCCACGAAATACTTGTTCTTGTTTGCTCAAATATAATACTGTATCAATCACTGTCTGCAGGAAAAGTCTATTTAAACGAACGTTTTCGTTGAAATGCATTTTCAAAAGCCTAGCATTCTCCCTCAGGACATCGGCAATGGTGTCCTGATTTTTTCAAAATTCCTTAGCATTAACTCGCATTTCAAGTATTCGCTAGAACCACCATGTTTATGAAGCGAACGTGTTATATTTAATAAATCTGAGAATCCGTCTTTATTCCACGCCGAATGTTTATTACTAAAAAATAAGCAAAGCCAACAAATAATTTTTTTCAACACAAAAGTACTACAAAGCCATTTATATTCAGTAAACGAACAATTTTTTAAATTAATATAGTAAGATTTACCGCTCTTCTTGATTTCTTTTTTGGCAACAATTGTCAGTGAATCCGTCGGTCGTCCTTGCAGTAAAATGTCTTTTTCATCTTCATCTTTCCACCGATTAAATGGAGTTTGTAATAAATTACAAACAATGTCGTTCACAGAATACATACTTTAATTAAAACTGCCACTAACTGTTAAACTGTACACGAAACTACAGTAACAGCTAAACTGTTTGACAAATAATCACAAAGTACGAAAAAATGAATCCCTTTCGGAAAGCATGTACCACAAAACTGCAAGGAAAAAGCCCTAGTGGATCCCAAGGTACCCTGGGTAAAGCGTCCCGTTTCACTGTGATCTCCTTCGAAAGTCACGACTCCAGATGCAGAGCCTCAGCGCCGAAGCTAAAACACTTCACTTGCGCGCCAGATAGGGGAGGTTGACGTCACGGTTACCATAGCAACTCGGTCGAAAGCTGCAGACTTCCAAGGGTTTTCATTTCGGCTCTTCACTTGCACTGTTTTGCGTATGAGAACTTTATTGAACGCGCTATGTGAATTGATATCTAATTAAAATTTTGAGTATTTTGTAACACAATAAAGGCAAAAAAGAATATATTATACAAATTACTGAATAAAACTTTATTTTTAGTAAATAGGTGAAGAGGCACTTCACCTACTTCACCTGAAAAGCCGCCACTGACTCAAGATTTACATAAGGAGAGAAACTAAAAAGGAAAGTTAATTTAGAATATACGTCACAATAGTTAAAATCTTGCATTTAAAAATTGATGTTTATTTACAAGTTAAAAAATAAATAAAATCAGCTAAACTGGCAAGCACTTTCGAGGCTACTATAGCCTCATTGTCGGGCCCAATTGCGCGAAAGGATGGTTACAGGCATTTATATACAATCATGGAATAACAAAAAGTGTTGCCAAACTGGAAATGGCAAGTTACAAGTAATTATTGGTAAATTAAACTCACGTATCTCGAGATCCAATAGGTGAAGCATTTAGCTGGTTCAGCAGCAGAATCCAATGGCGAGGTATAATCACAGGCAAATCGTCATTACAACACTTGGAGGAAAACCGTGTAATACACGAACTTTCAGCGAGCAACAAAGAATGTTTATCATGTGCAGAGGCAATCGGTGTGGTACGACTACAGTCTGGGTAATGTTCACCTTGCGCCACTGTGCGGGCTAAGGCAGAAGCGGTAGAGCCAACATGAACTGCATATTTGTGCTCCGCCACCCGTACTTGCATGAACGTAGGGTAGAGCCTATATAGGAGGTGTCTTCAGAATCCAGTGAATAAGAAACGAGTGGAATGTTATAAACACCAGCTCTATGTAGTGGGTGAATCTTGTCACGGCCCTTGCGCCGCAAACTGAATAAATTGAAGGTGCGTATTCCAAAAGAAATACGAAACCTAGTGCAGACATTCCCAAGGATGTTGACAATGGTTGGGTTGTAGTCAGTCGTACCCACATATCGCACAGTTTGCGACTCCCGTTGCAATGCTGTGAATTGAAGATGATTCATCCTTCTGTCCAGGCGGGATATGTCGTCGTGAGAGTAGCCAAACGGGGAAGTAACTGTCCAAATCTTCTAAAATTCTACACGTTGTAAAGAGGAGTTCGAAGAATGGGGATAGGAGCGTTTGAGTAGAAATATAAACGCAGCTAGCTTATGGCTCCATGGGTGTGTTGAGTCGCGAGGAATAAGTACGGGACACGCAGAAGGCTTCCTGTACACAGAATACTGTAAACCTGTCGAACTATGTGAAAGTAGGAAGTCTAAAAAAGGTAGGGAGCCTTGTTGCTCCAACTGAATGGTTAATTTAATCGTAGGATACTGTGAGGATAAAAAAACCTATAAAGGAATGAAGTTGTTCAACAGAAAAGACCAAAAAACCAGAATGTCATCTACATAACGCATGTACAGAAGGGCTTTGAAAGGAAAAACTGAAAGAGCGGTATTTTCTAATTCCTGTAAGAGAAACTGGGAAAGAACAGGACACAGGGTAATACCCGGCTACACACGGCACAGCTCTCCCGGGCCTGAATCTGTAATGTCGACACCCTTCTAGGCCAGCCTGATCACCCGATTTCTCATCGATTAAACATGATGGGACCCCACCTACACCCATCTCGGAATGTCGGCGAATTGGCCCACAATTTGGACAGCATCTGGCATTCCATACCTCAGAACAGTATCCGTAAACTGTATGTGTCTCTGCCACGCTGGGTTTCTGCTTGCATCCGAGCAAGAGGTGGCGCTACAATACAACTTACTGACTTCTTCTACTCATGTAACTGTTTTATCTGGATAAATGGCCCAACTGCTGTGAAATTGCAATAATTTCCTCTCCTATACATATACATTAAACATACCAATTTTCATCTTGATTGGATGATTCTGTCTGGGTGCTTCGTTTTCTTTCTTTGTTCTTTTTTTTTGTTCTGCTTTCTTTTTTTTTTTTTAGCGAAGAGAAGATTGTATTAGCTACTTTGGTTCAGCGTGGTGTAGGAAGATTAGGGCTAAGGAAGAACTTGATTATACTACCGCAGAGAGAAAAGGTAGTAAACACCCCGGATCATCAGGACAGTTTCTACAAGCACTCTTCATCGCAGCTCAGGAAAGACAGGTAAAAAGTTCCAACACAGATGTTTTTCTTTGGCTGGAAGTCATATGAAAGTAATTCGTATCACAGTCAGCTAAGTATTCGCCTTAAACAATGAAAAGTGTGGGAAGCGTCAATCCTTGTTTCTCCTGCCACTAAAAGGAAGACTAGGTTAATTTAACAGTTTCTTTCAAAACAAGTTCATCGATAACAATTCGAAAATTTAAAATGAGAAAGTAAATTATCAATTGACAATAAAGTGGTCACTTTAAGGATTGATTTATTTCGGTCCATGAAAAGCAAAACAAAACTGGCAATCCAATTATACGTTTTCGGGGCCCCTCAAGCTCTGTGGCCCTAGGCGCGCGCCTACTGCGCCTAGTAGGAAATCCGCCCCTGCTCATACCAAGAAATTACTGAAAATTCTATCAACAATTCCTGTCTGAACAGCCACTCCGGAACCAGAAAATGTATCTTGTCTCAACAGCCTATCTTCAGGCTCCAGAAAATGTATCTTCGAAACACAATGTCTGATTCTCGACTTCCTGGACTTGCATTGCTGAACATTCATCGGGAAGTAGAAGTAAATACAGGATCCACATTTTGAAGGCAATGACGGCGAAGTGCAGTTACTTTGTATAGTGGTGCTGAGATATGTAAACGCAATTTTATTAAGGTGGTTCCACCAGTGGCGGCTCGTGGTGTAAAATGCTGGTGAGGCGAACGGTCTTGATGTAAATGTAAAACAGTAAAACACATGTTATTGAAAATTATATAAATTCGTATAACGTTATACGAATATATATATATATATATATATATATATATATATATATATATATAAGTGGCGTAGCAGATGGGGCGTGGTTTGCACCCCCTTATTAGCCGAGACAGTTAGCTTTTTCTAAGTACGTTTTATAGATAATTTCCCTATTTAAATTCTTTGATTTTTATATAACTCGGAAAGCAATGTAATTTCTTGATAATAGAAGAGAAAGTAAAGCAAAGAGGCCAAAGAAGTTGCTTTATTAAATTTTTATTAAAACAACTATAATTTATTGCATTTTCTTCATTTTCCTAAATTAGCTTCATTTTGTATTAATATTCAAGATGTGCGTACGTACCAATAGGAAAATATTTGTCGAAGCGCCCCCCCCAATTGTTATATGTACTTATACACAGTTATACAGCAGAACCCCTGCCCCTTCAAAAAGTTTCATGTCAAAGGCAGTATCCACCATTGGATATCTTTGAAGTCCTGGGTTCGAGTCGGCTGAATCATTAAAATCCGCTGAGATTCGGAAGTCTCGTTAAGCCATTGGTCCAGGGTAGGCGGCGCCTTGTTATTAACAGCTGTAAACCCCATCCCTTAGGGCTCCATCCCATGTCATTTAGCTCTTATATACAAATATTATTCAACAGTAATGGAATAAAATTATAGAAATATATGAAACACGGCGTGGGAGTCTTTCTTCACGAAAAATCCAAAAATTTTAGAGGAAAAATGTACATATACCTCTCTCTATATGTGCGTGTGTGTAATATACGCTACTTTTGCAACAATATTTTTATGAAAACAATTATTCGATAATTTTACAACAAAGAAAGAAATATTTCACCAGTATTCTTTTATGTAATACACTTGAGCGAAAATGCGCAATTTGCGCGGTTTCTATAGCTAGTCAATGCGTCACTCACATCCCAACGCCAATCGGAGATCCACTTCTTAAAAAATTCAAAGTAAATCATTTGAATATAATTTTTTTCTCACGAAGTGTTTCTTGAGCTTGAATAAAAGTCACAGTTCGATTGGCATATTAGTGAAGGTGCGTTTAGCACGGGTCACAAACTGAAGTCCAGGCTCGTGATAACTATGTACAGGAGAAGTCAAGCTAAGGAAGCACATTTCTATATAAAAAAAGTATAAAATAATTTAAACCTGGAATTAAAAACAGAGGAATACGATATTAATTTGCTTTGGTCTCGAACAGAATGCTTTCAGTTTATTTTTTATAAATAAGTTCAATTCTGCGATCCTTTTTGGCTGCAAATTTGTCTATGATCAGATCATAAAGTGGTTGAGTGGACATTAGATGGTTCAGCAATTCTTTCTCGATTGAAATTTTAGCGAGTAAAGACAAACGATCTTGTGCCGTTGTATTACGGAGGTAAGTCTTAATTCTCTTCAAACAAGAAAAAATTCCTTTCAGCAGAAGAACTTGTTGACGCCAGTGTCAATACAAGAGAAAATAATTTGTAGGCTTCTGGTAACACATCTTTCAGCTCGTTTTCTTTCATTGTTTTCAAGGTTTTCTGAAAACTGAGTTCCCGGAAGTTGTGATCATTATATAAAAAATCTAATTCGTTTTTTAGTCGTTGTGTGTCTGTAAAAATGTTTGGATAAATTTTTTGAGAGTGTTAAGGGCACTGGATGGAAATGACTCTGAATAACTATGGTATTTTGAGCTGTCAACTAGCTGCAGAAACTCGAGCTTTCCCATATCTTCAAATCTGGTATTTATTTGGACTTTTATATATTCATGAATACACTCCATTAAATCATTCTGTATCGTTTTAGATTGTCCAGAAAATAAGCTTCGTATTTCTTCAAAATGTGCTTTTAATTCTGGGGTGCTCCTACGAAGTAACATTTGGAACATTTCCTTGAAATTACCTTTATTTAATGAGGAAATAGTTTCATCATGTCCTCGAAAAGGCAGTTCTTGCTTGCTTAGAATGACAACAAAATCGATTATATGTTCCATAGAAAGCCTATTTAGTCTGATCTTTTCATTAAACTTGACTTTATGAAGAGTAGCATTTTCTTTGATCATATCAGAAATAGTGTTTGTTTTTTTCCATTCGTTTTAGACCTACGTGGTTAGTTCTATGTATGCTCTTTAGAGCTTTCATGCAATTTTGCACTACGAGAAAAGTTTTTTAGATCAAAATAACCCGTTGTATTCCACACATTTTTCTTATTGCTCAAAAGTAAACATGGCCAGCAAAAGAGAGTTTGCTTGTAATAGCACCAGAAAGCCAGGGAAAAATCTCGTACTATGATTTATTGAAAGACCTAAAAACGATTTGCCGCACTTCTTATCTTTAGATAAAAAGTGCTTTTTATCTTTAGATAAGAAGTTTAACTTATTATAGGTGTCGGTCTTCCAGATATGAGAACATCCTTGTTATCATAATCTTTCCAGTGTTTAAAAGGAATTTCTTCCAGAACACAAATCACGTCGTTTGTTGGGCCATTCATATTTTCCAACCAAAATCAAAATATGCTGTTTAGTAACAATAACAAAATAAAAAAAGAAAAACTCAACATTACTATGAACTAGCAAACACCCGCAGAAGAGAGGATTGAAAACACACTACAAAAAGTTAGATTCAAATACACTCTGACGAATAGTTAAAGCTACGTAGAAATCTTCGTACTCCAAAGCGTATAGAGGCGAACGGCGTCATCGCCTGCGAAACCACTTTTCACAAGGGTCATTGCTCATTTTCCCGCGCCCATTGAATACACAATCCTTGGGTTCTCCAATAACAACGGAGATGCGATTCCAGTTTAATCGAAATGGAGGGTCGCCTCAGAAATTTCCTTTCTCTTACTGGAAGTCCGGCACCTCTTTAGGTAGACCTCGGACCGTGGGGGGGGGGGGGTTCAGTCTGTAGGGCTCTTCTCTGATCCCCAGTTCCCAAAACCGGCTACTCATCGAGACGATTCAGCCGGTCGCCTCTAAGCGCTTAAAACATGCAGCTGCTTTGCAAAAGTAATGATTCATTCCTCTTCTCGAAAGCCTTTCTTTAACTTAATTCATGAATCACAATGTGAATTTCAGTGTTTCATTTATCCTGCAAAGTTCTTATATCTTTGTTACTGACAGAAGGTTTTTTTTTCTTTCACTTCTCATTCTGCGGAATTTCAGGTGAGGCGGCGCCTCACTTGCCTCATCTGACGGGCCGCCACTGGGTTCCACCTATAATCTTTGTCTTATGTTTTTAATGGTAAAACTTCTTTACACATTTTCTTCGTAATTAATATATTCCCATGGATGAAAATTTGCATATCGATAAAACTAACTTTACGTTATAGCATGGGGTACTTAATACTTGATAAACATAACCATAATTATATTAAAAATGAATAATTTTTCTTTGAGTAATGTTTAAACCTGTTAATAGACGGCGCGACCTGTACATTGATGACGTCAGTAAACATATAAATATTGGATTGCTTGATTTTTTAGCAAATATTAAGTATCCCATGCTATAAACTAAAGTTAGTTTTATCGATGTGCAGATTTTTATTCTTTGGAATACATTGAATACGAAGAAAATATGTAAAGAAATTTTACCATTGGAAACATAAGGCAGAGAGTTTAGGTGGAACTACCAAAGACCTTTAAGATACATAGACTGGAAGTTCTTGTGTAAATGAGTGGCAGCAGCTGGCGATACTTTGATCGCAGAGCTTGTACGGTGAAAACGGCGTGTGTCGTATGCGAGCAACGTTAATTAAATTTTACGTTGTTTTAATACTGCGTATTAATTTTTTTCCAGTGGGGTATAAATTAGACATTGCGCCTTTTAAATTACGATTCAAGATAACATCATTATCGTAATTTTGGGGTATATGAAATTACTGAAGGGAAACGTCGCTTTTCCTACTGTAAAATATATTTCGGCTTCAGTTGCTTGCAAACTGCGTGGCCGCCCCGGTGGCGCAGTGGTCTAAGGCGTTGGCCTCTGATCATTCGTCCGTAAGGGGTCCGGGTTCGAATCCCGGTCAGGCATGGATGTTGTGTTTGTCTTACGGCACTGGCTCTCTCCCTTCCCTGGAACCAGTGACCCTAAATTAGGGCTTATAGCCCATTGAGTTGCTCACAACGGTCGTTAAACCTCCAATCAAAAAAAAAAAAAAAAAAAACTGCGTGATCTAGTTGCATGAAATTCGTATTTCACACTCTAGGTAATGTCAAAAATCATTTTAATGTGGCCTTTTGTTTATTCTTAAGAGCACTTGCCGAGAACAAAACTTTTAATTTCGGAAGTTTTTTCCCGCAGTATTATGAGATCAAATATTTATTAAGAACCACTTAAGACATGGTACAGGATAAAAACATGTAAACAGATGAGTAACAAATAATACACGAGTATAAAATTGCCCGGAAATAGTCCAGGTAGGCTTAAAGAAATTGTCTCACAGGAAAAATCATTTCAGAGAAAAAGTCCTTCAGCACATGCATCCAGGAAGAGAACAAAAAGGACGCTAGAAGTCAGACTGCATGAGTCCAGGAATTAAAAACAGACACAGCATGAAGGTGTACCTGGCTAGAAAGATAAACACAGCGGTCGAGGCAAGGTGCAAAGTCAGGGTCAGTCTTCACAATATATCGAAGCGTGGTCAGAACCCCAAGCAGTTGGGAGTCAACATCTCGTACAGGATACGTACAGTGCAATAGATATGTTGGGAAGCAGAACAATTTATCGTGGGCTAACGCAAAGAGACGACACAGTTGTCGGTGGGACAGAGGTGTAGTACGCACAACAACACGTGTACAAAATTGTTCAAACTTTACCTGTAATGAAGCTTCAGCAAGTTCCTCGGGGTCATCAGTGAGGCCGCACCCTCGCGGTGACGGAGAAGGCAAACGAGTGCTGGAGGAGATCGGGAAGGGTAGACCCGTGGGCGTCCGCGTTTAGTCGGAGCACTGGGAGCAAGGAAAGCGATGCGTTTCTCACTCCGGGAGTGAGGATCACTCGCAGAGTCAACAGCAGGAGCCGGATCATTTCCCAAATGACCAACCTCACTGGCAGGCACAGACGAAAACGTAGAAGTTGGAGCACTCGACGTAAGAATTGAAGCAGGAGCAACAAGCGAAGCTGCAGGAGTTTCTATAACTAATGGAATTTTGAAAGAGGCATCAGAAGAAGGCTCTGAATCAGAGGTAGATTCTATGTCGTCCATGGAGGCAGGTAAGTCAGTTGCAGCCGGATCCGAAGACACCGGATGCAGAGGGAGGGGATCCACAGGAAGAAGCAAAGGCGAATAGAATGGAGCACCTCGAGCCGTCCCAGAGGCTGCTGTCGACGATAGAATATCCGCTGTGGAAGACACAGTGCTCCGTCGAGGAAATGACTGGGGAGCAGTTACAGGAGTAGGACAGTCCGCCTTATGATGGCCGAACGCCAGTCTTTTCTCACAATGGTAGGAAGTAAAGAGTGTGATTCGTCGATGGTGTCCATCACACTTAACTGTGAGCTTGGTTGGGCAGCAAGCAATATCACCTTGTGAGGTAAACACCATCTGCGCCGTGCGTCGAGCACTGAGGATGGAGCGATCATCTGCATTGCGTGGTGCAGCGGAAAACGTGCTAATACGGCCGACAACCCGGCCGACCGTTGAAAGGGCAGCATAGAGCATAATATCGGTCACCTCTGGAGGGACCGGGTACAGTGACAAAGCAACTGTGCGCTGGGCAACTGGTTCTGGCAGAAGAAGTTGATTCCGAATAAGCAATCCAATCTGTAAAACAGAATGAGCTATAACTGCCTCCGTGAAATACACGATGACAAGTCGTGGTCGACGAGACATGTGAAGTATAGCTATAGGGGAGAACCGGAGTTTAAGAGCAGTAGCATAGATTTTGAGGGGCGTGTTAGGCAATGCCTCAAAACATACCCCTTTGGCTAGAATAGATGAAAAGGAGGTCCCGGGAGACGATTCCGCCGGGAGATCAAGAAGAATCTCATCGCCTGCACGACGCAAAAAGGGTTGAAGAGTGCTTGCATCCTTGTACACGGAGGGGACGCACGAGATGCCAGGGCAGCTGCGACCGCAGAGTACTATGGTTGTTGTCGAGGAAGAGCACAGTCCGACGTATCCATGACGTCATCAGTCATCACAGAGGAAGAAGTAGTGGAGGAGCAAGCATGCTGAGGAGCTTCGAAAACACGTCGGGATGACGCACCTGAAGAGGGCAGCTGACCACCGCCGGTCGGGGAAGACGACGTGACAACGCTGTCGAGCAAGAGTTCAGGTACGGAAGAATTGGAAGTAGGCAAAGTAATCTCAGCATCCCCACCGAATGACGCCATTACTAATGGCGGCACCCAGTTGCTCTTCTGGCCAGCTCGACCAAAAGGTAAACAAAGCTATTACGAGTAAAATATCGTACTTACGATTCAGAAAACGAAACAAAAGGATGCTCTAAACCTTTAGACGCACGAAATACACAAAACAATAAGTCGTAGGGCACTATAATCCGAACTTTGGGCACGAAATATCGGAGCACGGAGAAACACAGTAACGCAGTATTATGAGTTCGTAATAGCTTCTCAACGGGAGAAAAAATAAGTAAAATGAAATATGATAGAAAGAAATGCCCTCTTCATATAATTTAGAGTTTAGACAATTACAAATCTCGTGGATGAAAAGTCTCGGAAAAGAAACAGGAGTTAATCAACCATGTGTAGGTTTAACCAGAAACCTTCCCTTTAGAGCTATACACAGTCTGGTGAATGACACAAGGGTCTAGTAAAAACTAAGCCCCTCAATTTAATATTTAGAGATCAAATAAGTGAAAAAAGGTTATTAGCTTACTATCTTGCACTTAAAATACTAAAACACCTCTATTATTTCAGTGGAAAGATTACGAAAGGAAGTGAGAAACCTAGATTGAAACTGCAAGTCACGATAAATGAGACATGGTTCTAGTAAAATCTGAGTCCCTCAACTTAATATTTAGGGATAAAGTAAATGCAAAAGGTTACTAGCTAACTATCGTGCACTCAAAATACTAAAACGCCTCTATTATTTCCAGAGAAATATTAGAAAAGAAGGTGAGAAGCCTAAATTGAAACTGCAAGTCACGGCAACATTGCTGTGACTAGCACTTAAATCCGAATAAAAATATGAATATGCTTCCTTTTTTTTTCTGACGCCTTTTTCTCTTGGGGACAACTTGGTCGCCGCACTTCTCTTTTCTATTTCCAGACAGGCGATACCGGTATAGTGAGAATGCAGAGGTGTGTGATACCTTTTGCTAAATGGCAATCGTGAGATTTTCGCTTGGCTTAGCTTCGTTTCCAGTTAGCACGTCTTAGATCATTTACCCACTTCCCCAAAGTATCACAATTATTATGAGGAAACCTACGAAATGAAAGTGTCTGCTGGCCAGTTGTTTGTTTACTGGTGCATCCGTACGCTACGCAAGATATAACCATTTTAAAAATCTGTTTAGCTCATTAAATTTGGCTATATTATTTTCTGAAATACTTTACAATATATACATATTATATAAAAAAACAAAACAAAATCTTACTAGTTATATATTTAAAAAAATGGATGTAATTGACATAAACACACGTCACACGACCGCCTATAATAAAGAGCAAGATGTGACAGATTCTCTCCGTACAACGCTGAACTTCAAATGTCGCCCGGCTAACTTACGGTTTTCCAGTCTATGTATCTTAAAGGTCTTTGAAACCACCTTAAAGTACTAGCAAAACTTTACATTTTCAATATTCTGCATTATTTTTTATTTCATAAAATAACTCATTTTGAAATTGCGCCTTTATAAATAACTTCGAGAAATTGAATACTGAGAGAGAAGTGCTCTATTTTACATTAACCACATTTAATAAATATATAGCCTTCCATATTTCATAGAGACTTGTGTAAAAAAATTAAATCAGTATTTAATTATAAAAAAAATGTTAATTGCTACAACTCTGTGCTGTACGATATAAAATTCACATTAAGAAAAAAAGATTATTGCGTTATGATTGAAGGTACTTCAAGGTAGAGGAATTCATATAAATGCTAAATGATACCGACAGCTGTGCTATATGATAATAAAAGGACTAAACTTAAAAACCGAAAAACGTATACATATATACGAGTGTGTGTGTGTGTTCTATGTACCTTCAAATTTAGTTTTATGGGGGTATGTGAAATTTGAAGAAAGGTTGCACGGGTGTTAAGGGTGTGCGTACGTATAAATCACTGTTTCACGACTACCGGCAACTTATAAAGCTAGCTATAGCTGAAAGTTGTTATGGAACCAGTGGCCATAATTTGAGACACAGGATTCACGGAAGGTACAACGCTAGCGCCATCAGAAAAACGCACAGCCATTGCCTTGTCCAGGAATCGAAGCTGGAGACCATCTCAGACGAATGATCAGAAGCTAGAACCTCAGACCACACCCCCAGCGGACAGGCCTTCGCTGAATTCTTTTATTTCTAGGTACGGTATGTGATAATGTCCTTAATTTATCTGCAACACTTTACTAATTACATGATTATGAATATTACTGAACATTAAATTATAGGAAATACACAGCATTTGGAGTTTCAAGTCCTATTGCCATGAAATACGGAATTTCTGTGACAAAAGAAGAAAAAAATGACTTGACTTTTCCGTACTAATGCATTTTCCGGAAGAAAAAAAACTCAGCGTAACAGTAGAAACTGAATGTTCTTACTTTTTTGTTGTTTTTGTTTCTTTCCTTTTTCTCTGTAGTTTAACGACCACAGTAAGCATCTAATAAATTTATTTTAAGCAGCTTTCCGTCCCTAATTTAGGGCCACTGGTTTCAGGGAAAAGAAGAGCTAGCGCCGTAAGATAAATGCATTATTCATTCCTTATTTAAGTCTTGAGCTCAGACTCATTTGGAGCGATCATCCGGAAGTGGCCTTTGATAATTTGCCCCTTTGGCCACTAAAACAGCACAGAAAATGTACCTATAGTCCTCATCAAAAAGTACTTCAGATTATTATCGAAGAATTAGCCGCAACTTTTTCGAGCGGTTTCGTTTGCTTCTGGTGGTTAAGTTACTGCAGACTGTCTTCTGCTTATGTTTTTATTTCCAACACTAATTGCGTTATAAGAGTCAGTAGTTGTTCGAATCAATAGAAGTGCAATATTTGAGGTTTTAACATTTTATGCGAGTGATTCGCAGCTTTAAATTTGTCAATGTCTTTTGTGGCCGTGCTCTTTCGGTGAAAGTTGAACGTTGGTTTGGCAGTCGTAAATTATCAGTAGCAATGTCTCACCCCAAGAGGTTTTTCATTAACAATTCTCCTGATTTTACTGGTGGAGAAGTAGTAGTACCAAGAGATATTCTAAAACAACGATGTTTGAGTTATGCCAACTTAATATTCGAAAGGCAAGGACTCTCCTTTGATGATTGTGATGGCGGTTTGTACGTGGGACTAGCTGGAATTGCATATATGTGTTACCACCTGTCTCAGCACCAACAGTTTCAGACGGAGAGCCAGCAGCTTTTGGTGGAAGGTGAAAAGTATCTTAAGCATGCATTGAGTTATGTAGAACATCCAAATGTGAAAAGTGACAAATCTATGCAGGTTGCATTTCTTCTTGGAGCAAGTGGTGTTTATGCAACAGCAGCAGTACTTATGGATTCGATTGGAAAAAAGAACGAATGTGACTACCATTTGTCTCGTTATGCATCGCTTTCAGATATGTGCCTCCCTTTAAATTTCCTTAGATGTGGCTCTGATGAATTATTTGTTGGAAGAGCTGGTTATTTATGTGGTTTGCTTTTCCTGAAGAAGAAGTTTGGAAATGAGGTAATTCACTAAGTTACATTTAGATATTAATGTACAAAAGTTTTAAAGTTGTTGCACCAGGTGTCTTGGTAATTACACTGCTCTTCAAAAGTCATGATGTGTAGCGTTATGTATGACAAGGTCAAAGTTCAATAGATTATATTTTTGAATCCCTCTTTCCCCATTTACTTTTTGTCATAAGTGATACTTTTTTCCAGGAAGCATGAAGGTTTTAAGCATGATGTTCACAACCCAACACTGAAGGCATTTTGAATTTTTGTAAGAGTTTGTTTCTGTGTGTATTTGCCGATCCCTTTTACCCCATACTGTGGGTTTGTTTAAGTTTCATTATAGCCTAAATAACAACTTATGCCCAAGATCAAAATCATAGTTACAATTCGTTCCACTTGCATTTACTTAAACTACCTCATGTGACAAAGGATGCAAAGTGGTCATGAAATTTTAGTGTCGGTTTGACTTGCCAGGGCTGCATAAAATGCAACTCTTTATTGAATTTTTTTTCCTGTGACTCCCAAATGACATAAAAACATTCATTACAGTTTGCGGAGAAAGTTTCTTATATCTCTTAGCAAATACTATTTTATAAAGATGCTTTACCTTCTGTGTACATACATTTCTGTCTTCACCATATTACAAAGCAACCATATCGAAGCTCTGTTAAGTTGCTTTCACTGTGAAGTCAGAGAAATAATGGTATTATTGGCGATTCAAAAGAGATGTGCACTATAGTATTGGTAGGGGATGTGACCAGAACTAGAAAGGAAATGTGGCCTTTATTTTTGACTATGAGATGTGGAAAAAGTATACAAAAGCATTTCATTGTGCCTTCAAAATGAATGAGAACAAGAATTTTTGTAAGGATCATTACCTCAATCACCTCTCCCCCTTCACAGTAAAACCAGTTTAATGGGCACAGTAAAATGATCTGTTTTGTAGTAAACGAAAGGGTATATTTAATAAGATAAAATAGTAAAATTTAACTATATATGGCCAAATGAAAAGAAATGGCAGAAATCCATGTAGCACAATAACAATTGACAAATACATTAAAAGTTATAAAGAAATGACATTGAGAAAAATTATGTACAAAGGAGAAAAAAATTGTGAAGTAGGGATATTTCAGTAGCTACTTCTATCTTTCTCAGGCATGGTAAAAATGAAATATCACGAAATGTTAACAATGTAAATTAAATGTTGCTATATTTTAAAATGGATTTCCAAATAATGACAATTTGATTAGGTAAGTCCACGGTACAGGCATCTATGAAAAGAAAAATTCCTATCCTTTCCCAGTACCAGAGAGATTTCCTAATCATAAATGGAGCAATGGCTTTTGTATTTTTCCAGTCAGGCACAGCTAAAATATCTCTGATAGTAACGAAAGGAAGGTAGATGGGCTACTGTTAAGAAAAATCTGGCAAAATTTGGTTCATGATGTGTTAATACCTCTTGGTATTTTGTTCTCTCATGAAGGTAGCTAAGTAGCTACCAAAATCTCCCTATTTCATAATTTCTTCTACTTTGTACATAGCTTTAGAGTCGATTCTGTAACAGTACTTTTAATGTATATATGTCAATTGCTAAAATATACATATTTGATGAAACTTTTGAAATTTCTGTAATGAAGTTTTTGTCATTTAGGAACCACACAATGAAAATATTCAGCAAAAATTTGCACTGTACATATTGCTGGTGAGTTGTGCCCATACTGAAATTTTAAATGTTGCAAGCATATACTACAGACAAGATTTTTGTAGTGGTACTTTGTAACTCATATTTAAGCATATTCTAAATTCCTATTGATATCATCTATCATGTGTGCAGAACTGTTTCCCTCTCAGAATAATGACATAGCATCTCGTGCACTTGCAAAAATCAGCTCCAAACTTGGTTTATGGAAGCAGATAAGGCTGAACTTCCACGGTTGGCCCGGAGCTAATTTTTGAAAGCAATGATAGATGGCGCCACGGTACCACTTCAGCTCTCCTCCGCTCTTCTCGCGCTTTCATGTGCAACAGGTTATTGCTAGTTACGTAAGTTATTTCTCGATCTGTGATCTCGTAAATTACTTCTGCTTGTTTCAGCTTTTTGTGTTATGTGGAATTGGAAGAGGTTTTTTAATGAAGTTGGGTAGGATGAGGAAACGTCTATTTCCTGGTGTGAATAACAGGGTTTGTTTCTCCACCTCTAAAAGATGTTCTGAGGGCGATCCCATGATTTTGCGTGTCGACGTGTCTCATCGTTTAAGACATTTCAGGTGTTGGAAGAAGCACACTTCAGGGAATGATGAGTACTCTTCCCGTACACTTGGTACTTGTTTTTTTTATGCTCAGATTCCTATTGATAGAATGATGATTCTGATGTATTGTTTTGCCAAAGGATTGTCCTACGATGAGGTGATTGAAGAAACCTCACATGGTAAAGTTACAACATCCACTGAGACAGTTTGTGACTGGTATTCGTATTGCAGACAACTAGTCTGAGTTAATGGTAGCCTCGCAATGCGAGGAAGGAAGGCCTGGCAGTGATGGAATAATTGGAAGTAGACTAAGCAAAAGTGGGGTAGCGGAACTACACCTGCAGTCATCTCGTTGAAAGCACCTGGATTCTTGGTATCTTTAAACGAGATACCAAGCGATTCAGAGTGGAGATCTGCCCTGATAACAACCGATCTCCAGATGCATTACTGCCCCTTATCCTGAAACACGTGGAGCCAGGAACCACGATCACAATGGATTAGTGGGCTGCATAGCGGAACCTGTTGCTTGGAAGGTTCCATTTCACCGTGAACCACTCCCTGAACTTCATTTGATCCCATGACAGGGACGCATACACAAGGAGTGAAGAGATAAAACTTTTCTTGCTTTGCTATATTTTAAAAGCAAAAGCTTCATATTCGTGAGGAAAGACAATTTTAAAAGCTTACACAGTTTCATATTCGTGAGGAAAGACAATTGTTCCATCAAAATAAATATTTCATACATATGCCACAATCAAAAAGGTCCTTTTAAGGGCCACCCTTAATCCATATTATTCACTTCCTTTGGCACTTTCACAGTGTAACGAAATGCTTAACAATGCAGAGATAACGTGTTGCCATCTATCGTCCCTTTGAAAAACTATTTTCGGGCCGTAGGTTTACCACAGATAACATTGCTTAGAAGTTGTTTACCAGCTTGATGCATGTTTTATGTATGCACAGTTTTTTTTTTTTTTGCATGAGAATATTTTATGACAAAGACCAATGAGTTCTTTCCATTTTAGGTGGTGAAAATAAGGTTTCATGTGTTTTTTCAATGATACAAATTTTTTGTACGTAGAATGACAAGTTACAATATGCTCAGCTGGTAAGCGAACATCTAACATGTTAATAATCTACAAAGTTCAGTGTACGGCTTGAGCTCGAAAACTTATGCAAATACTTCGATGATAGCATTGTGCTCAATATAGTTACATAAATAAAAGCAGTGATACTACTTACATATGCAACATAGCCCATTGTTCAGCTTCTTACATTTCAGGCACGTAGAATTTGCTCTATTATCATCTTGCCGGACGAGAGGATAGATGCTTCATCTTAATTCTTATTCAGTAATATTGAGCTGAATGACTTGAGGCCCCACATTAATACTAACAAAAATTCACACAATTTTAAAATTCCTTAATACCTGATAAACTCAACTTAAAAACGTATGTACAACAGTAAAAGTCACGCATTCAATTAAACTTTTTCAATATCCGCCATCCCTTTGTATCACCAACGACGTCGAAGACCTTTAAATTACGAAAACGTAAGATAGACCAATGACGTTGAAGACCTTTAAATTATGAAAACGTTAGACACATACAGGAAAGCAATTGTCAAAGCCTTGTTTCCTAGTATTCCTGTTCCCGAGGCAATTGATGGTATCATAAAATTAGAACAGGCAAAGCACTTAGATGAAAGACAAATTGCAGATTTGAAAAGTCATGTTATTTATTAACAATAACATTTTTATTTTTGATGGAACTATGTACAAGCATGAGCAAGGAGAACCTATATGGGATCAACTTTGTCCACACTTTATGTGGAGGAAATCATGGAGTTTATTGAGCATGAAGTTATTAAAAACATGGAGGAGCCTCCGTTAATATATTGTCGTTACATTGACGATATTTTCCTTTTGTCTAAATTAGATGAAGTACAATTATAAATTTTGGCTTACAACAATTTTGGTTTACTACAATTTGTCCATCTATAGAATTAACTATTGAGTTTGAAGAAAATAACAGGTTGCCTTTTTTGGATGTCTTATTGATGAAAAATACAACTAATTTTGAGGTTTTCAGAAAACCTTCCCACTTTCCAGTAATAATTCTATATGACTCAACCCATCCTATGTTTCAAAAAAGCAATAGTATTAAAAATTTGTTAAAAAGAGCATTTGCGCATACTTTAAATAGAACATTCAGATTTGAAGAAATACAATATATTGAAAAAATTACAGGAAAATTTGGTTACCCTCAAAGATTAATAAATAAATGGGCTAATGAGGTCAAAAGAAAGATTGGTAAAAACACACAATTTGAATCAAAAAATCGACCACTTTCGATGGGTAGGAGCTTTTTCATTCATTAAAGGTTTTTCTGGAGAGATTAATAAATTAGCTGCAAAATTTGATTTGCAATGTGTAGTACAGTTTGTTCTATCAAGAATTTAATTATTAATAATGATAAGTCAAAAGGGATTCTTGATTCAGCTGGAGTTAATGAAATTCCAATAGAATGTAATCCACCCATGTCTTATATTGGTTGTACAGAGAATAGATTGCTATTACGGCTGAAACAACATATAAGAAATTGGCATAAAAAAGAAGCTACAACTGCATTAATATAACATTGTATTGATAACAAGGTATACCCAAATTTTGAACTGATGAAAATATTAAAAAGATTTACATCGGAAAAGCATTTAAGAACAGCAGAAGCAGTATTAATAAAAAAAAATGGTAAACATATTTGCAATACTAATATGATCCAAGATAGCTTGAAAATTATTGGCAAGAAATAATACAACTCGAGAGTAATTTTAAGAAATTCAAAAGGAAAAGAGAAGGGAAAATAAATAAAAAGTAATAGGTAAAGGAATAAAATAACACCAAGGGAAAAACTGAAAACGTTTTTCTAGAAAATAGATAACTTGATTTAAAATTACGAACTTCAGATACTGCTGCTGTTCATGGAGGTCACCACCTCCGTTTTACTTCAGCTATTGGATCTGTGGCAGGATCGTGAATTCACTTATGCTAGACACATAACGCTAGGTAGCTGACCAGCATGCAACAACTGCTTTCTGAGGATGTCCAAGAAGATTGGACGAAAACGTTCAAAGTCGGCTTGCTGGTTGGGAGAAGTTGATGTTGCATTTCACGTGGTGTGTACTTTTGAGGCATATGTGCAATTGAGTTTAGGGTGTTTGGGTTGATATTATTTAATTAGTTTGTACATAGTCCTTGTTTAGTATGATGTAATGTGTCGATATTTCAATGATAGATGAAGTTTCTTAAAGGTTTTTTCATTTGCTTTTAATAAAGTGTAGTCAGTATGTATTTTATAATCTTTGTGGTTGTAGCGATTTGGAGGACGTGGTTTATGCAAATTTTCTGTGGTTCAGTGAAGACATAATTTCTAACTTCGTAAAAGTTTTTGGTTGAGTTCTCAGGGCTTTCGTTGCAGGGTTTCTATACTAGTTTTAATTAAATTGTGCATGTTCTTTTTGGTTTGTGTGGTTTAATGTTCTTGACAGTTTAAAGTCTAAATGGAGTGTTTTCAGGATGTTCTTCAATTGCTTTTCTGTATGTGTTTTACGTTTTTGTAATTTAAAGGTCTTCGACGTCATTGGTGATATGAAGGGATGGCGGATATTGAAAAAGTTCAATCGAATGCATGACTTTTACTGTTGTACATACGTTTTCTAGTTGAGTTCATCAGATATTAACGCATTTTCAAACTGTGTAAAAGTTTGTTAGTATTAATGTGGGGCCTCAAGTAATTCAGCTCAATATTACTGAATAAGAATTAAGATAAAGCATCTATCCTCTCGTCCAACAAGATGATAATAGAGCAAATTCTACGTGCCTGAAATGTAAGAAGCTGAACAATGGGCTACGTTGCATATGTAAGTAGTATCATTGCTTTTATTTATTTAATATTAATAGTCCTATGAACTTTGAAATCGGTCGTTGCTCATCACAAGCAACAGGTATAATTCATAGCTGCACCCCTGTCAATGGGGAGAAGGGATACAGCACATCTGTGATATGAATGGTCATGAAACTATTGTGTAGTTTGCAGACCCAAACTCGAGAACTTCCACTATTTTCTACATAATGAATATATACATGAGTATGTAAGCCTAACGTGGCTACCAATGCAGTATCATGCAAAAGAATGAGTCAAAAACCATGAAAAAGTTAATTGAATGATTATTTTGTTAGTTATATCACCACTGCATTCCCTGCATGCCTAGGATGGCTGTCCATTAGATCATTTTATTCCTTTGTACAAAGAGTCTGTGTCTGACAAATCAGCATGCCAAATAAGTGTTTTCTAGGTAATTATTCATGGTACCAAGTACCGTATATGTTTTATAAAAGGAAAACAAAAGTTTTGGTTAAATTTATTTAACATTCAACATGTTTTAACTTTATTGTGCTGGTGTCAGACTTCCCAATAGTGAATTTTGGAAGGATGGTACCTAAAATTAGAAAATACTTAGGCCCTGCTTTCAAAGTGCTACTGGTTGGCTGGTTTTATTCTTCCCATCGCGACTCTCCATGCGCCACTACGCGATATATTGTAAATAGTTTCAGAATGAAATACAAAAGAGCGTGTGCATGCAAGTAAAATAATAACAGGCCTTTGAAAAGTCAAACAGCATTCTTCATTTGTTTAGATGGTCTTCAACAGGGTTCCAAAAATACAGTTGCCTGCTCAAAAATCATGTTGGCGACCACAATTTCACTACTTTCATTTATTTAGTTTTGTTGTAGAATGAGCGGCAGTAATATGTTTATAAATATATATACATATATCAAAAGAAGAACATATTGCAAGTTGCCCCACTTTAATGAAAAGAAAAAAAAATGGCACAGGCAAGGTTTAGACAGAGGTGAGAGCATAGATTGGTATGAAATGTGGAGGTCTTTAATTTTTTGACATGGCATAAAATGCACAAGATCAATAAATCGGCAAGATACCATCGGCCGTGGATTGATGTGTCAGTGCTGCTGTAATGAAGAGGAAAATGAAGGGGGCACAGAGCACGCAACTAATGTATGTTATAATAACTGGTGTGGGCTCCTATGCTAAGCACAAGAGAAATGCTCAGTTACTGGTAGCATATATTTATGTTTTCAACCGTATCTCCATTTCTACAAATCCTATTTGAAAATTTCTTTTTGTACTGTATGCCATTTGCTACAGTAAGGATGGATGACATTATCCTCCTTAAATATTATACAGTTTTTCTGCTAGGTCATGTAAGTATCAAAACTATTTTCTCACTATCTCTGCTTACAAGAGAAGTATATGAAAAATTATTTTCCCTTAGAAGAATGAATATATACACGAGTATGTAGAAGAATGAATATATACACGAGTATGTAAGCCTAACGTGGCTACCAATGCAGTATCATGCAAAAGAATGAGTCGAAATCCATGAAAAAGTTAATTAATAGTTTCTTTTGCTATGAAGAATACTTTAACCCTGTTTTCTACTTTTCCATTATTTCAAATTCTGCTACCAGGGATTATCAGTATGTATTTCTATTTGAAAGAGTTAATTGGACTCTAAAAATCCCTTAGAAAAATCTGTTTTTGGTACAATACTCCTCAGTTTGAAGAATATTTTGAACTCATTTTCTTCTTTAAGTATAACAAAGGTTTTCTGTTGGGGCTATAAAGTTATATCATGGTTTACTTGTATGTGTGTATATATATACATGTAGTATATATATATATATATGCAAAAGAATATTGACACACAAGCAACCAACTTTCATGGACAAATAACTAGGGCCTTGTGACTTCCAGATGAGAAAAAGCACAGTAAAGAGAATTATAAAATGGCAAAATAATGTTAAGTAAATTATTATAAATACATGCTCAGAACCCATGGACCACTCTTCAGGAAAAGACATCCAGTGGCCCTGAGCATGCAAATTCAGTTCAGGTTTCATGAGAATGCCAAAAATTGACATTTGGCATTCATGAAACCTGAACTGAATTTGCATGCTCAGGGCCACTGGATGTCTTTTCCTGAAGAATGGTCCATGGGTTCTGACTTCTGAGCATGTATTTATAATAATTTACTTAACATTATTTTGTCATTTTATAATTCCTTTTACTGTGCTTTTTCTCATCTGGAAGTCATAAGGCCCTAGTTATTTGTCTATGAAAGTTGGTTGCTTGTGTGTCAATATTCTTTTGCGTACACTACCTACTTCCAATACTTGCAACATAGCGCAGTTTTGTTGTAGTTTATATTACATGAGTAGTACTTTAACTTTCCTTTGATATATATCATCATCAACCATTATCAATCCACTGCTGGATGAAGGTCTCCCGAATTTCTTCCGCAATTGTCTGTCTTGGTCCTGTCTCCTCCACGTCATTCCAGGGAACTTTCGAATTTCATCCTTCCATCTCCCATGGGGTCTCAGGGATCGCATTCCTCCTAAAATTCCTAATATTTTGTGACCCTCCTTAAATTCCTAAAATTATACCTAAAATTTGCTATTCTTCCTAAAATTTTCGTAAGCTTATTTATTAAAAATACAACCGTTATTAACGCCAATAAATTTATCATTACGGTAAGGTAAAAAGACCTGTTATTGTAGAAACACAGCCTATATGCTGTGCTGCTGAAGGAGGGAAAATGACGCCATCGAGATGCACTTGCTTCGGGGCGGGCGCTCCACTTTTGTGCCTTCGGACAGTTTTCGAGAGTAACAAGAGATCTAAGGGAAAAGAGGAGGGGTCATTTTCACCCCTGGTTTGCGCTTTGCAGACGAACTCCGTGACATGCAGAAGATCGTACTTTATTTTTGGACATGCCTCGTGGAACCTCCTCTTTCTGCTGATGTTTTGTTATTGTAAACCGCAGGTGGGTGGAAGCAAAGAGGAAACATGTGGTCTCCTTCCGTAACCTCCGGTAATGCCGATGGGATGGTAGCTGAGTGTTATCGTGGTAGGCAGTAGAGCACGTGATCATTGACCTTTGATCGTGCGTCGCCGACAGCGACCTTCGATGTGCAATATATCTCGGCTCCGACTCGCTTTGACTGAACTTGAGTGAGATGAGTATGATAGTTTCTGGTTTTGCGCCTTTTATGGTGTTCTCTGTGCTGTGTGCAGGTTCAGTTCTCTAGAGGTGACTTGCTTTTTTTTTTTTTCTGTCTTCTGGCATCCTCGCAGCCAAACTTCGGGAAGTTGTCTGGTTTTGCAATATTGGAACGTGTTTTTGTACTTCCCTTTCATTTTCTGGTTAGTAATAAAAGTGTTTGAGATGCCTAAATCCAAAACGAAATTTCAAGATGCGTGGCTCGCCAAAGAATTGGACGGAAAGAAGTTGAAAGAATGGTGTTCTGCAACTGAAACAATATTTTCTGCTAAGTGTATATTGTGTTCAAAAATTTTCAATATTTCTAATAGTGGCTTTTCACAAGTAAAAGTGCATCATAAAGGGAAAAAACATTTGCAGAAATTTCAAAGTAAATTTCGAAATAAGTCCATCCTGTGAAAGCCTTTGGAGGACGGGATCTTCAGCCCAAAACAAATATTAGTGAAGTACTGAGTCATGATTTACAGTTGGCTAAAGCCGAAGCATTATGGGCCATGAAAGTTGCTAAGGACAATGTCTTTTGTTTCATGCACTAAAACAGTTGAACTTTTCAAAGAAATGTTTCCTGATTCTGCTATTGCAGCCAAAATGCAACTTAAAGAAAAAAACGTTGCTTATGTGATATCACATGGATTGTCAAAATATTTTGAAGAGGATTTGAAAAAAAGACATTGCATCTAGTAGCCCAGGAAAGGTTACTATAGCATTTGATGAAACTACAAATACACAAGTGAAACGGCAGTTGGATGTGTATCTCAGGTACTGGTCTTCAGAAATAAATTCAGTTTCTTGCCGATACCTAACAAGCGTTTTTCTGGGTCTGCAACAGCAGATATTTTGCTAAAAGAAATTCTTGATGTGTTATCATCCTTCAATATTTCGTTGAACAGAATTATTTGTGTATCCATGGACAGCCCAAATGTAAATAAGTGCTTTTTACGCAAATTCAATGAAGTTGTAAAACAAGAAACAGGCCAGAAATCTTTGGAACTAGGTTTTTGCAACCTGCATGTTGTTAGTAATGCATTTAAATTTTTTTTGACAAGCTTAAATATAGATTTTGACGAATTTGCTGCAAGATAAGAGGATTATAAATCTGTCGAGGATATAACATTGGTCACAGCCAAATTTCTTTTGCGTCATGTCAGCAACAGATGGTTAACCGTTGGTTCTGTAGCCCAGAGGCTCTTGGATCAATGGCTAAATATTACAGAATATTTTTTAAACTTCTTGCCATCTCAAAAAATATTTGAAAAACAACTACGCAATTCGGCAAGGTATAAAAGAATTCATTGTTTCCTGAAAAATGAGCTAAGTCCTTGCTATTTAGCATTAATTTCATTTTCACACCAAAATTTTGAAAAGTTTTCATTATGTTATCAGACTGAAGAACCAAAAATACATCAGTTATATTCTGATTTAAATACTTTAATGAGGAATGTTATGGCTCAGTGTATCGAAGATGATGTTATTGCAGGGAAATTTGGAGAAGACCTAAAAGAATGTAGATTTTGAAAACAAAAATTCATGGAAAAAACTAGGGGAGTTAGAAGTTGGTATGAAGACAAAAAATCTCCTCAGGAATGTTCAGGAGACCAGGCATAAATTATTTCTCTTAGATGTAAGATCATCACTAATTGCAACCACAAAATATTTAAAGTCAAATTTGCCATTCTGCAGTCAAAAGCTAAGAGACATAGGAGTTTTAAAGGTAAAAGAACCAAAGAAAGAGTCAACTCAACTTTCAGTCATGAAGGACTTTCAGAAATAACCAGAATTTCAAATGTTTTGCATCTTTCTGAGGAACAAATTGATAGAGTAAGAGAAGAGTGGAAACTTTTAAATTGCGATAAGCCAACTCTAGATGAACTAGTGAAATTTTCAGAGGAAGGACATATTCCAGTGCGGATTGATCATTACTGGCGTAATATATTTAGTATTAAAGACTGTAGCGGAAAAGAAAAATACTCAAATCTTGCTAAACTCATCAAGTCAATTTTACCTCATGGTAATGCTGATGCAGAAAGGGCATTTTTGGTTAACACTGCTCTGTTAAGGAAGGACAAGGCTAACTTAAAAGACTCAACTATAACATCATTAAGAATAGTTAAAGGGGCCATTAAACACTATGGATGTGTAAGTAAAGTTCCCATAACAAGAAATTTGTTAAATAGTGTTAGTGATTCACATAAATTTTATAAAAAGTATGTTGATAAGCTGAAGGAAGAAGAATAAAAAAGGTAAAAGAAAGGAAGCAGAAAGAGAGGGAAAATAAGGAAAAGCAGCTGGAGAAAAAAGAAAAGCTGAGTTTGATGACAAAATAAAAAAAAATGATGCAGAAATAAATAGGCTTAAAAAAGATAAAGAAGCCTCCCTAGCAGTAATTCAAGAGGGAACAGAAAGAATGAGAAAAGCTGTAGAAAAACAAAATACTGTTGAAATAGCAGTTGCCTCTAACTTGATCATACAAGGTTCAGCTGAAATAAAGAAAACTGAAAGTAAATTAGTTGTGGTGGAAGCAGAAAAAGATAGGATTATCAGGAAAAGGTTAAAACAATAATATGAAAAAAGTAATTTAGTGAACAATTGTACATAGTTCTTGGTTTTTAATTACCTTTTTAGGATATTATAATTTAATGTGAAACCTGAAAACTTTCCTGTGAAAATCGTCAATTGCTTCTGGTTCAACAGCATATTAATGTTCAAAGTGAAACTTGAATGTGGTAAATATACTTGAATATGATAATAACACGTGAAAAGATAAGAACTGAACATTAGAAGTAAATCATACTTAAACTTTAGACATTAGACGTTATGCAAAAAATTTGGGTGTGAACTTCGACCATATATACTAATGGACTGTGCATTGGCAATAGCTGCATCAAAGCCGCCATGGCTCCAACATTGGGCACGTCATCATCAGACTCCAAATTTCGTGTAAAAATGCTTATGATTACTAATTTACACTGCAGAACTTCAGTGTTTTCGGTGTATTATGTGAATGTGCCTCATATATAATGAAAACTCTTCAGGTAAGTTTACTTATGAGCTATATACATGCATGATCGGGTTGTTTACATTTCGTGATTTATAATGTGATGAACATTTGCGAAGAATTTGGAACATACATTCCATTTTTTTTTTCTTAAGTTACTATATTTTTATATCAATAGCTGCAAGTTTCTGGTTAAGTAATTGAACTTTATTGACTTAGGTATTTAATTTGTTTCTTACCCATGAAAAATCATAGAACTTCCTTTACTATATCGCTCAGAGCAACCATAAGCACAGCAGGTGTAACCCATCTTTTTGACTGATGTCATGTGATTTTATGTTAGAGCCAGAAATTTTGATGTCATGCGCAGTCTATCAGTATATATGGTTGAAGGGTGTGAAGCAAACTCTTTACAATGTATACAAAGTTGTTTTACTAGATGTATACAAATATACATCTAGTTTTTATTGAAATACACTCCTAAAATTTTTCTAAAAATTCCTAAAATTCCTACCTAAAATTTTCCAGAAGTATGCTATGATCCCTGGGGTCTTCTTCTGGGTCTTTTCTTGTCCCTCGGAATCCAGTCTAAAATTTTGGTTGTCCATCGGTGGTCCGTTCTTCTGTTAACATGTCCAACCCATTGCCATTTCAGTGATTTCACTCTGGTCATGATGTTGTCCACTCCTGTCATTTTCCTTATCCACAAGTTCCTCTTCTTAGCTCCCCTGGTTACACGAAACATGCATCTCTTCATGATCTTTTAGTTGTCTGCAGTTTTTGTATGTCTTATTTAGTTAAGGTCCATGTCTCTGCTCTATACGTAAGCACTGGCAGGATACAAACACACACACAGAGTCAAACCTTGAATTAAAGAATTTCAAAGGACCAATCATCTTGTATGTAAAATCGAGGAAGCTTTTCAAATGAAACGTTCAAATTAAGCTTATGTTCATAAAAGAATGCATAAGCAGCTACGTTCTCTTTCTTTCAGTGAAAAATAAATTATGTATAAGACTTTTAATTATGAAATTTATTATCAAAAAGGTTATAATACATACTCATTTACTTTGCATATTAAATTACATAACTCATAGATATTCGGTTTTAATATGTAGCATCAAAATTTAAGCCTACTTTAAAATTGGGAAAAAAAATATAATTTTTTTCCGAGCATTTAGCTTCTTAAATAACGACTTCAGTATTATAAACTGCATGAAACGGGCATCAATTAGTACTAATTAACTTGTAAAAACAAAATATGTATTGTTTACCTTTTTGCATTGTAGAAAAGAAATGCTTTAGAGAAGATTGCTTTTTTATTTTTTTATTTTTATTTTTTGAATGTTTAGCTTCATAAATTGCAGCTTCAATTTTATGAAGTGCCTGAAAAACATCATCATTAGTATCGAAGCACATCAAGTAGTTTTTAGCATATCCTATACCATTAGCAGCATCACTAAAGCAGCTAACTTTCTGTTCTGCTTCAGCTTCTTCATCAGAATCTGATGCATTTTGTCCTATCTGTTCATCCAAAACATCATCAAAAAATCACATTTGGCAGGTATGCACATTTGAGTCACAATCAACATAATCAGAAAACACAATACCTGATGAGGCAGTTCATTCCATTCTGCAAGATCTGCATCCGCAAAAGTTTCAGCAGAATTTTTGGTATTGGGCCCACTTTCTTCTTGTTCACAACCTGAGAAGCCCGCTTTATTAAAGTCAGTCTTTAATGATAGCTGTCATAATTGCATTCCACGACTGTCGTACGAAATGCATTGCATCGAGAATGTTAACTTTAATTTTAGATGCATCATCCTTTTTATCGATAACAAAGTACTTTTCACGTGAGAAACTTTCAATAACAGGCTTTAAAAGACCGAATGACACAGCGGTTGCAATTCACTAGTACAATTTGCTGGGGAAAAAATGACTTTAACATTTTCAGATTGTTTACCTGAGGATGCGCAGAACACTGATCAAGAAATAAGAGGACTTTTCTCTTTTTTGGCTGCGTCTGAGTATCCAAGGCTTTTACATAATTTTTGAATAAAGCTGGGGTAACCCATGACTTTCTATTTGCTTCATATTTGGTGGCCAAAGATTTTGCATGCTTGAAGCAATGTGGTTTAGCAGATTTGCCTATAACTAATGGCTGCAATTTTTCTGACCCGTCTCCATTGGCAGCTAGGAGAACAGTGATTCTGTCTTTTGATTTCTTTCCTCCATGGCAGGTGGCATTTTGAAAACACAGTGTTTTATCTGGCTGCAGGTTATAAAACAGTCCAGTTTCACTGTGACTACAAGAATTCCGGCAAAACCTCCAACCTATGATACGAGTGTGGCCATAAAAAGACATTAGGTGAATGTGACCAACGTCTGCTGTCAAGAATTGTTTTACGTGATAGGCGTGCACCACACTCGCAGGTATTACCGGAATTCAATGCTGGAGCCTCAACAAGGGACTGTGCAACGTACCCTGTAGGATAAGGGCTTTGGGAGCCGACGCCCAACTAGAGTCCCCTTGATGGGTGCACGAGACAGAGCTATACGCCTCGCTTGGGCACGGAAACACCGCCACTGGACACTTGATGATTGGAAACAAGTAGCCTGGTCTGACGAGCCACGTTTCCAACTGTATCGGGCAGATGGAAGGATTCATGTGTGGCGCAAACCCCATGAAGCCATAGATCCCGTCTGTCAACAGGGAACTGTATCGGCTGGGGGGGGGGGTCCGTAATGGTATGGGGTGGGGTTTAGCTGGACTTCACTGGGGCCCCTGGTACGTCTACAAAAGTCTGTGACCGGGCAACGCTATGTGTGCATTCTTTCTGACGAGGTACATCCGTTCATGTCCTGCATTCATACTGATGGGTTTGGCATGTTCCAACAGAACAATGCATCTTAACACAAGTGTTGGGACTGCACATTATGGTTAGAGGAGCATTCATCTGAGCTTGGGATGTTGCCATTCCCACCCAAGTCCCCAGATCTGAACGTGATAGAACACATTTGGGATGCCATGCAACATGCTATCGAACACAAGAATCAGAGACCTCAGAATACACCCGAATTGTGGAACGCTCAGCAGGAAGTATGGTGTGCATTGCCTACAGCATATTTCCAGAATCTAGTGGAGTCCATGCCCCATCGTATTTCTGCAGTCCTGCGCTCTTGTGGGGGACCTACTAAGTATTAGACTGGTGTACCAGTTTTTCTGGCACTTCAGTGTACTCTTCAATAATTTGCGGCAACTGTTAATTTTTTCACGTTTGTGCCATCACAGAATCAACACTTTTCCTTTTGCTGGATAGAGCTCAATACACTATGTTATGTGTTTGATTAAAATGTTCAATCCATCCATTTGATATGGTGAATGCCTTTATTTGGAGTCATTGGGAAAGATTAACTGCTTTTTCCTTCAGAAGTGATCCACTTGTAGGCAAATTACCAGCCCGTGTTTGTTGGAACCAAGTGACAAGAGTGTTTTCCAACTCAGGTGCAACACTTTCATAGATTTCCTCTTACTCAAAAATTGCCCAAACTTTGAAGCACAGCTTTCAATTTCTTTTCTGTTTTTCACTATGGTACAGAATGTTGACTTAGAAATTCTGAGTTTCTTTGTTACAGCAGTCTGTAGTCCTGGGTTCACATCAAGCTGTGACAAAATGTCCATTTTTTTCACTGAATAAATTTTTTTTCCACTTTTTTCTTTTCTGCAGTCATTCATTTTTTAATGCTCTCATAAAATGTACTTTTGCACACTGCAGTGATCAGTAAATTTCACTTCTAGTTTTTCTAGTTCTATCTATGTTCATCAAAACTTTATCTGTAAAAGAGTTGTGTTGTTTAATTTAACCTGTAGATTTAACACTCAGAAGAAAAGAGGAAGTGCAATTTGGGGAAAAATTCCAGAGTTTCAGAAATGGGTACACACAATGTGTGTCCCCCGACTTCAAAGAAAGCTTATTGTTCTGTCTGTAGCTATAAACTAGAATCCCACGGTACTCTAGATTTCCTCCTGCACATCTCCTTTCTTTCCCGATTCCCACCCATGCAAGAAAACGTTGCGCTCCTTTGGAACGTGTTGGTCATTTGCTTCACCCTGCAAGAAGCTTAGACTAGATAGTCGGAGGAAAGGCAAACTGATTCGTGATTCCATCAAGCTGTGTCGCAGATGGTGTTCTTTGTGACGCTGGTTAACTGCATGCATAAAAATTTTCTATAACGCCGATTTCCTATCTGAGGTTGAGAGACCCGAACCCTCAGCACTCTGCGCCTTTTGTCAGGTGAAAAAGAAGATAAGATAATTGGGAACAGATTTCCCTGATAGAATAGTACGAAAGGAAAGTATGGAAATATTAGAGGAGAAGGAGTAGACGGTTATCCGTTAAGTATTGAAGTTGCAAGCTACCCTACATACTTACCTGCACCAAATCAGTCAAAGCAGGCTATCCCGCAGACAACGCCAGGCCCCAGGGAAACGGCGGAAAGGCCAGGGAAAAGGGGTGCCTAAAAAAAAAGAGTAGAACCACAAGAAAAATCCTACAGATAAGCACCCAGTTTGCTCACAAAACCCTGTGTTGCAAGGCACCGTAAAGCACACAGTTATCGTTTGCTCAGTTCCCGTGTAGGAATCGGCTTTTCACCTCGCTTCTCAGGAATTTTTTGTTGTTTTTTTCACTGGCTGGAGGGGAGTTTGGTACTTTAATAATTATTTTAAACCATAGTACCGTGTTTCTGGGCCAGTCTCATATATGTGGACTGCAATATTTCTCTTTGCAAAACAAGTTCGGCTCCTAAAAGAGCCCTTTTTTTTTTTTTTTTTTTTTTTTTTTTTTTCATTTAACAAGGTTTCTTCACATGTGTGAAGTATGTTTGCAAAACAGAGTACGGCTCTTAAAAGAGCCCCCTTTTTTTATTTAACAGGATTTTTACACATGGGTGAAGTATGTTTGCAAATCAGAGTACGGCCCTTAAAAGAGCCCTTTTTTTTTTTTTTTTTTTTCATTTTTCATTTAACAAGGTTTCTTCACATGTGTGAAGTATGTTTGCAAAACAGAGTACGGCTCTTAAAAGAGCCCCCTTTTTTTATTTAACAGGAATTTTTCACATGGGTGAAGTATATTTGCAAATCAGAGTACGGCCCTTAAAAGAGCCCTTTTTTTTTTTTTTTTTTTTCATTTAACAAGGTTTCTTCACATGTGTGAAGTATGTTTGCTAAACAGAGTACGGCTCTTAAAGGAGCCCCCCCCTTTTTTTTTATTTAACAAGATTTTTTCACATGGGTGAAGTATATTTGCAAATCAGAGTACGGCCCTGAAAAGAGCCCTTTTTTTTTTTTTTTTTCCGTTTTTCATTTAACAAGGTTTCTTCACATGTGTGAAGTATGTTTGCAAAACAAAGTACGGCTTTTTTTTTTTTTTTTTAAATTTAACAAGATTTTTTCACATGTGTGAAGTATATTTGCAAATCAGAGTACGGCCCTTAAAAAAGCCCCCCCCTTTTTTTTTTTTAACAGAAATTCTTCTTAGTTGAGAAATACCCTCTAAACACTAGTCCCAATTATTGTTATTTTTTTTGCTAGGGTAGCTGTGAATTGGGTTCATTTCTGGAACTTTATTCAAGATAGTTTTTGGCCTTTTATAACTGTCAGTTTCATTGACAGTATAGTTAATGGCCTCTCTGACTAGAGGGTTAAGATTGAATCTTAGCTTTTTCATAGTATCTATTAGCTAAGTCATACATCGTGTAATGGATAGAATTAATATTTAGCATGCTTCGGATAGCATGGTTTGAAGTTCTTCCATCAAGTCCAACCATATATCGTAGGGTTTTATTTTGAAATGAGGTAATCTTATTTTTCTGCTGTTTGTTACAGTTACCCCAGATAGGACATGCATAAGTAATAACAGGGCTGATACAGGCTTTCCATATCAAAGTTTTGTTTTTCCTGCTAAGCCTTTTATTTTTTATTATTGGCTGGAGACTTCCTCTGATCTTAAGAGATTTGGACAGAGTTTCTTTAATATGCTTGTTCCAGTTTAGGTTGTGGTCCATAAAAAGTCCTAAATATTTAACATCATTTACCCAAGGTATTTTTTTATATACATTTCTATTTCAAAGTCTGGATTGTGATTGCATTTAATCCTAGAAAATAGAATCGCTTGAGTTTTTTCGGTATTGATTTTCCAATCTAAGAAATATTTCTCAAGTTGTTCAACATAATGTTGCAACATGAAAGTTGCTTGATTTTTATTTTTGGAAGTATAAACGAGTGCAGTGTCATCAGCATAGAGAGCTGTAGTCAGATTCCTGTTATTATAGTTGGGAAAGTCTGACGTAAAGATAGAGTACAGCGTTGGTGTGAGTACACTGCCTTGCGGTACACCAGCTTTGATTTTTTTTTAACGATTTTTTTCCCATTGATTTTTACACAGAATGTTCTGTTAGTGAGGTATGATTTGATTATATGTATAATCCAGGGTGGGAAATCATGTGCTATTAGCTTGTAGATAGTTGCCTCATGTGGGCATTTATCGAAAGCTTTTGCCACATCCAGAAATATGGCTGCTGTGTGTTCTTTTTTTATAATTCCTTCAGCACATTTTTCAGTTATTCTAGAGAGTTGGTGCACCGTGGAGTGTTTATCTCTAAAACCTCCTTGAGAAAATGGAATTACTGGGAATTCCTCACAGAATTGTTGCATTCTAATAAGAATTATTTTTTCATAGATTTTTCCCATGGTTGGGAGCAACGAAATCGGTCTGTGATTTTCAGGAATTGCCGGGTTTTTACCTGGCTTGGGTAATAGTATTACCTCTGCTGTCTTCCAAACATCAGGGAAATAATTTAATTTAATGGCACAATTGTATATTTTAGTAAGGGTTTGCACATACTCTTCCGGTAATGTTTTCATAATTTTATTATTTATGCCATCATTGCCTGGTGCCTTTTTATTTTTAAGATTATTAATATGAAACCTAACTTCCCTTTCACTGATGTGTAGTGGTTTTTCAAAGTCAGGAGGAACAAAAAAATTTTTTGGCCCTTAAAAGGCCTTTTTCAGGGATCGCATTCCTCCTAAAATTCCTAAAATTTTGTGACCCTCCTTAAATTCCTAAAATTAGACCTAAAATTTGCTATTCATCCTAAAATTTTCGTAAGCTTATTTTTATTAAAAACACAACCGTTATTAACGCCAATAAATTTACCATTACGGTAAGGTAAAAAGACCTGTTATTGTAGAAACACAGCCTATATGCTGTGCTGCTGAAGGGAGGGAAAAATGACGCCATCGAGATGCACTTGCTTCGGGGCGGGCGTTCCATTTTTTTGCCTTCGAACAGTTTTCGAGAGTAACAAGAGATCTAAGGGAAAAGGGGAGGGGTCATTTTCACCCCTGGTTTGCGCTTTGCAGACGAACTCCGTGACATGCAGAAGATCGTACTTTATTTTTGTACATGCCTTGTGGAACCTCCTCTTTCTGCTGATGTTTTGTTATTGTAAACCGCAGGTGGGTGGAAGCAAAGAGGAAACATGTGGTCTCCTTCCGTAACCTCCGGTAATGACGATGGGATGGTAGCTGAGTATTATCTTGGCAGGCAGTAGAGCACGTGATCATTGACCTTCGATCATGCGTCGGCGACAGCGACCTTCGATGCGCAATATATCTCGGCTCCGACTCGCTTTGACTGAACTTGCGTGAGATGCGTATGATAGTTTCTGGTTTTACGTCTTTTATGGTGTTCTCTGTGCTGTGTGCAGGTTCAGTTCTCTAGTGGTGACCTGCTTTTTTTTTTTTTTTTTTCATATCTTCTGACATCCTCGCAGCCAAATTTCGGGAAGTTGTCTGGTTTTGCAATATTGGAACGTGTTTTTGTACTTCCCTTTCATTTTCTGGTTAGTAATACAAGTGTTTAAGATGCCTAAATCCAAAACGAAATTTCAAGATGCGTGGCTCGCCAAAGAATTGGACGGAGTGAAGTTGAAAGAATGGTGTTCTGCAACTGAAACAATATTTTCTGCTAAGTGTATATTGTGTTCAGAAATTTTCAACATTTCTAATAGTGGCTTTTCACAAGTAAAAGCGCATCATAAAGGAAAAAAACATTTGCGGAAATTTCAAAGTAAATTTCAAAATAAGTCCATCCTGAAAGCCTTTGGAGGACGGGATCTTCAGCCCAAAACAAATATTAGTGAAGTACTGAGTCATGATTTACAGTTGGCTAAAGCCGAAGCATTATGGGCCATGAAAGTTGCTAAGGACAATATGTCTTTTGTTTCATGCACTGAAACAGTTGAACTTTTCAAAGAAATGTTTCCTGATTCTGCTATTGCAGCCAAAATGCAACTTAAAGAAAAAAGTTGCTTATGTGATATCACATGGATTGTCAAAATATTTTGAAGAGGATTTGAAAAAAGACATTGCATCTAGTAGCCCAGGAAAGGTTACTATAGCATTTGATGAAACTACAAATACACAAGTGAAACGGCAGTTGGATGTGTATCTCAGGTACTGGTCTTCAGAAATAAATTCAGTTTCTTGCCGATACCTAACAAGCGTTTTTCTGGGTCATGCAACAGCAGATATTTTGCTAAAAGAAATTCTTGATGTGTTATCATCCTTCAATATTTCGTTGAACAGAATTATTTGTGTATCCATGGACAGCCCAAATGTAAATAAGTGCTTTTTACGCAAATTCAATGAAGTTGTAAAACAAGAAACAGGCCAGAAATCTTTGGAACTAGGTTTTTGCAACCTGCATGTTGTTAGTAATGCATTTAAAATTTTTTTGACAAGCTTAAATATAGATTTTGACGAATTTGCTACTGATATGCATTACTTTTTAAAGAGTAGTGCTGCAAGACGAGAGGATTATAAATCTGTCGAGGATATAACATTGGTCACTGCCAAATTTCTTTTGCGTCATGTCAGCAACAGATGGTTAACCGTTGGTTCTGTAGCCCAGAGGCTCTTGGATCAATGGCTAAATATTACAGAATATTTTTTAAACTTCTTGCCATCTCAAAAAATATTTGAAAAACAACTGCGCAATTCGGCAAGGTATAAAAGAATTCACTGTTTCCTGAAAAATGAGCTTACTCCTTGCTATTTAGCATTAATTTCATTTTCACACCAAAATTTTGAAAAGTTTTCATTATGTTATCAGACTGAAGAACCAAAAATACATCAGTTATATTCTGATTTAAATACTTTAATGAGGAATGTTATGGCTCAGTGTATCGAAGATGATGTTATTGCAGGGAAATTTGGAGAAGACCTAAAAGAATGTAGATTTTGAAAACAAAAATTCATAGAAAAAACTAGGGGAGTTAGAAGTTGGTATGAAGACAAAAAATCTCCTCAGGAATGTTCAGGAGACCAGGCAGAAATTATTTCTCTTAGATGTAAGATCATCACTAATTGCAACCACAAAATATTTAAAGTCAAATTTGCCATTCTGCAATCAAAAGCTAAGAGACATAGAAGTTTTAAAGGTAAAAGAACCAAAGAAAGAGTCAACTCAACTTTCAGTCACTGAAGGACTTTCGGAAATAACCAGAATTTCAAGTGTTTTGCATCTTTCTGAGGAACAAATTGATAGAGTAAGAGAAGAGTGGAAACTTTTAAATTGCGATAAGCCAACTCTAGATGAACTAGTGAAATTTTCAGAGGAAGGACATATTCCAGTGCGGATTGATCATTACTGGCGTAATATATTTAGTATTAAAGACTCTAGCGGAAAAGAAAAATACTCAAATCTTGCTAAACTCATAAAGTCAATTTTAGTTTTACCTCATGGTAATGCTGATGCAGAAAGGGGATTTTCGGTTAACACTGCTCTGTTAAGGAAGGACAAGGCTAACTTAAAAGACTCAACTATAACATCATTAAGAATAGTTAAAGGGGCCATTAAACACTATGGATGTGTAAGTAAAGTTCCCATAACAAGAAATTTGTTAAATAGTGTTTGTGATTCACATAAATTTTATAAAGAGTATGTTGATAAGCTGAAGGAAGAAGAATCAAAAAAGGTAAAAGAAAGGAAGCAGAAAGAGAGGGAAAATAAGGAAAAGCAGCTGGAGAAAAAAAGAAAAGCTGAGTTTGATGACAAAATAAAAGAAAATGATGCAGAAATAAATAGACTTAAAAACGATAAAGAAGCCTCCCTAGCAATAATTCAAGAGGGAACAGAAAGAATGAGAAAAGCTGTAGAAAAACAAAATACTGTTGAAATAGCAGTTGCCTCTAACTTGATCATACAAGGTTCAGCTGAAATAAAGAAAACTGAAAGTAAATTAGTTGTGGTAGAAGCAGAAAAGATAGGCTAATCAGGAAAAGGTTAAAACAATAATATGAAAAAAGTAATTCAGTGAACAATTGTACATAGTTCTTGGTTTTCAATTACCTTTTTAGGATATTATAATTTAATGTGAAACCTGAAAACTTTACTGTGAAAATCGTGAATTGCTTCTGGTTCAACAGCATATTAATGTTCAAAGTGAAACTTGAATGTGGTAAATATACTTGAATATGATAATAACACGTGAAAAGATAAGAACTGAACATTAGAAGTAAATCATACTTAAACTTTAGACATTAGACGTTATGCAAAAAATTTGGGTGTTAACTTCGACCATATATATTAATGGACTGCACATTGGCAATAGCTGCATCAAAGCCGCCATGGCTCCAACATTGGGCACGTCATCATCAGTCTCCAAATTTCGTGTAAAAATGCTGTTATGATTACTAATTTACGCTGCAGAACTTCAGTGTTTTCGGTGTATTATGTGAATGCGCCTCATATATAATGAAAACTCTTCAGGTAAGTTTACTTATGAGCTATATACATGCATGATCGGGTTGTTTACATTTTGTGATTTATAATGTGATGAACATTTGCGAAGAATTTGGAACATGCATTCCATTTTTTTTTCTTAAGTTACTATATTTTTATATCAATAGCTGCAAGTTTCTGGTTAAGTAATTGAACTTTATTGACTTAGGTATTTAATTCGTTTCTTACCCATGAAAAATCATAGAACTTTCTTTACTATATCGCTCAGAGCAACCATAAGCACAGCAGGTGTAACCCATCTTTTTGACTGTTGTCATGTGATTTTATGTTGGAGCCAGAAATTTTGATGTCATGCGCAGTCTATCAGTATATATGGTTGAAGGGTGTGAAGCAAACTCTTTACAATGTATACAAAGTTGTTTTACTAGATGTATACAAATATACATCTAGTTTTTATTGAAATACACTCCTAAAATTTTCCTAAAATTTTTCTAAAAATTCCTAAAATTCCTACCTAAAATTTTCCAGAAGTATGCTATGATCCCTGCTTTTTTTTATTTCTGATCTTTTCAGTTTCTGGCGTTCCGGACCCGCGAGAGGTCGTAGCACCTTTAACTTGTCTATCGGACGTAAAAGAGGCCGTAGCTTTTACTACTTTTGGCTGCTGTTTTCTATGCCTTGTGCTTCTATTTTTTTTAAAAGAGACTTTCTGTTTGCTTTTAATTGGGGATGTTAACACAGGTTTTTTTTTACTAGTAAATTCTTCATAGAGTTGTGCACTTTGGGTGATGACTCTAGAATTTTCTACATCCTCCGCATGTTTAAAATAAGTATCCAGGGCCTTTTTCAGTTTAATGGGCTACATCAGTGTCAGGGATATCATTTATTTTAAACTGTTTTTCTAGTGAGTTTGCAAAAATTTCTGCTTTTTCTTCGTCAGTTCTAATTATCGTCCCATCTTCTTTTTGAAGGGGTGGGAGTAATTTGACATTTTTATTTTGCAAGCTCGACGTAAGATTCCATAGAGTCATTTTGTTTTTTTTATCCGAATTTTCAGAGTAGTCAATATGAGCTTCCTCTAATACTTGACCCCATGACCCATTCTCGAATTTTCTGATTTCTCTTTTAATTTGTCTATTTATGCAACAATAAAGGTCATAGAACGTTTTATTTCTTATTCTTTGCCACTTGCTTTGGTACCTATTTTTTTCTTTTATAAGTTCCAAAATTTCTTTGGGTAAATAGTACGGATTTTTTTTCTCTTTAGCAGGAGTTTGACATTCTTCCATAACTTTTTTAATGGCGAGGTTAAAGAGTTTAATAGCTCTGTCAGTTTCTTCTTTGCTATTACAGTCTCCAATTACTGGGGCTGGCACTAGTTTAATTTTCTCTTCAAATTGCTTGAAGTTAGTGACCATTTTGGGTGCTACCATCACAGTTTTATCAGTATAAAGCTGGAGGTGAACTGGATTGTGGTCAGAGGAGAGTGCCGCCTCAGTGTAAATTTCAAAGTAATATCTATTATTCTTCAGGAGTGCAAAATCTAGTATGTTGCTAGTTCCTCTGAGCGCCGTTCTTGTGGGTTCAGATGGCGCCCCCAAGTCAATGTTTTTGTTTAAGAGATATCTGAAGATATTGTTTCCACTTTTATTAGCTCTAAGGCAGTACCAATAGCGGTGTTTACTATTAAAATCTCCTGCTATGACCGTAGGAATATTTTCCTCGAAAAGATTATCTAGAGCTTCCCTGGTAATAGTGTGTTTGGGATGATTGTATAGCGCCGTAAATTTAATCGGGTTATTTTTTGTTTTAATAATAACCGAGTGCGCTTCCATGCCATCCTCTGTGTTGCATGTCGCTTCACTTTGCTCTAGTTTATCTTTCACTGCAATCAAAATTCCCCCGCTTTGGGAGGTTTTGTCTTTTATGTAAACCTTGTAGTTGGGAATTTTGAATTTAATTCTGTCCATTAGCCAGGATTCATTAATTAGCGCAATATCAATTTTTTTGTATTTTAGGTAGGCTAAAAATTCTCTGTGTTGTCTTTTGATACCCTGCGCATTCCAAATTAGAATGTTAAGGCCATTTGTTTCCGTTATTAAACCTTCATCCTCAGAAAAAGAACGGCTCCTAAATGGGCCGTTTTTTTTCCCCTTCCTCAGAGAAGGAGGGATAGGTTCCACTTTGAGGGTGTTTTTCTTCCTCAGAGAAAAAGGGAAAGGTTCCACTTTGAGGGTGTTTTTCTTCCTCAGAGAAAGCCGGAAAGGTTCCACTAAGAGGGTGTTTTTCTTCCTCAGAGAAAGCCGGAAAGGTTCCACTAAGAGGGTGTTTGTCTTCCGCAGAGAAAAAGGGAAAGGTTCCTCTAACAGGGCCTTTGCTTTTTTTATTTAAGCTGTCTTTCTCTACGGCTATGCTGCTAACAGTAGTACTATCTTGGGCTCTAGTAACAGCATTTAACCGAAGCATTTCTTCCTCGTTGTTATTAGCATACTGCAATTGATTTATTAGCATACTGCAACCTTCATCCTCAGAAAAAGGAAGGCTCCTAAACTAGCCGTTTTTTTTTTTATCTTCCGCAGAGAAAATGGGCAAGGGTAACGAGGTGGTGCACTCACAAGGCAGCATTCCGCTGTTCTCTTCCTTGTTTGTTTTTAAGACGTCTTTCTCTACGGCAATGCTGCTAACAGTAATACTGTCTTGGGCATTGGTAACAGCATTTAATTAAAGCATTTCTTCAACGTTGATAAAAGCATACTGCAATTGAGCATCTTCATTACAATTAATTTTTTCTGCCTCTTTAATTTCTTTGCTAAGCCTGCCAGCGAAATATTTTGGTTTTTCCACGGTTGGAGTAACCAGTTTTTTTGCTTATGCTTAGCATTTTCATCTAAATTTTTATCAACATCAACAATCAATTTCTTTATCACTTTTGTGTTTTGGAATTTTTTTTGCGATGTTTTTTAATTTTTTCTTTTAGCACAGAATTCTGTACCATGCTCTTAAAAGGGCCTTTTTTTTTTCTTTCCTCAGAAACAGAAATGCTCCTAAAAGGGCCTTTTTTTTTTTTTTTTCCTTCTCGCCTAGATATTTGTCAACATCAGCAATCAATTTCTCTGTGACATTTGTGTTTTGGAAATTTTTGCGATGTTTTTCAATTCTTTCTTTTAGCACAGAATTCTGTACATTGCTTTTAAGGACAACTTTTTTTTTCTCTGTGTAATAAATTAATATTACGCAGGTATTTATTTGTATCATTTTTCATTAATTCTGTGTCATTTACAGCATCCGTTATTTTTGAGCTTAACTTATGCTCGTAAGATGACTGAGGTTGTTCTTTTTTTTCAACACTTTTTGTGTTTTGTATTTGCACAGTTATTTTTTTGAAAAAAGTACTCGGGCCCCAAAAAGGGCCGTTTTTTACAAACTGACGTGGATTCACACCAGATTCCTTGCAAAAGCCTGACGCCGAAGCCGTCTCAGGTCTGTTTTCCATAAAACCTTCCTCTTGGGTAAGGTTGTCCGGATTTTTCTCGGACTTTTCATAAATCATATCTGGTGTTTTCTCAGATATTCCATCGCCCGGGCATCCCACCGGTGTTTTAATGATATCTGAAAATTTTACAAATATCCCATCGCCCGGGCATCTCTCCGGTGTTTTAATGATATCTGATATTTTATCAGATATCATATCGCCCGAGCATCTCTTCGGTGTTTTAATGATATTTGTAATTTGTTCAGATATCCCATCGCCCGAGCATCTCTTCGGTGTTTTAATGATATTTGTAATTTTTTCAGAAATCCCATCGCCCGGGCATCTCACTGGTGTTTCTTTCATATCTGATATTTTCTCAGATATTATGTCTGGAATTGGCACAGACATAAAAGAGTCATCGACAACTTTTTTGTCAGATGATGTGCCTAGATTTTTCTGAGGCACAGAATAAGAAATTTTTTTACCTACCAATCTTCTTCTTGTTCTTTTTTGGATACTATTACAAAGTTCCGGCGGAAGGTTCTTAATTCTTCTAGATCTTCTTGGATCTGGCTTTTCAGTTGACTCCGGATTTCCCGTGAAAGTAGATGTGGAACGGGAAACGGCATCGCTTTTCTTGGCGTCAGGCTTTTGCTCTACAACATCAGAACTTGAAATTCTCTTAATTTTTACGATGGGCTGGAAGCTGAAACGAAGAGAAGTGAATTCGAGAAAATTTTAATTGAGCTTTTAAAAAAGCTTAACAACTAAAAGATCTCCTAACCGGACTGGTTCGGATAGACTGGTAACCCAGAAACTATCTAATCACAGAACAAGACGAACGGCCGCCGACGACGAAAAGCTTGCACTGAAGTTCACTCGCAGGAGCTCACACGATGTGCGACCTTCCTGCACGGAATCCAAAGGGCAACTGTATAATGAATGTATATGATATATAATGGATAAAAATTTTCTGTTACATGAGGCTCTCTTTCTAGTTAACTTTTAACATGAAAATACTGGTTAACGTAGTTTGGTGGTTTAAAAAAAAATAAAAGTTGTTCTCTTAATTGAGGAAATGTGTTCGTTAAATCGGGAAACAGCAAGCATTAATTTCAATGTGGTTCTGTCCGGACCATAAAAAAATTATGTAAAATCGCGGAATTCGTTACATCGCAGTCCTTTAAATAGGGGTTTGACTGTATATATATATGTAATCGCTAAACAATAAAAAAACAAGTTAGTAAAATCATGCAATGCATTGATTATGATACGCTTTCCAACATACCAGAAATTATTACTCAAGTTATGAGGATAATGGCTGTGGAATAAATCTCGCTCCTGTGTCCTGACCTTTGACCCCATTTTGATGATATTCCACAGAACCGGTTCAGTACACCTCAAGAATAACATACTAAAGTTTTGTCGCAATAGAAGCAGTTTTACGCAAGTTATGAGAATAATGGCTGTGGAATAAATTTTGCTTTTGTGCAATGACCTTTGACCCCATTTCGTTGATATTCAACAGAACCGGTTCACTATACCTCCGGAACAACATAACGTTTTGTCGCAATCGAAACATTTTTTGGTAAGTTATGATGCACAAGGGCAATGGAATGGATCCCACTCCAGTGTCCTGACCTTTGACCCCATTTCACCCATTTTCAATAGGGTTCGTCCCCAGTGGCTCCCTACCACATACTAAAATTACATCAAAATCGAACCATTTTTACACAAGTTATGACGCATAAGGGCAATGGAATAAATCCCGCTCTTATGCCCTGCCTGACCTTTGATCCCATTCGCCCATTTTCAATAGGGTTCGTGCCCAGTGGTACCCTACCACATACTAAAATTTCATCGAAATCGAACCATATTTACGCATGTTATGATGCATAAAGGCAATGGAATGGATTCCACCTTTATGCCCTGACCTTTGACCCCATTTTGCCCATTTTCAATAGGTTTCGTTCCTAGGTGGTTCCTTACCACATACCAAAATTTCATCGAAATCGAACCATTTTTACGCAAGTTATGACGCATAAGGGCAATGGAATAAATCCCGCTCTTATGCCCTGCCTGACCTTTGACCCCAATTTGCCAATTTTCAATAGGGTTCGTGCCCAGGTAGTTTCCTACCACGTACTGAAATTTCATCGAAATCGAACCATATTTACGCATGTTATGACGCATAAAGGCAATGAAATGGATCCCGCTCTTATGGCGTGACCTTTGACCCCACTTCACCCATTTTCAATAGGGTTCATCCCCTACCACATACTAAAATTTCATCGAAATCGAACCATATTTACGCAAGTTATGGCGCATAAGGGCAATTGAATAGATCCTGCTCTTATGGCGTGACCTTTGATCCCACTTCACCCATTTTCAATAGGGTTCGTCCCCTGGTGGTCCCCTACCACATACTAAAATTTCATCGAAATCGAACTATTTTTACGTGAGTTATCGTGCCGACAGACAGACGGACAGAAAAAGCTGGAGCATTATGCGCTTCTTCAACTTACAGTTGGAAAGCGTAAAAAAAAAAAGAAAAATGTCAAACATTCTAAACTATGGTATAATTTACTGTATGTATAATACTATATATATATATATGATTGATGGAGAAAAGCTTGAGACAACCGATTCCTACATCTATCTTGGGCAGCAGATATCAAGTGAGGGTCACATTGATGAAGAAATCAATCAGCATATAAAACTTGGATGGAGAGCTTTTGGAAGAAACAGTACAGTTTTTAAGAGCAGTCTGCCAGTATGTCTCAAAAGAAAAGTGTTTAGCCAATGGAAAGTGTTTAGCGTATGGAGCCAAGATATGGACCTTAACTAAAAAAGACATACAAAGACTGCAGACAACTCAAAGAAGCGTGGAGAGATGCATGCTTGGTGTAACCAGGAAAGATAAGAAGAGGAACTTGTGGATAAGGAAAATGACAGGAGTGGACGTCATCATGACCAGAGTGAAATCACTGAAATGGCAATAGGCTGGACATGTTGCCAGAAGAACGGACCCCGATAGACAACCGAAATTTTAGACTGGATTCTGAGGGACAGGAAAAGACCCAAAAGAAGACTCCATGCGAGATGGATGAAATTCGAAAGTATGCTGGAGTGACATGGAGGAGACAGGCCCAATATATACAGTACATATAATATATATACACTGAAGTGCTAAAAGTCTTTATATATACAGTACATATAGTATATACATAGTATATATACACTGAAGTGCTAAAAGTCCTGGGATAGCAGTATGCACATTTTTAACTGGCACTGCCGTCATATAAAGCCTTTAATGCAGGCCACAATTTTTATCAATTGTGAGGTGTAATTTCTTGAGTCAGGTTGAACAACTGCCCGTAGGATTATGGCAAGATAACGTGAATTATCTGAGTTTGAACGAGGTATGGTAGTGAGACGGATAAGACATTCAATTTCCGAAGTTGTGCGAACATTCAACATTTCTCGATCCACGATGTCACATGCACTGATAATTCTTCATGGAAGGCATTACCAGCTACTGTGGACAGCACAGTGGCCAACCACTGGTTCTGAATGACCGTGACCAGTGACGTCTGACCAGGATTGTCCATGCTGACAGACAAGTGACACTGGCTCAAATAACATCCACATTCAGTGCAGGAGGTACCAGAGAAATATCCACCAGGTCAGTGCTGTGTTTAGTGTCCATGGGGAATGGGAGCAGAAGACCCACCGAAGGCCTTTGTTAACACCACAACACGGGACACAGTGCCTCACCTGGGCTTGTGAACACGGTAATTGGGCCCTGAAGACTGGCAACACGTAGCGTGGTCTGATGTGTCACGCTACCAGTTGTTACAAGCTGATGGCAGGGTTCGGGTGTGGTGCAGACTCCATTAGGCCATGGACCCAAGCTGCCAACAAGGCGCTGTGCAAGCTGGTGGTGGTTCCATACATGTGTGGGATGTCTTTTCGTGGCATGGTTTGGTTTCTCTGGTCCTCGTAAACACGTCATTAACCGGTAATCGCTTTGTTGCTCTGACCATGACCATTTGCAGCCCTTCATGGACTTCATCTACCCCAACAATGTTGGGATTTTCCAGGCAGACAATGCACGTCATCAGGCCCAAGTTGTCCAAAATTGGTTCAAGGAGCATTCTGGACAGTTCCGATGGATGATGTGGCCACACACCATGTTCGCTCAGCATGAACCCAATAGAGCACTTATGGGACGTGGTGGAAAGGTTCATTTTCATCCAAGATTCTGCACCTACAAATACCAGGAAACTGTGGGCGGCTGTTCATATGGCTTGGCTCAACATCTCTCCAGAAGTTTTTGGCCACTTGTGGAGTCAGTGCCATGTCAAGTGCACTTTGCCAGGTTAGAGGAGGTCCTACATGATACTGCGTACATATCCCATGACTTTTGGCACTTCAGTGTATATATATGTTCGAACTGTTTGATTTGAAAATCCTTTTGTCTCTGATATCTTCCATCATCTAGCTATGGGAAATTTTTTGTACACAATTTGTTAATTTTCATGGCATTCTTTTCAACTGTTAGTGTGCATAAGTAGCTATTGCTATTTCTAGGTATTTTATCAATTGCAGAAATCTTGTTGAATTTATTTTAACCAGTTCCATTTTCTATGAATAACATTGCTTTCATTATGTATTTTTAAATTATGGGCAGTTTTCCCATAGGAGGTGCAAGTGTATTTTCTTTTCTGCTGAATTTTTAGATTTTCTAAAAATCTGCTTTCAAATATGTTTTTCATTTCAGAAAGTATTCAAAAGGTGTGCTCATCACAGCCAAAAATTTGGTGTCATCTTTCTTGCTTTTTATTTTATTTTAGGACCAGCTCCTTCTAAATCTTTTCCTTTTATAACCTTGTGTGCTTTTGGCTTGCTTTCTATTTTGTTAATTTTCATGTGTGATGTTGATGCTGTACTGCGGTTTTGTGTGCCTGCTCTTTCAACCTGTTTTCTATAGTTTTTCGAGTTTACTTTATGAAGTTTGCATTGGCTATGCTTCTGTTGGTCATCTCGCTTGCAGACTTGATCAGTTCCCTTCATTTATGCAACAGTTTGTTTCCTCCCCTTTTTTGGCCCCTTTATTGCCCTGCCTTTTAAGCTCTGAGCCACTCATTCTGTATTGAATTGTACATTATATTTTGCTCTGCTGAAACTTGTTTTCTTTTTAGGAGAAAGATCTTTTGATTTTTTAAGTCTGTGCTGTGATTTTTTATTTTTTTATTTTATTTTGAGGCTGTCATAAGCCTTTTTGTAGGTAGTTATGTACAAAAAATTAAAATGAAAGATTTTTGAAATTGATTTAGATGCTTTGATTTTTTGCAGTAAAAAGAATAATCTTCCAAATAATTGTACATCTTTATCATTAAAATGTACACAATTTTTCATAATTATAGGTCTAGCAGAATTCTACAAGATCACATATTTTTCTGTATTTCATAAATTTTGATTATTGCTAGTAAGAAGCAGAAATATATAGTAAGATGATAACGAAAATTTGCTTGGTTTTCACTCTAGTTTTCATGCAAAGATAAGTTATTTTTTTATCATTTAAAACGTTAAGTCTTAAACAGGGATTTGTAAATTTTAATTATAGATAGATTTATCATATATAATCAAACCCGATTTATTAACAGACTGTGATTTAACAAATTCTACGATTTTATGCACACTTTTTATGGTCCAAACGGAACCACATTGAAATTAATGCTTGGTATTTCCTGTTTTAAAGAACATGTTTCCTTTATTTAGTGAACAGTTTTTACTTTTTTTAAACCACCAACCTATTTTAACCAGCATTTTCACATTAAAAGTGAGTTAGGAAGAGAGCCTCTGAGAGGAAAATTTTACTCATGCAGTTAACCAACGTTACAAAGAACACTATCTGTGACACAGCTTGACGGAATTGGACCAACAAGTTCCAAAGGAGCACAATGTTTTCTTGCCTGGGAGGAAGCAGGAAAAAGAAAGGCGGTTGGGGGAGGAATTCTGTAGTACCCTGGGCATTCTTGTTTTCAGCTATAGACAACAACAGCTTTCTCTGAAGTCAGGGAGCACACATTGTATGTGCCCATTCCTGAACACTCTTTTTCTTTTCTTCTCAGTGTCAAATCTACAGGTCAAATTAAACAACACAGCTCATTTACAGATAACGTTTTGTTGACCATAAATACTAGGGGTGTTCAAATGAAAAGGTACGAAACGTCATAAGAACGTAACCGTTAACATATTTGCCTATGCCGCTATGGGAGAACGTAGCGACACATCTAGTGATGTGATTGGTGTCGCCGGCGTGGATCGGAGCATGCGCGGGCGCCCGCATGCGCATCAGAGAGCAGAGGCTCTTATAAAGAGCGCCGTCCAATTGAAGCGGCAGTGCGTGTGAGTACAGGATGGCGAACCATTAACTCCGATGTGTACTGTGAGACACTCCGAAGCCTACGCAGGTCCATGAAGAACAAAAGACCGGGGCTGCTCACGGAGGGTGTGGTTCTGCTCCATGATAACGCGCGTCCACACGTCTCGAGGGTCACACACGCGGAACTGGCCAAGTTCCAGTGGGATCAGCTTGACCATCCGCCCTACAGCCCGGACATGTCGCCCTGCGATTTCCATGTGTTTGGTCCCCTGAAAAAACATCTGAAAGGGAAGCGCTTCCACTCGGACGACGAACTCAAGGACGCTGTGCAGGACTGGGTCTAATCACGGCCACAGGAATTCTGGGAACAAGGAATCCTTCGGCTCGTTAATCAATGGGATTGTTGTGCTACGACCTATGGTGTATACTTTGAATAAAGTCTTCATTTATACCCACAGTGTCGTTTCGTACCTTTTCATTTGAACACTCCTTGTAGCACTAGAAAAGTTAGAATTGAAATTCACTGATCACTGTAATTTGCATAAGTACATTTTGTGAGAGCATTTAAAAAAAAAAAAGCGGAAAAGATTTTCAGTGAAAAAATTGACAGTTTGCATGGTTTGTACAGGTGCTTAAAACAGGGTGCGCACGCGTGCTTGAAAACCTGGAAAGTCCTGGAAAATCATGATTACGTTTTCAAGGCCTGGAATATCCTGGAAAAACGGTATTTTTTTAATGCTGTCTTGAAAAGCCTTAAAATTTGAAATTAATGCTTAAAAAAAATGCCCTTTTAGGAAATCGTGTTACTGACTGTTACCCCTTAATTTTTTTAAGTTCCTCTCCTCTGTTCTCAAAGAAACCGCCGGCTACAGTGGTGTTTCGGATGTGCCCAAATCCTAATTTGGCTGGGGGAGGGGGGGAAGCACTACTTCCAGTGCAATAAAATTGGATGATTACTAGCAGGTCTGTTAGGGAAGGGGAGCTTGATGCATTCTCTAGCCCTGAGCGACAACTACTGAGAACAACAGAAGGGGAAAGAAGAGACATTTAGCATTTGCAAGGGGGTCGCGTGTTTACCAAGTCAGCTGGCATCCACCAGTGAAGAGTATGCCTGAACAACACATTCATCTGCTCCTTGTTTATTGCATTAAGACGCTTGCTTCCGGCCCACCCCTCAAGAGACTTCGGCTACTTATGATAAAAAATAAGAAAACTATCTTTGCGAATTTTTCACAAAAGTGGCTGAAATTTTTACATTTACTATAATTGGATTACAGAAGCTCACTCCCAAAATTCCATTTGAATCGGTTTAAAACTTAAAAAGTTAGCATTGGAAAATTTTATTATGTGTGCCTCTTTAGACAGTGAGACTTGAGCAGAAAGTGTGTTACCATAGCAACGGTTGATTGACAGCTGGGAGCGCTGATCCGAAGCCCTTGGTTGGGAAGAAAGCAAACACCTGTTTATCACTTCCACGGCTCAAAAGGACTAAGAGATATTTTCAGAAATCCATTTTCCGGAATTTTGAAAATAACAGTAAAATTTTTACAGTGGTTAAATTACATCACAATAAAGTTCTAGTGCAAATTTCGCCGAATTCCGTTTGAAACTTTAGCAGATGCAAAAAAAAAAAAAAAAAAAAAAAAAAAATCTTCCGTTGCAAAATCGGATTCAAAAAAAAGAAACGGCAATGATAAATTACGGGAAAAGCAAGCAAATTATTTTTTTTTAGATGCCATGGTTTATTTAAACAGAGTGATCCTTAAATTTTGTTTCTGTGATGATATGGACTCTATTTTAATTACAAACATACATTTTTATTCAGATGTCTGAGTTACTGTTTTAATAAAAAAATCTATAATTAAAAAGTTTTCAATGGATTTAGGCGAAATTCAGCAGATAAACGTATTTTAGTAAATTGCAACGTTATGACGTAAATTTGGTCATTTTGTCGAAAATTGGGCAGCATTTTTTTTTTTTTTACGTTTTCTCCTATAGTTAGGGTGAAGGAGGAAGACACTTCAGTGAGCTGCAGGTGGTGATTTATGGCGATGTGCCAAATGAAAAGAAGGACATTCCAGAGGTTGAGTGTGCGTGGACGCGTGCTCCTGCTGTTTGAACTTAATCGGAATGTTTTCGGGAGGGGAGAAATATCCGTTTCAGCTTTCAGGCTCCTTTTTTTTTCTTGGTAATAAATAAAAACCATAGTTGCTGCATTCACCATTGATCCATATTCGCATTTCTTGAATATAAACAGCAGACAATCGGAAACATGGTGTTGGGTGGGTCTTGATGTTCTTCATTTGTATCTGCTGAATTTTGTTCTGTGGGAATACGGAATGAGTTATACTGTGAATACATACAAAACTACATATTTTTGAGCTGAAAAAATATGTCTACTTGTACACAGTAGCTAACGTGTGAACTCAGACGAAGACAATCAGACATATGGACGTCTGATTCCATAAAAAAATCAACCCATTTTATTATACACGACAGGTAAAAAAGAAAAAACATTACATGTTTTTAAACATTATAAAGGAAAGCGGATTTTTGAAACACCATGACTTGATGATATTAATTTCTGAAAGTTTTTTTTTTTTCGATTTTAATTTCTGAAATCTTTTTTTTTTTTCAATTACAATACACTGTAACATGATACCTGCGTGTTGTATCCCTTAGTTGTATGGCAGATTTTCAGTTGGCCGATATCCGCGATCGTAAGTGGTAGTTACATTGCTATTGTTGATGATGACAAGATAAATACTGGAGTAATGTAGAATGTTGCATAAAGTAAAAAAAAATCGCCCCCCTCCTCCCCCTTCGAACTTTTATGCGGTTATCATAGCTGATCAACCATTTCATTCCATGAACATCAGCACATTTCAATCATTTGACCATTGGGGGTCTGACGGAATTCAGCAGTGCTTAAGCGCCTAGCGCAACGAGAACATGCTAATTATGGACAGTTCTATTCCCTTCCCTATCATCCCTAATAATTGAGAGCGCATACTGTAGTTTCAAATATTCTGTGTATGAGCTAGTTTTCACGCTGTTCGTTATGTTTTTATTTTAGAAATTACTAACCCTTTCGAACTGTAGGTTGCAGAAACGTTTATGCTTTGGTTTTTTCCATTTGTCCGTACGATAGATAATTCACGTAAAAGGGGTTGGATTTTGGCGAAATTTTAGTATGCTGTTAGGTACAACCTAGGAACCTACCCTGTTGAAAATGGTCGAAATTAAATTCAAAGGCATAGATATAAGAGCAGTATTCATTCTCCAAGCTTGAAGCCCTACGTCCACTCTCCAGCTGGGTAAGTATGAAAGATTTGAGACTTGGAGGAGGAGACCCAGTACAAAGTTTTGATTCCCTCAGGCACTAAGTGTTTGTTAACATTTCTTTTCCTCTGGTTTGGAGCCCAGCTGTAAGAGGTGATGCTTTGTAACAGACTTTTAGCACAACACTCTTGTCTACTGATTGGCATACAGGTCATAAAACAGTAACTTCACTAAGTGTTGTTTCCATGTTTTGAATGAAGACTAAATCAATGCCAAAGCATTTGCAACCCAGGCTGCCTAAAGGACAAAGCTGGGGGAGCAGGAAAGAACATAGCAGTAAGACCCATTTTTCTTTAATTACTTAAAATCTGGCCTATAGTAATTGGTCACATGTGTAGCCCCTTACTCAGGGGAAATTCTCAATTTTTAGTTGTGTGGTTCCTGATCTTAGATATTTTTTTGGTTTTCATTTACTGTTTCAGTTGATTTACCCATCCCCCCCCATTAAATATGGGTAAGTGTACTTTTAGTGATCTTTGGCTAATAAATCCTAAATATGCTGGATGGATTAAAAAAGATGAAAGCAATTGCCATGTTGCAAAATGCATTTTTATCCATTAAAATAATAGATGTTTCGAATATGGGGGAATCCGCTTTAAGAAGCCACATGAAAGGAAAAAAACATAGTATGTTGACAGAAAGCTGTAAAAATGTTCCACTAACTGTTGATAAATTGCTATGTGTATCAAGTGATAAACAAGTACAGCCTATTGCATCCACATCTAATCCTCTGCATATTCCTCTTGAAAAAAATGCAACCATTAAAGCAGAAGCATTGTGGTGTTTAAAAGTGGTTAAATCCCATTACTCTTACAGGTCTTGTGCAGGTAATGATGTTTTATTCCGCCTAATGTTTTCTGACAGCAGAATTGCTGGAAACTTCAGCTGTGGCGAAAAAAAATGTTCCTACATTTGTTGCTTTGGTTTGGCACCTCACTTTAAATCAGTGTTGGTTCAGGAAGTCAAAACTGAAAATGAAAATTTTGTGATTTTGTTTGACGAAAGTTTAAACAAGTTTAGTCAGTCAAAACAAATGGATATACATGTTCGTTTATGGGAAAAAGGAACAGTTTCAACCAGATATTTGTCATCAGTTTTTTGGGTCATGCTAGTGCAGACATAATGATGAACAAATTTCTTGAATGCATGGCGTGCCTCCCACTGTGTAACATTGTGCAGTTATCAATGGATGGACCCAATGTTAATTGGAAGTTTTTTGATATGCTGCAATCAACACTTAGTGCTGACAAATGTCCAACTCCTAAACACAGGGAGCTGTGGACTTCACATTGTAAACAATGTCTTTCGACATGGAGCCTCAGCAACAGGGTGGGAAATTCAAAAGTTGCTTTCATCATTATTTAGGCTTTTTAAAGATTCACCTGCAAGGAGGAAAGATTTTTCTAAAATAATTTTAGCCAGTAAGATGCCATTAAAATTCTGCCCACACAGGTGGCTAGAAAATACTCCTGCCTGCGAGCGAGCATTAGAAATTTGGGCAGACATTGAAAATTATGTTAACCAAGTTGAAAAGAAGTGCATCAAGAATCCCCACACTGTATCATTTGATGCTATCAAAACTTTCACTAAAGATCCTTTTGTTTTGGCTAAACTGCATTTCTTCAATTCAGTTTCAAAACAGCTGGTACCATTTCTCAAGGCATATCAGTCAGATAAGCCAATGATGCCTTTTATGGCCACAGATCTTGAAAAGATGCTAAGAAATATGATGAATCGCTTTGTTAAAAGAACCGTAATGGCAGAAGCTAACTCTGCCTTAAAGCTGTTACAAGTAGACCTTACAGATGCATCTCAGTGTTGTCACTATAAAGAAATTGATGTTGGGTTTCAAACAGAGAAGGTATTGAAAGAATTAAGTGCTAAGAACATTAGTGAACGCAAACTTATGGAGTTTAGAATGGAATGCCGAATATTTTTGCAAAAGCTAGTTGTGAGGCTATTGGGAAAAAATCCACTTAAGTACTCCCTTGTTCGCCACATGAAGTGTTTAGATCCTCGGTTGATATCAAAAAATAGTGAGACTTGTATTAAGAATCTAACATCCATTCTCACACTTCTTGTTGATGCTCATAGAATACAACCAGAATTATGTGATGGTGTAATATGGCAGTTTAAGGAATTTGTGACCAGTGTTGCAGCAGTAAAATCTTCATTCATAAACTTTGATCCAGAAGATAAACAACAAAGAGTAGACACATTATTGTATGAGTACATGTCTTCTACTAAAGCTTTTAGTGAACTGTGGAAAGTTGTGAAACTTCTTTTACTGTTGTCACATGGGCAAGCTTCTGTTGAGAGGGGTTTTTCAGTCAATAAGGAGCTCATTGTAGAAAACATGAGAGAGGAGTCAATTGTAGCACAGAGAATTATTTATGATCATATATCCTATGTAGGTGGTATTGATAAGGTAAATATCTCAAAATCCCTTCTGTTATCAGTTGGAGCTGCAAGGCAAAAATACATACATTATTTGGATGATAAGTCCAAAGAAAAGGAAAACGCAGCCATATGTGGAAAAAGGAAAGCTATTTTAGAAGAAATTGATAGCATAGAAAAGAAAAGGAAACTCATTGAAATAGAAGTCAAAGAATTACTTAACTCTGCTGATGATTTAGCTTTAAAAGCTGAAACTACAAATAACATTACATACATTGTAAAATCTAATAGCTTTAGAAAAACTGCTCATGAGAAAAGAGCAGTACTTAAAAAAAATGGATATGGAACTTGAAACCAAAGTCAGCAATCTTAAATCTGTATAACCATCCATTGATACTCCATATTTGTGGTATCTTCCAAGCATAAAGAGAATTAATACTAAAACATAAAATTTTTATATTTGTACAATTTAAAATAGAAATGAACTTTTTTTCTTTGAAGCATGTTGAACTTCAAACCAGTTTTGATATTATATCTTCATAATTATTTAGTGTTTTTCATATGAAGTTCATGTAAATAGACTAATGAACTCTTCTGTTCCAAAAACTTATAACTTTCTGCAACTAACTTCCACAATTGGGCTTCTTATTGGACTAAAACTTTGGTAAGTAATATAAAACCTTATATATACTTGTACAGTAAATACTCATGGGCTCCTAAAACATATTTTTGCTGTACATTTTACTATGAATTTGTGGCCAAAACAATTCAATCAGTTGTCCTTAATGCATTGATCAGATTTTGGTTTATATAACTGACAAACTTCAATTTTTTTAAAAAAAGCTTTTAAAAACTTAATTCATATAATTGTCTTATGTTTTGGGAGTTGAACCAAAAGTGGTTATTCTGATTCTGGTTATGATTGAAGCTTAACTGGAGGTAGAGATTCCTTATGCTCATCATTTTTCATTTATGTAAAATACTTAAGAATATCCTAATTTATACCAATAAAAAACTGAAATTGTTTTATGTTTAAGGTTTTTATAAATAGTTTAGCTAGTTCCACATTTTGGGGTAGCACTTCATAAATTTAGTTTAGCAGTGATTTTGATTTAAAAAAATAAAAGTAAATTGAGGCAATCTTGTTTGATATGAAAAATAATTTTTGGAAAGTAATATGAGGCAAGTGTACTGGTAGACATAAAGGTGGTTAGATTCTTTTGGGTTGGGTGGTGGGCCAGGACTTTCTGACTTCTATGATGAAACTTATTTGAAATTTGTTGCCATGTTCCTAAAATTACACTTTCTGTTTTAAACTCTATTGGTTCACCTTTCTATGATCGTCCACTCCCGAATCATTTCTTGAGGTGCATAGTGATTCCGTGGCTTATGCTTTTTGATTTAACATAACTGTACTACAATTGGATGAAATTTTCCTCAAGTCTGGAACATATTCTGTCTAGTAATTAAGATTTTCATTGCCTTCAAAAGTCACATCCCAATATGCATCCACCAGTGGCAGTCATTGGGAATGTTAAAAAGAAAAAAAAATCATTCCCATGTATGGAAACACTTTTTATCAGAGCTAGAATCCACCTGTGGGCATAACAGGCACATGCCCCATTTCAAAAAAAAGGGGGGGGGTGAGTAAGTAGATAAGTGCTTTGCTTTGTCTCACGTTTCTTGTTTTCAGACATCACACTTTTTCACTTATGGATTTGCAACTCCACGTTTTGTCTTACATTGGCCCGAACTTTTCAGTGATCCACACAGCAGTACTTCAGAACTGCTGTTTGTGATGTACTCTGACAGGCAAGCACCCCATCTCCCCCTTATGGGTCCTCCATGTTTTACCACCGTGTTTTTTTTGGAGGAAATAAATCTCAGAGATTTTTTTACCAGTCTTCTGTTAGACGTGCACCCTCCCCATTCTTAAATTCTGAATCTGCCCTCACTTTATTTTATAATAATTTCAGTTGTTATCAACAATAGTCTGATTACATGGAAGATAGTGCAGAATAGTGATGCAGCTAAAATGACTGATTGAATTAATCATTTTCTGATTGAGGGAAAGGATTTTCTGAATAGCCTTGTGGTAATTGCATCATGATTCAATTTAGCATTATTGGGTAATTCGCCAATTAAAAACATTAAAAAGAAATGTAATGGGTAAAAAAGCACACTCATCCATTTGCATCTTTCATGATTTTTATTACTTAAAACTGAAATTGCTTTTAAAAACTAATTTGAGCATGATACTGTAAAGCGTAGTAATCATCCTGGAATTTTTTGTATATGGCCTGGAAAAGGGCTGGAAAGTCCTTGAATTTTTTCCCCAAAAAAGAGTACGAACCCTGTTAAAAACGCTTAAAGTGCTGAATTTTGCGAAAAAAATGGACCCTTAATAGTGCTTAATTTTTGTTTCGGGTACTTAAAAGTGCTTATTTTTTATGCTTTTCACCAATATTATCCACCCTGAACGGGAAAAACATCGTTGAGTTTGAGCTCACTGCCGCGAAACTCTGTAACTCCCTCCCGTCCTCCATTTTCTTGGCGTGTGTGTTTGTTCTATGGTCATAGGTGGAGCTTAGGTAGCATAATTTGGCCATTGGACACAAAGTTGAGTACCGACCGAATCCTTTGAACACCCCGAGCTACGGATCTTGCTGTCACTGGTTGGTCACATAAATGTTTGGCCTGAGCGCCGACTTTTACGGGGAGGGCACGCTAGACATTTTGTTTTTGTGTGCAGCGTGTGCTTTCTCTACCATTTGATGATAAGTTATATATTCAATTGCATTAAGTTGGTTGGGCTTTCGATGTACAATGCCTGGGGGAAAATGTATTTTTAATCCACTTTGGATTCAAAAAAGGGATAGACTGGATATCCTTAGTTAATACAGATAAAAGGAAAGCAAGGTGCAAAATTTCCACAAAGGATATAGAGATTGGAAGCATAGGAGAATTTGCCGATTTTACACATGTATATTTTCCTTTTTTCGCTGTGGCCCGGGATTACGTCACCCCAAAGCCTCTGAACAAAGTTTGTGATGCAGCTGTTTGTTTCTTTTCTTTCTCCCCCCCCCCACCCCCGAGGAGAAGGAATTTGTTTTGCGTGTTCGAAAGCTCGGCGCCGGGATTACGTAGGCCCAGGGTGCTTCTCTCACCGTGACCCAGGATTACGTTGGCCGGGCGCGCTTCTTTCGCTGTGGCCCAGGATTGCAACGACCCGATGCCTCTGAATTAAGTTCGTGACGCACCTCTCTGTTGTTGTTGTTTTGTTTTTTTTTCCTGAGAAGGAGGAATGTGTTTTGCTAGTTTGAAAGCTAAGTGGAAAGAAAGCACGACTTCGGGTGAATATTACGTCTGCCCGAAACCTATGAACAAAGTTTGCGACGCAACTCTGTTTCTTTCCTATTTTTTTTTTTTTTTTTTTCTGAGGAGGAATTTGTTTTGCTTGTTCGAAAGCAAAGTGGAAAGAATGCACAGCGCCTGGCTCTGGGGTTACATCAGCTGTTATCATTTGGGGCTTTCTCATGACCGATGCACAAACTGAGCAGAAATCTTGGGGGAGGGGGCATGGCTGTCGCTAGACTTCTGTCAGGATGGGCAAGTATTATTTTTACTAGGGCAAGTTTGATCGCAACTTAATTTACGAAACACTGAAAGAAATAATTTGTAATGCTTTTACTACAGGCTGCAAAGGTATTCGTGCATCCCCCCCTGCTCCATCCACCCTCCTCCCTCTCAAGTCCTGGATGAATACGCATTAATTTTAAAACTGTCTTAAAGTATTTGTTTTCTGGAATACAAAAGAATCCATCGTTTGGAATTATTTTTTGCTAATATTCTGTCCCCATTTTTAATAAAATTAGTAAAACCTAAGGAGTTACATTCCCGTATAATGAACATGACACACTGCTATCAGCACCAGTAACATGCCCTGATTAAATGAAAATTTCATGCCTAGGAGAAGGGTCTTAAAGCAGATGTTTTCGTGGGTTAGGATTGAAGAGAAATAAGGAGACGCAAACTATACATTTCCCCTCAACTCCTTTCCTTCAAGCCAGAAGCCTTGTCTTGCACTCATCTCTTCCAAGTTGAAGGCAGGCTTAACAGCTCTGGTATAGCTTTAGACTCCACATTCCGTGTTGGAATCCCTTGCTTAGTCGCACAAACAAGCAGCAGGGCAATTACTGATTACCTCTAACAACAGCAAAGCGATTACTAATGATTTAGTGAATTCCAGTTTACCTTCTTTATTCGCCCCTGATAAATTGAAAAACAAAAAAGTTTAGATTGAGGATTTGGAAGAGTGGATAACAACTGAATTTTTTCATTGCCCTGTGGATGCTTATTTGGATAACCTATGGAGAAGGAAAGACACACTTCCTAGAGTGAAATATGTAGGTCTATACAACGGAAACATGGGAGTCAATATTTCCTGGCAAAGTCCAGATTATATTTTACAGTTAAAAAAATTAAAAATATGGCACATCTTAAACTGGGCGGGCGGCAGGTGGACAAGATAAATTTCAGCGTGGGCTGAAGCCCACCCCCTTGGTGACGTCCCTAGAGGGGGGGGTCGTTTTCCATTTGAGGACATGATTGCATCTTCTGGAAATGGAAGTTAGTTGGAGTGAAGATTTCTCTTGTAATCGTAATATTTTCTCGTGATGTTCCTTCTGCCCTGTATTTTTCTTAAATATCCATTTATTCCATAAACACTTACATTTCAGCTTAAAAATGGAGGAAAGTGTATTTAGAGCAGTCTTGTCCAAAATGTTACAAATTATTAATTTAAATGTTTGCTACACTTGTAAATGTATGTTTAGTTTAAATATCTGTAATGTTGGTAGTTTTTTAGGGTGCTTAAAATTTAAATAAAGGTCCTTAAAAAGTGCTTAATAGCTCCTTAATTTTGATCCTTAAAAATGAGTACGAACCCTGCTTTGTCGCAGCTTGATGTGAACCCAAGATTACAGACTGCTGTAGCAGAGAAACTTGGAATTTCCAAGTCAACATTGTGTACCATAGGGAAAAATGGAAAATAAATTGAAAGCTGTGCATCAAAGTGTGGGCAATTTTAGAGTAAAAGGAAATCTATGAAAGCATTATCACCCCTGAGTGAGTTGGAAAACACTCTTGTCACTTGGTTCCAACAAACACGGGCTAGTAATTTGCCTATCAGTGGATCACTTCTGAAGGAAAAAGCAGTTTTTCTTACCCAGTTACTTCAAATAAAAGAATTCACTGCATCAAGTGGATGTATTGATCATTTTAAGCAAAGACATAGATAACATAGTGTAGGCCTATAGAGCACTATCCGACGAAAGCAAAAGTGTTGTTCCCGTTATGGCACAAACATAGAAAAATGAACAGCTGCCACAAATTATCGAAGGGTGCATGCTGTGTAACATTTTTAATGCTGATGAAACTGGATTGTTTAATAACCTGCAGCCAGATGAAACACTATGTTTTCAAACTGCCATGGAGGAAAGAAATCGAAAGACAGAATCACTGTTCGTCTTGCTGCCAATGCAGACAGGTCAGAAAAATTGCAGCCATTAGTTATAGGCAAATCTGCTAAACCACATTGCTTCAAAAATGAGAAATCTTTGCCCACCAAATATGAAGCAAATAAAAAGTCATGGGTCACCACAGCTTTATTCAAAAATCATGTAGAAGCCTTGGATATTCAGATGCAAGCAGAAAAAAGAAAAGTCCTCTTATTCATTGATCAGTGTGCTGTACATCCTCAGGTGAACAATCTGAAAAATGTTAATTTTCTTCCCAGCAAATTGTACTAGTGAATTGCAACCACTGTATCTGGGTGTCATTGGGTCTTTTAAAGGCCATTATCAAAAACTTCTTATGCTGAAAGTACTTTCTGTCATTGATGCAAAGGAGTATGCATCTAAAGTTAACATTCTCAATGCAATGCATTTCGTGCGACGGTCGTGGAATGCAAGTACGACAGATACCATTAAAAACTGCTTTAACAAAGCTGGCTTCTCAGGTTGTGAACAAGAAGAAAGTGGGTCCAATAGCAAAAATCCTGCTGATAATTTTGCGGATGCCAATCTTGCAGAATGGAATGAAATTGTCTCATTAGGTATTGTGTTTTCTGATTATGTTGATTGTGATACAAATGTGCATACCTGCCAATTGCAATTCTTTAACGATGTTTTAGATAAACAAATAGGACTAAATGCATTAGATCCTGATGAAGAAGAAGCAGTTAGCTGCTTTAGTTATGCTGCTAACGGTATAGAATGTACTAAAACTACTTGATGTGCTTCAATATTACTGATGACGTTTTTCATGCACTTCATAAAATTGAAGTTGCAATTTATGAAGCTAAATGTTAAGAAAAAAATATGCAATCTTCTCTAAAGCATTTCTTTTGTACAGTGTAAAAATGTAATTTACAGATATTCTGATTGTACAAGTTGTACTAATTGATGTTCTGTTTTATGCAGTTTAGGTATAACTCTTAAATCGTTATTTCAGAAGCTAAATGCTTGGGAAAAAAAAATCGACTATTGTATTTTTCTCACAATTGTAAAGTACGCTTAAATTTTGATGCTACATATTGAAGCCTAATATCTACGAATTATGCATTTAATATGCAAAGTAAATGTGTACATATAACATTTTTGATAAGAAATTTTGTAATTAAAAGTGCTGTACATAATTTAAATTTCATTGAAAGAAAGAGAACTTTGCTGCTTACATATTCTTTTATGAACACTAGCTTAATTTAAATGTTTCATTCAAAAGACTTCCTCAATTTAGCGAATTCCACGATTTTACATACAAGACTGTTGGTCCCTTGAAAATCGTTAAATCGAGGTTTGACTGTATTGAATTTATTAACCAAAAATTTGTTTTGATTGATAAATTAAGATTAATTTCTGGCTGACAAAATATGTTGCAACTTACCATTAAAATGAATCTTCATATGAAAGGTTTACTATAATTGATTAAAAAAATTAATATAATGAAAAATTGGAGTAAAGAAATCCCTGTTTTATATTTTCCAATTAGTTTTACTGCAGTTAGCAGTACCAGAAAATCTCTGATAGTCGATGGAAAGATTGAAGACTGACGTATTGCTAATTGCTCGAGATTGTGACACTTGTCACCTAGAGGTCATTTTTAGCATATCTTTTGTAAAAAAAAGATTATACTTATGTTATTGGTTCGTTTGGCTGTCTGTAGACATGATATCACTGCAACTATTAGTCCGATTTGAAAAATTCTTTTTGCATTGGGAAGCTTGAAATATGCGAATGACCCTTCATTTTTTTTTTTTTTTTTTTACAATGTACAATTTCTCCGCTAGCGGGCGTAAATGCAGATGTCGAATTTTAAAATGTTTTATTCCACATATTTGCTTCTAAACATCCGATGGAAAAAATTATTTTATCTTTCGATTCCATTTATATTGAAGAGTATTTTAGGTATAGTTACTTTTTCAAATTATGCATAGATTTTCCGCTAGGGGCGTAAAAGTAAATTATGTTTTCCCCGATATCTCTTCTTCTAAAACTCTGATTTGAAAAATGCTTTCTTTAGCGGATACAGCTCCTGACGGAAAATCTTTTGCATACAATTCCTAATTTTTGGTAAAGAATACTTTGGCCACCTGGTGGTGTAAGTGTTCATTTTTGCTTCTGATGTATTTGCCATAAAATATGAGCTTCTAAAATCTCGATTGAAAAAATGATTTCGCAGACCGATGCCACTCACGTCAATAAACCTTTTCGAAATATTTTCTTTTTAAATAATTGCATGGTTTCTGCTCAAGGGGGCATAGATGTATATCTTATTTTTGTCAGTATTTCTACTTCTAGGAGTCCGATTTGAAAAATCCCTTCTTTGTTGGATAGTGTTTTTAGTGTGACATGTTTTTCATATAGTTTCAAAATTCTCAAGTAATTTATAGACTTTCTGCTAGGGGCGTAAAGGTAAATTGTGTTTCCCCCTATATCTCTGCTTCTAAATCTCAGATTGGAAAAATTCTTTCTGCACCAAATGCAGCTTGTGATGGGAAATCCTTTCCACGTAATTTCTAATTTTTGTAAAAATGGTTTGGCCCCCAGGGGTTGTAAGTCTTAATTTCCGCTTCTGATGTATTTGCAGCAAAATCTGAGCTCCTAAAATCTCGATTGAAAAAATTTGTTTGTGGATCGATACTACTCACGTTTATAAACCTTTTAGGAACATTTTCTTTTTAAAATAATGCATGGTTTCATTGCCAGGGAACATAGATGTATATCTTGTTTTTGCCAATATCTGTACTTCTAGGAGTCCGATTTGAAAATTTCCTTCTTTGATGGATAGTGTTTCCGACACGAAATGTTTTTCATGTAAATTCAAAATTTTCAAGTAAATCATAGACTTTCTTCTAGAGGCGCAAAGGTAAATTATGTTTTCTGCGTTATTTCTGCTTCTAAAACTCCGATTTGAAAAATTCTTCCTGTATTGTATACTGATGGAAAATCGTTTTCATATGATTTCTATTGTTTAGTAAAGAATGGTTTGGCCAATAGGGGGCACAAGTGTTAATTTCTATTTATGTATTTGCAGCAAAATCTGAGCTCCTGAAAACTTGACTGAAAACATTCTTTCGTGGACCTAAACTGCTGAAATCGAAAAACCTTTTGAGAATACATTCTTAAAGTAATGCATGTTTTCCTCGCCAGGGAGCGTAGATTCACATCTTTCTTTTGTCGATATCTCTATTTCTAAGAGTCCGATTTGAAAAATTCTTTCTGTGTTGGAGAGCGTTTCCGGTATGAAATGTTTCTCATATAAATTCATATTTTTCTTAACGCACAAGTCTGCAACCAGAGGGCGTAAGCTCACGATTCCTTTTACAGCACTATCTGAGGGATTAAAAACCTGATTGAAAAACTTCTTTCTTCCGTTAAATACTGTTGCTTTCCATATCGGTTCCATTGACTTTGAATAGCTTTGATAAATTTAATGTGCCTCAGAACGGATTCAAAAGATGTGCTTTATTACACCCGGAAATTCGGTGTCATCTTTCTAGTTTATTTTTGCCCATAAGTTTTCACTGTAAAATTTTAATGGAGTATCACAAATGTTAACAGTAACATTTTTTTTTTTTTTTCACTAAAATTGTTTGAGCCATTTTACTGTCATTTTGGTGACAACAAATCATTCTACATGCATTGCCAAAATGATGGAAATGCAAGTCTAACATTATGTGCAACATTATTGAAGGTGGAATGCTTTTACTTGCAGAAATATGCAAGGGTGCATGTTGGTCAAGTCAAACCTGATACTTTGGTATTCTTAGCTATGTAGATTTGTATCATTGAAGTGAATGTTAAAAAATATATATGTCTGTAAAAGTTATGCTTTAGATTTCTGATGAGCAGGTAAATGGAAAACCTACCATTTTGCTATCTCCTCCTATGTTGCTGAAGTTAATTATTCCGTGAGTGAGTTTTGTTTGCAACAGCATTTTCTGTGATAAACCACAATGTGGAAAATGCAACATCACTGTAATTATTACATTACAGTTTTTTTTTATCACAGCAATGGTGTAAAAAATATTCTGTTAATTGCCTCATATTTTGGCTCTTTACATGTTACTGAACATAAAAAAGAAACAAAAATGCTGAAATAAGATCTTTAAAATATTCTTCAAAGTTTAAAAACTGAAAGGTATGGATACAGTCACCAAAATGACATTTTGCAACATGAAATGAAAAAGTAAGACACAAAAAGATTTTATGGTAGCATAATTTAAGAACTGTCAAGCGAATAATTTTGTTTAACATGATGGTGTTTTTCACTACATTTTTTCCAAAATTCAGTTGTCCTTTGCCTTCACGACATGTTTTGTTTCATTTCAAGATTTCGTTCATATTAGAACCTTGTTCCACAGAAATTTGGTTATTCTTGTTATACCCATGCAGAGCAGAACTGACAGTTTTTGTGAGGATGTTATTAGTCAAGCATATCATTTATGATACATCAATTTGTGCCATCTCACGCTGCTTGTACCATCAAAAGTCAATTGTTGGTGATGTTATAAGGAAACAGAAACATGGCAGTACCACAATTATCCAACAAGATACTTGATGGCAGAGTACATTGATGTTCCTTGTAAAACACCGAGCAGAAGTTTGAAGCATTAACATTCTGTATGAACACATTGCATACCAAGCTCTATAGTGTCAGTTGTCATGAAAGAGTTACGGGCTGTGCTGAAACTGAGTGTGGGGGTAGAACTTTGTGCCTGCATAAAAAATGAAAATAATTTCTGCTGAATTTTAAAAGAAAAAAATTTTCTCCTTGAAAATTTTAGTAGTTTTTAATGCTCGTCATTTCAAGATGAATCTTGAAATTGGTGAAATTTTCTTTTTCATGCACCTCCCTTCTGCTAAAAGTTTTGCTCTCCTGCTTTTCAAGGAGTCCTGACATCACAATCAGCAATCTGTAGTCTTACTTAGTATAGTACAAAAAAGTGAAGTAATTAGGGCTTTGGAGTTCTAAATTGGTTTGTTATACCGGTGAGGTGGGCAGTTTGGATGTAGCAGATGATCGGGAATGATCTGCTTAAGGCTGACAGTGAAGCTCGGAGGATGTGGTGTAATAATACTGTTGGTGTGTGTATCTCTCTCTCTCTCTCTCTCTCTCTCTCTCTCTCTCTCTCTCTCTCTCTCTCTCTCTCTCTCTCTCTCTCTCTCTCTCTCTCTCTCTCTCTCTCTCTCTCTCTCTCTCTCTCTCTCTCTCTCTCTCTCTCTCTCTCTCTCTCTCTCTCTCTCTCTCTCTCTCTCTCTCTCACACACTCACTCACTCACTCACTCACTCACTCACTCATATTTCGGACCTTTCCTGTGATAGTTTTAGGGTATAAACCAGTGTTCTTTGCAGCATCATCATACCAAAAGTACTGTATGTGGATCCCAGTTATATAAGAACCTCCCAACTTGGAACCCTATGGACAGTATTGTTGCTAGATAAACACATTGGGTAACTGAGCTGGTTAATGTTCAGCAGGAGGAATAGAAAACTATATCAGCTATGGTCTACCATTTATTATTTAATAGCTATTCTTGTAAAGTGGAATGTGTCTGTGTCACAGCCGCCCCGGTGGCGCAGTGGTCTAAGCGATGGCCTCTGATCATTCGTCCGAACGGGGTCCGGGTTCGAATCCCGGTGAGGCATGGATGTTGTGTTTGTCTTACGACACTGGCTCTCTCCCTTCCCTGGAACCAGTGACCCTAAATTAGGGACGGGCGACTGCTTATAGCCCATTGAGTTGCTCATGGTGGTCGTTAAACCTCCAATCAAAAAAAGAAAGAATGTGTCACAGCCTCCAAAGAAGTCTAGCATTCACATTGAGGTGAGTGGCTGTGACATCAATATGAAACAAACATGTGCTTAGATACTTTTTGGAGGGTAGTGTGAATGTTGTTTTCTATGTATAAATGTGAGCTTTGGGGCATCTTTCCTAAATGCAGATGTGCACAGTTTCTAAATCAGCATATCTTGCAAATTTTAATGTTGTAGCTTCTTGTTGAGATTGTTTTTCCTCAGTAGTGGATCCCAGTTATATTGCTGCTGAGAATCTGGAACACCAAAAGGATTTGCTTTGCAACACATGCTAAATTTAAAATTAATTTTGTACTTTAACAGAAGTCTGTGTAGCTCCAGTTTACACAGAGGCATAACGAGGGCAGGGCAGCTGCCCCGGGCGCAGTGCAAGACGACATAAAAATCTATGTTTACAATCTTATTACAACTGAAATTGAACCTTCTCAACCAGTTTCTGGTTAATTTTTTTTCCGTACTTTGTCATTTGTCAGTTAACAATATTTTCTTATAATACTTTTTGCCCAGTTTCAGTAGTCTTTTCACTTAAAATTCATATTTCTTCCTCAAAATATTCTGTGGATGTTAGCTACTCACATGCAGAAATGAAGACATGGTTGTACGTATGCTGCTAGATCTGAATATCGTTCACATTGTTAAAGATTCTCTGGGGCTATTCGATCACTACTGCGAGCTATGATGGCCAACCACATTCGGTTCTGATGTGATACCAAAGATATGCTGTACAAATAATCAGGTTGATTGTGCCTCCCCCATTGCAATGACATTTAGGTTTGACATTTATTTTGTCAAGCAGTGTATGTATGTGTATTTATATGGTAAGAAAGACAAATGGGGGGCACAATATTTTGTGGTCTGCCCCAGGTGCAGAAATGCTTAGTTACACTTCTGTCCAGTTCAGTTTAAAAATTTCTCTGTTGATAGTGTTCTTCTGTAGATTTTTTTATATTAGTCTCTCCAGACACTCCCTTCCTAAAGTCCTGTACATATGATCTGATTTTAAATATTTTTGAATGATAAAAATCTCAACAATGCCAATTTTGAACAATGAAAGAACTTCAAAAATACAACTGAGGGAAAGGCTGACTTCAAATGTGATTCTGTTGATTCTATCGTGCATTCTGCAAGCACTTGCAGTGACACAAACCGCCATTTTCACGCAGAAATAGCTCCATGCCTAGATCGTAGAAACTGCTCTGTCTATTCTTTCAAATAACCTCTTTTTGATTAAGTGAAGAAGGGGCTGGTATTCTTCTCTGTTATGTTTGTCTCATCATGTGTCAGTTAAGAGTCTGAAGGTTCTGCCATCTATTGTTCAGTACCATCAGTTTTAAGTTCAAAAATGTTTTAAATCTTCCCTTTTAAGCTATTAAAGAGTTAAGGTTTTATAATATTTTACTTGGTTTTATTTGTAAATATTGTCATTTTAGTCTTACATGTAAAGCTAAAAATTTACTGGGGAAGGGGTTGACTTCAGAGTTTTTACATACAGCATACGTTTATATATGACGAGAAATGTTAAAACCTATGGTATAACTCTTAAATAATATAAAGTTGCACCTTACTAACTATGAAAAAATCCATATTATTTGAATTATTGCTTATATTTTAAATCATTCCTTATATTTCTCCTTCAATATTTGCATGTATTTTCAAAAATTATGCTGCTGGTAAGAATATATATTTTGTTCAAATCTGAAAATCAAAATGTATGCCTACATTTTTTCTTTGTCATGAAATATGTGTTTGCTCCTTTCAAAGTTTGTTGTTTCTTTTCATTATTGGTTGATTTTGTAATTATTTTAAATTTGAACTTTTCAGGTAATTCCAAGGGAAAAGATTTTCCAGTTGTGCCAAGCTGTTGTTGACTCTGGGAAAGAGTATTCCAAGAAAAAGAAGTCTCCTAGTCCCCTGATGTATGCATATTATGACACTGAATATTTAGGTAAGTAAAAAATAAGTCACACATAAGGTAAATATGATTCATTAAAGTTATGTTGTGCAATTCACAGCTTGTGCCACTGAAAATAGTTCTTTAATTCAAAGTTTTTTTTTAGCTCAAATTCATCAATTCATCTGCCATAAAAAAATTTCTTGTTAATTTCATGCAATAATGCATCTAACTATTATTCTGGGAAATATGTGTTATTGACATCCGTCAATATACGTATTAGAGGTAATACAAGGGTCATTCGTAAATAACTGGGAATTACCTGGAATATAAGACTCAAGATGATGATAGCTGCACTGTCACACTGTAACACATTCCATGTATTCCCCACCAAAGTCAGTGCACAGTTTTCATCTTAAAACTTCCTAATGACTTTAGCATACCAGTCTTTGGGGACAGCACACACTGACTTGTGAACACTTCTCTGCAAGATGTCATCCTTCTGGAATTATTGGAAGACCAAAAATTCCTGAATCTCATCAAACAAGCTATAATCCAGTTGCACCAAATCAAATGATATGTCTTACCACATCCATTTAAATATGGATGTGGTTAGGCTGTGAAGCCAAGGGATGTTAGTCGTGTTTATGTTGTTGTATGACTAAGAGGCTTGGCATGCTATGCTGCAACAGCACTTGCTGTGCACATTTCCTTTGCAATGAAGGCTATTGAGGGTGTTGCAGTATACTCCACTGTATGTTGTTGTTTCCTATGGAAACCACTCCAACATCAGAATTCCCCACACATACCAGAATACTATCTGCATGGCAGCAGAGGGAGCTGCTCAAAACTTTTTGCTATGAGAACTTTCATCATGTTTCCATTGCATGGTTTGCCTTTTATTTTCATGAGTATGTTAGTTAAACCATGACTCATCACCTATGACCAGCCTGGCAAAGAAGCCTTCAAGATCCTATTTGTGAGTTGCAAGCAGTTCACACGTCTCCTTTTGTTGAGGTACCTGTTCATATAACACCCAGTGTATGAACACTTTTTTATTTTCAATTCCTTATGGGTTATTGCAATAAGTGTAGCACAGCACTGATATGTCAAATGCTGCAATTCCTCAATTGTTGTGTGTCTTTCTTTGTGCACAATTGTGGAAATGCTGCACATTTTTGGGCTGTTGCTGGTCGACCTAGGCTGACTCCTGTTAAACTTTCATTTTCATTGTTGAAGGCTTCCACCTATTAGAAAACAGTGCTGTGACCAAGTTCCGCTTCACCACAAACCATCCTTAACTGATGGTGAATGCCAGAAGGTGACGTGTTTGTTCCAGGGGAACCACATGGCCCAACGTCGTTTGTGATAACCTCTCATGCTTTCCTCTTTAGCTTGCAACTGATCTGAGAAATTAGTGTACTGCACACAACATAATCAAACATTAGCTGCCATCCTGTGGGTTAAGGCTATTCCCAAGATTATCCAGCATAGGAATAGCAGGTGTCTAGATGCTAGCTATCATGCACTGTTGCCAATCATTCCATTTATTTATGAATGACCCTCCAGGCACTTGGTGTATATGTGATGAAACTCGTATAAAGATGAGTTAACAAACCACATGTGAATGCATGCACACACACACAACATGTATAATTGATCATTATATGAGTTGAAAATGCCCATTTTTGCTATGATGAATTTAAGTGTAGTTACTTCCTGCAATGCAACCTAAGGAACACCCTATCAAGCATTAACCATCTTCCACATTCGGCAGTTACTATGAAATAGTGTTCAGCATGTTCCATTCTTTTGTTCTCCTGAATTCGTTGAATAGAAAATCTATTAATAGGAAGCTCATCAACATTGTGACTCGGGGCTTTTGCTGTGGCCTGAAGAACGTAAACAGCACCTCTTGAACTCAATTGGCATCTATCTAAAGCAGCCACTAGTTTTGGTGTATAATGAAATGTTTGGTACTTCGTTTTATAACATTCTGCCTTGGTGTGTTCTCCGGTAACATGGACAAAACCTCACCATTTTTGGTTTCATCTGAAGTAGAGCATGCTTCATCAGTCTCTGCTGATGATGAAAAATCATATGAAGCTGAAGATGTTGATGCTGTAATTTAGCGTTTATTTTGTCTTTTCTTCGATTTTCTTTTGCCTCACCCTTTCATCCTTTTCAAAACGTTTTTTGTCTACACCTGCTGGGTAGCCATTTTGTCCTGGCGCTCTCTGTCATTGTAAAAAGATCCTGTCTTCTATTTTGATAGTTTGAGAATTGTAATTGTTGTAGTGTATGCTCCTTGTGACTCGGAACCTTCTGATAAGAAAGAAGATTTCTGGAATGAGCTAAAAGCTGTTTTGAGCCAGTTTGGTGCTAAAGAAAAAGTTATAATAGCAGGGGATTTCAATGCTAGAGTAGGTGTGCAGAATGCAATTTCTGACAATGTTCTGGGTAAGTTTAATGATCCTTGTGTGAATGATAATGGTGAAAGATTAATTGAATTCTGCATTGAGAATGATTTGTATGTATCTAATACATTTTTCAACCACAAGTATATACACACATATAATTGGGAAAATCGTACTCTTGGTCAAAAGAGTGTGATAGATTTTGTTGTTTATGATCAGCGTTTGAAACACTTAGTTGTTGACACCCGTGTCATGAGAGGTGCGGATGTTGGTTCTGATCATTACTTGGTAGTGTCACGAGTGAAACTTAATGTTGGTTGGAGGAAAAGAAATAGGAAGAGACCCAGGATAGAAAGAATAAAGGTTGATACGCTCCTTGAAGATCATCAGCGTTATTCTGACTTACTCGGAGAACGACTGAAGGATCTGAAATCTTGTGAGAGGGTTGTAGAAAAGAAGTGGGAATGTTTTAAGAACTGTGTTGTTACTGCTGCTAAAGAGGTCTGTGGCACCACAATAGGGGGTAACAATAGAGGCGATGCTTGGTGGAATAGTGAGATTGATAAGGCAGTAAAGAAAAAGAAGGAAGCCTATTTGGGGATGTTGCAAGGTAGAGTCTCTGTGGATGAATATCGCTGTAAGAAGCGTGAAGCTGCTAAGCTTGTTCGCCACAGTAAGGCAAAAGATAGGAAAGAGAAAGAGGAAAGGCATGAACTGGCTTTTTGGAAAGATAGAAAGTCCTTCTGGAAGTACACGAGACTCAGGAAAAATAGGGGAAACAAAGTTGTAAGTTGTGTGAAGAATGAGATTGGGGAAATGATATGGCAGTCCAATGAGTTAAGTGACAGATGGAGTGAATACTTCTGTGAGTTATTAGATCAGGAGAGCAAAAATGATTCTGAGACAGATGCAGATAATGTCACAATGAGGGATGAAAGCACAGGAGGGATCTCAAGAGAAGAAGTGTGTAAAGCTCTAAAATCTCTTCAGAATGGTAAGGCTCCAGGAGTTGATGGCATAACTGCAGAGATGTTGAAGTATGGTGGTGACTCTATAATTGACTGGTTAACTGAAATTTGCCAGTTTTGCTGGGAGTTAGGAATGGTCCCTCGGGATTGGAAGGATGCTATCATTGTTCCCTTGTATAAGGGAAAAGGTGATCAGACTGAATGCAAGAACTATCGTGGTATTAGCCTACTGAGTGTGCCAGGGAAAGTGTTTGGTAAGGTTGTTATTGAAAAAGTATGGGGTCTTACATCAGAGAAAGTGTGGGATGTTCAGAGTGGTTTTATGCCTGGTAAAGGCTGCACTAACCAGATTTTTGCATTACGCATGATGATTGAAAAGTATCTGGCTGTTGGGAAGAAAGTTTTTACTGCCTTCATTGATTTAGAGAAAGCTTACGACCGAGTCAATAGGACACTTTTGTGGAAGGTATTGAATGAATATGGTGTTACTGGGAATCTACTTAATAGTGTAAAAGCCATGTATGCTGGTAGTAGAGCTTGTGTACGAGTGAATGGTGTTTTATCAAAATGGTTTTCCATTGGTGCAGGAGTTAGACAAGGTTGTGTAATGTCACCATGGCTGTTTAATATATTTATGGATGCATGCATGCGTGAGGCCAAAACAGATAATAGTGGTTTATGTCTTGGTGATATCCGTGTGTGCAGATTGCTGTATGCTGATGACACTGTCCTGTTGGCAGAGAGCAAAAGTGAGTTGCAGAGTATGTTGACTCGGATGCACGAAGTTTGCATGAAATTCAAACTGAGTATAAATAAGGGAAAAACCAAAGTTACGGTGTTTGAGAGAGGAATGGGTAGCACTGAATGTAATGTAAGTATAAATGGCACTGTGATTGACCAGCTGAGTGAGTTTGTGTATTTAGGAAGCATGTTTGACAGAGAGAACAAGTTGGATGGTGAAATCAGTAGGCGAGTGAATTCTTCTTTGAAAGTCATAGCTGCTTTGGGAGGTTTTCACAGGAATGATGGGTTCTCTAGAGAGTCCCGCATGGCTGTGTATGAAACAGTAATTGTTCCTACTCTGATGTATGGCAGTGAAACCTGGGTACTGCAGAAGAAACATATGAGTCGTTTGTGTGCTGGAGAAATGCGTTACTTACGTGGGGTTTGTGGCAAGACACGATCTGATTGTGTGAGGAATGAAGATGTATTGCAGTTGTGTGATGTAAAGCAAAATGTTGTTAGCAAGGTGGAGACCAATATGCTTCGATGGTTTGGCCATGTTGAAAGAATGAGTGATGAAATGCTTACTAAGAAAATATTTTCAGCCCAAGTGGCAGGAAGGAAAGGCAGAGTAAGGCCAAGGAAGACATGGGTGGATCAGATTCAGGAGTGTCTGCATGAGAAAAAGATTATGAGTATGAAGTATAAAAGATCTTGTGTACGGCGTGTAATGGATATCAGTGAAGCACGAGTTGTATGTCAAGATCGCTGTAAATGGCGAAGTTTGATACGACAACAATAAGTAAAAATATCTGGGGCGCAGTGGTCTAAGGCGATGGCCTCTGATCATTCGTCCGAAAGGGGTGAGGCATAGATGTTGTGTTTGTCTTACGGCACTGGCTCTCTCCCTTCCCTGGAACCAGTGACCCTAAATTAGGGACGGGCGACTGCTTATAGCCCATTGAGTTGCTCACGGTGGTCGTTAAACCTCCAATCAAAAAAAAAAAAAAAATATCTGGAAGTTTGTATTTCTTTTTGGAGCTAATCTCAGAGAACAGCTTAGTGATATGTATGTATGTATGCAGAGTATTGGCATGCACAATATCAAATAAATTGTCCAAATTGTTTTTAAACTCCTTCGCATTGCTTAAAAATATCTTGTCTTCTTTGCATTGTGCTTTTTTTTGCAGTTTCTCCACGTGGAATACGAGTTAATTAGTTTTTTTTGTACAAAAAAAGCTAGGCTCATGTTGGTATTCTTGCTTTTTCCCAAAATATCATACATTCCCGCACAACAGGATTTGCACTTTCACTGACAGTGAGCTTTAGCCTCTAGTATGTCAAGAAACAAAACAGCTAGCACTTGTTGATTTGATGTCAGTTTAATTCCGTTTATTTAGTGAGTCACATCCCCCACTATGAAAATCACTTTTCTTCCGACTTCGTAACTCATACAACATAATATTAGTTTAACAAAATGCAAATACATATAACACAGCCGGAAACTAAAAGCAAACTGACTACTCGTATATGGATGTGTCAACACGTCACCCAGGCGACTTGCTCATGAAAATGAGTCAGCGTGCCACGTACTCGCGGTGAAGTTGGCACAGGTTAAAATGCTTCAATCATCTAGAAATTTCTTTTAATAGTGTTTTAGACTAATTGGAACCAAATTGGCAGGTATGTGGTCAATTTGTGAAAGGAACTTGGTGAGTCCTTCATCCAGCAATGGATTGATGATGATGATATAATAATTTTCCTCTCATTTTGTATCAGAATTATATTTCAATTATTAGTTATATTTTGTTATCCTTGTTACTTTTTGACACATGCTTACAAATGGTATTCAGGCAGGAAAATGGCATGTAACAAAAGTACTGAAACATGAAGCTAGTTTATCCTGATTTTCTGGTGAATGTTTTCACACATAAAAGCTGTTATTATTGTCGTTGACCTCATGCCACCAAACTATAATATTCCAGATCTTCTGTTGGCTTTTTCAAAACATAAGATTTGTGATTTTCCTCTTGCAATTCTTGTGATCAGATCATCAAGATATATTTTCATTATCTTTTTTATGTAAATTAAATGCCCGGTACTAATCTGATATCATTGGCACACATTCTAATTTTATGTTTCCTCTGAATTCAATAACTTCCCCATAATATTCTCATTTACTATTAATTTCTATCTCCTCATATTAGTGCCTTTTTTGATCCATATCAGAATGATCAATTTAGATTTTTTGAAATTTACCATCATATTGAACTCTTAGAAGTTCTTCAAGAAGCTCAATTAGGAATGCTAAAGTTTGAATCAAGGGTTATGAGATGAGCAGTGATAATTTTTTAAAAGTACAAACTTTTAATTAAATCTCTGAAATAGAGACCAACAAACCAATACCAAGGTTTATATACCAAGTAACTTGGCAGCGAGCCCATATTTCTAGAGACAAATTGCCAAAGATTATATTAAAACTGAAAGTTAGATGATTTTTACTGAAAGTTAGATGGTTTTTACTGAAAGTTAGATAGGTCTTCTCCTTATACAGTGATGCTGTTTCTTTCAGCATTCTGTCATTAAAACCAAAAGAATTTTGCTATGGCATTTGGTCTTTATCCCACCTGTTTCTAGATAGTTTGCATACATACCTGAGTATTTTGTACTGGTTCCACATCTTTTTGTGATGCTATTTTACCCAATGGTAGTACTTGTAGTTAGTGTCGACAGCCCCTGTGCATCATTAATTGACAGTGAGTTTGATCTGTATTCAAGTGAACTTCAGCTGGAGCATTTTTATTGCATCCTACAGAAACGCAGAAGGCTTTTAAAAGACCAGTACTGTTTTCTCTCTTGTGTGTTCAGTCATAGGCAAAGGTACAAAATATGCTTTTTGTTGGATGTCACCACCCAGTAATTCAATGTATATTGTTATGGCTATAATAGTGTAATTACAGTACAGTGACATCTGATGTTTTTATTTATTGGATTTTTAGTCACTTGCAGAGAGGAGGCAGGTTTTTTTTTAATTATGATATGTATTGTAATATACCAAAGTAAAAATATCTGACATATTATAACAAGAGGTAATTTACTGCATTTCTTCTAGGTGCTGCTCATGGATTATGTGCTATACTGCAGATGCTCTTGAGTTTTCCTGATTACCTGGATTCTTTTCCTGAAGCTGAAAGAAATGTAAAGGGTGCTGTTGATTTCCTTCTTAGTTTGCAGACTGCATCAGGCAATTTTCCATGTGCTATGGATGAAGTTATTCACCAAAGACCAGAGCAGGATGAACTTGTGCATTGGTGTCATGGTGCACCAGGTTAGTTTCTTTTATGATATGTATGTTAATTTTAATTTGTAAGTTTTGCTTGTACTTCGTTGTTTCGTTGTCAGTGACAGGAATTTTATAATAATTATGCTGTCGATGGATACTTTAGTGTTTCAAACATTAAGGATTACAGAAACCTATGTTGTGGGTTCTTAGAAATATTCTAGACTAATTTTCAAAATGAATATCACTTCATCAGTTCTTCAACAATGTTTATTTCTATGACAGTTAACAATCAGTCTTGATTATGAGGTGGTCTGCACTCTGAAAATAAATCTAGAATGATTTTAAATATTCTAATAAAAACTAAAATGAGGTTTATCTAATCCATTTTCATCTTACATGTAAATATAGAATTTAAGATATTTTTCTGTGCACATCAAACAACAGTTAAAAACAATTGGGCATTCATCTAGGTTTGGGACTTTGGATAAATTGTTATAATATTATTGAACATTTTATGTACATACATACTGGCTAGCTCCTCAAAGAAAGTTCATCTGCCAGATTAACATTTAAAACTGATGAAACTAGATTTTAATTACTGTTGATGTATCAAAGGTCTGTATTTGCAGCTATCTCGGCACATATCTTAAGCTTCACTGACATCTATCACACATCTCACACAAGACCTTTTGTACTTTATACTCATATTCTTTTTCTCATGCAGACATTCCTGAATCTGGTCCTTTCATAATTTCCTTGGCCTTTCTACTTTCCGTTTCTGCCATTTGGGCAGAATAAATTCTCTTACTATCTCACCACTCATTCTTTGAACGTGGCCGAACCACCTGAGAATATTTATCTTCACCTTACTATCAACATTTTGCCTCACATTACATATTTGCAATGCATCTTTGTTTCTCACATGGTCAGAACGTGTCTTGCCACAAACCCCCCATAAGTAATGCATCTCTCCAGCACACAAACGACTAGTATGTCTCTTCTGTGGTATCCAGGTTTCACTGCTGTACATCAGAGTGACAACAACTGCACTTTCATATGCAATCATTCAGAAAAAATTTACACTCAAAACTGTAAGCTCAGTAAACGATGGTCTTGAGCTGTACAGTTATTTTGGTTTATAAATAATTCTCTGAACAACTTGATTCACTGTAGTTCTATAAGTGAGAGATTCCTGTGGGTGCATTTGGAAGTGAAACTGCAGAGAACAATAGTTATAGTGTGTGCTCTTTGTGATTAAACCTTCAGATTGGAAATGTGATTTCTAGAATGAGCTAAAAGCTGTGCCAGTTTGGTGTTGAGAAAGTTATTAAAGCAAGGAAATTCAAAGCTAGATTAGGTGTTCAGAATATGAGAATTCTGAAAATGTTCTGGGTAAGTTTTATGATGAAAGATCAATTAAACTCTGAATTGAGAATAGGTTGCTTGTATCTAATATGTTTTTCAACCACAAGTATATCCACACTTATACATGAGAGGATAATGCTCTGGGGCAGAAAAGTACAAGGAGCATCCTGAAAGTAATGCCTCCTCCTTAATAACTTTTTAAATTTTGAAGTGATTTTAATGAAACTGCACTGACATGTACGATGATATGTTACCAATATGGGAACAAAGTTTTTCCAGAATCGGAAATAAACATCATGAATGACAGAGAAAAGCAGCAAGCCGTAATTGAATTCCTGGATAAAGATAGATATGAGGCTCCAGAAATCCACAGAAGACTCCTGGCGGTGTATGATGGAGCTGCCACAATCAATATCAGTACTGATATTGATTGTGGCAGCTCCATCATACACCGCCAGGAGTCTTCTGTGGATTTCTGGAGCCCCATATCTATCTTTATCCAGGAATTCAATTACGGCTTGCTGCTTTTCTCTGATGCCCAAAGATAGATGAAGAGGTTTCAAGAGGGAGAAAGTTCAGTGGAAGACCCGCAACTACAGTGACAGATGCCAACAGGCAATGAGTGAAAGACCTCATCACGGCTGATCGTCGTGTCACCATCCAGGAGTTGTATGATGCAATTCATTGTGGTCATAGTTCTATGCAATTAGGGATCTGGGATACAGAAAAATTTGTTCAAAGGGGATCCCAAGAAACCTAACCCATGGACATATGCCGGAACCTCTTGGACTGTTATGAGGGGAAGGATGAGGTGTTTCCCTCTAATGTTGTGAATGGGGATGAAACCTGGGTGTTCTTTCATGACCCAGAAACAAAACTTGTGTCAATGGAATGGCACTGCACATCTTCACCTCAACAGAAAAAGGTGAAAACAACTCGTTCTGCAAGGAAAGTGATGGTGACAATTTTCTGGGACAAACGTGATGTCATTTTGACTGATTTCTTTGAACTGGGTGCAACAATAAACAGTGCTCACTATGTGCAGACATTGAAGAAGCTAAAGGAAGCTATCAGAAGATAAAGACGTGGCATTCCACTTCATAGTGTTGTTTTACACCATGATAACGCACGTCCCCACACCTCAGTGGAGACTTCACTGGCTATTGCCAAAATGGGATGGACAGTGATGCCCCAACTCCCCTACTGTCGTGATTTGGCTGTCTCAGACTTTTTCCTGTTTGTCCCTTTGAAAAACACCCTTTGTGGGGAACGCTTCGACGATGTGACAGATGTTAAACTTAGGCTGTGAACTCATAGGTGAAACGACAGCCTCAGGAATTTTTCCAAAATGGATTTTACCAATGGGTTCAAAGATGGCAGAAATGTTTAGAAAGTGGTAGACAATACTTTGAATAAGCTAGCATTATTAACAATATGTCCAAGTATTTTACCACCAAGTTTCACATTTTTGCTGCTACAAATAAAAATCCTATGAGGGACGAGGCATTACTTTCAGGATGGCCTTCATATAACAGATTTTGTTGTTTGTAATCAGCACCTGAAACACTTAGATGTTGAAACTCATGAGATGGGAGGTATGATCATTACTGTTAGTGTAATGAGTGAAGCTTAATGTTTGTTGGTGAAACGGGAATAAGAAAATTCCTGTGGTGAAAAAATTCAGGTTGAAAGACTTCCCAAAGAACATCAGTGTTACTCTGAAATACTTAGTAAATGACTGAATCAGGTGAAGAGATGTGAAATGGATGTGAAAAAGAAGTGGACATGCTTTAAAAATTGTGTTGTCACTGAAGAGCTTTGTGGTACTGCAGCAGCATGTAGCATTGAATGGGATGCTTGGTGGAACAGCGAGGTTAAAGAAGCAAGTAAAGAGGAAGAAGGAAACATATTTGGGGAGATTGCAAGGTAGTGTTTCTATGGGTGAATATCATTGTAGAAAGCATGAAGCAGTAGAGCTGGTTCATCAGAGTAAGGCAAAAGATAGAAAAGATTAGGTGGAAAGGCATGAACCAGCTTCTTCAAAAGGATAGAAAATTGTTCTGAAAGTACACAGGATATAGAAAAAACAGGGGAAATAAAGTTCTAAGTTGTTTGAAGAACAGAATTAGAGAAATGCCATGAGAGAGCTAAATGTGAAGTAAGTGAAAGATGGGGTGAATACTTCTGTGAGTTATAGCACATGAAAGAGCAGAGATTATTTTTCAGGTACAAGCAGGTGATGCCAAAGAGAGACAGAAAGAGGACATCACAGCAGGGATGAAAAGGGGAAACATTGTCAGTCAATTCATAAATAACCACTAGGCTTGAAAATGCATAATAAAATTCAGTTTAATAGGTGTAAATGGAAATGTAGGGATAACTGCCAAGCTTTTGCCACACATTGGTAGCTTTTTCAAGGCACAAACAACATACAGACCAACTGAAAATTTTTGAATAAAAGAAATAAACATTTAAAGTGAATAATGTGCACATTTGTTGAATGCAGACAGAGCAGCACATGATACAGTTCCTCATGATACAGTTTAGATATCATGGATGTTCCTTTAGCAGAAGTATACAGTACAATAGGTGCCAATTCATTCCAGAGTGGGCTTGCTCTTTTGCATGAAACTTCCTTTTACAATACTGTGTTAAGCTTGCTGTTCTTCACTTCCCTCTTTTTCTAACCAATCATGGTAGCAAAAGACCTCTTGGTCATACCAATATAGATCTAGAGCTGTCAAAGTACAATAAAGGGATGGAGTAGACCCCAGTACATTTAGGAGGGGTTGGCTTAGGATTGTGATGGGTGACAAAATTTGCAATATATGTCTTGGTGAACTTACCTCTAGACAAACCCAAACTTCCGTAGGTCTTTTAAAACCAGAATGAGAATCTTTGTATGTAGGGAACAGACCTAATGTATTGTGGATCTGGTGTAGGTTTATTACCAGTGTTGTAGCTTATATTTTAGGCTTTTGCAATAACTCTGCAGGCTTGAGTTTGCTCATAACTTGATGAAACAGCTAGATCAAGGAGATTTTTAATCTCAGAATCTCTTGTAATACCATCGGAAGATATAAAAACTGCATGTCAGTGCTTGAGATCAGATGAAGTTATTTTTGTAACTATTAGGGCAAAATGACCTTGGGTACATATTGTCTATTGTAATAAACATTTGTGGGTAGCAGCCCATCTACAGTTTTTTGAACCATAACTTCTAAAGAAAGGGAGGGGGGATTATCCAATTCAGTTTCAATAGTTAATTTGACAGCAGGATTTGCAGAGTTGATTTTCTCCAAGAAACATTGAAGGTCTGATCTGCTATGTGGAGAGAGTACAGCAAACCTAATTCGACGTGTCTGTTTACGGTCTGTGTCAATACAGAGATCTCTATAGCTGCATGTGCACCTCATTGAATGTTATCCACTGTGGATTTTGGGGCTGCTGTGGCTTGCTGTCGAATGCAGTGATTGACCATTCAAATATTTGCCTGCATACACATGTCCCAGTACGGCAAAGCAAGTTACCTTCCTCCAGCCACTCACCACCTTCCGCTGACAATTGTTGCTTCCTGATGCTATGCTGGATCCAACCAGATGTACGTAGCCTTACTGTAAAGCCTCTGGTAAAGATGTCTATGTGATGTTGAGATTCCTGATGATATTACCTAGGCATTCTTACTTCTTACACATGCTTTTTCCCTGAGATAACTCCGATGCAGCAGTTCACATGCCCAGGCGAGGATGACCAAACTTAGCTAGAATGAACCTTTTTGCCCCCTTTTATCTCCACCTGTCATGTGATTGGTTCACAGCTGCAAATATTTGCATAACCCAACTGGTGACATATACCCAGCAACTTGCATGGCACTCTGACAAATGCTTCCAAGTGTGGCATTTTTTTATGTTGAGCAGTGTACTTTGTTTCAAAAATAATTTTTTTCTCATGTGGTACCTTAAATAAAGGTTAAGTGGATGCATCTATCTTTTATAAATGTGAACACTGATTTTATGGGCTCCCTGTTCTATGACAAAGGTAAGAATGCAAGCTAAATATGATTTATTTGTGTGTATTTTTTTCTAATTATATTTTAGTGTTTTAAAATATGAGAGTAATCCAGAAAGTAAAGAATGTTTGTTCCTGGAGTCATTACATGTGAGCGCTGTTGCTGGGTCAAAGTTAACTGGCCGTAGTTACGTGTTAGCTGTTGACCACAGTGTTATGTGCACTACTTTTATCTGTTGGAGAGTTTGTATGGTCATTTGTAATGAATAAGATTGAAAAAAAAAACTGACTGCAAAGTGCAGTCAGTTATTTGCTTCCTGAATGCATAAAATGTTGAACCAATTGAAGTTTATCATAACTGTTGGGTATATGGTGAGGGAATAATGAATGTGTTAATGTGAGAAAATGGTATCTAATGTTTAACAATGGGAGAACAAATGTCCATGATGAGGAGCTATCTAGGCATCCCTGTCTCATCACAGACAAGCTGATGGAAAAGACTGATACACACATTTGACAGAACAGGTGCTTTATGATTCAGGAATTGCATGAAAAATGTCCTGAAGTTTCTTCATCTTTAATTCATCAAATTGTTCGCAAATATTTCAATTTCCTCAAAATTTGTATAGGATGGGCCACACAATTGTGTACAGATAAGCACAAGAAACAGCAAATGAGTGCTTCTTTGACAATTTTAGCATGTTGTCAACAAGATGGTGATGATTTTTGGATCACGTTGTTACCAGAGATGAAACCTGTGTCTTACACTATACCATGAAGGCAGTAGTGTAGTCCTTAAAGACGAAGTGGCCTGGCGCTCCGAAAATCGATCCAGGCATTATAGACTCCAGAAAGCATGTGGGGCAGGGGAGGCACAAAGAAACCTTTCATCGGATATATCTACAAGGTCTATGGGTTTGTGCTTAGCCACCATGAAAAAAAAATAATAAGGAAAAACGAAGAGAGAGAACGAAAAAGAAGAAAGAAAAATCTCGGTTAAGATTACTTGTGTTAAAAACATGCTGATTTTGATGGGTGACAATTCAATACATAACTTTCAAAAGTCCATTTGAGTTAGGTAAAAAATAGCCTGGTGCCTCTGGGCCTTGAAAAAAAAAAAAAAAAAAAAAAAAAAAAAAGTGGCCTGGCGGTGCCACCCCTGCCTGAAAGGTAAATGTCAATCTCTGGAATTACATCATGCTCACTCACCAGAAAAGTAAAAGAAATTCAAGAAGACTTTGTCTCCCTGAAAAGTCTTGGCCACAGTCTTTTGGGATCTTAAAGGCATCTTACAGGTGGAATTCATGCCTTGGGGAATAACTGTTAATGCTGATGCTTATTGCAGCACTCTTTAAAAGGTCCAATGTGCTATTTAGAATCATCATAGAGCCTTGCTTGCCCGTGAAGTTCTTCTCCATGACAACACCAACCCACATGCTGCCACCAGTACACAGGCATTTCTCAAGGACTTTACTGGGAAGTTTTGAGGCATCCCCCATATAGCCTGGAACTTGCTCTGAGGGGCTAACAATTGTTTCCACACATGAAGGACTATCTGGCTGGCAAATGGGCAAAAACTCATCACATGATATTACAAATGTCTTAATATTAGTGGTGACTATGTCAAAAAATAGGTTAAGGTCCTCCTCCTACTACTACTACTACCTAATAAGCCACTTTGGAACCGTGTGTTATCAACACTTGTCAATAAAGATATTTTTTTCTTATATTTCCATGTGTTAATGACCAAATGTTCTTTACTTTGTAGTATCAGGTTTAGTCTGTAATACTCTTTTCTCTTCCTTTTTAGGAGTTGTTTATCTTATGGCTAAAGCATATCTGAGGTGGAAAGACAGTCGGTATTTGCAGTCATGTCTATCATGTGGTGAGATTGTGTGGAAAAAAGGACTTTTACGTAAAGGCCCAGGTATTTGCCATGGTGTAGCTGGAAGTGGATATGTGTTTCTGTTGCTGTATCGCTTGACAGGGGATGCAAAGCACCTTCATCGTGCCATACAGTTTGCCCATTTTATGTTCACTGATGAATTCAGGAGAGCACGCACTCCTGACAAGCCACTTAGTTTATATGAGGGATTTGCTGGAACTGTGTGTTTCTTATCTGACTTAATGCAGCCTGAGAAAGCTCATTTCCCATTCTTTGATGTTGTATGAGTTCTACTGTTTTTCCTACTATTTTCTCTCTTGCACATGTTGAATTCTCAGAAATATGTAGTCATTTTAAAAAAACTTTTTTCCATTTCGTCCATTCTGAAAATTAAAAAGTCTTGTTGCAAAAATGTGTTGCCATAATATTTCTGTTTAATTTAGTATTTTTTTAAATGTGTGTAAATCAGAATGTATCCTAATTCCCTTTGTTGCTACAAGTTTTATAGTATTCAGATCTCACATAAAAGTCATTATGAAATATTCTTTTTTATTTAGATTTGTTCTTTTAAAATTTCTAGATTTCTAATTATTCTTGGATATTTAGGCAATTATTCAGTAGATAGGAGGTCGAAGGAAATTAAAAAACCTTAACAAAAATAAATGAGTAAGTAAACAGATAAAAATAAGTAAAAAGAAATAAATAATATGGAATTATATAGGTGGTTTCATTGTATCAGCCTTATCACAGCATATCACTTTTTCTTTAGTTCAAAATTTCTGTAGTGGCACTGACGAAATGTACGTTAATGACAAAAATATATAATGGAATTGAAAAATGAGCTGGTATGTTAAGATTTATGAGTGATACTGATTATTACTCTGTATACAGTGCATAAAGGTGATGGAATCTCTCTGCTTTGGCATAATGCTGATGCATTGCTTCTCTTCACTTTAAATTCCTCCTCCACTGTTTACTGGTAAAGATTTGAAGAGCCTAATTAGTGCTTGTAAGAGTTATTACCTCCAGTGTGTTGTATTTTGGCATTTTATTTTGGGCATCAATAGGTATTTAACCAAAATGTGTGTGTCTCTCTGTGACTTGCTTGTTGTCATTGAAAATACTATTGCTTTGAATTCAATTGCTTTTGAATTTGACATGCACGTTAGTATCAGAAACAATAAGTGGTGTGGTTAGTATGAGGAAAGTATTATCTTTCACATTTCATTGGCAAACATAGTAATTGTTTCCTGAGAACTCAGAAGTTGCCAACGTATCCAAAAGATGCCATCTACTTTTCAGCACTCTCTTATATAACACAATTTCTCTTTGAAATACAGCATTGGGGTCAAAACTCATGAGCATTATTGTAATCTATTCATGATACAAAAGTCAATTTTTCCCCACTTAGTTCTGGACTAACTAGAATGAGAATTAATTAGTCACAACCAGAGGCATATTAAGAGCCCCCTTCCCTGAAAAGTGTTTGATTTTTTATATTTTTGGTTAAAATGAGACTTACATTAGAAAAATGCATTAATTTAATAAAAATGCATCAACCTACATTTAAAAAAATGCTTTAGTTTTTGTTTTGTTTTTCTCTCTTTTTCATTAACTTTTATTTTGTTCTGATGGATTTCAAAAACTTCCATTTCTCATCCACCCCCTCCGAAAAGAAATCTATATATGCCCCTGGTCCCAACTAACTTTCTGACTTTCATCTAGTCCAAAACTAATTCATCCTCTTCAACCATTTATAATCCACTGCTAGATGAAGGTCTTCCCAAGTCTCTTCTACAACTCTGCCTTAAGCAATTGTCTCATGTCATTCCAGTATGCTTTCAATTTCATCCACCTACCGCACCCATGATCTTCAGTCTTTTTCTTGTCTCTTGGTATCCAGTCTAGTATTTCAGTTGACCAAAAATAATCAGTTCTTCTAGCAATAGATCCAGCCCATTGCCACGTGAGAGTGTTTACTGTGTTGTAAACTCATGATGTTGTTAACACTAGGGTGGAGCTTATTTTTCAACTATGGAAATTATGATCTTCTTACCCTCTTATTTTGTTCCTTTTTATAAAAAAAAAAAAATTCAGGCAAAATATGAGCACAATTGAACAATATTTAGGGGTAGCTCAATGATGATGAAGTTTCTAATGTACATGATAAATATAGGGATTGGAACACTAGACTAATAGAATATAATAAGTGACTAATACAATAAAAGGGACAATAATAAAGTCACTTATAAAAGTCACTTATTGTCACAATAATATATAAGTGACAGCAAGTGACTAATACAATAAGTGACAGACAGATAAATATTAATGAGTAAATGGCAATTTTGTAATACAATACTTTAAATTGTATTAAAATTCATGATTCCAAATGACATGGTACATATTTCTTTTAGATTCGTTTCTGATTAAAAATGGCAAAAGCAACAAGATCTCAAACTGGGTTGTATCTTCTTGGTGATTCTGTTACTTAATTAACAGGTAGCAAGTTGCCATCATTGCGTATGACTTGGATTTTTTCTACATCATTATCTTGAATTGAAGGAGACCATAATGCAAGTATCAACTGTTACCATCACAGAAATAACAAAGTTTGGGCTATAATCCCAATGAGAGATCATCAAAACTGCCACACCATTTGCTTGAAAAGTTATTTGAAGAATGGCAACATCTGAAGAAGAACAAAGCTCGAACGTCACCAACTCAGCGTGCAAGAGAGTTAGCTTTTGTTTCCAAACTCGAAGATATTTTTGATGTTGCTCATGCTGATGCATCAACCAAGATGTCAGTATCACAAGAAGACAGGGATTTTTTGATAGCCCAGAGAAAAAATGGAAGAATTGGGTCAATCAATGGCTGGAGTAGATAAAACACTTGCTGTTAAAGAGGAAAAGCTATCTGAAAGAGGCAAAAATCCATGCCAAATGACAGCGAATGAAGCAAATGAGGCTTTTTAAGATTCTATAAGCTGAACTAGTTTCATCTAATGATTCTGAAAACAGCTCAGCAGAAGATAGTGATGAAAAGATGGAAACTGAGGACAATGTGATTGAAGAGGCTGTTGTAGACATCAAATTTGAAATACAATAAAGAAAATGGGGGCGAAAAACAGCAGCTCTAAATTAGACAAAAGTGTTGGACCAAAAGGCCGTTTTTGTTATAGCAGAAACTGACCAAAGCTTAGGACAGAACATTGATGAACTTGTTCTAAATGAGGACTCAATTTGCCCAAAAAGAGTCCAGAGATCTGCAAACATAAAGGACAAGTTTCAAGGTAGCATTCCCCTTGTTGTTCACTGGGATGGGAAACTGATCCATGATCTAACTGGAAAAAGAAAGTCGATCGCCTGCCAGTATTAGTTTCTGGGAAAGGAGGAGTTTCTCATTTACTCATAGTTGCCAAGCTTCCATGCGAAACAGGCGAGGCTCAGGAAGCTATTAAAGACTGGGAAGTATAGCCAACAACATCTGTGCTATGTGCTTTGACACGACCAGGTCAAACGCTGGTCATATCGCTAGTGCCTGTGCCCTCCTATAGCAAAAGCTTGAGAAGGAGCTCTTGTCACTGGCATGCAGGCATCATATTATGGAAATGATAATTGGTGCAGTGTTCAAAGTGTGTATGGGAGTCGCATCTTCTCCCAAGGTTGCATTGTTCAAATGCTTCCAGGAATACTGGAGATTCATAGATACTGACAAGTATGAACCAAGGATTGCAGCTGGTATTGTTGCAAATGTAGTAGAAGATATAAAGCAAGTGGATTAATAACTTATGATGAGTGGTACCATCAATTATGCAAATAAACATCTAGAACAGTCAGCCCAGGGAGATTATAAAGAGTTCTTAGAACTTGTGATTATTTTTCTTGGTGCTGCTCCTGCCAGAGAAGTGTGATTTAAGTCACCCAGAGCAATGCACCGTGCCCACTGGATGTCAAAAGTGACCAAAGCTTTCAATTCAAGGCTCGATTCAAATTGACTTCTAAAGAAGAGGAAAGATTACATGATGTGTTCGTTTTCGCAGTACATATCTACCTGAAAGCCTGGATCTCTGCACCTCAAGCTCCAAGTGATCCTTACAATGACCTGTTGCTGTTAAGTCTCAAATTGAATACTCATCAATCCATTCAGCCATCTCAAAGTCAACATCATGTAAATTTACCAATGACTTGTGGTATTTGTCACAGGAACTTGTTGGTTTAGCTTTCTTCAACAGTTGGGTCAGTTTGTCAACCAAAAGACTGATGGTGAGTGTCATGCAGAATGAAGGAGACCAAGAAGATCAAAATCATTCCAAGTGAATCACTGTTGCTCTTCATTTGTTCAAGAACAAAAACTTGTAAGATTTTGTTACAGCCAAGTCAATGACACTGTTCCGAATGTTGGAACTTCCAGATGGATTTCTGGCGGTTGATCCAGACTTGTGGGAGGTCAGAGACGACTACAAGCAGGCTATAGAAACAAAGTCTCTAAAAGTTGTTAATGACCATGCTGAATGTGGAGTGGCACTCATTCAGGAGTACAGTGGATTAATAACCCATAATGAAAAGCAGCTACAATTCCTGCTGCAAGTTGTTGAGGACCATCAGAACCTACCCTAACAGCAGGAAACAGACTGTCTGGGCCTCTGTGAAAGCAATAAATTTAGAGTTTGCTACTGTCATACTGATAACATAAACAATAAACTGTACAAATTGTCCAATATTAATGTATTTAAATATATTCTGAGTTGTTTATAATAAATTAATATATACTCATAATTTGAATTTTCATAATTTTTGTAATCTCTGAGTCACTTGAGCTACCCTTAAACATAAGAATTTATAGTTCAAACTTTTTAAATAGGTTTTTATATCAAAAGGAACAAATTACAGTGGTAAGACTCGCAAAAAATTTTTTTTTTTTGTGAACTTTTAAGCTTAAGCTCCATCCTAATTAACACTAGTCATTTTTCTGATCCTTAAATTCCTTTTCCTATATTTATAGTTAGGACCAGGCATACAGAAGACTCTGTATGTCTTCTAAAGTCCATGTCTATGACCCATATGCAAGAACTGGAAAGATGTATTCGTTAAACACTTTCTTTTAGGACATAACGGTCAGTTGCTCTTGAAAATGGTTCTGTTTCTTCCAAATACACCCCAGCCAAATTTTATACACCTTTTAATTTCCTCTTCAATGTGGCCTTCTGTTGATATCTGTCTGAGGAAGATGTAAGCATCAGTAACTTCTACATATACACTGACGGGGGAAAAAAATCCCAACACCAAAAAGGGGTTGTGTTAGATAAACGACAGTTGGTAGGCGATGAGAGTACATCTGTAAGATGACGTCTATGCAAATTTCGTGCTCGGCGCATACGTGTGGCGCTAGTAGTGCCCCTCGGAACATGCAAAGCAGGTTTGCTGTAAATACGCGCTGTAACGTTTCGTGAGTGTTAGTTATCGTTGAGATTCGACGTAATGTGTTGATGTTAGTCAAGAATGCCTTTAAGAAGACGAAGAAGCCATTATCAACAGCTCACGGAGTTTGAACGAGTTCGTGTAATAGGGCTACGAGAAGGTGGATTTTCTTTCCGCAATATTGCAGAACAACTTGGCAGGAATGTAGCCACTGTGCATGATTGTTGACAGCGGTGGTCAAGGGAAGGTACTGCCTCAAGAAGACCGGGTTCCGGCCGGCCACGTAGCACTACTGAGAGGGAAGACCGCCGTGTACTGCGTATGGCCGCGGCGCATCGTACCGCGTCTGCGGCAGCAATTCGAGCTGCAGTTGCCACCACAGTGACACAACGAACTGTTACAAATCAATTACTTGAAGGACAGCTCCGAGCCAGACGCTCTGTAGCGTGCATTCCACTTACTCCAAACCACTGCCGCTTAGCGACATTAGTGGTGTCAAGCTAGAGCTCATTGGAGGACGGAGTGGAGATCTGTTGTGTTTTCTGATGAAAGCCGGTTCTGCCTGGGTGACAGTGATGGCCGTGTGCTGGTTAGAAGGAGGCTAGGTGAGCGCCTGCAACCAACCTGTCTGCGGCCGAGACACACTGGACCTACACTTGGAGTTATGGTCTGGGGAGCAATTTCCTATGACAGCAGGAGCACTCTCGTGGTTATCCCACGCACCCTGACGGCACAGGTGTACGTTGGTCTGGTGATTCAACCTGTTGTGCTGCCATTCATGAACAGCATTCCAGGGTGTGTTTTTCAACAGGATAACGCTCGCCCGTATACCGCTGTTGTAACCCAACATGCTCTACAGAGTGTCGACATGTTGCCGTGGCCTGCTAGATCACCAGATCTTTCACCAATCGAGCACGTGTGGGACATCATTGGACGACAACTCCAGCGTCACCCCCAACCAGCATTAACCGTCCCTGTATTGACCGAACAAGTGCAACAGGCATGGAACTCCATCCCACAAACTGACACCCAGCACCTGTACAACACAATGCATGAACATTTACGTTCTTGCATTCAACATTCTGGTGGTTACACCAGTTATTAATGTACCAGCATTTCACATTTAAAATGACTCTTCTCGCGCTTACAATAAGCTGTGATCTTGAAACCTTAATCGATTAAATATGTTACCTATACAAATGTATTGCCGCCATTTCATTCCTCTACAACTATTTTTTCGTGGTGTTGGGATTTTTTTTTCCGTCAGTGTATATAAATATGCCATATCAACCTCTAAATCTTTAGTTCTTGTAAATGCATTGTACAGGTCAGACATGAAGTCTGTCATTAAGAGAATTGTTATATAAAAAACTATGAAGAAACAAGTGGTTTGTGGCATGATGCATGTAAACTGATGCAGTTTTTTTCTTCTACATTGTTAGTACACCTCCACATGAGTGCTGTTCATGGCCTGGAGCACATCTAGTCGGTATTCAATTTCTTGTCATGTTTTGCCTAACATTTCTTTAGAGACTGTGTCAGTAGCATTTGTTATCATTTGCAGAATTTCAATATTTGACACTGGTGTTGAATAGACTTTATCCTTCACATAATCCCACAGGAAAAAGTCTAGGGTTGTTGTGTTAGGTGACCATGGTGGTCGTGATTTCTAATGGTCCCTTCGAATCCATCTAATGTAGTGTTGAGGAAGTTTCGAACAATTAATCACCAATGTAGTGGGACACCAATCCTGCTGGAAAATTACCCATAGTTGACATTTGTCCAACTGAGGTGCAATGAAAAGCTCTGTCATGTCCAGATACACATTTGCTGTTATTGTGCGTTCACACAAAAAGAAAAAAGAAAGATCCGACAACTCTGTTGTGCATGAGACTATTGTAAACATTCACTTTTGGCATGTCTCACTGTTTTTTAAAGACAACATGGAGAATTGTTGACCCCTGTATACGCACATTGTGTCTGTTTACTTCACCAGAGGTGTGAAAAGTAGCCGCATCCAAAAACATACATGCTGCAAGTAGTTGCTGTTGTCATTGATACGCTGTAAAATGTCAGTTGCAAAAGCAGCATGATGTGAGTGGTCTTCCACTTGCAAAGCTTAAACAGTCTGCAGTTTGTACACATACAAATGAAGCCTTTTGTGTTCAATTTTGTTCAGTGTAGTGCAGGGGGATTCCGAGTTCAGATGAAGCTCGGTCGGTGAATTTCGAGGGACTGCTTATGAAAGCTCTCTGCACTGCATCAACAGTTTCTTCACTGACACCCAGCCAGCTTGTTCATTTTCTACTGTCAACACTTCCTGTCTCCTTTAACTTTGCATACCAAGATGTTATGCTTTTATGATCAGGTGGTGGATGTCCATACTTTCTTCTGAAATTACGCTGAACAGTTATTGGTGATTTGGTCTTATACCACAAAACACATTGTGCCTTTTCCTGCAAAGACACCATTTTGACTTATTGTGCTGGCAGCACTACCTAGTTATTACCCAGTATGCACCTACAACAACAAAAAAAAAATATATTAGTTTACATGCATCATGCCACAAACTACTTGTTTCTAAATATCACAGCTTTGAAATTAAAAAAAAAAAGAAAATGAGAGAAGGACTTGATGCCCACCCTGTCTGTCAATTTTATTTTCTGTAAGTTCATATTCAATCCCACTTCTTTACTCTTGTCAGGAAGTTCCTGGATCATACTTTGCTGCTCTGAGGTGGTACTGGCACAAATGACTATGTTGTCACCTAAAGGAAGGCAGATTAATATCTTTAATCATTTTATCTTGCCTTTCCAGTTCAATAATCGAAAGACATTATACAATGTGCATTGAAGAGTTTGGGAAATATGATGTCACTGTTTGTTTTTTTTTCAATTTTTATAGGTGTTGTGCCCTTAAACAGTCAAACTCTTTTACTTGCATTTTCACTTATATTATTAATAATAATAACATATGTGTCTTCAGTATTGCAGGATTTCAATGACAGCACAACTGCAGATGGTTTTGTTGCATCAAAAACCTTTTCATAATCAACAAAAGCCTTGCATAATGAGTTATTTTCATTCACTCTTTCATATAGTTCTCTCAATATATGGATATGATCAATAGTGCTGTAGCCACCCATGAATCTAGCTTGTTCTCTTGGTTGAGCTTGTTCCTTCAAGCAATGTGACAATACCTTAGTGAAGATTTTGTAAATAACTGATGGGAAGTTAATGGGTGTATAGTTCTTGACTTTTTTTCTTCCTTTATGTAGCAGAATCATTGTGGCAGTGTTCCAGTCTCTGAGCATCTTGTGAAAAATGGGGCAAATGTAGTTTCTATTTCTTCTCTGGTTTCCTATACAATGTCTGAAGTAATTCCTTCTTTCCCCTGGAGCTCTCCTGCATCATGTTAATTGCATGAGCAACTTCTGCTGGGAGAATGGGAGGCACTTTAAAGCCTCCAAAACAAATTAGGATGAACAGATGTTCTTACTCACATACTATTGGGTTGTCGGAAAAGTCATGACGTATTTTGGCACCCGATGGCGGTTAGGCGGTTTTGGAAGTACTAGAGGCATGTGCAGCTCTGTTATCGCTATGGCATTTGACAGGTGCCAGTTCTAACTGCAGTCCAAAAGGAATAGTGAGCGATTTGGTCAATTTGCGGAGATTTGACATCAAATTGAAAATGGAAGACCAAACTGTGCATTTTCACCATATTTTACTGTTTTACTTCTGTAAAGGGAAGAACGCGCATCAAGCTTGTGAAAAGTTGCTTAAAGTGTATGGTGATAATGCTCTACAAGAACATCAGTGCTGGCAGTGGTTCGCAAAATTTCATGCTGGTGTTTTTGACATCAACTATGCTCCTCGGTCCGGGAGGCCCACCGAGTTTGAAGACAGCCAAATCAAGGCGCTGATAGAGTCAAGCCCACGACGGCGCATATAGGCATCTGCGATATGCTCATTAAAAATGAGGAAAATGATCCTTTTTTGAAGCGACTGATAACTGGTGACAAAAAGTGGATTGTGTACAGCAATGTGCTGCGCAAACGGTCTTGGTCCCGACATGCTGCTTCGCCTCAAACGACATCCAAAGCAGACATTTATCAGTGGAAGGTTCTGGTCTCAGTGTGGTGGGATTTTAAAGGTGTCTGGTTTTTCGAGCTCCTACCATGGAACCAAACAATCAATTCGAATGTTTGCTGTCAGCAATTGGACAGTTTGAACGAATCCATCATCCAGAAATGTTCAGAGCTCGTTCATCGTAATAGTGTTTTGTTCCATCACGACAACGCAAGACCACACACAAGTTTGATCACCCACCAAAAATTATGGGAGCTTGGGTGGGATGTGTTGACACACCCAGCATACTCACCTGACCTTGCGCCATCAGACTTCCACTTGTTTCACTCTCTTCAACAGTCCTTGCATGGTATAACGTTCAATTCAGATAAGGCTGTAAATCAGCACCTTGTACCATTTTTCGCCACGAAAGACAGGTCCTTCTATTAACGAGGCATTCTGAAGCTCACTGAAAGATGGCAAAAGGTTATCAAATAAAACAGGCATTATATCATTGATTGATCTTTGTTCTTTCTATCAATAAATGACCTTTGCAAAACATGGCTAAAATACGTCATGGCTTTTCCAACGACCTAATACATTGTATGCGCTCATTTATTATCAGTTACTAATTTATAAAATCTGGAAGAAGATATATCCCTAATTGATTTTTACAGCAAATTCACTTCAAATCCACTTTCCCAAAGTAAGAATAACCCAAAATAACAATTTTCACAAAAAGCAGTTTGGTAAGAAAGAAGCATGTACACCACCAATGAAAAAAAAAAGCAAGTTTTCCACTTCTGGCCAAAAATGCAAACTAGCAGCATTTTCTGCCTTTGTTTCATGGCAGAACTATAAATAAAAGAACATGACTCTAACTTCAAAATCTTTAGAAAACTAGCTTAAAATTGTTAAACACACTGGGTGGCTTACGACCATTCATCCGTGAAACATCTGTGTTCGAATCCTGATGACGCATGGATGTTGTGTTTGTCTTATGGCACTGGCTCTCTCCCTTCTCTGAAACCAGTGGCCCTAAATTAGGGACAGGCGACTGCTTATAGCCCATTAAGTTCTTCACGGTGGTTGTACCAATATAAAAAACCAAAAAAAAAAAACACTGGGATTAGCTAACAGAATATCCCCCAAATTTTGTATTAGTAGGCTAAAAACTTTTAAAACTAGTACGATTTTTATTGTGGGATACCATCCATGATGCCCCGCACGGGGATAACTGGTTTTCCAGTTATTTGGGGAGCGGCGCCCCCACGGCCCGAGCTGACCTTGTGACGGATCAATTTATCTTTTCGTCTTGAACGATTATGTAACCGAAGGGACAGCTGTTCATCCAGCTGCTGGGGGATGGCGTCCCCACGGCCCGAGCCGACTTGAACTAGATGTGAATTTTCACATTTTTTATGTTTTTTGTTTTTTCACTTGACACGCTCCCGCCTCAGTTGTAGGTTGCTGAGGTTGTGATTATGCGCCAGCTCTGGATTTGAGTTTATCTTTTTCTTTCCTGTCTTCTCCATTTTATGTTCCTTTTGTTTTTCCGAGCTGGTTAGCTAGACCTACCTGCACGTTTGCCGTGTGTGGTGACCCGTAAGGTGGAAAAGGGGATGCTGGAGGCTGAGGTTTCTGGAGGCCTGGGTGTTGTTGTCGTCAGTTGCCAGCACTCCTCTTTGCCCCCTGCTTCACCCTAAATGGGCGGCTGGGAAATAACCCACTCCTAGTCAATGAGGTCTGTGGCCGAGTGGAGCCCAGACCTCTAACGGCTTGTCGTCTCGTACGACAGGGTGAGTCTGGGGATAGGGTGGGCATGCCAAAGGGGTGTTCCCCAGGCATGGGAAAGTCTGGGTGCACGCCGAGCGTATGTCTGCCCTATCAACTTGCTATATCCGCTTGCTATCCCTAGAGCCGTGTCCTGCGTCCACTTGGGCTTGCGGACCTCCGGCTCTCCCTTGTTGGGCTCGATTGTGGGTGGGGAAGTCGGCGGACGAATTCTAAAAACTTTTTATGGCTCAAAATGAAATTTCCCACGAACCTAAAACCAAAAGAGGTATTGAGGAAGGCTTAGCTCCTTCCGCTAAAAAGCATGTGCCCGATTGCTCGAATGCCAGATTCTTTTTTGTGCACTCATTGGACCCTTCAAAGCCTTTGAGTGCCAAAAGTCCATTTTGGATTAACAAAGCACTGCAATCCATAGCAAGTTCTCCCAAGAGCGTAAAGAAGCTCCAATCTGGAGATCTTCTTGTAGAGATGTCCACTGTGGCCTACAGTACCACACTTATTAACACCACCACGCTGCTGGAGACTCCTGTCAAAATAACACCCCATGGATACCTAAATTCATCTCGAGGCGTTGCCTCCTCTTAGGACCTCGTTGAGTGTACTGAGGAAGAGCTATTAGAAGAACTGAAGAGTCAACAAGTTACGGGTGTGCGGCGTATACTCTTTAGGCGGAATGGGCAGTCCGTCCCATCCCGCAACATCATTTTAACGTTTGATAGCCCTTCGCTGCCTACGTCCATCAAGGCAGGGTATCTTCACCTAGAGGTACGCCCGTACATCCCTAACCCTTTGAGATGTTTTAGGTGCCAGTCTTATGGCCATTCTCAGCAGTCTTGCAGGAGCAATCCCCGGTGTGCACGCTGTGGTTCCACAGAACATCTTCTGCAGGAATGTGTGGCCGAGGCTGAGTTTTGTGTGAACTGCAAGGGTTCACACGCAGCATCAGCCAAAGATTGTCCCAAGTGGAAGGAGGAGAAGGAAATCCAAAGGATCAAAACGGTGGAAAATATTTCCTATCCTGAGGCCAGAAGAAAAGTGGTTCCTGTTACATCTGATCGGCGATCATACGCTTCAGTGGTGGTTGCCAAATCTACGGTTGCCACTCAGACCGACATTGAGATCCCCCTTAAATGTCCATTCAATGTTAACGACATCATCGCAGCCGGACTGGAGGCACTCCAGTCTCGAGCTAGGGGTCTGAAAGCGCCACCCACCACTTCGCCGAAGCAGACTCATCCCACCCCCAACAAGGGAACTCAGGCCACTTCTTCTAACAAAAAGACCAAAGCCCAGGATAGCCGCCCCGGTGGCGCAGTGGTCTAAGCGCTGGCCTCTGATCATTCGTCCGAAAGGGGTGCGGGTTCGAATCCCGGTGAGGCATGGATGTTGTGTTTGTCTTACGGCACTGGCTCTCTCCCTTCCCTGGAACCAGTGACCCTAAATTAGGGACGGGCGACTGCTTATAGCCCATTGAGTTGCTCACGGTGGTCGTTAAACCAACAATAAAAAAAAAAAAAAAAAAACCCAGGATAAGAAACGCATTTCTTCTCCTACAAAATCTCAGGAAACGACTCAACGTCGTGCGCCTCCCGGTACGACACTTGGGACAAAACATGCTCCGATCTTAGCCCCTGGTCACACGCCTCCAGATCTGGGGGAACCCCCAGCAGAGGCGATGGAGCCGGACTTTGTTTGATCATTTTTATTTTCATTTCACTAATAACCATGGCTTCAATCATTCAGTGGAACTGTCGAGGTTTTCGGACGAACTTTGATGACGTGAAACATCTGCTTTCATTTTACTCTCCGGTGTGCCTTTGTCTACAGGAGACGAAGCTTAAACCATCGGACCTGCTTTCAGTTCGAGGCTACAGTGCATTTTGGACTGATAACTCGTCTGGAAATATAGCCTGTGGGGGAGTCGCTATTCTCGTCCCTCACAGGGTTCCGGTATCTTCCGTCGCGGTTTCCACAACTGTGCAGGCCGTGGCGGTTCGTATTTCTATGCCTGTACCTCTTACTGTCTGCAGTGTCTATCTGCCGCCGGACGAGAACGTGAGCGTCTCGGTACTGGAGAGATTGGTTGATCAGCTGCCTTCACCCTTTCTAATACTAGGTGACTTCAATGCCCATCATCATTTGTGGGGTAGTGTCAGCATCAGCACGAGAGGTCGTCGCATAGAGTCTCTTCTGTCCTCGGCCTCTTTGTGCCTTTTTAACACCGGTGCTGACACGTACTTCCATGAACCGACACGATCCTTCAGTGCGATCGATTTGACCTTGGGATCACCATCAATTATTGCTGACTGGTCGTGGGCGGTGTGTAACGACCTCCACGGAAGCGACCATTATCCGATTTTGCTCTCGCATCATGCCAACATGCCAACTTCTGCCTCCCGCCCTCCTCGTTGGAGGATGGACCGTGCGAGATGGGAGGTCTTCACGCCGTCAGCTTTGATCTCTTCTGCAATGGTGACCCAAGAGTCAATCGACGCAGCGGTTCTTGAAGTCACAAATTGTATTCTTCAGGCAGCTGATCTTTCTATCCCAAAAACATCTACGACACTCTCCAGAAGTCCGAAGCCTTGGTGGACCCCTGAATGCGCAGCGGCTAGGAGAGCTCAACATAAGGCCTGGTCTACGTTTCGGCGTTATCCGACCGATGCTAATCTCGTTAAATTCAAATGAGCAAAATCCTATGCTCGGTTGGTGCGTCGACGTAGCAAGAGGGAGTCTTGGATCCAGTATGTGTCATCTCTCACTTCACGTGCCAGTTCAAAAAGTGTGTGGGAAAAGATTCGAAAGATCCGGGGTAACTACAGCTCTCACCAGATATCCATTCTCGAGAGCAACGGCTGCACATATGCTGGAGTCGGGGAGATTGCTGATTGTTTAGGGGAGGCGTTTGCCTCCGTGTCGAGTGACCTGGCGTATCCTACTTCTTTTCAAAGAGTGAAATCCACTGCGGAACGCCAGATAATCTCCTTTGCGCCTTTTCTCGACACGGGATATAACTCCCCCTTCAGCATGGTTGAACTCAGGGTGGCTCTGCATCGGTCCGGCGCTACGTCGGTCGGTCCTGATGGCATCCATTATGAAATGCTCCGTCATCTCTCGCAGTTGTCTCTCGAGAATCTCTTAATCTTATACAATCGTATTTGGTCGGAGCACAGTTTCCCGGAATCTTGGCGAAAAGCTTTTGTTCTGCCTTTTCCCAAACCTGGCAAGGATCCCAAGTCTCCCTCTAGTTATCGTCCAATTGCTCTCACTAGCTGTCTGTGTAAAGTTCTTGAACGCATGGTTAATTCCCGGTTAATTCATTTTTTAGAATATCATCAAGTACTTTCACCATCACAAAGCGGCTTTCGTCGTCATCGTTCACCTCACGATCATCTCCTGCACCTTGAGACATCTGTGCGCGAGGCGTTCGTGCGTATGCAGCACCTGGTTTCTGTATTTTTCGATATTGACAAAGCCTATGATCGAGCGTGGCGGCATGGTATTATCCGTGACCTCCACGCATGCGGATTGCGAGGAAATCTTCCGACATTTATTTAAAATTTTCTTCGCAATCGGGTGTTCCAGGTGCGCGTGGGTACGACGCTATCGGCAACATTCCATCAAGAACAAGGTGTTCCTCAAGGTTGCATTTTATCTGTCACATTGTTCATCCTCCGCATTAATTGTCTCCTCACAAATCTTCCTCCTGCGGTTTCGGCTACTGTTTATGTTGATGACTTGCACATTTTCCGCTCGTCATCAAGCATGCATTTTATTGAAAGGCAGTTGCAGTCTGCAATTAATCAGATCTTTAAAACGGCGAATAGCAATGGTTTCGTACTTTCTCCCGACAAGACAGCGTGTGTCCATTTCTGCCGGAGGCGTGGCCTCCATCCTGACCCAGAGCTGTTTTTAGACCGTGCAGCCATACCAGTTTTGCCGGAGACCAAGTTCCTTGGTCTGACCGTGCGCACGTTCGGCGGCTCAAGATTTCCTGTCTGCGTGCTCTATCTATTCTTAAGAGCCTTTCGAGAGTCTCGTGGGGCGCAGACAGGACGTCTTTGATTCGTATTTACCATTCCTTAATCCGGTCGAAACTGGATTATGGTTGTATCGTGTATGGCTCTGCTCGTCGTTCCGTTCTCCGGCCTTTGGACACTATTCACCATCAAGCACTGCGTCTTTGTTCGGGAGCATTTCGAACATCTCCGATTCCCAGCCTTTACGCTGACGCGAACGAACCATCGCTTGAATTACGCCGTCTGCAGCTGTCTATTCAATTCTACCTGAAACTTAGATCTCTTCCAGGCCATCCTTTATACGATGCAGTTTTTCATCCCCAGCATGCTCGTTTATTCGGGAACCGGCCCTCGTGCATTTCAACCTTCGGTCTTCGTATGGCGGCCGTAGCCCGTGATGTAGGGCTCGACTTGTCACTTGTTGGAGAGACCAGGGGCTTTGGGGATCCGCCATGGCACCCACTTGGTGTCATGGTTGATACCACCTTTACATCTTTCGATAAATCCTCAACCCCTGCGTCAGTGCACCAGCAGCTCTTTGCTGAGCACCGTGACCTAAATTTTTATTACACTCCTATTTTTACTGATGGCTCCAAAATGCATGGAGTCGTTGGATCCGCGGCTGTCTGTGTAGATGACGTTTCAGTGGCGCGGATCCCAGCTGAGGCCACGGTGTTTTCAGCGGAGATGCATGCTGTGTATCTCGCTCTTCTCCATGTTCGGTCGAGTTCTCATCATCGTGCTATGGTCTATACGGATTTCTTGAGTGTCTTGCAGTCTTTGTCTTCTGCAGATTGCCATGACCATCCTTTTCTCGTGAATGTGAGACAGTTACTTCGTCGTTTGCTCGGGGCCGGTTTTCAAGTTCAGTTTTGCTGGATTCCTGGGCATGTTGGAATCTCGGGTAACGAGTGTGCTGATGCGGCTGCTAGATCTGCTTCCTCTTTGGTCGTCGCACCCTTGCCACTGTTTCACCGGGATTTCCGCTTTCTGGTACGCGATCATATTAAGCGAACGTGGCAAGATCTGTGGGACCAACAGGTGGAAAATAAACTGCATCGTATTAAACCTAATCTTGAAGTCTGGAAATCCTCATATCGTCGGAACCGTAGGGAGGAAGTGGTGCTTGCGCGTCCTCCGCATTGGGCATTGTCGTTTCACTCACCGCTTTTTGCTGTGTGGCGACACTGCGCCTATGTGTGAGCCGTGCAACTGCCGACTCACTGTCACTCATCTTCTGTGTACCTGTGTTCGTTTTCGTGATGTACGTTTTCATTTCTTTCATTCTCATTTGTTGACCGAGGACGCCACTACACTGCAGCGGCTCCTCAATGACCACTGTGACTCTGTTGCCGTGTTTTCATTTTTAAAGAAATTGACTATTTTAAACGTATCTAGATTTTAGCCTTATCATCATCTTCATTTCTCAGTTTTACTGAATCAGCTAGATTTTAATCATTGTCTCATGTTTCTATTACTGTTTGTTCCATTATCTTTTTTAGCCCTTCCATCGTTCTCATTTTTCAGTTTTACATGATCAGTCAGATTTTAAGCTTTTTACCACAATTTTAATACTATTTGTTTGTCTTGTTTCTGGCGCTCTTTGGCCAACCATGGCCCTTGCGCCACAAAAATCGAACAACCAACCAACCAACCATCCATGATAACCAACGGAAATCCTTTAAATAAGGGTTTTCATGGCCAGTTTAAAAAAAGTTTTTAACCAATGCAGTCAATATGTGGGGGTACTTATTCTTTATTAGGCTCAGGCTAGTGTAGTGGTAGATAGATTTATTTTCAAGGGATGCTCTTCTGGGCAACACGGGCCTCAATGAATCTCATGAGAAGTTGACACAAAATTAAGCTGCAAAGTCAATATTGTTGAGATACCAACTAGTTGTGTGTGACATTGGCCAAAAGACTCCAGCATGGTGGGTTTTGTTCTAGAATCCATAGGTGAAATGACCAATTGGAACTGTCAGCTGTGGCCTGATCACCCACACTGATGCACTTTTTATCATTTTCAAGACTCAAAGTAAGGTGTTGAAGGACTCAAGTGTGGGCTATGTTGAGCGCACCACACTCAAGAGAGCTGGCCTACCATGGAAGCAACCTGGAATTAATAAACAGTGTATGAGAAAGAGATCTCTGCAAAGTGAGTGTAAGATTGATGTATGGAATATTAGAGGAATAAATGGAAAGTTAAATGAGGTGGTTGAAGAAATTAATAAATATGGATTGGATGCTGTGTGTAAGTGAAAATAAAAGAACTGGAATTGTTGTTTGCTATTTATGTTTCTGAACCTTTTGATAAGAAGGATGATTTATGGAATGAGCAAATAGTTGTTTTTAGGTGTGTTGCTGTAGAAAAAGTTTTTCAAGCAGGAGGCTGTAATGCTAGAATAGGTGTCCAGGATGAGATATCTGATAATACTATGGGTAAGTTTAATGAACTGCACTTATTCAACACTGCATTAAACATAAATAATATCCTGATTTTGAAAATATTAAATTGCTAACCACACAAACGAAAAAGAATTAAGGATTTCCGAAAGTGTTATAATTGAACAAAAAAAAGATAAAATATGCAACTTACAAGACCCCACCACACTAGACACAGCCTGGAAATCACTTATAAAAAAAAAAAAGAAAAAAATCCATAAAAAAAGAACATTACAAAAAATCACACCATTAAATAAAGGACTAAAAAGAATACACCTGTTTCTACAAACAAATAATAGCCCCAAAATATCTACACAAAAATGAAAATTGACTTATACTTACGACTGATACCTACCAACTCATCCAATAGATGGCGACACATGAGAAACAAATCACCTAACACATACATGACCCCCCCAAACCTTCCTTTCGATTCCCGACAAGCAACTTCAGGACTACACACACGCGAGGAATCGTCGTGCAGAAATAGAGGCCCAACAATGGTAGTATGATGCTCCTGAAAGAGCTCGCCATAACGTGGTGACGACGAACCCCGTGTGAGACGTCTCCTGACCCAATAAGTATAACTTTTTCTACTAAAATATTTTAATTGATATAAATTTAAAATGTTGGATTGTGAGAATGAATGAATGTAGAACCGAAAATATATAACCTAATTGTTTTATTTCTAAAAACTATTTTTTATAACTAACCAAAAACCCGTAACAAAAAGACCTCTCGGGCCGGGAGCAGGTGCCTCACAGAGCAACAACGTGCAAAATACTTTGACAATATCAGGTAAACAATACTTTAGATATTATGTATTTTTAATCAAAAGCACATTTATAGCATAAGACAGCCCTTAAGGTTGCCTCATGAATTGAATATTTCGTAAGTTTAGCTAAGAAACTTAAACACTGAGTCTCTCACTGTGAAATTTCAGTCTCCATAAATTTTGTACATTCATTTTTTTACTGCATTACCATGTTAAAAGAATTTGTGTATTAATAGATATAATGATAAATATTTCTGAAAATAGCTATGTGCAAACCTAGATGAGAGTTCAATGTTTTTATTTCTTCAAACACATAGAATTTGGTGAATGGCATAGTGCAAGTCATGCATAATTACATTATTCATTTTAAGCAATTTTAGTGACATAAGAATTACATTCAGCGTTCATCTCAACTGTCTTTCAGGGTGCCCCCCCCCATATTGTCGCATGGAATTAATTCCAGTGTTTGTAAAAATAAAAAATAACTTGGGATCTCAAGCCAATTGGTACTAGATTATGAGTCTAGAATGGTTGTCATTGTGCCACGCATTGTCGAGAAGTCATGAATTTAACTGAAGATGTCGTGGAAAAGTCATGAATTTGGTTCATTGGAAATCAGTAGACACCCTGTAATGGTTTTTCAAGTTTTATAACTTTTTTCAAATGATTATTGGGTTTGATGGATTACATTTCATTGTTGGAAATGTGTAAAATGATCAGTGTGGAAACTTAATTTGATATATTCAAACTTACAAAATGTCAAAAAAATATATACCTGGAGTAGCTATCAAGAGGAAGCATGTAATGTTGTACTAATTCACATTAGTCCTGTGCAGCTAAACAATAAATAAGGGCTAATCAGTTAGTTCTGTCATATTCCTATAGCACTGCCAACTTTTTTTTGTTTATTTCAGGCTTTTGTGGACCTTTGTAAAGAGTGGCCCAACCATAATATTTAAGATATAAAGCTGTAAAGAGTTGCTCTTCTGTAATTTCAATAGGGAAGAGACAGAGCCACACAGCACTATAGAACAGACATGCCACTCATGTCTAATCCAGGGCTTAAATTTGAACCCAACTTGGAGTTAGACACATGTGTCTGAGCAATTGGCCACCAGGTTGGCTTTGCTTGTAGCACAGAAGTTGGAGATCTGGGACATATCACATTATGTCATCCTGTCATTTTAGTTTTCTAGAGGTTTATTTTGCAGATGAAAACTGTGTGTTTTATTTTTTCTTTATGCATAATGCTGTAGCTTGTTTTGATTGTGACTAGGCTTAGTAACAGTAACCCTTTTGGGAAAAAATGCTTATTTCCTTTTCCCAAAACCACATTCTTTTGCTACTACCACTACTATTGCTATTTTGCCCACTTAATTGGGTTATTCAGTTTGTGTTGGATTTCACTTCAGCTGTTTTTAATAGATTTGTGTGATTCATGTGTGCATAATCACAAAGGTTTGGGGATTGTTTTTCTATTTCTTCTTTTTTTTTTTTTTTTTTTTTGCTCTATACTGTACTGAGTGATTTCATATTATTTGTGAAACACACACAGGTAATGCATTTATTTGATTATTTTTATCCCATGTGAACAGTCAACTTTTTCTACCTTCTTGAAAACGTGTAGATTCTGGCTTTTTATATAGATTTACGAAGGCAGTTCCATAAAAATTGAGAGATTTTTTTGAGTTGGCATTAGTGCAAAGGGAAAAAATAACCAAGCAGAGGACTACCTGAATTAAGGAAGTATCTATGGCACCAGTTATTAGCCATGGCAGACAATTCTGGTTCTGTTATCGCACAGTTGTTTGGGATACATCTGCATTTCACCATACAGCTGTGGAGGTGAGTGCATCAGAGTCAAGAAGTGAAATGCATTGTGTGATAAAATTTTGCTATCATTTGGGTAAAATGGCTCCAGAAACAGTTGATTTAATGAAAAAGCTTACAAGATGAATGTTTGGGTGAGTCAACGATTTTTAGATGGCACCATGATTTCAAAAAGGGCATTTGTCAGCAATCTGAAAGTGTTGCGCTCCTAGGCCTGGTCAATCTGAAAGTGTTGTTACAGAGTGTGTTGTTAACACTGTTTGGGCAATCCTGCAAGAATATTGATGAATAACGTGAAGACATAGCTGCATCCACTAATATTTCAAAAACGGTGGCATTCCGCATTCTATGCGACAAATTACTGCTGCATCGTGTGTGTTCCAGATGGGTACCTCATCTCCTGATGAGAGAACAATTGTTAGCCAGAGTTCAGGTGTGTTATGAGTGGAAACAAATGATTGCAAAGGATCCAAACTTTCTAAACACAATAATAACTGCCGATGAAACATGGGTCCACTGTTTCAACACAGTCACGAAGCACGCAACAAGTGTCTGGAAACGCACAGGCTCGCCTCCTCCAAAAAGTCCGCCAAACCAAATCAGCTGGAAGGTGATGATCATAATTTTTTTTTATTATAAAGATGTAGTATACCAGCATACCATTCCTCCACAAATTGCTGTCAATGCTGAGTATTACATTTCAGTCTTGAAGCGTCTGCGACGACACATATTGATTGATCGACCAGAACTATTGGGCAAATGGACACCATGATAACGCCCACCCACATGTGGCTGCTTGTGTTGAACAGTTTCTTATGAAATGAAGTATTGAAATCATGCCACAGCCTGCCTACAGTCCTGTGCGATTTCTGGTTATTTTCAACAATGAAGGAGAAGTTCCATGGCGCAACATTCAGCACAGGTGCTGATGTTATTCAAGCTGTACAGAGGTCGCTAAAGCCGCTTCCACAAAATGCCTTCGCCTCATGCTTTGAAAAGTGGGCTGAAAGATGGGACCATTTCATATCATCCGAGGGAAGATACTTTGAGAAAAAATAACATATATTTTACTGTACGTATATTTCTTCATTTTTTGCAATTTTTCTCGCAGTTTTTATGGAACAGCCCTTGTATTTGTTTCTCAGCATGTGAACTATGAACCTGATTTGGTGATCCTTTCTGCTTTTTGAGCTCCTGAAAATCTACTAGCTCATATCAACGTTTATTTGTTTGAGGCATATTACAATATCTACACAAACCAGCAAAAAATATATGCTGAATCAAGGAGATTACTTTACGTGGCTCAAATTATTATTACATTAACATATAAACGTTAAGCATTTACTGTTCATAACGTTGTTTATGGTATTTAACATAACCCTCTGACATGAACTCCAACATACACTGACGGAAAAAAATCTCAACACCAAGAAGGGGTTGTGTTAGATAAACGACAGTTGGTAGGCAGTGAGAGTACATCTGTGAGATGACGTCTATGCAAATTTTGCGCTCGGCGCATACGTGTGGCGCATACGTGTGGCGCTAGTAGCGCCTCGGAACATGCAAAGCAGGTTTGCTGTAAATACGCGCTGTAACATTCGTGAGCGTTAGTTATCGTTGAGATTCGACGTAGGGTGTTGACGTTAGTCAAGAATGCCTTTAAGAAGAAGAAGAAGCCATTATCAACAGCTCACGGAGTTTGAACGAGGTCGTGTAATAGGGCTACGAGAAGGTGGATTTTCTTTCCGCAATCTTGCAGAACGACTTGGCAGGAATGTAGCCACTGTGCATGATTGTTGGCAGCGGTGGTCAAGGGAAGGTACTGCCTCAAGAAGACCGGGTTCCGGCCGGCCACGTGGCACTACTGAGAGGGAAGACCGCCGTGTACGGCGTATGGCTGTGGCGCATTGTACTGCGTCTGCGGCTGCAATTCGAGCTGCAGTTGCCACCACAGTGACACAACGAACTGTTACAAATCGGTTACTTGAAGGACAGCTGGAGGATGGTGTGGAGATCTGTTGTGTTTTCTGATGAAAGCCGGTTCTGCCTGGGTGCCAGTGATGGCCATGTGTTGGTTAGAAGGAGGCCAGGTGAGCGCCTGCAACCAACCTGTCTGCGGCCGAGACACACTGGACCTACACCTGGAGTTGTGGTCTGGGGAGCAATTTCCTATGACAGCAGGAGCACTCTCGTGGTTATCCCACGCACCCTGACTGCACAGTTGTACGCCGGTCTGGTGATTCAACCTGTTGTGCTGCCATTCATGAACAGCATTCCAGGGGTGTTTTCCAACAGGATAACGCTCGCTCGCATACCGCTGTTGTAACCCAACATGCTCTACAGAGTGTCGACATGTTGCCGTGGCCTGCTAGATCACCAGATCTTTCACCAATCGAGCACGTATGGGACATCATTGGACGACAACTCCAGCGTCACCCCCAACCAGCATTAACCGTCCCTGTATTGATCGAACAAGTGCAACAGGCATGGAACTCCATCCCACAAACTGACATCCAGCACCTGTACGACACAATGCCTGAACATTTGTGTGCTTGCATTCAACATTCTGGCGGTTACACCGGTTATTAATGTACCTGCATTTCACATTGAAAATGGCTCTTCTCGCGCTTGCAATAAGCTGTGATCTTGAAACCTTAATCGATTAAATATGTTACCTATACAAATGTATTGCCGCCATTTCATTCCTCTACAACTATTTTTTCGTGGTGTTGGGATTTTTTTCCCGTCAGTGTATAATGCGCCATAAAAGTTATTAATATCAACATAATAAAAAGGACACTCTGAAATACATACAAACAGAAACAGTGCCCTGCCTAAAATGTCTATGAATATGTCCAAACATCATCCATGGCAAATGTCTTAATGTAGGCCAAGTTGAGTATCCCGCTGCCTTTCAACACTCTGAAAAGCTTGTGGTGAAACATTGTATTCCGTGCATGTGATAAGATATGCAGTCCACCCACTGGACCAAGTCAAAATTAAAAACATAAAGCACAATAAAAAACCATAAGATAAAAGACTTAACTATATTAAAAAAGGAGTCAAGACTGAAATGAAATAAAAGGAGCAGATGGATGGTCACAGTCGTCAAGCCATATCTCACCAGACCGGTTTCAGCATGTCTCATGCTATCTTCAGTGGTACTCCCAATAGTGATTCTTCATTGTATAAACATGCATACGTCAATACTGAATTCATCTGACACGGCAGCCACACCCTTCGTTATCTAAACGCAAAGCGTCCTGGGATCATTTGAATACAACATCTAAGTAGCCATCTCTGATGAGATCAATGTCTTATTTTCTTTTGGTTTGCCAATTCTGTCATTCTGTACTTTCCTTCTTTTACCATAATGGAGTTTCTTCTTAATTTCTTTTCAATTTCGATCAAATACTTCCAGGGGTATGGTAGTTCAACTGGTATGTTATTGTTGCAATTCCTATTCATTTTCTCGATTACAACAGCTTCCGAAATAAATTGCTGGTCGTATTTTTTATGTGATGTTATTAATTTGACTTTTGACCAGTCTGGTGATAAATTATTTTCGAAACAATATTGCATCAGAGAGGTGTTCATCTCCCTTTTGTACCAATTTGAAATATGTTCTTTCAACCTGCATTGTAAATCGTCTTTTGGTGCTGCCTATATATGATTTCATTTGTACTCCCTCCTCGTTAACAGTCGGAATAGAATATATACTGGAACTCTCTAGGATGGAAGTTTTATTGTCAGTCAGTAATTTGCCATTATCAATTATAGTCTCGGCCAACTAAATTTAATGATAATGGGAAATAATGGGAAATATAATTGATGATGAGAAATTACTGACTGGCAATGAAACTTCCATCCTATTTTTCAATTTGAAAGAGTGTCCTATTGGGAATTACATTACCTTATTTTCTGAGAATTACACTGCACCAAGTATAACGGTGCAATACATTTATCTCATTGGCTTATTAGAAATAATGCATCACCCAGTTTAAAGCTGCAGGTAAACCTATCAGATTTTCTTTGATGGCCATTCCATCTCCCTACCCTTCTGCTGATGTGGTAGCAGAGTACATTGTGTGACTTTCATTAAAGATGAATGATGCGATTAAGGGAGGTTTTAGGAAAACTACCTATTTTAATACGTATTATTTTAACACACTTCGAATCGCCTGCACAACTCCTATGAAATAGCATCAGAAGTGAAAACACAGTAGATGCATGGAAAGTTATGGACTTAATGACTGTTGTCAGCACTACTTCACTGCTGCACTTGTATAACTATCTTCCTAATGGGCAAAAGATCTATTTATGGGAGAAGAAAGAGGTGTGAAAGACGTAATTGTTTCACAGCCACGCTTACTATCATGATTTATTTGTTAAAAAGAGGGAGATATCACTCTAATTTCATGTGTGATTGTGGAAATGCATACGATTTTTCCTGTTACAGTCTTGCCAAGTGCAAGGCAAAAAATAAATCCAGGTTTTTACCCTCCCTGATGCAAGCTGTTTGTTCTCTGTGACTTGAAGGTTAGCTCCTCAAAAAAAGTTCAGCTGCCAGATTAAAGTTTAAAACTAATGGAACTAGATTTTACTCACTGCTGATATATCAAACATTTTTTGTCTCCATTTACAGCGATCTGTGCACACAACTCGATATTCACTGACATCCATCACACATGTCACTTAAGACCCCCTTTTTTTTGTATTTCAACTAATTATCTTTTTCTCATGCAAACATTCCTGAATGTGTTTTCCCATGATTTTCTTGGCCTTCCTCTACCCTTCTTTCCAGCCATTTGGGCTGAATAAATTATCTTAACTAGTACTCTGGACTTTCGTGTGGCTGTAGTTGAGAAACTGATTGCGAAACATCAAAGAGATGAATTTTCTCCAAAAGCAGCGAGTCGGCCATTGACAACAGCAACCCCAACGCAGCTTGTTGGTCGCCATTTCCCTTTGGTCATCCCGCCCACTCTGAAAAAGTGAACCCAACAAGAATGTGCAGCAGTGTATGTGATGCCACAGAGAAGTGGCATCGAAGGGATTCTAGATATATGTGTGCGGTGTAGCTTTGTGCATTGATATGTTTCCAGGCCAATCACACAGCCATTAACATATAAACAGTTCCTTTCATGTTCAGCAGCCTTTTCTTCGTTTGTTTGCGTGTGACTTGCAAAAACATGGTGTTTATGCATATCATGAGTATACTTGGGGCTTTATTTTATGCAATTTTCACAGGTCAGCATCTCATATATATAAGTTCTTCAAACTTAATTTCACTGTTGCCTTTATTATTTTACTTAAGTGACTAATTTCATTTCAGCAATGAAAGAAATTAGATGCAAATTAGAATGCATTTTTGTAAATAATCTGCATGTTAAGGGATTAAACATCCAATAAAAAATAAATAAATAGCCACAATTTCTACAGTTTGCAATGTAGATGGTTGACTTACTGTTAAATCTGGCAGTGGGTTTTGGATTTCCTTTGTGAGCAAATTTATTAACTGAAAAGTTTGGTTTATTGCAGCTTTGCAATAAACCAAACTTTTCAGTGAAGTATTACCTGAACTGTCTTCTTCTCAGGTTTATCACCAATGGAAAAAAATTCAACTTGCCGCTTTGAAACTTCTGCTGCTCCACAAATATCAATTGCCTTGAGAAAATTAGATCTGTCACTCTCAGCAATCTCTCCTTAGTGATTTATCATTTTTGTCTTAAACCAATTGATATACAATGATAGAATCTGAAATATCACCATAATCACAAAACTTAATTTGTTTACGTAATTCTATAATAAAATCATCAATATTCTGATCCTCGCATTGGATTATTCCAAGCAATTTTTGCCACTTGTAAGTTGTATTGCTCTGCAGAACAAAATAATGTTCGAATTTATCCAAAACCGTTTTATAGGATAGAGGTCCATCTTCTGGTACTTCAAACTGAAAAGTATTATAGATCTGCAGGCATGCTTCACCTATTACATGAAGTAAAATGGCATTTTTTATGACCATCTTCCTTTTTTTCTAACATGGTTACTGTCATATATAATTCAAAATGCTAAAGCCATAGTTTTGGGGCTATTGCTGAAGCATGTCCTGATACAAGAGAAGGAATTGTGTTCATTCTTGTAATTTGAATATTAAGCCTAACTTCAGCACTAGAAAATCTTACTTTGGTTTGCTGACTCCTGACACCATAATGTATTTTTAGTTCTAGTCCACTTCAAGTAAACTTACCCTTGAGAATGGTGTCACTTGAAGAATTAATGATGATTATATGCATGCACATGAAACATTTATTTTCAAGATCTTAACATTATACATGGACATGTTTACTCTCTGACATCTTTACTCCTCATGTATGTCTTAACATTATACACAGACTTGATGATATACATCACAAGATGCAACATGAATGCACAACAACTATTATATTGTCCAATTTATGTACTGTCAGAAATTAAAGAACAAAACTGGAAATTTAGGAACAAAACTGCACCTCAAATTTCAAATTGAAGAGAGAGACTATATGGAGCAGATTTGCAACTTTTTCCTTTGCTTCATGAAACTCGTGATTTATTGCTACCATTGTGCAATCAATAAAATTACAACCTACAATTTCTTCAGTTAATACCATAATTTTAATCTCAATGCATTTCATTTTCAAGTGGAAAAAGAATGCAGAAATTTTAATGCTTTACCTATTTGTCTACTCACTCTTGCTATTTGGCAATTGAATCCCTTTTGAGTTTCTTGCTATGAGGCTGTACCATTTCTGGAACTGAGTGACAGTCATATTCTCTTTCATAGACTTTGAGGCTTTTACAATAAGGCTTCAGATTTATACCAGTGAGCCATTACACTATGACCACTCCCAGCCTAGAGAAATGATTGTGTCTGGAGACCGAACTGTGGTGCACGTGAAGTTTACAGAGCAGTATATATATACAACCTGGAGACCGGCTTTCGGTTAGTAGTGTTCGGAATCAGAATGGGAAAAGCTGCCAATTTATCGGAGTTTGATAAAGGATAAATTGTGATGGTACAGCGCCTCGGAACTATGATCTTGGAAACTGTGTGATTGTGCGTTGTTCACGTGCCAGGGTAGTGAGTACGTATCAAAAGTGGTGCACAGATGGCCAAATGACGAACCATCATCCATCCATGTGTCGTTTGCAGCTCGTTGATGCCAGAGGGGAGAGCAGATTGTTGCGCATTGTTCACAGTGGCCGCAGGGCCACAGTGCGACAAATCACCCGCAGCTATAACAGTGGTGATCAGGGCAATGTGTCGCTGCACACATTTCATTGCAGCCTTCTGCGCATGGGCCTGCATGGCCGAGGACACAGCTGGCTCCCCATTCTCCCTGCACGTCATCACCAACAATGCATGAAATGGGCCCAAGATCATCGAGATTGGACCGTGGATGTTTGGAAGAAAGTGGCCTGGTCTGACGAATCAAGATTCCTGGCGAATCACGTAGATTGCCCAGCACGGATACGCCGATCACCAGTGGAGGCCATGGCATCTGGATGCGCTGCTGGGTGGAAACAGGACGTGGGCGATGTTTCTTTTGGACACTTTAAACTCCACTGTCCCAATAGCACCATCCTTGACAGCTGTCAGGTATCTGAACATCATTCCGGACCAAGTTTTTCCAGTCATGGCAACTGTGTTCCTGGCTGGTGATGGCCATGCCACACTACCAGAATCGTCAAATAGTGGTTCAAGGAACATGCTGGTGATTTTCTCTTAATGCCCTGGCCTCCAAATTCACCTGACATGAACCCAACTGAACATTTGTGGTTCGACTTGGAAAAGCAGGTTCGCGCTAAATCACCACCACCCCAAAATGTATGGGAACTGAAAGACCTGCTGTTGACCGTATGGTACCAGATACCGCAGAATACCTATCGCAACCTCATTGAATCGATGCCTTGCCAAGTGGCTGCTGTTTTGCGGGCTAAAGGGGGTCGTACAGCTTATTAGGTAGGTGGTTATAATGTAATGGCTGATCGCTGTATACTCTGGGGCTTCTTTTTGAAGATTACATTGGTTACTCTTTCTGGTTGGAAATTGCAAAGTTGAGGTTTTTCTAACATTATTTGCCGAAAAACTTAAAACTCATTCTGTTTTTGAAATCAGTTTATTTCCATCCGTAGCTGAAAAGGCATTGACATTTGAAACAAGCAGTAGTAGTGTTTACAAAGGTGTGCAATCTACTGGAATTTTTGGTAAAAGTTTGTGGTTCTTGTTTTGCTTCTCTTTGTTTTTTAAATTCCCAAAGAAATTTTTTCTTTTTGTTTTGTGATCTGACCTCACCTAAAAAAGTGATATAGAGCATAATAATAAGAAAAAAAACAACAACGTAGCATTCTATCACAGTGAAGTAATTTAAATATCTGTCTTGGAGAGGAAGAGTTGGCGACTGGCATTTCTGAAGGGTCTTAACAGCCAACACGTAAATCACTGCTGACTGGAGCTTGAAGTGCTTGTTGCCTTGTATCACTAAGCTACCAAAACGAATGTATGAGATACTGCATATGGGATGAACATTGGGCATCTGTGTAAAGGTGAAAATGATTACATGTAAAAGGAGCTGATGTCCATCACACTGACTTTTGAGTCCACGGGTTATGATGCCTCCTTCATACACTGGCGGAAAAAAATCCCAACACCAAGAAGGGGTTGTGTTAGATAAACGACAGTTGGTAGGCGGTGAGAGTACATCTGTAAGATGACGTCTATGCAAATTTCGCGCTCGGCGCATACGTGTGGCGCTAGTAGCGCCCCTCGGAACATGCAAAGCAGGTTTGCTGTAAATACGCGCTGTAACGTTCGTGAGCGTTATCGTTGAGATTCGACGTGGGGGTGTTGATGTTAATCAAGAATGCCTTTAAGAAGACGAAAGAGCCATTATCAATAGCTCACGGAGTTCGAACGAGGTCGTGTAAGAGGGCTACGAGAAGGTGGATTTTCTTTCCGCAATATTGCAGAACGACTTGGCAGGAATGTAGCCACTGTGCATGATTGTTGGCAGCGGTGGTCAAGTACTGCCTCAAGAAGACCAGGTTCGGCGCAGTGGTCTAAGGCGTTGGCCTCTGATCATTCGTCCGAAGGGGTCCGGGTTCGAATCCCGGTGAGGCATGGATGTTGTGTTTGTCTTACGGCACTGGCTCTCTCCCTTCCCTGGAACCAGTGACCCTAAATTAGGGACGGGCGACTGCTTATAGCCCATTGAGTTGCTCACGGTGGTCGTTAAACCTCCAATCAAAAAAAAAAAAAAAAAAAGACCAGGTTCCGGCCGGCCACGTAGCACTACTGAGAGGGAAGACCGCCGTGTACGGCGTATGGCCGAGGCCCATCGTTGCAGTTATTGTTGCACATTGCCAACAAGATTTGCCACTTTTCATATGCGTGCACCTGCCCGCCTAGTGCCCACTACCATGCCTCTTTCAAAGCCGCTTAAGTCAGAAGTTGTTCCCATAGTGTTTCTTTCTATGATTCGTACATGTCTGATTCCTTATCTGTTACAGTAAGCTGTTTATATAGCCATCTCAACGTCATAGTTATAGGCACATGTCCGATTGCTGTTAGGTTTTCCTAATAATTTGCTACTTCAGTGTGAATACTGGATGCATTGGAATGAGTTTCTTGGCTTGCGGGGAAAAAACTGAAATGTTTAGACTTTCATTCTTCCAAGGCTATTGAATTTATATTTACCATACTACTTTATTTGTTGAATGAAATCACCTGGTAGGAAATGAAAAATTCACAAGTACCAATGCAAGACAGTACACTGTACTGCACAATATGCATAACATGACTATCGTAAAACAAAAGAACACCTGCCTAGAAAGCTTATCGCGTAGAGCAAATCGATGTAGCTTTCATTTCAGTAGAGCAACTCTCGTAGATCCACGTGCAAGCCAATCGAAATTATTACACCACATATGCACTGTTTAGGTAGGAATATTTCTCACCATGCATTGTAGATTTCTTAACTTTGTGCAAGCATGCAATAAAGTGTTTTTTTTTTTTGGGGGGGGGACCAGTTACCATGAGCAACTTGATATGCTATATAATAAGCAGTTGCCTGTTCCTAGTTTAGGGCCACTAATCCCAGGGAAGGGGTTATCCCGGCAAGGCATGGATGTTGGTTGGTAAGACAAACCCAACATCCACGCCTCATGTGGATTCGAACCTGAGCCCTTCTTGGACGAAATCATAACAATAGCAACTTGCAGTATGAAGCACCTGTGACCCTTGGTAAAAATTAATTTACATACTGCAAGAGTTGAATTTTGGTATTAATTTGAATAATTTAGATTACAGCACATTGCATTTTAATAATTTGCCTATTGCAAATTGTGTTTTGATTTATGTATTGCATTTTGAACTAACGTAAAAAAAAATTAAAAAAAATATGCTATGTTAGATGAGAAATCATCATTGTCAACCATTATCAGTCCACTGCTGGATGGTCTCCCCAAGCTTCTTCCACAAGGATATATCTTGCGCTCATGTCACTCCCACATGTTTTATCCACCCATCTACCATGTGGCCTTCTGGGTCTTTTCCTGTCCCTGGGAATCTAGAATTTCAGTTCTTTATCGGTGGTCCGTCCTTCTGGCAATATATCCAGTCCAGTCCATTGCCATTTCGGGGATTTTACTCTGATCATGATGTATTCCACTCTTGTCATTTTACTTATCCTTGAGTTCCTTTTCTTATCTCTCCTGGTTATAACAAGCATACATCTCTCCATGCTGAAGATGAGAAATATTCCTACTTAAACAGCAGGTCTATGGTGTCATCTTGTTTTGATTTGCTAGCACAGTTATGATTAAGGTGCCTATGGCCCTTGTAAAGATTAACTATGCTTATTCATTACAGCACATTTTAAAGTTTGATTTGTATGAGCTTGCTATAAAACAAATTTATAAATGTCCAGAGGCTCCTTCGTGATTAAGGCTCCTAGAGCAATCACTCTATTGCTCCATGCCACTGCACTTTTCTTTAAACTTCTATAGGTTCCACATATGTCTATGAAATAGGGCAATTCGTTAAATTATTGAGATACACCATAAATAATTGATTGGTAGTTTAACGTCAACAATGAGTAAACTCGTACGGCTGGAAGCATTTGCCCCTTCACAATTTAGGGCCACGGGTTCCAGGAAGGAGACAGCGCAATATGGAAACATCACAACCCATGTCTCATCCAGGGGTCTCGGAAGAATGGTCAGAAGCCAGAGCCTCAGACCACTCGCCCACTGAGGCGGTACATCATGTTGTTTGGCTGTCATAGCTGAGCGCTCCCCTGGACAGTGACGCCTGCCTTTCATGCTGTATTCCTTTCGACAATGGCTTCTGGATCGGTGCGTTGACTGCACACGTGCATCTAGTGAGAATCGGGTCCTAAGCAAGCTGGGTTCATTACTACAGACTACACAACACTATTCTGTACCCTAGTTCGGGGCCGCGGGTAGCCGCGGAAAGGACCTCAGGTTCGATCCCAGGCGAGTACGAACGCTCGATCCACTAAATATCCGCCGTGCGTCGGATGATCACGTTAAGCAGTCGGAACCCGGGTACTGGCCCCCCGGTAATAAATAAGGGCGTCTTCCTCCCCTTTTCTACTTCGCTCCCGTGTCACTTTCCTATCGGGCAGTCTAGCCCAAATCTCCTAGCTTCCTATTTCTAAGGGTTGTTTAAGACCTGGGGTCAGACACTCCCTTCCTAAAATCCTCTACATATGATCATTTGTGTCCTAGTTGACTCGTAAGCACCACTGCTCCAGACATGGCCCAATGAACGCCGTTCACGCAATTCATCTTCTGCCTGTAGTTGAAAATGGTTTGCCGTACGATGTCGTGCTTGGAGCAGATCATATCTCTGTTATTGTTTAAATACGTTCGAAGGTTACTCACCATTTCCCATAGAGTTCCAATGGTTTTCGCTTCATTTAAGTTACATTTCTAGCATGTTGTTAATTTGCTAGTTTTGGTTTGAGAAGCGGATATTTCATATCATAAATTTTCACTTTGCCTATTGAGTACATCGTTTTAATATCCAAACTCTATTTTAAGATCCTCTGTTTCACATGCCAGCAAATGTCTAAACACCTCAAAAAACAAAATAAAACAAAACAAAAAAATCGAATGCTTCAAACCTTAAGAAATTGCCACAAATTTAAACAGGATATCAAGGTTTTACTTCGTTTTACAGATTTTAGAATGTTGTAATTTCTTAAGGTTTGAAGCATTCGGTTTTTTTGTTGGTTTTTTTATACAGACATTTGACATGGACTAGGAACATCAAACAGAGGTCATCGCTCTTTCCACGTTTATAAGTGAGTCACGGAAAAATTCTCATGAATGAATTTTTCCGTGGCACTTCTAAACGTGGAATGAGCGATGACCTCTTTCTGATGTCTTTTTTTTTTTTTTTTTTTTTTTGAGGTGTTTAGACATTTGCTGGCATATGAAATAGAGCATATCAAGTCTTAAAATAGTTTGGATATTAGAACGAACGATGTATTCAATAGGCAAAGTGAAAGTTTATGATGTAAAATATCCGCTTCTGAAACCACAACTAGCAGACTAACAATGTGCTAGAAATGCAACTTAAATGAAACGAAAACTGTTGGGACTCCATGTGAAATGGTGAGTAACCTTCGAACGTATGTAATTATTAACAAGCAGGTTAATCTAGAAGCAACCAATTGAATATTTACATTCATAGAGCTGTATTGATGATGGAAGCTTGCGTGCGCTTAGGTGTAATATAGGCTTGTCACCAGGTCAGACTGTCCATGCCTGCGGTTTTGTCGTCCAGCATGCACCATTACCAACCTAACGGGTGTGTGTATGTCATTTCGCAACCACTGTTCTTAGCTTCAGTGGATGGTAGTAATGTCTTTGTCCACATATTCTGCTATATGGCGAGTCCATCATCCACTTTCACGAAAGGCAAGAATCCGTCCTCTATCAAAGTTGCTTAATTATCCATATGGTTGGTGAACTGTAAACGCAGTAATCCTTTCGGGAAACGTCACTGAAATCAGGAAGATTTGACGGCCACAAACTTTGCGTGTGTTTAACAGGAAAGTCGAAGCATGGCCACCCCAGCTGTCAGATAGATTACCCCGATACTGGAATTCGCATTTGCGTATCCACAGATGATTTTTTCAGGGTTTAACGACCATCATTAGCAACTCGAAGGGTCATAACTAGTCGCGCGTCCCTAACTGAGGGCCATTTTTTCCAGGGAAGGGGAAGAGCTACGTCATCATACAAACACAGCATCATACCTTAGCGAGAATTTGAAACCGGTATCTTTTCGGACAAACGATCAGAGTCCAACGCCTTTGGTCACTTGGGCGGTCCAGGGAGGATATAATCGTCCAGTCGCTTCAGTATGTTGAAATTTCGATGGCATAGAGTCTATGTTTTCATTCGATGAAATTACACAGCACTTATTACAGATCTAGGACTCATTTGCTAACTTATTTTTGCTGATACGTACTTAAAATTTCAAAGAACGGGCTGCCCACGCTTTTAAAGTATAATGAATGCCTTTTAAAGGGGTATGAATGATTTAGCAAACTGAGGTGTTAAAATAGTAGGTTAAATCATGACTTAATCAGTCGACGCCATCAGTCCACTTGCAAGAGAATTGATTCATTTTTAGCCAATGTTCATTGCTCGTGATAGACTGATGTTGAATTAACTTGGGAAATTTGAGCAGGATTGTATGATACTTATGTGCAAGGCATTTTGGTTACACGACGAATTGCACCCCATTTGGCATGTGATGAAACAGTTGGTTGCAGTTGAAAGTAGTGGACACAGTAAGGAGTTTCACACCGCCATTCAGAATCCGGTCATCTTCGAGGGTAGTCGAATTCTTGTACTGATACCCATCCCCATCCGACGGATGGCTGTCAGTACTCAAAACGCGCCTACCAACAGATATCTAGTAATAGACTGATGCGCACCGCCAGTTTCTGTTGTTGCCATTTATCTACTCCCAGACGTAGCAGAAATGTATGCCGGACAGAGTGGTGAACTGAACAAGTTGAGTAGCGTGACGAATAACAAAATATTGTCTTCAGCGATGAGACCTGCTCTTGTCTAAGGCAGAACGATGATCGCATTCGCGTGCGATCATCGTAAATATCAAATTATCGCATTGTCACAAACTGTCTGCTAGATCAGATCATATGTAGAGGATTTTAGTAAGGGAGGGTCTGACCCCAGGTCTTAAACAACCCTTAGAAATAGGTTTTTGATTTTAATTTGGTTGAAGGTTTAACGACCACCGTGAGCAACTCAGTAGGCTATAAGCAGTCGCCCCTCTCTAATTTAGAACCGCTGGTTCCAGGGAAGGGAGAGAGCCAGTGCCGTAAGACAAACACAACATCCATGCCTCACTGGGATTCGAACCCGAACCCTTTCCGGACGAATGATCAGAAGCCATCGCTTATACCACTGCGCCACCGGGCCTTAGAAATAGGAAGCTAGGAGATTTGGGCTAGAGTGTCCGATAGGAGTGACACGGAAGCAAGGTAGAAAAGGGGGAAGAAGACACCCTTATTAATTACCGGGGGCCAGTACCCGGTGCCTGACGGCTTAATATGCCCATCCAACGCACGGCGGATATTAGTGATTCAAGCGTTCGTACCTGCTGGGATCGAAACCGAGGTTTTCTCCGTGGCAGTCACAATCGTATAAACTGGCTGCTAGTGTAATCATTTGTTATTTATACTACCACACTGGCTGGGGCATGACCGTCTTAAGGGGTGCACCAGGGCTGGCGGGACTCCTCCTCTATTTTTACATGTCCACCCACCGGATTAAGAACTTGCTTGTGACGTCACGCTAAGCGATGGGCATGTCCACGCGTGTACACGGGTAGCTGAAGACATTGTAAAAATATTTATCATTTGCTTGAAATTATTTAAATTCCTTTTAACTGATGATTATGAGCAATTACTCGCATATACAAAATGTAAAATTTGTGTTAAAAAATTAGTGGCAAAGAAGCTTCAAGAGTTAAATGAGGTAAACGGAAAATGCTCAAAATGTAATCAAACTAAATTTGAACTGGGGCTAAAGTGTGTTTCTGTATTTTTAAATATATTTATAAATAACTACTCATAGTTGAAAAATGGCTGCTTAAATAACAGATCAGAGAAAAGAAAATATGCAATGTTTGCATCATTTACTTAATGAATCTGGTCTTCCTGGGTGCCTAACTAACAATGGGAATACTCCAAATTTTGGTAAAGACATTTAATATTCTTCATTATAGGTGAACTAAATCATAGCCCCAGTCTAATTTCCCTAAACCCCATACAAATAAATATGTTTCAATCTTAGTTTTTGTATATTGTCAATCTTGATTTCATGTGAGGGAAAAACTATCAAGCCGGCCCCGGTAGCGCAGTGGTCTAAGCGATGGCCTCTGATCATTCGTCCGAAAGGGGTCCAGGTTCGAATCCCGGTGAGGCATGGATGTTGTGTTCGTCTTACGGCACTGGCTCTGTCCCTTCCCTGGAACCAGTGACCCTAAATTAGGGACGGGCGACTGCTTATAGCCCATTGAGTTGCTCATGGTGGTCGTTAAACCTCCAATTAAAAAAAAAAACAAAAAAAACTATCAAGCATGCATGTTTTAACACATGTTCATAACCATGGGAGCCAAAATCAGTACAAGTTAAGTTTATTTGTCATTTATTTATTTCTGTGTGTACATTGTGCTGAGACAGTTACACATTTTCAGTATTAATTTAGTCTAGTTGACAGCCGCAAAACGTTTTTTATTTTGTCTATATGCCCTACAGCATTATGCAGATAAATAGTAAAGAAAGATTATCTCTAATTCCTAATGTTTTTTTTTGTTTTTTTTTTATTGGAGGTTTAACGACCACCGTGAGCAACTCAATGGGCTATAAGCAGTCGCCCGTTCCTAAGTTAGGGTCACTGGTTCCAGGGAAGGGAGAGAGCCAGTGCCGTAAGACAAACACAACATCCATGCCTCACCGGGATTCGAACCCGGGCCCCTTACGGACGAATGATCAGAGGCCATCGCTTAGACCACTGCGCCACCGGGGCAGCTTCCTTCAGTTTCAAAATATACTAGGAGAGGGGGAAGCTAAGTTGTTAAAACCACACATAAAATATAGACTGTTGCAGGGCTTCCAGTAGCGACTAAATAAGCGACTATTGCTACTATTTTTGATGACAGGCGACTATGGCTACTATTTCTTACAAAAAATAGCCAAAAGCAACTACTTTAGTTGTAAGACTACTATTTTAAAAAAAAACGTCATTTATTTTGCGTATATCGATGTGCTTGTATAACATCACTTTTAATATTGTTATACGTGAATATCAACTTTGATATCGATATGTATATGTCAAATCCATGGTTCATACCAAGTAGGTTAGAAGAAGAGGAGGTGAAGGGACCGGCTTTGAGTGAAGCCAAAACGGATCAGCTGTTTCTGTCCTCTCTCTGAGGTGGTGGAAGTCTGCGCTGCGAGAGTTCGGGGACGTGACGTCACTTCCTGTGGCTTAAGCAGTTTTGCTTAGCGCATGCAAACCAAGGATGGAAAGAAGGAATATTTCGGACTTCTCATTTCTTAACATTAGGCTTTTGGTTATATTTTAAACACGGTTGCTTGCACATGGGCAGTATGCATGGTTACTTGCACGTGGGCAGTAAGTAACCATGCGCACTATGCACTTCCGCTCAAAAAATCATTATTTTGTTCAATGTTTTAAAGAAATACCAACACATATTTTCCTGTTTTTTCTGGGAATTTTTTATTATGGGAATGAGTGTTTCAGCCTCATTTTTTTTTTCATGCCTGTATGGGTAGAGTAAGGGTCCGGAAAACCCGTTCAAAATCGCGATTTCCCCATAAAGATATACAGAAGATTCTTAGGTTGGGCGCATTGGCGTAGTCAGCTGATGTAAAGTGGCGTCACGCCAGAAGCACAGGGAGAGGGGCTGTTGCCACCTCCTCTTACTTCTAACCTCCTTGGTTCATGCGCATCCTGGAATTCCATTTTGTCCTGGAAATGTCCTAAAATTCTGTTACATGTCCTGAAATTTTATCCATTTCTGCCTTTCTGTCCCTGCACGATGTTTTGTAGTTAAGGATTTTTCTACTGACAAAACTTATGTCTGACAAATTTCCCTCCCCACCCCCTGCAAAATGTATGTGTGGGTGGGGGCTGAAGCTGCGTTATTAGCATCTATTGTGTCATGCTTATGTTATCACTTTTTCTGTCCCGCCGGTGAGACCATATCTCTGCAATTATTAGTTCGATTTGTAAAATTCTTTTTGTATTGGGAAGCTTAGAATGTGAGACTGATGATAGTAGTATAAAAGGGCGGGTCCTGCCGGAGGAGCAGCTCCTTCTAGAAGAAGGAGCAGGGGTAGATGGCGCTAGTGTGTAGAGTCGATGCTGATGTGCTGCCCCCTAGCGGTGCTTCTTGGAACTTTCGATGGACCTTTGACGGATGGCAACGACCGAGTGGGGGAAAGGGCGTGGCAGATGACGCTAGTGTGTTGGGTCTATGTGCTGCCGCCTAGCGGTGCTTCTTGGAACTTTATTATTACGTTGAACCTTTGTTTTTGAGAGATGCAACGACCGAGTGGGGGAAAGGGGATGTGTACGCGATGTGTTGCCCCCAAGCGGTGCTTTTTCGAACTTTTCTCGGGTGATTTATTGGACTTTGACAAATTTTTGCGGTCTTTCCAATATGTTTTGTTTTATTAAACTTATATTTTTAGAACTTCCGTGAGGTGTTAGGAATTTTTATAGACGTTGCATTATTTTTTTTTCTATTTTTCGGGAGATTTATTAGACTTTGTCAAATTTTTGAAGGAAGTTTTTTTGTCGTTTCCAATATTTTTTTACTCGTATTTTTTTTGTGTCCTATTTATTCTTTCTAATTTATTTTATTAAACTTATATTTTTAGAACTTCCGTGAGGTGTTAGGAATTTTTATAGAAGTTGCATTATTTTTTTAATTCTTATATTTTTCTTCCCTACAATTTTAATTTAGATGAGGAAATGCTTTGTTTGAAAAGATTTCGTTCCCGTTGATTCATGTTTCGCCATTTTAGTTTCACCACGTTGTCATTTTGTGAGCCATGTGTTTTGGGATGAGTCACCATTTTCTCTTTGTCTCAGAAAATTTTGTATGGCACGTCTTTTGGGATGATTCACTATGATGGGCGACGCTGCCGTGATAGCAGACAAAACTATGACACCAGCCAACGTCGTTTTCTCCTCAGTGGGGTCGGCGGTTGACGTCATTTGAAATTCTGTTAGACACATTAAGCCATGTTATTCTATGGGAATTTCCCTGCTTTTCAAATCTGTGTTTTCTCAAAATTGTCTACTAAGAAAAAATGAAGTCTTCCATTTTTAACCCTAGGAAAGAATGAACTTTTCCGAAACGAACCTTATTTATTTTCAACTTTTTCTAAAACGATCTTTGCAAACATCTTTCAATCAAAATTTAAACCCTTCTCAATATGAACTTATAGAAAATGAATACATTTAAAAAAAGGAGAAACAATCAACTCAAAAGAATACCTTATGAAAAATAGATTAAGAAGTTTTAAGGTACACAGGGAAAAACAAGAAACGAAAGGAAGTAGAAAAAAGGATAAAGTTTACATGAGGAAATACAGAATTTGATGTGAAAAGAGCCACCTAATACTTTAAATAGGGGAACCTTTTTTCAGTAAAAAATGTCTTATTCTTATGATTTCTTTAAGAAAACTGACATTTTCAGTAAATTTATGCTTTCCTATGAAAGTTTTCCTCAAAAGACTCCATTAAGTTGATCTCAAGTCTTTGAAGTGAATGGGAAGAAAAATAACATGCCTAAGTGATATGAGAAAATGAAAGAATTTCATTAAGACAGTGTGAAGTGAATTGAACATCAAGCAGTTGTAAGATGTTTTACTATTGTAATATGTACATAAACTTTGGGAAAATATCTTCTAAAGTTAGAGGGGAAAATATATGAATATAAAAAAACTTCCTTAGATTTACAAATAGAGTATTTGAAGTACAAAGAGGGATGGAACGCTTTGAATAGGAATTTCTCGTTTCAGTGAAGGGATTCTTATTCTGGAATTTTTTAAAAGGAAACTATCATTTTCAGGAAATTTCTGGGGAGTCGAACTTGGACATTTAACAAAATTCTTGGATATATAGGAATTTGAAGAAAGTTTGTGGAATGAAACATGAAGAGAAAGAAATGGGTTGAAATACTTAAACATTCAAGCTTCGTCAATTTTTTGGTTCCTCATACAATTCTGGGGAAATTTTACATTTTTGTGTGAACTCGTTTTTTTTCAAAATCAACCCTTTAGAAGTTTTTAAGATCGAAAACATATTGACTAAGGGAAATCTGAAGTAGTACAAATTCTGAATTGAAGCACATTAAGTAAGAAAATATTTGTCTGAAGTAATTTTTCAATGTCTAAGCATTGACATCTGAGCATTCGTTCGTCCGAAATTGAATCCTGGGGAGGTTTGAGTTATGAGCTTTTGAATTACGGCACTAACTTTCTACCTTCCTTGGAAACAGTGGACTAAATCAGGGTCTGCTTACTTCCCTTCTAGTAGTTCACGACGGATCTCTTAAATGGTGAATGAACGGCAAAGTTCAAACGCTCTGTCCCATTGAGTCAGCAATTTTAGATTTTTGTCATCTTAGACAGTTTAAGTTCGCTCAGAAAACTATGCTTTTGCGAGCTTGAGTTCGCATTCAAAGTTCAAAACCAGAATTTAGTTTAATCTCCCAAGCAAAGTGATTTCATGCCATATGAGGTTTTTCTGTAAGCAGTAGACGCGTGAAAACAGTCGTAGGAGATAGTCATTTTCCGGTAGAAAGAAGGGGGATTCCAAAGTTAATTTTTTGGGGAAAGCTCACACACTGGAGAGAGCGTAAAAACACTCTTCTTTCATGTTTTAATGTAAACCTCGAAGAATTAGTTTTTAACTATGAAAAGGAAGTTCTAAAGATTTAGGGGCATTTACACTAAAATCCTACAATGACTTTATTTGAAACAGGGAAGAATCGTCCTTATAGACTAAAATACATCTGAAGATTTTAGATACATTTCTGTTCAAAAGCAAAGTCGAATGGAAAAATAAGAGTAATTAAATCGATAGGAAAAGATTGATAGGTTAAATCAGAAAAAAAACTAAGAAAAAAAAAGAAGTTTAATAAAAATAAACCAAAGTTTGAAGAATCATACAACACTGAATAGAAGGAAAAATATAATAAGTAAAATAAGGGGAATACGATATTTTCACTATGGGAGTTTGGAAACACCTGCTTTTCTGAAGAATTAGTAAAACGTGAAATAAAAATGTTTAGAGAAAGTACGGACTTAGTCACTAGGTCTCCAGAATGAAAGCTTTTCCTGCTGAGTCAATGAATAAGAGATACGATAATGAAAACCTAATTGAAACGAAAAAACGGTCAATGATGCTAAACGTCTAAAGAAAAAATGCAGCAGGCACAGAAGTTAAAAATGAGGGGACAGACACGGGAGAACTGGACATTAAGTCAATGAAATATACGCGAAGTTTTGAAACATCTCAATTTGAAGCGAACTAAATGATGAAAAGGAATGAGATTGACTTTGATGAGGTGAGTTGAGTAAACAATAAATATTTAGTTATACATGAAAAAAAAAGCTCCTTTAAGAATATGATTTTTGGTGAAAGTATGAAATTTTAGAAATTTTATTATAGCGAACAGGATGCCCTTTTGCCCCCCGACATTGGAAGAAACGTCAAGAGGGGGGGGTTGAACTATGCGCTTTCTAAGAATTTTGTTGGTTCGAAGTTGAAACAGTTTCTGAAATTCTTCTGGCATCTGTTCACAAGGATGACATCACAACGTACCCGTCACCATGCGTCATCGCTTCAAGCAGTATGATGACATCAGTTCACAAGGATGATATCATGACGTACTCGTCACCATGCGTCATAGCTTCAGGCAGTAACTGCACGGAGACCTCATCTGACCATCTCATGCCTTCAAAGTTTAATCAGTTTTTGAAATTGTGTGTGTCATCATGCGTCATCGCTTCAAAGAGTAGCTGCACGGAGACCTTATCTGGTCACGAACATGCTACTGATGAATCACTATACGGCTTTAACCAGTCAAAGCGAACGGTAGCCCAGGACTTATTCTAAGGTAAATTCTTAGCGAGAGAAAAAATGAAAGGATTTCGTTATAATTAATTTTCATATCTTGAGAGAATAAGCGTAAAGAAATTCTTCATAGACAGAAAAAGTAAAGCCTCGATAAAAGTAGTTGTTAGTTTGAAAAGTTAGAAAATAAAATAATGTTGGTACATCGAGAAGTTTAACGAGTATGCAAGCATTTAGAAAAAAAGGTTAAGATAATGCATTAAAAGGTACATTTCACTGAATAATCATGAAGAAAAAGAAATACGAAAAAATAAACATTTTAACTATGCATAAATTGTTGCTTTGTACGGTGGAAAAAGGTACAACGTTAAAAAAATGTAACAGAAAATGCCGTGAACACGTAAATACATCAATAAACAATCGTGTTTTAAGAGTATGTCTGCCGCAGAAAACTTTGGAAAACGCCTTTATGTTGGTATGTCCGTTGAAAATGCGTGAAGTCTCCTCAAAGAAAATAAAAAACTCGTTATGTTGAAAAATTATGAGGAAAAAATAAGGAATAAATTCGTTGCAAAAATGATCGAGTTATTGAAAAAAAATCAGTCTTGGAGCTTAATGTGTCTAACAGAATCTCAAATAACGTCAACCCCCGACCTCGCTGAGGTGAAAACGACGTTGGCTGATGTCATGGTTTTGTCTGCTATGACGGCAGCGTCACCCGTCATAGTGACTCATCCCAAAACACGTGTCATACAAATTTTTCTGAGACAAAGAGGAAATGGTGTCTCATCCCAAAACACATGGCTCACAAAATGACAACGTGATGAAACTAAAATGGCGAAACATGAATCAACGGGAACGAAATCTTTTCAAACAAAGCATTTCCTCATCTAAATTAAAATTGTAGGGAAGAAAAATATAAGAATTAAAAAAATAATGCAACGTCTATAAAAATTCCTAACACCTCACGGAAGTTCTAAAAATATAAGTTTAATAAAATAAATTAGAGAGAATAAATAGGACACAAAAAATACGAGTAAAAAAATATTGGAAACGACAAAAAAAACTTCCTTCGAAAATTTGACAAAGTCTAATAAATCTCCCGAGAAAATAAAAAATAAATAAATAATGCAACGTCTATAAAAATTCCTAACACCTCACGGAAGTTCTAAAAATATAAGTTTAATAAAACAAAACATATTGGAAAGACTTCGCAAAAATTTGTCAAAGTCCAATAAATCACCCGAGAAAAGTTCGAAAAAGCACCGCTAGGGGACAACGCATCGTGTACACATCCCCTTTCCCCCACTCGGTCGTTGCCATTTTTAAAAAACAAAGGTTCCACGTAATAATAAAGTTCCAAGAAGCACCGCTAGGGGGTAGCACATCGACCCAACACACTGGCGTCATCTGTCACGCCCTTTCCCCCACTCGGTCGTTGCCATCCGTCAAAGGTCCATCGAAAGTTCCAAGAAGCACCGCTAGGGGCAGCACATCAGCATCGACCCTACACACTAGCGCCATGTACCACACACCCCTGCTCCTTCTCTTAGAAGGAGCTGCTCCTCCGGCAGAACTCGCTCTTTTATACTACTGATGATCCATTCGTTCCGGCTTTTCTTCGATGCACAAACTTCACCGCTAGAGGGCGCAAATGTAGGTCGTATCGAATTTAAAATGCATTTCATATATTTGCTTCTAAATATCCAATTGAAAATAATATTTTTCCTTTCAATGACATTTATATCGAAGACCATTCTATTTACAGTACCTTTTTTTAAATAATGCATAAATTTTCCGCTAGGTGACGTAAAAGTAAATCATGATTTTCCCAATATCTCTGTTTCTAAAAGTCCGATTTGAAAAAAATTTCCTGAGTCAGATACAGCTCTTGAGGTTGAATTGTTTTGCGTACAAATTCTCATTTCTGGTAAAGAATGGTTTGGCCACCAGGGGGTATAAATGTTTATTTTGGCTTCTGATGTATTTGCAACAAAATTTGAGCTGGAAACTCGATTGTCCCGCACGGGGGTAACTGGTTTTCCAGTTATTTGGAAAGCGGCGCCCCCACAGCCCGAGCTGACCTTGTGACGGATCATTTTAACATTTCGTCTTCTACGATTATGTAACCGAAGGGACAGCTGTTCATCCAGCTGCTGGGGGATGGCGTCCCCACGGCCTGAGCCGACATGTACTATTTGTGATGATTTTCACATTTTTTATGTTTTTTGTTTTTTCACTTGACACGCACCCGCCTCAGTTGTAGGTCGCTGAGGTTGTGATTATGCGCCAGCTCTGGATTTTAGTTTCTCTTTTTCTTTTCTGTCATCTCAGTTTTCTGTTCCTTTCTTCGTTTTTCCGAGCTGGTTAGCTAGACCTACCTGCATGTTTGCCATGTGCGGTGACCCGTAAGGTGGAAAAGGAAATGCTGGAGGCTGAGGTTTCTGGTGGCCAGGGTGTTGTTGTCGCAAGTTGCCAACACTCCTCTTTGCCCTCTGCTTCAACCTAAGCGGGCGGCTGGGAACTAACCCACTCCTAGTCAATGAGGTTTGTGGCCGAGTGAAGCCCAGACCTCTAACGGCTTGTCGTTTCGTACGAAAGGGTGAGTCTGGGGGTAGGGTGGGCATGCCAAAGTGGTGTTCCCCAGGCATGGGAAAGTCTGGGTGCACGCCGAACGCATGTCTGCCCTATCAACTTGCTATATCCGCTTGCTATCTCTAGAGTCGTGTCCTGCGTCCACTTGAGTTTGCGGACCTCCGACTCTCCCTCGTTGGGCTCGATTGTGGGTGGGGAAGTCGGTGGACGAATTATTAATTTTTCTTTATGGATGAAAATAAAGTTTCCCACGAACCAAAAAGCAAAAGAAGTAATGAGGAAGGCTCATCCCCTTCCGCTAAAAAGCATGTGCCTGATTGCTCGAATGCTCCTTTCCTTTTTGTGCACTCATTGGACCCTTCAACGCCTTTGAGTGCCAAAAGTCCATTTTGGATTAATAAAGCTCTTCAATCCATAGCAAGCTCTCCTAAGAACGTCAAGAAGCTCCAACCTGGAGATCTTCTGTTAGAAATGTCCACTGTGACCTACTGTTCCACACTTATTAACACTACCACACTGCTTGAGACTCCGGTAAAAATAACATCTCATGGATACCTAAATTCATCTCGAGGTGTTGTCTCCTCTCAGGACCTCATTGACTGTACTGATGATGAACTACTCGAACTGAGGAGTCAACACGTTACGGGTGTGCGGCGTATTCTCTTTAGGGGGAATGGGCAGTCCGTCTCATCCCGGAACATCATTTTAACATTTAATAGCCCTTCCCTGCCTAAGTCCATCAAGGCAGGGTATCTTCACCTTGAGATACGTCCGTACATCCCTAACCCTTTGAGATGTTTTAGGTGTCAGTCTTACGGCCATTCTCAGCAGTCGTGCAGGAGCAATCCTAAGTGTGGACGCTGTGGTGCCACAGAGCATCTTTTATCAGAATGTGTGGCCGAGGCCGAGTTTTGTGTGAACTGTAAGGGTTCACACGCAGCATCAGCCAAAGATTGTCCCAAGTGGAAGGAGGAGAAAGAAATCCAAAGGCTGAAAACAGTTGAGAATATTTCCTATCCTGAGGCCAGAAGAAGAGTAGTTCCAGTTTCTTCTGATCGGCGATCTTATGCATCGGTGGTGGTTGCCAAATCTACGGTTGCTATTCAAACTGACATTCAGATCCCTGTTAAATGTCCCTACAAGCTGGACGATATAATCGCAGCCGGACTGGAGGCACTCCAGTCTCGAGCTAGGGGTCTGAAAGCGCCACCCACCACTTCGTTGAAGCAGACTCATCCCACCACCAGCAAGGGAACTCAGGCCACTTCTTCTAGCAAGAAAACCAAAGCCCAGGATAAGAAAAGCATTTCTTCTCCTCCAAAATCTCAGCAAACGACTCAACGTCGTGCGCCCCCCGTTAAAACACTTGGGACAAAGCATGCTCCCACCTTGGCCCCTGGTCACACGCCTCCAGATCTGGAGGAACCCCCATCAGAGGTGATGGAGCCTGACTCCGTTTGATCATTTTCATTTTCATTTCACTTTTAACCATGGCTTCAATCATTCAGTGGAACTGTCGAGGTTTTCGGACGAGTTTTGATGAAGTGAAACATCTGCTTTCGTTGTACTCTCCGGTGTGCTTTTGTTTACAGGAAACAAATTTTAAACCATCGGATCTGCTTTCAGTTCGAGGCTACAGTGCGTATCGGACAGATAATGCATTGGGAGACATCGCCTGTGGGGGAGTCGCTATTCTTGTCCCTCACAGTGTTCCAGTGTCTTCCGCTGCGATATCAACAACTTTGCAGGCCGTGGCGGTTAGAATATCTGTGCCTGTGCCTCTTACTGTCTGCAGTGTCTATCTGCCGCCGGACGAGAACGTGAGCGTCTCTGTTCTGGAGAGCTTGGTTGATCAGCTGCCTTCACCCTTTCTTCTTTAGGGTGACTTCAATGCCCATCATCATTTGTAGGGTAGTGTCAGCATCAGCACGAGAGGTCGTCGCATAGAGTCTCTTCTGTCCTCGGCCTCTCTGTGTCTTTTTAACACCGGTGCTGACACGTGCTTCCATGAGCCGACAAGATCTTTCAGTGCGATTGATATGACCTTGGGATCATCATTGATTATTGCTGACTGGTCGTGGACGGTGTGTAACGACCTTCACGGGAGCGACCGCTTTCCAATTGTCCTCTCGCATCATACGAACATGCCATCTTCTGCTTCCCGCCCTCCTCGGTGGAGGATGGAGCGTGCGAGATGGGAGGTCTTCACATCGTCCACAGTGATATCTTCTGCAATGGTGACCCAAGAGTCAATCGACGCAGCGGTTTTTGAAGTCACAAATTGTATTCTTCAAGCAGCTGATCTTTCTATACCAAAAACATCTACGACACTCTCCAGAAGTCCGAAGCCTTGGTGGACCCCTGAATGCGCAGCGGCTAGGAGAGCTCAACATAAGGCCTGGTCTAAGTTTCGGCGTTATCCAACCGATGCCAACCTCGTTACATTCAAACGAGCAAAATCCTATACTCGGTTGCTGGGTCGACGTAGCAAGAGGGAGTCTTGGATCCAGTATGTTTCATCTCTCACTTCACGTGCTAGTTCAAAAAGTGTGTGGAACAAGATTCGTAAGATCCGGGGTAACTACAGCTCTCACCAGATCTCCCTTCTCGAGAGTAACGGCTGCACATATGCTGAAGTCGGGGAGATTGCTGACTGTTTGGGGGAGGCGTTTGCCTCCGTGTCGAGTGACCTGGCGTATCCTTCCTCTTTTCTGAGGATTAAATCCACTGCGGAACGCCAGAGAATCTCCTTTGCGCCTTTTAACGACACTAGTTATAACTCCCCCTTCAGCATGGTTGAACTCAGAGTGGCTCTGCATCGGTCCGGCGCTACATCTGTCGGTCCCGATGGCATCCACTATGACATGCTCCGTCATCTCTCGCAGTTGTCTCTGGAGAATCTCTTAATCTTGTTTAATCGTATTTGGTCGGAGCACAGTTTCCCGGAATCTTGGCGAAAAGCTTTTGTTCTGCCTTTTTCCAAACCTGGCAAGGATCCCAAGTCTCCCTCTAGTTATCGCCCAATTGCTTTCACTAGCTGTCTGTGTAAAGTTCTTGAACGCATGGTTAATTCCCGGTTAGTTCATTTTTTAGAATATCATCAAGTACTTTCACCATCACAAAGCGGCTTTCGCCGTCATCGTTCACCTCACGATCCTCTCCTGCACCTTGAGATATCTGTGCGCAAGGTGTTCGTGTGTAGGCAGCACCTGGTGTCCGTTTTCTTCGATATTGAAAAAGCCTATGATCGAGCGTGGCGGCACGGTATTATCCATGACCTCCACGCATGCGGATTGCGAGGAAATCTTCCGACTTTCATAGTTAATTTTCTTCGCAATCGGGTGTTCCAGGTGCGCCTGGGTACGACGCTCTCGGCACCATTCCATCAAGAACAAGGTGTTCCCCAAGGTTACATTTTATCTGTCACATTGTTCATCCTCCGCATTAATTGTCTTTTCATAAATCTTCCCCCTGCGGTTTCGGCTACTGTTTATGTTGATGACTTGCACATTTTCCGCTCGTCATCAAGCATGCATTTTATTGAAAGGCAGTTGCAGTCTGCAATTAATCAGATCTTTAAAGCGGCGAATAGCAATCGTTTCGTTCTTACTCCCGACAAGACAGCGTGTGTCCATTTCTGCCGGAGGCGTGGCCTCCATCCTGACCCAGAGCTGCATTTAGACCGTGAAGCCATACCAGTTTTGCCGGAGACCAAGTTCCTTGGTCTGACCGTCGACCGTGCGCACGTTCGGCGGCTCAAGATTTCCTGTCTGCGGGCTCTATCTATTCTTAAGATCCTTTCGAGAGTCTCGTGGGGCGCAGACAGGATGTCTTTGTTCCGAATTTACCATTCATTAATACGGTCAAAACTGGATTATGGTTGTATCGTGTATGGCTCTGCTAGTCGTTCCATTCTCCGGCCTTTGGACACTATTCACCATCAAGCACTGCGTCTGTGTTCGGGGGCATTTCGGACATCTCCGATTCCCAGGCTGACGCGAACGAACCATCGCTTGAATTACGCCGTCAGCAGCTGTCTATTCAATTCTACCTGAAACTTAGGTCTCTTCCAGACCATCCTTTATACGATGCAGTTTTTCATCCCCAGCATGCTCGTTTATTCGGGAACCGGCCCTCGTGCATTTTAACCTGCGGTCTTCGTATGGCGGCCGTAGCCCGTGATGTAGGGCTCGACTTGTCACTTGTTGGAGAGACCAGGGGCTTTGGGGATTCTCCATGGCACCCACTTGGTGTCATGGTTGATACCACCTTTACATCTTTCAATAAATCCTCAACCCCTGCGTTAGTGTACCAGCAGCTCTTCGCTGAGCACCGTGACCTCAATTCTGACTACACTCCTATTTTTACTGATGGCTCCAAGATGCATGGAGTCGTTGGATCCGCGGCTGTCTGTGTAGATGACGTTTCAGTAGCGCGGATCCCAGCTGAGGCCACGGTGTTTTCGGCGGAGATGCATGCTGTGTATCCCGCCCTTCTCCATGTTCAGTGGAGTTCTCATCATTGTGCTATGGTCTATACGGATTCTTTAAGTGTCTTGCAGTCCTTGTCATCTGCAGATTGCCGTGACCATCCTTTTCTCTTGGATGTGAGACGGTTGCTTCGTTGCTTGCTCGAGGCCGGTTTTCAGGTTCAGTTTTGCTGGATTCCTGGACATGTTGGAATCTCGGGTAACGAGTGTGCTGATGCGGCTGCTAGATCTGCTTCCTCTTTGGTCGTCACACCCTTGCCACTGTTTTACCGGGATTTCCGCTTTCTTCTTAACGAGCATATCAAGCGAACGTGGCAGGGTCTGTGGGACCAGGAGGTGGAAAATAAACTGCATCGTATTAAACCTAATCTTGAAGTCTGAAAATCCTCATATCGTCGGAACCGTATGGAAGAAGTGGTGCTTGCGCGTCTCCGCATTGGGCATTGTCGTTTCACTCATCGCTTTTTTCTATGTGGTGACACTGCGCCAATGTGTGAGGCGTGCAATTGCCGACTCACTGTCACTCATCTTTTGTGTAGTTGTGTTTGTTTTCGTGGTGTTCGTTTTCATGTCTTTCATTCTCATTTGTTGACCGAGGACGCCACTACACTGCAGCGGCTCCTCAATGACCACTGCGATACTGTTGCTGTCTTTTCATTTTTTAAAGAAATTGACTATTTTAAACATATCTAGATTTTAGCCCCATCATCATTCTCATTTCTCAGTTTTAACTGAATCAACTAGTTTTTAATCATTGTTCCATGTTTTTTTTAATACTGTTTGTTTCATTGTCTTTTTAGCCGTTCCATAATTCTCATTATTCAGTTTTACTTGATCAGCCAGATTTTAAGCTTGATATCACGTTTTTTAATACCGTTTGTTCATCATGTGTCTGGCGCTCTTTGGCCAAACATGGCCCTTGCGCCATAAAAATCAATAAACCAACCAAACAACCAACCAAACTCGATTGAAAAAATTCTTCCGTGAACCGATACCGCTCAACTCGGAAAACGTTTTTGAAAATACTTCCAGCTTAAAATAATGAACAATTTTTCCACCAGGGGGCGTACACATATATCTTATTTTTTTTTTTTTTTTTTTTTTTGATTGGAGGTTTAACGACCACCGTGAGCAACTCAATGTGCTATAAGCAGTCGCCCGTCCCTAATTGAGGGTCACTGGTTCCAGGGAAGGGAGAGAGCCAGTGCCGTAAGACAAACACAACATCCATGCCTCACCGGGATTCGAACCCGGACCCCTTACGGACGAATGATCAGAGGCCATCGCTTAGACCACTGCGCCACCGGGGCAGCTATCTTATTTTTGGTCCATATCTCTGTTTCTAGGAATCCGATTTGAAAAATTCTTTCTTTGTTGGAGAACTTTTTCAGTGCGAAATGTTTCTCATCAAATATTTCTTAACGCACAAGTGTCCACTAGAGGGCGTAAGATCACATTTCCGTTTACAGCAATATCTGCGGACTAAAAACCCGACTGAAAAAATATTCTCTTTCGATCAGATACGTAACTATGAAAACTCCTTATTTGTATTTTCTTCACAAAATAATGAATGATTTCGCCGCTAGCTCGCGCAAATATTTAATCTATTTTTCCTAATATCGGTACTTCTAAATGTCCAATTTAAAAAATTATTTTAACACCGGATACCATTAACCTTATGGAACACTTTAGGTTTGTGTTTGAGGAGGTTTGTGGTTCACAATTCTGCCACTGGGTGGTGTTTGTGTACTTCTGTTTGCAGGCTATCTCTGCCTGTAAAAACCCTTTTCAGAAATTTCTTTTTTTTACTGTATGCCATTCGCTATAATAAAGATGGAAAGTGAATAAGATTGTTGCTACAATAAAAAGATCCTCTTCAAATAATGTACAACTTTCCCCCCTAGGTGTTGTAAAGGTCAAAACGTTTTTCTTGCTATCTCTGCTTCTGGGGGACGTATTTGAAAAGTTTTTTTCCTTAGCATAGCTTTTGCTATGAATAACGCTTTTCTCCTGTTTTAAACTTTTCCATTATGCAAAATTGTTCCGCTGAAATGCATAGTTATATCACGTTTCCTTCTATATCTCTTTCCTTTTAACTGATCAATTTGAAAATCTTTTTGTCTCTAATACCTTCCTTATGCTATGGGATACGTTTTTTGTGCCATTTGTTAATTTTCGTAACATTTTTTCGCCACTATTGGAAGTAAATAGCTGGGGGTGGGGGGTGGGAGGGGGGAGGTATTTTACCTTTACTGAAATTTTGTAATGAATACTTCATAAAAAAAATCAGATTGCTTTCTAATATCAGAAACATAAATCTAGTTGTTTCTTAGTATTTTCTGAGCTTCTATAATTAGTTTTTTAATCATGTCCAGTTAAATTGCCACGATCACTAATGAATGCAATTGCACACAGCCCTTGGACATAAGGTGTTTCCGTTATTCTCTTTCATTTCACGTTGGAAATTTTTGTGCATACCTTGTTTGCTGGCGAGTAAAAATTTAAAACATAGCTACAGCATTGATATTATTTGAAAATTCCTTCCCTAAATAAAATGTAACACAAATACTTGCTCCCATGATTATGTGTTTAAGAAATAACAATCGCTTTAGTCCTTTGAAATAGTTCTAGATATTTCACCTTTCCTCACCCTTAAATTTCCAATGTAAGCATTATTTCAAAATAATTAAATATAAATGGTATTTTATGTATTGATTGTGTGGTATATGAAAGCATTTCAAGAGAAATGTCACATACCTATGTATTTTTGAGTTTTATGGGATTTCTTTTATTCTGTAATTTGCTTCAATAATTGAACTAAAGCCAAAGTAGAAAAATAAAGTTTTCTCAAAATCAGTGTAGCATACTGTATATAAAAGTTTAGCAGATATTAAACCTGGTCACATTTTCAGTGACAATTTTGGTATTTCAGTATTTATCTGTGATTCTAAGTTTCTGATTAGCTGCAGCAGACATCATTTTTAACATTCTGTTTTAAGTTTGCCCAAGCGTGTAGGAAGTTGTTTGTTGTTGGTTACAAATTGAACAGACGTATGGTTTCACTATAGTTTAAGTAAGAGCATTTGGATCTTATATTCTGGAAAAAAATCCAAAAGTCCTGGAAATGTCCTGGAAAAGTCTTGGAATTTTGTGATTGAAAAAGCGTATGAACCATGCAAATCGTTATCGATAACGTCTTGTTCTGTTTATTGCTTTCTGCTTTATTGCAAATATCGTGGAGGAAAGTCAGTGGTAAGTATAGACTAGACCCACATGTGATTTAAGAAACAACCTACTCAAATCAAGATATTCCGCCGAAAAAGTGTCCTGTTTTTCTGTTTGGAATACGGCAGTGCCAGGAGCGAGCACCTAAATAAAGGATTTGAAGAGCAGAAGGCAAACTATAGAAACATGGAAAACAAGATAAAAAAAAATTGTTCAAGAAAAAGAGAAGTACAAGAATCATTAAACTCTGTGCTTAAAGAAGCCAGTAAGAGACTAAAGCAAGCATTAAAAAAAAACATACCTGCAATACGAGTTGCACATGGCATTCTAGAAGGATCGGAGAAACTCCGACAAAAGGAATGACAACATGAACTTGAAGCATTAAAAATGAATAGGGTAGTTCATAAAAGAAAATCCTCCCTAACTGATGTATTTCTGCAGAAAACCTCAAAAAGGGAATAAATCTAAGGTTAATAAGGAAGTTTTTTTTTTTTTTTTTTTGTTAAGCCTACCTTTATATGCACTGATGGCAGCGGTATAAATTCACACTCAATTTTTTGAAATAATTTACTGCATATAACTCCTCCAAATTGCTATGAGAATAATGTAAACTTTAAAGAGTTTACATTATTCTTATAGCAATTTCTTAAAGCCCCTAAAAAAAGTCGCTAAATGATAAAGTTTGTTTATACATATTTGGGGGGGGGGGGCATCATATAAAACTTAGTTTTTGATGTCTGATGACAGTAATTTTCAGAAGAGTTATAAAACAGTAATTTCCAGAAGAGTTATAAAACAATGATTTTAAAAAAATGAGCTTTGGTTTTATTATTGTCATCAGTGGGTGTAAGGATAATCTTAGTTTTACTGTTGTTAGAGCTTTGAAAATCGATCGCGGCTAATATTTAGGGATTTTAACTGTCTGTTGTTATAAAGGTAACCCAAATTAGAAGAAAGTCAAGTTTTTTGTTTTCTTATTTCTGTAATTATGAGTTGGAATAATTTTACAGGATAAAGTAATTTCTTTATATTTGTCTCAAAAGCATCAAGGACACTGTGAAGAATGACTGTAACATTATCAAGGCAGGTGTATATTAGTGCAATGCTTCATATCAATTATACCTGGCCTGCACAGACTTGAGCTTGAATCGTAAGATAGTTCTCCATGACCTAATGAAATGAAGACATTTCAGACAGGTTTTTCACGTTTACCTTTCAAATATGGGAATCAAAATAAAATGTACTCTTTTACAACATAATTCAAAATTATGTTAAGCACCATTATTATTATTATTACTTATGAGTTAAAGAGTTTCCATTATTGAAGAGGGAGATTGCACTATACCCATTCCATTCCTGATGATAATAAACTGCAAGTTTTCATTTTTTTAGTTCTATGCTTCGCGTTTTTGTTCCAATACTAAACACATTCACAGTATTCAGAGTTGAAGAAATAATCTTCTCATAATACGTGGTAAATACGTCATGATAATTAACACAGCAATCGGGCATCGCCGAATTGACTGTAATTACTGTTTCACACGTGAATTGAATCACAAGTTTTCTTGAATTTTCAAGTTTTCTGATGTGATTCAATTCACGTGTGAAACAGTAATTACAATCAATTGGGCGATGTCCGATTGCTGTGTTAATTATCATCACATTCAAAGTGTTTGATATTTATTGTCATAGCTGTACAAAAGACAAGTTTGAAATATTTCCAAATGTTCATCTATTCGAATGAGATTCTTGATATACCTCATGGCAGATAACTATGATTATTATGTGTGCAGAACAAAACAACTGATCATCATAACACTGAATAACCGAAACTATGTCCTTTGAAAGAAGAAATGCACAACAATTTTTTCAACACAGTGTATGAAGCCCACTTGGAAAATCTTATATTTTTTTACCAACCACAAACGCAGAAGAAAGCTCTCCGTACTGGCTTGATACAGATTAGAACATCTGACCTCCAGAACAATGACAAAGACGGAAGTGTTTTGTAATTCCAAAGTTTGTATCAGGTTAGTTTATGTAAGTAGTTTTTGATATATAATTGAATAATTTGTTTGGGTTTTTTTTTTTGGGGGGGGGGGGGGGGTAATTTCCATAATCTTTATAGTTCTGAGTGTCTTGAGTAACATTATATTGAAAATTAAAATGCCGTTTTTGCAGTGTATGGATATGTGTGTGTGTATACATATAATTTTTTCCCTCGCCAAAATGTGAACATGTGCTAAATTTTGTCAACATGGGTTGAAATATATATCATCATCATCATCATTGTCAACCATTATCAATCCACTGCTGGACGAAGGTCTCCCCAAGTTTCCTCCACAACGATCTGTCTTGTGCCAGTCTCCTCCATGTCACCCCTGCATACTTTCGAATTTCATCCACCCATCTCCCATGTGGTCTTCTTCTGGGTCTTTTCCTGTCCCTTGGAATCCAATCTAAAATTTCGGCTGTCCATCGATGATCTGTCCTTCTGGCAGTATGTCCAGCCCATTGCCATTTCAGGGATTTAACTCTGATCATGATGTCTTCCACTCTTGTCATTTTTCGGATCCACGTGTTCCTCTTCTTATCTCTCCTGGTTACACCAAGCATGCACCTCTCCATGCTTTTTTGAGTTGTCTGCAGCCTTTGTATGTCTCTTTTAGTTAAGGTCCACGTCTCTGCACCATACGTAAGCACTGGAAGGATGCATTGATCAAACACTTTTCTTTTTAAGACATAATGGCATATTGCTCTTGAAAATTATGCTGTTTCTTCCAAAAGCTCTCCAGGCAAGTTTTGTACGCCGATTAATTTCTTCATCAATGTGACCCTCACTTGATATCTGCTGTCCAAGATAAACGTACGTATCTGCTATCTCCAGCTTTTCTCCATCAATCGATAAATCTTCATTTCTTGTAAAAGCATTGAACATCACTTTTGTCTTCTGAAAGTTCATTTTTAATCCCACTTCTAAGTGTAAGGTCAGGTGAGGCGTAACATCACAGCCTCTCCTTGACAAATGTCAACCCCGCCTTCTCGTGGTGCATCCTGTTCCCACTAAAGGGGCTCTGACGACCGCCAATAGCGGTATAACTATACCATCGGGATCAGAGGAAATTCTATCCCACACTCACCAACCCGCTTGGCCAGCGTGGTGAGTTATGGCCAAACCCTCCAAAATGACTCCACAACTTAAATCTTGGCCCTCAGTCTCCGGCAGCTGGAATGTACCTGGCCAAGGCAGCGGCCAGTGCGACATGAAGGCAGAGGGTGCTAAGAATCCCCGGAGGACCGGACTAGGCTGCCATCTGATGCTGACCTTGGCAACGTACAATGGACGCTCCCTATCTTCTGATTCAAGGCTTCTTGAATTGGAAGAGGAACTACAAAGGATCAAGTGGGACATCGTGGGGCTAAGTGAGGTAAGGAGAAAAGGAGATCTCATTGAACTGAAAAGTGGACATCTCTTCTACTATCGTGGGACAGATACTGGCAGAACTAGTGGTGTTGGATTTATAATAAACAAGAAACTGAAGGATAAAGTGGTAGAAGTTGAAAGTTCCTCTGACAGAGCTGCACGACTCGTAATCCAACTATCGAGAAGATACCAGGCTCAGATTATTCAAACTTATGCACCCACCACAAGTCATCCCGAAGAAGAAATTGAAGAATTTTATGAGGAAATTTGTCATCTAAATAATAAAGGTAAGCAGCACTTAAAGATAATAATGGGAGATTTCAATGCAAAAATAGGGCAACGGCAACAGAATGAAACTTCAGTAGGTAAATTCGGTCACGGCAACAGAAACCAGCGTGGATATACTCTCGTTGAGTTTGCAGAGGCAGAAGGGTTTTTCATCTTGAACTCCTTCTTCAAGAAAAAGCCACACAGGAAATGGACATGGAGACATCCAAATGGGACAACAAGTGAAATTGATTTTATTATGTGTAACAAAAAAATTCGTCATAGAAGACTGCAGTGTGCTAAACAAGTTCAACACAGGTAGTGACCATAGATTGGTGAGATGTAAGATGCACCTCAACACTAAACTTGAACGTGGCAAGCTCATAAGACAAACAAAATCTATTGACATAACCAACCTTAAAAAACACCCTAATACCTTCAAGTTGGAACTGAAGAACAGGTTCTCTGCTTTAGAAGGCCTAACATCGGAAGAAGTGGACATCTCTGAAGTTAACAGAAAAGTAACCAAAGCTCTTATGGAAACAGCAACAAAATTAGCTGGGTCTAAGAACAAGTTGCATGTAAATAAATTATCAGGAAAAACGAAAATGTTGATGCAAAAAAAGAAGAGAGATGAGGACAACTAAAGAAGATGTGACTTCCAAAGTGGAATATATAGAGCTATGCAAGACAGTACGAAAAAGTATCACTGAAGACGTAAGAAAATTCAACTGTGAACTAGTGAGGAAAGCAATTGAAAACAACCAAAGCCTGAAGATAGCAAAGGGACATCTCAGTAAGGGAAGAAAACAGATTATGGCACTGAGAAAAGAAGATGGTTCTGTAACAAGAAATAGAGGCGAAATTTTGACAAGAGTGAAAGATTTCTACTCCAAATTATATGAAAGGGATGATACATGCACTCCAGACATCATGAAAGATACCAGTACCAGAGTTCCTCCAGTCCTTCCAGCAGAAGTTGCACATGCAATCAAGAACATGAAGCGGGGAAAAGCTCCAGGAGAAGATGGAATTACTGTAGACATCATACAAGAAGCAAGTGGAGAAATCGAAACAGTACTTGCCCAAATTTTCACTCGATGCCTTAATGAAGGAAAGATTCCTGAGGATTGGAACACCGCTACAATGATCCTGCTACATAAGAAAGGTGACATTGAGGATCTCGGAAACTACAGACCTATCAGCCTCCTATCAGTAGTTTATAAAATCTTCACTAAAGTTCTTTCACACCGCTTGAAGGTAACACTGGACATGGCTCAACCGAGAGAACAAGCTGGATTCAGGAGTGACTACAGCACAATAGATCATATCCATGTGCTGAGAGAACTAATTGAAAGAGCGAGGGAATATGAACTTCCATTGTGCATGGCTTTTATCGATTATGAAAAAGCCTTTGATTCGGTGAAACCATCAGCAGTTACAATGGCTCTGAAAACCTGCGGTATTGAAGATGCATACATTAATATTATTAATAACATCTATGAAAATGCAATTGAAATATATATATATATATATATATTTTTTTTTTTTTTTTTTTTTTTTTTTGGTGTGGAGAACTTACATTCCAAAACTCATACACTTTTTGGGGCAACTATTTTAGTCATAAGTTGTTAAGGCTACTATTTTTACCATTAGTGGCTACTAAAGCAACTATTTTCTTGGGTGCGATAGGCTGGCAGTCCTACTGTTGTGACATTATTGACAGTTTTTTTTAGTCACTTTCTTTTCCAAATACGTTCTCAGTATTAATTTAGTATGTAGCTGGCCTCCCCTCCCCCTTTTTTTTCATTTATTTCTGTGTGTACTGCAAAATTAACCTGGTGCAGCAGTATTATATATAAAACCAACCACAGTAATCAGGAACTTGAGTTCCTAGACTTAAGCATTAAGCTCAGCAGAGGTAACCCATCTATTAGCCTCTTTGATAAAAGAGTTAATTTTCCTTTCAAAGTAATTAAATATCTACACTGGAATAATAACATTTCAACCAAAGTAATTGAGAATGTACTAATTTCTCAGGTCCTAAGAATTTCAAGAATTTGCAGCAACAATTTGGACTTCAATTACCACATTAATATACTATTAGAAAGTTTTCTAGAGAACGAAATTCCTTCTTCTTTCATCAAAAGAACTTTAAGAAAAATTATTCTGAATAATAGAGTAAGGTTGGCAGATCTGCTTTAATTTTCTACACAGTTAATAATATGATTCTGACCAATCAAAGCCGTAAGGAAGTTGGCTAGAGGATGCCTATTAACTACCTAAAGGAACCTTAGTGCTATGGATATGACGGTCCTATTAAAACAAAAAATTAAATAATATAAACAAAATCACAAAAAAAGCTTAAAAATCTGTTTATAAAAGAAAATAAAAACAAATAAAAAAGAAAACTAGTTATTCATCACTAGGATAGCTATACTAAAAATAGTAAAACCAACATTAAAATTAATAAGATTCTGATTAATCTATAGAAGCTCACTAAGGTGATTTAATACATGCAAAGATTATTAAATAAACTGCTCGTGTATTTTATAATATTTCTCATGTATTCTGGAGAGTTAATTCTGCTCTTTCTGATCATACAGATCCACAGTCTTAAGTTTATATATTTTTTTCTCTGGTTAAAATCTCCGCGCGTTGGTTTCTTGCTGTATGAGGAGGCCATCAGCCCCACCCTCACTGCCCCCCAGCGTCTAGGGAGTGGCGGAAGAGGTCAGCCATGTTCTTCTCTTGTGAGGAGAAAAGTTTTTGTCACACAAGAGGTAAGCTCTCTTCCTTGTTTTTGGGTTCTAGGTTTTATAAGTTCAATGTTTGTACTTCATGTACCTTTTCTCTGTCGTTTTTTAGCTTTTCAGCTTTTAAGCATTTGTTTGTCTGTTAACATTTTTGCGGGTTTTAACTCTTACTTTTCTTTGTAACTTTGAGCGTCTTTTGGGGTACCTAGGAACAGAAGATGGCTAAGCTTGTTCCTTTTCTATGCGCTGTCTATGCGCTGTTTTTTCAAAGTAGTTAAGTTCTTAATAACTAATTAATTATGCACTTAAAGCACTGCTGAAATACTTTGTACATATTGCAACTAACTGTTTAAGGTATATAACTTTCACAAAGTTTTCTTTAGTTAATTATTATCTTTAACTTATTCTCGTTTTCGTGCTGTCATAAGTTGTAGAGTAGGGGGTTTTAGACTCAAGTTTTCTTTCAAAAATCTGTTCGTTATAAATTAACATTTCCTTTTTTAATTGCAATGTAAAATTTGGATTTCTTTTGCATTGTTTTTCAGGTTTAAATTCTCTCTCAAACGAACTTGGAATTTCGTTATAGCTGAAAATCATTTCTAATTATTATGTCACTCTCACAGCTTGAGTTCTCTTTAATCTTCTTCTCTCTGTTTAATAGTAACAGATGAAGAGCATGGGTCGGGCCAGGAAGGTTAATGGATGCAAGCGAAATTGTTAACTAGTGCTAGGTCATGCTACTCTACGGAGGACATGACTTATATATATATTTTTTAAACTATTTTAGGTGGGAATGTTACTTGCATCTATGGCCTTGCAGAAACCCATTTCCAACTAGGTCTTTGTGGAAGTGAGAAAATGCAGAGTTTTTGCTGGTCCTTGATAAAGCCAAGGCTCAGTATTCTCGACACCTTCTACATTCAGTTGTTTTATTTTATTTTTTTATCTTTTCTCCTTTTACTCACACAGGTAGATACATAACCTTTTCTATGTTGTACTAGGTGTGAGTCAAAATTATATATGTATTTTTTTGCTTAGGTATCTTCTTTATAGAATATATATATATATATATATATTTTTTCTTTGTGAATTACCTTTTCAAACACATTCGCTGTATAATAATTTTGAAACAGTTTGCCTCTTCAAATTAATTATTTTTTGGATGAAAGCAATGTTATTTGAACCGAAAAAGTTCGGGTCTAAAAACGCAATTTTGGAGGCTGTTTCATTATAATTTTTCGCCAGTTTTTCGTTTAGAGATGCAAATTGCAATGTAACAGTACGTCAACTACTAATAGATTGCGTTTCAGTTATTTTCTGCGTCTGTTTAAAACTGTATTAACAGAGCTTTTTGGTATAACCGTTTTATACTCGTACAGAATAGAAATAGCGAGAAAGCGTAATTCCTGAGAAAGTTAAAACAGACGCCATTTTCTTTGTTTCTTTTTTTAATTTTGGTAAAACTGCTATAATAAAGTAATATATCATAAAATAGTTTGCAGAAAACTAATATACAGACTTCATTTAAGCTCTTCCTGCAAGCATTAAGAACAACTGAATGCCCAGAAACTTAGTGCTGTAACCTTCTCGGTGCACAACTCCGTCGGTTAGCGGGGCCACAAAAACGGTGACTAAGACTGTAGAGAGAGGAGGAATGAAGTCCAGGGAGCCCCTGGTGAGCCAACGGTAGCAGTGCCCAGGGCCTCCAATGCCTCAAGAGTCTTATGGGTTTTTCAAAAGTCCCAACTGTTTCACCTCTTACCAGCAGTTTTTTATTATTATTATTATAATGTACCTGGCCAAGGCAGCGGCCAGTGTGACATGAAGGCAGAGGGTGCTAAGAATCACCGGAGGACCGGACTAGGCTGCCATCTGATGGCTACTTACAATGGACGGTCTCTATCTTGGCTATTTACAATGGACGGTCTCTATCTTCTGATTCAAGGCTCTTTGAATTGGAAGAGGAACTACAAAGGATCAAGTGGGCATCGTCAGGTAAGTGAGGTAAGGAGAAAATGAGATCTCATTGAATTGAAAAGTGGACATCTCTTCTATTATCGTGGGACAGATACTGGCAGAACTAGTGGTGTTAGATTTATAATACACAAGAAACTGAAGGATAAAGTTGTAGAAATTGAAAGTTTCTTTGACAGAGCTGCACGACTTGTTATCCAACTCTCGAGAAGATACCAGTCTCAGATTAGTTATTCAAGCTTATGCACCCACCACAAGTCATCCTGATGAAGAGATTGAAGAATTTTATGAGGCAATTCGGAATCTAAATAATAAAGGCAAGCAGCACTTGAAGATCATTATGGGAGATTTCAATGCGAAACTAGGACAACGGCAACAGAACGAAACTTCAGTAGGTAAATTCGGTCACAGTAACAGAAATCACCGTGGAAATACTCTCGTAGAGTTTGCAGAGCACAAGGGTTTTTCATCAAGAACTTCTTTTTCAAGAAAAAGCCGCAAAGGAAATGGACATGGTGGCATCCCAATGGATTGACAAGTTAAATTGATTTTATTACGTGTAACAAGAAATTTGTCATGGAAGAATGCAGTGTGCTGAACAAGTTCAACACATGTAGCGACCATAGAATGGTAAGATGTAAGATGTACCTCAATGCTAAACTCGAGCGTGACAAGCTCATAAAACAAACAAAGTGCATTGACCTGACCAACCTTAAAAAACATCATAATACCTTCAAATTGGAACTGAGGAACAGATTCTCTGCTCTAGAAGGTCTAACGTCGGAAGAAGTGGACATCTCTTAAGTTAACAGAAAACTAACCAAGGCTCTTATGGAAACAGCAACAAAAATAGCTGGTACTAAGAACAAGTTGCATATGAACAAATTATCAGAAAAACAAAACAAAATTCTGATGCAAAAAAGAAGAGAGATGAGGACAACTAAAGTTGATGTGACTTCCAAAGTGAAATATTTAGAGCTATGCAAGACAGTACGAAAAAGTATCACTGAAGACGTAAGGAAATTCGACTGTGAACTAGTGAGGAAAGTAACTGAAAACAACCAAAGCCTGAAGAGAGCAAAGGGACATCTGAGTAAGGGAAGAAAACAGATAATGGCTCTGAGAAAAGAAGATGGTTCTGTAACAAGAAATATAGGCGAAATTTTGACAAGAGTGAAAAATTTCTACTCAAAACTATATAAAAGAGATGATACATGTACTGCAGACATTACAAAAGGTACCAGAGTTCTTCCAGTCCTCCCAGCAGAAGTTGCACATGCAATCAAGAACATGAAACGGGGAAAAGCTCCAGGAGAAGATGGAATTACCGTAGACATCATACAAGAAGCAAGTGGAGTAATTGAAACAGTACTCGCCCAAGTTTTCACTCGGTGCCTTAATGAAGGGAGGATTCCTGAGGATTGGAACAATGCTACAATGATCCTGCTACATAAAAAAAGGTGACATTGAGGACCTCAGGAACTACAGACCTATCAGCCTCCTATCAGTGCTTTATAAAATCTTCACTAAACAACCAAAGCCTGAAGAGAGCAAAGGGACATCTGAGTAAGGGAAGAAAACAGATAATGGCTCTGAGAAAATAAGATGGTTCTGTAACAAGAAATATAGGCGAAATTTTGACAAGAGTGAAAAATTTCTACTCAAAACTATATAAAAGAGATGATACATGTACTGCAGACATTACAAAAGGTACCAGAGTTCTTCCAGTCCTCCCAGCAGAAGTTGCACATGCAATCAAGAACATGAAACGTGGAAAAGCTCCAGGAGAAGATGGAATTACCGTAGACATCATACAAGAAGCAAGTGGAGTAATTGAAACAGTATTCGCCCAAGTTTTCACTCGGTGCCTTAATGAAGGGAGGATTCCTGAGGATTGGAACAATGCTACAATGATCCTGCTACATAAAAAAGGTGACATTGAGGACCTCAGGAACTACAGACCTATCAGCCTCCTATCAGTGCTTTATAAAATCTTCACTAAAGTTCTTTCATACCGCTTGAAGGTAACACTGGACATGGCTCAACCGAGAGAATAAGCTTAATTCAGGAGTGGCTACAGCACTATATATCATATCCACGTACTAAGAGAACTAATTGAAAGAGTGAGGGTATATGGACTTCCATTATGCATGGCTTTTATCGATTATGAAAAGGCCTTTGATTCAGTGAAACCATCAGCAGTTACAATGGCTTTAAAATCTTGCGGTATTGAAGATGCATACATTAATATTATTAATAACATCTATGAATATGCAAGTGCAAAGATTCGGCTGTTTGAAAATACAACACACATAAAAATTGGAAAGGGAGTGAGACGAGGTGATACCATATCTCCCAAGCTCTTTAATGCTACATTGGAAAATGTCTTTCAATCACTGAACTGGGAAAACAAAGGGATAAAGATTAATGGAGATTATCTAACTCACCTTCGTTTTGCTGATGACGTAGTCATTTTTACAAATACCCCGTCAGAGCTGCAGAGTATGATCCAGGAACTTGCTGACAAGAGTAAAGAAGTGGGATTAAAAATGAACTTCCAGAAGACAAAATTGATGTACAATGAATGCTTTTACTAAAAATGAAGATTTATCGATTCATGGTGTAAAGCTGGAGATAACCAGTACCTACATTTATCTTGGACAGCAGATATCAAGTGAGGGTCACATTAATGAAGAAATTAATCGGCGTATAAAACTTGCCTGGAGAGCTTTTGGAAGAAGCAACATAATTTTCAAGAACAATATGCCATTATGTCTTAAAAGAAAAGTGTTTGATCAATGCATCCTTCTTCAGTGCTTACGTATGGTGCAGAGACGTGGACCTTAACTAAAAGCGACGTACAAAGACTGCATACAACTCAAAGAAGCATGGTGTGGTGCATGCTTGGAGTAACCAGGAGAGATACGAAGAGGAACTCGTGGATCAGAAAAATGACAAGAGTGGAAGACATCATGATCCGAGTAAAATCCCTGAATTGGCATTGGGCTGGACATGTTGCCAGGACAGACCTTCTATGGACAGCCCAAATTTTAGATTGGATTCCAAGGGACAGGAAAAGACCCAGAAGAAGACCACATGGGAGATGGGTGGATGAAATTCGAAAGTGTGCGGGAATAACATGGAGGAGACTGGGACGAGACAGGCCGTTGTGGAAGAAACTTGGGGAGACCTTCGTCCAGCAGTGGATTGATAATGGTTGACAATGATGGTACACACACACTGTCTGATACTCACATCACTGGCATTCTGAGGTGGTTTCGGTAAACAAAATATCTACGGATTTGTGTATAACCACCATGCAAAACATAAAGAGAGAGAGAAGAAGAAGAAAAAGAAAAAACTCGGTTAAGATTAGCTGTGTTAGAAAAAATGTCGGTTTCGATGGACACGGTTGAATATATACGATTTAAAAAAGTCCGAATCAGTTAGGTGAGAGGAAGCCTGGCGCCGCCACGCCCTGAAAAAAGTGGCCTGGTACTAAGCTACATTTGATTTCCCGGGGAGGCAGGAGGGAAGTTAGGTGTTAGTGAGGATCTTTTGTGACAAAATAAGAAACAAAGAAAGCCGACCCCGAGTGGAGGTGATAGCGATTTGGTAATACAATCAAATGAAAATTCTGAACGGAAGTAAAAATGTAATTGCTGCCCCGGTGGCGCAGTTGTCTAAGACTTAGGACCATTTGCCCGTGAAGGGTCTGGGTTCGAATACCTGTGAGGCATGGATGTTGTGTTTGTCTTACGGCACTAGCTCTCTCCTTTCCCTGGAGCCAGTGGCCCTAAATTAGGGACGGGCGACTGCTTATAGCCCATTGAGTTGCTCACGATGGTTGTTAATCCTTCAATCAAAAAAAAAAAAAAAGATGTAATTCGTAAACATGTATGATGTATCCAAAGAACAAAGTGGCGTGTCAACATGTATCCGAAGAACATAGTTCTCAAGAAAGTGCCAAGAGTGCATGGATTTTATTTTTGACTATTACGTATTTAGCATACATCCGTAGTATTCTGAATGCAGTGCAACCAGTATATACTTCCACTAGCGCATATATGTTCTCACATGAAAAGTGCGGATTTTTAAAACACAAACTATTTTCCCAAGCTCAGATTATTCATTTTCAAAAGAATTGAAGAGACAAATGTTATTCAGTGAGCTAAATGCAAAATTACGTTAAAACTAGCTCAAGTTCATGTGAGCCAGGTTTCTCTTTTTTCTTCGATGCACAAATTGCATTTTTTTTTTCGAATCACTTTTTCGTTTTAAACAGCCATTTGTGTTGTCTACACAAAGAAGGGCGCCTATATTTATTTCCGCGGTTTGCCGACCTACTTCTGTGTTCAAATAAATAAAAATGACTGGGCCGCCTATCGGCATTTTTGTCCGATGCGTCATATTTCCTGGAAACGGCGCTGGTTGATTTATTTCTTCCTTCTGTTTTAATTTACTTTTTGTTGAACAAGTTGTAGAATGGGGGAGAAACATTGTATCCACAGTATTTGTCATTTTCTTGTAGGACTTCCGTCCACAGTGTGTAGAGTTTAGGTCCCAGCCACCTACAGCGAGATCGCCTTTTGGGCAGGACACAGAAACAATGAGAGCAAGTCTAGCGACTTTGACAGAACGTTTGTAGTGAGATTAGAGTACAGTAGATGGCGCCACCGTGCAAGTACGATGTTGCACACAGAGGAATGAAATAATTTCAGGGGAGGGCATAGGAAAGGATATCCATTTAACCAGTGGGTTCAGCCTGGGGGCCGTCACTTAACGTGCTCGTCCAATGCACGGCGGATATTCAGCGATTGTTAGTAAATCACACCATCTCTGAAAGATCAGCCCAGGTTCGAACCTGAGGACCTTGCATTGATAGTCTGACTCGCTAACCACTAAGCCATCAGCGGCTCAGAAACATTGTATCTTTCAGCGCCCATTTTCTTGTAATTTACTAAGCAATAAGTGTGAGTGTATTTGGTACACTTCATTGAGTTCTACAATTTTTGTTATGTTCCATTTTTCATTCAAGCGGTATTTAAATTTTCTGGATATTGAGTGTTCATTCTCATAGGGATAACATGGTGATGTATATAATAATTCTCGTGTCACTTCAGTTCACACACACACACACACATATATACACAGATGAGCCGCATTACATTATGACCACCTACCTAATACCCAGCTTGTTTCTCGAACCAATAAGCTGTAGGACCCCCTTTTGCCCGCAAAACAACGGCCACTAGACGAGGCATCGATTTGATGAGGTGGCGATAGGTATCCTGGGGTATCTGGTACCATAATGTCAACAGCAGGTCCTCCAGTTCCCGTACATTTCAGGGTGGTGTAGCGCGAACCCGCTTTTCCAAGTCGAACTACAAATGTTCGATTGGGTTCATGCCAGGTGAAATTGAAGGCCAGGGCATTAACAGAAAGTACCCAGCATGTTCCTCAAACCACTCCTTAACGATTCTGGTAGTGTGGCATTACACTGTCGGTCATGACCATTACCAGCAGGAAGCACAGTTGCCATGAATGGGTGAACTTGATCCTCAACGATGTTCAGATCCGTGACAGCTGTCAAGGATTGTGCTATTGGGATAATGGGGCCTAAAGTGTCCCAAGAAAACATCGCCCGCAGTATAACACCGCCCCCTGTTATCGCCCAATAGTGCATCCTGGTGCCATTGGTTCCTGTTGGAAATCGGCGTATCCCAGCTCGGCCGTCTACGTGATGCACCAGGAGTTTTGATTCATCAGACCAGACCACTCTCCCAATCATCCATGGTCTAATCTCGATGATCTTAGGCCCATTTCCTGCGTTGTTGGCGATGGCATGCAGAGAGCTTGGGGACCCGGCTGGGTCTTCGGCTACGCAGGCCCACGCACAGAAGACTGCGATGAACTGTGTGCTGTGACACATTGCCCTGATCACCACTGTTAGCTGCGGGTGATTTGTCGCAATGTTTCCCTGCGGTCGCTGTGAATAATGCACGACAGTCTCCGCTCCCCTCTGGCATCAATGAGCTGCGGAAGACACACGGCTGGACAACAGTTCATCGTTTGGCCATCTGTGCACCACTTTTGATACGAACTCACAGCAGCGGCACATGAACAACCATCACAAGACGCGCCGTTTCCGAGATCGTAGTTCCGAGGCTCCGTGACATCTCAATTTGTCTTTTATAAAACTCCGATAAATCGGCAGCTTTTCCCATTCTGACTCCCGAACACTCTACTGACGGGAAACCGGTCCTTGGGTTGTATATACTGCTCTGTGAACTTCAGCGCCACCGTTCGGTCTCTAGGCGCGCTTATTTCTCTAGGCTGTGGGTGGTCTTAATGGAATGGCTCATCGGTGTATATACACTGTCTACCAACAAGCAATTGGACACCCCTGCAATCGACGATATCTGCGGTCCTGATACACGTCACGGCCGCCGCCGTTAAATATCGTGTGGGAAACAACAACGCAACCAGTCGCATGCAAGATGCCACGCAGTTCGGAGCTCTCTGATTTCGGGAAAGGTGTAATCGTCGGGTATCACAGAAATGGCCGATCCATACGTGACATATCCAGCTAGTTGAAGTACCCAAAATCGACAGTGACCTACGTGATTGGCAAGTGGAAGATGAGAGGTGACTGTCGGAATGTGCCCCGACCCCCGGCAGACCCACCAAACTGGGAGTTAGAGACCGACGGGTGTTGGCCAGAGAAATTCAGAAAAACCGCACCAAATCGATGGGCTACATCCGCGAGGAGTTTCAACAGGCATCCGGGAGTGTTCTTTCGATGAATACTATCCGTAAGGAAGCCCATCTGCTCGGTTATCATGAACGTGCTGCCGCCCACAAGCCTTTGATCACCAAGTCCAAGAGCGCTGCTCGGCTAACGTGGTGCAAAGAACGTCGACAGTGGACCGTTGAACAGTGGAAATAGGTTATCTTGAGCGACGAATCAAGGTTCACCCTCTACCGTTCGGATGGCACTATCTGGGTTTGGCGTCTGCCTGGAGAACGCCTCCTGCCGGAATGTATTGTGCCAACTGTGAAGTTCCGCGGCGGTGGAATTATGCTATGGGGGTATTTCTCTTGGTATGGCACGGGACCCTTGGTCGCAATTCCTGGTAGACTCAACGCCGAGACCTACTGCACTATTTTGGATGACCATACGCTTCCTACGTTGTGGCAGTTTTACGGGGTAGACCCATGTTACTCTCAGGATGACAATGCCACCTGTCATGTTGCGAGGTCCACCATGGCTTGGTATGGTGACAATGGGGTTAATCGAATGGACTGGCCTGCGCAGAGCCCGGACCTTAACGCTATCGAGCACCTCTGGGACGAGTTGGAGCGTCGACTTAAGGGGCGCCCCCACCGTCCGAAATCGATGAAAGAACTGACCTGTCTTCTCCAAGCCGACTGGAAGAAAATATCGCTAGCCGTCGTACAACGCCTGGTTGAGAGTATGCCCCGGAGGGTCGCAGCTGTAATCGCCGCTCGTGGAGGCTCCACCAACTATTGAAGGTGAATAAACTTCGTTTTCCTTTGCTATCACAGGTGTCCAATTACTTATTGGTAGATAGTGTATATATATGCATGAGATCATGGGGCCTCGAAAAATGTAACGCCCCACGGCCCCAAAAAGTGTTGAGACTGTACTGGGTTTGGGCAACTCTGATGGAGGTAATCGCAGAAGTCGAGGTGGCCAAGTGTTTTTCACATATTTACTGAGGAGGTGCAGGCAATTAAAATTGTTGTGTATATTCATGAAGCTGTAGTACGAATATAGTTGATATTAAACTGCCGTTTAGGAGTTGAAGTATTTACCATGATTTTAATTGCCCGGGAATGGCATTTGAAAAAAATAAAATCCCGTAATTTTGCAGCAGCACTCTTCGCATTGATTACGCCTAAAGTACAGGTGAAACTGAAAATATTGCAGTGGACTAAGCTCTGGCTTCTGATTATTCGTCCGAGATGGGGGCCCGGATTCAAACCTCAACGTGGTATGGATGTTGTATTTGTCTTACGGCAGTGCCCCCCCTCCCCACGAACCAGTTGTGCTAAATTAAGGACAGGCGACTGCTTATAGCTAGGGCAGCAATTTTATCGCTGGAAAAAAGGCAAAATTCGCTGTGCGGTGCCAGGGTAAATCGCGAAATACCGTTCCTTCTCAAAAATTCGGCCTTTAGGCTCTTTCCCCACGCTTTGGATATGTAAGATGCGTTGTGTGTCACAGAATCGGTTATATTCGCAAAAGGTATTTCATTCTTATTAACGCCCTGAAGATGAGGAACCTTGCTGAGTGCTTTAAAATTTACGAATTCTAAAGTGATGTACTAGAGGAAGATTGCATTCAAAGAGATTTCAGCATTAGAGTTTTTAACATTCGTTTCAGCTGATGGAACAGCAAGAATATTCAAAATGTACCTATCTTCTGAATCAGTTGTTTCGTCTGCTACGATTTTTACACCGGATACTGATTTCAAATAAATCTTTCACCAGTTGCTTGTAAATATCGTGTATTTCGATCAATAACATTTCTGAACCCAATTCGCATTTGTAATAACACCAATATCTTTCAACGAATTTTCTAGGTAACTTTTTACGTAGGGTATCCAGTTTGAAAAGTGGGATGTTAGCTGCACTAAAGGCACCAGTTAATTTCGAAAGTTCAGTTGAGTGATGCTGTTCTTGTTAAGTTCTTTTCTCAATTAATTCATCAACACGTTTCTGCATTATTTTCGGTTGACTGTTTTTGGACACAAATGTTTTTATGCAGCTTGCTAGCTATATGCTTTTTACAGCTGTCCTTTCTTGAAAAATCCACTGGTATGTTACAACACGAACAGAACAATAGATTTTTGTTCACATGAAACGTTCCCTTGCTGTACTGCTTGCATCTTCCAGATGCACTCATTTTACTCGCGTGGATCATTCTCAAAATTAACAAACAATATTTAGAAACTTGAGAAACTAAATACTCACACGAAAGCACAAAAATTTTCTAAGCTCACAGAAAAGAGTGTTTCACGAAACTGAAACACTCTTTTCTGTGAACTGCTTTTCCCAGATAAAACTACTAATACAATTGACGACATCGGGGTAGGGTTTACTCGTGCAGCAAGTCGCCAAGGTTATTCAACAGTAGCGGGGGATGGAAATCACGAAAGACCACACGTGCATTCTTCAGCAGAATGCATGTGACCTGGAATAACCTGTTAAGCTTATTCGATAAGAGTCTCATCGTAACGAACGATCTTGAGGAGTAATTCAAGGTTTTAAGTTCTGGTTTGGACTTTGGAGTAGGATTACTTTGCGGTATATTTTTCGCGTAAATGCTAATGAAGGCAGTAATACAATTATTTAAATATGAGAAATAATTTAAAAATAAGCTTAATAACAGAAATTCGGCAAAAATAGGAATAAAATCTGATATTCGCGAAATTACAGAAATCCCCTGAAATTCGCGAAAACAATCGTGGAAATTCGCGCTGCCACCCAATTACTTGCCTACTTATAGCCCATCGAGTTGCACACGGTGGTCGTTAAACCTGCAAACAAATAAAAAAGGAAAAGAAAATATAATCAGGCAGTTAAAATTATCCAGTGAAATAACACTACGCTGTGTAGAAATCATACGTACAAATAGAAATAAAGAGTTACTCAGAAATATTTATCATTGAAACAAGAATGTGCTGCTCCCGGTGGCCAAGTGGTTCGAAGCCCTGGCTTCAAAGAATTCATCTGAGGTGGCTCCGGGTGATACATGAATGGTGTGCTTGAATTACGACACCGGCTCTCTTCCTTCACTGGAGCCAGTGGCCTCAAATTAAGGAAGGGCTACTGCTTATAGTTTTTGTTCACAGTGGTCGTTAAATTCGTAAACAGACGTGTATTCTTTACACTTGTGCTAACATTTCCCAATGAAACAATTCTCTGTTGTGTGAAAATCTGAAATCAGAAATTCGGATCTCTACCTGTCAGTTCTAACATACCTTTGACAAATATTTTAAATGAGTCAAAACTGCGTTCTTGTGTCACTAAAAGGACTTTTCTTCAAACAAAAATCACAAGCTGGGGCAAACTAGCGTTAATCAGTTGAGGAATGACGCAGGCAAAAAACAAAAGTAAAACTTGAACAATATGAAAGGAAGGAAGATATGCAAAAACGATTTTTAACTCATTTCTGAATGTTAGTTCTATCTGATTATTAGAATGAAACGATAAACAGATTAGCAGTTCTAATTTATTGCAATTGAATATACGCAGTAAAATTTTTTGAAAAAGTATAGTAAGCTGACTGATTTATTTTACAGGAGTTGTCTCACGCGTTCAGAATTTATTTGTTGAGTAACAAATATCTTGCCGTAAAACAGGAAACAATAGAAAATGCGGTAAAACAAAAAGTTTAATGTCATACGCTACTTGGCCTTGATGTATCATCCTCAGTTTGAAATTCTTGACTGATGCATCCTGGGAAGATTTATATAAGGTTCTCCGTATGCCCTCACTTTTATTGACATTTCACGACTTCAAATATCAGTTTTTAAACTGTGACCGGCAACTAATATATTTAGTCATAGGAATTAGGTTTAAAATTATAAAAACGATATATAAAGCATTTTGTAAATTTATTTTCAAATAAGCGAAATACTGCTGTGAAATTAAACAGTGAAATTCTGCCATGCTGCTGCAGATTTTGATAACGCCTGTAATTTGCTTGAAATGCGTTTTTAGCATCTCTTTTGAGAAAAGATATGTGCTTATAGTAGCACATACACGGTCGAGTCACATTATTGTGACCACCAGCTAATATCCAGAGTAACCACCGTGTGCATCGCGGACAGCAGCTAGACGGGCTGGGAGTGACTCAATAAGGTGCTGGAAGGTGTTCACAGGTTTGTGGAGCCATGCTGACTGCAGTGCATCTGACAGCTGCTGGAGGGTGCATGGTGGAGGATCCATAGATCGAACAACACGATCGATTTGGTCCCACAGATGCTCAATTGGATTTAAGTCTGGGGAATTAGAGGGCCAGGGAAGTATTTTGAAGTCTTCATCGTGCTCTTCCAAACACTCTCAGACATTTCTAACTATGTGACACGTCGCATTGTCGTTCAGGAAGATCCCATCCGCCCCAGGGAAGACAATCAGCATGTATGATTGTACGTGGTCTTCAAGGATGATTTCATAACGAAATCGGTCCATAGTTCCTTCCACACGTATGATTGGACCCAGGGAATGCCAGGAAAACGTTCCCCAGACCATAATGCTGCCCCCACCAGCTCGTGTTCTTCCAGCAATGG